>CM077004.1:133952255-135335755 GCA_039090855.1 Macrothele yani
TTTCATTTCTCGTCTTCTCTGTACACTAGCACATGAAGATGGCGTTTCCGACCCTGCATTGCTTTGTGATTCCGATTTGTCTTTGTGCAACCTACCCTCCCAGAAGTTTGTACACGCTTAGCTGAATTACCCTGTGTATCTGGAGACATATGCATAACCAAAATTTTCAAATATTCTCATGTTCTAAATGAATTATTTATGAACCTTATGATTATGTGTATTTAAGTACCAAATTTCTCCGCACCATGTTACACAGTTTACTTTTCTTTTTTTTATTTTCCCCGAGAATGCCTTACAAAATTTAATTTTCGGCATCAATGTATTTCAAATAGTAAGCAAAAATAGAAAAAAATACTGATAGAAGCAGGTTCTTGGTATCTGTTTCAAATATAAATTTCTTTTCGATTTATATAAACATGAGTTGCTAAAAATGTCTCCGTGCTTATTTCTTAACAGTGCCTGTTGCTTTTGACGGCATACTTGTCTCACAGCGAATTTGCAGGAATTGCGTATTCCAAATAATTTCAAAATTCTTTCTCCCACCAGCGACACAAAGGTATTGGGATTCTTTTTTATAGAACATTAAATAATAATGCGATGTGTAGTAGGCATGATCCTCGAAAACAGTTGACGTTATTAGTATTTAATTTTAACTAACCACCAAGGCTCCTTTTCGAGTCGTGCTAGTTGAAATACATAAGGTTCTTAATGCTGTTGAGACACGATTAATAATGGAAATAATTGCAACATTTAAAAGACGATACTTTTATTTTACAATTAAAACCAGCTAAAAACAGTAGCAAGATCTTAGAAACACACTATGGGTTCGTCATCAGGCATAAACTTTTTGTAAAATCCTGCATTGCTCCAATCTTTGTGCATTTTTTAGGGTGAGCTAGCACTCGAGCAACATCATAGCGTGTGGGTTCCTGTTTCTCAAGCGGCAGTCTATGTATTATGTTTTCTGCTTGAGATATTAACTTAAGCTTATTTTGGCAAAGGTTCGGGTAACAATACTTATAACCACGAGATAGAGCCGTGGTTTGTACATTACTTACAGAAACTGGGATCAAGTTAATAAAGCTAGGTTGTATCTGTGCACTTGTTGCATAGGAAGCTCCTGATAAGTCACGTACGCCATCAGTTTTTTCAGCCATTAGGGCCCATAATTTATTAATGTGCCTATGCTGCATCTGTTCAACATCAGACATGAACATAGACGAATGGATAGCCATAATTCTGTCTAATAAGATGGGATGTGCCAGTCTTACAAGCCATGAGTAAGCTGTCTAATAAGGTGGGATGTACCTGTTGACGAAACCGTAGCGAGTTTGAAAGATCTTGCTATTGTTTTCAGCTGGTTTTAATTGTAAATAAAAGTATCGTCTTTTAAATGCTGCAAATATTTCCATTATTAATCGTGTCTCGACCACATTAAGAATCTTATGTATTAATTAACCACGCCAACTGCTTTTAAGGATGATGCCTACTATTTTAGCAACTCATGTTCTTAAATGTAACTACGGTAAAACTTAAACTGATAGGAAAGTAAAGAGGGACAGAGGGAAAAGGAATAGGAAGGAGACATAGGAGTAAAAAAAGATGTAAAAGTGTAGAAAAGAGAAAGAACGGGATAGAAAAAGAGGCAGACAGAAAGGAATGGAAAGGAGAAGAGAAAAGAGATAGAAATAGGATAGAAAAGAGAAAGAAACGCAGATAAGAAAGGAATAGAAATAGATAAAGAAAATGTGTCAGAAAAGAAACAGAAAAAAGTAGAATAAGATATAGAGAATGAGACAGACAGACAGACAGACAGACAGACAGACAGACAGACAGACGGACAGACAGACAGACAGATAGATCAGATAGAAAGAGAAAGATAGAGAGTGAGAGAGGATAACAGAAAATATGGGAATAAGAAATGGGAGGAAACCTAGAAAAGAAATGCAAAAACGGAGATAGAAACACAAAGAAATGTAAAAGGGGCAAAAGTACCGAAACAGATGTATACAGAAAATACGAAAAGATGAATTGAAAACAAAAATTGTTGCACAGAGATCGGGGAGGCCTGAGAAATACAGAACATGGGAAACGAAACTTTCATAAATCGGGATTGAAGGAGAGGGATACGGGAAGAAAGAGAAAAGGAGGTATGGTACAAAACAATAAGATAAAATCATATGAAATGTATAGAAAGAAATGAATTTGGAAAAAAGACTAGAAAGAAAGAGAGCGGGGGTGAAGGCAGCTAAGTAGAGAGTGACAGACACAAAAAGGGTGATGATAGAATAAGAGATAATGAAAGATATCATAAAGTTACTGGAAGCTGTGACAGAAAAGTATAGTGTAACAGTTAAATTTCAGGAAATTTGAGGACTAAGAAATACAGGAATACAGAGAGAAAAAAGAGACATGAAAGTATGACAAAGGGAAAAAAAGAGACAAAGAAAGTATGAATGAAGTAGACACGGAAATGAATAAAAAGGAAAGAGAAATAGAGATGCTTGAGGACGAAGGACATAGGGAGAATCGAAATAAAATTTGATCAAAAGGTGGTTCAGGACAAAACAGACAGGAAGACGAAGAGAGCAAGAAGAATGGATGAAAAAGGAAAGGAAGAAAAATAATGATAGAAGTGGGAGAGAAAGAACAAAAGAAAAGGGAGGAAGAAGAAAAGATGAAAAGGGAGAATAAAGGAAAGGAAGGAAGAAAAGAAGAGGAAAAGGAAAAATAAAAGAAAGGAAGAAAGAGGAAAATGAAAGAAGAAATAGGTAGAGGGAAGTGGGAAGAGGAAAGAAAGAAATGGAAGGGAGGAAAAAAGAGGAAAGGGAGAAATGGAAGGGAGGAAAAAGAGGAAAGGGAGAAAGAAGAAGAAGAAGAAGAAGAAGAAGAAGAAGAAGAAGAAGAAGAAGAAGAAGAAGAAGAAGAAGAAGAAGAAGAAGAAAAGGGGTGGAAAGAAGGAGGGAAAATATAGGGGTTTCAAAGAGAAAAAGAAATAAAAATGTACTTTAGTGAACTAGTTCGGAAATTTGTTATTTTATTGATATTTCTTTAATCCTTAATACATATTTAAAAATAAAACAGACTGAGAGAGAAATTTATTTTTAAAATAAAGAATGTTAAACTAACCCTCTCAACTACAGAAAAAATGATTAGATATTTTTTGTAAAATGTGAGCGCGAGAGAACTCTTATGTATATGCCAGGTCATAGAAAAATAAATTCCGTATTAACTCAAGAGATACAGGTTAATTTAACTACACGATTTTCAAGCTATTTTGGCATGTCATTAAAGCCTTTACAGAAAAAAAAATCCGTGATAAAGTTAAGAGAAATGTATAAGTTTATACATTGCTGCAAATTTCAAGTCAAACTTGAATACATATTCATTAAATCTACGCTGTAGACAGGCATTTGTTGCAGCGCGTGTTTCTTTTAACGTATAGTTATTTTTTATCCTCTCTATAGGTATTCTTCAAGCCCATATTGCGAGTTGTAACAAATGAGCCCTTTAAGTGCCATGCTAAAAAAAATTTGGGACTTTTTTAATTACTATTATTTTTTTACTTATTATTTTTAATTACTATTTTTAATTATTATTCTTTTTTTAACTACTATTATTCTTTTTTTTTCTAACGTCCCAAAATTTTTCATACTTAACGCATCGCCCGATGTTTTCCCTGGCGAAAAAAAAAGCTTGACTAGACGATTCTTCCAAGAAAATAAATTCAGATACACAATGGTAACTTCGAAAATTCCGTAACAAAGCAACACGAACTGAATTACTGAATTCTAATGTTTTCCTAATGAACGGAAGAGAAGGAAAACATTGACTCCGGGGCATCAGGCTTATAATTACTTGGCACTTAAGGAGTCACTACTTATGAAACAGATACCACTCAAGTCAAGGGACGGGAAAGGACGAGAAATTCGAAGTGGACACTCGGGAGGTGTGGTAGCCAAAAGCTGGCTGCTGGGATGAAGACAGGGAAGAAATTCAATTTAAGTTACATACCTTACAGGAAGACTCTCTGGCTGAAAGGACCTGTTCCCTCCTTTCAGGACTTCGATTCTCAGCTGGGCCCACGGAATCACTGTGAGTTTGACTTGTTAGGCAAAACTCGACAGCAGAATAGTAGAGCTTCGAGTTGTATTGCCACAGCAATGGAGTTTCTGTTCTCTGACTACTTGAAAATTTTGCTTCAGTAACTATTCTACATATTCGCATCGAGTTGCGGCGGTCTATTCTAAAATTTGCCTCCTATATTTCTTTCTTTTACATGCTATGTGTGCATAATAGAAAATACGTTAATTTTCAGCTCCTGATGTCTTTCGTAAGGATAGTGCCCGGCCCTAAGAAGATTCGCTTTTGGAAGCGGATATTTCCTTTTTTTACTCCCATCAATAAAAGTCAATTTTTCAAGAGATGGTTTATATTTATCTACAAAATCACAGCATGAAAATTGAAGCTGTTTATATACCCCCATCCCTAAAAAATAAGAAGTCCACGCAAAACTGCGCTTCAGTATAGGTAGGTCTGTAATGTTTTATCTTGTGATCTACTTGTTCCCAAATCTGGAGATTATTTTCTTTAAAAAAATGAAAAGCTTCCGAATCTGTGTAATCTTTCATAAAAGAGGAGGGGGTTACAGAAAAAAAGCCAAAAAAAATTAAAATTTCGTTTAGTGGATACATCGCTACCTTTATACCCAAATTACAGCATGAAAATATATGCCTAAAGTATATGCCAAAGAAATAACAAGTCTTCCACACAAAACTGCTCTACGGTGTAGATAGATCTGACACATTTAATTTTGCGATCCGCGGAATCATTTTAAAAAACAATTGCGAAAGGTAATGCATAGCTGGGGTGACAAAATATTTTGCTTCACAAGCTCGTGGTTGTCATAGTGCCGTTCCTCGATTTTTTAAGTTTTCCTAATAGTCAAACACTGCCTTTGAAAACACAAGACTGCTAAGAAGAAATTTGGGGGGGAGATCAAAGCGGGGGTGGGATGGAGGCTCTGAAGCAATTAGTTCACAGAAAGCTTCATTGAGGGAAAGAAATTAAAGCTTTTTGAAAGAAAGCTTTACAATGAAAATTTATCAATATGAGTAGCATTATGAAAAACCTCGCTTCCTTTTCTGCATCATAGTCTTAATGTAGTAAATATAAACAATTCATTTTGTTTCATATTGTAAATTATAAAGAAAGGCTTAAATGCATTTAACATCATGTTTTCATTAATTAAACAAAATAAATGCAAACTATTTACAAACTAAGAGCGTAAAAGTGCAAATTCAATAACAGATTACAAACTAAAGCAAACATATGCTAACTTCAAATTGAACGAAATTGCATTATTAGATATACCTACGCACCTTAACTGCAGGTTGTTCTTCTAGTAAATTATATTAAAACTCAAAACTGGCTGCCTTTCCTGAATCATAGCATTAATGCTGTAGAAATAAACAATGTATTTTGCTTCTTATTCTAAATTGTAAAGAAAAGCTTAAATCCATTTAACATCCTATTTTCATTAATTAAATATAAGAAATACAAACTATTTACAAAGTAAGAGCATAAAAGGGCGAATTCAATAACAGATTACAAACTAAAGCAAAAATACGCTAACTTCGAATGGAGCGAAATTGCATCATTAGATATACCAACGCACTTTAACTAACTGCAGGTTGTTTCTTAAACGAATTTCATTAAAATTCAATAGTGAATTTGAAAACGTGAACTGTATTTTAAAAAATAAACTTTTCATTTACTATTCCTAAGAAAAGTATAGTCCGGTTTTTTTTTTTCTTATTTTAGTTTTTTTTTTTTTTTTTTTTGTTTTTTGTGTTTTTTTTTTTTTTTTTTTCTGTTTTTTTTTGTTTTTTGTTTTTTTTTTCTGGTTTTTTTTCTGGTGTTTTTTTTTTTTTTTTTTTAAATTCGTGACAGTGTCATCAAATGACCACCCTTCTTCAGACGTCTTTGAACTATACCTAATATTATAACGAAAGGTATTGTATTGATGTACCTCTACTTCTGGTATCTGCATGCTGGTGAATTCCTTTAACTCACGATGGAATCTGCTTCAGAAGACTTCCGAATCAAAATAATACGAAGAAGGACTTTCTGGCCACAACAATATTTCAAACAATTTATCGTCTTCCGTTGCATTTGCCACATTAAATGTTCTTCTAAAGTGGTAGATGGTCTTTTTTTCTTTAGTTCCATTCTGTTTTAGACTTTGGCAGTTGTCTTTCTTGTGTATCTGGTCTTGTGATTCCGGAGGAGTAGGATCTTGTTTTCTGTTGAGAACAGAATGCATTTCATTCCTATGACAAATATACAATTGTGCTTAGGAGACTGAATAATATTTTTTTACATCCGTTATAACTACGTTCGCGATGTGTGAATACTGCCAAATCCAATGTCGCACCTAGGATTTCTTTATGGGGATAGCACAAAATATTGAAGGCGAAAATAAAAATACCCCGAAGAAAACATCTTACAAAATGTTGGTAAGCGTAGAAATATCTCCGCCATATTAAAGTACGTTCCCAACTATTCCAAAAATGTACATTTCAAAACATGTACAAATATATTTAATAGAAAGAAGCTAATAACAAAGAATCAAGTGATACCTCAGGGAGAGGGCCGGGCCCCTGGGCCACTCCCATTAAGTGCGCCACTGGTGAAATCTGTAAAGATTCTTCGAAATAGATACAACGGACAGAATCTCCGTGCCGGCAGTCTTCCCCATTTTCAAGTTTAACTGCAAACTTGAAGGCATTAATACAGACTGATTTTTTTTTTCTTTGATTGGAGGTTTAACGACCACCGTGAGCAACTCAATGGGCTATAAGCAGTCGCCATCCCCTAATTTAGGGCCACTGGTTCTAGGGAAAGGAGAGATCCAGTGCCGTAAGATAAACACAACATCCATGCCTCACCGGGATTCGAACCCGGACCCCTTTCGGACGAATGGTTAGAAGTCATAGCTTAAACCACTGCGCCACCGGGACGGCTAGTACAGATTGAATGTCACTTATCAGAAAATCCCCAAACCGAAAACCTCCGAAATTTGAAAAAAAAATTATCTTTTAGTGTGGACATGATGCTACAGGTGAACAATTCCGGAAGGCTCACAGACATTGCGCAGGGCTTTGCGCACCCCGACGGTTACAAGTGACCAGTGGAGTATCTAGCGTAAACAGCACCTAGGGCAAGCGCGGAATTTGCCCCCCCCCCCCCTCCACGTGCATATCATTTCTGCCCTTCAGCTCCACTTTCCTTCTCAGGTTTCATGGTGTTTTACACAACTTTCTAAATTTAAGATAGAGTCATGTATGATTTAACAAACTTCCCTTCACTTCACTACCAAAAACTTCGCAACGTTTGCTTAACGCTAAACGAACACTAAATACGAAACAATAGAAATAGCCGACCTCATTCTTTGTTTGTTTTAAACCGTTAACTGACGTGACCGAACTTAGTAAAAGTATTTTTATATTACAATGGAAGCTACCAGAACATTCGCACACACAAAAGAACTACAACCAAAAAAAAAAAAACTATCAGTCTTCTTGAAAACAAAGGTGTCGAACCGATAAAGACACTTGCCGCCTCGGAGCCGCCACGTGTCGCCTGTCGTACGAAGAGCGGAGTGCATAGAAACGCCGCGCTAGTCGGTCGGTCTAGCGCGGCGTTTCTATGCACTCCGCGCACGCCAGTGTATTCACGGCGCTGCTGACGACATCCATTCAGAATGATCGTTCCTGTTCTTTGGGTTTCTCAAATTCATTTCTTATCAAGTTTTCTCAAAATTAATTTTCTTCGACAAACAAACAGCAAACACACATTATTTCTTTCGATTTTTTGAACCCCCCCCCGAATATGGGTACCCAAGGCACTTTTCCCTACTTGCCCCACCCTAGATACGCCACTGCACCGGACCTCAGATACTCTAGGTTGAGCTCTGATGCTCTGTTCTGTTGTAGCTATAGGCAACCCGATTCTTTGAAAGAATTGATTTCCGATTCGACTCAATGAAACAACGCTTTTGTGTCGTTCGTTGATTCTTCCGATGAATGATTTCTAAAAGGAATGACTCTCACAAAGTGATTCAGAGTAAGATCTATTTGTGTCGTTCCTTGAATCTTCCGGCTCAGTGAGCGATTTTTCAGTTCAAATTATTTTTTATTTTTTTATTCTAATTTTTAGATCAGCTGGTTTTAACATGTTTGTGAAATTGATGGCATTTTTACCCTTCTAAACGTTGTTCATCTTCTGACAGGAACGTGAATCTTACTGAAACACCCTCGTGAACATTTCATATATTGGGAAAAGTAATTCTGATCGAGAATGTAAGGAAATCGGCGATTTTGCAGAAACGATTCTTTTAATTAAAGAATTATGCGCAGATGGCTGGGTTTGCTGATACTTTCTTCTAGAACAAATCATTTACGAACGACTTTAATTAATTTCTTGAAAAAAGAAATATATATTAATAACGGGAAATATTTTTTTAATTTCTTTAAATATAATTGGATTTTGTATTTAGTCTGGGTCTTATCCCCTAACATAGCTCATTTTATATGGGTATATCGTATGCAAATACTCTGAAAGCAGAAAAAAAAAAAATTCGAGACACTTCTAACCCCAAGCATTTCGGATAAGGGTGCTCAACCTGTATGCTTTCGGATAAGGGATACTCATTCTGTGTGATTTCGGATATGCGATGTTCAATCTGTATGATTTCGGATATGGGTGGTTAACCTATATGATTTCGGATAAAGGGTGTCAACCTATATAATTTCGGATACTTGGTGCGCAACATGTGTGATTTCGGATAAGGGATGCTCAATCTGTAAGATTTCGGATAAGGGATGCTCAATCTGTAAGATTTCGGATAAGGGATGCTCAACCTGTATGATTTCGGATAAGGGATGTCAACCTATATGATTTTGAATACCTGATGCTCAACCTGCATGATTTCCGATAACGGATGTCAACCTATATGATTTCGGATACGGGATGCTGAACTTGTATGATTTCGGATAACGGGTGCTTAACCAGCATTATTTCGGGTAATAATGCTCAACATGTATGATTTTGGATAAGGGGTGCACAACGTACACTCTTTACATACAGTTTACTAGCATATTAGATGTACTCCGGCAATGGCCAAAGTGTTTTACATTAGATATGTTAATTTTTGTAAATAAAATAGAGTTTCTAAAAGTTTCGCCTATTAAATAGACTCGTAATTCGTCCGTTGAATGTTGAGGGCACAGTTCTTTTCATCGTATGTTCGGGCGCCCGTACCTTAGTTTTCAGGAGGTGCAAACAGAAATTGTAAATATAAATGGCATGCACAAAGACTAAATGCAAATTTCAATTGTGCCTTCTCTGTTCTCTATAAAGTCGTTTTTACGACAAACATGCGCGCACGCGATTTCCCTCACAAACATATAAATACGCACACACAAACTTAATTTAAAACCGGAAGATCCAAAAACTACCCAAAAGTGATGGATAAATAAAGTTCGACAACATGTTGGGATAATAAAGAAATTTCTTTGTTGTTCCTTTTGGGATTGCATCTTTTGGCTATTTGTGCCCCATGTCCCAGGAAAACCCCAGCTATCACTTAATTGGTCATCAAGAAGGAAAGAAATACCCTCAAGATAAAATTCTGGGAAAAGCTTTGGGAGATCTTGTCCATCACAGTGAATTGTTGCTGCAAAAAAGGACAATAGATTTCTTCGCCTTTCACACTTTTCCATACAATTTTTCTTTCGTGTTCAAACACACGAAAGAAAAATGCAACATTATAACTTTCTACTCTAAATTCCCAACGTTTTTAAACTATATTTACTGAACGGCCGCACGCATTCTTCTGGGGGTTCATGTTCTTTAAAAGTTCTGACGTTGCCCTGATCAAGTATATACTTATTATTGAACAGGATCTCAAGCGTTTATTTCCTTTTGAAGATTTCAAACAACACATTTGGATTAATCAGGGATTTATTAAGATCCCAGATTTTGCGACAAACGTGTCATTTTTATTGGCCTTACCACTCTTGGATTTTTCACATAATTCTTACCACTCTTGGATTTTTCACATAATGAGTTTAATAGTTTTTCTCTTTGCAGAGATGCAAAACTTCATCAAAATAATGGAAACACCAACACCTACTGTAGTATACGCAATACCCCTTATGTCAGGAGGATTCAATCCTAGGAGCGCGATCTAAACATTGTCTTCCCAGGACATTTTGAATTGCCCCTAGTAGCCCAAGCATTATGTGACGTGCCTGTACCTCACACATGAGATAAAGGCAGATAGCAGCGAGAGCATACGTCCGCGTAGCTCAGTTGGGAGAGCGGCTTACTCCGGAATGAGGGGACCCGGATTCGATTCCCGGAGTGGATAAAGATGATGGAGAAATTTACTTCGTCATATTGGTGCCCGAACTTTCAGGATGACCCGGCTGTTAGGTTTCTCGCAATGGTGAGGTGTTCTTTCCACACCGCGAGATAGAAAAAATGAGAATCCCTTCTTCAGCGCTTCGAAAAATAAATGTGTGTGATGTTACGTTCCACACACCAAATTGACTGGGATTTCTTCAATGTACGTTCTTCATGGGATGACTGCCTACAGCGACACATGGTCCCGGCTGGCCCGTGGACCATGCCCCCGGCCCTCTTTCAGGGGAAGGGGAGATCAGACGTGCCTGCACCGCAGGACGCACATGAAGCAGCTACTATACTGTGCAAATTAATTGGGACAAAGTAAAAAATCACTCTTTTTTCCAAAACTATGCCTTTATATCATTGTATGCCTTGATATACACCCATAAATACCTGTATTAGTATGAAGTATGTTCTCCTTTAGCAGAAATGACCTCTTGAATTCGTTTTGGCATTGACTCCACTAATTGAGTGCACATATTTTTGACTTCATAATCGTGGAACCACACTTTTATAGCATTCGTTATCATGCGTTCTTTGGTTGTACAGTCCATTTTACCTAAACGTCTCTTCAAAATATTCCACAAGTTTTCTATGGGATTTAAGTCTGGTGAATTTCCAGGCCAATCAAGCAAATGAATTTGATTTCCCAGCATGACATTCTTGACCAATTTAGAATTGTGACATGGGGCCAAGTCATGTTGAAATGTCCCGTCAAAAGTTTGCAAGAATGGAACAATCCTACGTTGTTATATTTCTACGTACTTGACTGAATTCATCATACCTTGAACAGGAACTAAGCTTCCAGTGCCATTTGATGTAAAAAATCTCCAAGACATCTGTTTCAGAAGGTATTTTACAGTTTGTTTGACATACTCAGGTCTTAAGGGTTCACAGTTGCTTCGTCTAACAACATTTGCTTGGTAACCCTGCACAAATAAATGAGTTTCATCACTGAAAATTACCTTTTTCCAGTCGTCAGCTGTCCATGATTTATATATTTTGGCCCATACTAAACGTTTTATCTTCATTTTCGCATTCAAATATTGTTTTTTCGTTGGTCTTCTTGCTTTCCGGCCAACTTCCAGAAGCCTACGGCGTACAGTTGAATCACTAACATCACAGCCACTAGCCAATAAATCTCTTTGACTCTTTGAAGGTCAGCGCTTGTTTCTTTTTTTTTTTTTTTCTTTTTTTTTTTTTTTTGATTCATTTTACTATTTCTGATTAGATATTTATCGGTTCGTGGAGTTGTTTTTCGTTTTCTTCCACATTTACCTCTCCTTTTTGGAGACGATGATCCAGATGCATTGTATCGCGTAAGCAGTCTTGATACACTTGATTTGCCTACACCAACTGCAGAAGAGATAACTCTCACTGTCATAGTAAGTGTGATCCTTCAGAGCAATTATTTTTGCACGCTTCCTTGGGGAAATATCCATTTTTCAATACACGAAAGCAACACTTACTCACAGGAGCAAAAACTAACATCCACCTGTCACACACGAAATCTCACAACTGAAGCTGAAGTGCCTATTTCCTTTTTAAAATCGGTCAAACCACATTCTTACTATCAAGTTCTAACAGTCACACCACCTCACAGCTGATAAAACCGGTTTACGTGGGTTTCCGACAACAACTGGCGATCACATTACAATTCTGAGGATAAAATAGCTTGTCCCAATTAATTTGCACGGTATAGTAGCAGCGAGAGCATACGTCCGCGTAGCTCAGTTGGGAGAGCAACTTACACCGGTTTGAGGGAACACGGAATCGATGTCCGTCGTGGACAAAGATGATGGAGAAATTTACTTCGTCGTGGTTAACTTTGTTTTTCTAATTTAACTCTTACTGACAATAATAATTATTTTTATTTTGTTATTATTTATTTTAATTTTATTTTGTTCTGGATGCATTTTATTTTATTCTTTTTATTTAATTTTTTTCCTTGACAGCATTTATTCGGATTTTATGAATTATGCCGATGTGAAATTGGTTCCGGTTTCAATCATTTCCCAACCATTTCTCAACCATTCCGCAAATCTTAAGTAAGTACAGTAATTTTACCGTGGATCATTTAAAATACAAATCAGCTGTTCCATCTTTGTACGAGTCATTCTTAACTCGATTTTCTGCTTTTGAATCTGAAAGGAGTAACATTGACTTATTCATAAATCCATTTTGTATTGCAGAGCCTGATATACATAAATATTCCCCATCAATGCAAATCGAAATATTAGAAATCCAAAGCCACTCAGGACTTAGTGTTAAGTTCAAAGAACAATGTGAATCGCCCAGTGCTCCTAATTTGATTGAGTTCTGGAAATACGTCCCTAAAGAACAGTTTCCCGATGCTTCATGACCTTGCTCTGAGGTTCATTTGCAGAATCGAATCCGCATACATTTGTGAACAAACATTTTCATCCATGAATGTTGTAAAACGTAAATTTCGTTCAACTATCACAGAGGCACACCTCGGTGATATGCTTCTTTTAAGTACATCGAAAATTGCTCCCAACATTGGCGAATTGTTACATGAAAAGCAGGGTCAAAAAGCATATTAGTGTTGTAGGTGTGTATAATGAATAAAGTCCTCCGCTGGACGTGTAGTGCAGGGAAGCTTACGTTAAGTCACGTTAGGGTTATTGGAAGGTTACTTGAGGTAGCTAAAGTGTGCCTAATCTTCAAAGTGCTAGAGTTTGTTTAGGTTAGACACGCACGTGCAACAAGTTCATTGAATATGGAACTTCTTTTACTCAGCGTTCCTCATTATCTTGAATATCAGTACTATAACTTCGGTTTTAGTACATTAGTACCTTGAAGGCTCCTTATTAGAGCGGTAAACACAATATACCCTGGACTTAACGTAGACACTGCATGAAATAGACTTAACGGCCAGACAGAGGTCTGACAATAAAATGAACTAAGAAAAACGTACTCACTTTTAACCTTTTATTGGGGAACTCCTGGTATTAGTCAAACACACTCCAACAAAACACAACTACTGATATTCCGAACTTTCGTAGATAAATCACATAACAATAATAATGGAAGAACCTATCACATCTAAAACGAAGCTGCTTGGTATAGTTGAACGCGCCTATATATACTGCATACTACCACGTCATGACTTACACTCGTTGCCACATATAATTCAGCGGGAGAAATAACATCTCGTTAAGTGAGAAGATAATTTGCATAGGAAAATAAAATAACAAGAGATAGTACAATCAAAAGGAAACTAAATCTAGAGTATACGTTACATGTGTAAAAAACGTTCATAGAAACTCAATTTTTTAATTAATTTTGTCACTTTAATTTCTAGTAAAAAAGAAAATTTTATTATAACAATTCAGTTTATTTTTTGCATAATAATAATTTTAATATTATGCGAATGATTTAGTAAAATGACTGTTTAAAGATGTATATGGGTTTCAATACTTTACAAAAAACACATAAAATAACCCCATTTTTGGCTGATAATAGTTGTCAATATTTAAGATGCTTACGGTGGCCCTGCAAATTATTTCTAAGAATTTACTGGCCCAATTTCGAAAAAGGTTGGCCACCAGTGCTTTATGCAAATCACTTCACAGACGCAAGTGAAACAGCTGTCATGGAGTAATTGCCGACAATGTCAAATCTCAGTGACCTCAAAAATAGCATTATCATTGGCGCGCGTCTTGCAGGAACTTCAGTAAGTTAGAAGAGCAGAAATGGTTGGCGTAACACGAGGAACTGTATCGAAGATTATGACTACCCATTATAGAGTACACGGCGTTTCCTCCAAGCGTGCAAAATTATGGACGCCATACGAATATATTAGATACGTATAGTTGAATGTTGGCACAGATTAACGGAAGCACAAGATAACGGCATTGAAAATCGAAGAGTTTAACACCAGTCGGAGTGATACCGTTTCGGCCAATCAGTTCGTCCGGAACTCCATTGTATCGGTATTTATGCCAGTGCAGCAATACACAAACTCTCATTGGCCGCCACCGGGAATCGAAACCAGGGTCTTCCAGTTACGCGCCGGGCATGCTTCCACTGCACCACAGCGGCCTCGAATTCCTCCAGACTCACATACAACTAACTGTCAAGCCAATTGGCAGGCTGCTTCTTGGAGCCCCGCACAATGCTGGGGATTCACCAAAGTTGGTAAGCAGAAACTGAACAAATAACTGGAAGGCGAGTAAATAATTAATACAGACATCTGACGTGGAGTAAGAACATCAAACAGAAGTCATCGCTCTTTCCATGTTTATAAGTGAGTCACGGAAAAATTCTCATTGGCCGCCACCGGGAATCGAACCCAGGGTCTTCCAGTTACGCGCCGGACATGCTACCACTGCACCACAGCGGCGTCGAATTCTCCAGACTCACATTTGATTAACTGCCAAACTACATGGCAGGTTGCTTCATGGAGCTCCGCAGAATGCTGGGGATTCAGCAAAGATGGAAAGCAGCAACTGAACGAATAACTAGGAGGCGAATGGATAATTAATTTAAACACTCGACGTGGATCAGGAACACCAAACAGAAATCATCGTTCTTTCCACGTGAATAAGTGAGTCTCGTTAATTATACGGAAAGCAGCAACTGAACAAATAACTGGGAGGCGAATGGATAATTAATTCAAACACTCGACGTAGATCAGGAACACCCAACAGAAATCATCTCTCTTTCCACGTTAATAAGTGAGTCTCGTTAATAATATGGAAAGCAGCAACTGAACAAATAACTATGAGGCGAATGGAAAATTAATTCAAACACTCGATGTGGATCAGGAACACCAAACAGAAATCATCGTTCTTTCTACGTTTACAAGTGAGTCACGGGAAAATTCTCATTGGTCGCCACCGAGAATCGAACCCAGGATCTTCCAGTTACGTGCCGGACATGCTTCGAATTCCTTCAGACTCACATACAACTAACTGCCAAGCCAGTCGCCTTCGCCTTCTAGTTATTTGTTCAGTTTTTGCTTACCTATTCGCCTTCTAGTTATTTGTTCAATTGCTGCTTACCATCTTTGGTAAACCCCCAGAATTGCGCGGGGCTCTAAGAAGCAACCTGCCAAGTGGCTTGGCAGTTAGTTGTATGTGAGTCTGGAGAAATTTGAGGTCGCTGTGGTGCAGGGGAAGCATGTCCGGCGCGTAACTGGAAGACTGGGTTCGATTCCCGGTGGCGGCCAATGAGAATTTTTCCGTGGCTCACTTATAAATGTGGAAAGAGCGATGACTTCTGTTTGATGTTCCTAGTCCACGTCAAATGCCTGTATTAATACAAACCTCTGATTATCAGCATCAATGCAACAAAACATATAGGTGGTGCAAAGCATATAAAAACCGGGGTGCAACGTGTCATCTTGTCTGGTGAATCATGTTTCGAATTGTTTTCCACCTCTGGTAGAGTATGTCTGGCAAAAACCTGCAGAAGCGTACTACCCCCGACTGTTTGGTTCCGACTGTGAAGGGGATGATCCTGTCGGGTGCCCTGTCATAGCATTCCTTATGGCCATTGGTTATTCTGAAGAGTCGTGTCACACCTACAATGTACAAATCCATTCATCTGCATCCAATGTCGCAGGCATTGGATACAGATGACCGTCCTTTGTTTCAAGCAGATAATGCACCATTGCGCGAAACACGTCACGTTGTGGTTCGCAGAGCATAAGAATGTGGTACAGCAGCTACAGTGGCGACCTTTATCTCCAGACCTCAATATTATTGAACATTTGTGGAAATATCCGGAGCGAAAGATCGGATAACCCTTTCCACCTCCAACATCATTGGCGCAGTTAGGACATAATTCACAAGAAGAATGGTCCGAAATTCCATTATCGCATGTGCATGACATGTATAAGTCTATTTCAATCGAATTGCTCCTTTTCTGAAGGCCCGATGTGGGCCTACATCCTATTAGTAAAACGTTCTCCACGAACAATACGTATTCCCATTATTTTGATAAACCCTAGTAAGTATATCAGCCACTAAATATCTTGATACTTGGGAAGATATAGGCATTGATTGCATGTAACCTTTGAAAGAAGAAATTGACCGCAAATATTCCTTCATAACCAGGAAGGTAGGGATTACTAGTCACGTTTTTTGCCCACCAGTTATTTAAGTATGTATATTCACATACTAGGGATGTAAGGTCAGGTGATGCGTAACATCACAGCCTCTCCTTGACAAATGTCAACCCCGCCTTCTCGTGGTGCATCCTGTTCCCACTAAAGGGGCTCTGACGACCGCCCATAGCGGTATAACTATACCATCGGGATTAGAGGAAATTCTATCCCACACTCACCAACCCGCTTGGCCAGCGTGGTGAGTTATGGCCAAACCCCTCCAAAATGATTCCACAACTTAAATCTTGGCCCTCAGTCTCCGGCAGCTGGAATGTACCTGGCCAAGGCAGCGGCCAGTGCGACATGAAGGCAGAGGGTGCTAAGAATCCCCGGAGGACCGGACTAGGCTGCCATCTGATGCTGACCTTGGCTACTTACAATGGACGCTCCCTATCTTCTGAATCAAGGCTTCTTGAATTGGAAGAGGAACTACAAAGGATCAAGTGGGACATCGTGGGGCTAAGTGAGGTAAGGAGAAAAGGAGAAGATCTCATCGAACTGAAAAGTGGACATCTCTTCTACTATCGTGGGACAGATACTGGCAGAACTAGTGGTGTTGGATTTATAATAAACAAGAAACTGAAGGATAAAGTTGTAGAAGTTGAAAGTTCCTCTGACAGAGCTGCACGACTTGTTATCCAACTCTCGAAAAGATACCAGGCTCAGATTATTCAAACTTATGCACCCACCACAAGTCATCCTGAAGAAGAAATTGAAGAATTTTATGAGGAAATTTGTCATCTAAATAATAAAGGTAAGCAGCACTTGAAAATAATTATGGGAGATTTCAATGCAAAAATAGGGCAACGGCAACAGAATGAAACTTCAGTAGGTAAATTCGGTCACGGCAACAGAAACCAGCGTGGAAATACTCTCGTTGAGTTTGCAGAGGCAGAAGGGTTTTTCATCTTGAACTCCTTCTTCAAGAAAAAGCCACACAGGAAATGGACATGGAGACATCCAAATGGGACGACAAGTGAAATTGATTTTATTATGTGTAACAAAAAATTCGTCATAGAAGACTGCAGTGTGCTAAACAAGTTCAACACAGGTAGTGACCATAGATTGGTGAGATGTAAGATGCACCTCAACACTAAACTTGAACGTGGCAAGCTCATAAGACAAACAAAATCTATTGACATAACCAACCTTAAAAACACCATAATACCTTCAAGTTAGAACTGAAGAACAGGTTCTCTGCTTTAGAAGGCCTAACATCGGAAGAAGTGGACATCTCTGAAGTTAACAGAAAAGTAACCAAAGCTCTTATGGAAACCGCAACAAAATTAGCTGGGTCTAAGAACAAGTTGCATGTGAACAAATTATCAGGAAAAACCAAAATGTTGATGCAAAAAAGAAGAGAGATGAGGACAACTAAAGAAGATGTGACTTCCAAAGTGGAATATATAGAGCTATGCAAGACAGTAAGAAAAAGTATCACTGAAGACGTAAGGAAATTCAACTGTGAACTAGTGAGGAAAGCAATTGAAAACAACCAAAGCCTAAAGATAGCAAAGGGACATCTCAGTATGGGAAGAAAACAGATTATGGCACTGAGAAAAGAAGATGGTTCTGTAACAAGAAATAGAGGCGAAATTTTGACAAGAGTGAAAGATTTCTACTCCAAATTATATGAAAGGGATGATATATGCACTCCAGACATCATGAAAGATACCAGTACCAGAGTTCCTCCAGTCCTTCCAGCAGAAGTTGCACATGCAATCAAGAACATGAAGCGAGGAAAAGCTCCAGGAGAAGATGGAATTACTGTAGACATCATACAAGAAGCAAGTGGAGAAATCGAAACAGTACTCGCCCAAATTTTCACTCGATGCCTTAATGAAGGAAAGATTCCTGAGGATTGGAACACCGCTACAATGATCCTGCTACATAAGAAAGGTGACATTGAGGATCTCGGAAACTACAGACCTATCAGCCTCCTATCAGTAGTTTATAAAATCTTCACTAAAGTTCTTTCACACCGCTTGAAGGTAACACTGGACATGGCTCAACCGAGAGAACAAGCTGGATTCAGGAGTGGCTACAGCACAATAGATCATATCCACGTGCTGAGAGAACTAATTGAAAGAGCGAGGGAATATGAACTTCCATTGTGCATGGCTTTTATCGATTATGAAAAAGCCTTTGATTCGGTGAAACCATCAGCAGTTACAATGGCTCTGAAAACCTGCGGTATTGAAGATGCATACATTAATATTATTAATAACATCTATGAAAATGCAAGTGCAAAGATTCGGCTGTTTGAAAATACAACACACGTAAAAATTGGAAAGGGAGTGAGACAAGGTGACACCATATCTCCGAAGCTCTTTAATGCCACATTGGAGGGTGTTTTTCAGTCCCTGAGCTGGGAAAACAAGGGGATAAAGATTAATGGAGATTATCTAACCCACCTTCGTTTTGCTGATGACGTAGTCATTTTTGCAACTACCCCATCAGAGCTGCAGAGTATGATCCAGGAACTTGCTGACAAGAGTAAAGAAGTGGGATTAAAAATGAACTTTCAGAAGACAAAAGTGATGTTCAATGCTTTTACAAGAAATGAAGATTTATCGATTGATGGAGAAAAGCTGGAGATAACAGACACGTACGTTTATCTCGGACAGCAGATATCAAGTGAGGGTCACATTGATGAAGAAATTAATCGGCGTACAAAACTTGCCTGGAGAGCTTTTGGAAGAAACAGCATAATTTTCAAGAGCAATATGCCATTATGTCTTAAAAGAAAAGTGTTTGATCAATGCATCCTTCCAGTGCTTACGTATGGTGCAGAGACGTGGACCTTAACTAAAAGAGACATACAAAGGCTGCAGACAACTCAAAGAAGCATGGAGAGGTGCATGCTTGGTGTAACCAGGAGAGATAAGAAGAGGAACTCGTGGATCCGAAAAATGACAAGAGTGGAAGACATCATGATCAGAGTTAAATCCCTGAAATGGCAATGGGCTGGACATACTGCCAGAAGGACAGATCATCGATGGACAAGCCGAAATTTTAGATTGGATTCCAAGGGACAGGAAAAGACCCAGAAGAAGACCACATGGGAGATGGGTGGATGAAATTCGAAAGTATGCAGGGGTGACATGGAGGAGACTGGCACAAGACAGACCGTTGTGGAGGAAACTTGGGGAGACCTTCGTCCAGCAGTGGATTGATAATGGTTGACAATGATGATGATGATGATGATTCACATACTTAAGTAACTGGTGAGAAAAACAGACATCGGCTTCTATCGGGTAAAGGTCAGTCACTCACCAATGTAGTGCGTGAGCCTGCTTTTCGAAACCTTTTTCCAGTACGAAGATACGTTATTATTTAATAAATGCGGTAATGAGCGCCACACGACTCTAGACATGTTGCTGCCATTTTTTATTCTCTTGGAATCCAGCTGCAAACTATTAAACCGCTATGAATCAGTTGTGGAAACTATTATTTTAGACGTTTGAAACAAACACAACACATCTCTGTTTGCGTATTTTACGGAAGCTGAAAACAGAAGAAGTGGCGATAAGCAAAATAACTTTCACATTGAGTTTTACGATTATTTTGCGCACTGTCTTTTTTCTTTCTCGTCTTTAATATACATCCACACGCAGCTCAGAGTTCATTCATGAGCACCGAATATGTTTTTTAGAGTACGAGCAGTACTTACGTTTCAACGACGTCCGGTACAGTACTTTCGCCAATAACAAGTGATGATGAGTCGGTGTCAGGTGATATGGTTTCTGTCACAATAGGACTAGACATTTGGAGGTTGTCTTTAGTCACCTTGTCATCTGCTGCCAATGATGTTGAATAGGCAACTCTTCTATCACTGTCGTCAACAAATGGGTAGTGTCTCATGCCTTCTACCTTTGAAGTTCCGGGCTGAGAAGATTCATCCCGTCTGACAAGGGAGGCAATACTTGACAATTTCTTTTCGTTACAGGTTCGCTGCAGAAATCAAAATGATTGGTTGAGGATACAATATGATGACTGAACAGAAAATCACAATGAAAGACACCAGTTTAAGGATTTTATAATAAGTACAGCAAAGAAGGCAAGAAGGATGTCACCGGTTTCTAGAGTTCAAGTATCTTAAAAACAATCTCAACGTACAGCAATCACGATATATCACGGTATAACAATACCTGGGTGTATACAAAAAGAACAATTCTTCTGAACAGGTAAGCATATATGTAACTCTTTGGCATAGAAACACGGTCGGTATGCAAAGAGTACCATGCGCACATCTTTTCTAAAAAACATTATTTTCATTTCAAGGTAATTTAAAATGTATTATCAGTACCTTATAACGAAGTAAATTTATCCGTCATTTTTGTTTACGCGGGGCTCGAACCCGGGTCCCCTCATTCCGGAATAAGTCACTCTACCAATTGAGCTACGCGGACGTTCGTTCGGACTGCTATCTGCCTTTATGTCGTGTGCGTCCAGCTGGCAGGTACGTCACAACCTTCATGATTCACAAGCCATTTTTCGTTACTTCTTTAGTAAATTATCGAAGCATATTTCTGATACAACCTTTTCCGTGAAATGATGGGGAAAACCTGCATTTCATGGATTTTTCGAACGCCAAGAAAATTCTGAATTTTCTTAAACCTTTCCGCGATTCCTTTCGTATATTGACGAAAAAATATTCTGTCCTCACTTTTTCCGTATCCATATGACGGAAAATTTCCGGTAATAGAAACTATTCACGGGAATACTTGAGGTTTGATTAACTATTAAATTTCAGCCATATCTCGGAGGATCTGGTTGTGAAGTTCTGTATTGTGGATACCATATCGCATGAAATTTTGGTTATTGTGGCATTTGGTTTTTCTGTCTGGGTTGTTCGAGAATGTTTCACGGAACTTGAGGGAAAATTCCAGCTACTTCTCTAGCCGCCAAATTCCCCAGATGTTAATCCAATCGAGCATCTGTGGTTTGTGTTGGAAGAGCTAATCCGATCTGTAGCATCTCAGCCACGTAACTTACAAGAGTTAAAGGCTCTGCTGGTAACGTGTTGGTTTCAGATATTACAAGACACCTTAAGAAATGTGTGGCAACAAAACACCTGCATCTATTCCTAAGGAGTAGTGGTAGTTTTGGTGGCACGGGTTGGACCAAAATGATATATACACTGGCGTGCAAAAATTAAGGACGAGACGGTTTTTCGAATGTAACGTCGTGCAGAAGTTCTCCACGTCGACACAAATCATACCATACGATCCCCAAGATGTAAGAATATGGGACAAGTGAGCAAAACCGTCCAAACAAGGAATCCAAAGGATACAAAGGCACTTTATTGAAAAGGTAGCTTCGAGCACAACTGGACAGTAGACAGAAACGTCCATGTGACAGGCGGCTGCCAAGAAAAATCCAGTTTTTAGCAGGGGATATGATCACCCCTGACTGCGTTGCAGGATTTGCAACGTCTGTCCATGCTGAGGACGAGGTTGTCAAGAAACTGTTGAGGTATCGCGGCTCATTCCTCTTGTAGCGCCAATCGCAGCTGTGGAATCGTTGCTGGTGGCTGGTGACGTGCTGCTAAGCGTCTCCCGAGAAGACCCCACTCGTGTTCGAATGAATTTAGGTCCGGGGACCTTGCGGACCTAAATCCATTCGAACACGTGTGTATCCATGCGTTGAATATCTTCACTCTCCAACAGCTCTGCGACAGCCACTGTACGAAGAGGTGTAGCGTTGTCGTCCATGAAGAGGAACTCAGGACCCACAGCACCTCTAAACAGACGCACGTGAGGCAGGAGAACTTTGGTACAATAGCAGACACCAGTGACTGAGCCTCCTTGGAAGATGTGGAGGTCAGTACGGCTACCAAGCATGATGCCGCCCCAAACGAGAACACCGCCGCCTCCTAACCTGTCCCTTTCGATGATGTTGGAGTTGTGATTGCGTGTTCCCTGCTCTCTCCAGATTTTTATACGTCCAGAATCGCTCGTTAGACTAAATCGGCTTTCATCCGTAAAAAGAACTCGACTCCATTGCTCATGTGTCCAGTTCTTGTGTTCCTAGCACCACAGAAACCGCCGTCTCCGATGAGCAGGCGTTAATGGCAAACACCGTATTGCTCGTCGTGCAAATAGACCACCTTTGTGCAGCCTCCTGGCTACGGTAAAACGCGATAACGGACGTCCAGTTGTCTGTTGCATGTGCCTTGCGATTTCTCCCGCTGTCTGCCGTCTGTCTCTTCTCGCCTGTAGGACAATATACCGGTCGTCCGCCACCGTGGTTGCTCGTGGACGACCACTGCTAAACTCTCGGACAGCTGTTCCTGTCGTTTGAAATGCTCTCCAAGCTCGTGAAACGATGCTGCGAGCGATCCCGAACTCCTCGGCCACACTAGTCACACTTCGACCTTCTTCCAACTTCCCAATGACGCAACCTCGGGTAAAGTCATCCAGATGTCGTCTACTGGATTGCCTATTGGCCATATCATACGGTGGCAGCAACTCGACGTCGTTCAAACCGATGTACACCGTGCAATAGCTTTCACCGAATTGCTGAGCATACACCGCCCGTGTGCTTTATACCCTTCCGACACCCCCACCCCCACGTCATGCTGCATATATGCGCATGCCCTACCGTACCGGACCCTAGTCTATCTCCTGGGTGGTCTTTCGGTCCGCTCTGCCCGCTCGTTCCGCTGCTATGCTAATTTCTCCTCTTCGTCCTTAATTTTTGCACACCAGTGTATTATGCGAGCTCATTACACGTGTGTTTGACTTTATATACGGTACTATTTGTGAAAATTGCAGTACCAAGAAAGAATCACCCTATTCAAATGAAATTCATATCACAGATTACTCATGTTACAGGAGATAACTGGTTACATTTGTATATATGACAACCTTTACACTGCGTGGCATCGAACGGAAGAGGTTTTCGATATCGGCCTGGGGAATAGCCTGCCAAGCTGATTCTATGCCAGACCAGAGTTCATTTGTGTTGACTGGCGGAGGCGCTTGACGGGCCAGTAGCTTAGTACCATGTCCCAGATATGTTCGATCGGGGACATATCCGGAGAACGTGCAGGCCAAGGAAGAAGCGGTATCAGCTGTGCATGGAAAAGGACTTGGGCATTTCGGGTCTCATGTGGCCGAGTATTGTCTTGCTGGAATATAGTGCCAAGGCAACTCTGAAGGAAGTGTATCACCTCTGCCTCTAAATCATCCCTGATGTATCGCTGGCTGTTAATTCCCTCAATTCGTATCAAGTGATCTCGCGAATTGAACCCAATGGCTGCCACAAATCATGACGCTTGGTGTTTAGCCGATATGACGTTGCAAGGTATCGTTTAGCACGATGTCTTCAAACACATATGCGACCATCATGGTGTATTGAGTTGAATCGTGACTCGTCAGGAAACTCGACTTGTTGCGAATCAGCGCGACAATGTCTGTGTTCGAGACTCCATTGCAGCCTGAGGTGTCTGTGGTTGAGGGTCAACAGGCATGCGCAGCAATGGGCTCTCTAGCGATCAGTCCTCTGTTAAGCAGACGACGTCGAAATGTGCTGGAGGACGAAGTCTGACCTGTAACACTACTCCACTGCTGCGCTACCTCCGTGAATGTCGGTGTGCGATCGGACACTTCCATGCGGTAGAGGAGTCCATCATCATCACGTGCAGTCGTGAGATTTTGCAGTCCATTTCCCGGATTTCTGTGCGTCCGAGTTTCGTGTGTCCACTGATGCCACGTTTGCATCACTGTACTAGCGTTTTGTCCCCTAAAAGTGGCAATTACGCGGTAGGAAATTCCCTTTTCTCTCACCCCAGCAATCCTTCTTCGCTCAAAGTCCGTCAGGTGTTCATAATACGACCTTCCTCGGAGGGAGGGCATAATGGGACACGAGAAACACCCTTCCAACTAAATATCGGCTTTTCACTGATTGCAACATCTGAGCTAGCTCTTTCTTCTCAAGATCGGACAGCTCGGACGGCGATTCTCCGAAATCCCATCTTCGGACATTTGAATCATTTTCATGTTCCTATCTGTTGTACATATCCTGTAAGTTTTAGGCTAATAACATTAATCTTTCGTGGTGTGGCAATTTTCACAAACAATGTATGTAACATACGGATATAAAGTTTTAACCTGGACTTTAGGCATACATGGATCGATATCAGAAGGTAAACGTCAAACGATTTAATAAGCTGTAATGTCAGTTTGTCATAGAATTCTGTAATATTCTTTAAATAAGTATTATTGCTATAAATTCCATCACAAGTTTTCCAAAACGGTTACTACCAGAAATATAACGGAATTATCTGTGCATTTCTTCAAAGTTCAAATTACAACGTCCAAAGTGTCTGTGATCTTACGTGGAGAGATTATTCCATTATTTTCATTTTTTTTAAATCTATTCATTTGTCTCAGCCAATTGCTAGCAACTACACAAATTCAGGACTTCAGAGTTTTAGTAATGATAGGAATATTTTCGTGAAATTTAATTTGCCGCCTGTGCACACTACTCTTGCCCTGTACAAACGTCGCACGAATTATCCAGAGCATTTGCAGAGAGCAGATGCGCTTCCAGTGCAGCTCAATCAAAGTAACTTTGCACGGAAAATTATCCCAGAACCTAAGACAGCTGGTTCACGATGACGTTCGAAACTAGACTGAAAGATTTCAGTGAATGAGACACAAATGTATGATACTCTTAAAGTTCGCATCTTATTGTTTTGATTCATGATATTTTCAAAACACAAATTTTTGCCAGTGGTGGATTTCTAAACCGCATCCTTCTGCTACGGAGACAAATGCTTTCCCAATTAATTTTCACCGACAAGGGCTTATCACTATTACTTGCCATCTTGACATGTGTACTACCTCTGTAGTACGTAACATATAGCCTTCTCTCCCACTTGAAAAAGGCGCGGGCACGAAATCGCGGGGTTTCGGGTCCGCCGCAAGCCATGCTTGATGCAGCTCTCTGTAGCAGAAAGAATTCTGACTAATTTCAGACGATGTGTGGAAGAAACATCACACATTTTTCGAAGCAAAGAAAAAATTCTCATCAATTCCTGATAGCGGAAAGAAGCATCACACATTGAAAAGGAAAGAAGCATCACACATTGAAAAGGAAAGAAGCATCACACATTGCAAAGGAAAGAAGCATCACACATTGCAAAGGAAAGAAGCATCACACATTGCAAAGGAAAGAAGCATCACACATTCCTGGAAGAAGCATCACACATTTGCTGGAAGAAGCGTAACACATTTTTCGAAGTGAAGAAGGAATTCTTATTAATTTCAGACGATGTGTGAAAGGAACATCACACATTTTTCGAAGCGAAGAAAGAATTCCCATTAATTCCAGACGATGTGCGGAAGAAACATCACACATTTTTCAAAGCGAAGAAGAAATTCCCATTAATTCCAGACGATGTGCGGAAGGAACATCACACATTTTTCGAAGTGAAGAAGGAATTCCCATTCATTCCAGACGATGTGTGAAAAGAACATCACACATTTTTCGAAGCGAAGAAGGAATTCTCATTTATTCCAGACGACGTATGGAAGGAACATCACACATTTTTCGAAGCGAAGAAGAGTTCCCATTAATTCCAGACGACGTGTGGAAGGAACATCACACATTTTTTGAAGCGAAGAAGGAGTTCCCATTAATTCCAGACGATGTGCGGAAGGAACATCACACATTTTTCGAAGCGAAGAAGAAATTCCCATTAATTCCAGACGATGTGCGGAAGGAACATCACACATTTTTCGAAGCGAAGAAGGAGTTCCCATTAATTCCAGACGATGTGCGGAAGGAACATCACACATTTTTCGAAGCGGAGAAGGAATTCCCATTAATTCCAGACGATGTGCGGAAGGAACATCACACATTTTTCGAAGCGAAGAAGGAATTCCCATTAATTCCAGACGATGTGTGAAAAGAACATCACACATTTTTCGAAGCGAAGAAGGAATTCCCATTAATTCCAGACAATGTGTGGCAGGAGCATCACACGTTTTTTGAAGCGAAGAAGGAATTTTCATTAATTCCAAACGATGTGTGGAAAAAACATCACACATTTTTCGAAGAACCTAACGGCCAATAGGTTCATTTTAACGTTCTGGCGCCAATTGAAAACACAAATTTTTGCTGGTGCAAGACTCGAACCCGCGTCGTTCTGTTTCAGAGCTGAATACTTTCCCAATTAAGTTACATCGACAAGAGCTTATCACTGCTACTTGTCTTCTTGGCATATGCGTCACCTCTTCAGTACGTCACAATATTTATTAAAAGCTGATAAAATATAATTTTTTTATTACTATTAACATCTTACGTTTCATTCAAGTCAAAACTTTCAAAATACAAAACTGAAACATTAAACATTGAATAAAACAATAAAACAATGAAAAATCAAAATCTGTTTTATATTCTCCCTTACCTGTTCCAGGTACAAATACTTGAGCTCGTCGGGACAAGTTAGTTGCGTCAGATGTTTTACTTTATCTTTCCTATAAGTAAAAGAAGGACATTATATTTTCTTCCATTGAATGGCATCTGTTCTTTTACAATGTTAATACAAATCATCTACTCAAGAATTTTTTTCACACTTCCCGTAAGATTTCTTTCAGTACAGAAAACACTCTCCTTTCATTAAGTTTGTAACAAAAAGTCGCCAAGCGCATATTTTATATAAAAAAATTTTGGGGTTTTTGTGTAATAAAAAAAGTAGGTTTAGGAAAGCGTCAATCGCATTTAAACTAGTGATCGAGCATTCAAGAAAGAGACACAAACCATCTCGTAGAATGAAAACCACTCTTATGTCAGATTCCAGCTTCGCTTCAATAGTGATAATATGTTTTTTGGACGCCTTCGAATCCAACACCATAGCAAGCTTCCTTTTTATGAGAGGCATCGTACGATAATTCATTTCTTCAGTTTCATGCCAGTAACCCACTCAGCCATCCAGCTTGAGTTTCACTTATACTAAGGGCAAACCTAACCTGGTTACAGTGTGAAAACAAGAAAAGCACTTTCGCCGAAAAGATATCGCATGTTTTTCAGTATTTTTCAGTACTAATGCGGTTTAATGTGTTGGGGACCGTCCCATGAACTGAGAGTGTGCCACCGTGACGGGAAGACGGCCAAAAGAAAACTTCTCGCTGATCCTTTGATCAGCGATCTATCCCCTCAGGAAGGAAGACGCAACCCTTAGTGCCCCAAAACCAACTTAACTCTCCACTTACCCTCTTACTCGCAGTAAATATTCTCTGGGTATGAATTATGAACACATCAAACTCAAAAATATTTCATTGCACATAAATTGAAGTAAAACATTGTTTTTATGAGCCACAGGAATGTATTTCCTCTTAATATCCATCAGTAGCATCGATTGAGATGCATCAAGGCAGAGAAATGTACCGGCTGGTGGGGGGTCCGTAATGGTATGGGGTGTGTTTAGCTGGACTTCACTGGGACCCCTGGTACGTCTGCAAACGTCTGTGGCCGGCCAACGCTATGTGCGGGTCCTTTCTGACAAGGTACACCCGTTCATGTCCTGCATTCATGCTGATGGGTTGGGCCTGTTCCAACAGGACAATGCACCTCCACAAAAGTGTGGGGAGGCCACATTATGGTTAGAGGCGCATTCATCTGAGTTTGGGGTGTTGCCATTTCCACCCAAGTCCCCAGATCTGAACGTGATAGAACACATATCGGATGCCACGCAACGCGTTATCGAACACAGGAGTCCGATACCTCAGAATATACCCGAATTGTGGAACGCTCTGCAGGAAGTGTGATGTGCATTGCCTACAGCATATTTCCAAAAGCTAGTGGAGTCCATGCCCCGTCGTATTTCTGCAATCCTGCGCTCCCGTGGGGGACCGACCAAGTATTAGACTGGTGTACCAGTTTTTCTGGCACTTCAGTGTATACCAAAAGAACCACAGGATTGAAAATCTAAGCGATCACTAGCTGTAGTGAAGAACTTTGAAGATAAATAGCTTTAAATTAAAGGCAGCAAAAGGCCAATACAATTTAAAAATACAATAGTGCTACAAATATTTTCTAAAGAAACGAAGCATAAAAGTGCATTTTTAGTTCCTAAAGAAACAAGGCATAAAATGATTTTCTAATTTCTAAACAAATTAGACATAAAAATTCATTTCTAATTTATAAATAAATTAGGTATAAAAATTCATTTCTAATTTATAAAAAACTAGACATAGAAAGGCGCAATTAAAAATATTACTATTTTCTACAGCTTTTCGCGACTGCTTCGGTACCACATCAATAAAACCGAATGTAGTTGACATTCGTGGCATGCAACAACAATAAAGATAGAATAGTCTCCAGAGAATCTTCAGAAATGTGAACGACATCCTTATCTTGCAATGTATATATAGCCCATCCAACTAAAGAAGTACTGCGAGCCCGATTGTAGCAAATGATAACCGTTGTTCTTCTTCAGTTGGACGGACTACACAACCACGCCTTCATTACTGCATGTGAGCAGTTAACAACCCCTAAACATTTTGAGAAGAAAATTCTAAATCCAAGAGTGCCAAAAACTTCCGTAAAAGTTTTAGTTGCAGTTGTAATCAGATTCCAAACAGTGATTTTTTGCTCTCTCTTGTTCTGCGCCCGGGGCAGCTGCCCCATCTGCCTCTCCCACTAATTACACTTCTGTGACTTTATTCCAGAAACCGAACAAATTCAACTGATTTCTATTATTGTTATTGTTTGTTTAACGACCACCGTGAGTAACTCGATGGGCCATAAGCAGTCGCCCATCCCTAATTTAGGGACATTGGTTCCAGGGGAGGGAGAGAGCCAGTGCCGTTAGACAAACACGACATCCAGGCCTCATCGGGATTCGAACTAAGACCCATCTCGGATGAATGGTCAAGAGCCAGCCAGCGCTTAGACCGCTGCCTCACCTGGGCGGCCTGATAGCTATTACTCCGTTTTACATATACATGTGGCAACAATTTTGTTGAAACCGTATTTTATGTATCATGTAATTTTTTTTTTTTGCCAGAGGTGGGCTTCGAGTCAACCTACTCCAGAGAGGCTGTTTTTCCAACTGAACTACGCAGACGGACTAATCTCTACTTCAATGTTAATTTAACTCATTCATCACCTCAGCAGTGCGTCATTCACGTTATATCACGTAGAACGTTACAATTAGCACAAGTGGAACATAATTTTTATGCAGTTGGATTTTTCTTAACAATATTTTAGGAAATGTTGTGCGAACTTGAACGTAAAATTAAACAACGAGATGCGAAAAACATAATAACGAAAGATGTTTCTGACGAATTATAAGCTCTATCCAGAAGAACAGAAATGAGTCCAATAGTTGAAAACTTTTTTCGTTTATTTGTCACAAAAAGTTAACATCTTTGTTCTAATGTATTTCTTATGTTAGGAATGTTAAACACTCTCAGGTGTGGGAAATGCTATGGAAGAAACTTTTTTTTTTATAATTTTTTTCGTTTTGATCTTTAGCTATCTCTGTGGGCATCTCAGCTGTTTGTAGACGCCCGCCAATAATTTGTGGTTGCTAATTCCAGTAAGTGGAGGGTGCGTGTGACGAGATACAAAAATATCATCCAGGCCTCACCCGCAATTCGAACCCGTATCCATCTCGGACGAATACCTATATTCCGATTTTACCACTATGGAGTTAGCGAAACAGCTGCCGCCGCCACGAAAAGCGATTAGATTAAAAAGCGATTAGATTAAAAAGCGACAGAATTATTGCTCAGATTTCTTTTTTTTTTTTTTTTTTTTTTTTTTGAGAGGAAGGGGGGGGGATATGTAACAACCATCGTGAACAACTTGATGGGCTATAAGCAGTCCCCCGTCCCTGATTTAGGGCCATTTCAGATTTAAATAGGATGGAACATTATCTTGCTGCTAATCATATGGGTTTACATTATATAAATGATAAAATTTCAATGAACTGTCTGAAGAGTTGGTCGCTCTATATAAGCACTAAAAGAAATTACATGAATTGAACATTACGTAATGTTTTTAGCATATGAGAGCACCTTTAAAATATGCATGCTGAATTATTTGATCCTTATGTCTATTGCGTTTTGTTTTGCTTTCGTCAATTAGAAACATAATAGTCATCTTTTCGCAAATACCAGAAAATTCTTAAAACCAGCCCAGCGCAAACAATAATCGAAAACACGTAGGACATAGAAATCTAATTTTAGTTATATAATCGCGCTGAAAAAATCATTCTGAATCTTACCATTTCACTGGATCAAAGTCACTCAGGAATTTGTGCTCAAAAAATGACTTCTTGTCAAGTCTGTCACCTGGTTTCTGAAATGAAAAGTTTTTAATTCAGCAAATGCAATATAAATTTTCAAAAATGTAAACATATTTCCTTTACTTACAGTTAAAACTCTGGGTGAGTACTTAAAATAGTGATTTCGTCAATAAAACTACAACCACGTGACTTGTAGGGTTATCGAATAGGTGTCTGGAACTGGGTCGCCATTGTTAATGGTTTTGTTTGTCTAATATGCAACTTAGGTGGGATGGCCTTCGAATGGTGAAAGTGACACAGAGTTAGAGAACAGAGTTGATCAAAACTAAGAACACGGAACGAAGAACGCATTCCGAAGTACTCCGCTTATACCATTGTTAATGGTTCTGTTAAATTAGTGCGCAACTCGTTAGGTGAGACGACCTTTGAATTGTGAAAGTGACTCGGAACTTGAGACGACAATTGCCAGACTACGATTACGAAACCAACCACGTAGTCTGCGTAGTCTGTAATACACGATTACTTCTCGGAGACAGATGCGGAGGAAAAATGCCAAAATATATATATATATTTTTTATATAGGAGCATAATAAATGAATAGTACACTATTCATCGAGATACACTGGCGGAAAGTGAAAAAAGAACACCAAGAAGGAATTGGCGGACGATCATTAAATTTGCATATGTTAATGGGGTCGAGTTTACGTAGGTGTGATGTTAATTTCGGGACCAACCGGTGAGCGCTTACGCCACAGCACGGCATAATATGCAAATTATCGTCGGTGGTATTTAAGGAGTACGGCGAAGTGAATGTAATCAGTCGTCGGCGTACGGACATGTGCAAAGACCCTGAAGAAGCTGCAATGCCTGGACATGAAAGACGTGTACGATTTCAGCTGTTATCGGACTTTGAGCGAGGTCGTCTAGTTGGACTCCGCGAGACCGGGTGGTCGTATCGTCGTATTGCGGAGCGAATTGGACGGGAAGTATCGGTGGTGGCACGATGGTGGCGTAGATGGTCCGAGGAACATTCCCACACGAGAAGACGTAGAACCGGGAGTCACAAACGGACTGATGAGCGGACCGATCGACGCATAAGAAGAGCGGCGTTGTCAAACAGAACATCCACTGCTGCGCAAATCCGAGCTGCCGTTGCACCTGAGGTGACTGTGCGAACAATCCGCATCCGTCTACTGGATGCAGGACTACGTTGACGTGTGCCTCTGGCATGTGTACCTCTGACTCCAGCCCACCGTCAGGAACGGCTGCAGTGGTGTCGCCAACGTCTGCACAGGAGAACGCAATGACGATCTGTCGTGTTCAGCGATGAAAGCAGATTCTGCTTGGGAGCCTCCGATGGCCGTATGCGAGTTCGCAGACGCACAGAGGAGCGTCTCCACCCTCCTTGCATCCGCCAGCGACACGCAGGGCTTACACCTGGTCTCCTGGTGTGGGGAGCAATCAGCCATCACTCCCGTACACAACTAGTGTTTGTACCGGGTACGTTAAACAGCACCTCCTACATCAACAACATCATTCAGCCCGTTGTTGTGCCATTTGTAAGGTCGGTCCGTCGTGGTGTTTTCCAGCAAGATAACGCACGCCCACACACGGCACGTGCAACGCAACATGCACTTCAGGGTGTGAGACAACTTCCATGGCCTACACGTTCACCGAATTTGTCCCCCATTGAGCACGTGTGGGATTTTATGGAACAACGACTTATCCGGTCTCCACGGCCAGCCACGACCATCCCCGATTTACGCGTCCAGGTTGAGGATGCTTGGAACTCAATAGCCCAAACTTACATCCAACATCTGTACGACAGACTCCATGCCAGAATTGCACAGTGTGACGCAGTTCATGGCGGTTCAACCTTGTACTAACCATGTTACATGTAAATGTTATTTTTCAGTTTACCAGCAAATACAGCTGTATTTTGCCATAATGTTTTGATCACGTTATCCTCTGTATTCCGTTATTATGCTGTATAAATTTCGTTGGTATCAGACGTCTCCTTCTTGGTGTTCTTTTTTCACTTTCCGCCAGTTTGGATAAAATAGAAATCTACATAAAGATTTATATCGATAAAGGGCTTGCCACTGTAAATCATTGTATTCTTACACCAAAGAGCCAAAAAAGTTACGACCAGAGCGTCTTTATGCGAATCAAAGCAACTGCAGGTAAAAAGATGGCGTGCGTGAAGGTCATGAAAAGATATAAATTGCACCTGATACTGGGCTCTGTTAACCAGTGTTATTCTTGTTCTTCAGATGGGAAAGGAAACGGACTTAAGCGAGTTTGACAAAGACTAAATTGCAATGGCCATACGATTGGGTCAGAGAATTTCCAAGAGGGAAAGGCTTGCGGTCAGCCGTAGTCAAAAAGTGGTCCGAGGAGGGGAAAAAAACCAAAAACCGTCGGCAAGGTGTGATCCGACCACGGCTCATGAATGCTAGAGATGAGTGAAGGTTATCCCCCATAGTACGAGCCAACAGAAGGTATACTGAGGCGCAACTAGCTGGTAATTTGAATGCTTGAGACGACAGTAATGTGTCACAACACACAGTACGTCAAACTCTGCTGAAAATGGGACTGGGTAGTCGAAGACCACTATGAGTGCCCATGCTAACCTCGGTTCACCATCGAGAGCGCCTACAATGGACACGTGACCATCAAAACTGGACCTTGAATGATTGGAAGAAGGTCGTTTGGTCTGATGAATCTGGTTTCTTGTTGCACCATGTGGACGGCCGGGTAAGTGTGTTTCGTTTACCTGGCATCAGGATGCACCATGTGATGAAAACAAGCCGATAGATGAAGTGAAATGTTTTGGGCAATGTTCTGCTGAGAAACCCTGGGTCCAACAATCCACGTGCAGGAAATAATGACGTCTACCACCAAAGCCAGATGGAGCTTTTGCGGGGCCCTGGTCGAAATTTCATTGCATGGCCCCGGAGCAAAAGTTCATTGTGGGCACTAAAATGTAAATCTTATATTCTAATAAAGTCCTTACCTGAGAATTATCGTCCGTAAGGAAGATACACGAAAACTGCCATAAAAACAAAATGATTATCTCAAAGAAGTATTTGCTATTTAAGCTTTAAAAAAAAGACCATAATACGAATTGGATGTTCAGAGAGAGAGAGAGAGTGAGAGAGAGAAAGAGAGAGAGAGAAAAGTGAGAGAGAGGGGGAGAGAAAGAGAGACAGAGAACGATAGGGAGAGAGAAAGAGAGATAAAGAAAGAGAGGGAGAGAGAAAGAGAGGGAGAGAAAGAGAGAGAGAGAAAAGAGAGGGTAGAGAGAAAGAAAGAGAGAGGGAGATGGAGAGAGGGAGAGAAAGAGAGATAGAAAAAGAGATAGAGAAAAAGACACAGAAAAAAAGAGAGAGAGAGAGAGAGAGAAGGATGGAGAGAGGGAGAGAAAGAGAGATAGAAAAAGAGATAGAGAAAAAGACACAGAGAAAAAGAGAGAGAGAGAGAGAGAGAGAGCAAAAAGTGTTAAAATTTAGGATTTTATTTCCCGGGAGAATGGGTTTAGGTTGTATTGTGAATCTTATAACAACTTATTAACAAAAATGACAAAAAGATACCTGCTTAGCGAATATTTTTGTGTAAGAAATAGCATAAGTATCCGTCTGCAAAAATAAATTGGTATAAACAGCATTTTTCCCCTGATACATGTTTAGTGATTGATTTTTAATGCACAGTGGAGTAACTGACAAATTAGTGACATTCTAAACTTTTATATCAGCTCATATATGAAACTTTTTTTTCAATTTCTTGTAATGTTTTTAAAGCCACTGAAAAGTTGACCTCCATATGTAGTCCGAAACTAACTTGGATATTGCTCTTTTTTTATGCTTCAATTTAGGTATCTGGTTTACACACCAAATTGTTGAATATGTAAAAGTAGGGGACCACAAAATGATGAAATTTATTTTTCTCTTTCGTGAATGCGGAAAGATTAAGGTGGTTACAATAATCATTTGGAATCTGCAAACCTCAGTGTCCGTACGATGAACGGGAATGACATATTCAACAATGGGGGATTGGAAACGTACGAAAAAGTAGTTAAATTTTCTTTACAGAAAATTATTATTTTTAAATAGCGCCCCCCCCCCCCGAAGAGGCAGGGCCTGGGGCGACCGCGTCGATCGGCCCTATGGTCCAGCCGGCCCTGTCTACCACCTACCTAAGCATCATTGCAGACCAGGTACATGTTGTCATGACAACGGTATTCTCTTCTAGTAGTGCCTTTCTTCAAGAGGATAATACACCATGTCACACTGTCAGGGTTGTTCGAGAATGGTTCACGGAACTTGAGGAAGAATTCCAGCTACTTCTCTAGCCGCCAAATTCCCCAGATGTTAATCCAATCGAGCATCTGAAGAGCAAATCCGATCTGCAGCATCTCAGCCACGTAGCTTACAAGAGCTAAAGGCTCTGCTGGTAACGTGTTGGTTCCTGATACCACAAGACACCTTAAGAAATGTGTGGCAACAAAACATCTGCATCTATTCCTAGGGGGTAGTGGTATTTTTGGATGCCACGGGTTTGACCAAAATGATATATACACTGGCGTGCAAAAATTAAGGACGAGACGGTTTTTCGAATGTAACGTCGTGCAGAAGTGCTCCACGTCGACTCAAATCATACCATAAGATCCCCAATATGTAAGAATATGGGACAAGTGAGCAAAACCGTCCAAACAAGGAATCCAAAGGATACAAAGGCACTTTATTGAAAAGGTAGCTTCGAGCACAACTGGACAGAAGACAGAAACGTCCATGTGACAGGCGGATGCCAAGAAAAATCCAGTCTTTAGTAGGGGATATGATCACCCCTGACTGCGTTGCAGGATTTACAACGTCTGTCCATGCTGAGTACGATGTTGTCAAGGAACTGTTGAGGCATCGCGGCTCATTCCTCTTGTAACGCCAATCGCAGCTGTGGAATCGTTGCTGGCGGCTAGTGACGTGCTGCCAAGCGTCTCCCGAGAAGGTCCCACACGTGTTCGATTGGATTTAGGTCCGGGGACCTTGCGGTCCAATCCATGCGTTGAATATCTTCACTCTCCAACAGCTCTGCGACAGCCACTGTACGATGAAGTGTAGCGTTGTCGTCCATGAAGAAGAACTCAGGACGCACAGCACCTCTAAACAGACGCACGTGAGTCAGGAGAACTTTGGTACAATAGCAGACACCAGTGACTGAACCTCCTTGGAAGATGTGGAGGTCAGTACGGCTACCAAGCATGATACTGCTCCCAACGAGAACTCCACCACCTCCAGTTCTTGCTCTATGAGCTTCGCGATAACAAGATTTTTAATTATTAACAAAAATGAATAAAACTTTCTTTGAAAACCTATAGAACTCGTGGGCACTAAAAATGCTTCGATAAAAAGGAAAGTTACCCAATAAAAAAATCTCTGCGCAGGAGTACAAAAGCAAAAGAGCGAAATTATATTATTTCTGTAAAGAAATTATATAACGTCAAGAGTTAAATGATATAACTCCCAAATGCTTCTTTCCTTTCTTTCGATTGAAATGGTAGAGAAAACACTATGGCAGTTCGTTTGAATAAGTCTAGCTTTGCACTGTTCTCTTGGTGAACACCAATAAGAAGCAGATAAAAGAGGTTTGTTTTCACTTTTACCCACTTGCTTCCAATGGTAGTGTAGCACACAGGAAAGTGGATGGATAAAAGGAATTTCGACGGGAAATAAATCCTGGAAAGGCAACCAAACTTTGCTTGGGATTTAGCTTTCTAGACTGTTTCTGTGATCAGGTATTTTGTGAACCGAATGTTTTCTCATACTGGACAGAGAAAGGAGAGTTTTCCCAGTCTTAGGCACGGCATTAAAAAGATTTTAAACGGCTGAAAATAAAAAAAAATATTAAAAAATTATTCGCTTTCCGATTACGGATTTATTTCAGAGGAAAGGATGGGAAGGGAGCAAATGAGTATCGGAGCAGCTTTTTTCCTTGTCCCTGGGGCTCTGAGATCACTGCCCGGAAATGTAGCCTCCAAGGAATTGTACCTCACCCAAATTTTAAGCGCCGCTAAAGAACTATGCATCAATAATGTATACTTGAGGCTAAGTTCAAGAGCCGAGGTGTTTTGAAACCTACCGTGTTTTTTTTTATTCTTTTCTTTCATCGTGTTGCATATCTTAAACGACGACTTCATTGTTGTTATTTGAAGTTCATTAATAAATGTCAGCTATCTTCTGACAAGATCCTCCCTAAGAATCATTCCTTAAGTGCTATGTACAGTAGATTCCGATTAACTGCGTCATCGAATAATCGGGGCTACCATTTACTTGGACCAATTCTGGAAGAACATCCCAAATTAGCTGTTTGGGACAGCTGCTATATTGGGCCAAAGTGTTCTAACTCCGATGTGTCCCAATTAACTGTAATCTTCTGTAGTTCGTGATGAGGTTTATTTTTATTAGCAAATTTTTAGGAAATTCCTCCTCACCAAATCAATGAAGGTTCGGTGACAAAAGAATTCACCCAGATCTTATACGAAATTCCAAAGTTTACCTCTGGGTCGTCAAATAACTAAACACCAGCTACCAAATTACTACCTTCGCTGATACGAAGGTGGAATCCATTAGTTATGCATTTCAACGCAGTCCTGGAAAATGAAAAAGCCGGGCAACTCAGGAACTTCAAACAGTACGTTGGTGAATCAAAAAGTAAGTTACACTTAACGCAGTCTGGAGTAGGATTTCAGTCAGATCGTGTAAGCTTGGGAGTGAAGTAGACAGTACGTCACTGCTGCCGACAGGAGGTGTTTTAGTTCAGTAACTGCGTAAGGCGTGTGCAGGAGGCAGTTCGTTATGGCGCGTCAACTGGATTGTTACTTCAAACTGGAAGCGCGAAGAACCATTCGATTTTTGGGGGGTAAGCTCCTACATTGTCCTGACATCCATCGTGAAATCTGTGCTGTATACGGGGTCAATGCCATGTCTCGTCTGGCCGTTGGAAAGTGGTGCCAACAATTTGAAAAGTGTCGCACAAATTTGTCGGACGAATACCGCAAAGGCAGACCATCAATATCCAGCACTCCGAAGCATGTTGCCGCCGTTGACGACATGATACGGGATAATAGGCGCTTCAAAATCAAGGAAATTGCCATTACGTTAGACATTTCGTACGGGACTGTGAATTCCAGCATTCACGAGCAGCTGCGATTTCGGAAATTGTGTACGAGATGGGTGCCACCTTTACTCAACAACTAGCACAGAAACCAACGTTTCCTGTCGTCTTTGGCTCTTGTGCAACGGTATTCTGTTGAAGGTCACAACTGTGTGCGAGATGGGAGTCACGTTTACTCACCGACCATCACAGAAACCAACGTTTCCTGTCGTCTTTGGCTCTTGTGCAACGGTATTCTGTTGAAGGTCACAATTGTGTGCGAGATGGGTGCCACGTTTACTCACCGACCAGCACAGAAATCAACGTTTCCTGTCGTCTTTGGATCTTGTGCAACGGTATTCTGTTGAAGGTCACAATTGTGTGCGAGATGGGTGCCACGTTTACTCACCGACCAGCACAGAAATCAACGTTTCCTGTCGTCTTTGGCTCTTGTGCAACGGTATTCTGTTGAAGGTCACAATTGTGTGCGAGATGGGTGCCACGTTTACTCACCGACCAGCACAGAAATCAACGTTTCCTGTCGTCTTTGGCTCTTGTGCAACGGTATTCTGTTGAAGGTCACAATTGTGTGCGAGATGGGTGCCACGTTTACTCACCGACCAGCACAGAAACCAACGTTTCCTGTCGTCTTTGGCTCTTGTGCAACGGTATTCTGTTGAAGGTCACAACTGTGTGCGAGATGGGAGTCACGTTTACTCACCGACCATCACAGAAACCAACGTTTCCTGTCGTCTTTGGCTCTTGTGCAACGGTATTCTGTTGAAGGTCACAATTGTGTGCGAGATGGGTGCCACGTTTACTCACCGACCAGCACAGAAATCAACGTTTCCTGTCGTCTTTGGCTCTTGTGCAACGGTATTCTGTTGAAGGTCACAATTGTGTGCGAGATGGGTGCCACGTTTACTCACCGACCAGCACAGAAACCAACGTTTCCTGTCGTCTTTGGCTCTTGTGCAACGGTATTCTGTTGAAGGTCACAATTGTGTGCGAGATGGGTGCCACGTTTACTCACCGACCAGCACAGAAATCAACGTTTCCTGTCGTCTTTGGCTCTTGTGCAACGGTATTCTGTTGAAGGTCACAATTGGGTGCGAGATGGGTGCCACGTTTACTCACCGACCAGCACAGAAACCAACGTTTCCTGTCGCCTTTGGCTCTTGTGCAACGGTATTCTGTTGAAGGTCACAATTGTGTGCGAGATGGGTGCCACGTTTACTCACCGACCAGCACAGAAATCAACGTTTCCTGTCGTCTTTGGCTCTTGTGCAACGGTATTCTGTTGAAGGTCACAATTGTGTGCGAGATGGGTGCCACGTTTACTCACCGACCAGCACAGAAACCAACGTTTCCTGTCGTCTTTGGCTCTTGTGCAACGGTATTCTGTTGAAGGTCACAATTGTGTGCGAGATGGGTGCCACGTTTACTCACCGACCAGCACAGAAATCAACGTTTCCTGTCGTCTTTGGCTCTTGTGCAACGGTATTCTGTTGAAGGTCACAATTGTGTGCGAGATGGGTGCCACGTTTACTCACCGACCAGCACAGAAATCAACGTTTCCTGTCGTCTTTGGCTCTTGTGCAACGGTATTCTGTTGAAGGTCACAATTGTGTGCGAGATGGGTGCCACGTTTACTCACCGACCAGCACAGAAACCAACGTTTCCTGTCGTCTTTGGCTCTTGTGCAACGGTATTCTGTTGAAGGTCACAATTGTGTGCGAGATGGGTGCCACGTTTACTCACCGACCAGCACAGAAATCAACGTTTCCTGTCGTCTTTGGCTCTTGTGCAACGGTATTCTGTTGAAGGTCACAATTGTGTGCGAGATGGGTGCCACGTTTACTCACCGACCAGCACAGAAACCAACGTTTCCTGTCGTCTTTGGCTCTTGTGCAACGGTATTCTGTTGAAGGTCACAATTGTGTGCGAGATGGGTGCCACGTTTACTCACCGACCAGCACAGAAATCAACGTTTCCTGTCGTCTTTGGCTCTTGTGCAACGGTATTCTGTTGAAGGTCACAATTATGTGCGAGATGGGTGCCACGTTTACTCACCGACCAGCACAGAAATCAACGTTTCCTGTCGTCTTTGGCTCTTGTGCAACGGTATTCTGTTGAAGGTCACAATTGTGTGCGAGATGGGTGCCACGTTTACTCACCGACCAGCACAGAAACCAACGTTTCCTGTCGTCTTTGGCTCTTGTGCAACGGTATTCTGTTGAAGGTCACAATTGTGTGCGAGATGGGTGCCACGTTTACTCACCGACCAGCACAGAAATCAACGTTTCCTGTCGTCTTTGGCTCTTGTGCAACGGTATTCTGTTGAAGGTCACAATTGTGTGCGAGATGGGTGCCACGTTTACTCACCGACCAGCACAGAAACCAACGTTTCCTGTCGTCTTTGGCTCTTGTGCAACGGTATTCTGTTGAAGGTCACAACTGTGTGCGAGATGGGAGTCACGTTTACTCACCGACCATCACAGAAACCAACGTTTCCTGTCGTCTTTGGCTCTTGTGCAACGGTATTCTGTTGAAGGTCACAATTGTGTGCGAGATGGGTGCCACGTTTACTCACCGACCAGCACAGAAATCAACGTTTCCTGTCGTCTTTGGCTCTTGTGCAACGGTATTCTGTTGAAGGTCACAATTGTGTGCGAGATGGGTGCCACGTTTACTCACCGACCAGCACAGAAATCAACGTTTCCTGTCGTCTTTGGCTCTTGTGCAACGGTATTCTGTTGAAGGTCACAATTGTGTGCGAGATGGGTGCCACGTTTACTCACCGACCAGCACAGAAATCAACGTTTCCTGTCGTCTTTGGCTCTTGTGCAACGGTATTCTGTTGAAGGTCACAATTGTGTGCGAGATGGGTGCCACGTTTACTCACCGACCAGCACAGAAACCAACGTTTCCTGTCGTCTTTGGCTCTTGTGCAACGGTATTCTGTTGAAGGTCACAACTGTGTGCGAGATGGGAGTCACGTTTACTCACCGACCATCACAGAAACCAACGTTTCCTGTCGTCTTTGGCTCTTGTGCAACGGTATTCTGTTGAAGGTCACAATTGTGTGCGAGATGGGTGCCACGTTTACTCACCGACCAGCACAGAAATCAACGTTTCCTGTCGTCTTTGGCTCTTGTGCAACGGTATTCTGTTGAAGGTCACAATTGTGTGCGAGATGGGTGCCACGTTTACTCACCGACCAGCACAGAAATCAACGTTTCCTGTCGTCTTTGGCTCTTGTGCAACGGTATTCTGTTGAAGGTCACAATTGTGTGCGAGATGGGTGCCACGTTTACTCACCGACCAGCACAGAAACCAACGTTTCCTGTCGTCTTTGGCTCTTGTGCAACGGTATTCTGTTGAAGGTCACAATTGTGTGCGAGATGGGTGCCACGTTTACTCACCGACCAGCACAGAAACCAACGTTTCCTGTCGTCTTTGGCTCTTGTGGAACGGTATTCTGTTGAAGGTCACAATTGTGTGCGAGATGGGTGCCACGTTTACTCACCGACCAGCACAGAAACCAACGTTTCCTGTCGTCTTTGGCTCTTCTGCAACGGTATTCTGTTGAGGGTCACAATTGGGTGCGAGATGAGTGCCACGTTTACTCACCGACCAGCACAGAAACCAACGTTTCCTGTCGTCTTTGGCTCTTCTGCAACGGTAATCTGCTGAGGGTCACAATTGTGTGCGAGATGGGTGCCACGTTTACTCACCGACCAGCACAGAAACCACCGTTTCCTGTCGTCTTTGGCTCTTCTGCAACGGTATTCTGCTGAGGGTCACAATTGGGTGCGAGATGGGTGCCACGTTTACTCACCGACCAGCACAGAAACCAACGTTTCCTGTCGTCTTTGGCTCTTCTGCAACGGTAATCTGCTGACGGTCACAATTGTGTGCGAGATGGGTGCCACGTTTACTCACCGACCAGCACAGAAACCAACGTTTCCTGTCGTCTTTGGCTCTTCTGCAACGGTATTCTGCTGAGGGTCACAATTGGGTGCGAGATGGGTGCCACGTTTACTCACCGACCAGCACAGAAACCAACGTTTCCTGTCGTCTTTGGCTCTTCTGCAACGGTAATCTGCTGAGGGTCACAATTGTGTGCGAGATGGGTGCCACGTTTACTCACCGACCAGCACGGAAACCAACGTTTCCTGTCGTCTTTGGCTCTTCTGCAACGGTAATCTGCTGAGGGTCACAATTGGGTGCGAGATGGGTGCCACATTTACTCACCGACCAGCACAGAAACCAACGTTTCCTGTCGTCTTTGGCTCTTCTGCAACGGTATTCTGCTGAGGGTCACAATTGGGTGCGAGATGGGTGCCACGTTTACTCACCGACCAGCACAGAAACCAACGTTTCCTGTCGTCTTTGGCTCTTCTGCAACGGTAATCTGCTGAGGGTCACAATTGGGTGCGAGATGGGTGCCACGTTTACTCACCGACCAGCACAGAAACCAACGTTTCCTGTCGTCTTTGGCTCTTCTGCAACGGTAATCTGCTGAGGGTCACAATTGTGTGCGAGATGGGTGCCACGTTTACTCACCGACCAGCACGGAAACCAACGTTTCCGTGTCGTCTTTGGCTCTTCTGCAACGGTAATCTGCTGAGGGTCACAATTGGGTGCGAGATGGGTGCCACGTTTACTCACCGACCAGCACGGAAACCAACGTTTCGTGTCGTCTTTGGCTCTTCTGCAACGGTAATCTGCTGAGGGTCACAATTGGGTGCGAGATGGGTGCCACGTTTACTCACCGACCAGCACAGAAACCAACGTTTCGTGTCGTCTTTGGCTCTTCTTCAACGGTATTCTGCTGAGGGTCACAATTGGGTGCGAGATGGGTGCCACGTTTACTCACCGACCAGCACGGAAACCAACGTTTCGTGTCGTCTTTGGCTCTTCTGCAACGGTATTCTGCTGAGGGTCACAATTGGGTGCGAGATGGGTGCCACGTTTACTCACCGACCAGCACGGAAACCAACGTTTCGTATCGTCTTTGGCTCTTCTGTAACGGTATTCTGCTGAGGGTCACAATTGTGTGCGAGATGGGTGCCACGTTTACCTACCGACCAGCACAGAAACCAAAGTTTCCTGTCGTCTTTGGCTCTTCTGCAACGGTATTCTGCTGAGGGTCGCAGTTTTTTTGCGTCGAATCATCAGAGGTGACGAAACCTGGATTCGCCTATCACCCCTGAAATCAGACGATCGTTCATGGAATGGAAGTATGTAACCTCTCCAACAAGAGAGAATTGCAAAGAAACCTCGTTTGCGGAAAAGGTCATGGAGACTGCTTTCTTTGACTGTGAAGATGTTGTTTACACAGAATTTCTGCCAAAAGAGACGGCTATCAATGATGACTCATATTGCCAAACGCTACGAAATTTGCGAAACGCAATTAAAGACAGACGCCGGGGTAAGTTGAGCCAAGGTGTCATTCTGCTGCGCGAAAACGCCACACACCGCGCAGTACGGAAAACAAAGGAATTGATGCAGTCATTCAAGTGGGAGGTGTGGCAACATCCACCGTACTGCCCAGACTTATTCCCGTGCGACTACCATTTGTTGGTTAAAATAAAACAAGACCTTAGTGGACAATGATTCCAAACCGATGACGCTGTGAAAACTGCAGTCCTTAACTGGTTGCACCGAACTGGAGCAGACTTTTTCTTTACAAATATGGAAAAGTTAATCACTTGTTCAGATAAATGTTTACAATCCTTAGGCAACTATGTCGTAAAATGAATAAATGTTGCACATTTAAATCAACATACATCTCCTGAGTATATCTCTTTATTTGTTGTTTTTTTATTCAACAGTGTAACTAACTTTTTGATCTGTCGTCGTACATTCAACCGTACAGAAAGTGCTCCGTAACAGAATAATATTTATTGCTTACAAAGTGTAAATTTCGCAAGATCTCCACGTACAGGGCAAACCTAAATGGATATACTGTACATAATTCCAGCTAAAGCTTTTGGATAAATTCATTAACGACATGTTTCTGCGGCATGTAGCGTTTTAGGACGAAGCAATGGGTTCTCAACCCTCACTTGTTCTACGAGAGCATGAGAGAAGAAGGGCAAAAATCAGTGTCTGGTGTGGTGTCATGAATGACCACAAAATCGAGCACTTTCTTTTCGTCGAAAAGACAGCGGGATTGCTCATCTTGATATGTTGGAATAATACATTTCACCACAACTTCAGGAACTTCAACTTGACATCTTGTTCCAACAAGATGGGGCTTCCTCACACTGGTCACTCTATGTGAGAGAGCTAACTAACAAGAAGTTTCTGAGCAGATGGAGAAGCCGATTTCTTGGTCGCTTAGTTCTCTAGATTTAACGTCAATTGACGTTTTCTTGTGTGGAGATATTGGCAAGGCATCATGTCCTCCACTCCAGTGAAGAATCTTCTGGAATTTCGAATCAGAATCTCCAATGCCATAGCCATGATCACATCTGATATTCTTGAACACACTTGGAATGAACTGGAATATCTTTTAGATGTCGTACGCGAAACTAAAGGTGCTCACACGGAAATCAATTAAGTCGGGAAAATAGCTCCCATCTGTATACAGCCTAAAATAAAATGTATGTATGCACATTGCTTTAAGAATTACTAATTTTTTCTTCTGTGACATTATTTCATGTGCACCCTGTATTTCGGAATATTTGCAGAAAAGGTCACGTACCAAACGATGCACCATACGTATTATTGAAGACATATTTTGAAAATGGAAAAAATATATTATTTCGAGAAATTATATAATTTAGTGGAAATGATAATACAAATTGTAAAATCAGTAATGCAGAAACGATTACTCAAAATCCTATTTAATTGTAAAATCGTATAATTTTGCTTACGTTTAGCAGGAGGCGGAACAGGAAATCCACGAAAGTTGGGTCACATCCATCTTTAAAGGTGATGTTCGGATGGCGTAGAGCTGCAAGAGTACAATACGTTTTTGAACAACGTAACTAAAAGTACAGTATATAAAATTGAATCTCACATTAAGGAGACTAAAAATCAAGAAGAACGCATCGGGAGAGGAGTGGTTGCAAGCGTGTCATTCAGGCTAATATTTTTTTTTAGGGTGGATGAGGCTAACAACCACTCAGAGGACAATAAGCTGTCGTCGGTCCCTAAATTGGGGGACCTGGTTCTAGGAAAGGGAAAGAGGCGGGAGGGGAGTCTAAGGACCACAAGGAGCAACTAAGTGGGCAATAAGCAATCGCCGGTTGGGAAACTGGTTCTAGAAAAGGCAAAGGTGCAGGTGGGGTTTAACGACTACGATAAGCAACTCACAAAAAAGCAGTCGCCGGTCCCTAAATTGGGGAAACCGGTTCTAGGGAAGGGAAAGCACCGCAAGGGGAGCTGGTTAACGACCACAAGGAGCAATTCAGTGGGCAATAAGCAATCGCTGGTCCCTAAATTTAGAAGACTGGTTCTAGGAAAGGCAAAGATTCAGGGGATGGTTTGCGACCACGATGAGCAAATCAGAGAGCACTAAGCTATCGCCTGTCCCTAAATTGGGGAAACTGGTTCTAAAAAACCACACCTGCGTCTTTGCCTTTGTACAGAGGCCGGGAGGGAGTTAAACGACCACAAGCAGCAACTCAGATGGTAATAAGCAATCGTCGGTCCCTAAATTGGGACACTGGTTCTAGGAAAGGCAAAGATTCAGGGGTGGTTTAGCGACCACGAGGAGCAACTCAGAGGAAAATAAGCAGTCGCCGGTCCCTAAATTGGAGAAACCGGTTCTGGAGAAGGGAAAGAGGAGCGGGAGTGAGGGGCGGTAAACGACCACAAGGAGCAACTCAGAGGGCAATAAGCAGTCGCTGGTCCGTAAATTGAGAAACTAGTTCTAGGAAAGGAAAAGATTCAGGGCTGGTTTAAAGACCAGGATGTAACTCAGAAGGCAATAAGCAATTTCTGGTCCCTAAATTTGGGAAACCGGTTCTAGGAAAGGCAAAGATTCAGGGGGTGGTTTAAAGATCACGAGGAGCAACTCAGAGGAAAATAAGCAGTTCCCGGTACTTAAATTGAGAAAACCAAAAGCGTAAGAAAAGGACACTTAGATCTGACGACTGAAACCCTCGCATTTGACCACTAACCCAATGGAAGGGCTCTATTAGTTAGAGCTGGACCCGGGTTCAAGTTGATGAAACATGAGCCTCGTGTTTGTCTTATTGGGATGGTTTTGTTGTTTCCCTGAAACTAGTGGACTTAAATTAGGAACAGCAGACTTCTTATAGCTTTAGATGATCAAAGAAATTGTTACAATCCGAAGCAGAAAAACGAAAGCTGTGTTGGTGGCGCAGTGGTGGAGAAGGGTTATTCCATCTGAGATATGTCCGGGTTCAAAACCCGGTGTGGTACGGATGATGTGGTCGGCACTGGCTCCCTCCCTGGAACCTGTAGCTCTAAATTGGAGATGGGCGACTGCTTACAGAAGTCTACCCAACTGGAGGAATAATGATCACCTCATGGTGGTCGTTATTCCTCCCACCCACCCAAGAAGAAAAACAAACATCCCACCGATTTCCTATCCGGTTATGCACTCAATATCGAAATGAAATGCAGATTTTGTTTTTCTTTTTGTTTCGGGGTTTAACAACTACCATGAGAAATTTGTAGAGATATAGGCAGTCGTCCGTCCCTAATGTGAGGTCATTAGCTCCAGGGAAGGGACAGAGCCAGCGCCATCAGACAAACACACCACCCATGCCTCACCAGAGACTGTCTCAGAAGAATTATCACAATTCAGTGCCCCATACCATTAGGCCAATAGGGTGGTTGCAGAAATTCCATGAACTGTTAGGACAGAGTATTAAAAAAAAGAAAAAGAATCTGAAAAAAAGTTGTAAAATGTATGTAAAAGTTGCCCTGGGAGATATAAAAATGTAACCGCATTTTAACCAAACAGAGACACTCTGATCAACGAATTGAATTTTTTAAAAATAACTCTCACATATCTGAGAAAAATTGAAAGCATATGCTGTTCTTCAGAAGGGAAGCAGAAGAAAATTAGAAACGTCATGACAGCATTAAATAAATAATAATTCAGTAAATATCATAGGTATTTCACCCCTGAAAACTAATGGTGCTATATTTACCGTTTGTTAAATTAAACACCATTTAAAGAAAAGTTTTATTAAGTGCTATATTTGGAGTATAATTTTACACGGGGCGGAAACGTAAACAATTGGGAAGAAAATGCTAAAATGTTAGAGACATTTGAAATGTGGTTATGGAGAAGAATGGAAAAAAATAAGGTGGATTGAAAAAATTACCAATGATGAAGTATTGCAAAAAGTTGAAGAAAAAAGGAATTTACTAAAGATTGTAAGAAAAAGAAAATATAACTGGATAGGACATGTGTTAAGAGGAGACAGCTTGTTGAAAAGAATGATAGAAGGAAAATTCAAGGAAAGCAAAAATGAGGAAGGAAACTATTAATGATGCTTGAATGATATAATAGGCACAGGAAGCTATCAAGAACTGAAGGAGGAAACAAGGGACAGAGGAAACTGGAGGAAAAGAACTTGCTGAGTTACCGTTAGACCTGTCAAGGGACAGAACACTAATGATGATGAAATAAAACACCACTAGTTTTCACGTAGGGTGGACGTCTGAACTCCACGATTGCCGAATTCGACGGCAAGCCGTAACAGCACTCAAATCCACAGCAGACGATATTCGACGAGGTATGCAGGCAGCTATGTACATCCCCGTATCGATGTAAATAAAGATGTCGATACAACGATGTGAATCGCAGTTTGACTGAGAGAGGTTTGCGTTCTCGCCAGGCATTGCAACGACTATCTGTCAGCAAAGCACATCATCGCGCAAGGTTGCAGTGGCGTTGTACCAGACATGCGTGGTGAGACGAATCGAACCGTATCGCATTTATCGACGAATCTCGCTTCTTTCTCAGCGCCGATAATCGCCGACTGAGAGTCTGGTGACGTCGTCTTGCAGCAATGAACTTGTAGCAATCCGTGAGCGTCTTACGGTTCCTCGGTCTAGCTTCACGGTTTGGGACGTTCTCAGTTTCAACAGCTCTTCACTGTTCGTACGCGTAGTGGATACAACGAAAGCACGACGATGCGTCGATGAAGTGTAGCATCCCATTTTGTTGCCGTATCTCTGTGATATCCCTGGTGTCCATTTTCAACAAAATGGCGTCCGTCAACCCACTACCAACATCAGCAACAGTGTCTACAATATGTTCAAGCTGTCCAGCGCGATCCCCAGACTTCTCTCCAACACAGAACGTGTGCGACGTCATTTTTTAAGTTTAACGACCAACGTGAGCACCTCAATGGGATATTAACCGTCGCCCACCCCTAGTTTAGGGCCACTGATTCCAGGGAAGGGAGAGAGCCAGTGCCGTAAGGCAAACACAAAATTCATGCCTCAAGGGGATTCGAACCCGGACCATTCACGAATGAATGGTCTTAAGCCACCGGGGTCGGCACAGACGTCATTGGAAGACGACTTATTGCACGACCACCTCGCAATGTCGATCAATTGTAGAAACAGGTCAATGACACATGGTCAGCGATACCTCAGGATATCAACCGGAGATTTTTTCACTTGATACCACGCTGTGTTACAAAGTGTATGTCCCAGTCTGGTGGCCATAGTACACAAGGACTCTGGCGGCATTTTACTGTTTCCTTGCCCGTCACATTAATATCCTGAGTGGACAAAACATTAGATAGCGTGTTGGTCATCCTCTAGCGCGAACAACAGCCCTCACACGCCGAGGCGTTGACTCCACCAGATGCCAGAGGGTTTTTGGAGGTAATACCAACCATGCCTGTTGCGGCATTGTCTACAACTCCGCGAGAGACGCCGGTCGGTCCAGGATCCATGGATCTAATTTTCCACTCCACGGCTACCCAGATAGCTTCCACAGGGTTCAAATCCGGAACCTTGGGAGCCACTGGAGGTTTCTAAACGTAGATGAGTGTTCCTCGAGCCATGCCTGGCTGATTGTGGACCGGTGAGGAAGCGCACTGTCCTGCTGGAACAGACAATCAGCCGCAGGATGCGCGAGGGACATGAAAGTGTGTAGGCGATCAGCCAGCACATGCTGGTTGCACCCAGTAGTTAAGCACGTCTTCAAACATAATAAGGGACCTAATGTGTCCCATGAGAAGGCTTCCCAAACCATCAACCTGGCATGACAGGGCCAGCATGGCCTCATACTGTCGACACCACACCCGTACCCTCCCGTCAGCTCAGTACAGCTCAAAGTGGGACTCGTCTGATCACACGACGTGGCGCCACTCTGCAGACCTCCGAGGCATAGTGTCCGATGACGAGCAGTAAACAGTGTCACACGAGTAGAGCGTCAGCTCCCGTAGCCCGTGGTATGCAGAGTGCGTCATACCGTTCACTCGCTGACGCTGATTGGCCCTTCGACATTTAACCTGCATTTGATTTGTGCCGTCATTGCCAACGGGGTCAGTACGAGCCTGGATAATCTAAGTCGATTCCACTCATCAATGGAGTGTGGTAGGCCACCGCTTGCTGTCTGAGCGCTGGTACGTCCGGCTAGGGTATACTCGTGGTACACCCTTGATACGGTTGACATCGGAAAACCTAAGGCTCTTACCACTTGGGCGATAAAATGACCCATCTCATCTGTCTTGCGCTGAGACTATGTCTACGATCAAAGTCGCTCAGATCACCACGTTTACTCATGTGCGTCAATTGCGATGGGAGCCCTGCTATCCGACTATATATCGCATGCCTACGGTTTCGTCTGTTTCACTCTGTGAGGTGGATGAGCATGTCAAGCTGTCGAACACCCCTATCTCTAAGGTTTTGTCAAGTAAGTCTATAATCCCTCAGAAATTAAATATTTTTCCCCCACCTACTTGTCCTTACACATATGGTAAGATCTGTCTCATTGCGCGCATTTCTTCGTGGTGTGGCGTATTTTATGTCAAGCAGTGTATCTATAAACTTTTGTCTTGCAATTTTTGCTATTAAACTTTCTGTTAGAAACATTCAGCTTCCATCGTTCCTTTAAAATTGTGAGAACATCTTCCGCATAATTTCTTTTTCAGAATGCACAGTGACTGCAGTATATACACTGTAGCCTCCGCTGTACGTTTCTCATTTATGCGTTTTTCACTTTTATGAGTTATTCTGCGTTAGCCCCGATATTTCACTGTAGTTTCTACTGCTTTTTTCAACTCGCTAATGCTAAATTCATTTATACGCTTTTTGTTATTATACGTTGAAATTTCAATTTAAGATTATTAAAATTACACGGTTCTTTGATTTTTTTAGTACCTAATACCTAACCCAGTACGTTACAACTTTGAGAGAATCGAGACCAGCGTTGTTGTGTTCCTTCTTGGTGAAGCCAAATTTTGATTCTTTAGTACCTAGCCCAGTATGTTACAACTTTGAGAGAATAAAGACAGCGTTGTTGTGTTCCTTCTTGGTGCAGCGAAATTTCAACCTCGATCTCATCGGGGAAAGGTATGTGTTTACTTTCAGTTTGATTGAGATATTGGTTGTGTATTTCATGATTTACACATATATATATGCCCTATTTAAAAAACGATGAACTTCTGGGACGTAACTTGGAGGCTTCACTAAATAGCGGCGTAGCAGAATAGAATCCTAAATGTATCTTCAATATTCAACATTCTGGTTTCAAATTGTGTGAAAACACAAATTTGTCCATGACGGAGATCGAAAGTGTGCTCCTTCACTTCAGATTAAGTTGCTCTCCCAACTAAGATACACGGACGGAATGTATCGCTGCAGATTTGTCGCCCTGACGCGTGCTTTACCTCTGTAGTACGTCACAACTGATGCACTCAGTATCCGCAGAAGGAAAAGCTGTTAACTCATGTGTGCATATATTGAAGCACTGGTCTCAAATTCTTAATTGTGAGGATTTCACTTAATCTAAAATCAACAATGATTTTTATAGACAGATAGTGTCGTCAAAGGAGAAGGTTGATTCTCATGGGCTTTATGATATTTGCAATGCGATAAAATATATTATAATTTGTAACGCTTTTTTTTTGTTGCCACCAATTCCCCTTGAAATAAATGATTATTAAAGAACATCTTGTACTCCTTTAACGCGTAAATTTTACAATAGAATTTAACATTTTGAAAACTCGTTTATTCGTTTTCTACATTTATACGTTTTTTAAAGCCGTTCCCTAGAAAAACGTATAATCGAGGGTATTTCTATTTGCAAAAGTATCTCTCATTCTAAAAACCTTTTTTTTTTTTTTTTGGTAGTATATTCTTCATATGGAGAACATTTTGCACCCCTTTCTTTCTTCAAATAACCGATAGTTTTCCAGGCTAAGTTATATTTCCTTTTCTTCCCTATCTGTGCTTCTATTAAATTATTAAATCTATTTTAGAAATCCCTTTTGTCTTGGATATCTTCCACCAAGGGGAGAACTTTGGGTACAGTTTGCGATTTTTTTTAATTGCTATTACTATTTGCAAATGTTTTACCAAGTCTAGAAATCTGATTGATTTTTATTTTCTCTGTAGCTTGTTTCATTCACTATGAAAAAACACTTCGCAGATTGTGTATTTTAAATAATGCTCGCTCAGTTTTTTCGCTAGGCGACGAAAATTCGCTTTCTTTTTCGCTGATTCTATGACTTTTACAATTATTTTTGTGTCTGAAAGATTTTAAACAACACATCCGAAATTTTGAGGCCACCTTTTTTTTTTTTTTTTTTTTTCTAATGTTTTTTTATTCTAACAGTTTAGCAAGAGTTTTGGCTGCACATAGCATTCTGGGCAACACTTTATAATTTAAACGTCTATATATTTTTATTTAAGATATTCTCCGTCAAAGTGACACCAAGGAGTAAAAATGCCACAAATCTGGTTTAATTAGTGAGTGCTAAACGTCAGTGAATGTAAGTCAACAAAAAGGTAAACATTCGTAGAATTACCTTTGTGTCTTAGCTTCATATACTCGTGACTGTGATTTGCAATTTTTTTTCGTTGGATTTCTTCCTTAATGCTGTCTGATGCGGGTGACGTCCCGTAAGCCATCTGATAGCCAATGACACCGAGGGCAAAGAAGTCGCAAGCACCACCATCTGCAAAGAAGCATTTAAAAAAATGTTCATCCTTCGCACGTAAGCAACAGTTAACCGATAAAAGGTTGTCAAAAAACAAAAAAAACATAACACAGGTTGTCAAAACAAAAACAAAATAAGTGTCAAAAACTAGGCGTAACGTCGGAGGGGTGGGGCGGCACGTGCCCCTCCGACGCTCAACTTAAAATTTGGAAAAAAAAAATAACTACGCTTTTGCCTTTTAAATGTTATAAAGTGTGAAATACAACCAAGGGAACAACGCTACAAAATAGCAAACGTTGCTATGACAACTTTCCAGCAGTCATTTCATGCACAATGCTATGCAGTCATCTGATGATGGTTTTCATCATCGGATGACTGCATGAGGTGCCTTGAAAGGCATGTTTTTATTTTTTTGTTTTTTTTTAATTTTGCATCCTCATTAGTGTGAAACAACCAAGACTGATACACCTCGTAATTTTGGATATATTAGGCATGTAAAAACCTAAGCTATGGTAATTGAAAAGAAGCATTTTCGGAGAAACTATTTCCGAGAGTCCCCCTCCCCCAAACAAAACATCAGTTTACACTTATTTGTGCTCCCTCCCCAAAAAATTTGGTCACGCTTCGCTTCTGATCCGAAAACATTCATTGAATTCCTCAAAATTCATTATATTTTTCAAATGTTAGTCAATGAATTAATATGCTTCAAAGTTCAGTCAATTCACTCTGGTAACTGCTTCCGTTTGCAGATAATTTTGATTAAAAGTTACACCAGCCAGCTGATTTTCTGAAATACAGTTTGAACCAAGTTCTCTGTACACCAATTTACCAGTGACTCCCAAAAGAGGTAAGCTTTCGGGTAATCCTAATAAGCAGTCGAGTGGGTAAGAGACAGATAAAAAAGCCGTGACAAAAACAATGGGATGAGACATCTACGATCCAACTCTCGACGTTTTAACTGTTTGACGACTTAACGTAACTTCTGTTATCACGTTTATGCATTATCAACTGCATTCACCCTTGTACATATTAGAAGTTTGTATTCCAACCACTTTTACACCGGGAAAGAGCCTTAAAGGTATCTTATATTTTGTGTTAAAGAGTGATTTTAACCCCTTAGGACGTTATAATCCTTTGGAGAGAATTCCTTACCAAATATTTCAGAACATGGCTAATTTTTAATTCTCACTTTATCTAAACTAAACTTCTAAACCACCATGCAAATACTAACTGAAAGTTTTCCAGTTTACGTTCATATAACTTTGCACTTCGTAGCTCAAATATTAATGAATGGCAGGCATGTTCATTAGCTTAGTCTCTTCCCTGTATTCCTATTTAACGCACAATAATGCGAAGACAAAAAGTGTCGCTATATACCAATTACATCTGATAAAATTTTTGAAAAACAAAAGTCCCGAGAAACTGTTAGCAAATATGCCATCTTTCAATCCTGCTCCTCCCTTAGCTGTCCATCCAATGAGAGAAAAACTCCCCAACACGTGACCTTTGAGTTCCATCTCGAACCTTATGTTCGAGGCGTGTTTAATAAGTAATGCCTCTGCGCAAGTGTCTCGCGCCTGACTAGGAACCAGCCAGGCGGAAAACGATTCTTTGTGCCATTAGCTTCATTTTATTGCGTAATAGAACTCCATAGGTCTATTCGTTCGTATTTAATTTCATTCTGATTCTTTCTCAGCTGTGTAGACGGGCGCCAAACAAACGATCAGTTATAGAATTTTTAACTCATGAAAATGTACCTCCCAAAGAAATTCACGCTATATTAATGGCAGTTTCATAAACATTCTTTGTCGTTAGGCAAGAAAATCAAAGGACAGTGGAAGAATGTTGGCCGTAAAGGATCAGCCGCGGAGTGGGACGCCCGTAATCGTAATTTGCGATTTGAATAGGTAAAAGGTAGATGAGCTTATCAGGGAAAATCGAAGAAGAACTCAAAGAACCATAGCAGATACATTGATAACGTTTTAAGATACAGCAATGCGTATGCTCGTTGAATAGCACGTGACTTTAACAACTGAAATGAAGAAATCAAGACTAGAAACATGCCAAAGGTTGCTTGCTCGCTGTAAAAAATACGGAAGTGATTTTTTCCAAGCCATTATGACTGGTGATGAGAGTTGGGTTCACCATAATGACCCAGAAATGAAAAATCAATCGTTGGAATACATATCTTCTCCTCCAGCGAAAAAATTCAAGACTCAAATTTCTGCCGATAAGAGCGTGCTCACTGTGTTATGGGTCTACACAGGCATTATTCATCAAGGCTACATGATCAAAGGTACGACTATCAACTTTGAGGGCTATGTGCATACCTTAAAAAAGTTAAAGCAAAGAATAAACAGCTTGTGTGGTGGAAAAAAGCCAATGATTCTACAGCTTGGGAACGCCAAACGCCAGTGCTTTCACTTCAGAGGCCATACAGAAAATCGGGTTTGAAGTTCTTGAATACCCTACCTACAGCCCAGATTTGGCACCATCCGACTTTTGGTTGTTTTCTGCTCTCAAGAGACATCTGAAAGGAATTTAGTTCACCTGTGACAAAGACGTTCAAGCCGCTACGAGGAAATGATTTCGAGAACAGCCTGAAGATTTTTACAGATATGTGTTCGAAAAAGTTGTTAAACGTTGGCATATCTGTATCGAGCGTGAGGGGGACTATGTAAAAATACAAAATGTATGAATTAAAGTAGAAATTGTGAGCTTTGATCTTGTTACGTTTCAATTTGATACCTTGCCACTGGGCAAAGTATCAAATTGAAACGAAACAAGAACACCCTCTGTCCAATGTGACACCGTACGGTAAACACTCTCCGTACAGTGAGACACCGTACGATAAACACTCTCTGTACAATGTGACACAACAGTTCAGAAGGTATGTGCTTTGATATTCTTAAGAAACGCAGCCTCCTAAAGTGAAAGGTGAATTAGGACTTTTCACAGTGCTGCTACTGTTCATTTCTGATGAGTATCGTGATATTGTGCCGTCATGTTTTATAATTCTCGAATTCTTTTATCAGTTTATTTAAGGAGGTGAGTAACATCAAAGACATGTCTTAATACAGATTTTCAAAATTTTCTCACATGACGTATGAAAATGCATATACTAACCGTACGACTTTGGGCAGCACTTATCCCGAATGATTTCAACTTCTGGTGGAGGATTTTGATTGCGAAATGGATATCCTTTGATTTTTGTCCCAATCTGAAAAGAAAAACGTATTTTTTATATTTCGTGCTATTTTCAACAGCACAGACTGAGACAAAACAAGACAGATGGATTATAAAAAAATATATTTATTTTAAACAGCTTTCTAGCGGGTCGGTTCCAACAAATGCAGCGCTCTACAATAAAATTGTTTTAGTAAGAAACGGTTAGTGGAAACAACTGAAAATCAGCAAAGGCGCAGGTTATCAGATGGACATGTCAGCCAGTGACGTAGTTTTAAGAAGAAAAAATGTGTCTCAGCGGTGAACGAGTTAGGTTGAGAAATCGTTGCGCTTATTACTGGATCTTCAACCATCCGATGACGAAATAAAAGGCACTTCAATCATGCTGACGTGCATCTTACAAAGCCTGCTACTTTACAAGAGCAATGGGTATTGTCTTGAAACCACTGTTGCCATCAGTGGAGACTCTCTACTCGAGACCAACGGATTAACATGACCTCCGAACTACAGCATGTGTTTGCTAACCTCAGGACTTTTTTGTTTGTTTGGAGGTTTAACGACTACCGTGAGCAACTCAATGGTCTATAAATAGTCGCCCCTCCCTAATTTAGGGCAGCTAGTATCAGGGAAGCCAGGGAGCCACTGCCTTAAGGCAAACACAACATTCATGCCTCACCGGGATTCGAACGGTGTCCTCTCGTTTCCCTGATTATCGGTTCCCCTAATCGGGTAGCTCGTTGAAGCCCATTCTCCCTATTTATACATATATTCTCGATTACCCTAATATAGTTGGGACGGAAGTTAGGATTCCCTTTTCCCCTAATATAATTCGGTCAAGTTGCGATTAATTCCACAACGTCACATGCAGTTTTTATTTATATTGGTATTCCTATTTGAATTTGCAAAGGAACAGCATCACGACTTTCTTTATACATATAGATTACGTTATTGTAGCTATGTTTCTGCCTACCAGGAATAGCATCAAGAAGACTTTCTTTGTACGTATAGATTACGTTTGTATTAATGTTACTACAGATTCGCTAAACATGAATGCCGCTTGTTTCGACTAGCGAATCCTGTGATGGTTATATTCAAATTAATCAGAAACTGAAGACTTGGTCGTTCTGGGTGGTGTAGTGGTTAGCATACCCTGGGTGCTATCTGGGACACGCGGATTCGAGTCCCGCTCCAGGACGGTGAAGTTTTCGGATATTAGCTGACTCATCATCCTTGTCACATTTACACCAAAAATCAGATTGTCATCTCCAAAATTTGTAAAACTCTCATTGTTTACATGGGTCCATTAATTTTGCAAAACCAACTGGCTCCGGTGAACAGGCAACAGAAGTCTTCACTTCGAACTCTCTCTATATAATATTGCAATCATGCTGTCGAACGTTGGTGCTGCATGAATGGTTTCCTGACTGACGGTCCTACATTTATATCCAGAGTCTCTTGACTCACTACATCTTGCTTAAATAGTAATCAGACTTACATCGGCACTCTTTTTTCAATGTTTTTTTCGTGCAAATATCCATTTATAGCGTACATAGATTGATCTCTTTTTGACTGAACAATTTCAACAGTGAAATCCATTATTCTTTCATAACTAACCAAGAAAACTTAAATTCTAATAAACCAACGCTAACTGCCGCCTAAAATTCTTGTCCGGAATGGTATTGTACGGCGTTTCTTGGTTGAGATTGTCCGAAGCTGTCGTATGATGTTGTCTACAAATGACCAAAATCGTAGATTTGCTCTATTCTCACCCCATCCTCAAACAAAGGATAAATGTAAAACGAGTAAGCAAGCAGAGGGAAGGCAAAAGAACAGCAGGTTAAGATTGTGCATTAAGAAGAAACGATATTCGGGGAAACGAAGGGGAACAATTCGAACCCGGACCCACGAAGACGAATGATCAGAAGCCAGCGCTTAGACCACTGTGCCGCCGGGGCGGCGACCTCAAGACTAAACACTAGATCACCCGCAGAACATATTACTTATACTCGGGGCAAAGCTATCCTGGCAATGGGGCCAAAGCTACGGTGACCTTTTCACTCCCAGTATTACTCCGCACTAATGGTGTGTAATTAACCTTCACTCGGAAAACTTCTCCCACAAGCCCTCAGGGCTGGCTGTCTGTCACCGTGATCCCTTACCAAACCCCTCTAATTTAACCCCCTCCCCACCGCCGCGCGCTTTGCAGACCGGTAGACAAGCAGTTTATTTCTCCCTCTCTTATCTTTTTTTTTTTTTTTTGGAGATGTTACAGAACGTGTAACGTTTCTTTCTTTCTTACTTTTAAAATGAAATTATCTTTGCTAAACACGGGAAGCAGTCTTAAGTGGCCTAATTTTGTTTTCACATATTTTTCCATTTTTTGTTTATATATTTCATATATTTATACTTATTGCTTGAAGATTACCAACTGCGGGATTTAATTAAAAGTAATTTTACCATGTCATCAGTTATGCGTAAAATTTCGTTCTTTCAAAAATTTTGCCTTGATTAGATTTTTTTTATAACAGACATCCGTTAAATGTGTATGCATTTTTAACTACCCCGTGTTGCCATAAGTACTGGACAAGAGCCCGTCTCTGTGGTAAATGATATTTTAGGGTTCACTGTAAACTGCCACACATCTTTCAGCAACTTGGAAAATTGCCACACATTGGAAAATTGCCACATGTTTTTCATTGATGGGCCGGGCACAAATTGCTGTTCCTCCGAGGAACACTTTGAATGTGTGGCAGTTTTCCAAGTTTCCGAATTATGTGTGGCTGGGGAAGGAAATCTTTCATTTGTCTGAATTTTCATGCCGGTTCATGCGCGTTTAAGGCAACTGCGCACAAAAGTTCAAAAGGAAAAGATGGCCGTTTCTTGGCCTATATTGAGAACTGAATTGGGAACTCCAAACTAATTTCGAGAAAACGTTCTATGTAAGCCAAGCGAGAATTGTATTTTAATTTGAAGAAATAAATTGCCAATGGATCTGAGGTACTTCAGTACTAAATTCAACCTTCATTCTCGCAATGATGCGACTTGAAACGCCAGTGAGTTCTGCCGTAAGAACTGTTAATTCATTTGATTTATTCGGCGAATGTTTTTCCATCAATTTAGTGAAAACATTCATAACGATCACCTTAGCAGAGCTTCGTAGTGATTTCCCACGTTTATGCGGCTGAAATACACTCGAGTGACCGGCAGATGCCATTCGAAAAAACCGAAAAGACAGAAGAGTGTTTTAAAACAACAATCAAGAAGGAGAAACGCGAAATGACCTCGGAAACACTTTTTTCGCCCTCATCCTTCCACTAATGACCCCCCACCCCCACAGCAATAAATATCCCCTGGGTTGACAGCTTAACTCTGACCCAAACAAGAATGCTGTGACAGAGAACCATCAGTGACGTCACCAAAGCACGAATATATGTATTTTTTAGAAATGCCGCTGAAACTGAGATCTGAATTTTTTAAATGCACACACACACAACGTATTGAACATCTGTGTCATTTCTAAGTGCCAGTTGAAGCTGGAGTACGAGCTTTTAGACCGGAACTATTTTATGCAGTGGAAGTATACACTCTGTAGCCTTCCTTCCAATGACAGGTTAAGCTTGCCCCGAGTATAGAAGTTATGCGTTGGTTCTTTTTATCTCTTCCGAATACTACGCTACCAAAGACACTGGAGCAGAATAGACTGGCAAACGTAATGCCAGCTGTTCTCATACGACGGAAACCAATTGAACGTGCAACGCCATCTATGAATGGGGGAGTTATCAGTGAACAGATGTTCATTGTAAAGCCAGAATGTTATGCCTGCGCAATTGCATTTCTTTCCTTTTCAAGGATTTCTGCGAGGGTAATAACACGTGCCGTAGAAACAGCACAACAGCATCCAGAGTAAAAAGACGAAATGAGTTATCCCTGGGTTAACCGCGAAACCGAGAAGTCACAACAGGTTAAAACTGTATGACGGAGGACTCGATGACGGCTATGATAGAAACTGAAATAAGGTAAAACGATTCACCAACTGCGGCCAATAAGATGGTACTCTATGAGTTTCTGACTGTACGCACAAATAATCGAAACGATATTTGTGGGATTTCCGCCCCTTACTGAGTTTCAGTTTCGGTCGTATCTTCTTCTGCTTTACAAGAGGCGGAACACTGTAAACAGCTCTTCCGAAAGTACGTAAGGCTAACGGGCAGTAAAACATAATGAGCGGTCCCCCTACAACGAACTAACGTGCTGCGCTTGACGTCGTAAAGTGACCAAAGGCTGACTGACTCGTGGATACCAGTGCTGTGTGCGGGCTCAATTTTAAGAACTCGAGCCAATCCGATTCTGAAATATGTCAGTCCGAGCCCTAAGTATGTCAGCCCGAGCCCGAAGTATGTCAGCCCGAGCCCGAAGTATGTCAGCTCGAGCCCGAAGTATGTCAGCCCGAGCCCGAAGTATGTCATTCCGAGCCCGAAGTATGTCATTCCGAGCCCGATGTATGTCAGTCCGAGCCCGAAGTATGTCATTCCGAGCCCGAAGTATGTCTTCCGAGCCCGAAGTATGTCATTCCGAGCCCTAAGTATATCAGTCCGAGCCCGAAGTATGTCAGTCCGAGCCCGAAGTATGTCAGCCTGCGAACGCCCAAGCCCATCCGAACCGGAAGTTACCAGCTGGGCCAGAAGTATGTCATTCTGAGCCCTAAGTATGTCAGCCCGAGCCCTAAGTATGTCAGCCCGAGCCCTAAGTATGTCAGCCCGAGCCAGAATTTTCCATTGCAAGACAAAGCCCGAGCCCAAATGAGCCCGAAAACTATGACTAACCTGTTTAAGCTTTAATGAAAAAAATCTCCTCTTCTATAATTCCACCCTACAATCAACCGTTGTCATTCTCAGCTGGGGAAGGGACATCTATCTGGTTGTATAGTACAACCTCAAGAGTTTATTTGACTATTTGTTTCCGCCTAAAATGCTTTCGGTGGCCGGGCGTTTCATAAAATTGGGTTGTGCTGGAATCTAAGGATGTTGCTCAATAAAATTAGCAAGGGGTTGCTTTGTGGAGGGACGGGTGAAATTTTGAAGGTGTGGTATTTACTATCTAGTATCTACAGTTTTTCGAGAAGCTTTTCCTCCGCCGCAGAAATCTGTTAATGCGTGGCCGATGGCATTTTTGCTTCCAAGCCCCAAATAAATAACTCTCCCTAGTCTCCTCTCCATTCCCAGACTTAGTTGTAGAATTCCATTTACCAACTCGAAAGTGTAATTAAAACCGCGTATGCTAAATGCTTGTTCATATTAAAATACAGCTAAAAAATAAAGAAGAAAATTCAGAACCCTAGCCCACCTGAGCCCGAACATTAGGAAACATTATGGAGCCCGGTTCGAGTCCTGGTTCATCTTTCAGATTTTGGGCTCCTGCTGAGCCTCTTTCAGCAGTGATGGACACATCCGAAGGCAACGTATCGGAGGTCTATCTCGCTAGACTGCTGACATTGGACCGTCAAATTTGCGTTGGAGAGACGCTCGTCTTTTACTTCTTCCGAGGTGTGGACAAAGGACAACAAAGAAGAGGAATCCTGAGAAAGCCACATCCAGTTTAGCCTTATAACGAATGTCGACGAAGTAAGTGTGTTCGATTCTAAAAGTGTGCTACTTGTGTTCGTCGCAGGCGGCCAGTGTGCGTTTGTACCTCTGCACTGAACGACCATATTTTGTGCGGTAGTGAAATTTAAGATTCGTATTTTGTGCGCGTGTGTGAAATGAAAGGAGGTATGACAAATTGGCTTCTAAACTAAAACTGGTTCAGTGAGAACTAAATTCAGGGATAAATCTGTTCAAGTGACTATAAAAGTACTCACGAATTTGTTAGCATGCTTATACAGTATTATCTAGTACGGATAAAGAGCGGGAACTGAAATAATGCATATAATAGATGACTGTGCTTCGTAATAATTTACCATTTAGTTCAAAATTGAAAGTTTGGTGAACTCACGGGTCGGATAAAAGCTTCCCCGTCTTTTTAATCAGGTTTATTTAAGTGGCGCCTTTGTTATACTCTTCGAATTTTAGTTTTGGCGGTTTAATTATTCTCTTTAAATGTTAGTTATGCTAATTAAATGTCTGTCTTGCGCCAATCCCGTAGTTCAGTTGATTATTTTGAGTGTCATAAAAATTTGATTTTAATTTGTTGAATTTTTTATTACCACCGGTATAGCACAGTTGGTTGAGTCGCTGTGTACTATGTGGGAGTCGGACGTTTCTGACGGGTGTTCGAATAACGGACCTGCCAGTCATCTAGTCTGCGGTTTTTGCAGAGTTTTCCGCAGACTCTGTGTTTAGGGACGCGAATGCCTAGATGGTTCTCTGTGAAGTCGGACCAGGCGCACTTTGTCCCTTATCCGGATATGCAGCAGCGGAGCGGCGGAACGGCTGCATTATCTCGCCAACATCCTCATAGATGGAATATTCGTCTTTCAAAAACTCAACTCGCCCTGAGCAGGAGAATGGAATGGAATTTTAGGTTAAACTCTCGCCTAATTCGTAGGGTTTCACGTTAAACGAGCCCTCTAATTATTAATCATCTTTTCTAAATTCTAATGCTTACCTACGGGGCCTCATCCAGTGTCGTCAGCTTCCTATACATATATATACACTATCTACCAACAAGTAATTGGGCACCCCTGCAATCCACGATATCTGCGGTCCTGATACACGTCACGGCCGCCGCCGTTAAATATCGTGTGGGAAACAACAACGCAACCAGTCGCATTCAAGATGCCACGCAGTTCGGAGCTCTCTGATTTCGAGAAAGGTGTAATCGTCGGGTATCAGAGAAATGGCCAATCCATACGTGACATATCCAGCGAGTTGAAGTACCCAAAATCGTTAGTCGCCTACGAGATTGGCAAGTGGAAGATGAGAGGTGACTGTCGGAATGTGCCCCGACCCGGCAGACCCACAAAACTGGGAGTTAGAGACCGACGGGTGCTGGCCAGAGGAATTGGGAAGAACCGCACCCAATCGATGGGCCACATCCGCGAGGAGTTTCAACGGGCATCCGGGAGTGTTCTTTCGATGAATACCATCCGTAAGGAAGCCCATCTGCTCGGTTACCATGGACGTGCTGCCTCCCACAAGCCTTTGATCACCAAGTCCAATAGCGCTGCTCGGCTAACGTGGTGCAAAGAACGTCGACAGTGGAACGTTGAATGGTGGAAACAGGTTCTCTGGAGTGACGAATCAAGGTTCACCCTCTACGGTTCGCATGGCAGGGTCTGGGTTTGGCGTCTGCCTGGAGAACGCCTCCTGCTGGAATGTATTGTGCCAACTGTGAAGTTCGGCGGCGGTGGAATTATGCTATGGGGGTGTTTCTCCTGGTATGGCACGGGACCCTTGGTCGCAATTCCTGGTAGACTCAACGCCGAGACCTACTGCACCATTTTGGATGACCATGCGCTTCCTACGTTGTGACAGTTTTACGGGGTGGACCCATGTTACTTTTAGGATGACAATGCCACCTGTTATGTTGCGAGGTCCACCATGGCTTGGTATGGTGACAATGGGGTTAATCGAATGGACTGGCCTGCGCAGAGCCCGGACCTTAACACTATCGAGCACCTCTGGGACGAGTTGGAGCGTCGACTTAAGGGGTGCCCCCACCGTCCGAAATCTGTGAAGAAACTGACCTGTCTTCTCCAAGCCGAGTGGAAGAAAATACCGCTAGCCGTCGTACAACGCCTGGTTGAGAGTACGCCCCGGAGGGTCGCAGCTGTAATCGCCGCTCGTGGAGGCTCCACCAACTATTGAAGGTGAATAAACTTCGTTTTCCTTTGCTATCACAGGTGTCCAATTTCTTGTTGGTAGATAGTGTATATAGCAAGCAAAAAAAGACAGAAAAACCTAGTTGAAAAAAAAACAGGAAAAAAATTAAAATGGAACGAATAAGAAAGATTGCAGAAATTTTGAGATTTCAGTCATGGCGTTTTCGAGGACCAGCATAGATAACCATCTCTCGTTTCTACAAAGACCTAGTAAAACGTGGGTTTCTGCTGCAGCATACTTGTATATGGACAAAATTAAGAATTACCCCATCAGACATACTTATGTATTATATATTTGATAACTTGCAGTTAAATTAGTTGACTGAATGTATATTCCATGTTTGTTAGAGGTGAGTGTTTTCTCCGATATATGTACCGGTATTGTTAGACCAAATCTGCAATTAGCAATTTAGCAAAGGACGCACTTATCCTATTTCATCTGATTCTTGTAAGGCTCACATCTTCACGATCATGTATCCAAATCTTGAAAATACACATTAGCTATGTTTTAAAACAACATAACATCACACTTTTTTTTTTTAAAAAAAAGGTAACATACTTTGGCGTCAAAAAAATCGGTGATCTGAATTTGGCATTCCTCACTAACATAAATATTATCCAATGACAAATTTCGATGGGTGACTTCTGCAAAGAAAACAAAACGAAAGAACCATTAAAATATTTGTATTATTGTCTTACAGCATGTGTGAGTACAAGAAAGGTTCTGTAACTACGTAACATTCATATTTATATTTTAATCTGCATTAAAACCTTATGCATAAATAAGCTTTTAAGTTTTAGTCAATAAGTATTGGTTTAGGTTTACGGAATAGGTACGAAGATTCATTTGAAATGGGCAAAATCGCTCATCTGTATAGTTTTCCTGCTTTTGTTTCAGCAAAATCGCGTATCTGCATAGCTTTCCTGGTTTTGCTTCAGCAAAATCGCGTATCTGCATAGCTTTCCTGCTTCTGTTTCAGAAAAATCGCGTATGTGTGTAGCTTTCCTGCTTTTGTTTCAGATAAGATGTGCTTCGAATCTGGTCCATACGAGCAAAATATTGCAGTAGAGAAAATTTTTAATTTCAAATTTAAAAACAAAAACGTGAAACTGGAAATGGTCCACGGGGCATAAAAGTAGACGATGGCTGTTTTCGGAAGAGGAACTGTGATTTTGCCGATCAGCTGAATGTTGATGTGCTCTGTGAGTTTCATGATGTGAGAGCCATGTATAAATTGACAAAAGAGAGTCATAAACTGAAAGAGATAAAAAAAAATAAAGAGAATGGGAGTGTACATCTTAGGCCGTTTTAAATGTAGCAACATTTAAAACGGCTTAAGATGTACAGTGCTGTAAAAAATTCTTAAAAACACCCAGTAGCAATCGGACACGTGCCATCCTCACTTACGTTGGCAACTATTACGTTGAGCTGGATTTGTAAAGAGCTCAGGGCAAACGAGCTGCGGGTGGCTTAGTGGTTAACGTTCGTGATTACCCTGGTGAACGTCTCAGAATCGAATCCAAGTGGTGATAAATGTTAAACTTCATCTGAATATCTCCGAATACTGCCTTCCAGGTTGTAAATGAAGCGAGTCCAGAAAATTTGAATTTGAATTTGAATTTAATGAAAATTCTGCCACACAGCACAGTACATCTACATTTGACAAAACACAAACATCAAGAATTGTCATGTGTACTAAACTAAATTTAAATATTAATACAATATTAACACAGTGGAATAAAACGTGAAATCACAGTAATATCACAAAGTTCAATATAAATTAATAACATTTAGTACTAATTATTTACTCCAAGAAAAAACAAAAACTCAACCACCTCAAATATATCTAGTATAATAATCATAAACATACAAAGCTATACTAGTAATCCGATTTATTGGGGTAGGAATATATATCAAATATATCTAGTATAATAATCATAAACATATAGGAAAACTATACTAGTAATCCGATTTATTGGCGTAGGAATATATAAATAAACGTTTCCAAGCTTTCGCACATCAACCAGATGGCTTTTTCAAAAAGGTTAGACAGAAACTGCAATCTGAAGTATAGAACGCTTTAATAATTTGAACACGGTGAGCCGCCCCGGTGGCGCAGTGGTCTAAGGCGTTGGCCTCTGATCATTCGTCCGTAAGGGGTCCGGGTTCGAATCCCGGTCAGGCATGGATGTTGTGTTTGTCTTACGGCACTGGCTCTCTCCCTTCCCTGGAACCAGTGACCCTAAATTAGGGACGGGCGACTGCTTATAGCCCATTTGAGTTGCTCACGGTGGTCGTTAAACCTCCAATCAAAAAAAAAAAAAAAAACACGGTGACTTGACTTGACAAATAAATAGATACGATGTAATATTCATTTAAAGACACGAGGCATCACGTTGATTGTGTACGCGGTAACATGGTAGGAAGAAGCCGTTACTTGAAGAACTGGCTCCAAATTCTTGGCAACTCCAGTGAGACACTGTCATTGCAAGTATCACTGCTGGTGATGATCTCCAAGGTTTCCTCAAATGGCTGTACATTTAGGGGTAGAGTAGGTAGCTAATTTCTTTATATCATCCCACATAAGAGTAGTGGACTTGAATTTGACTTCTCTGGATAAGGTCATGGTTACTTTACGGTATTTTGTGTCCCTTTTATGCTCGTTGACTCTGATTCTAAATGAACGCTTGGTCATTCCAATGTAGTAGTATCGTTTAGAGCCGTCCGGATATTGTAGGGTGCCGCATAAACACCTGAAAAGAGTCGATTTTTCAGTATTTCTCTAATCATCATTAATTTCCAGGGAGTCTGTTCCGCCTCCCCTACCCCCCCCTCTCTCTGCCCATCCCGAAACCACTGGGGTGTACTGTGACGTCCGTCGCTCCTGCGACGCTTATATCTACTGTTCTCTCTCTGTCTACCTCTTATCCTATCTTGGGTCACTAGACTCCACCTACCTGCAGCTTCTATCATCGTCACAAGTGTAGCTGGCTTGGAGTCTTAAGCTCCCTCTGTGGACAGACGTCCTACATGACTTATTGTTGAGCCATTCGTGGTGCTCACTGGTTGATGGACAAGTTACCCTCATTCACAACCAGTAAGAGCATTAAATTAGATAAAGTGCTCACTGCATTAATAGTGATTTTAATGACTTTGAAAGAGGCGTATTAGTGGCAGGTGCAAGTATCTCAGAAACGGCAAACCTTCTCGGCTATGCAACACTACCAACTTTGTACAATGAATGAAGAAAAAAACAAGCAGTTCGCAATCTTCCGATGGGCTGAAACTACTGGCCACAGGGGATATTCCCAGGCAACAGAGGATTTTACCAGGCAACAGATGAAACTACAGGCCACAGAGGATTTTACCAGGCAACAGATGAGATTCATTGCGCAAGGTAACCACACAGTACAACAGCAGTGTTGAGAGGTTAATTACACTATACAGAACCGGCCACACACTGGTCCAAATCTAATATATAAAGTTGAATTTTGTTTGTTTGTTTGCTTGCCCGTTATGCAAATCTACGGTTTTTATTTTAGGACCTCCAAATTTGTTGTACTATCTCATAGTAGCCTACTCTAACTTAGACCATAGACGGTTTTCGGAAGGTGTCGAGGCCCGGGTCAATGGACCCGTCCTCCCCCTCCCTACAAAATTTTTGCAAAAGTTCCATTGTTTACTTTTTTATTTTGAATTCGAATTTAATACTTATTGTTGTTATAAGTATAAGAATTGATTTTTTTGTGACAAGTACTTTCCAGTGAAGAAGTGCAACACAATTCAGCATCGCAACAGAAGGTAGGTAAAAAAATCAAGCGGAAAAACTAAAAATATTGAGTGCCTAAAGACTCTACAGAGAATGAAATTCAAATTCAATGAAGAAATGAAATACAGTACGGTTCATGTCGTAAAAAATGAATCGTTTTCAATTGATTTGTACAAAATGTAGATAGTGAATTATCACCAAATTCTCCCGAGTAACGCCGGGCAATTCAGCTATAGTGGACTATAGTAGCTAACTGTACACTTCCTGTACACTTCGTCTCTGCTGAAAACCGAAAAATTCGTCAGAAATGGTCACGGGAGCACCAAAGCTGGACACTCGGGGATTGAGAAAAGGTCGCCTTGTCCGATGAATCACGTTTTTATTTAAAACACCCGATGAATGAACCAAAATATGAAGTCAGCAGTACAAATAGACGGAGCACAGTCTCCTAGCGTTACCTGTAGAAGCTGGAAGAGGCGATCTAATGGCCTGGAGCCTACTTCTATGGCGGGCATTGTGTTCCTTAATATCTCTGGAAGAGTATCTGGATGCCACAAGGTATTTTAACATAGTTGCTGACCAGGCAACACCGTACATGTTTGAGTATGAAAGTTTTCCGCTGCAAGTGGCGTCTGATTGAAAAAATGCTTTTGAGTTAGACATTTAGAAGCAAAAATACGATTGCAAATATGTTTGAAACAGAAAATATCTACTTACTCCCCCTAGTTGCGAAGCATTTTGCCACAAGATATTGTAAAATGCAGGCGAAATCGTCGTGGCCTTGTGACGTATAGGACCTGCAAAACAGCGGCACTCGGCGAGGCATCGTTTCCATGAGGCGGCGATAGGTGTCCTGGGGTATCTGGTATCATAATGTCGACAGCAGGTCCTCCAGTTCCCGTACATTTCGAGGTGGAGGTGATTTAGCGCGAACCCGCTTTTCCAATTTGAACCACAAATGTTCGATTGGGTTCATGTCAGGTGACTTTGGAGGACAGGGCATTAACAGAAAGTCACCAGCATGTTCCTCGAACCACTCCTTGACGATTCTGGCAGTGTGGCATGGCGCATTATCCTGTTGGTAATGGCCATCATCAGCAGGGAACACAGTTGCCATGAATGGGTGAACCTGGTCCGCAACGATGTTCAGATACCTGACGGCTGTCAGAGATTGTGCTATTGGGATAATGGGACCTAAACTGTCCCAAGAAAACATCCCCCACAGCATAAAACGGCAGTTGCCGGCCTGTTTCCGCCCAATAGTGCATTTAGGTGCCATAGCCTTCGTTGATAATTGGCGTATCCGTGCTCGGTTGTCTACGTGATGCATCAGGAATTTTGATTCATCAGACCAGGCCACTTTCTTCCAATTATTAGCAGTCCAATCTTGATGATCTTCGGCCCATTTCATGCGTTGTTGGCGATGACGCGCAGTGAGCATGAGCACCCGGCTGTGTCTTCGGCTACGCAAGCTCGTGCGCAGAAGGCTGCAATGAACCGTGTGCTGTGACACTTTGTCCCGATCACCACTGTAGTAGTCGCGGGCGATTTGTCGCACTCTGGCCTTGCGGTTGCTGTGAACAATGCGCGACAACCTGAGCTCCCCTCTGGCATCAATGACCTGCGGACGACGCCCGGCTGGACGACGGTTCGTCTTTTGGCCATATGTGCACCACTTTTGATACGAACTCATTACAGCGGAACGTGAGCAACCCCCAAGCCCAGCCACTTCCGAGATCGTAGCTCCGAGCCGCCGTGTCATCACAATTTGTCCTTCATCAAAATTCAATAAATCGGCAGGTTTTCCCATTCTGACTCCGATCACTCTACTAACCGAAAGCCGGTCCTCGGGTTGTATATGTACTGCTCTGTGAGCTTCACCTGCGCCACCGTTCGGTCTCCAGGCGCGCTCATTTCTCGAGGCTGTGGTGGTCATAATGTAATGGCTCGTCGATGTATGTCAAGACGGCAAAGTTGCAGCGATAAATTCCGTCGATGTACCTTAATTGGAAAAACATTCAGCTCTAGAGCAGAAGGATTCGATCTCCGTTCAATTCTGGAAATGGGTCATGGATTCTTCGAAAAATGTGCGATGTTCCTTCCACATATCTTTTGGAATCAATGAAGATTCCTTCTTCGCTTTGATCTTCTACCAAGAGTTAATTCACGCATGGTTTGCGGCGGACCCGAAACCTGCGATTTCGTGCCTCCGCCTTTCTCAAGGGGAAGGGAGAGATGTATGTGACGTGCTATAGAGGTGAAGCACATGTCAGGACGGCAAATTTTCAGCGATAAATTCCGTCTGCGTAGCTGAATTGGTAAAGAATTCGGCTCCGGAGCTGAAGGATGAGGGGTTCCATCACCGGTAAATTTGTGGTTTGACGGTCTCTATGCAACGCAAAAGTATTTTTTAAAATCCAATTTTTGGAAGTAGACATTTCGGGGAAAATACACAATGTACTTACGACTCTAGCGATAACTCCATGCGTTATTTCAAATAGAAACTGTGCGCAAAATGGTCTTCGCGTAAAAGGTATCGGAAGAAAAAAGAATATTTCGAATCAGTATTTTTGTAGTAATCTATAGCGTAAAATACATTTTGAGTTTAATAGTATGTGCATTTTACGACCCGAAGATGCATCGGAAAAAGGCAAAAATGAACAGAATTTTCGTTGTTCTCAAAAAATAAACTTTTTTTTAAATTTTTTTAATTAAGAAACTGCAAACTTAAAAATTAAAAGAACTTCAACTGCAAAAAGAATTTTCCAAAATAATAGTTGCAGAGATATTGTGTCTACAGATGGATATAGTGACATTAAATATATAAGCACGTACTTTTTCTTTTCAAAAAACGTGCTAGTAGAGTATCAGCGAACTTCAGGCCTTAAAACAGCATTACATTTCCAAATCTGTATAGTAGCTACTGAAGAGCAAAATGTCAGTGACGTCTGTCTCCATAGGGCCATTGCTACTAAAAAAAATGTCTTACTGATGCCATACAAACGTAATTTCTTAGTACTTTTAGATAGTCTTTCCTAACTTTAATAAAAATTTATATTTAGCACTAGATACTGTTACCTGCTGGTGCGGAAGTCGGCCCACAAGGAGATTTGGGGAAAAGGCATTTACAACGGAATTCGCGAATTTGTGCGAAATTTATACCAAGAACCATTACACTCTATTTACATACAGTATATTGAGATGCCAGTTAATTATGTTCGCCTGTCAGCAATAATGCTGTACCATGCAGAAAATATTGAGTAAAGAAGATGCTGCAAATTGGCCGGTGACACAGTGTTGCAGCGAACAGACCATTCTACCGCCTCCCAGAGATACTCGATGCGGTTTAAATCCGGAGATTGTGCAGGCAACTGAAGCAAAGTAAACTTGTCTGCATGGTCCTGGTACCATTCGGTGATGATACGAGTCCTGTGAGAGGGTGCTTTAACCTTTTGGACGTGTCCACCTGCTTAAGGATAAACAGCAGTTAGGAAGGAATGAATTTCTTCGACAACGATGTTAAAATACGCAGTGGCGTACAGATATCCTTTGATGCGTGTCAGGGAGAACCTAATGCGTGCAAGTAAAAATTCTTCGTACCAGAACGCCGCCGTCACTAGCCTGTACTGTTAACACCTGAAAGGATGGCTCCATTGCCTCATGCTGCTTGCGTCAAATTCGAATCTTGCCATCCTCATGATTAAGAAAGAACCCATATCCTTTTGTCCAGGAGATCTTTGTCCAGTCCTTAACGGTTCCGTTTTGATGTTCCCAACCCACTGGAAGAGCACTTTTGTGTTCTGACTTGACGACATCGACACTCGACATCGGCACTCTGTTTTATCCCATTTACGACATGGGCCGATTCGTGGTGTGTTCGGTGATAACCTTTGGTACACGAATGTTGAATTCTGGAGTGATTTGGAAGGTTGTGACCCATCAGTTTGTTTGCACGATTCTCCCAAGCATTCTTTGAAATCTCTGAATCCTAGAAAGCCACTCGAAACGGAATTCTGTACGCATCATTCCCATCATTTTCTCAGACATCACGCCTTTTGAACCAAACTTCAGCTAATATCATCAAGTCCATACTTCACCCGTGTTCTCTAATATACGACAGTCAAGCCTCCTTCTTCTACCACTTCTAAAAAAATTACGCCTTCACCACAATATCATAATTCACAATTTTACATGTACTCCCGTTGCTACATGTTGTCCCCGTTATGGAAACCGCAAGTGATGAAATCAGGTAGCGCAGCTACGAATAATAGTAATATTTCAGTTATTTGTTTTTTGATTGGAGGTTTAACGACCACTGTGAGCAACTCAATGGGCTATAAGCAGTCGCCCGTCCCTAATTTAGGGTCACTGGTTCTAGGGAAGGGAAAGAACCAGTGCAGTAAGACAAACACAACATCCTCACGGGATTCGAACCCGCACCCCTTTTGGACGAATGATCAGAGGCCATCGCTTAGACCACTGCGCCACCGGGGCAGCTTTCAGTTATTCTTTTATTATGAAAGAGAGAGGCGAAAGATCTCAGAAAAGTGCCCAACTGTAAAGTGCTCTTCTCCGTTCTTTTAAAATTCCACAGGAGGAGTATCGAATTTTATCGGTTTTAATTACAGCTTACAGCGGACACTTTGGTTACACAACTGAAATTTCCCCCGTATATAAGTGGTTCTATGCAAAATTTTCTTTTGCGTTTGCAAACCTTTAGTGACCGAAAGATTTTATTAGCAGGCAGCTCTTAAATGTTGTTCATTAAACGCAGCAAACGAAAAGATCTTTATAAAACAAACATGCTAACCAGAACTTTTATAAAAAGTTAATACTTTACGAGCAAAATTGTTGTAAATTTGATAAGAGTGCTCAGACGCTGCCAAACACATACACACACACACACACACACACACACACACACACACACATATATATATATATATATATATATAATGTATATTGCTAGACAGAGGGAATAATTTTGTTACTCTAAACTGTAAAAGTAATTTTTACTTACTTTTTCTTGCATTTCGGTCACGGCAGAGCCCAGTTCAAAAAATATTGCTTGCAAAACTTCCCTCGTACACCAATGGGTCTTTGCAAATTCTCTCAAAGTCTGCCCTCTAGATCGGATGGTCTTGATGTGGTACCTAATCCAAAAAGTGTTCATGTTTAATGAATGTGAATCCTCTAAATAATTCCAGCCTAAAAATATGCACGTGTAACATATGTACAAAGGTTGTCCCAGAACAACTGAGAATGTTTTCATTAAAAAAGATATGAGTATCTTACTTATCAAGTAAGTGGTCATCTTTATTGAAATACTGTCTATTGCATCGAATAAAGGTTCCAACGTTCCTCCCACTTTTGGAATGTCTTCTGGAATTCTTCTTCTGAAATGCTGTTGAAGCAACCCCTGCGCAGCTTGTAAATACACTGCTGGCCACCCAAAATGCAACACCAAGAAGGACACCAGATAGCAAAGCCAGATTTACTAGAAACATAACAACAGATATAAAGATGAAACGACTGAGCTTACAGGCCCGTGCGACTTGCGGAACACGCAGACACCAATAGTTCGTGTGGCCCCCATGGCTGGCAATAAAGGCCGCTGCACGCTGCGGCATCCAACGAAAGAGGCTTTGGATGTGGGCTTTGGGTATGTCGGTCCAAGCTGCTTCCACACGTGGCCACAGTTCATCAGGCGTAGCCGCGGGTGGTGCTTGCCGGGCCACTCGGTTGCCGATCAGCGACCAGACGTGTTCGATGGGCGACATATCGGGAGAACAGGCGGGCCATGGCAGCAGTGGCACCTGGTGGGCCGTGAAGAATTATTGCACGATGCGTGCCACGTGCAAGCGCGCATTGTCCCGTTGAAACGTGGCAGCTGGCAGGTCCTGCAGGTAAGGGAGGAATACAGGCTCCAAAACGTCGGATCATATCCAATTGCGCCCCAAACCATAACGCCAGGCGATGGACCGGTATGGCGACGCATAATGCAGGCGTCATGTAGTCTCTCGCAGTGGTGCAGCCACACGCGGATCCGACCATTGAAGGAAGAAGCGGGATTCGTCGGAGAAGACAATGTCGTGCCATTCCGTCGTCCGGGTGCGGCGTTCAACGGTCCACTGCCGCCGCACTCGCCGGTGGTGTAACGTCAGTTGTAATCGGAGCAATGGGCTCCATGCGACAAGTCCCCGCTCCTGCAGACGACGTCCAACGGTACGTGCAGACACAGGTTGTTGCGCAACACACCCTAATTCGTGCGCTAACGTTCGGGATGTGGCGGTGCGAGCCGTCAATGCCCGCCGCACAACATGCCGGTCTCTCGTTTGTGTGCCACGGCTGCGGCAATTGCTCACGTCGGTCCGTCCGTTTCTCCTGCACCCATCGAATCCATACTCGCCTCACTGTAGCTGGATGTCATCCCACACGGGCGCCGATGTCTCGGTACGATAAACCGCTGTCGCGATAAGCCACTATTCGTCCTCTGTCGAACTCCGAAACGTGCTGGAATGACTGCCGTATTCTGCGACGAGGCATCAGGAAGCTTCCCACGCACAGGTCCGGCAGCACAACACACTTCCACTACTTGCACCCCGCCTTCTGTGCACCCTTCTTATAGTGCTTCTCGGTGGCGCACATGATTTGCATATGCCCTGCAATGCTAATCGTTTGCATGTCCTCTCGCGGGCGACGCATGCTGAGAATTTCAGCCCAATCGGATGCTTCCTTCTTGGTTTTGCATTTTGGGTGGCCAGCAGTGTAAGTTGTTGATCAGTCTCAAATTGTCGTCCTCGTAATGTCTTTTTTTAAAATGGGTAACAACTAGAAGTCACGTGGTGACAAGTCTGGACTATATGCATATTGAGGCATCAACTTAATATTCATTTTTCTCCAAATAAGAAGTGATAGGACTGGCTATGTGTGGCCTTGCATTGGGTAACACATGAAAAAAATGGGAAACCCAACTTGGACAAACTTGTTTCATGCCCGAATTCTTGGTTAAAATTTCTGTGAATTGATAATTTTGAAATGTGAATTGTATCTTCGGTATTACGAGGACGACAAATGTTCTGTCTTCTCGTAAATTGTTGATTTTCATCTGTAAATTGTTTATTTATTTTTTTTGATTGGAGGTTTAACGACCGCCGTGAGCAACGCAATGGGCTATAAGCAGTCGCCCGTCCCTAATTTAGGGTCACTGGTTCCAGGGAAGGAAGAGAACCAGTGCCGTAAGACAAACACAACATCCATGCCTCACCGGGATTCGAACCCGGACCCCTTACGGACGAATGATCAGAGGCCTGCGCCACCGGGGCGGCAAATTGTTTAATTTCCTAGACATTCATCTTTACAAGCATCCTGGATAAGACGCAAAGTCTCTCAGACACACTTCTAAAGTCGACAGCAAATTTAATGGCGCATCTTTGCTTCTCCTTCATATCCATTTTTTTCGAAAAATAACAGCGCGAAAACCCTTGCTAGGGGTTCACGAAACAACGCTTATTTAACTGCGCACTACCGACGCATGCGTGATAAAGAGGTGCGGCCGGTTGCTATGGTTACTACAACAACTAACGTTTTTTCGAGACCCGTGGCAATGTCGAACGCAGAATTGTACATTTTTTATAAAAAACATTCTCAGTTGCTTTGGGACAAACTATATAGTAACGCTTTATGATACATGTCGCTATGATTGCAACAAATAGAACACAATGCGAAGAAAGAGAGACCTTTTCAACAGTATAAGTCACTAGCTAGTTAAAAGCTGATTCTACGACGATCAAGACTAAAGGGTGATTGAATTATCGGGATTGAAGAGGCAAAATGCAGATGAAACATGCCCTATGCACTGAAGCAGCAAATTATACTATGGACTATGCACTGAAGTAGCAAAATATTACCAACACCCAACAGCAATCAGATACGTGCCATATTTACTTGCGCACGCAACTATGACAACCGACTTTGAAAGAAGATAGTATGCGTTAGGTGAAACGGTGCAAGCATCTCCGAAACGGCAAACCAAATGCAAGAACAACTGTATTGAGGGTGCACAATGGGTAGTAAAAAACAACAAAACAAGCAGTCAGCTATCTTCCTCGAGACGAAGACGACTGGTCGATTTTCCAGAGCAACGGCGCGGCTGCAGAAGATTGTTCAGGTAATAGACAAGTTCCTTCGGGGCAGATAACCGCAGAGTTCAACAGCGGAATGGAGGGGAGAGTTTCTGCTAACAACCGACAAATTCGCCTCCAGTGGACACGGAAACACAAAACCTAGACCCTTGAGGACTGAAAAAATGTTGCCTGGTTCGAACCTCGCTGTGGTTTTCATATGTTTTCGATGCCCTAGCACCACGCTGTGTAAAGTAATGCGATCTCGTAAATAGACGACGTAGCGGTGTTGTTTAAAGTTGAAAGTGAAAGTACCATACCGGATGCAATAAAAGAAAAGTTCGCGTAAGTGATTGCGTTTCCGTCTACGTTTCGTCTGGCCCTAAAATGTCTTACGTGTCGTTGATTCAAAATGAGCTATCCGATGCAACTAGTGTATCACATTTAAGTATACATTAGCACTTAATTCGCCATTTGTTCAGTCTGACATTTTGAACTTAACACAGACCTAACATTACAGAAAGAGTTACGTTATACGTGCGAAAGTGGGACGGCAGGCCAAGAGCACGACGGGGCGTCAAAGTGTTAAAAATGGGCTCCAAAGTCCCCAGAACGGAACTATATTGAACATCTGTGGGATGAAATTGAGAAAGTCATCCGTAATAGAGATCCTTCTCCAGCGAACATTCAGAGATCGACAATCGCCATCAGATTTCACATTCGCTTGGCTGAACATAGCTGTCGAACAATATAAGCACCTAGTTGAATCCATGCCACATCAAATAGAGGATGCAGTGAAGGCCTAGATCTGCTTAGCCTATCATACCAGTGAAAGGCATTACATCTGCTTAGCTTATCATACCAGTACAATTATATCAGCACCTAGCTGAATACATGTCACATCGAATCGAGGATGCTGTGAAGGCCTAGATCATTACATCTGCTTAGCTTATCATAACTTTACAGTGATATCAGCACCTACTTTAATCCATGCCACATCGAATCGAGGATGTTTTGAAGGCCTACAGCATTACATCTACTTAGCTGAACATACCTGTACAATGATATCAGCACCTACTTGAATTCATGCTACATTGAATCGACGATGTTGTGAATTCCTAGAGCATTACATCCGCTAAGCTGAACATACCTGTAGAATGATATCAGCACCAAACGCTTTCGATTCCATCGAAATTTTAGTTTGTTCTTAGGGTAAAAACTCGATGGGGAAAAAGTGGTTCATATCGAAGGAATGTGTTGGAAATGGCTGAAATCGGATTAATACTCAGAGTGCATGAGTGGGATCAATTCTAACACATATTTCCACGCCGCTAACTGCTCTCAAAGAAACTAGGTAATTCCCCCCTTAAAAGGTATACTTCTCCTTTCTAGCAGGTAAAGTTTCACCCTTTTTATGGCAGCAATATAAGGCACAGCACGAAACATGAAACGGTACTTCCTCTCGGCCTGACATTTCGTCTCCCCATTTTTACAACCGCTAATGACCTCAATATAAGACACGACGGAAAAACGCACACGGGATAAAGGCAGGGCGGGAATGCACCATGAATGCGAAGCGTCGTTTGGAGTGGTGTGTTTCCCGTTGTTCTTGGACTGTGAGCGACTGGAAATCTGTTCTTTGGAGTGATGAGTCATGCTTTTCACTCTTGGAGTGGTGTGTCTCCTTCTGTTCTTGGACTGTGGGCGACTGGAAATCTGTTCTTTGGAGTGATGAGTCACGCTTTTCACTCTTGGAGTGGTGTGTTTTCCGTTGTTCATGGACTGTGGACGACTGAAAACCTGTTCTTTGGAGTGATGAGTCACACTTTTCACTCTTGGAGTGGTGTGTTTCCCGTTGTTCATGGACTCTGGGCGACTGGAAACCTGTTCTTTGGAGTGATGAGTCACGCTTTTCACTCTTGGAGTGGTGTGTCTCCTGTTGTTCATGGAATGTGGGCGACTGGAAATCTGTTCTTTGGAGTGATGAGTCACGCTTTTCACTCATGGAGTGGTGTGTTTCCCGTTGTTCATGGACTGTGGGCTACTGGAAAGCTGTTCTTTTGAGTGATGAGTCACGCTTTTCACTCTTCCAGTCTGGTGGACTAGTTTGGATTTAGCGACAGCTCGGCGAACGATTTTCGTCGGACTGTGTTCTTGCAACTGTTAAGTTCGGCCGAGACTCTATCATGGTATGGAGTTGATTTTTGATGTAGAGACGCGGCCCGTTGGTTATTATACCACAAACCATGAACTCTGAAGTGTACTGCGACATTCTGGATAATTCTGACCTACCAACAATGTGGCAGTGTTATGGAAATGACCGTTGTCTCTTCCAACACGATCGAGCTTCATGCCACACTACACAGCATATGCAGGACTGGTTTCTTGAAAATGAGATGGAATTGTTCGATTGACCTGCTCAACGTCCTGATCTTAATCCCATTGAATACCTCTTGGATGAACCAGAGTGACGTATACGAAATTGACCAACGACCGCCTTCGCTCTCCACTCTGGCAGAAGTTTTGCAGAACGAATGGTGAGTCAATCTTGCCGAGACCTCCCCCCTCCCCTCTAGTACTGTTTTTAAAAAAATGCTAAGTTTATTTTTTAATTGTTAAGTAACAGAAGTAACTTTTTTTTCTAAATTTTATGTACATGCTATTGCTAACATGATACCAAATAATTATGAGGATTAGGATTTGAACACTTATTTGTAACTCCATTCTTCTTTCCTTTTGTGTGAACTTGAGTGTTACATTTTCACAAAAATGTTTCTTCCGAATACTTCCTCATATTTAAAAATAATGTTTTTCTCTATTAACAAACCAGCCAAGTTGCTGGAATGTGCATGTCCTTGTGTGGCTCTAAGATATATCTTGATTCTTTTTAATACGGAAAAACTTCTTTCAGTAGTTGCAGTTGTTAATGAACAGTTTAATATTAGATCTGCTAATTTGTACACCTCAATAAACACTATGTCCAATTATTCAACTTTATGTAACAAGTAATGTCTCTTACTGATTTGTTTTATATTCATTAAGGGAATTAAACACCTTCAGTTCATTTTTAATCGAGCTGTATCAAAATTTGAAGCATACAGTTCTTTAAGTTTTGATAGTAGATGTTCAGGGAAGCTTTCACAAAATTTATCAAAACAGTTCGAATCCAACAAAGCTACGAATTTAAGATATAATATCACTGATTTTAATTCATTGATACTTCTCACAAACTGAAACAACTCTCGCGAAACACGCGCTAGGAGCATGGAGGGATTGAGGTAGCCGGAAGTCTTCTTTTTTCGGAGCGAACCCTTGCGCAAAGCAATGACCCACCTACCTACGTAGCTCATTCATGTTGTCATGGAAGCGCTAGCAGGAGATAGTATTGAAGCTCTTCGCATCAGAAGAGCGAAGGCTCTCGAAGACCTACTTGCGTTATGCCGTTGATCATCGCTCTCCAGACTGATTCTCATAATCGAAAGAAGCGAATCCGCTCGTGTGTTTTTTTCGCACCGAAAGCATCGACATATCTTAATACCGTTGATAATTGACTTTTATTTGTGTATATTTAATTGACTTCTATTTGTGTATATGTAATTGACTTTTATTTGTGTATATTTAATTGACTTTTATTTGCGCATTCTCTGGGCTTCGCAGCTAGCCTTAAATATACGTCACTGATCCAGCACTCATAAAAAAACATCCTAACTTAAATTGTGCAATCGGTGTTTTTTGCAAAAACCTTTTCTAAACTATATTAAAAATTGATAACTTTACTTCGATGTAGTTATGATACTTGCTTGCAGGTAGCGCTTTTCCTTTCCACTACATCGAAGTAAAGTTATTAATTTTTTAATATTGTTCAGGAAGATTTTTTTTTTGCGAAAAACATCGATTGTACAATCTAAGTTAGAATGGGTTTTTTTATCAGTGGAAGAATTCTGATGTTTAGGATATTTTTCTTCGTTGACGAAACAGGGTCCAAATTTTTCCCATTGCAAGTACAGCGAGCAAAATCATTGTCAAAATGATTTTAAAAGCGAGCAAAATCATTAGACGCCCACCTTAACGCCCAAAGGCTATGAAAAATACCATGGTTGTAGCACCACGTCTCTCCCTTTTCCGGTTATAGACTATGCCTCTGTATCTATCAACCTGATTGGAAATTATTTTAGTAATTGCATTACTGTGACTGTGACAGCGTTATTTTTATAATTTTTACAAGCATCTGTTACACGCTTTTACCACTACGTGGTGCAAGAGTTCAACTAATTTCTGCCCTAAAATTTATGTTGGTAAGTATAGTGTTTTATTTGGGTCACTTCCTAGATAAATACACTCGGCAAAGAATTATCTTTCAAAAGGAATGAAAAGTAGCATACTTCTTGTTCCCAAAGCAATCCTTCTTTTGGAGTGTCCAGCATACTCGTAGAAGTGCTTGCTGTCTGATAGCATTTGTACAATGGATGCAACTTTTTTGTACGTATCCTGAAAAGAAAAAGGCAAGTATTAGCGAGGGTTACTCGCCATCTGATAGTAATATCTGAGAAAGAAACAGAAATTCAATAACTACGATAAGCAAAATAAAGCCCTCAATGGGGTGTAAAACAATTAAAAAAACACACGAGAACATTGTGCGTGCGTGCGTGTGTGTGTGTGTGCACATCTATACATATATATACAATGAAAGCACAATACAATATACACCCCACCCTTCCACAAGCTTGCCCTTCCCAGCCACAGTAATGCGCCCTGCTAAACACCCCTGCAGGCTATAAATAGGTCTGAAAATATCTGCTTCATAGCGTACTCGCGATTGTGAGGATGAGTAAACACGCCGGCTCAAGCGACTTTGATCGTAGGCAGATAGTCGGTGCGACGAAAATGGGGTTCTGCATCGCTGCTATTGCTGACCGCCTGGGATTTCTGCGTGCGAACGTCACACAGGTGTACCAGAAGTACATTAAAGCCCGTAGACGTCAGGAAAAATTACGCCATAAAGGGGTTTATAACCTTCTTTCATTGTGATGGAATTCCTACTCCAAGCGGCAGTTCACCCAACTGAATTACGCCGGCAGCCTTATCGCCGCTTCATTGTCGATTTGAATCATGCGTCATCTCAGTAGTACGTCATCTACCTCACGTCAGGTTATACGTGACAGGCCGTTGATGTTCGGATTGAGAGCCTTCAGTCTGTGCCGTAAAGAGGGAATGGAAGGCCGCCGTGCACAGGACAAAGTCAGCATTTAACGACGAGGCCCTTACGAAGGTTTGTGAAAAGTCTTTTTGACCTACGACGGCAGGGCTGGTCTATGATAACGGAAAACTACATTGAGTCACTTCGTTAACAGCGCTTCATTGGGCTTTAAAGCTTTACTGGGCGAAGGAACACTGTCATCATTAGGAGACAGGAAGCTTGTAGCTTTGTCCAACGAATCAAGATTCCATTTACAACACCTGACGGAAAGGTACGTTCGTGGCATAGGGACAAACAAGGTCATAGACCTCAAATTTCCAAGCAGGTAGTTACAGGCCAGTAAAAACCGTATAAAATATTCTAGGGAGTGATTACTTGAACCAGCTTGGGGCCCTTGGCACCTGTTGAGATCACCATAGACCTCAACTGTCAAGTCGGGTTGTTACATGCCAGTAAACGTCGTGTTATATTCAGGGGAGTGCTTACTTCGACCAGCTTGGGGTCACTGGTACCTGTTGAGATCACCATAGATCTCAACTGTCAGGTCATGGTGTTATAGGCCAGCGAAAGTCGTGTATTATTCTGGGGAGTGTTTACTTACACCAATTTTCGGCCCTGGTACCTGTTGAGACCACCATCGCCGCACTTAGATTGTGCTGATCTACTCACCGGCCAACTACTCCGATTCTTGGCTATCTACTTACCACAGCAAGATCCCATCTTCAAAGAAGACAGTGCCCCGTGTAATTAATAATAACGACCCATGTAATCGCTTCCGCTTGGCAAAGGGCTGTTTACAGGAACACTTTATAACGAAGTAAATTTCTCCGTCATTTTTGGTCTACGCCGGGATTCGAACCCGAGGCCGCTTATTCCGGAACAAGTCGCTCTACCAACTGAGCTACGCAGACGATTATTCTGATTCCTATCTGCCTTTATGTCGTGTGCGTCCTGCTGGCAGGTACGTCACATCTCCCCCCCCGAAAGAGGGCCGAGGGCATGGCCCACGGGTCAGCAGTGACCATGAATCGTTGCAGGCAGCCATCCACTGTAGAACGTGCAATTGAGAACTCCCAGTCAATCTGCTGTGTGGAATGCAACATCACACATTTTTATTTTTCGAAGCGCTGGAGAAGGAATTCTCTGATTTTTTCCTGTCTCGCGGTGTGGAAATAACATCACACCAATGCGAGATTTTGAACGGCCGGGTCATCCGGATAGTTCGGGCGCCATTATAACGAAGTAAATTTCTCCGTCATTTTTGGTCTACGCCGGGATTCGAACCCGAGGCCACTTGTTCCGGAATAAGCGGACTCGGGTTCGAATCCCGGCGTAGACCAAAAATGACGGAGAAATTTACTTCGTTATAACTTCAGTAAGTCGCAACCCACGAATGACTCTCCGGATTCGAAACAATTGAGCATCTGTCAAACGAAGTGAGTAAAACACTTGTAACGTACCAGGAGATGTGATGTACCTGCCAGAAGGACGCACACGACATAAAGGCAGATAGGAATCAGAATAAGCGTCCGCGTAGCTTAATTGGTAGAGCAACTTATTCCGGAATGAGGGGACCCGGGTTCGAATCCCGGCGTAGACCAAAAATGACGGAGAAATTCACTTCGTTATAATGGCGCCCGAACTATCCGGATGACCCGACAGTTCAAAATCTCGCATTGGTGTGATGTTATTTCCACACCGCGAGATAGGAAAAATAAGAGAATCCTTTCTCCAGCACTTCGAAAAAAAAAAAAAAAAAAAAAAATAAGGGGAAGATGATGTAACGTACCAGGAGATGTGATGTACCTGCCAGAAGGACGCACACGACATAAAGGCAGATAGGAATCAGAATAAGCGTCCGCGTAGCTTAATTGGTAGAGCAACTTATTCCGGAATGAGGGGACCCGGGTTCGAACCCCGGCGCGGATAAAAATGACGGAGAAATTCAATTCGTTATAATGGCGCCCGAACTACCCGGATCACCCGACCGTTCAAAATCTCGCATTGGTGTGATGTTATTTCCACACCGCGAGATAGGAAAAATATGAGCAGCACTTCGAAAAGAAAAAAAGAAAAATAAGGGGGAGATGATGTAACGTACCAGGAGATGTGACGTACCTGCGCGAAGGACGCACACGACATAAAGGCAGATAGGAATCAGAATAAGCGTCTGCGTAGCTCAGTTGGTAGAGCTGCTTGTTCCGGAATAAGCGTACTCGGGTTCGAATCCCGGCGTAGACCAAAAATGACGGAGAAATTCACTTCGTTATAATGGCGCCCGAACTACCCGGATGACCCAACCGTTCAAAATCTCGCATTGGTGTGATGTTATTTCCACACCGCGAGATAGGAAAAATAAGAGAATCACTTCAAAAAAAAAAAAAAAAAAAAAAAATAAATAAATAAATAAATAAGGGGGAGATGATGTAACGTACCAGGAGATGTGACGTACCTGCCAGAAGGACGCACACGACATAAAGGCAGATAGGAATCAGAATACATGTCCGCGTAGCTTAATTGGTAGAGCAACTTATTCCGGAATGAGTGGACCCGGGTTCGAACCCCGGCGCGGATAAAATGACGGAGAAATTCACTTCGTTATACACTCGAATCCAAAACACGCTACCTGCAACTCTAGACGAATTACAGACAGTTGACCGTAGGTTCTTTGGGTAAAACCCGTGTTAGCTGTGAGTATGAGTAATAAAGAGCCATGGTGCATTGAGATATGAACTGTAATCGCACAAACCTATTCAAAGATAACAAGACGGAAAAGAAGGATTATCACTTAAATGTTTGCATAGGAAAATAAACTGCAGTGCCCTTTACATATGTGGCATGTATATGCAGAGCAGGTGTCTAAACGCACAGCGGCACGGAGGTATGAATCCAGTTTCGGACGATCACATGAGAAAAGGAGGAGGAGTTTCCGAGAGTGTTGCCAACTCTCGCAAAAGAATAAAAACTCATTGAAAGGGAAAATATCACCTATCCGCGTGAGCATCTGAAGCTAGATGTGGATGCCCGTCCCTGGGTTCCTTGGTTCCTGAAGAAGGGGGAGGCAGCATGCAGTAATAAAACATTGGAAAAAGAAGCAAGTCTTTTATCTCTTAGAAAATGAAAATAAAGTTCATGAAAAATAGCGAAGTACCTTATTCAGATGCGCACTCAGTGGTAGTGGTCTCGAACCTGGACTCTCCATGAGGTATAATTTGATCCTTCGTTCTTGTTGTTGGCTACTTATTTTTAAATATAATATATTTGTATAAGTTTCTAAATATGTATTTTACGAATCATCAGAACCCACTTTTGATATGGCGGAGATATTTTGTATTGCATCTTCAGTATTTTGGGTCACGTACATAAAAACAAAACCTGGCAACGCCGATGACGCCGTGGTCTGCGCGCTGGATTCTGACCATTCGGCCAGGATGGATCCCGATTCAAATCCCGGTTAGGCATGGATGCTGTGTTGTGTCTTAGGACACTGGTTCTCATATCTCCCTGGAACTAGTGGCCCTAAATTAGGGACGGATGACTGCTTATAGCCCATTGCGTTGCTCACGGTGGTCGTTAAACCCCCAAACAAAAAAAAAACAAAATATCCTGAGTGCGCCACTGACACATCTGTTGTCTTTATGGCACTTTATACTTCATTCTTCTCTCCCTCCGTCTTTCTTTTCACTCATTATCTTTGAAATTTAGCAAGTATTGGGTTGGAAAGAGAGTAATGTCCGATGACAAGGTACTTGAAGTCGAAGCCCCGGCCACGGCATACATTGGCCACTGGGATTGCGCAGTTCATCAGCATGACATCAGCAGGTAGGTAGCTAAAATCAGTGGGAGTTAGCGGTAAGAAGGCGAAGAGTGTAAGCGCCAGCCAATATGGAAGTGGACAAAGAGAACATCTGTCCTTGCATGCTGAATGAGTTTCGTCACGGTAGCACCCCGGCAAGTGCTGTGAGAAAAATTGCCAATGTGTACCCCAATGCCATATCACATAGTAAGTGCTGTCGTTTGTTCGAACGGTTTCGAGAGGGAAATTTTGGCCTTTCAGACCGTCCCAAGACCGAAAGACTCGCAGCACTAGATATGGGCATGCTGAAGACCTTAGTGGAGACCGACTCACATGTGCCCACGTGAGAGTTAGCAAACAGCTGGGGACTACATGCAAGAGCATTATCATGCACCTGCGTCAACTTGGGAAGGCGCACAATAGCGAAGCTTGGGTACCCCATCAACTCACAGTTGAGAAGAAAGCAAAATCTCATCAGGGCATACGCTTCCCTGCTTGCACGTGACCACGTTGAACCGTTCTTGGACCGTGACAGGTGACAAGTACTGGATCCTGTATGACAATGTCAGCGCTCGGAAGCAGTGGTTGAATCCAAAACAGAAGCCCTTGCCGGCCTACAAAGTCTACTTACACCCACGTAAGGTCCTGCTGTGTGTTTGATAGGATATGCTGGGTATCGTGTTTCTCGAGCTGCTGCCGGACAACACAAGTATCACCGCCGATGTGTACCGCTCGACGATCTGAACGCATCGCTCACGCGGAGACGACCAGCACTGATAAACCGCAAGGGCTTCCTCCTACAGCAGGATGGAGCGATACCTCACACTGCGCAGGTGACCTGTCACATGATCACGGACAAGGGCTGGGAGCTGCTACCGCACCCAGCCAATTCCCCGAACATTGTCCCAAGAGGCTACTGTGACGTAATTATCATTTTAGTTGCTTTTTCTATGTAAATTTGAGTTCGTTCTCTTTAGCAACTTTCAGCCTTAACATGATATCTTCTCTCTCACGTGAATACGGTTGGAAACACTTGAAGTCAGTGAGAGTGACGAACAATTACTGAGATAAAAACAAAGCTACAAATGTATATATAAATATATACACTGCTGGCGACTCAAAATGCAACACCAAGAAGGACACCAGATAGCAAAGCCAGATTTACTGGACACATCACAACAGATACAAAAATGAAACAATTAAGCTTACAGGCCCGTGCGACTTGCGGAACACGCAGACATCAATAGTTCGTGTGGCCCCCGTGGCTGGCAATAACGGCCGCTACACGCCGCGTCATCGAACAAAAGAGGCTTTGGATGTGGGCTTGGGGTATGTCGGTCCGGGCTGCTTCCACACGTTGCCACAGTTCATCAGGCGTACCAGTGGGTGGGGCTTGCCGAGCCGCTCGGTTGCCGATCAGCGACCAGACGTGTTCGATGGGCGACATATCGGAAGAACAGGCGGGCCACGGCAGCAGTGATACCTGGTGGGCCGTGAAGAATTGTTTCACGATGCGTGCCACGTGTGGTCGCGCATTGTCCTGTTGAAACGTTGCCACTGGCAGGTCCTGCAGGTAAAGGAGGACTACAGGCTCCAAAACGCCGGAGATTTAGCGGTGGCTCTTGAGTGTACCGGCGATGCGTACCAGAGGTGTGCGGGTGTCATATCCAATTGCGCCCCAAACTATAACGCCAGACGACGGATCTGTATGGCGATGCATAATGCAGGCGTCATACAGTCTCTCGTCGCGGATTCGACCATCGTGGTGTTGCAGGAAGAAGCGGGATTCGTCGGAGAAGACAATGTCGTGCCATTCCGTAGTCCTGGTGCGGCGTTCAACGGCCCACTGCCGCCAAACGTCAGTGGTAATCGGAGCAATGGGCGCCGTGCGACAAGTCCCCGCTCCTGCAGGCGACGTCGAACGGTACGTGCTGACACACGTTGTTGCGCTACACACCCTGATACCTGCGCTAACGTTCGTGATGTGGCGGTGTGGGCCGTCAATTCCCGCCGCACAACATGCCGGTCCTCTTGTTCGGTGGTGTGCCGCGGCTGCGGCAATCGCTCACGACGGTCCGGCCATCCCTCTTCCACCCACCGAATCCATACTCGCCTCACTGTGGCTGCATGTCGTCCCACACGGGCGCCGATGTCTCGGTACGATAAACCGCTGTCGCGATAAGCCACTATTCGTCCTCTGTCGAACTCCGAAATGTGCTGGATTGACTGCCCTATTTTGCGACGAGGCATCAGGAAGCTTCCCACGCACAGGTCCGGCAGCACAACACACTTCCACTACTTACACCCCGCCTTTTTTTTATTGGAGATTTAACGACCACCGTGAGCAACTCAATGGGCTATAAGCAGTCACCCGTCCCTAATTTAGGGTCACTGGTTCAAGGGAAGGGAGAGAGCCAGTGCCGTAAGACAAACACAACATCCATGCCTCACCGGGATTCGAACCCGGACCCCTTTCGGACGAATGATCAGAGGCCATCGCTTAGACCACTGCGCCACCGGGGCGAAGCACCCCGCCTTCTGTGCACCCTTCTTATAGTGCTTCTCGGTGGCGTGCCGGGCGCACATAATTTGCACATGCCCTGAAATGCTAATCGTTTGCATGTCCTCTCGCGGGTCACGCATGCTGAGAATTTCAGGCCAATCGGATGCTTCCTTCTTGGTGTTGCATTTTCGGTGGCCAGCAGTGTATTTTCCACCTCACAGTAGCCATAAGATGCAACCACTTGATGCTACCTTTTATGGTCCTCTAAAAGCTCAATTTGCACGGGAATGTGGCAAATGGATGACAAATCCTCCTGGTCAACGTACTAGGGGTGTTCAAATGAAAAGGTACGAAACGACACTGTGGGTATAAATGAAGACTTTATTCAAAGTATACACCATAGGCCGTAGCACAACGATCCCATTGATTAACGAGCCGAAGGATTCCTTTTTCCCAGAATTCCTGTGTCCGTGACGAGACCCAGTCCTGCACAGCGTCCTTGAGTTCGTCGTCCGAGTGGAAGCGCTTCCCTTTCAGATGTTTTTTCAGGAGACCAAACACATGGAAATCGCAGGGCGACATGTCCGGGCTGTAGAGCGGATGGTCAAGCTGCTCCCACTGGAACTTGGCCAGTTCCGCGTGTGTGACCCTGGAGACGTGTGGACGCGCGTTATCATGGAGCAGAACCACACCCTCCGTGAGCAGCCCCGGTCTTTTGTTCTTGATGGACCTGCGTAGGCTTCGGAGTGTCTCACAGTACACATCGGAGTTAATGGTTCGTCTGTGCTGGAGGAATTCAACAAGTAGTCAATTGGACGGCGCTCTTTATAAGAGCCTCTGCTCTCTCCTGCGCATGCGAGCGCCCGCGCATGCTCCGATCCACGCCGGCGACTCTAATCGCATCCCTAGATGTGTCGCTACGTTCTCCTATAGCGGCATAGGCAAATATGTTAACGGTTACGTTTTTATGACGTTTCGTACCTTTTCATTTGAACACCCCTAGTATAACAATTTACCATAAAACAGAGATTTTAGGAGAAGCTTATCTTCCTGTGGCAACACTAGAAAAGGTAATAAAAGGCTTCTTAGTAACAGGTTTCATGCCCTTCAACCCAGACATCTTTTCTGATGATGAATTTTTACCATCTTTGCTTAATGAAACGCCTAACTTAGAAACATCATCTACTCCTACTGAGCAGCCGGATTCATGAAGTGGTGACAGCCCAAGACAAACACTTCATACAAGTCCAGGATGTTCTACCAGTAAAGGAGAGACAACAACAGTCTCAAACCCTGAATTCCTAAAGGCCCTCAACGAAATCTGACTACAGCCTGTTATTAAAACTGTTAAAAATCGAAAAGCTACAGTTTCTAAAAGAAAAACACAGCGAGCAGAAGAATTGACAAGCTCCCCATTTAAACGTGCAAGAGATGAACAGCATGAAACGCGCAAGGTGAACAAAAACGCTTCACACAAGGGACAGAATACTGTAAACAAGCGAGCCAGTAACGCAAAGAAAAAAAAATGCCAGAAACAATAATGCGACAGTGATCCTGAATATGGTTTGACTGATTCAAAACTAATGTTTTCAATTCCATCACCTAGCTCTTCCACGAAATCTGTGGCATCAGGTAGCAAAGAAATGAACACAATATCAGCAAAGAAAATAAACCTTCGCAACAGACAACTTTGGAGGTCAAGTGCTGACAGCAGCGAAACTGATGATGATGTTCTATGCATCTATTGCAAAGAGGAATTTTCTTCATCCAAAGATGGAGAAGGGTGGATACAGTGTTCTGAGTGCAACAACTGGGCACTCCGTTCCTTCGCGGCTGTTGATGAACACGACGACAATCTAGTATGCATGTTTTGCCAACAGCTTTAAGTAATTTGCCTACATTTTGTAATTCGAAAGTTTTCGACTATCTCGTATGTTTATTTCCCCAATAGCTTCTTTAATTTGGCAATATTTCGCTATTTCAATGTTATGTTAATCAAAATATATATTCTTTATAATTGTAACATTGTACCTTGTATTGAACACATTGTTAATAAATCATAATACTATCCGTAAATAGAAGATATAAACTGAATGAGATTTATTGTCTTCATTACGGGGCACAGGGCATCTTATGGTGCCCTGTGCCCCATGCTATGGGGCAGATAGGACCATTTAAATTACTTCGAATTTTGTGCTTTTTCCCCGGAAATAAAACGAGCATACTAACATAAATAAAAACCATGCCATAACCACGACCATATTTCAAATCTCATCATGTCATTTTCTTTTCTCTTTAGTGCTGTTTTAACTTGCGATTTATATTCTGTTTTCCTTATTAGGTCTTAGGTGCCCCAGTCTCCCTATACACCGAAGAGCAATTGAATTAGAGGCAGCTGGGGTTATGCAAATATGGCGCTGTGGGCGGCCCTGTAAACGGAAACGACAAGACGTATGCAGCGATTCGTCAACATAAGGAGTGATGCGACGGGAATCAGTAAGAGTCGGGCGCAGTATGGGTAAGACGAAGGATCTAAGCGCATTTGATCGTGGGCAAATTGTTGGACCCGACGAATGGGTCACTCCATCTCGGAATTCGTGCAGGCACTGGGATTTTTACGAGACATTATGTCACGGGTGCACCGTGACTACATCGAAGTCCGGTAAAACCATCCCTGCAAGGGCCAACTGCCATGGACAACAGCGTGTGGATGAGCGGGGTCATCGTCGGCTAGCACGCATTGTAACAGCGGATAAACGGGCCACAGTGCAAGAAATCACTCGGCAATTTAACGCTGGTGCACAAAATCGTGTAAGCAGCCACACCACCCAGAACCATCTCCTCGCTATGGGGTACAGAAGCCATCGTCCCACGAGGGTACAGCTGCTGACCGCACATCACAGGGTGCAAAGATTAGCATGAGCGCGGAAACATCGCCACTGGACCCTAGACATGTGGAAAATGTTGCCTGCACTGATGAGTCGAGATTCACGTTGGTACATGCGGATGGAAGGATACGAGTACGGCGCAAACCACATGAAGCGATGGATCATTCTTGCCAGCAGAGTACTCTTCAAGCTGGTGGGGGTGGCATTCTCGTCTGGGGACTGTTTACGTGGACTGAAATGAGACCCCTGGTACGTGTGATATCGTCTCTCACAGGTCAACGTCACCGGGATATTCTGGACGACCATTTGCTCCCGTTTGTGCGTCTTCAACATCCCACTGGGGACCTCATCCTGCAACAAGACAATGCAGCTCCCGAATTGTATCTGAATGGTTGGATGAACACTCCATCGACGTGACCTCGCTTCATTGGCCAGCTAGGTCATCTGACCTCAATACCATCGAGCTTATCTAGGATGCCATCGAGATAGATGTTCGAGGCTCTGACCCCCCCCCCCTCCATCAAATCTTCGTGAACTGTGGGAGTTTGTTCAGGTGTCGTGGATCCGTATGGCTTCCCAACGCTTCCGGTGTCTTGTCGAGTCCATGCCGAAACGAATCGCTGCCGTCATCAAGGCGAAAGGTGGTGCTACACGTTACTAGACAGGTATCTCTAATTCAATTGCTCTTCAGTGTATACTTCTCTGTGAACTTCACCTCACCTGTGCCACCGTTCGGTCTGCAGACTGGCTCATTTCTCTGGGCTGAGCGTTGTCATAATGCAATGTCTCATCTGTGTATGTGGACAATGTATTCACCAACTCCTGGCCGTAAAGTGACATTATATGTTTAGTTAAGATTTCCACGGTTACAAACAACTGAGAAGTAATCCGGGTTCAACGAAAAGCTCTAATTGAAGCGTACGCTTCAAGTACTTTGCAATCAAATTAAGTTAAAGCTGAAGTTAAAACTTAAAGTTAACATGAAAGTTTAAGACTATGACCAAATTAAAACAATTATATTATAGACTCAATAAACCTGTGGGAGTTTTCTTTTCTTTCGTGTTTCATGCGCAAAATGCTGGGAGCACCCGAGTTTGTTTTTTTCTTTTTCAAAAACTGAAGTGGCTGGGGACCCACAGTTTCATAAGTAATTCTTCTCATCATCAGAAACTTCATTCATAGTAACCTTGTTTCGATGTTCTTCAGGGTTAAATGTTAGGCGTTCTAAGAAACATTTAAATCTTCCATAGGAGATAATATTTAATCAGTTCAAATTCAAACGATCAAGAGCAACATAACTGGTAGAGAGAATCTTGTAACTTTGTGGCCTCTAAGAAAAATATTGGAAGGCATTGCCTATGAAATTTTCCAATAACAAAAATACGAGTTTCATTTGGGGGGGGGGGAAACAAAGCCAGAAAACAATGTAGACTCCGAAATTTTTAAATTCTTCCGCCACTCTTCCACAAATTTTTCGCTCCGGCGTCCTTACAAATGAGCAGCACTCGTCACATTTTAAAAATATTTTTCAATCCTCCTATTTTTTTACTGGTTATTACACATTTAAGCAATGACACTTTACCTTCGATTGCTTAGGATATACTTCTTCCCTCATTATCTTGGTGTAGCGTCTTAATCCCGTGGAAAAACATAGCGAAATGTCATCAATTTTGGGGAAGGGAGGTAGGTACTTTTCACTAATGGCCTCCACCGGCATCTGAATCACAAAAATAGAGATTATTAGTTAAGGTTTTCATCCACCGTATTTTAAAAAATTCAAAATTAGTATAAAGTGGGAGAAACATATGTGTGCATATTTTAAGTAGGAAGAATATATAAGTACATATTTTACACATACATAAGTACATTTTTACACATATATAAGTACATATTTTAAGTAGCAGAAATATATAACTAGATACAAAACCTGGCCGGAATTTTTAGTGTAGCTCTACTACAAAAACACACATATCTTCAGGGAAATGCCAAATAAATTCTCTCATAAAAAAAATGCTGTTATATCCTTGATGAAAGAAATCTCCTGAAATGTACCTTGTAAAATAAATTCAGTTGTGAACAAATTTTAACAGCAAACTAACGGTTCGAGTGAGCTAATAAACGCTGGATGAATTTCAAAAATCCGCGAATGATTGATTGGCCAAAAGTAAAGTCCTGCACCAGTAGAAAGAAAGTCAGTTTTTGATATTTGAAGTCAACTTATATAGCGTAATAGTAACGTGAATACATATTAAGCATCATGTTAAAGGGAATTTTACGCTGAATTCAAATATTTTTACAGAATGTTATTACCAGTAACAGACGTGAAGTTACAAGCAAAAATTTTCAAGTGAGGAAACACAAATCCAGTTCTGAAAAAGCGTTTCCACCCTTCTAATCCACTATAGATTTCTTCGACTTACGCTAGTGAGTTATAAAAGGATGTGGAATCGTCTTCCGACTTAGAAGATTCCACATCCTTTTAATATCTCATGAGCGGACGTCGGAGAAATGTGTGGAATCGTCTGCCGACTTAGAAGACCGCTGGTGGCCTATTGGGCAACGTTCGTGACTGCCACGGAAAGGACCTCAGGTTCGATCCACTAAGTATCCACCGTGCGTCGGATTGGCACGTTAAGCCGTCGGACACCGGGTATTGGCCCCCGGTAATAAATAAGGGCGTCTTCCTCCCCCTTTCCACCTTGCTTCCCTGTCACTTTCCTATCGGGCACTCTAGCCTAAATCTCCTAGCTTCCTATTTCTAAAGGCTGTTTAAGATCTGGGGTTAGACACTCCTTTCCTAAAATCCTCTGCATTTGATCATTTTGCCGACTTAGAACGCTGCTGCTTTTAGTCAGTTGACGAAAGTTTTTGCAGAATTCCAAGTGATATTTGAATGTCGGAATGTCAAATACCCGAAAATTGGTCCTGGCTCTTCAAGCCAGGGCAAAAATTAGTACTTGCATGAGCATGGATTCAGTAGTCGTAAAATTGTTGCTAAATGTGGCTGTGATCATTCCACTGTTTTGCGCACCATTAAAAGAGTTGCAGAAACTGGATGTGTTAGAAACAGAAAAAGAACAAGTCGACCAAGGCTGTGTATTGAACGTGATGATCGCATGTTGATTCGTCGTTCTTTAAAATCAAAGTTTAAAACAGCCACTGATTTAAGAAATGAGTGGGAGAATGAAGTAGGCATTATTGCATCAGCACGTACAGTTCGTCCTAGGTTACAAGAAAATGGATTGACTGCACGGAACCCTTTCCTTACTGAACAACAACTGCTGAAAAGAATTGCTTGGGCCAAGGCACACAAGAATTGGACTGTTGATGAATGGAAAAATGTTATTTTTAGTTATGAAACAACTGTTATTATTTCCGCTAATCATGGAAATAATTATGTGCGTCGTCGGGCTCGTGAAAGATATAAGACATGCTGCATAAAGCCAACAATTAAGCACCCACAATCGGTAATGTTATGGTCCTGTATCTCAGCCAGTGGTGTTGGCCGTCTGCACATTGTTGATGGCACATTGAATGAATCGAAATATGTGGATATTTTGGGGTTCAAACTGCTATCATCTGCACAAGACATGGGTTTGCGGAATTTTATCTTTCAGGACGATAACGCGCCATGTCATCGGTCAAAGTTGGTTGACGAGTGGTTTAATCGAAAAGTTATAAGAAAACTTCAGTGGCTAGCACAGTCACCGGATCTTAATCCCATAGAGAATCTGTAGGTGAGATTGAAGCAAAAGATCCGTCAACAAGGATCCACATCTAAAACAGCATTAATTGAGTCTGTAAGGGCCGTATGGCACCGTGTTATCACCAATGGACAACAAGAGAAGCTCATTAGTTCCATGCCAAGAAGGTGCACTTTGTTACTAAAAAACCGTGGTTATCCAATTAAATATTAAAGCATATTTTGATTGTTGGGAAGTCATTTCAAGTATCCTGCAAGTTTTATTAATGTACTGTACAGTAATTTTACGTTAAATGCATTGTACACTCATTTCACAAATTCCACTATTTTTTTGCTTTTTGTGACTAGACGCTATACTTTTGCTTGTAACTTCACTTCTATTACTGGTAATAAAACTCTGTAAACATATTTGAACTCAGCATAAACTTTCCTTTAAAATGATGAATAATATGTATTCTTGACTTTACCATTACGCTGTATAAGTTGACTTCAAGTATCCAAAAATTGACTCTCGGTCTACTGGTACAGGACTTTTGGCCACAACTGTATAACCAAATCATGCTCAAAACGACGTGTTGGCCTGATAACTATTTTCCTTAGAAAAAATTTATTTGTGGAAAAAGCAAAAAAAGATAGAAAGAAAGAAATCACGTGTCTTTTCAAGACCCCATTTTCATCTAAGTCACCATGAAGATCATTCTGACAGTTGCAATGTACAGATGCAAACAATTAATTTTGCTACGCAGTTAATTACACTCATCGCCAAAGAAAATAGTTGCACCCAGAAGGACGTGCCGGATTGCAATGATATTCGGGAGGAAGGTAAAGGTGACCAGGAACAATAAATGATTAAATATTGAGACTTACATGGAAAATATTAATTGAGCTACACGCCGGTAAGTAGTGCCTCTCACTATGGCATCTGGCTGCCATGTTTGCCCACACAGCATGCCAGACGCCTGGGCAAGGGGTTGAACATGTTCCTAATGATTTCCTGCGATAAGCCATCCTATGCAGCTTGAATCTTCTCACGCAGTTCCTGCAGATTGGGCGTAGGGGTGGAGCGTGGATAGCGCGTCCAATAGCATCCCACACATTTTCAATCGGCGATAGGTCTGGAGATGCGGCTGGCCATGGCAGAGAGTCATTGCCTCGAAAGCAAGCTCTTGAAACAACAGCACTATGTGGACGAGCGTTGTCCTTTTGGAAAATTGCACTGGAAAGAGCGTTTAGAAAACGATGGACCACTGGTTGCAAGACCTCATTAACGTAACGTTGAGTTGTCAAAAAGAGTTTAATGCACACCAAAGGTGATCTGACATCGTAGGCAATTGCACCCTACACCATAACACCAGGCCATCTGGACGTGTGACGCTAGACAACAAACCGTTCATTTTGGTGTTGACCACAGTGCCTCCACACACGGATTCGGCGGTCGCCTCCTCCAAGACAAAAGCGGGACTCGTCACTGAAGATCACTCGCTGCTATTCTGTGTGGCTCCATGGCATTCTGGCATGACACCATTCCAGTCTTTGGCGACGATGCAATGGTGTTAAGGGCAGTCTCCGTAGCGGTCTGCGTGCGTGTATTCCTACGTCGAGCAGTCGTCTGCCAATGGTGCTGGCCCTGATCGGACGATGCATGGGGAGCACCACTGCTCGCTGAATATGCGCAATCGTGGCTGTTGTGTCACTGTGCGCATGTTTGACAACCCATCGGTCCTCTCTCTCTCTCTTTCTCTCTCTGCGTGGTTCGTTTGGGTCTCCCAGACCCTTCCTGTCGCTGCTGCGTGCCTTTTCTGTCCACTGCCATCAACAGCGTGCAATGGTGATATCCGCACGACCTGTATGGCGCACAATACGGCGATAACCGCTTCCCGGAGCCAGACGATGTAGCCGGTCAGACACAGTGTGCTACGACCCCTCCTTGCTGGGGTCACCTGTGCGGCCGAGCGTGATACTTGAATCATTTATTTGCATGTCTCACGATGTCAAACCTACCCACAAAGTTTCATTCTTGTCGGTTTCTTCCTTCTGGGTGCAACTATATTTTTTTAACAATGACTGTATATACTTGTTTAGGTACTGAACGCCTACTGAGCAGTGGCATTTTTATCTTCTACTTGAGTGGACGCCTTTTTTAAGTCTACCCATCATATTGACCCACAAACCAGCACTAGTAAACCGTTATTTCTTTTTATCAGTGGCGTTGGGTCATTATGGGCATTCGGGGCTATGCCCCGCATGAGAATGAGAAAAAAAAATGTGTTTTGCATTTAATTGGAAAAATTCCGAAAAAAAATCCATATTAGTAACCAGTTCCCAGATTTTCTTAGTGCAAATGTGAGTCACTACAATAGTTGAGTGACTGGGTAACATATCACAGCCTTCCATATCTGTTTACTAGAGCGCAATGAATACCTCGTAGTGGTAGAGGAGACACCCGTCAACTTGTCGCTTTGGCTGCCTTCATGAAGCTTCGGAGAACAGTAATGAATGAGCAGATGCGCACTGAACTGCGCATGCGCGAAACTGCATTTCGGGGCTGGTCGCCTTTCTGTTTAACCGCAGCAAATTTGTTTTCCGCCTCGTCGGACAGTGAGCCGCAGATTTTCGTTTCTGGAGTTAAACGAGCTGTAAGGTTCGCTCGTGTAAGTAAAATGAACAAAGAAACTTTTTATTGGAACAACCTTTTAGTTTATTAAGGGATGAAGAAAAAAACCATTAAAGACTTGGGCTCACATCGACCAAATATTTGCTTGGCGCAAAAACATAGGAATCAGTCTAGAAATTTTTAGTGGAGTTATAGCAAAATATTCTGGTTAACTGGAAGCGAAAGAGAACATACTTTGTTTTGTTTATCCTGTGTGCTGCTGTTTTGTTTCTGCTCTTTACAACTGTTTTCTTTCTACTACTCTTTTTATGTTATACAGCAGTGTATGTATACAGTGAGTTGCCACTTTATTACGACCACCTGACAGTTTTAAGCAAATGCGCTATGGCTGCATGCTGTTGCCGCCAGAGGGCGAGGCTAGTATAAAAAGTGTAAGCTTAGTGCTTGCGACAATAGAAGAAGTGATTTTTTGGTGACGAAATGGGTAAAAAATTCGATTTGACGGACTTTCGACGTGGGATGATTGTAGGAGCTCGGAGCCATGGAGCGAGTATCACCGAAACCGCCGCATTCGTGAAATGTTCCAGAGCAGCTGTTGTTAAAGTGTTTAAAGACTGGACTGTCAGCCAAAAAACTGGGTCTCTGCGTGCAACGTGTGGTCGTCATCGACTAGTGACTGCTCTGGCGGAACGGAGAGTGTCCAGACTGGTAACAGACAACAGAAGGGCAACAGTGCAGCAAATTACAGACCATCTTAATCAAGGATCCCCTCAAATGATCTCTGCACGCACTGTTCGCCGTACACTGCATCGGATGGAATATGGCAGCCGAAGGCCTGTTCGAACACCTTTGCTGTCTGCAGTTAACAAGAGAAAACGTCTCCAGTTCACACAACAATCAATAATTGGAAACAACTTATGTGGTTCGATGAATCACGTTTTCAGTTGCACCATGCCAATGGCCGAGTGAGAGTTTGGCGGAAACAGCACGAAAGCATGGACCCCAAATGCATTGCTACAACCCTTCAAGCTGGTGGAGGCAACGTTATGGTTTGGGGAATGTTTTCCTGGCATGCTTTGGACCCTTTAATTCGTGTCTGATTGGCACATCACATCTAAACATCGTTGCGGACCAAGTGCATCCTGTCATGTGGATGGTTTATCCCAATGGCGATGGCTACTTTCAATAAGATAATGCGTCCTGCCATAGTGCTCGTATTGTACAGGATTAGTTTCAGGAACATGCCGGCGAGTTTACTTTGCTTAGGTGGCCCCCACAATCTCCAGATCTCAACCCCATTGAGAATTTGTAGGATGAAGTTGAACGAGCCATCAGACAGCTGGATCCACAACCCTGCAATCTCACACTCCTGGAAAGTGCAATTCATCAAGCATGCTCTCAGATTCCACAAACCACCTATCAACATCTCGTGGAGTCCATGCCATGAAGAATCGACGCAGTATTAAAGGCAAAAGGTGGCCCAACGAAGTACTGAGGGGGTGTTCATAATAAAGTGGCCACTAAGTGTATAAATAAAATTTTTACTTCATTCTATGTGGTTAAGTATGATTTCAGCAAGTTGCGTTGGAAATCTCACAATCCACAGAAATTATATTCACAGTACGGAAGAAGCTTGAGAGCAATTTTTTAAATATTTGGCCCCGTATATACATATTTTCTACTTATAAAATTTTATATAAACTACTGTTTGTGAAAGTTGCAACACCGTGAAGTAATAGTGGTAATCACATTAAACTTACAGGATATGCAGAGCAGGGTAGGACATACAAAAGATTGGAATTGCAGAGTCATTGCGCATGTCTGGGCCCGGCAGCTCCCTCTGAACAGTCGAGTGAGGGGTATAAAGAGAGGGCTATTTAGGATACACACCAATAGTGCATCGCGGACAGCGAGTTGTAAAAGGGACTCCAGGATTCAATAATGCCTCGGAGACGGTGAAGATCGCAATATCTCCATACGAGAGATTCTGAACGGGGGAAATGTTTGGTCTGCGTGGAGGTGCATTTTCGTACCGCGACATTGCGGCTCGGACGAGACATAACGTCACGACAGTGATGCGCGTGTAGCGTCAGTGGACCGAGGAGAACCAGGTGCATCGATAATCCGGCAGTGGACCTAGAAATGTGACAACACCGCGGGATGACCGGCACCTTGTCCGTATGGCAGTGACGTATCCTTCCGCATCTTCGCAAGTGTTAGCACAACAGTGGAGCACTGCAACAGGTGCGGCATCGTCTACCTCCACAGTTCGCCGCCGTCTGCTGCACAGAGGGCTGGTTGCACGCATCCCTTTGCGACGGATTCCCTTGACCCTGAATCATGAACGCCTCAGGCTAGAATGAGGTTCTGAATACAGACCGTGGCGTGCTGATTGGTAACGTCTCGTGTTTTTTGGACGAGTCCCGATTTAACTTGGACTACCATGATGGCCGCATACGCATTAGACGATATTGTGGTGAGCGCCTTCTTCCAGCATGCATTGTCGAGCGTCATAGGGGCCGAACGCCAAGGGTGTCATTGGGTACCATTCGCGATCTCGGCTGCTACGAGCTGAGAGCAATCTCAACAGCGACCAGAGAAGTTGTACAAGCAGAAGTCATATCCTTCCTTCAGAGCACTCCTGGCGCTATGTTCCAGCAGAACCATGCCCGACCTCATGTTGCAGGGAATGTTCAAGCCCTCTTCGCAGCACAGCAGATATCGCTTCTTCCCTGGCCTGCACGTTCGCCACACATGCTGCATATTGAACATGTATGGGATACGGTCATTGGTCAACTGGTCCGTCAAAGTTCTCCTACGGTCAGTGCCAATGATCTTTGGACTCGCATACATGTCGCCTGGCAAGCAATTACCCAGGACACCATCCAACGCCTTTTCGATTCAATGCCACGCCGTCTAGAAGCTCTTATTGCAGCTCGCACATAGAGCTTCTATCACGCCGTCTAGAAGCTCTTATTGCAGCTCGCACATAGAGCTTCTACCACGCCGTCTAGAAGCTCTTATTGCAGCTCGCACATAGAGCTTCTACCACGCCGTCTAGAAGCTCTTATTGCAGCTCGTGAAGGCGTAACAAGATACTAATTTTTGCAGGTCAAAATTGTTGTATTGTTTTGAAAATTAAATCACTTATGTACAGTCATATCAGTAAGGTGTGGTATAAATTTCATTCGAATCGCATGGTTATTTCTTGGCGTTGTAATTTTCACAAACAGTAGTGTATATAAAATATAAAATTTTATATAAACTATATAAAATTTTAGATCACCCTACACCACTGCTTTTTATATGGGTGGGACTGAAATTTCGGAATATCTCTGCGTAAGAAACGATTTCTGTTGCGTGTGGTTTTGTGGATAATTGGTTGTGGATGATGGACCATCAAAATAGGTACTAATGTCCCCTTCAAGATTATTCAAGAGTGTCGTGTTTCTCATCGCTCTAAAGTTAATGAAAATTTGCGACATTTTTCGCTTACCTGATCAGTTCTTTTTGTGTCCTCAGTTCAATGAAATTTTGGAGGCATTTTTTCATCATCCTCAAAAGGAGTAAGTAATTATTTGGTTTATTTATGTTGTTACACATTATAACAACCCGCTTGTTTACTTCTGAAGGTGTCTTGCGTGAAGCTACGGTGCGCCAAGCGACCCTGTTATATTTTACCGTAGACGAAACGACTCTGCTAATGGAATCATTTTACTTATATATATATATATCATCATCATCATCATTGTCAACCATTATCAATCCACTGCTGGACGAAGGTCTCCCCAAGTTTCCTCCACAACGGTCTGTCTTGTGCCAGTCTCCTCCATGTCACCCCTGCATACTTTCGAATTTCATCCACCCATCTCCCATGTGGTCTTCTTCTGGGTCTTTTCCTGTCCCTTGGAATCCAATCTAAAATTTCGGCTGTCCATCGATGATCTGTCCTTCTGGCAGTATGTCCAGCCCATTGCCATTTCAGGGATTTAACTCTGATCATGATGTCTTCCACTCTTGTCATTTTTCGGATCCACGAGTTCCTCTTCTTATCTCTCCTGGTTACACCAAGTATGCACCTCTCCATGCTTTTTTGAGTTGTCTGCAGCCTTTGTATGTCTCTTTTAGTTAAGGTCCACGTCTCTGCACCATACGTAAGCACTGGAAGGATGCATTGATCAAACACTTTTCTTTTAAGACATAATGGCATATTGCTCTTGAAAATTATGCTGTTTCTTCCAAAAGCTCTCCAGGCAAGTTTTGTACGCCGATTAATTTCTTCATCAATGTGACCCTCACTTGATATCTGCTGTCCAAGATAAACGTATGTGTCGGTTATCTCCAGCTTTTCTCCATCAATCGATAAATCTTCATTTCTTGTAAAAGCATTGAACATCACTTTTGTCTTCTGAAAGTTCATTTTTAATCCCACTTCTTTACTCTTGTCAGCAAGTTCCTGGATCATACTCTGCAGCTCTGATGGGCTAGTTGCAAAAATGACTACGCCATCAGCAAAACGAAGGTGGGTTAGATAATCTCCATTAATCTTTATCCCCTTGTTTTCCCAGCTCAGTGACTGAAAAACACCCTCCAATGTGGCATTAAAGAGCTTCGGAGATATGGTGTCACCTTGTCTCACTCCCTTTCCAATTTTTATGTGTGTTGTATTTTCAAACAGCCTAATCTTTGCACTTGCATTTTCATAGATGTTATTAATAATATTAATGTATGCATCTTCAATACCGCAGGTTTTCAGAGCCATTGTAACTGCTGATGGTTTCACCGAATCAAAGGCTTTTTCATAATCGATAAAAGCCATGCACAATGGAAGTTCATATTGCCTCGCTCTTTCAATTAGTTCTCTCAGCACATGGATATGATCTATTGTGCTGTAGCCACTCCTGAATCCAGCTTGTTCTCTAGGTTGAGCCATGTCCAGTGTTACCTTCAAGCGGTGTGAAAGAACTTCAGTGAAGATTTTATAAACTACTGATAGGAGGCTGATAGGTCTGTAGTTTACCGAGATCCTCAATGTCACCTTTCTTATGTAGCAGGATCATTGTAGCGGTGTTCCAATCCTTAGGAATCTTTCCTTCATTAAGGCATCGAGTGAAAATTTGGGAGAGTACTGTTTCGATTTCTCCACTTGCTTCTTGTATGATGTCTACAGTAATTCCATCTTCTCCTGGAGCTTTTTCCCGCTTCATGTTCTTGATTGCATGTGCAACTTCTGCTGGAAGGACTGGAGGAACTCTGGTACTGGTATCTTTCATGATGTCTGGAGTGCATGCATCATCCCTTTCATATAATTTGGAGTAGAAATCTTTCACTCTTGTCAAAATTTCGCCTCTATTTCTTGTTACAGAACCATCTTCTTTTCTCAGTGCCATAATCTGTTTTCTTCCCTTACTGAGATGTCCCTTTGCTATCTTTAGGCTTTGGTTGTTTTCAATTGCTTTCCTCACTAGTTCACAGTTGAATTTCCTTACGTCTTCAGTGATACTTTTTCGTACTGTCTTGCATAGCTCTATATATTCCACTTTGGAAGTCACATCTTCTTTAGTTGTCCTCATCACTCTTCTTTTTTGCATCAACATTTTCGTTTTTCCTGATAATTTATTTACATGCAACTTGTTCTTAGACCCAGCTAATTTTGTTGCTGTTTCCATAAGAGCTTTGGTTACTTTTCTGTTAACTTCAGAGATGTCCACTTCTTCCGATGTTAGGCCTTCTAAAGCAGAGAACCTGTTCTTCAGTTCCAACTTGAAGGTATTATGGTGTTTTTTAAGTTTGGTTATGTCAATAGATTTTGTTTGTCTTATGAGCTTGCCACGTTCAAGTTTAGTGTTGAGGTGCATCTTACATCTCACCAATCTATGGTCACTACCTGTGTTGAACTTGTTTAGCACACTGCAGTCTTCTATGACGAATTTTTTGTTACACATAATAAAATCAATTTCACTTGTCGTCCCATTTGGATGTCTCCATGTCCATTTCCTCTGTGGCTTTTTCTTGAAGAAGGAGTTCAAGATGAAAAACCCTTCTGCCTCTGCAAACTCTACGAGAGTATTTCCACGCTGGTTTCTGTTGCCGTGACCGAATTTACCTACTGAAGTTTCATTCTGTTGCCGTTGCCCTATTTTTGCATTGAAATCTCCCATAATTATTTTCAAGTGCTGCTTACCTTTATTATTTAGATGACAAATTTCCTCATAAAATTCTTCAATTTCTTCTTCAGGATGACTTGTGGTGGGTGCATAAGTTTGAATAATCTGAGCCTGGTATCTTTTCGAGAGTTGGATAACAAGCCGTGCAGCTCTGTCAGAGGAACTTTCAACTTCTACAACTTTATCCTTCAGTTTCTTGTTTATTATAAATCCAACACCACTAGTTCTGCCAGTATCTGTCCCACGATAGTAGAAGAGATGTCCACTTTTCAGTTCGATGAGATCTTCTCCTTTTCTCCTTACCTCACTTAGCCCCACGATGTCCCACTTGATCCTTTGTAGTTCCTCTTCCAATTCAAGAAGCCTTGAATCAGAAGATAGGGAGCGTCCATTGTACGTTGCCAAGGTCAGCATCAGATGGCAGCCTAGTCCGTTCCTCCGGGGATTCTTAGCACCCTCTGCCTTCATGTCGCACTGGCCGCTGCCTTGGCCAGGTACATTCCAGCTGCCGGAGACTGAGGGCCAAGATTTAAGTTGTGGAGTCATTTTGGAGGGGTTTGGCCATAACTCACCACGCTGGCCAAGCGGGTTGGTGAGTGTGGGATAGAATTTCCTCTAATCCCGATGGTATAGTTATACCGCTATTGGCGGTCGTCAGAGCCCCTTTAGTAGGAACAGGATGCACCACGAGAAGGCGGGGTTGACATTTGTCAAGGAGAGGCTGTGATGTTATGCATCACCTGACCTTACATCCCATATATTACATTCCATATATATATATATATATATATATACACATCGTAGTCAAATTACTTACATCTAATTAATTAATTACATCAAGTTTTTTATACTAAACACACGTTTTTAATATCATTATATATATATATATATATATATATATATATATATATATATATATATATATATATACAAATCGTAGTCAAACTATTTACACCTAATTAATTAAGTACTTACATCTAAATTTTGTAGCTTTTGTCCTTAGCCCAACTTGGTAAGATAGCTTAATTCTTTCAGGCATTTGACGTGTGATGCACAAACAACAATTAAAAGAATGAAGAGAGCTAGATCCAACAGGAAGAAAATGTGTATACAAGTAGAAGAACGCATTCGTAATATCATGGTGGAATTTGGAAATTCTAAAGACCTTAAAAAATACCTGAAAGCATTAAGCTATCAAAATTCAGAAGATGTAAATACTTTAAAAAATGCCTGAAAGCATCAAAATTCAGAAGATGTAAGTACTTAATTAATTAGGTGTAAATAATTTGACTACGATTTGTATATATATATATATATATATAAGTAAAATTATTCGATTAGCAGGGTCGCTTCGTCCACGATGGAATATAACAGCGTCGCTTCGCGCACGATTTTTCACAGTGCCGCATGCCGCACGATTTTCCACAGGTTCGCTTGGCGCACGGTCGCTTCCCGCACGTAATCCTTCTGAATACTGGCGACTTCGGAAGATGTTAACCTTAAGGTGACTCTAGCGGAAGCTCGAAGCTATGCAAATATCTTTGCCTCCATCGTGCGTACAACGAAGGTTGCGCCTCTTTCTGAGTAAGTAAATGAGAACACCTCTTCTATTTCAAACTCACGAAGTCTGTCCTTAACGAAGCTATTGAATGAATCTCGCTCCCCTCCTTTGCGGAGGCGGTTCAACGTATTTTCGACCTCCCTCTTCTGCTCCGGCTGTAGTTCCACCGGATTTAGTCACCTCGAGATACTCAGGGCTCATGGTACTCTGCTAATTCGTTACCACAACTTATCGTCGGAAGCCCAAGAACTCAGCACAACTTTACAACGTAGCTTATACACAGTCGAGTCACATTTCTGCGACCACCAGCTAATATCCAAAATTACCGCCGTGTGCAGCGCGGACAGCAGCTAGACGGGCTTGGAGTGACTCAATAAGGTGGTGGAAGGTGTTCACAGGTGCAGAGCCATGCTGACTGCAGTGTATCTGACAGCTGGTGTAGGGTATGTGGTTAACGATCCACGGAGCGAACAACACGATCGAGGTGTTCCCACATATGCTCAATTGGGTTTAAGTCTGGGGAATTAGGGAGCCAGGAAAGTGCTTTGAAGTCTTCATCATGCTCTTCCAACCACTCTCGGACATTTCTAGTTGTGTGGCACGTCGCATTGTCGTGCTGGAAGATTCCATCCGCTCCAGGGAAGACAATCAGCATGTATGGGTGTACGTGGCCTGCAAGGACGGATTCTCAACGAATTAGGACCACAGTGCCTTCCACAGGTATGAGTGCCAGTGGAAGGCATTTACCAGACCATAATGCTGCTCCCCATCAGCTGGAGGTAAACATTTCCTATACCATGACGCTGCCTCCACCAGCTTGTGTTCTGCCAGCAATGGTTGAAGAGTGTTTGTTCTCTGATATTTTTCGCCTTATACGCCAACATCCATTCGTTTGATGAAGCAAAAAACGTGACTCATCGGAGAAGGTTATCCTTTGCCAATCAGCGGAGGTACAATTCCGATACTGCCTTGCAAATGTAAGCCTTTTCAACCATTGCATCTTCGTTAGCATAGGTTCAGTGGCCATCCATCTGCATCAGAACACCATACGCAGCAAGGTTCGCTGAACTGTCGTTTTAGACACATATCCGGTAGCCCCCTGGTTCATTCGGCCAGTGAGTTGCTCCACTGTAGCGTGTCGATCGGCCCTCACGCACCTTCGCAGCCGACGTTCACCTCTCACATCAATGGCACGTGAGGCTCCGCAGTTTCCACGTCACTTATTCGCAATGGTGCCATTTCTCCAATCACGATACACTTTAAACACAGCAGCACGCGAACAGTTCAAAAGCTGAGCTGTTCCAGAAATACTACCACTCTTGGCCCGAAAGCCGATAACTATCCCTTTTTGCAAATCTGATAAATCACTCTTTTTATCCATGACAGCAACGAGTGATATGTTTTCAGAATGCCTACAGCACACCTTATATACCCTCCAAGCCAGCTCACGACACGTGCTTTCTTTCATTGGCAACGCGTTGATGACGTCAAAAGTAGGATGTGGTCACAATACTCGAATGTGTATTTTTTTTTCGTTGGGAGAAACGCCTACGTCTGTGAGGACGCTGTCGAGAAAATTGTACCGAATCAAGCTAGTAGCATTGCTCGCATGGGCACCCATATAGAGGGGGAAAGGGCACATTTGCCCTCCCCTGGAAATCGGAACGTATCCTCTCTGTTCTTGGTAAATACTGCATAATTTTTTTCGATAACACTAATTGCTAATTTTTCTGTAGAACTTCTGGTTACGTGTGTATGCAGTGGAAAAAAAAACGGGAATTTCCATCAGAAAGTTCGGAAATTTACGATAGAAAATAATGATGAAATTTTCCATTGTACACTCATTGTCAGAAAAATCCTCGCACCAAGAAGGAGGAGTCTGATTGAAATGAGATTTTAGTAGTGAGATGGTTCATACCAAGACAGAAGTGATTACAATATCCCAGCAGCAGGACGATTTCCCGCGGACACACGTTACACACTCCGGTTAGCGTTAGTACCGCGTCGGACCGCCTCGTGCTCGGATACATGCGGTAATACGGTCCGATATGGAGTCAAAGAGACGCCGGGACAGATTGGCCCACACTTCTTGCAACTGATGCTCTAAATCACGACTACTGGGACGTGGAGAAAGCGGGCGTCCCATCTGGTCCCACACGTGCTCGATGGGCGAGAGATCAGGCGATCTGGCAGGCCACGGAAGCGACGAAGCATTGCGTGGACATTCCTATGAAACCCGAGCCTTGTTCGGACGGGCGTTATCTTGTTGTAAAATGGCTTCGGGCTGCTCCGCCAGGAAAGGCAGCACATGGAGTCTCGGAATCTCCTGTACGTAGCGCTGAGATGTCGACGTCCCTCAGGTCACTGCGAGCAAAGTTCGGCTGTCATACGCGATGGATCCACAGACCATCACGCCTGCAGTTCGGGACGTGTGCCGCTGTACAGTGAGGTTGGGATTGTAGCACTCAATTGCGGTCCTCCACCCTCTGACACGGTGGTCGTCTATTCCCATTCAGAAGCGGGATTCGTCGCTGAACACTATACGTCGTCAGTCGTATCATACCACTTTGCTCGATGCTGACACCACTGCGATTGACGCCGACGATGGTCAGGTGTTAATGGCAGAAAACGTAAGGGCCGACGAGAGTGCAGATTAGCCCCTGCTAAGCAAATAGAAATGGTTCTGGCGGACACAAGAGTCGCTTGTACAGCCGCCACATGTCTTTGGATATTGGAAAAGTGCGTCGTTACATCTGTGCGTACTGCTCTCACGATCTCACGGTACCCTCTGCTGGCGGTGTGTCTGGATCGTCCAGAGCCAGTCTGTCTTGTCTGGGTGCCTTTCCGTGCCCATTGGCCCCAACACGATTGCACCGTACTGTCCGACCGGCCCAAATGGCTGCCGATGCAGAGCGCCGGCCACCACGCCTCTCTCATCCCGACCATACGGCCTCGTTCGAACTCCGTCAGTTTCCCGTACGCACATCTACGGCGGCTCCTCAGCGTGCTTATCGCTCAGGGATCTCACCTGACTCTCACCGTGCACTTCGGCACGCATGTGGAGTACCCTGCGCGGCGCCTTATAAGCCCCAAGGACTGCGATTGCAGCACCGGTCTTGGACGCGCGAACATGCAGAATCGCACGAAACTTTAATCATTTGCATGTCTGCCCTTTCTGTAGCTATTCGCCGAGTTTCGCGTTAATCGCACGGTTTTTTCTTGGTACGCGGATTTTTATGACAATGAGTGTACGTTGGAGAACATAGTGCATACCTACATTATGGAAAAGTATGAAAAGCAAAGAAATGAAAAATACATCATCCTCTTCAGCGGCTGTTCACTTCTTAACAAAGATCTCTCGAAATTTTCCACAGAAATTTGCCTTGAGGGTATTTTTTTCATTCATGATAGCCGATTGAATGATCTCTGGAGTTTCGTGTCGCACGTGACAGAAGTGCCGAAAAGATCAAAAGAACGAGAAAGAAATTTCCTTAGTGTCTTAACAAGTTGTCCAATTTCATTTATCCATCTTTTTTATGTATTGGGTGTGTGCGAAAGTTCTACCCGTTTTTGTAATAAATGCAAATTACGATCGGAGTAGTTACGTCACATACGACGCTGCGATGCTGAATTTTTAGCAAATAAAGCGTGGAGCAGTAGAGCATATAAAGGCACTAGGTTTGTCTCAGTAAGTCATTCGTAACGTAAATCACGGACGGTGTAACATGATGCGATAAGGAGCACATTAGACATTGTTCACTGTACGAGTTCGATAAAGGCAGCACTGCAGCCGCGGCTTGCAGCAACATCTGTCAAGTGTATTGGGCGGATGCAGTTGATGATAGCACATGTCGCCGTTGGTTTCGGAAATTCCGGAACGTAGATAGAAGCTGTAAAGTGCAGCTACGTTCTGGGATTTCTGACGAGTATGTGGACCAAGCCATAACAAATGACCCACATCCAACCGTTCCAGAATTAGCGGAAACGTTGTCGGTACACAGAACAACAGTCGAAAGACGAATACATGGCGCATGCGCTTGTGTTCATCACCAAGTTCGATAACTGGGTTCAGCACCAGCTTTCTGCAAAGCAACGAGAGGAGAGAATCCGCACCTGTGTTTCTTTGCTTTCTTGCCACAGAAATAAACCGTTTGGGGGACGAATTGTAACGGGTGATGAGAAATGGGTACTGTACCGTAATGTCAAGTGTCGACGGACTGTGTGTCAAGGTGCGGAGCTTGCTCCATTAACATCAAAAGGAGGACTGTGTCACAAAATGACTTCGCTGAGTGTTTGGTGGGATGTCCATGGAATAATCCTCTGGGAGGTGTTGGCACCTAACCGAACGATAAATGCTGACCTCTAGTGCCAACAGTTGGACAGATTGCGAGAACAACTCACATCGAAGCGGCCAGTACTCGTCAATCGCAAATACGTGATCCTTCGCCATGATGACGTTAGACATCATACTGCTTTAATCATTCGGCAAAAAGTACTGGACTTTGGTTGGGAAGTGTTACCTCATCTTGCGTATTGCCCTGACCTGGCACCTACGGACTACCACCTTTTTTGATCGTTACAGAACGCCTTCGCTCTCCAAATCTTCGATGATATGATCGATGGGGAAACGGCATTACATGACGTTTTTAACCTTAAAGCACATGAGCTTTTCCGGGATGGGATTCAGCTACTCATAGACAGATGGCAAGAGGTCATACAGAATGATGGCAATTATGTGAAATCCTAGGTACGTTATTTGTTGTGTTCTCCTCCTTTCTTTGTAGCCTACCAAAACGGGTCGAACTTACGAACACATCCAACAGTTTTGGGGTCTTCTGTTTTCCAATTAAATTTATGTGTTGAGAGTGTGGTAAAAACGGCTAAAAAACATGAAGGCACACGGGCAATTTTCACGTGGTGTTTGTATTTGTGATTCATAATTACAATTTCTGTTTGCCTTCACCTGAAAACTAAGCTATGGGCGCCCATGATTGCTCGTGCAAACAGGGGAATTGTCATTCATTTCGTAACCATGGAAGTTGTAAAACGTGTCCCTGCTCATGGTGTTGATATCAATAATCTCCATATGAACCCCACTCCTCAATCCTCTTTCTCAACGTCTATCATTGTTACCCTGACGCCAGCCAGTCCCCCCGGAAGTTCCAGACTTCTTGTTGATTGCTGCTCTTTCAACTCTTGGCAAGATTGTGGTTGAGACCCGGATGCTTCCCGCAGCGCCACTCAACTTCCCTTACGCTTTTGTCAAGGGCTTCCGGCGCAATACAGAATTGTTTTCCCGTCAGACAAAGCCATTTCTCAGCTGCCGAAACCAGTCGCTATTCGTCCAGAAACCAGAGCATATTCTTTTGACCTCTAAGCCGGCTTACAGTGCTTCAACTGCAAAAGAGATGGTCACTTAGTTTCAGAATGCCCACATCGTAAAAACGGCACAAACACTGTTCAACCAACGCCCTCCAATGCCCAAGTATCTTCATCTTCGGTAGCACAAGATGTTGAGCTTCCTCCTGTCTCTGCATTAGAAAATTCACCTACAGCAGTTTCACAACGAACTCACCTCTCGACGTTGCCAGTTTTTTCACCCAGTCATCTGCAACAAACACACGAAAACCTACAACTAGAATCTCCCCTCCTCTATTGCAACAAATTGACAATCAGTAACTTGAATGTTCTCTTCTGCAACCAACTCTGGAACAACAACTAGAATCTCCTCTTCCACATGCGGTACTGAAAAATCCACAGCATTTATCACCTCTTTCTGTTGGTGAGAAACTGACCAAATGAACACCTCCGAACACTGTGTTGTACATGGTCGATCAGATATTCCGAGTCCTGATACTAGAACTCTCAAACAATCTGGGAAAATGTGACGGAAATCAAAAGCAGAAGAAACGACGTGACAGAAAACCGTCGCCCAAATCCTCTTCTGACACTTGACTTCCTGCCGGTACGCTTTCTGGTATTCCTTCAACCCCGGAGTTTGAAGAGGCATCCACTGAAGAGCATCAAAGAATCGACGTGGTTAATAATGACATAAGTGATGCTGTTTGTGCTGACACTGCTGGTTGCAAATATGATCTAAAGGCACAGACGAATGGAACTTTTGCGGGCCCCGGGCAAAATTTCATTGCGGGGTCCAGGGCAAAATTTCATTGCGGGGCCCAGAGCAAAATTCCATTGCAGGCCCTAGAAAATGAATCTCATAGTTTGATAAAGTCGTTACGTGAAAAGTAAAAACACACAAAACCTATCATAAACAAAAAATGATTATCTCAAATTGCTGTGAGCTTAAGATAAGAAAAAGAGCATAATGTGGATTAAAAGTTCAGAGAGACAGAGTGCGGGGGAGAGAAAGAGGGAGAGAGAGAGAGAGTAAGTGGATAAAAAGGGCTAAAATTTAGGAATTTCTTTTTTGGGAGAAGGGGGCATTGCGATTTTTATTAAAACTTTCTCATGAAATGATAAAAAGATAACTTTAACTAATCTGTGTACCCAATATTTTTGCACGGCAAACATTTTTGCGTAGCAAATAAGAGGGATCCTTCTCGAATAAATTCGTTTATACATACATTTTTCCTGGCACATGTTTTAGTAATTGACTTGATGTAAGGCGGAATAATTGACAAATTAGGGACTTTTTTTAACCTTTTGTACACCCTCATATATGAAAATTGCTTTTTTTTTAGTTTCCAGTACTGTGGTTGAAGACAATGAACGATTGGCCTCCATACATACCCCGAAAGCAATTTTGATATTATTCTTATTTATTTATTTTTTATTAAATTTAAGTATCTGGTTTATACACAAATTGTTGAAATAAGAAAAAGAGGAGACACAAAATGATGCTATGTAATTAATAATAATAATAGTAATAATAATAATAATACCTTGAAATCTGCAAATCTTAGTGTCTGTACAACGAAGGGCGATAAGCTGTCTTGGGGGCTGGGGAGATTGGAAACTTTAAAAAACAACATAAAATATGTTACGTAGACACACTGATGTTATTTCTATGCGTGATACTGGAGTCAGATACATCATACATCCTTCATTTTATGTAATATCCTTAACTTTTTGTTACCAGTGTATATTGTTCTACGCTACCGAATAAACTGATTTATACTACGCTATAAGCGTTTTCAATTTGGAAACTACTTTCAGGTCGTCATTCTGCGGAACTCTCTGAAGAATCAAATTTGTTTTGAGAATGTTTTTTAAACGAAAATGAGGACCGCGAGATGTGACGTATCACTGAGGTAACGCAAAACGACAAGTTCCTGCGATAAGCCTTGCCGTCATACACTATCTACCAACAAGTAATCGGACACCTATGATAGCAAAGGAAAACGGAGTTTATTCACCTTCAATAGTTGGTGGAGCCTCCACGAGCGGCGATCACAGCTGCGACCCTCCGGGGTATACTCTCAACCAGGCGTTGTACGACGGCTAGCGGTATTATCTTCCACTCGGCTTGGAGAAGACAGGTCAGTTCCATCACCGATTTCGGACGGTGGGCGCACCCCTTAAGTCGACGCTCCAACTCGTCCGAGAGGTATTCGATAGCGTTAAGGTCCGGGCTCTGCGCAGGCCAGTCAATTCGATTAACCCCATTGTCACCATACCAAGCCATGGTGGACCTCGCAACATAACAGGTGGCATTGTCATCCTGAAAGTAATATGGGTCCACCCCGTAAAACTGCCACAACGTAGGAAGCGAATGGTCATCCAAAATGGTGCAGTAAGTCTCGGCGTTGAGTCTACCAGGAATTGCGACCAAGGATCCCATGCCATGCCAGGTGAAACACCCCCACAGCATAATTCCACCGCCGCCGAACTTCACAGTTGGCACAATACATTCCGGCAGGAGGCGTTCTCCAGGCAGACGCCAAACCCAGACCCTGCCATCCGAACGGCAGCGGATGAACCTTGATTCGTCGCTCCAGAGAACCTGTTTCCACTGTTCAACGGTCCACTGTCGACGTTCTTTGCACCACGTTAGCCGAGCAGCGCTATTGGACTTGGTGATCAAACGCTTGTGGGCGGCTGCACGTCCATGATAACCAAGCAGATGGGATTCCTTACGGATGGTATTCATCGAAAGAACACTCCCGGATGCCTGTTGAAACTCCTCGCGGATGTGGCCCATCGATTTGGTGCGATTCTTCCGAATTTCTCTGGCCAGCACCCGTCGGTCTCTAACTCCCAGTTTTGTGGGTCTGCCGGGTCGGGGCACATTCCGACAGTCACCTCTCATCTTCCACTTGCCAATCACGTAGGTCATTGTCGATTTTGGGTACTTCAACTCGCTGGATATGTCACGTATGGATCGGCCATTTCTGTGATACCCGACGATTACACCTTTCTCGAAATCAGAGAGCTCCGAACTGCGTGGCATCTTGCATGCGACTGGTTGCGTTGTTGTTTCCCACACGATATTTAACGGCGGCGGCCGTGACGTGTATCAGGACCGCAGATATCGTCGATTGCAGGGGTGTCCAATTACTTGTTGGTAGATAGTGTAGTTCAGTTGGGAGAAGATTCGACTCCTGAGAAGGAAGACGTGGCTTCGAAAAAGGCTCTTTCGCTATATGTCCGATGGATACTAACAAGAAATGTACCGAAACAGGGAAACCGTGTGACGTATTCTGAGAGAGAAACAACAACAACAAAAAGTTTCAAGGCTGAATTTGTAAAGAACCATCAAAAGTCAATAAATGGCGAAGAAAGGCTAGTAACTCTTTATTTTATCTGCTGAAGCCCAAAGGTTTTACAGCAAAAAGCGTAGATTTTAATTTCTTTTCGAAAATATTACGAACTGCAGTCGTAAAAAATAGGTCAATTTTTTTTTCTTTATTTTACATTTCATTTTATTTTTAGTTGCCGTAAACAAAGCATAGACTATCATGACAGTATAGAACATGAGTAATTATCATAGGGCAACTGGGTAGAAAGAGGGAAAAGGTCAAAAGGTCAGACGGCCTTACACCCCCCCCCTCTCCCAAGGAAAGGTAAAAAAAGAAATACATACAAATTTAACAAGAACATGACAAAGCGGCGGACCGTAATGGCAAAGCAGTTGTAAGATATTTAATAGAGATAAATAGATTATGATGAGATTTTTCATTCGTAAGGTTCCCGATGCCCCCCCCTATTCTCACAACCCTCTTCCCGCGTACCCTAGTCCACGAACCTCAATTCCGCTGCCAAATAATATACCTTAAAAGATGTATTTTGTTTCACGGCTAAGGTAGACAGCCCTTTTTGGAACGTGTCTACTTAATTTTTCACTACATCTTTTAAAAAATGAAGACTTACTGTTACAGTTCCGGCCAATGATTCGCTGCTGGTCTTGTCACATCCACTTTGCTCAGTGGGTTTTTTTCCAGGATTTTGTTTTCCTTCACTTGGAAGGTTTCTCTTCTTCCTCCAAAACATGGTTGGGTTAAGTCAAGACTGTGTATCATGAAAATAAATAAGAACATTTAAGATTTTCATATATCATAACAGAAATTTTTGAAAACCTTCAAACTAACTCAATATTTTAAATGAGAGATATTACGGAATAGTCAAGTTAGTCGTAGATTCCAAAAACTAGATAGTACGTGAAAACAAAAATTAAAAAACCAAATACAAGCCATGCTGCAAGGCGCCTGGCGATTCCGCTGTACATCGCCCTCTTTGCGCAGTGGTCTAAGCGTTGGATTTTTCACACGAGAAGTGTTTGGGTTCGAATCCGGATGGGGCATGGATGTTGTGTTTGTCTTTCAGCACTAGCTCTCTCCCTTCTCTGGAACCAGTGGCTCCATACTTGGGACAGAGGACTTCGTATAGCCCATACAGTTACTTGTGGAGGTCGTTAAACTCCGCCACCCCCCACAAAAAAAAATATTTTCCCGAATGCTGAGTTGACTGGTTATGAGAATTTTTATAACGCCAAAACAATTTCCAGACATGTCTTTTGTTGCAAGGCAGTATTGCGACTGAAAACAAAGCCAGGACAAGTAAATCAGTCATCAGCTTGTTCGGTAAAAAATGGCCATTCGAAAAATAGCTGGCAAAGCAGCTATTTTAAGACGATGGAGCTTCTTCCGTAAAAAGATCTATCCGCAAAATAGCTGGCAGAGCAGCTGTCTTAAGACAGATGAGTTTGCTCTGTAAAAAGGACTATCTGAAAAATTGCTGTCTTAAGAAAGAGCAGCTTGTTCTCGTTCTATTGGTCTGTCTGATTTCCCTTATGCGGCCTTGAATACGGACTAGTATGTCCTCGTATAGGAATTCCAACCTGGACTTATCGCACCGTGCAACTCTTCCCTTGTTGTCCCGTGTCTAGTGACGTTGCTCCGATGCTCTCTGCTCATGGAGCTGTTGATAACAATCGGTCCACGAACGTACCGCCGACTCCTTAGTTCCATCCGCAAGAGCTTTTAAGACAAAAAGGTTTATGTGTGCTAACTAACCGTACTCTACCTTTTACTGAAGGATCATAAGCCGTCTGTATCTGAGACATCACATGCACACGTACACTCCCTCGACTGTCAACCAGTGGTTATTTATTTTGGGGGTTTAACGACTACCGTGAGCAACTCAGTGGACTATAAGCAGTCGCCCGTACCTAATTTAGGGTCATTAGTTCCAAAGAAGGGAGAGAGCCAGTGCCCAAGACAAATACAACATCCATGCTTCACTTGGTTTCAAACCCGGACCAATCACGGACGAATGGTCAGAAGCCACCTGGGCAGCCAGTGGTTATCAATCACTTTCTAGCATGTTGGGTGTCTGTGTCCGTTCCCCTCCCCTCGCGGGCCATTCCCGCTACACATTCACTACGTCTGCTGAATTGATAAGCTGCACTTTCCTAGCTTCAAAAACGATTTGCCTTTCAAACCCAGGGGATTTTTCTCTTTCCCCATTTTACGTGATTCCTTCTGTTGGAATGGCATCAGTATACCCATGCCGTTTATATACACTGAAAAGCAATTGAATTAGAGACAGCTGGCGTTATGCAAATGTGGCGCTGTGGGCGGCCCTGTAAACGGAAACGACAGGACGTATGCAGCGATCCGACAATATAAGGAGTGATGCGACGGGAATCAGTAAGAGTCGAACGCAGTATGGGTAAGACGAAGGATCTAAGCGCATTTGATCGTGGGCAAATTGTCGGGACCCGACGAATTGGTCACTCAATCTCGGAAGTCGTGCAGACACCGGGATTTTTACGAGCCACTGTGTCACGGGTGCACCGTGAGTACATCGAATCCGGTAAAACCATCCCTGCAAGTGCCAACTTCCGTGGACAACAGCGTGTGGATGAGCGGGGTCATCGTCGGCTAGCTCGCATTCTAACAGCGGATAGACGGGCCAAAGTGCAAGAAATCACTCGGCAATTTAACGCTGGTGCACAAAAACGTGTAAGCAGCCACACCATCCAGAACCATCTCCTCGCTATGGGGCACAGAAGCCTTTGTCCCACGAGGATACCGTTGCTGGCCGCACATCACAGGGTGCAAAGATTAGCATGGACACTAGACATGAGAGAAAATGTTGCCTGGACTGTTGAGTCAAGATTCACGTTGGTACATGCGGATGGAAGGATACGAGTACGGCGCAAACCACATGAAGCGATGGATCCTTCTTGCCAGCAGGGTACTCTTGAAGCTGGTAGGGGTGGCATTCTCGTCTGGGGACTGTTTACGTGGACTGAAATGGGACCGCTGGTACGTGTGACATCGTCCCTCACAGGTCAACGTTACCGGGATATCCTGGACGACCATTTGCTCCCGTTTGTGCGCCTTCAACATCCCACTGGGGACCCCATCCTGCAACAAGACAATGCATCTCCCGAATTGTATCCGAATGGTTGGATGAACACTCCACCGAAGTGACCTCGCTTCCTTGGGCAGCTAGGTCACCTGACCTCAATCCCATCGAGCACATCTGGGATGCCATCGAGAGAGATGTTCGTGGCTCTGGCCCCCTCCATCAAATCTTCGTGAACTGTGGGAGCTTGTTCAGGGATCGTGGATCCGTATGGCTTCCCAATGCTTACGGTGTTTTGTCGAGTTCATGCCAAGACGAATCACCGCCGTCATTAGGGCGAAAGGTGGTGCTACACGTTACTAGACAGGTATCTCTAATTCAATTGCTCTTCAGTGTATACCGATTAGCCATTCCATTATGACCACCCCCAACCTAGAGAAATGAGCTCACCTGGAGACCAAACGGTGACGCAAGTGAAGTTCAAAGAGCAGTATATGAATATACAACGCGAGGACTTGTTTTCGGTTTGCAGAATGTTCGGTGTTCGGAGTCAGAATGGGAAAAGCTGCCGATTTATCGGAATTTGATAAAGGACAACAAATTGTGATGGCACGACGCCTCGGAACTACCATCTCGGAAACGGCGTGGCTTCTGGGTTGTTCACGTGTCGCTGTAGTGAATACGCATCAAAAAAGGTGCACAGATGGCCAAACGACGAACCGTCGTCCAGCCGCGCGTATCGTCCACAGTTCACTGATGCCAGAGGGGAGCGGAGATTGCAGCGCATTGTTCACACGACCGTAGGACCACAGTGTAACAAATCCCCTGCGGCAATAACAGTGGTGATCACGGCAATGTGTCACAGAACACAGTTCTTCGAAACCTTCTGTGCATAGGCCTGCGTAGCCGAAGACCCAGCCGGGTCCCCATGCTCACTGCACGTCATCGCCAACAACGTGCGAAATGGGCCCAAGATCATCAATATTGGACAGTTGATTATTGGAAGAAAGTAGCCTGGTCTGACGAATCAAGATTCCTGGTGCATCACGTAGACGGCCGAGCGCAGGTACGCCGATTGTGCTATATGGCACCTAGATGCACTGTTGGGCATAAACGGGCCCGCGGCTGGTGCGTTATAGTGTGGGCGATGTTTTCTTGGGACACTTTAGGCCCCCTTATCTCAAAAGCACAACCTCTGACAGCTGTCAGGTATCTCAACATCGTTGCAGACCAAGTTCACCCATTCATGGCAACTGCGTTCCCTGCTGGTGATGGCCATTACCAACAGGATAATGCTCCATGCCCCACTGCCAGAATCGTCAAGGAGTGGTTCAAGGAACATGCTGGTGACTATCTGTTAATGCCCTGGCCTCCAAATTCACCTAACATGAACCCTATCGAACATTTATGGTTCGACTTGGAAAAGGGGTTCGCGCTAAATCACCACCACTCCGAACTGTACGGGAACTGGAGAACCTGCTGTTGACATTATGGTACCAGATACCCCAGGATACCTATCGCCACCTCGTCGAATCGATCAATCGCCGAGTGGCTGCTGTTTTGCAGGATATGGTGTTTCGATTGGTGGTCATAATGTAATGGTGCATCTTTGTACATTCCACCGCCGGTCGGTAACTTCACTGCTACGTATTATGGGACGCGTCCATTCCTGGGGACAGGGGTAGTCAAAAATTATCTGGCCCACAAGTGTGCATCCAGAGGCGGATTTACAGGGAAGCCAACAAAGCCCAGGCGCGGGGCCCCGCGATGCTGCATGGCCTCAAAAATAATGATTTATAATTGTTTTTTAATTTTGCTTCAAAACAAAAAGAGAAAAGTCATTGGACGAGGGATAAATTCGCTGTTGTGGGTTTGGGAAAATTTGAGGACATAATTCCGTCCGTAATCGAAATCTACAAGTATTAATTTAAGCAAGTAATGGAGGCTCTCACTAAATATCGTTTTGAGAGCAATATTACTTAATACTATATACATTACAAAGGCCGTTCCATAAAAACTGAGAGTAATTTTTTTTGAGTTGACAACAGTGCGAGGGGGGGGGGAACCACTCAGACGACTAACTGAATTAAGGAGGTGTCTACGGCAACAGTTATTAGCCGTGGCAGACGATTCTGGTTTTGTTATTGCGCAGTTCTTTAAGCTACGTCTGCATTTCGCCATTCAGCTATGGAGGTGAGTGATTCAGAGTTAAGAAGTGAAATGCGTTGTGCGATAAAATTTTGCTATCGTTTGGGTAAAACGGCTCCACAAACAGTTGATTTAATTAAAAAAGCGTTACAAAGATAAATGTTTGGGTGAGTCGACGATTTTTAAATGGCAATATGATTTCAAAAAAGGGCATTTGTCGGCAGAACTCGCACCTAGGTCTGGTCGACCTGAAAGTATTGTTACGCAGCGTATTGTTAACACTGTTTGGGAAATCCTGCAACAAGATCGACGAATGACGTGTGAAGACATAGCGGCGTCAAGTAATATTTCATAAACGTCGGCATTCTGCATTCTACGCGTTGAAGTACTGCTACATCCTGTGTGTTCCAGATGGGTACCTCGTCAACTGACGAGATAACAATTGTTAGCCAGAATTCATGAGTGTCATGAGTGGAAACAAATGATTGAAAAGGATCCAAACCTTCTGAACACTGTAATAAATGCGGATGAAACATGGGTCGACTATTTCGACCCCTCACGAAGCGCGCAACGAGGGTCTGGAAACACACAGGCTTGTCTCCCCCGAAAAAAGTCCGCCAAACCAAATCAGCTGGGAAGGGGATGATGATAATTTTCTTTGATCATAAAGGTATAGTCTACCTATATGTTGTTCCTCTACAAATAAGTGTCAATGCTGAGTATTACATTTTAGTCTTGAAGCGTCTACCACGACACATATCAATTAAGCGACCGGAACTTGTGAGCAAGTGGACCCTACACCATGATAACGCCCGCCCTCATGTGGCTGCTTGTGTTCAACAGTTTCTTACGAAATTCAGCACTGAAATCATGCCACAGCCTGCTTACACTCCTGACCTCGCCCCGTGCGATTTCTGGTTGTTTCCAATAAAGAAGGAGAAGTTCCGTGGCGCAACATTCAACACAGATGCTGACTTTATCCAAGCTGTACAGGGGTCGCTAAAGCAGCTTCCACAAAATGCCTTCGCCTCATGCTTTGAAAAGTGGACTGAACAATGGGACCGATGCATATCATCCGAGGGAAGATAGTTTGAGAAAGAATAATATATATTTTGCTTAACCTATACAGGGTGTCCCGGAACTTCGTTTACAAACTGGGAGGGGAGGTAGAGAACAGCGTTAGGAACCAGAATTAAATAGGAAAGCATGGGCGGAAACGTCACCCTCACGTGAGAAAGAGACACAAAGACACCGTAAAGCCACAATACCGAAAGCAGTGATGAAGCAACCTTTTCACGTGATGGGGTGTTCAATACGCGCAATGCGCACATGTGGGCAGACCACGAGCCGCAGAACAACGCTTCACTGTTAATGTGTGGGCGGGTATCGTAGCGGACAGTTTAGTCGGGCCATACATCTTACCACCTCGACTGGACGCTTGCAAGTATCTCGTCTTTCTTCAGGAGGTTCTTCCGGAAATGCTGCACGATGTCCCCGCACATGTTCGACTCGGAATGTGGTTGCAACATGATGGGGCGCCATCTCATTACGAAAGGTGCGTACGTGACCATTTGGACCGGACATTTGGAACCAAGTGGATTGGGCATGGTGGTCCCTTCGAATGCCCCCCCCAGATCACCTGATTTATCTCCTCTTGATTATTATCTCTGGGGTGCCATGAAGATCATTGTGTACGACACGCCAGTAAATTCTGAAGGCACGAATCTCCATCGCTGCTGCTACAATCCGCGAAACACCAGGTATCTTCGACAATGTTCGCCAATACATGTCGCGTAGGTGTCATGCGTGCATCCAGGCCAATGGGCACAATTTCGAACACCTCCTGTGATGCTTGTAAGTCCTGCATTGTACTCTTTTGTTGTGTAATAAAGCGTTTTACACAGCTTTCTGTGTTGTGGCCTTACTGTGTCTTTGTGTCCCTTTCTCACGTGAGGGTGACGTTTCCGCCCATGCTTTCCTATTTAATTCTGGTTCCTAACGCTGTTCTCTACCTCCTCCAAGTTTGTACACGAAGTTCCGGAACACCCTGTATTTCTTCATTTTGGCTGATTTTACTCTTAGTTTTTATGGAACGGACGTTGTAATTTGTTTTTGCGATTACAATATATTTTTATACATTAGTGGGAGAGAGTAAAAATACGCAGTTATATTTTAAGGGTGCCTGGCAAAGTGAGGGGGGCCCCGAAAACGACTCTGTGCGCAGGGCCCCCGTAACTCTAAATCCTCTACTGTGTGCATCACATCATTTCAAAGAAATTTTAACACAAGTTCAAAAGATTGTTGATGGAACATAATATGTATATAAATCGATGTTTCCATGGGAATCTCAGTCAGTAGTGAAAATGGGCGGGAACGGTGTGGAACAGCGTTCCCCTTAATAGTAGTGAACTGAAGTACAGAATATTTGAAAAAAAAATGTGCTGCACAACTACCATAGCGAGGAAATTTTGGTTCGCAGTTGATTTATATCTATGAATTCTATTCGTAGTTTGTGTAAGATTTTGTTGGTTTGAAAGTTTTGTCTCTGATTTTGCAGTTTTCAGAGCTTTTAAACTGAAATAATAAATTTTGTCCTTCGGCCTCTTAGCTAAAGGCTCATGGCCAGAGGGATTCCTTGCATTCGACTGTTTTGCTTTCATATCGTTTAGTACTTTATTCCTCAAGATGGAATGTTGTAGTAATGACAATGTTGCAGCTTTGTGTTAGAGCAAGGTTAATAGAGTTTACTCACCTTGGTTTTAGAATATTAAACTCAATTCATTCACAGTAACAATTTGTTACATAGCAGCTGACCAAGACCGCACTGGCTTCAGGAACAGACGGCATCTTCTAATTGTTTAAAGTGGTGTCTAATACAACGGTGTCTTTGGTAACATAAATTTAGAAATAAACACTCTCTGAGGTGTTCTTCTCTAAGTTTAAATAACCGAAATAAAAAGTTTTGTGTACTTCATACTGCATAACGTCGATGAACTGAATATGCTCATTTGTTACGATAATCACTATGTACAATTAGGTAGGAAAACAATTAGTGAATTCCAAATCTTTTCACTTCTTTTTAGTTGCGCAGTTTAGAAAAACGAAACTCCTTCAGCTGACGCGGAACCTGCTCTTTGCGATATAGACATTTTTAGCTCAATTATAAATTTATTAAAGTTCAGTTTTTATTCTTCCTAATATTTTTTAATGTTTGTTTTTGTGCATATAAAAAAGCCGACGAAGAAAATGTGTGAGCGTGTGAGTGTGTGTGTGTGAGAGAGAGAGAAAGAGAATCCGGCTAGACTTTAAAACACTAAACATTGTGCTCCCCCAAAACAAGCCGTCTACTTTCACCACTGATCTCAGTTAATGACACACACACACACACACGCACACACACGTGTGTATGTATATGTTTTTACGTATGCAAACTGTTGTCAGAATCTCTTTGTGCCGCCCCGGTGGCGCAGTGGTCTAAGGCGTTGGCCTCTGATCATTTGTCCGTAAGGGGTCCGGGTTCGAATCCCGGTGAGGCATGGATGTTGTGTTTGTCTTACGGCACTGGCTCTCTCCCTTCCCTGGAACCAGTGACCCTAAATTAGGGACGGGCGACTGCTTATAGCCCATTGAGTTGCTCACGGTGGTCGTTAAACCTCCACTCAAAAAAAAAAAAAAATCTCTTTGTCATTGTCACACACACACACGTGTGCGTGATATGAAATACCTCACACTGGACTACGAGTGGTACAAATTTAACAAAGAACACTTTCTACACAGTTCGTTTATCTGTATTTTCCCACTAAACTCATTTAAAGCTACAAATTTTTGAAGATGACAATCCGATTTTTGGCGTAAATGTGACAAGGATGGTAAGTCAGATAATATCCGAAAACTTGAAAATTTTCATCGTCCTGGAGCGGGACACGAATCCGCGTCTCCCAGAAAACGCCCGGGTATGCTAACTACTAAACCACCCAGAACGACCAAGTTTCAAATTTTCGATCAATTTGAATATAACCATCACAGGATTCGCCAGTCGAAGCAACCGGTATTCATGTTTAGCGAATCTGGAGGTTAAGAATCCCATCTCGTGTTTACCCGGAAAAGCAGATAAATGATGAAAGAAATACGGGATTACGCCATATAATACAAATTTTTGAAGATGACAATCCGATTTTTGGCGTAAATGTGACAAGGATGGTAAGTCAGATAATATCCGAAAATTTTCAAGTTTTCGAATATTATCTGACTTATCATCCTTGTCACATTTACGCCAAAAATCGGATTGTCATCTTCAAAAATTTGTATTATATGGCGTAATCCCGTATTTCTTTCATCATTTAAAGCTGTTCTCTGCACTTTGTCATGGCTGGAAAATATAGATTGAATTCTATTAGATACCAGCTATTTTGTCACATAAATTAAATGCTGGTGAAGGCATCTTTCCACTTTGACAAAATGTCAGTATTTTGAAACTCTTCGTCTCAATTTTTCCCCTCAGTGTTATCACAATAATTATTTGTCTGAGCTAGACGTTAATGTTAGTACTGGCAGAGTTTTTTTCAGAAAGGACCTCCTTACAGAAAGCAGTTACTATTCTGTGTCTTTTTTCAACTTCTTCACCCTTGAAACTAACAGTGGATTCCGATATCCACTCAGATTTAAAAATGAAATCAAATCTATAAGCTAAACATACTGAGTATTTAACACTAAATATGTGAACTCAACAATAGAAGCAAACAAAAACTAATAGACATGCACAATTAGTAGTCCCGGTACATACCAATAGGTAAGCAGAAAGTCGACTTTACTATGTCAGAGTGTCCAATTCTTGTGGAGGAACTGAAAAGTAAAAAAAAAATATTAACTGCATATGAAAGAAGGATACGTTTTTAACAAACAACGGTATTTTAATCAAACTCAGGGGAAATGGATATAATACTAATATCAGATAATAAAATGAAAAAAAAAGTTATCGCGTCTTTCGACACACAAATTCGACCAAAGTTCGCGTTATTAATATCCAAATGTCAGTTCGTTCATCTAATAGGTACAATGTCTCCGTACCTATTAGATGGATTTCAAAAATACTTTTGTTTGAACATTGAGAATGTTGATTCATACGTTTTGTCTTTTTTTATTTCCTTCTGATGCACAATCTTGCCACCAAGAGAAATAAAAGCACGTCACAATTACTATCGACATCAAATGTTTTCCATGTCACTATTTATAAAATTCCAATTGAAGAAATTGCTTTTTGTCGAACATTTTGTACTTTGAAGAATGTCTCGTACACATTTGTTTCTAAAAATAACACAATTTTTCCGCTAGGATTGTAAATTCGCCATTTAATCACTGACTTAAAAATTATTTTCTTCCTCGATACTTCCAGCTCTGGGGAGCGGGGAAGGAAAGGACATATGTCTTATATTTTTGAAAGTGAACATTTCTGCCGCAAAAGTTTCTATTTACCCGGAACGGAAATAGCAAAAAGAAAACAAAATTACATTAAAAAAAATGATTCCAGCACCTCTAAATTGAGGAGACCTCAAGCTAGCCCTTGTCTTGCTTTACCGGTGAGTTTTAATAAAATAGAGGCTAAAATTTCTGTTTTCTTTTGCAATCCTATTCGTTTCAAAAGAAAGGCAATCTAAGAATTTCTTTCCTTTCTTTGTTTTTCAGCTTGCACCATGAAAATCATTTTGTCTACCTTTACTGCTTCAAATAATGCAACTTCCCACAAGAGAAGGTAAATGTATTGTTACGACTTTTTGGGTACGGAAATGAATTCGATTAGCAGGTTTTGCAATAGGCGGGAACAACATTAATTATTGGGTGAAAATTAACAGCTAGTGGTTTCCCGCATTGCAAAAGGGGAAGAAGAGAGATAAGGGTCCCTATTCTTGGAAGGGAGAAATCTTAGCCTGGTGTGGGGAACGCGATGCGTCTACCCCTTAGTGCGTGTCGGTCAAGTCGACCGACACGCACTAAGGGGTAGACGAACCTTGGCAGGACAAAGGAGTGTTAGTTAAGTTATGTGTTTTCCGTACTTTCGGGAAGTGGGACCCACCACATATTCCGAATGCAAAGGACGCATTTCTGACTTCTTTTTCGAGCCGAATGCTTTCAGGCTGACAAGAGAGTTAAAACAGACCCCTAAAGAAGGAGAACAAGGAATTTGTTGACGATGTAAACAAGCGAAGAAGAGTAGTCTGGTTCCGAGCCGTGAAGCGAACGAGTCTCGGGGAAGCGGATCGGGATAGATGCCGGCCAGCTAACCAAAGAGCAGCCGAGCAGTTGATATTACCGCGAGGAATAGGAGAGAGGATGATACCTCTTTTCCTGGTGCTAGATTGCACGTAAGAGAAAGCCAGCATCCCGGAAGTCACACGATGTGATGGAATTACAGCCCCGAAGGACGGAGACGCCGACCGGTGGTGTATGCGAGAATCACCTTTGGAGAGACAAACGGATCCTTCTACACGTCAGCGGCTTCGTTCCACCACGACATTGGTGCGCATAAATGCGTCCATGATTCCATGAAAGTAAATGCCGTGCACGAGAAAAAGTGGGAGATGGGGTTCGACTCCCCTCTCCATTGGTTATAGTGCCCGCTCTGAAATGAGCGTGTCATCACACAGATGCGCTTAAAAACCAAAACATATAAAATGTCAGTGAGTGCATATCGAAGTGAGTACATCAAACATGGATACCCGAGGAAACAGCATATCTGTAAGTACGGAACTTATGTATGCATGCCAGTTGTGATTAAATTGGCTCCGGTCAGCCAATAGACTTTCGTCGGCTGAGAACTGTTTTTAAAGCCGGACTGTATAGGCCAACAACTAATCATTGACTTTAATGATAAATTCAGTCTCAGAGCTATCCCGAAAGGGGCGAGTCTAATTGACGCCCCTCTTTCACAATTCTCTGTATATAGACAGACGTCTTCATCATTATCTTCACATTTTATTGTAAATTGATTAAATGTCTGTTGCCTCGTGCCAGTCCTGAAGTTGCATGAATATTTAATGAGTGTCCGAATTTCTTAGTTTTGATTGGGTAAATTGCAGGGTAAATTCTTTTCACCTGTACATAAGATTTCAGCGATAAAAAGAGCTCACAAGAAATTATTCTAAATTCTAATGTCTACCTCCGGGTCGTCAGCCATTGCCTGGCATCGTGACATCTAAATTGTCCTGCTGACGTGACATCTAAATTGTCACGCATTGTCCTGCTGGCCGTAAATTCTTAAAGCTTAATTTTATTCAATAATCCGGCGACTTGGGGGTAGCAACAGTATATTCCTGATTATCTTCACTTCGAAGAGTGGAATATGACAAATTCTTTTTAAAGGCCAATGGGTTCAGCTATGGGAAATATTTCATATTCATTTTCCACTTTACTTTATTGCACAGTTCTGCAACTATACTCGCGGTAAAGCTATCCTGGTTGGGGAACTGAAGGTAGAGAGTATGTACTACCTCTGCATAATACACTCAATGGACAAAAAATTAGAAATACGTACATAGTAGCGTGTAGGTCTTCATCTAGGGCGAATAACCTCCTGTACACGCCGAGGCATCGGCTCCACCAGATGCTGGAGGGTTTCCAGCCGTGCCTGTTGTAGCATTATCCACAACTCCGCTCGAGACCTCGGTCTAGGATCCATGCATATGATGTTCTGCTCCATTGCGTCCCACAGAACTTCCACAGGGTTTGAATTTAGTGCCTTGAAGACCACTGGATGGTTTCAAACTCAAATGAGTGTTCCTCGAGCCATGCCTGGGTGGCTGCGTCCCGGTGTGACGACGCATTGTCCTGCTGGCCGTAGGATGCGCAAAAACCATGAAAGTGTGTTAGGTGATCAGCCAGCGCATGTTGGTAGCGCGCAGCGGTTAAAGATTTCACCAGACACACTAAGAGAACTCATGTTTTCCATGAGAAGGATCCCCAAGCCATCGCAGAGGCACAACTGCATTGAACAGAGCCGACCTGGCATGACGGGGTCGGTCATGGCCTCATACTCTCGACGCCACACCCGCACCCTCCCGACAGCTCGGTATCTCAAACCGGGATTCATCTGACCACATGATTCGGAGCCACTCTCCAAAGGTCCGGTTTTGATGTTCCCAGCACCAGGCGGCTCGTAATTTCTGATGACGAGCAGTTAACAATGGCACACGAGTAGTGCGTCGGCTTCCGTAGCCCATGCTTTGCATCGTGAGACGTATCATTCGCTCTCTGATGCTGTTTGGGTCCCCACATTTAACCCGGATGTGATTTGCGCACTCATTGCCATACGAGCCTGGATAGTCTACGTTGATTTCGGTCATCAATGGCGTGTAATCGGCTACCGCTTGCCCTATGGACGCTGGTATGTCCGTTCATGTGTACTTGTGGTACACTCTTGGTATGGTTGCCCTTGAGAGCTCTAGGGTTCTTACCACTTGGGCGATTGAATGCCCCGTCTGTCTTGCGCGGGCACGACCAAAGTCGGTCAGATCACCGCGTTTACTTATGTTCGTCGATTGCGATACCCTGTTGCTGACGGCCGTCTATTTATCGGCTGTGTTCGGTTTGGATCTGTTCCACTCTCCGCAGGGATGCCCATGTCAAGTGCACATCACCTTTATCTCTAATGTTTTGTCTACTGAGTGTATAGTTCCAGTCTGAAAGCTCGCATTCGAGCTTGAACTGCGGCCAAAAAGTAAATAGTTGTTCTGAACGTTGTGCCTACGTATATTAAAAAATTGAAGAACTTATGTTCAGTCGCGTTTCTAAAAAATTCATATATTCGCATTTTTATGACGTCATTGTCACTTGGGTCGGTCGGCCACGTGCGTTAGAGGGGCTATACCCGGGGGATATTTACTGCTGGTGGGAGGTAAGGGGACAGTCAAGTGTTTTAGGGAGCTAAGAGTTACTACTCCTTTCTTCCTTAGGGAAAAATTGCTGATAGCAGAAGGAGCGCGATGTTTACTTTTGTTCTGACTCCCGTCATGGTGGCACACCCTCCCGCCATAGTGGCATACTGAACTTCATTAATGCTAAAAATACTGAGAAAGCATGACATCTTTACGATGAATCAGTCATCCAGCGCATAGTCAGGTTAAGTTTGCCCTGAGTATAGGACGGGTGTTTAGGCACTTTTCTATTTGAAACCATTGCTCTACTTTTAAAATATCACTAGAAAAAAGTCTTATTTTTTCAGATGTAAGTCACTATGACAAACATTTATCCTTACACTTTTATGGCTGAAGACCAGCATTTTTAAACGACACCATCCAGCCAGAACACAGGGGATGCACTATTCATTCAATTCCTTGTCTAAATTGCAGGAGGGGGGGCTAAAAAACCAAAAGTTTGGCTTTCATACTGTCTGCATACGGAATCTGTTGTTCATCTTAACAAAGGCCTCAAATAAAAATCATCTTAAACCGAAGATAGTTGAACCCACTGCAGCACTTCCCAATACTCCTCACAGCGGCAAAGCAGTAGGGGAGGGGCCATCTCCATATTCTCAAAAACCCATCGAATGTGGGGAAAACATCAACATTTAAATACAATGGTGTGCAAAATATAAGGACGAGCCAGGGTTTGACCTGAAACGTCGCACAAGAGTGGCCCGGATATGTGAAATTCAAACCAATGGAACTCCATAACTTACCGAAATGATGACGGAAACAACACTGCTACATTTGCAGATACTAAAGGATAAAGTCAAACTTTATTCAGAATTTGTTATATAACACTGGGTGCTATGATACAGATCTATAACTGCCGAAGACGGTACGAAGAGAAGAGGATTTTCTCAGTAGGCGATATGATCACCGCTAACGTCGATGCATGATTTGCACCGTCAGTCCATACTTCGCACCTGATTGTTGATGAGTTCTTGCGATAACATCGCTCATTCTTCCGTCAGCGCCATCTTCAGCTGTTGGACAGTTTCCGGTGTGGTGACGTGCCGCAAAGCGTCTCCCCCAGAGCTTCCCACACTTTTTCTATGGGGTTTAGATCGGGGGAACGTGCTGGCCAATCCATACGCTGAATGTCTTCACTTTCCAACAGCTCATCAACAGCTACCGTACGATGGGATGTGACGTCATCGCCCATTAACACGGACTGTAAACCAATGGCACCACGGAACAGACGAAAATGGGGAAAGGATTACCTCATTACAGCAGCGCGTACCGGTTACAGTACCTTCACCCAGTATCTGAAGGTCCGTACGTGCATCCATCAGAATGCCCAGCCATATGAGAACACCGTGGCCGCCATATCTATCCCTTTCATTGATCGATTGCCTACCTCACGCCAGATTAGCTGACGTCGAGAATCGCCTGAGAGACTAAATCTACTCTCATCAGTAAAGAGCACTCTCTAGTACTTATGTTCTCTTGACCACTGTAAACGGTGTTTTTGATTAGCAGTTGTTAATGGAAAACAGCATACTGGCAAACAATCCACTTTTGTGTAGTCGCCTGGCCACTGTTTTTTTTTTTTTTTTTTTTTGGTTGAAGGTTTAACGACCACCGTGAGCAACTCAATGGGCTATAAGCAGTCGCCCGTCCCTAATTTAGGGTCACTGGTTCCAGGGAAGGGAGAGAGCCAGTGCCGTAAGACAAACACAACATCCATGCCTCACCGGGATTCGAACCCGGACCCCTTTTCCGACGAATGATCAGAGGCCATCGCTTAGACCACTGCGCCACCGGGGCGGCGCCTGGCCACTGTAAACCACGATATTGTGCGTCCTGTGCTGATGTTCAGTTGTTTTGCAAGGTCATTTGCTGTCTGGTGTCGATCCCTCTTGGCCTGTAGAAGCAGATAGCGGTCCTGGTGGACGACCACCACCGGTCTTTTGCACAGTTGTACCTGTTATCCCGAAAGCCGGACACGCACGCGATACGATGCTATGGGTAATACCGGACACTTGGGCCACACTCACCCCAGTTCTCCCCTCCTCGAGTCTCCCAATTATTCGACCACGAGTAAAATAATTAAGCTGCATTTCGTCGCCTCTAGCGCACAAGAAACACAATCGAACTTCTGTAGCACTAATGCACAACGTCCGGTGACTATTGACGTAATGAGATTTCTGAACAATTGACGTAATGAGATCGATGTAATTTGTGTTTCAGAAACTTGGTTTAGTGCAGGTAGTGATCATGCATGTAATATTCCTGGCTATCATATTGTTAGGCCTCTTGTTCAGGAGTTCGGGGCGGTGGTGTAGCGATTTATATTAAACAAACTTTCTGATTTTCACTTAATAAAAAATACACAGTTGTTAAGGAAGATTACGAGATGATTTCCCTAGAACAAAATAATTCAATAATAAGTGTAACATATTGTCCACCTCATGAGAAACTGAGTTCTTTCACTGATTTCTATTCAGAGTTTTTGGATTTCATAAATTACCATGGGAGGATTTTTATTCTTTTGGGGACTTTAATATTAATATGGTTACTGATAACAGAGCTTCTTGTTTATTCAACGATGTGGTTCTTTCTTCTAGTATGACTAACGTTATTAATATGCCTACGCTTATTACAGTTACTTCTTCGTCTACATTGGATTTGTACATCACTAATATTCATAACTCATGTTCTGGAGTATTATCTTATGATTTCAGTGATCACTTGTCGATATTTAATTTCACAACTGGCCCTGAACATAGAGTAGGATCTGTTTCTGGGTCTCTGTTAAGGTGGTTCCACCTAAATTTTCTGCCTTATGTTTCCAATGGTAAAACTTCTTTACATATTTTCTTCGCAATTAATGTTTTCCCAAGGATGAAAATTTGCACATCGATAAAACTAACTTAAAGTTATAGCATGGGATACTTAATACTTGTTAAAACATAACCATATTTATATTAAAAAAATCAATCATTTTTCTTTGAGTAATGTTCAGACCCGTTTGTAGATGGCGTGACCTGTACATTGATGACGTCAGTAGACAAACAAATGTCGGACTACTTAATTCTTAAAGTTAGTTTCATCGATGTGTAAATTTTCATCCTTGGGAATACATTAATTGCGAAGAAAACATGTAAAGAAGTTTTAAAATTGGAAACAACACTGAAATTTTAGGTGGAACCACCTTAATGAGATATTTTAGTCATAATGATCTTCAGGCTTTTAGGATTTCTCTGCATTCCGTTTATTGGATATCCGTTCTTGTACTGAGTAACCCTATTGAATCCTCTGATGTGTTCTGGAGGGTTTTCTCGGGTTTCTATGAGAGACATTTTCTTCTACGAACTGTTTCTCGTAGTGCGCGCTGTAGATTTAGCTGACTACTAACCTTTAAAGATACACAATAAGATAAACAAACTTTTTAAAATATTTCTTCCTACTAGAGATCAGAGTGACCCTTCTGACATTCGTAGGTATCGTAATTGGTTAAATTCGAAATTGAGGCATACTGAGAGAAATTTTTATTACAATCACTTTGCTTCAGCTACTGACAGAAAGAGGATATGGCGTTCCATCAATGAGTTATTGCCAAATTTCAAAAGTGATGATACACCCATTTCAATTGAGAATAATGGGTTTCGCTTGTCGAGTGATGCAGCGGTATTTGATGTTTTCAATGATTATTTTATTGAACTACCAGGTAACTTGATTTCTGATATATCTACATGTTCTAAAAGTTATAGTGATTACTTGTCATCTCCACTTCTTCATTTTTCCTTAAGCCCATTGGGGATGATTTATTGTCCGTGATGAATGAATTAAGTCCTTCCATGTGTGCTGGACCTGACGATGTTCACCCAAGGGTAGTGAATTTTTTATCTTCTGAATTACAAATTCCACTAATACATTTTTTAAATGGTTTTCTAAGAACGGGTATTGTTCCTGAACCGCTAAAACTCACTAGAGTCAGTGTAATTCTCAAAAATGATTGTGACGTGCCTGCCAGCAGGACGCACACGACATAAAGGCAGATAGCAGGCAGAACGAACGTCCGTGTAGCTCAATTGGTAGAGTGACCTATTCCGGAATGAGGGGATCCGGGTTCGAGCCCCGGCGTGGACAAAAATGACGGAGAAATTTACTTTGTTATAAGATCCAGAAGTGATGTTTCAAATAATGATTGTCCTATTTCTATTGTTTCTGTAGCTGCAAAAATTTTTGAGAAATTGATTCATAGTCGGTTGTTATCTTACATTGAAACTAATAATTTACTAAATAAATAGCAATATGGATTCCGTTGTGGTAATTCTACGGAGACAGCTACTCTTGATGTTTTAAATTATTTACAAACTAAAATTGATAAAGCCTTGAGTGTAGTGGGAGTGTTTTGTGACTTATCTCGTGCCTTCGATACTCTTTGTCAAGACATCCTTATTTCTAAGCTCAAACACATTGGCATTAGGGGAGTCACAAGGACTCTTTTTGAAAATTACCTCACTGGGAGAAGGCAATATGACCAATTTCGAAATGTTCGTTCTAGTTTTAAAACTGTTCTTTATGGTGTTCCACAAGGTTTGGTACTAGGGCCATTGCTATTTTTAATTTATGTTAATGATATATTTCATGCTCGTTCTTGTGCTTGCATGCTCTTTTTTGCTGATGACACGAGTATTTTTTTCCGTCTGACTTAGTATCCTGAGTTAACTACGCCTTACAGGAATATCAGACTTGGTTTCCTTGCAATTTGTTAACTCTTAATATCACAAAAACTAAATGTGTGTTTTTTCTTGCCGAAAAGCTCGAGCTGAGGCTCTACCGGAAGAGATTCTGAATGATATTCCTCTGATTTTTGAAGATAGGGTTAAGTTTTTAGGTGTTTTGTTAAGAGAATTCAAATTGGGATGCCCATGTTGAAGCTATTTCGCTGGACTTGAGGTCTCGAATAGGAGTTTTTTCTAGTCTCCAGTCGATTACCATGAAATATTAAATTAGCACTCAATAATTCTTTTATTTATCCCTACCTGTCTTATTGTCTGCTTGCTTGGGGTAGGATAACTAAATGTAACATTAATAGGATTTCTTTACAAAAAAAATTCGTTCGTTTGTTGAATCCACTGGAAAATGTGGAAATCTTGTTCAGTCATTATAAATTATTGATCTTTAAGAGATTATACACTTACTGACTGATGTTGTTCATGCATGAGCGTGTTTATGTCACCAACATCTCAATTTAATAAATTTATGCTATCCTGCACACAGTTATCAAACTCGTGGGTATGATAACTTTTTAATTCCAAGGGCTCGTACTAACGCGCTGTATTTTAATATTAATACTCGTTGCCCCCGGCTCTGGAACGGGTTGCCAATTCATATAAAACCACTTGCAAGTTTTGTATCGTTTAAAAAAGCACTAAAAGAATATTATGTTAATAGTTAAATTTAATTGATTTTAGTTATGTCGTATTGTAAATGTGTGCATATAAGTTGAAAAATATGTAATTACTTGACATTTTTCTTATTTTAGGGACCAGGAGCTAGTCAGGCTATTATCAGCCTTTTTCCCTGGTTCCCTGATATGTTGCTACGGAGTTAACTGCGTGCAACATAGCAAATAAATAAAAAGGACTTGAAAGCAGGGTTTGAAAGAACCCGGGCTGTTTTTGAAAAAAACTAGTCCACTTGTTGTTTTTTTCTATTTTTATCGGGCTTTTTCGGGTTTTATTGGGCTTTTTAAGGTTTTATTGGGCTTTTTAAGGTTTTTCTAGCCTTTTTTCTAGTACTGTTGCAAAAACAAAGAAGCAACAATCAATGACTAAATTCTGCCTTAAAACCACAAAAGGGCGAAACGGATCTCTTGATAAAACAGTGGCTGATTTTTTTTTATTATTATGCTGCTAACATACCATTCAATGCAGCAGAATTGGATCAGTTTAAAATTATGATCGAAACACTTAGACCTGGATATCAACCGCCCTCAGCGAAAGCCATTGGTAGAAAAACTTTAGATACTGCAACAGAAGAAATTGAATCTCACCTTTCAGAAAAAATGAAATTAGACCGTTTGACTCTCACCATAAGTGGTTGTTGCAGTGTGAAGAACGAGCCAGTCCAAGTAATTAGTGTCCATACCAGAACAGAAAGTGTTTTGCTGTATGCTGATGATACTAGATAAGAAAACAGCAAAATATTTTGCTTCTAAATTAGAGGCCATAAAGGAATGCGAAGAAAAATTTGGAAAACCTGTTTTTGCTGTTGTAACTGACAGCAAAAACAAAATGATAAAAATGTTGAAAATTTTAAATGAAAAAATATCCAACTCTCATAATATATGGATGCTCAGCACATCTGTTGAATTTGGTAGAAAAAGATGTTTCCCCAAAGACTGTTCTAAAGCAAATTGCAGAGGTGCAAAAATGTTTTCGTAACGTAGACCTACATCAACCACATGGATGGTTCAAAGAAAAGTCTGACTTGATGCCACAACTACCTAATGTAACAAGGTGCAACTCTCATTCTGACTATGTTAAAACATTTGTAGCCAGTTATCACAAATACAGAGAAATATCTTTAGAGCATATTGAGGAATTTGATCAATCTATTTAAAAAATCTTGGATAACATGGGCATTTACTGTGAAGCTATGAATCTGGAAAAGCAGTTATGCGTTGTTGCTAGCACACTGGACACACTTCAGAGAGACACAACGTCTATTTCAGTTGCTGTTGAAATATGGCTGGATTTACTACAAGAAGAAATCCTGCAGCCTTACCATCTAGATTTTAAAAACAAGAAAGATGACACCGAATTTTCGAGTGTAATAAGCACGTCTTTTGAATCCGTTCTGACACAAATTAAATTTATCAAAGCTATTCAAAGTCAATAAAACCGGTATGGAAAACAATAGATATGACGAAAGTAAGAAGATTTTCAATCGGGTTTTTAATCTCTCAGATATTGCTGTAAACGCAATCGTGAGCTTACGAACTCTTAGAAACAGAGATATCGACAAAAATAAGATGTGACTTTACGTCCCCTGGTGGGAAAACCATGCATTATTTTAGGAAGAAAGTATTCTCAAAAGGTTTATCCATATAAGCGGTATCGGTCCAAGAAAAAATTTACTCGAGTTTTCAGGAGCCCAGATTTTTCTACAAATACATCAAAAGCAGAAATTAACACATATGACCCCTGGTTGCTAAACCATTCTTTACCAAACATTTGAAAAATATTTTTCATCAGGTCTTGTATGCGATACAGGAAGAATTTTTCAAATCGGAGTTTTAGGAGCAGAAATAACGCAGAAAACGCAATTTACCTTTATGCCCCCTAGCAGAAAGTCTATGATTTACTTGTAAATTTTGAATTTATGAGAAAAACATTTCGCATCAGAAACACTATCCAACAAAGAAGGAATTTTTTCAAATCGGACTATTAGAAGTAAAGATATTGGCAAAAATAAGATATATATCTACGCCCCCTGGCGTAGAAACCATACTTTATTTCAAGAAGAAAATTTTCCTAAAAGGTTTGTCGACATGAATAGTATCTGTCAACAAACGACTTTTTTCAATCGAGATTTTTGAAGCTCATATTTTGCTGCAAATACATCAGAAGCGGAAATTAAGACTTACGCCCCCTAGTGGCCAAACCATTTTTCACAAAAACTAGAAAATATGTGCAAACGATTTCCCATCAGGAGTTGTATCCGGTGCAGAAAGAATTTTTCAAATCGGAGATTTAGAAGCAGAGATATAGGGGGAAACGCAATTTATCGCTACGCCCCCTAGCGGAAAGTCTATGAATTACTTGAAAATTTTGAAATTATATGAAAAACATGTCACATGGAAAACACTATCCAACAAAGAAGGAATTTTTCAAATCGGACTCCTAGAAGTAGAGATATTGACAAAAATAATATGTGCATCTACGCCCCCTGGCGGAGAAACTGTGGAATATTTTAGGAAGAAAATATTCCAAAAAGGTTTAGCGATGTGAGTGGCGTCAGCCCACGAAAGAATTTTTTCAATCGATATTTTAGAAGCTCAGATTTTATGGCAAATACATCAGAAGCAAAAATTAACGCTTACGCCCCCTGTTGGCCAAAGTATTCTTTACCAAAAATTTGAAATTATACGCAAACGATTTTCCATCAGGAGATGTATCGCTTAAGAACAAATTTTTCAAATCGGAGTTTTAGAAGAAGAGTTATCGGGGAAAATGTAATTTACTTTTACGCCTCCTAGCGGAAAATCTATGCGTAATTTGAAAAGGTAACTATATCTAAAATACTCTTCGGCATAAATGGAATCGAAAGATATAAAAAGCAAATATGTGGAATAAAACGTATTTTTCAATTCGATATCATCTGCATTTTTGAAATTATATGAAAAACATGTCACACGGCGAAATTGTACAAGCGGCGAAATTGTACATCGTAAAAAAAACGAAATAAAGGATCATCATTCGCATATTTCAAGCTTCAAAATGCAAAAAATAAATTCAAATCGGACTAATAGTTGCAGAGATATCGTGAAAAGGTTTGAACAAGCAGTTCTTGAACCACATTTTCTAGCAAACCTAGGGATCTGAAATACAGAGGTCAGAAATTTATCAAGGACAGGAGAGTATTGAAGAAGAGCGGATATCCAAATTTCACTATGATTACACAGTCGAATAATATAACCACCCCCAGAATCACTGTGTACTCGCCCAGGAGTGTCACAGAGTGCAAGTGACAAGGTCGGCCGTACGGAGATATAAGCGGCTGGTCAGAACTGATAAGCCATCGTGTGTAACGTGAGCACAATGGGCAGATGCAGTGATTTGACGGTCGTTCAAAAAGGATCATCAGTTTCCGCGCCAAGGGTGAAAGCATCTCAGAAACAGCCGACTTTGTGAGCTGTTCGCGAGGTGCTGTAGTAAGGGTGTACCAAGAATGAACCACTGACACACCGAGTACCTCGTGACGTCATAACTGTGGAGCCCCAAAAGCCATCGACCCCAGAGGAGAATGTCGCCTCAGTCGACTGGTAAAGGGCAATCGACGCGCAACAGTGCAGCAATTGACCACGCAAATGAACGCTGGGGCACCAAGATACGTATCCACGATAACAGTAGACCGAACCCTGTCACGCGTGGGTCTCTGGTGTCGACGCTGCGTCAATGCGCCCATGTTAACCCAGGTCCATCGGTGACGCCCGCAGTTCACATAGAACTACCATCATTGGACAGTGGAAGAGTGTGTGACGTGCTACAGAGACAGAGGTGAAAACATGTGTCAAGACGACAAATCTGCAGCGAGATATTCTGTCATTGTAGCTCAGTTGGGACAGCGACTTACTCCGAAGTGAGGAAACACGGTTTCGATTCCCGTCGCGGACAAACTTGTGTTTTCACATTGGCGCCCGATTGTGGAAAATGGATCCACTGGCCGTTAGGTTCTTCGAAAAATGTGTGATGGTTCCGAAACCTGCAATTTCGTCAGTAATTAGGAAAAATTCCTTCTTCTAGAGAGAGTTACTTCACGCATGGTTTTGCAGTGGTCCCGAAACCTGAAATTTCGTCTGTAATTAGGGAAAATTCTTTCTTCTACAGAGAGTTACTTCAAGCATGGTTTTGCAGTGGTCCCGAAACCTGCAATTTCGTCTCTAATTAGAGAAAATTCCTTCTTCTAGAGAGAGTTACTTCAAGCATGGTTTTGCAATGGTCCCGAAACCTGAAATTTCGTCTGTAATTAGGGAAAATTCCTTCTTCTACAGAGAGTTACTTCAAGCATGGTTTTGCAGTGGTCCCGAAACCTGAAATTTCGTCTGTAATTAGGGAAAATTCTTTCTTCTACAGAGAGTTACTTCAAGCATGGTTTTGCAGTGGTCCCGAAACCTGCAATTTCATCTGTAATTAGTGAAAATTCCTTCTTCTACAGAGAGTTACTTTAAGCATGGTTTTGCAGTGCTCCCGAAAATTGCGAATTCGTGCCGCCGCCTTTTTCGGGAGGGAAGGGGAAGGATATACGTGAAGTACTACAAAGGTGACGGACATGTCAAGAGAGTAAGTATTAATGATAAGCCCTTGCATGAGTAGATTAATGGGGGAAAGCATTCGTCTCCGGAGCAGAATGTAGGTTCGAGTGCCCCACCCGCAAATCTGGGTTTCACAAGACCGATTTATGAATCCGCTGACTTGAGGGAGCCATCGTGCACGTTACGTTCGCGGAAGCCCGGAAAAACCCTTAGCTGGGTGGTCGACGGCACAGGATTCAAACCCGCTACGGCACCTACCACCCAGAAATGGGGCTGACGATTGGCCTACTGCGCCACGCAGGTGGTATACATATACTGTATGTACACGTATAGGAACTATTCCTCATACAGTAAGTGAGGTATCGCTCACTGTAGAGTTTGTGTGTAGCTGACTTACGGAACACTACATAAATCAATTCTCAAAACTTCACCTACAGTGAAACAGGAGTCACTCAAATAAAGTTCAAGAAGTAGTTACTTAGAGCTATTCCTTTATTGCTGTCAATAGATACTTGAATAGTAGCATTCCAACAGAACAGAACGCTTAATCGTCGAACGTTAAACTTATCCGATTAGTAGTAAACGTCAGAACTAAACAATGTTAACCGGTAGAACTCTTAACGATAACTATATAAATATCAGCACAACACGCAGCCTTTCAATAGACACAACTTTAACTAAACAACGTCTCTTTTACAAATAACATATTAACTTTCACCAACAACACACAACTTCTGCTTCTCAAAATATTATATATATCGTTCATTTCTTATCCCAGACATGCACGTCATTCGATCTGACGTCAGCCAACCATACTCTTGAGAGAGAGAAGATATCACGTTAAGTTTGAAAATTGCTAAAGTGAACAAACACAATCGTACATAGAGAAAGAAACTAAAAAAGAAAGTTAAATTAGAGTATACGTCACATCACTTATTCAAATATTATATCAGGACGGAGCTGCTCCTCATTGGGGCAAGATTGTGCTTCTGTCCACTAACGTGGTATAGTGCTGATCTACAATCATCCTGTCAGCTGACACAAACTGAAAATGTGTCAGTAATTGGCACGTATACCGTTTCTCTTAATCATTGATGGATGTTTACGTCAGCACAACTGCAGCTTCCTTAGGAATGTTCTCCTCAACTAAACACTTAGCTGGGCACTTCTTCATTTCAGCAGCATTACCCCTTTCCACTGTTAGAACACTGCCACCTACCTGTTTTTTTTTTCTTTGAACTTAACTAAACACGAACAGAAATACGTTCAATATAACATTAGAGAGAAAATTTGTCATGAAGAAACACGAATAACGAGAAAATAAAATGATAGCAAACACACAATAACTTGTCGCCATACTTACCAGCTAAAAGCTGCGCTCCAGTTGTCTTTTTTCTTCTTCTTTTTTCTTCCTTTTCTTTTTCTTTTTCTTTTTCTTTGAGAACTAAAAAATAAAATAACGACTGTAACTGCTTAAATAAAAGGGACAATGAAACAAAAATTCCTCAACCTAATTGTCGGCCTGAAATAATTAGAAATACAACTCTTATCTATTCTTTCTCATAAAAATACCGTTTCTTTATATGCTAGTACACTTAATACCATTTTAATTTTGATTCAATATGACATCACAGCCTTGAAAGTATGCACTTTGTCGTCATTCTGTTACAGTTCTACGACTACCAGATATCTGGCAATATAAAAGAAAATTAAGAGGTTTTATAATACGTAACCCGTGCTGTGCACGGTTCAAAAAGCTGTGACACATTTTTTCTTGTCATATAACACGAATCGTAATAAAATGCATAACTATAATAAATAGTTGAATTGTTAATGGACAGTGTATATGATGGGTCACCACAAACAAAATTTTCGTAATATTCCCATTAATTTTTCATTTTTCGTATACGAATTTCCCGATATAAACACTGATAAACAGCACGAAATAAACAGATTCAATCACCAAGAATAGGGATAACATGACGTTCCATGACAAACCAAAACAACTCTTTACGAAAAGTGAGCTTAAACGCATTCACATAGAAAGCAAAGTCCAAGGCTTTGCTTTCCGTTTGACTTTGAACTTCGATTAATGGAAAATAGCATTACAATGAACTCAAATAAAGGAAAATAGCATTACAATGAACTCAAATGATGGGAAATAGCATTACAATGCCTATCATGTATTTATGAAGAATTATTTCATCGGGAAAATTCGTTTCCCAATTGTACATGACGTACTTTCATCACTGGAATTTGTGACCTACGTGCGACCCTGAATGTGAGAAAAGGTCGTGAGACGCTACGATGGGACAGGAATAGCTTCGACAAGCACAAATCTGAAGGTCCTCAGATATCTACGTTCAGTTGCTTGGAATTTCCTTGTCCTGGGTAGTGTAATGATTAGCATGCTCGACCGTAAAACGGGAGGTGCGGGTACGATTCCTGCTCCATGATGATGAAAATTGTCAAGTTTTCTGAAGGAAGTGGTTACATGGAATACAGTGAAAATATGCCAGTTGTAGCCTGAATAATGGTTGCATGGAATAATGGAAAATAGAACTACGTAGTTGATAGCGGAGGGCTTAGTTCCAAATCCGACCACCGCAGAAAGGCAGATGGCTCTGCAAGTACTGAAGCGAGAACAAACGCCAGGATAAGGAATGGCGGATTGTACAAAGAAAATACCATAGTAACATAAAAAAAATACTTATGATAACAAAAATTAGCAATAACAAATCTGTGAGTCACTAGCTATCATTTAAAAAAATCATGAAAATCGTTCCAGTGGGTGGCGCTGGCAAATTGTAGAAAGAAGCGGCCTTCTGTTTTAAATATATAGATTGGTTAACGTTAATGCAACTTTTAGAAGCACAAATTGCAAGAAAATCGTTTTTAAACATGTGGCACGCAGCGCGAGAATTCTGCATTATTAAAAGCTCTGTAACCATCGTGGAAGCACGAGGGTTCAAACGCTTAATGTGCGCAGGATTTCACAGAGTAGGAGGCCCAGAAGTGAATTTTCTATAAGCTCATGGCAGCAATTTAGTCCCAAAGATCTCAATAGAACAGTCCGCCAGTGGACAGACCTGGAACTAAAGCGTCAAAATCGTGAGTCTACTTTTTTTTCTTTTTTTTTTTTTTTTTTTTTCAAGAGTTTACAATTCTCTCCGTGGTGCTGCTTATATAGCCACTGGTACCGTATCACGTGACAGACGCTATCGTAGTTTCATGTCAGACCACTGGAGCGCTGTTAAAAAGCGAGAGTTGAACCTCCGTATTTGTGTGCGGGATCCTACCTGGTAGAAAAATAATTTTGTCAGCTGCTTCTTTTTTCTTTCTTTAGCAAAGATACAGTTGCAAACAGAAACATATACATGCACCCACTAGCAGCAGAATTGCGCGTTATGAAATTTTGAAAAATGAACGCAAAATGTTCTCACAGTGGAACAGATAGAGAGCAAAAAATGTGGCTTTTTTTGTTTTGTTTTTTAAGTGGGACATTTATAAGCTGAGATCGCCAGGAGAATATACAATGCATTTGCATCTCTTAAGGGGAAATCTGCGTATTATTTGAAACTGCAAGTGCGCACCAAATAGTTTTTTCTTTTTTTTTTTTTTTTTTTTTTTAGTTGGAGGTTTAACGACTACCGTGAGCAACTCAATAATGGGCTATAAGCAGTCGCCCGTCCCTAATTTAGGGTCACTGGTTCCAGGGAAGGGAGAGAGCCAGTACCGTAAAACAAACACAACATCCATGCCTCACCGGGATTCGAACCCGGACCCCGTTCGGACGAATGATCAGAGGCCATCGCTTAGACCACTGCGCCACCGGAGCGGCCCGAAATAGTTTTCATAGTGAATAGTGTGTGACAAAGGAGAATTCAATGACCTTTGTAAAATTGGAGACAGCATTGTAAATAAAAATGTCAGCTTACTCTTCCTTCCTGCAGGTTGTTCGAAGAAAATATACTCAAGATGTTCCTCATAGTGAAACTCAGGAGATGAAAAGCAAAGAATTTTTCAAACAGGAGTTTTAAAATATTTTTTTAATAATCTGTATATATATATATATATACATATATTATACAGAGGAGTAAATAGGGTGGGGCAGACGGTGCAGCTGCCCCGTGCGCAGCTCAAGAGGGGGCGCAAAAATCACTGCTAGCATTCTGATGAAATTTTTGATTGAAACTCCTACACCAGATACTGTTATACTTAAAAAGCGAATTTCTTCCTTAAAATGCTTTGGAGATGTTAGTTGCTCACATTCAGAAATGAAGGCAGGGTTGTATAGTTCGTCCAACTAAAGAAGAAACACGGCCTTTGTCGACAACAATGAGGCCCATCTTTTTTAAATATGCTGCAAGATAAGAATGCCGTTCACGTTGCTCAAGATTCTCTTGGAGCTATTCGATCATTACTGCGACTGCGTGCCACGACTTCTAACTACATTCGACCAGTTTGATGTGGTACTTAAGGTCCAAACTTTTCCGAAGTAGTTTAAATAGCTCTACCTAGTCTCCGCCCCACTCCACGGACCAGTTGTAGAACAATTCTATTTACCAACTCGAAAGTGTTATTAAAGCTGCCTATGCTAAATGCTAGATCATATTTTTTACTGTAGTAAGTAAAAATGAAATTCCTCATTGCATGTTGGAGAACAGTGTGCTTACCTACAGTAAAGACGAAGAAATATAAGATATATCTTCCTTCACAGCAGCTAATCACTGCCGGACAAAAATCACTCGAAGTTTTTCCCAGAAATTTGTCTTGCGAATGCTTTTTCCATTCTTGACGACAAACTGAGTGATCTCTGAAGTATCGTGGCGCATGTGACACAATGGGCCAAAAGAATGACAAGGAAATGTCCTTATGGGCCTAACATGCTGTATGATTTTATTTATCCATCTTTATTATGCAGTTTTGGGGTCTTCTGGTTTCCAACTAAATTTATGTGTTGAGAGTGTGGTAAAAACGGTCAGATAGCAAGAAGGCACAGTGGAAATTTTCTCATGGTATTTGTACGATACCTTATTCGTAGTTAAAATTTATGTCTACCCCTTCCTGAAAAATAAGCTATGAGCGCCCACGGTAACCAGAAGCATTTGAAAAAATTACTTGTAAAAACTCTTCATATCGTTCTATTTATTCAGTGATTAAATTTCATTTGATTCTGGACAAATAAAATAAAATAAATATGAGAAGAAAAAAATTAAATTGATGTACGGCATATTCCCTAAAACTCTATTTTTTCGATAATCTTTACACCTTTAGTTCTTTTCTATCTGGGTAGCTATCATTTTCTATTGCTCATCACAGGAGGACTACGTCGTTAGGTGATTTCTCCGACTGTCATGCCTCGTAACGAGGAATCTTACAGTCGAATAACCTCGTTATAGAACATGAAAGTCACCAAACTGAAGCTGTATAGACAAGCATGAACAGTAGAATGAGCCCTACGGTAAAGTTCAGTAACTTTCAATGGGAGCACGGTCATGGGATGCCATCTTAGCAACAAGTTCAGTATCTTTCAATAGGAGCATGGTCATGGGATGCCATCTTAGCAACAAGTTCAGTAACTTTCAATGGGAGCATGGTCATGTGATGCCATCTTAGCAACAAGTTCAGTAACTTTCAATGGGAGCACGGTCATGGGATACCATCTTAGCAACACGTTCAGTATCTTTCAATAGGAGTATGGTCATGGGATGCCATCTTATCAACAAGTTCAGTATCTTTCAATGGGAGCATGGTCATGGGATGCCATCTTAGCAACAAGTTCTGTAACTTTCAATGGGAGCACGGTCATGGGATGCCATCTTAGCAACAAGCTAGTTCGGAAAACTTTTACCTTGTGCAGCTGCTCCTGAACAACTGTAAACAGGAGCGGGTTTGCCAACCTGGCAGGCACGACGCTACGGGTAGGCTGCAGCCCACTCAACTTTTCTTTGAGCCCACTCCTAGGTCCATGCGGCACCGTGTCTAGGCCAATCAGATCTCGCAACGTCACAACCCGAAAACCGGCCGTTTTTCTGTTATAGGTTCCGCGTGGCTTGGTCGGCATATTAGCGCATGGCCAGCAGTGGGCAAGAATGCCTCGTCCTCGTGTAAAACAGTCGTACAATCACATCAACGAGTTCAAGAGAAGTCGCATCATCGGCATCAGAGACTGATATGCTTCCCGCCGAGAGATTGACCGTCGTGTGGGGCGTAGTGTGTCCGTCGTGGAAAGAGAGTGCAGGGAATGGTACGAAGAAGGGCGAAGGACAAAAATAGAAAGATTTGGACGTCGTACACAGACAAAACCGTGGGACACCTGTCATCTCAAGAGGATGTCGTTGAGTAACCGTTCTACATCAACGTCGTTGGCGCAGTTGTGACGAACAGTGAAGCATACTCCCATCTCCCATGTCAGTTGTAACAGTATGTCCCCGTTATTATATGTAGTTCGGACTACAGGTTCGTCTGCTCCTCTTCAGGCTACCTTTAACGCCGCAGCAACGTACCGCCAGGCTTCAGCGGTGTCTCGAGCGGAGGAAGTGACTTGAAGGTTGGAGGAAGACCGCCACACAGGAAGACTGCCACACATCTTTCAGCAACTTAGAAAACTGCCACACATCGGAAAACCACCACACAGGAAAACTGCCACGCGCTTTTCATTAAGGGTCCGGGCACAAATTGCTATTCCTCGGAGAAACACTTTGAATGTGTGGCAGTTTTCCAAGTTTCTGAATTATGCGTGGCAGTTTCCCAAGGTGCCTAACGATAGGAAGGAGCTCTTTTGTTTGTCTGAATTTTCATGTCTGTTCATACTTAAGGCAACGGCCACAGAAGTTCGAGGGGGAGGAAGAATGGAATAAAGATGGTCGTTTCCTGTCCTACACTGGCGTGCAAAAATTAAGGACGAGACGGTTTTTCGAATGTAGCGTCGTGCAAAAGTGCTCCACATTGACTCAAATCATACCATAAGATCCCCAAGATGTAACAATATGGGACAAGTGAGCAAAACCGTCCAAACAAGGAATCCAAAGGACACAAAGGCACTTTATTGAAAAAGTAGCTTCGAGCACAACTGGACAGAAAACAGAAACGTCCATGTGACAGGGGCTGCCAAGAAAAATCCAGTCTTTAGAAGGGGATATGATCAGCCCTGACTGCGTTGCAGGATTAACAACGTCTGTCCATGTTTAGGACGAGGTTGTCAAGGAGCTGTTGAGGCATCGCGACCCATTCCTCTTGTAGCGCCAATCGCAGCTGCAGAATCGTTGCTGGCGGCTGGTGACGTGCTGCCAAGCGTCTCCCGAGAAGGTCTCACACGTATTCGATTAGATTTAGGTCCGGGGACCTTGCGGGCCAATCTATGCGTTGAATATCTTCACTCTCCAACAGCTCTGCGACTGCCACTGTACGATGAGGTGTAGCGCTGTCGTCCATGAAGAAGAACTCAGGACCAACAGCACCTCTAAACAGACGCACGCAAGGCAGGAGAACCTCGGTACAATAGAGGACACCAGTGACTGAACCTCCTTGGAAGATGTGGAGGTCAGTTCGGTTACCAAGCATGATACCGCCCCAACGAGAACTCCGCCACCTCCAAACCGGTCCCTTTCGATGATGTTGGAGGTGTGATTGCGTGTTCTCTGCTCTCTCCAGATGTGTATACGTCCAGAATCGCTCGTCAGACTAAAGCGGTTCTCATCCGTAAAGAGAACTCGACCCCATTGCTGATGTGTCGAGTTCTTGTGTTCCTGGCACCACAAAAACCGCCGTATCCGATGAGCTGGCATTAATGGCACACACCGTACTGGTCGTTGTGCAAATAGACCACCTTTGTGCAGCCTCCTGGCCACGGTAAAACGCGATAACGGACGTCCAGTTGTCTGTTGCAAGTGCCTTGCGATTCCTCCCCCTGTCTGCCGTTGTCTCTTCTCGCCTGTAGGACAATATACCGGTCATCCGTCGCCTCGGTTGCTCGTGGACGACCACTGCTAAACTCTCGGACAGCTGTTCCTGTCGTTTGAAATGCTCTCCAAGCTCGTGAAACGATGATGTGAGCGATCCCGAACTCCTCGGCCACAGTACTCACACTCCGACCTTCTTCCAACTTCCCAATGACGTGACCTCGGGAAAAGTCATCCAGATGTCGTCTACTGGATTGCCAGTTGGCCATATCACACGGTGGCAGCAACTCGACGTCGTTCAAACGATGTGCACCGTGCAATAGTTTCACCGAATTGCGGAGCGTACACCGCCCGTGTGCTTTATATCTTTCCGATACCCCCCTACGTCATGCTAAATATATGCGTATGCCCTACCGTACCGGACCCTAGTCTATCTCCTGAGTGGTCTTTCGGTCCGTTCTGCCTGCTCGTTCCGCTGTTATGCTAATTTCTCCTCTTCGTCCTTAATTTTGGCACACCAGTGTATATTGAGAATTGAATTGGGAACTCCAAAGAAATTTCGAGAAAACGTTTTATGTAAGCCAATCGAAAATTGCTATGTTCAGGAAAGGATAATAAGGTGGGATTTTTTAATAGCGCTGCACTTTTACTTAGGCACTAAATATTTACATAACATGTCAAATTTGTAATATTGTTCTTTTACCTAATTAATTCATAGGCCCAACACCTCGGCCTTTTTAACAGCTTTTAATCCGCCGACTTTATATTCATAACGCTTACGTATCAAATCAAGTCAATATCATTGAGCTTTTACTTAGGCACTAAATATTAAAGTCATAGGCCTCAGGCATAGATAGGCCTTTTCAACAGTTTTTATTCTACCAGTGTCATATTCACAACGCTTACACATCAAATCAGGGTAATAATATTGGGTTTTTATTTAGGCACGAAATATTTATTCATAGGCCCTAGGCTTAGGCTTAGGTCCTTTTACCAGTCTTTATTGTACCAATGTCATATTCACAACGTTTACACAAAAAATCAAGTTAATAATATTGGGCGTTTTCTTAGGCACGAAATATTAATTCACAGGCCCTAGGTCTTTTTAATAGTTTTGACTCTATCATTGCCATATTCACAACGTTTACACAGCAAATCAAGTTAATTATAATAATAATACGTTTTTACTTGGGCACGAAATATTAATACGTAGGCCCCGGCCTAGGGCCTATGAACGAATATTTCGTGCCTAAGTAAAACAGCAATATTATTACATCGGGTTTTTTTTTTTTCTTTTTTTTTTGTGAAAACGTTGTGAATATGACATTGATAGAGTAAGAACTATTAACAAGGCCTATGCCTAGGGCCAATGAATTAATTTTTCGTGCCTAAGTAAAAGCGCAATATTATTACACTTATTTATTGTGTAAACGTTGTGAATATGGCAGTGATAAAGTAAAAACTACTGAAAAGGCCTAGGGCCTATGAATTAATATTTCGTGCCTAAGTAAACGCTCAATATTATTAACATGATTCGCTGTGTAAATGTTGTGAATATGACATTGGTGGAATAAAAACTGGTAAAAGGGCCTAAGCCTAGGCCTAGGGCCTGTGAATTAATATTTCCTGCCTAAGTAAAAGCGCAATATTATTACATTCATTTGTTGTGAAAACGTTGTGAATATGACAATGATAAAATAAAAACTATTAAAAAGGCCTAGGGCCAATGAATTAATATTTCGTGCCTAAGAAAACGCCCAATATTATTAACTTGACTTTCTGTGTAAACGTTGTGAATATGGCATTGGTAGAACAAAAACTGGTAAAAGAGCTTAAGTCTAGGCGTAGGCCTAGGGCCTGTGAATAAATATTTCGTGCCTAAATAAAAGTGCATTATTATTAACTTGATCTGATGTGTAGACGTTGTGAATATGACACTGGTAGAATAAAAACTGTTTAAAAGGCCTATCTATGCCTGTGGCGTATGACTTTAATATTTAGTGCCTAAGTAAAAGCTCAATGATATTGACTTGATTTGATACGTAAGCGTTATGAATATGAAGTCGGCGGCCTTAATGCAAAGCGTGTGGCAGTTTTCCTGTGTGGCAATCTTCCGGAGTGGCAGTTTTCCTGTGTGGCCGATTTCCTGTGTGGCGGTTTACAGTGAACCGACTTGACAAATGGCGCACTATCGTGTTCCCGGAAGAATGGCGCTTCTGTTTAGTTGAAAATAAGAGCCACATCTGTGTCCGATGACGACAAGGGGAGAAGTGCCGGAATTACCAGGCATACCACGCTAACACGAGGCATTTTGGCCTAGGGCAGTGTTTCTCAAAGTGTGGTCCGCAGGAAATTTCAGAAGAATGTGAGAATCCCCCTCTTAAATTTTGAATGCATGCTGGACACGAATATCCAGAGCTATCAGGTAGAACCATTAAACATTTTCCTTACAACTGTGAGTTCGGATTTTCGGATTTGGTTCAAATTAAGCGCACGAAAAGAAATAGATTAGATGTGGAAGCTACTCTACTATTCAAATTAGCGATCATTCAACCGAATATACATAGCTTGGTAGAGGATCTCAAGCAGCAGCTTCCCTCTCACAGATCCTATGGTTATTATTATAGTTACTATTTTTGTTATTAATAATTGAATATTTATACGTTGACTTTCATAAAAATGTTAAAATCCAAAGAGAAAATCAAAGTATAATTGCCCATATAACATTTTACGTATGATGTTACACTGGTGTGCAAAAATTAAGGACGAACAGGAGAAATTAGGATAACAGCGGAACGAGCAGGCAGAACGGACCAAAAGATCACTCAGGAGATAGACTAGGGTCCGGTACGGTAGGGCATACGCATATATGCATCATGACGTAGGGAGGGGGGGGGGAGTGTCGGAAGGGTATAAAGCACACGGGTGGTGTACGCTCAGCTATTCATGGGCCGCGGGTGGCCGAGTGGGCAACGTTCGTGACTGCCACGGAAAGGACCTTAGGTTCGATCCCAGGCAGGTACAAACGCTCGATCCACTAAATATCCGCCGTGCGTCGGATGGGCACGTTAAGCCGTCGGACCCCGGGTGTACTGGCCCCCCGGTAATAAATAAGAGCGTCTTCCTCCTCCTTTCTACTTCGCTTCCGTGTCACTTTCCTATCGGGCACTCTAGCCCAAATCTCCTAGCTTCCTATTTCTAAGGATTGTTTAAGACCTGGGGTCAGACACTCCCTTCCTAAAATGCTCTACATATGATCATGATCATGCTCAGCAAATCGGAGAAAGTTATTGCATGGTGTACATCGCTTTGAACGACGTTGAGTTGCTGCCACCGTGTGATATGGCGAACAGGCAATCCAGTAGACGACATCTGGGTGACTTTACCCGAGGTTGCGTCATTGGGAAGTTGGAAGAAGGTCGAAGTGTGACTAGTGTGGCCGAGGAGTTCGGGATCACTCACAGCATCGTTTCACGAGCTTGGGGAGCATTTCAAATGACAGGAACAGCTGTCCGAGAGTTTAACAGTGGTCGTCCACGAGCAACCACGGCGGCGGACGACCGGTATATTGTCCTACAGGTGAGAAGAGACAGACGACAGACAGCGGGAGAAATCGCAAAGTACATGCAACAGACAACTGGATGTCCGTTATCTCGTTTTACCGTGGCCAGGAGGCTACACAAAGGTGTTCTATTTGCGCGACGACCAGTACGGTGTGTGCCATTAACGCCTGCTCATCGGAGACGGCGATTTCTGTGGTGCCAGGAACACAAGAACTGGACACATCAGCAATGGGGTCGAGTTCTCTTTACGGATGAGAGCCGATTTAGTCTGACGAGCGATTCTTGAACATGCAATCACACCTCCAACATCATCGAAAGGGACTGGTTTGGAGGTGGTGGAGTTCTCGTTTGGGGCGGTATCATGCTTGGTAGCCGTACTGACCTCCACATCTTCCAAGGAGGTTTAGTCACTGGTGTCCGCTATTGTACAGAGGTTCTCCTGCCTCACGTGCGTCTGTTTAGAGGTGCTGTGGATCCTGAGTTCCTCTTCATGGACGACAACGCTATACCTCATCGTACAGTGGCTGTCGCAGAGCTGTTGGAGAGTGAAGATATTCAACGCATGGATTGGCCCGCAAAGTCTCCGGACCTAAATCCAATCGAACACGTGTGGGACCTTCTCGGGAGACGTTTGGCAGCACGTCACCAGCCGCCAGCAACGATTCCGCTTGGCGCTACAAGAGGAATGGCCCGCGATGCCTCAACAGCTCCTTGACAACCTCATCCTCAGCGTGGACAGACGTTGTAAATCCTGCAACGCAGTCAGGGGTGATCATATCCCCTGCTAAAAACTGATTTTTCTTGGCAGCCGCCTGTCACATGGACGTTTCTGTCTTCTGTCCAGTTGTGCTCGAAGCTACCTTTTCAATAAAGTACCTTTGTATCCTTTGGACTCCTTGTTTGGACGGTTTTGCTCACTTGTCCCTTATTCTTACATCTTGGGAATCTTATGGTATGATTTGAGTCGATGTGAAGCACTTCTGCACGACGTTACATTCAAAAAAACCGTCTCGTCCTTAATTTTGGGACGCCAGTGTACTTGAATTGTATTGAGAAATTTTTTGCCGTGGTTCATGGGCATAATTACAGTTTAGGTTGGGGGGGGGAGGTTTCGATTTTCGGAGAAGGTTTAAGTAATTTGCCATAAATATTACTTGTTGTAAATCGTACTTTTTGATGTTTCGAGGCGGGTTTGAATCCCGCAAAACCCCCTCTGCTGACTACGCCGATACTGTGACTACATTGCCAATTATTTAATTAAGTGAATCTCTTTTTCCTTATACGACTGACAAAATAAAGTCGAAACTCACCAAACTCTTTCTTTCTTTATCAAATATATGTACGCAGCCCCGGTGGCGCAGTGGTCTAAGCGATGGCCTCTGGTCATTCGTCCGAAAGGGGCCGGGTTCGAATCCCGGTGAGGCATGGATGTTGTATTTATCTAACGGGACTGGCTCTCTCCCTTACCTGGAACCGGTGACCCTAAATTAGGGACGGGTGACTGCTTATAGCCCATTGAGTTGCTCACGGTGGTCGTTAAACCTCCAATCAAAAAATATATATATATATAGGTACTCTAAAAATTGCTTTTTTTTGAGACAGGATTGGCAACAGACTGGTCTTTTAAGCCCCTTTTCCGAATTTTTGGCGACTTTCTGCCTGAGGCCGGTGACAACTGCTTACCGACCCTATCGGTATTATTTTCCAGTAAAAAACAGCTAAAAATTTGCTGAAAAAAAGCTTCAAATAAACCAAAAGAATCTAAAATTAACTAAAAATTACATTTCAAGGAGAGAAGGGAAAGAGCTAAATCGAGCCGGAGCTCATATCTATAAGCCCGCCTATAAATCACATGAATCGGGTGATACCTTGATTGTGTCATTCATTGTAGCGGGAGGGGGTGTCACTCACCGCCCGATGAGGGTGTCGGGTACGTCGTATGTTATTAACGAGGGTTGGCAACCTTAGTTTTTCAGACAATATATTTTTCAATTTCAAATTCTTCCCAGGGAAGTTCTCCAGACTCCCCCCCATTCCATCTTGGTGGTCCGCGATAAGTAAAGAAATGCTTAAAGTGGTCCATAAGGGACCAAAGTTTGAGCAACACTGGCTTAGGGTGTGTACTATCGGGTACGAAGGCAGATCACCTCTCGTGAGAAAATGTACCAGCATAATGAGTGCCCGTTACGTCAATGGCATTCTAAGGCCGGTCGATCTTCCACACCTGTAGGACGTCCCCGGGCCATATTTCAGCAGAACAATGCCACACCGCATGTTGCAGCTACAGCATGTACCTCTCAGTGATAACAACGTTCCATTTCTGCCGTGGCTGCCTAGATCGCCGGATTTGATACCCATAGAAAATCTCTGGCACATGCTCAAACGACAGTCGCAGCTGTACGACCGTCAGCCAGCAACTCTTGCTGAACTTTAGACGCTGGTCAATACAGCCTGGATGGCTGTTCCACAGGACACCGTTCACACATTATTTGATTCGATGCCTCAGCGGGTACGGCAGGTGATACAAGCCAGACGAGGAAACACCGATTATTATAGCTACAGTACATTGACGCACATGGTTTTCATGACACCGAGATGCTAATCATTTGTTATGCATTTCCAAATGAACATAAATCAAAGATGTAGCTCCAGTTCATTCAAATGTTCTATTTTTTATGAACGTGAGTGTATTTAACTCGATAAAACAAATTTGGATTGCCCGTGTTTTTCAATTATCCGGGCTCTAGCGTCTCCCATTTAGCACGAATAATTGACGTTTTAATGTATTGCTTGTGGAACACATCTCTCCAGAGCCTGATAAAATGTAACCAGTTAGTAAAATCATGCAATGCATGATTATGATACGATTTCCAGCATACCAGAAATCATTACTTAAGTTATGAGGATAATGGCTGTAGAACGAATCTCGCTCCTGTGCCCTGACCTTTGACCCCATTTCGATTATATTAAACATAATTGGTTCAGTGTACTTCCGGAACCACATACTAAAGTTTTGCCGCAATCGAAGCATTTTTAGTCAAGTTATGGGGATAATGGCTGTGGAATAAATCTTGCTCCTGTGTCCCGACCTTTGACCCCATTTCGATTACATTCTACAGAACCGGTTCAGTGTATCTCCAAAACAACATGATAAAGTTTCGTCGCAATCGAAGCATTTTTACGTAAGTCATGATGCATAAGGGCGATGGAATGGATCCCGGTCTTATGTTCTGACCTTTCAACCCATTTCGTCCATTTTCAATAGAGTTCGTTTTCAGGTTGTCCCCTGCCACATACTAAAATTTCATCGAAATCGAACAATTTTTACGCGAGTTACCGTGCGAACAAACAGACAGAGTAACGGACAAAGCTGGAGCACATACGCTTCTTCAACCTACGTTTGGAAAGCGTAAAGAAGGAAACTGTTAGGAACGCATTAACAATTGCAAGCACTGAAAAATAAGCGAAGATTGCCCCCTTTTTTTTTCTTTTTTTTTTTTTTTTTTTTGTTCTTCTTTGTTTTACGAGTAATCTTACTCGCAAAAGCAACTTTATAATGGCATTGTTAGTGATTCTGCCATTGTAGAATCACAGTTAATGATTCTCGGGTAGAATCATTGTTAATGATTCCATTCGACCCGAGGTCTCGGGTCGAATGGACTGGGTTCGATTCTCTAATAAGTCATGAGTGATGCATTTGTCCTATAGGGATTGTTCTGCATCTTTCTTTGAACCGGCGATCAAAAGGTAGAAACGGACTGGCAACAGCTTACAACGCTCGATGCCCAGGGCGGCCATACATCCCGAAACAAAGCGAGAAAATTTTCTAAAAAAACTGTTTTTCGTCTGATTTGTTATTTTGTCGAGTTTCATTGTTTACATGAAATCGCTGGATTCGGTTGAATTTGTCCGAATTCAGTTACTGTGGATGAAGTGCCTTTCTCGAAGGAGACGAGCAATTCCACGGAACGAAGATCTGCTGTGGCGAACACCTGTGAAATCACTAGTTTGTCCGTGGCGTGGATCAAATCCCTGCTCCCTCACTCCGGAGTAAGTTGCTCTCCCAACTAAGCTACACGGATGGAATGTTCCGCTGCAGATTTGTCGTCTTGACACGTGCTTTACCCCTGTAGAACGTCACACACCCCGTTCCTGAGTGGTCATTTCGGACATTCAGATTGTAAGCCCTGGTCGTCGTTTCAGCTACAATAATAAAAACGTTCTCATTTCGTAAATCATGCCTTTCTGTGGCTTTTGTTCCTCGCTGCCACCTTCGTTGCTTCTGTAACTTCTTAAGTTGAAAACTAAAGCCAACACAAAAAGAGATCACTGAGGAATTTTATTTCCCTGTCTTCAAATTCGGTGGATATGAACAGAGAAGTATGGTAGGTAGTGAAGGTGAAGGCAGGGATTGTAATAGTTATGTACGTATAACTAACTATCTGAATGGAATGTCCCTTATATATTTTTTTATTTCACATATCCAGTTATTTATTTATTTATTTTTCGCAATCAGGTTTATCCGAAGCATTGCATGCCCCTAAAGAAGCTTTGCCAGCGATGTCACATCAAAATCTTTCATCCATGAATCCAGATTGGTCCCAATAAATTGTATCGAATATCTTGATGGCAGGGAGTGACCGTGCGGTGTGTGGGTTGCGCCATTTTGTCATGTCGGGTCACGTTAAATTATGCATAGAAATTACCTTACGTTGCGACGAACAAGGATAGTGCTAAGATGCCCATTTCTCAGAGCGTCTGTTCTTTCTATCACCTCGCCTTAATTTTTAAAGCTCGGAAGGGTCCGAACCTGAACTTTAGAGGCCCCGGCATGGTACCGCATGTTTCAGAATTTCATCACGCGCTTTCCGCAGTTTATTGCTAATAACGCAAGGCTTCCTCTGGAGGAACAAAGCACTGTTTAAGTCTCGATCCTCAAATATGTAAACAAATACTTCGAACCTCCATTGTAGCAATGAGTCGCACCAGAAGGCTTTGACCTCCTCCACCGAAAGTGTTTATGTTTTTGGTAAAAATGCGACTACATTAGAAAAAAAATTAGTTTAATTTAATAAAACTTCATCAATTTACAAAAAAAAAATGGTTTAATTTTTTTCTTCAATTTTTCATTAACTTTTATTTCGTTCTAGTGGATTTCGAAAGCTTCCATTTTTCGTAGCCGCCCCCCATTCCCGAAGAAATTTTATCTGCTTCTGGTCCCGTGCTTTCGTAAAGCTGAAAAGTTTGTTTACGTAAACATTTCTTGGGGGGGGGGGGGGGGGTTAGCATTGAATACGTTTCGTTTCACGTGTTGTAGTCGCTAAAGCCAACGAAGTGAAAACGGAATTTCTTTTCAACCTAAATTTAAAGATACAAACTGGCCCATTTCAGATTCTCATCTCCCTGACTTTTCGATTTCAGCTGTGATTAATCAACGCTTCCATGTCTTTCGTTTCATTCAGTGATGTTTACCAATTGTATATTTAACAAGGTAACCTTCATTTTATGAGTCGAAACGTCTTCAATGCTAAACCTTCCAGTGCAGCGCCGCTCACTGGAAGGTTTAGCATTGAAGACGTTTCGTCCTAGCGCAGCTCAGACGAACGGTCGGAACACAGCAAGTAATCCACTGTACCACAGGGAAATATTCGCTTTGAATTTGCGCTTGTTTTACTGTTACTTGACTCGAAAATGCTTAGAAGGTATAGTTAGCTATAATTATGAATCTGATGACATAACATCTTATTCAAAGGGGACGGTGTTGTACTTTTTTTATTTGCTGTTGGGAAGAAGAGACAAATGCTTCTCTTAAGCGTCTAAACTCTAAAGACATAACGAGTCTTCTTTACCTAATTTTGTACTTCTAGTTCCAAAGAAAAGACTGAACTAATACAAATACGACAAACGCACGACCAACGCTACATACGGGACTCAAGCGCAGTCCCAACTCAGATGATTAAGGTCGATCTCCGGTGCACGCAATTTAATGCGCAACTCCAGGGCACTGAAGAACGCACGGAGCGCTGGAATGAAATAAAAAAGAAAAGAAAAGTAAAGGATGGGAATTGTAAGAATACATACCAATTCACCTTGAAGTGTTCTGTATCAACGCATTAAAATGCACACATATTCTTCAAACTTCTATAAATTTCTAGGATAAACGCTTAGAACATCACTAGCTCAGAAAATATTTCTTAGCTTACAGTTCGCAATTCAATAAATGAATGCTTGTCCATGGACTTAGGGTGTTACTCAAACCATTTTTCATTGTTCAAGCGAGGTCTGTTACACAAAAATATAGCAATTTAAGCTCATAAATCTTCCAGTTGAGAGTGTTAAGGAGAAATTTACTCGATGGAAAGAAATAATCGCTTTTGTTTCGTAAGCAAGCAAAGAAGATGGCACTGAATTAGATGTAATGAACCCGGGTGTCTTTGGAACAAAATGGCGAAAATCCAATGCCATAAAGAAATTTCCAAGCATGCTGTTTTTCGATTTTAAACTATGCAATCGGTATTTTTCTAAAAGAAAAGCAGCACTGCGCCCTCTAGCGAAACAATATGTTCGAAAAAGTGAACAATCGTGGATGCTTTACAGCAATCTGATGGAGGGGAGTGAGCATGACCTCCAACTGTAGAACTTTACATGAGGAATAAGAGAAAATGGTATGTAAAATGCGTCTCATTCGACCCGGTGGCGCAGTGGGCTAAACACTGACTTCTGACCATTCGTCCGAGACGGTGGCGACACCAGCCGCTGAGAACTGGGTTGTGTTATTAGGAGGACTAAGCATGATGGGGAAGGGGAGGGGGTCGCGGGTGGCCTAGTGGGCAACGTTCGTGACTGCCACGGAAAGGACCTCAGGTTCGATCCCAGGCAGATACGAACGCTCGATCTACTAAATATCCGCCGTGCGTCGGATGGGCACGTTAAGCCGTCGGACCCCGGGTACTGGCCCCCCCGGTAATAAATAAGGGCGTCTTCCTCCCCCTTTCTACTTCTTTTTTTTTTTTTTTTTTTTTTTTTTTTTTTGATTGGAGGTTTAACGACTACCGTGAGCAACTCAATGGGCTATAAGCAGTCGCCCGTCCCTAATTTAGGGTCACTGGTTCTAGGGAAGGGAGAGAGCTAGTGCCGTAAGACAAACACAACATCCATGCCTCACCGGGATTCGAACCCGGACCCCATACGGACGAATGATCAGAGGCCATCGCTTAGACCACTTCGCTTCCGTGTAACTTTCCTATCGGGCACTCTAGCCCAAATCTCCTAGCTTCCTATTTCTAAGGGTTGTTTAAGATCTAGGGTCAGATACTCCCTTCCTAAAATCCTCTAGCAATCACATCACATCATGGGGGAAGGGGTAGCGGCACACATTTTGAAGTGTTTGGCAGAAAGTTTGGCAAAAAATTCCGTTCATGTGCATTTTACCCGATGCTGATAATGTTATCCCTGGAACAAAAAAAAAGTTTTCAAGTGAATACTGTACGTAGTATTTATTCAATGTATGTACAGGGGTGTCCCGTAAGCCCGGTTCCGTAGGAGTTTCTCACATTTGTGTTTCTTTTACAGGTAAACCATGTCGCTGAGTACGGAGGAACGAATTGATGTTATTTTGTTGGTTGGGACCCGAAGTCACAGGAAAGTGGCCGAAGAGAATTCAACAAGCTGCATCCAGACCGCGAACCAATCCCACACAGACGTGTTGGCAAGCTGATATGCAAATTTAAGGGAACTGGGTCTAACAGATCTCGCAGCGGATCGCCAAGGACTGTTACGGACGATGAAACCAGTACTAATGTGATGGCTCCCTTCGTTTCCAGCCCCAAGAAGCCGCGTGTCCAGTGAAACTGGGATCTACAAGAGCAGCATCCACCACATCTTGAAACTTGAGCACTGGTATTCACACAAACTGCAACTCCATCAGCGTTTAAGTGAAGATGATCCTGATAAGCGAATTCAGTTTTGCGACTGGGCATGCGAGAATGATGGGACGTTTTTATCACAAATTATGTTCTGTAATGAAGCGAATTTTTATGTTTCAGGGGAAATCAACTGTCAGAATATTCGATACTGGTCAGTACAAAAACCTTTTTGTCTCAATCCTTCCAAGGAACAAGGTCATGGTGTGGTACGTGATATGGAAAGACAGAATCGTTGTTCCCTTCTTCTTCGACGATACCGTAACCGCTGAAACGTACCTAAACATGTTGCAGGAGGAAGCATTTCCAAGCCTGTTGAATCCAGCAGGCACATTCCCAGCATGATTTCAGCAGGATGGCTCCTCTCCGGATTACGAGTTGACAGTGCGACATTACCTCAACACACAGTTTCCTGAAAGTTGGATTGGACGCCGAGAACACGTGGTATGGCCTCCAAGAAGCCCAGATTTCACTTCGCTCGATTTTTATTTGTGTGGTCACCTGAAAGCCAAAGTACAAGGAATGTTCAAAGCATTCTCCACCTTAAAAAACGCAATGTGTATGCGTGTCAACAAATTCCCGCGAGCGTGATCCATAAAGTGCTGCAAGAGTGGAGATTGAGTCTTTATCTGTGTGTGCAGCGCACCGGCCGACACTCTGAACATATTCTGTAATTGTATGTTTTTCTCCTATAGGTCTCCACTTACGGGATACCCTGTAGTATGGGAACTATGGATACGAATCTCTAAATCAAGTTACTATTTCTTCCCAATTTTAGTTTACTTAAGTCGCTTTTTTTTTTTTTTGCTTTCATAAGATTGTTTATGAATTTCAGTTTATAACCTGACAAGGAATACTTATTTCTCACTCTCATTTCACACTATAATTACAAAAATGGTGAGTTTTTGCTACTCTCTTAGAAATTTGTTCAGAGAACTCCTGCGATCACCCACAAGCACAAACACTATTTAACAAAGAATTCGTGATATACACTGATTTTCATAAATTAAGCAACAAACCGAAAAATCGCGATAATTAGGCGAAATATATTGGGTTGTCGGAAAAGTCATGACGTAATTTGGCACCCGATGACGGTTGAGCGGTTTTGGAAGTACTAGAAGCATGCGCAGCTCTGTTATCGCTATGGCATTCGACAGGTGCCAGTTCTAGCTGCAGTCTAAAAGGAATAGTGAGCGATTTGGTTAATTTGCGGAGATTTGACATCAAGTTGAAGATGGAAGACCAAACTGTGCATTTTCGCCATATTTTACTGTTTTACTTCCGTAAAGAGAAGAACGCGAGTCAAGCTTGTGAAAAGTTGTGTAAAGTGTACAGTGATGCTCTACAAGAACGTCAGTGCCAGCGGTGGTTCGCAAAATTCCATGTTGGTGATTTTGACCTCAACGATGCTCCTCGGTCTGGGAGGTCCATCGAGGTTGATGATGACCAAATCAAGGCATTGATCGAGTCAAACCACGTTACACGACACGAGAGATTGCAGCACATTGCACATCCATCATTCAAGCGTTCACGACCACCTGAAGAAGCTGGGATACGTAAGCAAGCTTGATGTGTGGGTTCCTCATGAACTCAAAGAAGATCAATTGACGGCGCGTATAAACATCTGCGATATGCTCATTAAACGTGAGGAAAACGATCCTTTTTCGAAGCGACTGATAACTGGTGACGAAAAGTGGATTGTGTACAACAATGTGCTGCGCAAACGGTCTTGGTCCCGACGTGCTGCTTCGCCTCAAACGACATCCAAAGCAGACATTCATCAGCGGAAGGTTCTGGTTTCAGTGTGGCGGGATTTTAAAGGTGTCGTGCTTTTCGGGCTCCTACCACGGAACCAAACAATCAATTCGAATGTATACTGTTGGCAATTGGACAGTTTGAACGAATCCATCATCCAGAAACGTCCAGAGCTCGTTCATCGTAAAGGTGTTGTGTTCCATCAGGACAAAGCGAGACCACACACAAGTTTGATCACCCGCCAAAAATTATTGGAGCTCGGGTGGGATGTGTTGCCACACCCAGCATACTCGCCTGATCTTGCGCCGTCAGACTTCCACTTGTTTCGCTCTCTTCAACAGGCCTTGCGTGGTATAACGTTCAATTCAGATGAGGCTGTAAATCAGCACCTTGTACAGTTTTTCGCCACGAAAGACAGGTCCTTCTATGAACAAAGCATTCTGCAGCTCACTGAAAGATGGCAAAAGGTTATCGAACAAAACGGGCATTATATCATTGACTGATCTTTGTTCTTTCTATCAATAAATGACCTTTGCAAAACATGGCTAAAATACGTCATGACTTTTCCGACAACCCAATAGTTCAAATTGCACGAAATTTGCATATGTTCCGGGCGAAGGCATACAGCATCGATGTAAGGAAGAAAAAAGAGTGAGTGGCGCTGGCAGCGCTTTATACAAATACGCAAGAGCTTAAAACCAGCTGTTTTGGAGGGAGTCGCCAATTCATGTACGACGGTGAATGACAAGATTTCGAGATAGCGATTTTGTTAACATGGCTTCGAGACGCCATTTACCAATAGAATTGCGCTACAGAGCGATAGGCTGACTCGAAGCAGGAAAACGGCAGGCGGACGTCGCAAGATGGCTTAACGTCAGTTTTTCTGTGATCAGCAGGATGTGGCAGCAGTTCCAAGCCACGGGTGCAGCTTCACGAAGGTACAGCAAAGGTAGGTCAAGGGCAAAGACCTTCGCGGATGACCGGTATTTACAGCTTTCGGCACGACGGAACAGGACGGCTACACTAACTCATCTCATATCTGTGCTGACAGCAGCCACCTGACGGGCAGTATTAGCTTCGACGGTACGCAGAAGATTACATCCAGGAGGAAGGTATGCTCGGTGACTGGTGTTATGCGTGACCCTCACCCCCCGCCACCGGAGGGAACGTTTCAATTGGGCGCGAACGCATGTGAACTGGACTCGAAATCAGTGAAGGTCCGTTCTGTTCACTGATGAGTCGCGATACTGTTTACAGAGTAATTCTCGCCGAGTTTACATCTGGAGAGAGGCCGGTACTCGCTATCTTCCCTCTAATATCCAAGAAAGGGACACCTATGGTGGTGGTACTATTCTGGTGTGGGCGGGCATATCGTTAGGCGCCGTACCGACCTCTATGTGTTGCCACATGGAAATCTTAATGCTCAGAGGTATAGAGACGACATCCTGGACCTCATTGTTAGTCCGTACGCGGCCGCAATTGGCGACACATTTTTCCTGCAGACGGATAACGCCCCCCCTTCACACAGCTCGCCTCGTGCACTAATACCTGGAACAGGAGACTATAGTCCGTATGGAGTGTTCAGCAGGTTCTCCCGATCTGAATCCCATTGAGCATGTTGTCTGGAATGCTCTCTGGAGGCGTGTTGCTGGCCTCCAGCCCCTCCTCGAACCCTGCAGGGTCTCCTCACTGCTTTGCTCGAGCAGTGGACGCAGCTACCCACGGAACTGCTCGACACCATAATTAACAGAATGGTTAGTTGGTTGGTTGGTTGGCGTTTTGTGGCGCAAGGGCCTCAAAGGGCCAAAGAGCGCCACGTCAGAGTGTTAAAATAGAAACAAGCAACAACATCGAAACACATCAAAAATTGAATATAGTAGTAACAACAACCGGTGTGCATGGCCGGTGAGACGATAACAAGCAAGAAAAACCAAAAGCATCGGTATAACGTATACAACGATTGAACACAGTATCAAAAGAACGTAACAATGACTGAACATGGTTAAAATATAAACAAAGACGCCATAAAACAGAGCAATAAAAGGTTAAAAGTTGTAAATCGACGATGAAACAACAACACACTACATAAAACGTAAAACACCGGTAACACACAAGAAATGATAAAACAGAAGAGACGTCACACTGATCGCTTAAAAGACGACTCAGGGTCACAGAGTCGTCTTTTAAACAGAAGAGACGTCACACTGATCGCTTAAAAGACGACTCAGGGTCGTATTTTAAGCGATCTTACCAGTTACCACAAAACACTCCGCCATCAAGTGTTTTTGTGGTAACTGGTAAGCATTCTCATTCTGATATACACTATATATTGATAAAAGTCGCCGGACACCTAGAAGAGAAACACAACATAGCATTTATTTTTATACATTAGCAGGGTGTCGGTCCTCCTTTGGCCTTTATGCAGGCCGTGACTCTACGAGATATGCTTTCGACAAGGTTTTGGAACACAGCGTTAGATATGCGCTTCCATTCAGTACATAATGTTGCAGCTAACTGTTGCTTATAGTAGGTCTTGGTTCCAAACTTGTTATGCGGCGCTCTAATTCATCCCATATGTGCTCTATGGGATTAAGATCAGGGCTCTATGCTGGCAAGTCCACACACAATACGGAATTATCGTCAAACCACGCAGTAACATTCATTGCTTTGTAGCTCGGTGCATTATCGTGCTGGTACCAACAAGGCTTGGTTCCATAGTATTAATTGCCAGAGTTGGTGGGGCATAATTGTCCAGAATATCGAGGTAGACGTGCTGATTAACAGGTTTGTCCACGATAACCAATGGGCAGGGACCATACCACGAAAAACACTCACACACGAGTACACTGCAAGCTCCAAACTTGACCGTAGGTACACTGTGGTAAATAGCGTTCCCCCGGCTGCTGCCATACCCACACACGGCCATCAAACTGATTGATCGTGTATCTGGATTCATCAGTTCATAGGACCCGTTTCCACTGATCTACGGTCCACGATAAATGTTCTTTACACCATGCTAAACGACGAGTAGAATTCCGAGTGGAGATCAAAGGCTAATGAGCAGCTGCATGACCACGGCAACCCATAGAATGAAGTTCTCTGCAAATGGTGCGTGTACATACCAAGGTTCCAGCATTTTTATTCACCTGTACGCTGAGGCCTTGTGCAGTACTCCGTCGATTAGCTGTAACGACTCTCCTCAGTCTTCGATGTCCTCTATCACTGATTTCTTTGGTCTGCCGGTACGTTTTGCTGATTCAGGCACGCCATGTGTCTTCCACTTATTCAGTAAATCCAAAACAGTTCACTTGGGTATGTTTAAATACATCTCAGTTTCTCTTATGGACAACCCACTTATATAACACCCAACAATCTTTTCTTTCTCAACGTCAATTCTCTCCCGCTGCGGCATTTTCACTTAACCTCACAGTGCAATGTCATCGTGATCAGCTGTAGGCTTGTTTTTATACCTTTTACAGCTGTAGCGCTCATGTTAAACACGCAGCGGATCCGTTCATTTGCTTTTGAAGGGGCGTCCGGTGATTTTTGTCAATATAGTGTACATATATATACATATATCTTTTCTTTCTTATTTTTTTTATTGAAGTTTTAACAACGACTTGGAGCAACCCAATTGGCAGTCGCCAGTCCCTAATTTTGAGGAATTGGTTCCAAGGAAAGGAAAGAACCAATGCCGTAAGACAAACACAACACGAATGCCTCTCGGGATTCGAACCCGCAGCTTTCTCTGACGAATTTTCATAAGCCAGCACTTAGACCACTGTGTCAAGGGGGTGATCTGATAACTACATACCTAACGTGTGGTACAAGCAACCGAAGGGAAATGAACCGTCTATATAAATTTATTTCCAAATTATCCACATTATACAGAAAGTGTCTTCTACAAAAAATAGCAGACATGTTCTTAAGAGAAGGAATAATGCCGCTGATTGCCGTGCTAGTGCAAAAAATGAAAACAAGGAATGTTTGGATAATACAGATTTGTTCGTCCATTTTATAAATATTGCCAGAAATTATTTAGTGACGGATTTTATCTTGTATTACTTCATCAGTAGCCATATTAGGCTTAGCTAACCATGATAATGTGTTTTATAGAATAAGTATTCAGTTCGCGTGTTTCATTCTGCAAATGATGTAATAGTTTCATGACCTATTTTAACGAGGAAAGGTTTTTTCCTTCCACAAATGATATGAGTTCAGAATGTGAATAAAATCCATCTATTCGAATGATGTAGATAATGATACAGAAACAACGCGCTTGTTTCTGAGTCAAACGACAATAGAGGGCGCTGCATCCCGACTCCTACCCTTTGTCTTCGCTTAATGTTACACCCTGGTAGGTGATCCAGTTCTTTTTGTCTTTTAGATTGGAGGTTTAACGACCACCGTGAACGACTCAATGGGCTATAAGCAGTCGCACGTTCCTCATTTAGGGCCGCTGGCTCCAGAGAAGAGAGAGCTAGTGCCGTAAGACAAACACAACATCCATGTCTCACCGGGATTGGAACCCGGACCCATCTCGGACGAATGATCAGAAGCCATCGCTTAGACCACTGCGCCACCGGGGAGGCGTGATCCAGTTCAGCTTTGAGAAATTTAAGCATTCAAGAAAGCGCAGATAGAGTAAATACAAGATTGAGAAACAATAGAGCTATTTTAGTCTCACGCAGGTCACAAGTGAAAGTTTGTGGCTAATCGTGCGAGCAGGGCCCGAGTTCGAGTTCCGAAAGAGACGCGGTTGGCGTACTTGTCTTATAGCGCACGCTGTCTTTCTTCCCTTGAACCAGTCCCCCCCCCCTAATTATGGACGGACAACAGATTGCAGCCTTTAGAATTGATCACAGTGATCTTAAAAGCCCGAAAAAATTCTTTAAAAAGTTTCAGACGGCTTACAAATAAAAGAATCGTTGTTGCGAAACGACCGCGAACGCTAACCTACGCTTTAGCGTTATTCGTTCAACTGCAAGATCGTAAAAATACTGGAGATTAAAGAACATCGAAAAGTTGACGTATTTTAAAGTGGGAAGTTCTCTACATGCAGTCTAGGTATGTTCAGGTGCCCACGAATTATCAGTATCTGTACGATTGAAAGGATAAATACCTTAGCCGCTCCTGTGATCGAGTGGAAAAATGCGCGGATCTTTGGCCCCCGCACGGGGATAACTGGTTTTCCAGTTATTTGGGGAGCGGCGCCCCCACGGCCCGAGCTGACCTTGAGACGGAACATCATGCTTTTTCGTCTTGTAAGAATATGTTACCGAAGGGACAGCTGTTCATCCAGCTGCTGGGGAATGGCGTCCCCACGGCTCGAGCCGACATGTACTATATGTGATGTTTTTCACAATTTTTTTTTTACTTGACACGCTCCCGCCTCAGTTGTAGGTTGCTGAGGTTGTGATTATGCGCCGGCTCTGGATTTTAGTTTCTCTTTTTCTTTCCTGTCTTCTCCATTTTATGTTCCCTTCTTTGGTTTTCCGAGCTGGTTAGCTAGACCTGCCTGCACGTTTGCCGTGTGCGGTGACCCGTAAGGTGGAAAAGGGGATGCTGGAGGCTGAGGTTTCTGGTGGCCTGGGTGTTGTTGTCATCAGGTGCCAACACTCCTCTTTGTCCCCTGATTCACCCTAAACGGGTGGCTAGGAACTAACCCTCTCCTAGTCAGGAAGTCTGTGGACGAGTGGAGTCCAGACTTCTAACGGCTTGTCGTTACGTTCGGCAGGATTAGTTTGGGGGTAGGATGGGCACGCCAAAGGGGTGTTTCCCCAGGCATGGGAAAGTCTGGGTGCTCGCCGAGCGCATGTCTGTCCTGCCAACTTGCTATATCCGCTTGTTATACCTAGAGACGTGTCCTGCGTCCACTTGGGCTTGCGGACCTCCGGCTCTCCCTCGTTGGGCTCGGTAGTGGGTGGGGAAGTCGGCGGATTAATCTTCTCTCTTCTTTATGGGTTCCAAAGACATTTCTCATGGTGCGACACCAAAGCGTCCAGTGGAGGATGGGTCCATCCCTTCCACCAAGAAACTTGTCTATGACACTTGCAATGCTCTGTTTCTCTTAATACATTCTATCGATCCTTTACAATATTTGAGTGCCAAGAGCCCCTTCTGGATCAATAAGGCTCTTCAAGCCGTTGCTGGCTCTCCGCGCAATGTCTAGAAGCTTCCTTCAGGGGATCTTCTTGTCGAAACCTCTCATTCCAGACATAGCACCACTCTACTTACCACGACCGCACTGTTGGGTATTCCGGTGCAAGTGACACTTCACGGCTACTTGAACTCCTCTCGCGGCGTTGTCTCCTCCAGCCACTTAATTGACTGCAGCGATGAGGAGCTACTTGCCGAACTAGGGGAACAACATGTCACTGGGGTTCGACGGATTCTCTTTCGGCGAGATGGGAAACTTGTTCCATCTCGCAATATCATCTTAACTTTTGACTCCCCAACCCTACCGACTTCCATCAAGGCGGGGTACTTACATCTTGACGTTAGGCCCTATATGCCCAATCCTCTCAGGTGCTTCAAGTGCCAGCGTTACGGACACTCCCAGCAGTCGTGTAGTAATGTGGCTAGGTGTGGTCGCTGTGGTTCGGCGGATCATCTTTTGCTGGAATGTTTGGCGGCTTCTGAACATTGAACCAACTGCGACGGTACCCACTCTGCCGCTTCTAAGCAATGTCCCAAGTGGGTGGAGGAGCAGGCTATTCAACGCCTGAAGACCGTTGAGCATCTCTCTTATCCAGAGGCCAGACGGCGGTTCGCCCCTGGGCCACCAGGTCGACGTTCATATGCCTCAGTTGTGGTCCAGAAGGCTACTATTGCTGTCCAGACTGAGGTTCACATCCCAGCGCGGTGTCCCTACGATTTCGAGGACATCGTTGCTGCTGGAATGGAGGCACTAAAGTCTCGCCGTCTTCAATCGAAAGCGGCATCCGCATTGTTGCCGAAAAGCTCCTCTGCCAGCACTGGGACCCAAGTTCAGGGCAAATCGAAGAAGAAACCCGATCCGGTGAAACCAGGCACATCTCACCGAAACACAGCTCTAACCCTATCTTACCTTCAGACATTGCAGACGGCCTGGAGCTCATGGACTCTGAGACGTATTATGAGACGTCTCAGTCGTCTCAGCCTTTCTTTCCTTATTTTTTCCATTATGGCTTCCATCATTCAGTGGAATTGCCGAGGTCTGCGACGCCGCCTTGATGATCTGAAAGGCTTACTATCTTCGCATACACCTGTGTGCGTGTGTCTCCAGGAGACAAAGCTTCGCACGGCGGACACTCTTTCGCTGCACCGATACTCTATTTTTCGTAAAGATCATGTGGACGGAATTATCGCCTGCGGAGGAGTGGCTGTTGTTGTTCCTCGTGGTGTTCCTGTCACAGCGGTCGCTCTTCGGACGACTCTGCAAGCCGTGGCGGTGAGAATTTCTGTGAACAACCTGTTCACAGTCTGTTCCATCTACGTAACAGCAGATGAAGCTGTGAGCCTTTCAGATTTGGAAGATTTAGTTGATCAGTTGCCGCCTCCTTTCTTCCTTCTAGGAGATTTCAATGCACACAATCCGTTGTGGGGTGATAACACTCGAGACTCGAGAGGCCGCGTTGTCGAGTCCCTGCTCACCAACACGTCCCTCTGTCTCCACAACACGGGGGAAACGACCTATTTTCATGAACCTACCCGCTCGTACTCAGCCATTGATCTGTCTCTTAGTTCACCATCGTTCTATCCTGACTGGTCCTGGAGCATGTCTAGTAATCCCCTTGACAGCGATCACTTTCCTATCTTTCTTCGTCTGACATGCGGCGGATACAGCCATCCTACCCGTCCTGCTAGATGGGCTATCTATCGAGCCAAGTGGGACGCATTCACGTCTTCAGCGACCACTACTACTGCCATGGTGTCTTCAGGCACGATCAGTGAAGCTGTTACAGCGGTAACAGATTGCATTGTGCAAGCGGCAGACCTATCCATCCCAAAGACGTCGACTAACCTTCCACGTTGCCCGCGACCTTGGTGTAATTCCAATTGCAAGGCAGCACGTCAGGCTCAACATCAGGCTTGGGGTAGGTTTCGTCGGTATCCCACCGATGCGAACCTCTTTACTTTCAAGAAAGCAAAGTCCTACGCGCGATTGGTTCGTCGTCATAGTCAACCGGACTCGTGGATGCACTATGTATCCGGAATTAACAGCACTACCAGCCCTAAGATCGTTTGGGACAGGATTCGTAAGATTCGGGGGAAGTACCCATCTGGGGAACTCTCCATTCTCGAGAGTGATGGACGAACGGTTGCTGACGCTCAAGGTATTGCTGACTGTCTTGGCACCGCATTTTCTTCGCTGTCCAGCAGCAGCAATTACCCTTCTTCATTCCGGCAGTTGCAGGCGCGGCTTGCGAGGTCAAAGATTTCCTTCGGACCGTTTTCCTCGGCGAAATATAACAGCCCGCTGACTGACGTGGAACTGAAGACTGCTTTGAATCGGTCCGGTCGGACATCTGTCGGACCAGATAACATCCATTACGACATGCTGAAGCACCTCTCTCCGTCCTCTCTTGAATGTTTGCTAATCCTGTTTAACAGGATTTGGCATGAGCACGATTTTCCCGATTCTTGGCACACTGCTTTTGTCATCCCTGATCCCTGTTCTCAAACCTGGTAAAGATCCCACCAACCAGTTGAACTACCGGCCAATTGCTATGACGAGCTGCCTTTGTAAAGTGCTCGAGCGCATCATCAATATTCGTTTGCTGTTTTATTTAGAAACTCATCACATATTTTCCCCTCATCAGAGTGGATTCCATCGTTTTCGGTCCTCCACTGATCATCATCTTCGCCTTGAGAAATCGATCAGGAAGACGTTTGTCCGGCGTCAGCACTTGGTCTCCGTGTTCTTCGACCTGGAAAAAGCCTACGATCGGACGTGGAGATACGGCATTCTCTGTGATCTGCACGACTGCGGATTGCGGGGAAATTTACCAACATTCATTGCCGGTTTTCTCCAGAACCGGATGTTCCATGTGCGCGTTGGGTCGACCCTTTCTGCGATGTACCCACAAGAGCAGGGTGTCCCTCAAGGCTCCGTTTTATCAGTCACTCTGTTCATCCTTCGTGTGAATCACATATTCAAACTACTTCCTCCGACGGTTCGTGGAACCATGTACGTGGATGATCTACAGATTTCTTGCGCTTCTGTTAACATACGCACCATTGAAAGAAAGCTGCAGTAGGCTATTAACAAGATCTCTAACTGGGCTTCTCACAATGGCTTTGGCTTCTCGATCCAGAAGACCGTTTGCGTGCATTTTTGCCGCCAACGGGATCTTCACCGAGACCCCAATCTCCTTCTGGGGAGTATTACCATTCCTGTATTGTCTGCAGTCAAGTTCTTTGGAGTCACCTTTGACCGCGCACTCACCTTCCGTCCTCACATTCAATCTTTAAAGGTGAAGTGCACGAAGTCATTGAGTATCCTGAAGGTCCTCTTTCGAACATCTTGGGGGCTGACAGGTGCTCAATGCTCCGCATTTACCACTCCCTTGTGCGGTCAAAGATAGGCTTTGGCTGCATAACGTACGGATCTGCACGGCCTTCGGTTTTGCGGCTTCTGGATCCCGTCCATCACCAAGCTTTGAGGCTGTTTACCGGTGCTTTTCGTACTTCTCCCGTGCATAGCCTGTATGCCGAGTCTCATGATCCGCCGTTATGCCTCCGCCGTATGCAGCTGTCTCTTGAGTTCTGCACAAAGTTGAAATCTCTTCCTATCATTCACTGCATGATTCCGTTGTCCAACCGCAACGTGCTCGTTTGTTTACCAACCGACCTTCCTGTGTTCCCACGTACGGGATTCGGATGTCAAACATAGTGCGAGATGCTGGTCTAAATTTGTCGAAGATTGGTGTGACCCGATTTTTTAATGAACCCCCTTGGCAGCCGGTCCAAGCAATGGCTGACCTTTCTCTCTGTGTGTGGCCAAAGTCACTCCTGCTCTGGTGTACCAGAAGCTGTTTGCCGAACAACAGTCTCTCTATCCGGATTTCGTGCCTGTCTTCACCGATGGCTCGAAGTCCGGGGGTGTTGTTGGGTCCGCTTTTGTGTGTATCGATGACACTGATGCTGAAAGGCTTCCGCCGGAATCCACCGTCTTTTCGGCAGAGACGGTCTCGATCCCATCGTCTCACTATGAGAGGCTTCCACCGGAATCCACCGTCTTTTCGGATACATTCGGTCTCGATCCCATCGTCGCACTATGATTTGCATCGATTCCCAGTCAGTCATTCAAGCCTTATCCTCTCCGGAGGATAAGGACTCGCCGGTCAATCGTGATGTTCGTCGTCTTCTTGGGACTTTGGCGGGTGCTGGATTCTTGGTCCGATTCTGTTAGGTTCCTGGCCATGTTGGGATTCGGGGTAACGAGTTGGCAGACCTCTGTGCCAGGTCTGTTTACTCCATGATACCTGCGCGGCAGTCACTGTATTTCCGCGATTTTCGCCCTTTCATCCGGAAATTTATCATGGACAAGTGGCAGTCCATGTGGTCTCAACAGGGCAGCAATAAGCTTCATACCATCAAACCACAGATCGGACTATGGAAGTCTAGTTTGCAGAAGAACCGTCGTGAGGAAGTTGTTCTTGCCCGTCTCCGCATTGGGCATTGCCGTTTCATTCACCGCTTCTTGCTGTATGGCGACACTGGCCCAGTGTGTGAGGCGTGCAATTGTCGTCTCACAGTCCTTCATGTTTTGTGCACTTGTGTTCTGTTTTGTGATCGTCGTTTTCGTTACTTTTATTCTCATTTGTTGGACGACGGAGCAGCTACGCTGCAGACTATCCTAGGTGACGAATGCGACATGCTCGCAGTGTTTTCGCTTTTAAAAGAGATTGACTTTTTTAAACTCGTCTAATTTTTAACATATTCCCTCTCATCTTTCACTTTTACCGAATCAGTCTGTTTTTTAGCCTTTTGTGCGTTTTTTAATTAATTAGTTTTGTCTAGTTTTCAGTGTCTTTTGTTTGGCGCTCTTTGGCCAACCATGGCCCTTGCGCCATTAAAATTACACAAACCAAACCAAACCAATCTCTGGCCAAACGAACTGAGGTTCTAGTCTTCATATCTAATGGAGGGGTCACTCCCAGCAGACCTCGAGGCTCAAAGGTGCTTTTAAATCCCTGAAACAACAACAAAAGAAAAAGCTTAAGTATCTAAGGGGTAGAAAGTTCGGTTATCTTACAAACATAATTTCTTCTGTTTTAAGTTCATATAAGACTTACATCCAGAAGAATATATCTTGTATAGTTATGAGTTGTCCGTACCTAATTTTCACCTACTGCTTCCGTAAAAAAGAAAGGCAACAAAAGAAAAAATTACTGTTTTAACCTAAAAAACCTAACTTAGACGCCAGTTTTTATGCTAAACATACAGTATGTCTCCTCTGCTGCCTTGGACCACAGAATTCCAATTTAGGAATCGTCTCATACGTAACTAGCAACCTAATCATCATAGGATCACTTTTGTAGCTTCTCCCTAAGGATTCCAACCTAGACACAGTCTACCAAGCTTCTTCCTAATGATTCCAGCCGAGGAACAGTCTATCAAGCTTCTTCGTAAGGATTCCAACGTGGACATATTCTATCAAGCTTCTTCGTAAGGGTTCCAACGTGGGCACAGTCTACCAAGCTTTTTGCTAAAGATTTCAACCTAGGCACAATCTATCAAACTTCTTGTTAATTTCAATCTAGGCATAGTCAATAAAACTTTTTGCTAAAGATTTCAACCTAGGCACAGTCTATCAAACTTCTTGATGATTTAAACCTAGGCATAGTCAATAAAGCTTTCTGCTAAAGATTCCAACCTAGGCATAGTCAATAAAGCTTTTTGATAAAGATTCCAACCTAGGCACAGTTTATCAAGTTTCTTCCTAAGGATTCAAACGTATGCGCAGTCTATCAATATCTCCCTAAGGTTTCCAAACTAGGCACAATCTGTCAAGATTCATGCTAAGGATTCCAACCTAGGCACAGTCTATTAAGCTTCTTCCCAAGGATTGCAAACTAGGCATAGTCTATCATGATTCATGCTAAGGATTCCAACCTAAACACACTCTATCAAGCTTCTCTCTAAGGATTCCAAACTAGGCACAATCTATCAAGATTCATGCTAAGGATTCCAACCTAGGCACAGTCTATTAAGCTTCTCCCTAAGGATTGCAAACTAGGCACAATCTATCAAGATTCATGCTAAGGATTCCAACCTGAGCACAGTCTATCAAGCTTCTCCCGAAGGATTCCAAACTAGGCACAGCCTATCAACATTCATGCTAAGGATTTCAACCCAGGCACAGTCTATTAAGCTTCTGCGCAAGGATTACCACCTAGGCACTAGTGAAGTAGCTTTCGTGAACAATTCGTTCAAAACGAATGATTCTTCACTGTGAATGGTTCGTTCTCACCGTTGTGAACAATCGTTCAATCCGTCATTACTGCAACACACATTAAAGTGTTATAAAAAGCATGTTTAACTTTCTTCCACCTCTATGAGTTTGGAAATGAATTCCCAATAAGAAAATTCATGTCGAGAATGAATAAGTGTCAATTGTTGTGTGAGTAAGCAATCAGCTGTCAGGTAGGAAATAACGGTGAAATTTAAGAATGGGAATGATACGTGAACACTATTCATTTGAATGGTGAGCCCGAATGGTTTGCTCGTGGTAAATCATTCTTCGTAAATGGTTGAAGACCTCGCTCTCTTTTGGGCAGTTTGCTAAAAATAGTTGTGGTCTTGAAAGTGCAACACGGGATTCCTGCAACGAATGATTTACTCTGTGAGCGTAGGGACAACCTGGAAATTGAATCACTTGTTAGAACGATTATTCGTGAATGACCGTTTTACGTAAATGATGAATGAACTTCTAAGAAGAAAGAGTATATGCCATCACGTAGGCACAGTGTAACCTAGTCAACTCTAGTATGGGGACTGTTTTGGTGGTTTTTGATAGAGGGTTTATTCCACAGAAACGCACATTCGGTTTTCGCAAATGTAGATCCTATAAGAAATCATGAAGGAGTAGACGCTAATTAAAAAATATTACAAGTACCGAAGTTTGCGAGAAAAAATGTACGTCATCAAAACGGAAGTGAAACGATGGTATTTGCGTTGAATTATCTAGCGTGGTAGGTAAATAGCAAAACTGGTGAACAATTCCAGGAAATGCGCTGTGTACGTATATTACTTTATCCGTCTTTACGTTGCTTGACATGTGCACTTTTGCCTCAATCTAACGAAATATTTGCATAACAAAAAAGGTGAAATAAAATGCAGCCCTTAGGACATATTGAAGGTCGTAAATATCACTAGGTTTCACAAAGTAGGCCTACGCTGGATTTTTATGAGTCAGATGGGTATTACGAAGATTAGAAACGCCCTTTCCATCATCAGGAAAGGGTGTTTCTGAACCTTTAGTTTCAACGTATTTAAAACAGTACAGGTCTCTAAACTGTTATCCATCTTCTCAAGAATAAATAAGTTTTCATCGTTCGCAGAAGTCCTCGTTTCATGAATTACTGTCTCGGATGTCCTGTCCACTGTCTTTGGAATCAATAAGGTTTTCCCATGACGGGAATGAATAAGGTTTCATTGACTTCGGAATACACGAAGAACGAAAGTGCTGCCTTATCGATCGTCTCGGTAATAAATAAGGTTTCGTCGTCTTCAGAATAATGTTGTATGTTGGGAATAACAAAAGTTTCAGAATTCTCATCTACCTTATCGAGAAAAACAATTTCGTCGTCAACAACTTGAGGATAATGAAATGTCCCAAATGTCCTATTCTTAAATCTCAGAAGTAATCTAGTTCACCCTCTCAAGAACACTGTGTCTTTGATGACTTAAACGTCGGTCATAACCTTGATTATCAAAAGTAACTGTGGCGCATCTTTTCCATGAGGGTGAAAGTCTTAAAGACCTGATCTTTGTCTCGATTAAAGGTCTAATCTTTTCTTTTTTCTTTTTTTGTAATTGAAGGTTTAATTACTTCTACGAGCAACTTAATGAGCTATAAGAAGTCGTCCGTCCCTAATTTAGGACCACTGGTTCCAGGGAAGGGAGTGAGCCCGTGCCGAAAGACAAACACAACATCCATGCCTCACGGGGATTCGAGCCCGGACCCTTCTCAGAAGAACAATCATAAGCCAGTGCTTAGACCACTACGACACCGGGGAAGCATTTAATATTCGTCTCCACTGAGGGTTTAATCTTCGTGCCGATTAAACGCCTAATCTTCGTCTCGATTAAAGGTCTAACATTCGTGTAGAATAAACGTCTAATCTTCCTCGCGATTAAAGGTCTAATCTTCTTGTAGACTAAACGTCTAATGATCCTTTCGATTAAAGGTCTTATCTTCTCGATTGAGCTTCTGATTTTCGTTTCCATTAAAGGTTTAATCTTCGTCTTGATTAAATGTCTAGTCTTCGTCTGGATTAAAGGTCTAATTTTCGTCTCGACTAAGGGTATAATCTTCGTTTCGATTAAAGATCTAATCTTCGGGATTAAAGGTCTAATCTTCGTTTTGATTGAAGGTCTAATCTTCGTGTCCACTAAACGCCCAATCTTCATCTGGATTAAAGGTCTAATCTTCGACTCGACTAATCTTCGTTTCGATTAAAGACCTAATCTTCGTCTGGATTAAATGTATAATCTTCGGTTTGATTGCAGGTCTAATCTTCGTGTTGACTGAACGTCTAGTGTTCGTCTCGATTAAAGGTTTAATTTTCTTAATTAAGCATCTAATTTTCCCCTCGATTAAAGGTCCATTCTTCATCTCGAGTAAAGGTCTAAACTCGTCTTGAGAAAAGGTCTAATCTTCATCTAGAAGTAACTATGATTCAGCTTCTCGGAAATATTCTGTCTTTCAGGTAACAAAGATTTCAAAAATGTTATTGATGTTCTAAGTATAATAAAGTTTTATTACCTGAATCTCCATCAAACTATGAGTAGAGTTTGGCATTGATTTAACTACCCCGTAGTGTCTTCGGCCAAGAAAGAATTTGAATCATCGTAAAAACACATCGCAGCGTTATATTTTCTATAAGGAAGTGTGCATATTAAAAAAAAAAAAAACATTACATCTTGACATTAAACAAGGATTGTTACAATTTTCAGAATCTTTTTGTCTTAGAGAATTGCCCTTATCTCAAGCTGTAGCCATTTCTTAATTTTCTCGAAATGTGGAAGGCTTGTTCGTTTGAAAAAGACAAAAGTCGAAGAATAACTCAGAGAATCATAACAGGTAAGCTGAACATTAGTTTAGGTAGCGTCGATGACATTGTTGACGTTTTGAGATACAGCAAAGTCTGTGCTCGTTGGGTACCGCGTCACCTAACGACTGAAATGAAGGAATCAAGACTTGAAATATGCCAAAGGTTGCTTTTTCGCTATGAAAACTATGAAGTGATTTTCTCCATAGCATTGTGACTGGTGATGAGACTTGAGTTTACCATAATGACCCAGAAATGGAAAATAAATCGCTGAAATACTGGTAAGCATAACAGGTAAGCTGAACATTAGTTTAGGTAGCGTCGATGACATTGTTGACGTTTTGAGATACAGCAAAGTCTGTGCTCGTTGGGTACCGCGTCACCTAACGACTGAAATGAAGGAATCAAGACTTGAAATATGCCAAAGGTTGCTTTTTCGCTATGAAAACTATGAAGTGATTTTCTCCATAGCATTGTGACTGGTGATGAGACTTGAGTTTACCATAATGACCCAGAAATGGAAAATAAATCGCTGAAATACTGGCACCCATCTTCTCCTGGAGTGAAAATATTCAAAACTCAAATTTCTGCCAGTAAGAGAATATTCAAAACTCAAATTTCTGCCACTGTGTTCTGGGACTACAGAGGCATTATTCATCAGGAATACATGGTCAAAGGTATGACTATCGACTCTGAGAGCTACGTGCACACCTTAAAAAAAGTTAAAGCAGAAAATAAACCGCGTGAATGGGGGGGTGGGGGTGGAGGCCAATGATTCTGCAGGATGACTACGCTAAACTTTTAATGTTGTTTTTTTTTCCCCGAAACACTGAAAGAACGAATTTTTAGAGTTTTTTTTTTAGTTGAAGGTTAACTGGTTTCAGGGAAGGAAGCTCGTGCGGTAAAACAAGTATAACATCCACGCCTCGCGGTATTCTTCTCTGACGACCCTTCTCTGACGAATGGTGATAAGCCAGCGATTAGACCACTGCGTCACCGGGTCGGCTTCAATGCTTTTCACTACCGGCTACAAAAGAATTCGTTCAATTCCGACCCTCTACATGGGCACACATACGTACATCCATGGATCTCACTTGTTACGCCACTAGTGTAAGATGGTAGAATGTTTCCTTCAACTTTCTGCTTGCTCTGGATGCATTGTCTTAAATTTCTTTTCAAAATTTTTCATTTTTTCTTACGAAAATAGTGCTGTACTTGAACATTTATCTAAAAGAAAATGTCATTTTCGTTTATCCAAATCAAATTTAAATGTTGTGCCACCCAGACACAATACCTCCCCCTCCTTAACTTCCTTCCTTCCAGCCAGTGACTTTGCCTTGCATTCCTCTCCTACAAAACAGTCGTCAGCCACTTTCTGCACGTTCACTGTCCTGGGGCAGTCTTAGGGACGCTAGTGTAGCTTTGGACTCCACTTTTCGTGTTGGAATTCCATATTTTGTAACGAAAAGAAATAACTCACGGTATGCAGCGTGCGCCGAGCCATTTGCTCGCTGACGCTGCTCGGGCATCCGAGATTTAAACTGGATGTGATTTGTGCCTCCATTACCAAGCGGTCCGCCTGTGCGAGACTGGATAGTCTACGTCCACCCGGGTCATCAATGGCATGTATGTGGTAGGCCACCGCATGCTTTCTGAGCGCTGGTACCTCCGGCGACGGTATACTCGCAGTACATCCTTGATACTCTTGCCCTCGGAAACCTTCGTGTTCTTACCACTTGAGCGATAAAATGACCCACCTGTCTGAGGCCAACAATGCGTCCACGATGAAAGTCGCTCAGATCAGTACACTTACTCATGTTCGTTGACCGCGATGCACTGATAGGAAGCCCTTATGTTCGCCAATTTATCGCCTGAGTTCGGTTTGAATCCGTTCCACTCTGCGTGGTGGATGCCCATTCCAAATGTCCGTCATCCCTATCTCTAATATTTTGTCTATTGAGTGCATATGCAAATGTGTTGTGAACTGGCGGCGTTTTACCTTTTACTTTACAAAGAGCGTGCAGATTATTCGTTTGCAGGAACTTGTGAAAACACTGGGAAAACCCACGTTGGAATTCGAAAGAATAATCTGATAGTAGGCTCACGTTCGTCAGAAAATTACTGATTTGAACAAAGGCGAATCTTCCATATCCAAAACACACAAATGTGGCCAATTCCAGAGCTTGACCGCCGCTCTGTGAGTAAGATTGTAAGGTAGCAGCAGTTCACTTCAATCAAGATAATGAGCAGGTACATTGGTGTCCAAAATTAAGACATTCGTGGGGATAAAACGGAAAACAAGTAACACTAGGTAGGGAGGTTTAACATGTAAAGAGACACGATCATAAAAGTAATAAATATACTATGATAACAGACAAATATGAACCAGGGTCACATCCGCAAATGTCACCAAAGGGCGATGTAAGAATGTAACCTCTCGTACGGAAAGACAGCTCTCACGATGAGGATACATACTCATCAACAGGTCTGTGGCCAAAGAATACCATATAAGGGAGGGGATGCGTAGTATGTGAAGAAGCTGACGAACTCCTACGTGTCGTCCCAGAGAATCCCAGGCATACTCCGTAGGGTACGGATTCGGAGACCTGGTTGGCCAGTCCATACGCCGAATATCTTCGCTCTGCAAGAAATCATCGACAAGCTGATCACTGTGCAGGCGAGTGTTTTTATGCATTAAAAAGAACTGAGGACAAACAGCTCCCCGAAATAGATTGACTTAACGCTCTCAGATCTCGTTCCTATAGCGCTCAGCATTCACATTGCCTCCTGCGAACACGTGAAGGGGTGTGTGGCCGTTGAATATAAATGCCTCCCAACACGAGCAGAGTACTACCGCCTCCGAAAGAGTTTCAATTGCGAACGTTTGCAGGATCATTACGGGTTTTATATTTCCTCCAGATGAAATGTCGATGAGAATCCGTTTGTAGACAATCTAGACTCGTCTGTAAAATGCACACTGGCCCACTCGTCCTTGGCTCTAGGAACAAAGTTGTCTACACCATTTCAAGCGAGCTCTCCTGTGAGATGCTGTTCAGGGGACGCAAACCCTTGAGTCTCCTGGCAATATGGCCAACTGCATTAGGTCTTCGATATATTGATTGCCTTGATATCGTAGTTCCAATGGCAGCGGAGGGCTCCAAAGACAATCGCCGTTCTGTATAGGACCCATGACGCTGCGAAGTTAAAGCGACATAACAGTCCTCACGAGGCGTTGTACGCCTTGGACGACCTTGGTCAGGCATTCGTGACGCCTCACTGGTGTTGTTAAATTGCTGCCATAACTGTGAACCCATTCTGGGGTGGATATTCAGATCCCTTGTGACCTGGGCCTGAGAACGGCGTGCTTCTAGTCATCATATCGTTTGCCACAGTACAGCGTTAGATGCACGTGTATCAGACATAAGGAAAGCATTTATGGCTACCGGCATTTCTCGTTGACAGCTTACACGCGCTGTCAGTGAGAAATGTCACTGCCGTTCCCTGTCGGTTATCAGTATGTACCACAATGTACAGTTCTGCTTAGTGATATGCAAATTTCACTGTGTGCATTTACACTAAGGTGCAAAAATTAAGGATGAATAGGAGAAATTAGCATAACAGCGGAACGAGTAGGCAGAACGGACCGAAAGACCACTCAGGAGACAAGACTAGAGTCCGGTACGGTAAGGCATGCGCATATATGCAGCATGACGTAGGTAGGGGGGTCGGAAGGGTATAAAGCACACGGGCGGTGTACGCTCAGCATTGCTGCCACCGTGTGATATGGCCAACAGGCAATCCAGTAGACGACATCTGGATGACTTTACCCGAGGTCGCGTCATTGGGAAGTTGGAAGAAGGTCGAAGTGTGACTAGTGTGACCGAGGAGTTCGGGATCGCTCATAGCATCGTTTCACGAGCTTGGAGAGCATTTCAAACGACAGGAACAGCTGTCTCGAGAGTTTAGCAGTGGTCGTCCACGAGAAATCACGGTGGCGGACGACCGGTATATTGTTCTACACGCGAGAAGAGACAGACAACTGGACGTCCGTTATCGCGTTTTACCGTGGCCAGGAGGCTGCACAAAGGTGGTCAATTTGCGCGACGACCAGTATGGTATGTGCCATTAACGCCTGCTCATCGGAGACGGCGGTTTCTGTGGTGCCAGAAACACAAGAACTGGACACCTCAGCAATGGGTTCGAGTTCTCTTTACGGATGAGAGCCGATTTAGTCTGACGAGCTATTCTGGACGTATACACATCTGGAGAGCAGAGAATATCACGCAATCACACCTCCAACATCATCGAAAGGGACCGGTTTGGATGTGGCGGAGTTCTCGTTTGGGGCGGTATCATGCTTGGTAGCCGTACTGACCTTCACATCTTCCAAGGAGGTTCAGTCACTAGTGTCCGCTATTGTATCGAGGTTCTCCTGTCTCACGTGCGTCTGTTTAGAGGTGCTGTGGGTCCTGAGTTCCTCTTCATGGACAGTGGCTGTTGCAGAGCTGTTGGAGAGTGAAGATATTCAACGCATGGATTGGCCCGCTAGGTCCCCGGACCTAAATCCAATCGAGCACGAGTGGGACTTTCTCGGGAGACGTTTGGCAGCACGTCACCAGCCGCCAGCAACGATTCCACAGCTGCGATTGGCGCTACAAGAGGAATGGGCCACGATGCCTCAACAGTTCCTTGACAACCTCGTCCTCAGCCTGGACAGACGTTGTAAATCCTGCAACGCAGTCAGGGGTGATCATATTCCCTACTAAAGACTGGATTTTTCTTGGCAGCCGCCTGTCACATGGACGTTTCTGTCCAGTTGTGCTCGAAGCTACCTTTTTAATAAAGTGCCTTTGTATCCCTTGTTTGGACCGTTTTGCTCACTTGTCCCATATTCTCACATCTTGGGGATTTTATGGTATGATTTGAGTCGATGTGGAGCACTTCTGCACGACGTTACATTCGAAAAACCGTCTCGTCCTTAATTTTTGTACGCCAGTGCATTTCTCGTGTCCGTTTGGATACATTCTGTAAACATCGCACCATTTCATCGAGTGCTTTGGAATATTTGCCCTTTATGCCTTTCGTACTTCCCTTTTGGACAGCAATGTAGTTCAAGAAAGCGCATCGTATGAAAATCACAGGGATGACGTCACCCACGTGAGGTACATAAAGGGGTGCAGTACGATGTCGACTATCATGTAGCAGTATCACAGTCGCAGGCAAAACAGCTGTTGTGGAGTAACTGTCGACAATGTCATATCTCAGTGATCTCAAAAAAGGCATGATTATTGGTGCTGTTACTGCAGGTACGTCAGGAACTAGAACAGCAGAAATAGTAGACAACACGAAGAACTGCATCGAAAATTATAACCTATCAAAAAAGACATGGCGTTGCCTTCAAACGTGCAAATTGTGGACGCCAAACGAAGATGTCAGATAGAATTCGGCGAAAGTTGGCATGGACTGTACAACGGAAGCACAAGATCACGGCACCGCAAATATCAGCAGAGTTGAACATCAGTCGGACAAACCTCTAATTACCAACGTCATTGCAAGAAAATATGTAAAGTGGTGCAAAACACATAAAACGTAGGATACTAAGGACTGGCAACGGGTCAACTGGTCTGATGAATCGTGTTTCGCATTGTTTCCCTACCACTAGTAAAATGTACGTCTGGAGAAACCCTTCAGAAAGCACAACTCTGTCTCGTTTCGACAGTAAAGCATGAAGGTGGGTCCCTGCTGCTGTGAGGTGCCATATTGTGGTATTCTTTAGGGCGACTGGTTATTTGAAGGGTTGTATCACATCTGCAACGTACGAACCCATTCTTGGGGACCACCTGCGCACAATGTTGCAGGCATTGTTCCTTAATGACCGTCCCTTTCAAGCAGAAAATGCACCCGTGCATTGTGCAAAGCGTGTGAAGTTGTGGTTTACAGAGCATTGAGGTACAGCAGCTGCATTGGCCACCTCAATCTCCAGATTTCTATATTATTTAATCTTTATGGAAATATCTGGGGCAAAAGGACAGATTCCACTTTTTATCTGGAACATCGCTGGCACATATTCCACAGAAATAATGGTCCCAGATTCCACTTTATCGTATATGCATGACTTGTATACGTCTATTCGAAGTCGAATCGCTTCTGTTCTAAAAGATCTAGGTGGGTCTAACGCTGATTAATAAAATGTTTGCACGAACAGTTAGTTGGGTGTGACCAAGAAATGTAGGAACAGGATCTCATGGATCAAGAAAATGACAAGAGTTGGTGACATCATGATCAAGGTAAAGACAGTCAAGTGACAATGAACCGGACAAATTGTTAGACCTATACACTCCTGGACAACTGAAACACTAGGCTGGATACAACAGGAAACAAAATACGAAGCAGAATACCACGTCTTTTTTTTTTGATTGGAGGTGTAACGACCACCGTGAGCAACTCAATGGGCTATAAGCAGTCGCCCGTCCCTAATTTAGGGTCACTGGTTCCAGGGAAGGGACAGAGCCAGTGCCGTAAGACCAACACAATATCCATGCCTCACCGGGATTCGAACCCGGACCCCGTTCGGACGAATGATCAAAGGCCAGCGCCTTAGACCACTGCGCCACCGGGGCGGCAAATACCACGTTGGAGATGGAAATTTGAAAGAATACATGTAAGAGAATTTCTCAAGACAAAGAGAGTTCTGGAAGAGACATAGGGAGACCTTCATCCATCAGTTTGGATTGCGAATGGTTTTTGATGTTGATCAGGCAATCAAAATGCTTGAAGTGCCTATGTATGCTTAAGAATCAACCATTCATTTCTTCCCTCGTTTGTGTAGCACAAAGTGCAACATTGTTTTAATGATCTCTATGAGCACAGAAGGATGTGGTATCCAGTGCTCTTAGTCACTCGCATGGTAATCTTAAGACTACGCCGACGATACCAGGAATATGGAAATGCACCTCGACAACCAGCTTCTGATCTGATTAGGGTCACAACTTCTCAGGCGGACCGATATCTGGCACTCAACAGCAGGACGGCACAAAGAGATGACAGCAAAACGACTCCCTGTGGAGTTCGGCTGTGCTTTAGACACGATGGACTTTCTTCCAATGATTTAGAATCCACATTCATCAAGCCAAAGGACCCTCTTCCAACAATTCAGAGTGCACATTCATCAAACCCAAGGAGCCTCTTCCACCGATTTAGAATCCACATTCATCAGACCGCAGGACCCTCTTCTAACAATTAGAATCCACTACCGGTACTCCGGAACTGGTTGAAATCGTTTTACCTTTTTCTCTGGTGACAACAATGCTCACCGGATAGGTCTGCTGTTGTAATGTAGAAGCTAATGTAATTAATGATTACCGTATGCTATGTAGAAATCAGGGACAAAGTGTGCTAGTTCCAGTGCTATCTCTGGAAACAATATTAAATCTCTCATTCCATATTGGAGGTTGGGGGTGGAAAAATCTCTCTGCATCCTTTTTGTCTCTCACCTAGTAGCAGACACTTGCTCAAGCAAGAGCAGATGTCTACGACAGGTGTCGCTCAGTAGGAGGGCACGCATTCGCAGAACGATTCATAAATTAGACGGAGGACAAGAAATAGCGAGAGCAAAAAGCGGAGAGGAAAGATTGGAGAATGGAAAGCTGAATTCGCAGTGAAGGGAAAGAAGTTAGTTTGGTAAGTGAATGACACAATTTATTTGCAGCATAAATGAGAAAAAAAAGTAATTCTATTAACATATAACTAAAAGAAATTAACATTAAGGCAGTTCAATGTTTTGGGGGTGGCAATGTTTTATGTACAAACGAAAAAAACACATAAGTGAGAAAGTTATAAATGGAATTACACTCTACTTTCCATTGTACATGATTCTGTAATACTATTGAAAAGGTCATATGTCACCACTGACAGAAATACTGATGCGACGAAAACTGATGACTTTGCCTGTTGGCATGAAATGGTCTACTGGGCCATGACCCCGGTAGAGAAGGCCTTCGGCGGTGGATCGCAGCCTACGGGAGAGACAGCCTGGGGCGCATTGGAGAATATGTCCGATGGTCACGATCGTTGTTTTGGAAGTTCTGTAATGAAAGATTGTATCACAAATGTGACATATCGCTACAAATGCATAATGTCTTTTTATTAAAAAGGATCAGAAATAAAATTACGAGGTTGTAGCTCCCGTTTTTTAATTCTGAAAATCAATTTGTGGGTTCTGTATGTTTTTGTTTGTTTTCAGTCAGTAACAGGAATGAACGATCCTGGGAGAATGTTTTCAAATATTACGCCATTGTTTTTACTGTTATAAAAAATAATATCTGAACTAATTACAATGTGAAAAGAAAAAAAAAAGTATTAAGTAAGTTGGATTTCTTCATTCTGAAAGAGAACAACTGATGTATTAAGATTATAATCGGCTTTGGCATTTGAGCCGACAGCTCTTTCTCAGAAGAACGAGATAAGTTGGATTTGTAAACACCAGAAGGTAGTTAAAAACTGATACCAAAAGATTTTCTAGTTCAAGAGATACTGCGATCCTGGAAGTGACATAAGTTTACTGAGATCTGTAACCAGCCATGTTTTTGCGCTTCGTGATGTGTTGGAGCTGACAGATTAACTTCCGATTTGCATTATGTTTGCATCAGGTGTCTTAACAGAATTTGTTTTGAGAATAAACTAGTTCGCTGGTTTGCTACGACAAATTCTGATGATGGAGAGCTGCCCCAGTGGCACAGTTGTCTAAGCGACGGCTTCTGACCATTCATCTGAGACGAGTTCGGGTTTGAATCCAGGTGAGGCTTGGATGTTGTGTTTAGCTTACAGCACTAGCTCCCTCCCTTCCCTGAAGTCAGTGGCTCTAAATTAGGGACCAGCAACTGCTTATAGCCCATTGAGTTGCTCACAGTGGTCGTTAAACCAACCCCCACCCCACCCCCACAGGGGGATTATTTTTGTTTTAGTTCCTTCTGAATCTTCTTTGACAATTCACAATGCAAACAAATATCATAAATGTAAGTACGTAACTCACATAGTTAGTTTTCTATTGTATCATAAGGCATTGCGATTTTGAAATTACCCAGTAAGTAACGATGACTGATTGATTGTTTCGTGCCGTTTCATTTATCATTTGTGTTGCACTAGTGTCCCTTTTCGTACTTTTTTTCTTTTTTAAGCTGACAAAATTATTCTCACCAGCCATTCAGAACTCTCTGTCATACAGGGCAGTTAATATGAAGTAAGAGATCAACAAAAAATTTTCCTTTAGCCCACAAGTAATGTCAGCATTCGTAATGAATGTCTCATTACAAGCAGTATGCGTTTTGTTAATCCGTATACAATCAAGATTCTTTTAACGATCAGTTTTGTAATACACGAATCATACACCAGTTTGAGAACAGTGCAGTAGGTGATCTTTATGTTCTGTCAAAGGGAAAAAGTATCACACCTCGGAAGAGAAATTGTTGCCTCCTTTCGAAGCAATGCAACAAATATTGACATGCCAATGCAAATTTGGGAAGAGGCCTGAGTTTTGATAAAGAGATACCTGACATGAAAACTTTTATCTCATTTGCTGCAACTAAGTTTTACAGGAGGATAAAACTCAACAAGAATGACACCAAATTTTTGGGTATAATGAGCACGTCTTTTGAATCTGTTCCGACGTGAATTAAATTTATCACAGCTATTCAAAGTCAATGAAACCGTTCTGGAAAACAGTAGCATTTGACCGAACAGAAGTGTTTTTTCAATCAGGTTTTTAAACCCGCAGACATCGCTGTAATGGAATCGTAAACTGACACCCTGTGCTTGCAGACTTGTGCATTAAGAAAAATTTGAAATAATATGAGAAACATTTCCCAGCAAAAAGCTCTCCAACAATGCAAGATTTTTTCAAATCAGACTCTTAGAAGCAGAGATATCAACAAGTATAAGATATGCATCTACGCCCTCTTACGGGAAAAACATGCATTATTTTAAGAAGAAAGTATTTCTCAAAAGGTTTTGCTTTGTGAGCGGTATTGGTCCAGAAAAGAATTTTTCAGTCGAGTTTTCAGGAGCTCAGATGTTGCTGCAAATACAGCAGAAGTACAATTTAACACTTATGCCCCCTGGTGGGAAAACCATTTTTTACCAAATATTAGAAATTATATGAAAAACATTTCCCATCAGGAGCTGTATGCGATACAGCAAGAATTTTTCAAATTCGAGTTTTAGAAGCAGAAATATCGATGGAAACAGAATTTACCTTTAACCCCCCCCCTCAGCGGAAAGTCTACAAGTTACTTGAAAAATTTTGAATTATATGAAAAACATTTCACACAGGAAATGCTATCCAACAAAGAAGGAATTTTTCAAATTGGACTCTTTAAGTAGAGATATTGACAAAAATAAGATATACATCTATGCCCCCTGGCAGAGAAACCATGCAATATTTTAAGAAAATATTCCGAAAAGGTTTATCAGCATGAGTGGCATCAGTCCACGAAAGAATTTTTTCAATCGAAATTTTAGAAACTCAGATTTTGTGGCAAATACATCAGAAGCAGAATTAATACTTATGCCTGGTGGCCAAACTCCCTCCTAGTGGAAAATCTATGCGTAACTTGAAAAAGTAACTACCTAAAATTCTCTCGAATCGAAAGGTAAAGGATTTTTTTCAATTGGATATTTAGAAGCAAATATATGGAATAAAATGTATTTTGAATTCAACATGATCTGCATTCATGCCCTCTAGCAGCGAAATTGTAAATTGTAAGAAGAACGAAATGGATCAGCATTCGCATATTTCAAGCTTTCCAATGCAAAAAGAATTTTTCTAATCGGACAAATACACTCTGTAGAAAAAAAATCGGTGCACTGCGAAAAATCATCCGACAAGCACGAAACTTAACATGCAAATGATACAAAATGGACAGCCAACGAACGCACACCCCAAAACACATAAGGTCAATCGGCCGCTGTGTCAATTCAGATGGCTGCTGTGGTACAGTTGTTAGCAGTAGCAAATGAGAATGCCTCGAAGACCCACCCGACGACATTACAACCAGTTGAGTGAGCGAGTTCGAGAGAGGGAGCATCACCGCACTCCGGGAAGCGGACTGGTTGTACTGACGTATCACCCGCCACAAGGGTCAGTGATGCCGCAGTCAGGCGATGTTGTTACCAGTGCAGTGGTTCTAACAGGGCGTCCATAACCATCTCGAGGGCAGCGATAGGCCTAGCATGACGAATTCTCGCTAGGATTGTGCGACAGATCGAGCTGCCAGACGCACACCAACAGCTTCACTATCTGCATTCAGAGGCACCTACCCACATCTCCTGGACGTGTAGTGTCATGCAAAAAGAAAAGAAACGGAGACATCAACACCTTCCGATGTCTCAAAAGGTTATACGAGGTGAGCAGTATCGGTTTACGAAAGAATTTTTTCAATTTGGTTTTTAGAAGCTCAGATTTTGTTGTAAACACTGGCCGAAATAAACATTTACGTCTCCTGGTGGCCAAACCATTCTTTACCAAAAATGAGAAGTTATATGCAAAACATTTCCCATCAGGAGCTGTACCCGATGCAGGAAGAATTTTTCAAATCAGACTTTTGCAGCGGAGATATCGGGAAAACCGTGCTTTACCTTTATGCCCCAAATAGAAAATCTGTACATTACTTGAAACTGAGACAGTAACTGAAATTGTTTTCGATATAAATGGCATCGAAAGGAAAAAGAATTTTGTCAATCAGATATTTAGAAGCAAATATATGAAATAAAATGCGTTTTAAATTCGATAAGATCTGCATTTATGCACTCTAGCGGCGAAGTTGCACATCGGAAAAAAATGGAATTAAAGAATCATCATTTCACATTTCAAGCCCCCCCCCAATTCTACAAATCAATCAGATAGCTGCAAAAATGTGGTGTCCCCAGCCAAACAGACAAAGTGATAACATACGCACAATCTTTTTTTTTTTTTTTTTTTTTTACAAGAGATGAGCTAATAACACAGCTTCAGTACTGCTAACAGACAAGAAAACCAACAACCCCTGCATTTTGCAGGGGGTGGGGAGGGAAATTTGTCAGACATAAGTCATATCAGTAGAAAAATACAAAAGCACAAAACATTGTGCAGGGACAAAAAAGCATGAATGGAAAAAATTCCAGGACATATAACAGAATTTTAGAATATTTCCAGGACAAAATGGAATTCCAGGATGTGTACAAACCATGACAAGATAAATAAACCTACTCAATAAGTAAAACACAACAACATAATTAAATAATTTACATTTTTTATTACACAATGATTATGTAAACAGAAGGCCTCATCATTTCATGCTTTCTATGATGAAAATTTCATTTGTTTACTCTAAGTAGAATCAACAATAGTACATAATTATGAAAAACGATGTATACATACAAATTAATATATAATACATACATATATATATAAATAGCATTCTGCTGCAATTGAAGAACAGCTAGAATATCAGTCAATATGGCAGTGTGTTCCTTGACTTGAAGATCAAGACCTGAGGCATGTCGCATGCATAACAACACTGCGTATTGTAATCATACATTCCTGAGTAAAGGCAGGTTTTGTTGATATGATAAGTAAAACACCAGCTTCAGGCCTTTGCTTCATTAGTATACAACAACCAAACAAGATTGAGCACTTTTGTTGTGTTAAAGCTACTGTTGGTGAACTCCATCAGCATTCTCTCCACCACGTGGAAACCTATTTTGTTGTTGAGATGGAAGGCGCTAAGTAAAAGAAAAATATAGCAATTAGAAAAAAAAAAGAAAGGAACCCCATCTGCATTTCACAGAAACCAACATAGAAATGAAAACAAAAAAAGCAAACAATGAAATATTTTCAGATAGAAGCTAAAAAATTAATCACATCTGTTGATTATAAGCAGGAACTGACTTATGACAGTTTGGGGCCCTCCTCATATTACAAAGTAACAGTGATTGGTTGCCCCGTACATTCTTATGCTAGGACTGGTTACATAGTTATTGCAGGTATATTAAGACATTAATTTGCCAATAATATAGTGTTCTATTTATTTGTGGAAATTATAATTGTCAGTTCCATGTGTTTCAATATACAGGGTGATTCATAAAGAAGTATACAGTTTCAACGCACTATAAAACAAGAACAATGTAAGACATTTTATGTTACCTGTAACAGCCTTAGTCATACGACATACATCGAGCCGGTAATCCATTACCATTTCCACTTTCCAGATGCTGTAAAACAGTAACAGTTGAAGACATGGAGTACAACTGCGAACCGTTATGTAGGAGTACTCATAAAGTTTGTGTTCCGCTACTGAGGGGCACAAACTGCCCTTCCTGATGATCTAGCGAAGTTCAAACAGCATATCACAACGACTATCACTGCACTTGATTCAGATATCTTGCCTCGCGTTTGGGCGGTATTGGATTACGTATGACTAAGGGTGCACACATAGAACATCTGTGACTGTCTCCAAAAAAACTTGAAATATTCCCCTACAATTCTGTTACAGGTAACATAAAATATCTTACATTGTTCTTGTTTTATAGTGTGTTGAAACTGTATACTTCTTTATGAATCACCCTGTACAGTTCTGAAATTACCATTTTAGCTTTCTTTAGTGGAGGAACATTGAGAATCAGTTTAATGCAAAAAAAAAGCAAGTAATATATAACTATATTAGGGGGGCTGAAAGGTCAGGGCCCTGGGCATGTGCCCGAATGTCCTCCCATATATTAGGCCCTGATTAGAAGCACGACAGTTCCTACTATCCTTCCCCAAAACTTTTTTTAAAGGACAATACTAATTGCAAACGTGATAATGATGAGCACAATCAATACTTTTAACGTTTACATGCAACTTAACTATGAAATTTACAACATTTTTTCCATATCATTTAAGTTTGTGAATATAATAAATTAGAATTTAAGATATTTACAGGGTTTGCACACATTTGCAGAAAATAAATTCCAGGAATTAAAATTTTTGCTAGAATCATAAACATACATACCTGCCAACATTGGCAAGAGCCTTGTCAGTAGTTACTAGTATTACTGAGCGGCACACATAGAAGCTTTTATATGAAACTATCTATCTCTTTGAGAAAAAGAAATACGCACCACAACACAAAATGTCACAACAAACAAGGACACTAATGAAACAAACTTAACATGTGAGAAACACAAAATGGATTCCCCTGATGAGGGCACGATAGGTAATATTGCGATAATTAAGTTTGAAACTTCTCCCAATAAAAATCAGTCAGATGTGTTCAGAATTCCACAAAACTTGACTGACGGGAAATCTGAAATTTGCAAAAAATGCATTAATTTTTACAAATTTACCAAATCCGTCACTTCCGTTATGGGGAATTTCCCCCTTCCTTATCAAACTTAAATGCAAAAACCTATGGGACATGGGATATTTAACAATGCAGGAGAGTATGATGAACATTGCGGGGGGGGGGATTACAGGAGAAACCTTTGCCCTGTCCGACATCCTTTTCAAGCTATAATACTGCACAGAGGCAACATCGTGAGAAAAAGAAAGTACGATTACTACGGTTTAGAAAGTTTTGTAGAGAAGGAATTCCATCCTCCGAAGAGCATTTCCCCTACCCGTTACTCCCTGAATTTCGGTTCACTTGTTCATCGATCTCATGAATGACCACAATAATAAGGAAAATGGCGGAATTCCTCGAATTTGCGGCAGAAACTTATGCCTGAATATTACGGCGAGAGTTTCACGTCTAACTTCCGTTTTCGGAAATTGTTTTTGGAAAGAAAAAATGTGGAATTCCACTTAAGAATCTCATGTATATCATAAAATAATAACAAAATAAAAAAAAATAAACAAAATGAAAATTCGCACAATTCGTAGTTTCAACAGTGAGTTCCACAGTTCCTTAGTCAGACGACAAAATCCGTAGAAACTACGGACATTCCGTAGTAGTTGGCAGGTATGCATAGAGTTTCATTTTATACTTTGCAAATTGGGGAGAAATTTACGAAGCATTTAGAATTCTAATGAAGTCCAGTGGGTTCCACTGTTGCAGAGTGTTCATCAGGGTGTATATTTTAAATAAAGTGGTAAAATTTCCTGTATAATTGTTGTTCTGTATAAAATTTATATAAAGTAATCCGGAACTTAGCACAATTATAATAATACAAATGATTTTGCCAAGGCACTGAAGATTCCCTATTTCATAATCATCTATTCTCATGCACACTGGTGGCACAGAGGCCATCTACATATCAATCTACTTCAGTGAGAAAAAACAGTGCTAGAAGGTAAGGCCATCTTGGACTCGTGGGAAGGTTTCCACATGCTGTTGTGACTCCAACTGCACACAACTGCTATACCACAAACCAAGTTCACTGAAAATATGGCACTCAAAACTTTATGTACTGCAGCATCACATGAGCTGGCATCAAGTCTCCACATTCTACGTATGGAAGGAAGTAATGTCATCATAAACCGACGCCACAGGGAGCTAGAACAAACAGACAGAATTCAAACATTTCCATTTTTTTTTTTCATTGCAAGAATGCAAGAAAAGATTCCAAGACTATTCCAGCACCTAGAGCCGTGTCCTGCGTCCATTTGGGCTTGCAGACCTCCGGCTCTCCCTCGTTGGGCTTGATTGTGGGTGGGGAAGTCGGCGGACGAATTATTAATTTATTCCATGGATGAAAATAAAGTTTCCCACGAACCAAAAAGCAAAAGAGGTAATGAGGAAGGCTCATCCCCTTCCACCAAAAAGCATGTGCCTGATTCTTGTAATGCTCGTTTCTTTTTGTGCACTCATTGGACCCTTCAAAGCCTTTGATATAAAAAAAAAAAAAAAAAAAAATCAAGGGCTTTCCATGCCTGGAAAAAAGGGATATCGAATTCCAGGATTTTTCAACATTCCAGGGTATGAACCCTGAATTTAAAAGATACTCTGTGATGTATATTCTAATTTAAATTTCCTTTTTAACAGCTTTCTCTATGTAAATTTGAGTTCATCCTTCTTTAGCATTTTTCAAACTTTCTATTACCAAAATATATTAAAAATAACGACGAGTATGATCATAAAAATAATCATAATATAATAAGGAAGAGAAATGAGAGAGAAAAGAAAACAGAACAGCCTGTCTAGAAAAATTTAAAAATCCAAAAATCAAAGAACTTTCTTATCCCTGCTAGAACAAAAATTTCCAACACTTTCACAAGCCAACATGAAAACGTACGAAAATATACTTTGTAGAAATGTATCAGTATTAAAAAAAAACATTCAATAAACAATTACAAAAATGTTTAATAAATATTTTAAAATTGAAACACGAAAATAAACTTTACGCACATGTTGAATAGCATTATTTCACTGGTATATTCAGTTTCCTGTGTTACATAGCTTATTTCCATAATAACTGTAGATAATCTGTAGCCCTTAGAGTGCCCAGGTATTATCCAAAGCAATCCTTAGTTACAGGATGAATTTTATTCAATCATGCCTGTTGTTCACTCTACAGGAGAGGAACGAGTGCATGTCAGAGGAAAAAGGTGTAGAGTATTTGCAAATTAAAAAAAAAAAAAAAAAAAAAAAAAGAAGAAAAGAAAAGAAAGGTCACCATATAACTTGTTTCATATTACCATAACCCATAACTTAATAAGTACGTTAACATCTGAGGTTTTATGCAGATTTTCAAAAATTTTAATGAAAAAAATTTTCAATAAAACTCTTATTTCAAAAATACTGGAAATGCAAGTTACCATGTTCGGCCTCACGAGAACAAACATGATAACCCACGTGTATTAATTTTTAGTAACATTTCACACCAAGCATACATGAGACTGGCAAAGAAATAAAAACACTGAACTTTTTAACTGGATGAAAAAATCAAAACATGCGATGAGAAAGTGCGAATATAACGTGGCACAAGATGGAACTGTTCGCTGTAATTTATTTGTGTAAATATTAAACTGGAGCACATTGCTGTATTTGTAATATAAAACTATTGAATTCAAAACAAAATATCATTTTAAAAGGCATTTCTTCAAACACAGTATTTTATTTTGTTGTTGCACTAGTCACAACATCAGTTTAAGTTTCCTCTTGTATTGCTTTCTTCTCAACATGTTCCACGGCCACATCTTTTGTCGACATTGCAGCTGCACAGCATTCATTGCTTAATTATATTTTCTGCTGATATCATTCCATTCCTATTTCTTCATTGTTGCTTTGCTTTCCTTTTTTTTCTTATTTCCTTAGATGACAATAATTTCATCCATCATGCTGAAAAAACTTTTAAGTCTGAGGACCGACCATGAGTATTTTGAACACCATACATCAATTCTTATGAATTTCCCCTCCCTTATCCAGCTTATATACAAACATTTATGAGGGGGAAATAACATTTCACAACAACACAGGACAGCGAGAACATTGCGGTGGCAAGAAAAAACAAATTACAATTACGAAAGAAATCTTAGCCTTTGAGACTTCCGTTTTGGAAAAACTTTTCCCCATTCTTCAGCAGAGATGCAAATATTTATGGAATAAAAAGATACTTAACAACAATACTAGGCAGAAGGTGCAATGCGCGAGAAAAAATATGATTACGGGAGAAATTTTCACTCCATGTCACCTCGGTTTTTAAAGTTTTGAAAGACGGAACTACGCCCTCAAATGGAAAATGAATCCCCACCAACTCCCCAAAAGGAAAATGACGACCACCATCAACTCCCCAAAAGTTCTGTTCAGTTGCGCATTGATCTCAAGAATGCCCCGAATGATAACAGAAATGGTGGAATTCCTTGAATCCATGGAAATCTTTGTGCGGTCTTAACACTTCCGTTTTCGGGAATCGTTGCCCACAGTTTCATGCTGAAATACAAACATTATACAATATTTAATACTGGGCAGGGGCAACATTGTGAAAAAAAGAGATTGCAATTACATGAAAATCTTCACTCTGTTGAACTTCCATATTTGGAAGTTACGAAATACTGTTTCCAGATGAAAAATGACCCCCCCCCCTCCCCTGCAGAATTCCATGAATGCACAGAATCTCATGCATGACCAAAGTGAGGATGGATTTTTATCAAATTCTACAGCACAAAAGACAGACTAAGAAATCAGTGCGGGCAACTGAATATTTTGCAGAAATGCAGTTTTTAAAGAGCCTTGGTTATATTTTGCTTCTAAAAGGTGCCATAACATTAATCATTTGAACTGGCAACTATCTTTAAAATTGATTTTATATCAACAATCTATGTGGAGAAGAATGAAGAATTGTGAACATGGCTTTGATAATTATCAACATTGTTCGACAAAAAAGGCAGAATTCCGACAATTCTTTTACTTGGAAATATCCACCATACAAAAGAAACATTCATCAAGACTACTCTTTGGTTCCTTCCAAATTCAAGGAATGGCACACAGCATTGCTTTCCAATTTTGAAGCCAACTTTCCAAAGTTGACCTGCAACTATGATAACGCAGTGCCTCAATGTTGTCTTGGTCTCCCATGGGCATTCCAAAGTATGCTTGATATGCAATGCAAAAATTAGTCCCTGTGCAAGGTTTGTACTCTTCCAAGCAAAATAAATTCAAGCACTTTTCAAGGACTTTTCAAACCCAAATTATCATATGTGTGTACTGTTGGTCAGGGAGTAGATAGGTATTTTAGTAGACCATTAATCTTAGCTGGGACGGGCACATCTTCAATGACCTGCCTGTTATCCCTTGCCCCCAGTTGGTTTATTTTATTAACTTTGAATTGCCCCCTCTGTTTTTGGTGTTTTTCAAAATCATTTTATTTTGTGGAATATTTTGAATGGGTACTTCATTTCCATATTCATCTGCTGGCATGACACTTATTGTTTGCTTTAACTCTTTATTTTTGATGCTTTGATGCATTTTTTGATGTAGCAAAGAGACTACATCAAAAAATGCATCAAAGGTCTACACATGAAGCACAAGCAATTCCTGGAAGTTTCATCCTCTGGCAAGAACACGTCCCTGAACCCAGGAAACAGAAGTCCATTACAATTTGCGAATACATCATTACACTTGTTTTACTCACATGGCTGACACTTTACTCTGTACAGATATCATAGCCAAGGCACCAGCTGTCCACACACTCCCGTGGGTTGAATGCAAGTTCAACGCTATTAGATGATATTGGTGTTTTTATCAGAACCACACAGAAATCTCCTTCAGAATCACATATTTTTAGCACAATTATTTAACATGCTCTTTCATATCTATCATTACTTAAAAAGCCAAAAAAAAAAAAAAAAAAAAATCAAGTACTATTAACAGAGCCTTAAACTTTTTCAAGTACTTTCAAGGACTTGAAAATGAACTTTTTAAATTCAAGGACTTTTCAAGGTTTTCAAGGAGCGTACGAACCATGCTGTGGTAATTTTGTACTTGACACGCTTAGGACCAACATAGTACCCACAAACATAACAGAAAGAGTCTGGAGAGAGCTTACAATCTCTTATCATGGCCCTATTTACCCTGTAACAAAGGTGAATGACAGTGTATTAATAAAAAACACAAAATTTAAGATAATTAAAAAAGTTTTGATGATGAAAAAAAACTAAGACCACCATTGAAATCAGTCACTCTGAATTGCATAAGAAGTGTTAAAAAATCAACATGAACAATTTTTGTGCTATAGTGTAATCACTTAAATGCCAGAAATATGTGAAAACAAAATGTTAAAAATTCAGAGCAGAAGAAGTAAATAAATTACTCAACTGAAGAACATTTGAAGATACAGAGAGAGATATGGGGGTGCAAGAACACACATGCACACACAGCATGAACACACATGCTGCCTGGCATATTTTAACTTCTACTGATTCTGGAAAAATATTATTTCTTGAAAATCATACAATGATTAAACAAGATGTTGCAATGCTGTTAACTAGTTTATATCAAAACTTTTCATTACACAAAAACAAAGTTTTTGTATTTAGACATTTAAAACTTTGAAATTTTTTTACACTAAATAGCACAGTACCTGTCAGAAACTGTACATTTCTGTTTCCAAAAGATGCTTGCCTATTCTCACTTATTTTGGGGACTTGTGATTCACTAACAATAAACCTTTGATTTGGCTGATAAACTTGGTTGGAATGAGTGAGCAAATGAGGAGACAGGATACTATGGACGCCAGTTTGTGAAGGTAAAATATACTGAGGCACACTGAAGTATGTAGGAACTCCAGGAACCTATAAAAACATTTGCAGAAAAAAAATTAATAACAAGCAAGATGTTTTATCATCAAGATTTTACACCATAGAAGAAAACAAACACATAAATGACTCTCTTACGAAAAGAAGTGGTGTGTTTTATTTAAATATGGCTACAGAAAAAAAACCCTCAAGTTTTCTCCTCGAGCAAGAAGATTAACCTCTATTATAGTAAACTATACAACAATCAAGCTTCTATATAGTACTTCTATATATAGTACTATATAGTATATATGGATGTAAGGTCAGGTGGTCACTGCTTATTTTATATAAACTCTGAAGTACGGATGATGATAATGATATATATATATATGGGAGATGGGTGGATGAAATTCGAAAGTATGCAGGGGTGACATGGAGGAGACTGGCACAAGACAGACCGTTGTGGAGGAAACTTGGGGAGACCTTCGTCCAACAGTGGATTGATAATGGTTGACGATGATGATGATGATATAATTATAATTCACTCAAGTCACACTGACAACACAACTTCAAAATAAAACTCCAAACAATTATGTGGACCTCTTTCCCTGATGAGTGGTCCTCAGCCCACTGGCCACATAATTGTGTATGTGACCTAAGAGTGAATTCAAATTTTATGTATATTACCTGTCTTTAATTCCAGCAGCTAAACACAGTTTTAGGATAGTGTGGATTTAACATATTTTTTTATGTATTTCTTTTCTGTATTATATATAGTCACTGTGTCATGTGGCATGTCTTCTGGGGACATTTCAAAAATAGCAATGGAATGTTATCTAATGTGTGCAAAAAATTGATGCTTGATCTCTGACACTTATCTGTCAACTGTCTCTATACTTTACACCCTCAACCCCCAAGGTACTGCTGGCTCATTTCCAACTAGCTGCGATGTAACATTATCACTGCCCATTTTATATAAAAAATTCATACATTATTTACATAGGCCTATATGCAGTCTTAATTATTCTCATACCATTTAAAATGTTTGCCATTTCAAGATGAATTTGATTGTGAGATGCATATGCAGCAAGTTTATCTTACTAAACAGAAACTTAGTACATTCAATGTATCACTTATTCACACTGACAATTTTTTAATGAATAGAAATTACTCAACAAATGCATATTTCATTTCTATAAGACAAGTTTGAAGAGTATATGAGAGAAATAATATTACTCATGACCAATGGTTCTGACACATGCATTATATTGCTGCCTAAAGATTGTTTAGCTACCAAAATAAGGGTCTTTTTCATAATTTGCATGCATGTGCAGTGTCAAAATAGGCAATACAAGTTTATGCCTTGGTAATTCCTGTGTGTGCAGACTGCTGTACTGATGACACTCCTGTTAGAGGAGAGCAAAAGTGAATTGGCAGGGTCTGTTGTCCCAGTTTATGAAATTCAAACTGAGTATAAATAAAGGAAACCCCAAAGTTATGGTTTCAAAGAGGGGAACTGTTAGTACTAAATGCAAGATTAATCTAAATGAAAAAGAGATGGACAAGCTAAATGAATTTGTATATTTAGGAAGAATGTTTTACAGAGAAAACTGATTAGGTAGTGAAATTAGTATGACAGTGAATTTATCTTTGAAAGTCATAGCTGCCTCAGGAGGATTTCACAGGACTGATGGATTCTCAAAGAAGTCCCAAAAAGCTGTGCACAAAAATGTAATTATTCCTATTCTGGTGTACGGCAGTGAAGCCTGGGTGCTGCAGAAAAGGCATAGGAATCATTTGTGTGCTGGAAAGATGTGTTACTGATTGGGGGTTTGTGGCAAAATATGCTCTAATCATGTGAGAAACAAACATGTGTTGCATATGTGTAATGCAAAGCAAAATGTTGTTAGAAGGTGGAGAAAAAAATTATGAGGTGGTTTGGCCATGTTAAAAGAATGACTGGTGAAATGCTTACTAAGAGAATTTATTCAGTCCTAATTGGCAAGAAAGAAAGAAAGAAAGAAAGAAAGAAAGAAAGAAAGAAAGAAAGAAAGAAAGAAAGAGGAAGGAAATCATGGGGAAACCAGGTCCAGGAATGTTGTGCATTTTCTCAGACATTTTGCAGGTTTTATTTTTTTATGGTACAGCTATTGAATCTCACACGTTTTGATGCCTAATATTTCTATTTCAGGAACTACATCTGCTGTGATGATGAGTGTCAAGAAAGAGGGAATGTTGGGAGAGAGAGATATTGATCAAGGCTACCTGCTTTATGGTGGTGGTGAACTGGAGTAGGGACAAAAAAATATCCCTCAAGTAAGATGTGGGTGGCAAAGCTGAGTTCGGGCTCAATTTTAAGAGCCCGAGCCTGAATTTTATATTGCAAGACAGAGCCCAAGCCCGAATGAGCTTGAAAACTATGATTAACCTGTTTAGGCATTTAAAAAAGTCTTCTCTTCCAGACTTCCAGGCTTTCCTACCCGTGCAATTAACTGAAGTCTTTCTCAACTGCGGAGTGGGAAAGGGATATCTATCTATTTCTAAAGTTTCTTAGACCATTCATTTCATCCTGAAATGTTTCTGGGGGAGGGGGTATCAGGAAATCAGGAAAAATCGGGAGGCATAACAATCTACGTCGTATGTTGCTCAATAGAATCAGCAGGCAGCTGCCCCTTTGAGGTAGGGAGCAAAATTTTGTCAGCTTGATATCTACTGTCTACAGTTCTTATAGAAACTTTTCCTTCACAGAAATCCTGTAATTCATGGCCTATGGAATTTTGTTACCCAAGCCCAGAATGGATAGCCCTGCGGAATTCCTAATCCCCTCCTAGTCCCAGTTGCCAAAGAATTCTCTTTAACAGCTCGAAAGTGTAAAAAAGTATCATGTGATAAATCATGTAAAATCACATTAAAAGAAAAAGGAAGAAAATTCTATCCCTCTCTCAGAGCTCGAACTCCAGTAAAGATTACGCAGCCCGAGCCCGACTCAGCTCTGGTGGGTGGGCTCTATCGGGAAAGCAGAAATGGATAGAGTTCACGGTTGGGAATGGGTTACTTAGAAAAAGAAAGTACACTGTGTGGACAAAAGTGGTTGGACACCCCCAACACAGGCACAACGGTGCTCCAGCAGCAGACACGTAACAATAAGGTACAAAAACGACAACAGAAGTACGCTCAGATCAATCACTGATAAAATGGCTAGCAGAAGAGAGCACTCCGAGTTCGAAAGGGTATTATAAAAGGCAATCGCTGATAATATTGCTAGCAGGAGAAAGTGCTCAGAGTTTGAAAAGGGCTTTATAAAAGGCTACTCAATTGAAGGTATGAACATAAGAGGCATTGCTGATGTCACACAGGTTGCTAAATCGACTGTGGCCTTTGTCATCAACAAGTGGAAGAAGATGGGACATTGCAGGAATCAGAGTTTAAGCTGGCTCAAAAAATGCTGTAGCAAAAATGCTAAAATGAAGGAAAAAGTTGTAGCAAAATGCTAAAGAAATTTAGCCTCTTTTGTTGACGAACTGACAGGCTACAAATCGCCGTAGTGGACGAACTGGAGCGCGATGAATCAGCGGTGTCGACGAACTGGCACGCTACGAATCGTCGTAGTGGACGAACTGGCACGACACCGTCAGACCGAACAATGGATGACGAACTTTCCATCGTACAACGGAATACTTTTACCCACGAATTAGCGGCAGAATTTCAATTTTTCCCCTGGACTATGGGAGTTCAAATTTTCAGAATACAATCACCTCTGTGATATTTAAATGTCTGGCACCATTTTGCGACAGGACGCTAATTTTCTCGCACGTTTTGGATTAATTCATCGCATTTTGCAAAAATAGCCTGGCAGGAATTCACCTCGCCCCTGGAGGATCCACAAAACTGCAACCCAGATACTGGAGGGTGTTGCAGAAAGAGATTGGACCAATGCATGCCACAGCACATGAGTTCCAGATAGACACACACGCTGTGGTCTCCACCAAGACACTTTGAACAGATCATAGCAGCTGCCCATAAACCTCTCATCACAAAGACCAATAGAACCAAGTGGCTACAATGGTGGCAATGGCAGAAAAACTGAACGTTGGAGCAATGGCGACAGGTGTCATTAAGCGACGAATCCCGCTTCACATTATTCCGATCGGATTGGAGTGTCTGGGTTTGGCGATAACCCGGAGTGCGTCTGCTTCCAGAGTGTACAGTGCCGACTCTGAAGTACGGAGGCGGTGCAGTTATTGTACGGGGCTGTTTCAGTTGGTACGGTGTGTGTCCATGGGTTGTTATTCATAGCAAGATATACTCTGTGCTGTACAGAGATAACCCGGATAACTCAATGCTCCCAAAGTTGTGGCAGTTCTATGGATGTGATGATTGTTTCTTCCAGGATGATACGGCCACTTGTCATGTTTCCAGGGCTACAATGACGCGTTGAGGGAAATCAGGTCTCGCAAACGGAATGGCCTGCTCAGAGTTTGGACCTCAATCCCATTCAACACCTACAGGATGAACTTGAACAGGGTGTCTACCAAATTTGAGAAATGCAATTTCTTGACCAATTAACAATTTTCATGACAATTTTTAAAAGCTCTCTCTCTCTCTCTCTATCTCAATATACGCTATGTGCATGTATCTATACAGTAAGCAGAATTAAAGAGGGAGGTCACTCAGCCCTCCTTTTTCTACATAAAAAGTGTCTTTTGCTAGTAACGAAAAACTGGCATCATACTTTAACTGTGCTTAAAAAGTTAAAATGTCCAACACACACACACACACACACACACACACAAGTTATAGATTAAAGATGGGGACTGTTAGATATATGTATTTGTTTAGCAATTGTGGCAACATGACTGTAAGCATAGTAAACGTGACTGTGTATGTGAGAGAGTTGTCAATGCTGTCTTAAGATGTTAAGTTGTAAGTGTTCTGGTTAAGTATAATAAATTAACAAACGTAGATTATAAAGTGAGTCTTGGATTAAAGAATACAGAATGTCGGTAAGTGATAAAGACACAGCATGGCGCAGTCACTGCCGTCCTTCTTATTCGCACTTAAGTGATAAAAATTTCCTGGTAATAAGTTCTAGTTCGGAAAGGGGGGGGGAGAAAATAAATAAATCAAAATGGAAGGCTTCAGGCCTCCCCAAGGTTTGTCGTTAAGTGGTAACATCGTTGAAAACTTTAGAAAGTTCAAACAGAATTTTGAAATCTTTATAAAAGCTACAGGGCATTATGGTAAAGATTCTGAAACTAAAACAGCAATTTTATTAAATGTAATTGGAGAAGCTGTTGAGCTCTTGAACACCTTCGACTTAAAAGACGAAGAGAGAAAAAATTATGACTTGGTCTTGGATGCATTTGAGAGGTATGCTCTTCCTCATAAAAATATTGTAGTGGAAAGATATAAGTTTAACAGTCGCATACAAGGCTGAGGGTGAGCCTTTTGGCAATTTTGTAACTCATTTAAAGAAATTAGTGAAATCATGTAAGTTTCAAGATCAAACTGAAAGTGTAATTAGAGACTGTATTGTCTTGGGTATTAGAGACACGTTGTTACAAGAGAGTTTACTGCATGTAAAAGATTTAACATTGTCTAAAGCAATAGATTTTTGCAAAGCTGCAGAATTAAGTAAAGAACAAGCACAAACTTTGCAGTGACATAATAATGAATCTGGTTTATATGCTCTTTCGGCAAAACATAAAAAATATAAGGATTCAACTGTTGGTAATAAATTGCATGACTCTTATAACAAGAGTTTTAGTCAAAAACAGACTCACACTAATTTTAAAAGTAATGTACAAATGTAAGAAATGTGACATTATACACAAACGAGCTAACTGTCATGCATATGGTAAAAAGTGTCGAATTTATGGCAGGCTAAATCACTTTGCTGTTGGCTGTAAAATGGAGAAAGTCAGGGAAATAACTAATTCTAAATTTTGTGAAGTACAAGAAGAAAGGATTGAAGGACTTTCTCATCATGATTTTGTAATTGATAATTTAAAAACTCCAGTGTGTGGCTTAAATAGACCAGAGTGGAAAAAAATTATTAATATTGAAGGTAATGATATTGAATTTAAATTGGACACAGGAGCTGAAGTGAATGTGATACCACTTCGTGCCTTCAGGTCACTTGATTGTAAAGCTGAAGTGAGAAAACCATCATTACTTCTGGAGGTCTATGGTGGATCAAAAATTTCGACTTATGGTGTTGTTACTTTGTCCTGTACAGTGCAAGATAATTGTAAGTACCTTGATTTTGCTATTGTAAATGATGATAAAACCAAGCCCCTTCTTGGATTAGATGGGTGCATTAAGTTAAAACTACTTCAAAGAATTTATGTGAATAGTATAAATTCAACAAGTGCTAAAGAAAGGTGTATTAAAGAAAATGCAGATATTTTTAAGGGAATAGGAAATTTTGGTTTTAAATGCCATATTAACATTTCTCCAGATGTTCAGCCAGTAATGAAACCTCCTAGAAGAGTACCAATAGCAGTTCGGAATAAACTTAAGCATAAATTAAACCAGCTGGAGAATCAAGGAATTATTACGAAGGTTGAAGATCCTACAACATGGGTTAGTAATTTAGTAATCATAGAAAAACCCGATGGAACTTTGAGGTTATGTCTTGACCCAGTTGATCTTAATAAAGCGATTCAGCGACAGTACTTTTTGATACCAACTATTGAGGATGTTAGTGCTAAATTATGTAATAAATCAGTGTTTACTGTTTTAGTCCTGAAAGATGGTTTCTATCACATTGAACTAGATAAAAAGTCAAGTGAATGTTGTACATTTACCACACCTTTTGGATGTTATCAATTTAATAGATTACCATTTGGTTTGTCTTGTGCACCAGAGTTGTTTCAGAAAATTAATGAAACTCATTTTGGAGATTTTCTGGGTGTAATTGTTTATTTTGATGATATATTAATTGCTGCTGATGATGAACAATAGCATGATGGCATCTTAAAGGAAGTTATGAAAAGAGCCCGACAGTACAATGTTAAATTTAAAAGCTCCAAGATACAATAAGTTAGTGAAGCTACATATTTGGGTCATGTGTTTTCAAAGGAAGGTATTAAACCAGACCCAGACAGAGTCAAAGCTATATTAGCAATGGAGAAACCTAGAAATAAAACTGAACTGCAGAGACTGCTGGGAATGTTCAACTATGTAAGAAAGTTTATTCATAATATGTCAGCCATACCAGCTCTATTAAGAAAACTGCTAAAAAAGGACCAAGAATGGCAATGGCTACAAGCCCACACTGAAACGCTAGAAACATTAAAGCAATTGATCAGTTCTGCACCAGTTTTGGGTATATTTAATGAACAGAAGAAAATTCAACTACAGTGTGATAGCTCCAAAGATGGCATTGGGTGCTGTTTAATGTGTAATGGAGAGTCAGTAGCCTTTGCATCAAGAAGTTTAACTGAGACTGAAAAGGGCTATGCTCAAATTGAAAAAACGCTTCTCAGCATAGTAACATCCACCCAAAAGTTTCATCATTACATTTATGGTAGGGAGGTTCAAGTGCAGACGGATCACAAGCCTTTAATGACAATCATGACTAAAAACATGACATCTGTGTCATCGCCAAGACTCCAAAGAATGAAGCTAAAGTTACTTAAGTATAGTTTAAGGGTTGAATACATACCAGGCAAGCTCATGTATTTTGCTGATTTTCTGTCAAGGTCATATATAAAAGATCCTGTTGAAGATGATACAGAGATGATAGAAGTCATACATGCTCTAACTAAAAATGTACAATTGTCCAAAAAAAGGACTAGAGGAATTTCAAGAGCATACAAGAAATGATCCAGTACTTTTAAAAGTGATTGAATACCAGAGAACAGGTTGGCCATCAAGTAAAGCAAGTGTTCCTGATAATGTTAAGTTTTATTATAAACTTCAAGACCAACTTTGCGAGGAGAATGATCTCTTGTTCTTAAATAATAAAGTAATAGTTCCAGCAACATTAAGAAAACAAATGTTGGAGGTATTGCATGAAGCCCACTTTGGTATACAGAAAACAAAGACCAGAGCAAGACAAGTCCTTTATGGGCCAGGTATGAATAAGAATATAGAGAATATGATTACAAAATGTACTAGCTGTGAGAGATTTAGACCCTTAAATTGCAAAGAGCCACTAATGAGTCATCATGTTCCCACTTTACCTTTTGAAAAAGTGGCAGCTGATATTTGTGAGTATGGAGGGCACCCATCCGCTGCTGATGTAAATGCATTCTAGGATTTTGTTTTGCCACTAACTACAAAACAAAACAGCTGAAGAAATTATGTCAAAATTGAAGGTCATATTTTCAGTTCATGGTATTCCAAAGCTCTTTATGTCAGACAAAATGCCATTTGCTAGTTTTAAATTTAAACAATTTGCTGCTAATTGGGGATTTGATGTGATAACAAGTAGCCCACACTATCCAAAATCTAATGGATTTGCAGAGAAATTGGTTGGAATTGCAAAAGGAATTCTACGAAAAACTAGTGCAAATAATATCTGGCACTACTGGAATATCGCAATACCCCTATTGTAAGACTGGATGTTTTTCCGGCTCAGATGTTGATGAGTATGCAACTAAGAAGTAAACTACCTGTGGTACAGGATATCCTGCAGCCACATGTACAAAAGAGCTATAGGAAAAAGTTGAAACAAAAACAAAAAAGGCAGTCCCATTACTACAACAAAACTGTTAAAAGTAGCCCAGATTTACAAGAACATGACAGCATACTATTTAGAAGAAATAATACATGGGAACCCGCAAAAGTGATGAGTAAGCATAGTAGTCCCAGATCATACATTATTAAAGATCAAAGAGGTGAGAAGTATCGTACGAATAAGTTTCACCTAAGACTGAGCGGGAATTCTTTTGTTATCACCGAATACTATAGGGATGAAGGAACTAATGGTAAGCAGAACAGCATGGAACCTGTGACAAGGACTGGCCTCATTTATACAAATGACAATGACTGTATAACATACACCAGATCTGGTAGAATAGTAAAGGTACCAGAAAAGTATAGAGACTATAAGATCAATTGAGCGAGAGGATGTTAGATATATGTATTTGTTTAGCAATTGTGGCAACGTGACTGTAAGCGTAGTAACCGTGACTGTGTATGTGAGAGAGCTTTAATGCTGTCCCAAGATGTTAAGTTGTAAGTGTTCTGGTTAAGTATAATAAATGAACAAACGTAGATTATAAAGCGAGTTTTGGATTAAAGAATACAGAACGTCGGTAAGTGATAAAGACACAACAGGGACACTCTGCCACCTCTTTTTTTTTTCTATGTAAAAAGTGCCCCCTGCACTTCTGGTAGTAACAAAAAACTGACTCATCAGAGTTAGAATTAGAAATAAATCTTCTACTGGACCAGCAGACCAATAGAATTTGCAAACAACTGGCCATAAGAAAAAAATAAAAAATAAAAAAAATAAAATAAATAAAGACATTTACAATATATGAAGAAAATAATGTATCATTTCAATGGAATTATTACCAGTATTTGTTTTTAAACCTATCATTAGCTTGCAGCCTAAAAAGAAAATCATACAGCAAGGTAAAAGAAACAGAAATTCATTTTTTTACTTGCGACAAATTAAAAAGAAAAAATAAAATTACTGGCCATCCTGGCCAGTAAAATAAATAGTTCAGTGGTCCGACAGAAGTTTTACTGGCCAATGGGTAATTCGAACGCTGCTCATCCAGAGTAGCAGAATGTAGACGTACACGCGTACGCCATACGCGGATAGTTTCCAAATTACTAGAAGGTTTTGCAGATAGTTTTTGCTTGTAGATTAAAAATAAAATAAAAATGGTATTTACAGCAATTAAAACACTTACTCTAGGCTTTACTCAGATTGATATACTTAATTCTATTTGAACTTTCAATTATTTTTCATATCTTCTGAGTTCATTTGTTTTTGCAGACATTTCTAGCGTCTAGATTTTACCGAGGCATGTTCTCAATGTATAGGGAACTGTATCAAAGTTTTGTTTGCACAGAAAGAATTCAAATTTTATTGCCAGGTTCTCCTTGTTATTAAATTAAAATACTTTCCTTGAAAATGCTATTTATAATTTTTGAAGTTTAATACAGAACTGTTTTTCTAGATATAATTTGTTTTCTTTAGTCTCTTGTTTTTATGAGGTTCATGGTCCAATATTTTAATATTTTACTGTAAAGGTCCATTTCACACACATTGTTGCACAGTCAATTGTAAAGTACTTATTTTGTCCTCACCGAAATCTGTAATGTTCTAAGAATTATTTTTTATTAATTTTTCTTTAAATTATCTTATTGTATTGTTAGCGTGATTCTCCGGTTTGCAGCAAGATTTCTGCTTCAATGGATGTGTACGCAGATACATTTTATTTTTATACAACTCTGTGCTCATCATATTTTGACTAAGCCTAAAATAAGTTGAAATGCTTAACATTGTGGTACATGATTTCATAACACATCTTTTCTTAAAGAATTACTGAGGTTGTCACCAGAAAATGAACAATTATCAAAAAAAAAAAAAAATTGTTACTTTTTCCAGACTTTCATGACCCTTTTCTGAATTTGTGACTTTTTCTTGACTTTCATGATTTTCATGACCAGTAGACACCCTGTTGAATGACAGGTGAGGTGTAGACCAACATGAACTTCTTTGTGAAAGACGATAAAAAAAGAACTCCATTTATTAGGCATATAAAATAAAGGGATCAAGAGATGCTAGCTTTTGCTACTTCCGGGTAGCTTCGTCAGGCATTTAGTAGCTAAAGATCGCAGAAGCAACTGGAAAAAATATATTTCAATATATTATAATATATTATATAGCTTCGTCAGGCATTTAGTAGCTAAAGATCGCAAAAGCAACTGGAAAAAATATATTTCAATATATTATAATATATTATATCATCATCATCAACCATTATCAATCCACTGCTGGACGAAGGTCTTCCCAAGTTTCCTCCACAATGGTATGTCTTGTGCCAGTCTCCTCCATGTCACCCCTGCGTACTTATATATATTGAAATATATTTTTCCAGTTGCTTCTGCGATCTTTAGCTACTAAATGCCTGACGAAGCTACCGGAGGTAGCGAAAGCTAGCATCTCTTGATCCCTTTATTTTATACGCCTAATAAATGGAGTTCACTTTTTATCGTCTTTCACACTAATAAGGCGTACAGAAACCCGTTTTCTTCATCGCTGGTATATATATTTGTTATGAATTTCTTTACTGACAGAACTGGTCGATGTACTCAAGGCAGAATAGAGGAACATTTCTCTCTCCATACTCCATGGACTTGTGGACAGTATTTTTACCTCGACGGGTGGCTACTGTAATATCTGCAAATGAAGGACCCATCCGCTACTGGTGTTAATGCAATACTGTTTTTCTATTAGGCGTGCAACTTAATTCTTGGCCACAGGCACAACACGTTGACAGCAAATAATAGCAAATCGAATAGGTACCTAATCAGGGAAATAATCCCCGTTGTGTTGGATACATTTGAGCCATCAGTCAGGGAGCTGCCGAATGCCACTACAGAAAAAAGAGGGCTGTTTCGAGTTGATAAAGTCATCAATACTTGTGTGGACCTCCTCGACAGAAGTGAAGTACGTATCACTCAGGTGATGTTGCAAGGAGCAAAAGAGGTGACGGGGCGAAGTCTGGAGAATACCCCAGGTGGAACAAAATCTCCCATCCCAGCTCGGTGATCGTGTTTAAAGTAATTTTTGCGGTGTGAGGGCGCGCGTTATCCTCAGGCAACAGGACTGACCTTCTGTCCTTGCTGGTGTACGGCCTTTTCGCCTCCAGTGTGTCATTCACACGAATGAGTTGCTGGCAATAACGCTCAGCATTGACCGTTTCACCAGGTTTGAGGAACCCATAGTGTACGACACCGTGCTGATCCCACCATATGCACAGCAACAACTTCCTGGCATGGATATTCAGTTTGGCGGTACTGGTGGTAGCTGACCTGGATAAGCTCACGATTTGTGCCGCTTAGGATTATCGCAGAGGATCTACTTCTCATCACAGGTAAAAAATCTTGTGTGGAGGAAATCCTTCTTGAATCTGGAGAGCAAGGACACAATGCCTAGACTTGTTTGCTGCTGTGAGTTGGTGGGGCATCCAACGACCCTTCTTGTGAAACCATCCAAGCTTGTGCAGGCGCTTTCCCGTGTTACTCCGAGTTCCTGGGTGAGCTCTGACTGGGTACGACAGGGATCTGCATCCAACAGTTGTTCCAGTTCCTCATTGTCAACTTTCTGTGGCTGTCCCGGACGTTCTGCATCACAGAGATAGAAATTTCTCTGCTTAAACCGCTGGAACCACTTCTTACACGTACTGTAGGACACAGCAGCCTCACCCAAAGCAGCACAGATCATTTGCTGGGCTTCCACGGTACTTTTTTCAGCTGACACGCGAACAGGGGGCGGTGCCTCAAATGTTGCTTCTTGAACGACATTGCTTTCAACGTCAACTTTCGTCCTTTCTGTCACTACAGCTGTGAGCAGTTGCGATTTGCCTGGAAAGCTGTTGGATGGTGCTGCAATCAGCCATTATTGCACACAGCTATTTGCATTTGCCGACGTTCTATGATCGCTTGCGGTTAGGGGCCGAGAATTAAGTTGCACACCTAATATTTACTTACAGTGTCCAATCACTTTTGTACACATAATATACTTTGCGCAATGGCAGTAGGCTTGTCGACCTGGGCTCTGAAAGTGTGTTTGTGGAGGAGGGGGGGTCTGTGTGGAACACTGATCTTGGGGAGATCTTACTCTAGATTTTATTGCTCTGACAATCGTTCCCAGTAATTTAATTTATCGGGTTATGGTCAGTGTGTTCGTGCCTTTTCAGGCAGATTTTACTTTCCATTTCAGTTTCTGCTCTTGAGTGAGTCCTATGTTCCACATCTGCTCTGTGTGTGTCTTTTGAAATATCTTTTACCTAATTTTATTTTTTCCAATTCATTGTTTGGCAGTAGAAGAATATAAGTGAATTCGGGCTGAAACATTTGATCCAAAATGCCACACTGATGCTCGCAATGTCTAATTGCAACAGGTTTCTGCCCCCCCCCCCCACGAATGGACCTGGAGAAATTTGGATTTACTTTCAAATCTTGTTCAAAGAGACGATCGAGTGGCCACGAGAAAGAAACGCAGGCAAAAGATAGGCAATGTGAAGCTACAAAAAGATGCGGAAAATTCTAGCCACAATGTTTTTACTACACGGCTCAAGTTGCATTAGAATGAGAATTGAGGCCAATATTTTGGGCAACTTGTGAAAATCCAAAGTAGATAAGATGGCAGAACCAAATCTTGGCATAAGCAATCTATGAATTGAACAGATAAGAATGCACGTCATTCAATCAGATGTCATTTGGGTGTTCTTCATTCAAATAAATTGAAGGCTGAGAGAAAATGTGGATGTGTTGCAGATCTTTGAAAATATCATTAAATGAATAGTTTAATTTTTTTACTATGCTATTATTCACCACAGAATGTGGAATTGCTAATCTGGGTAAGAAGACCTGCCAATTTTCAAGAATTGAAATCCATAAAAGAAATTTCAGTGAATGTTTAATCAGTATGTTGGATTGACTAATGCATTGATTAAATATTTCAAACATATTAATTAAAAGCCAATTTATTGTTCAAAAGGTTTGTCAATTTCAATCAATGCCATTAAGGTGACTGACACTACTTCACACTTATAGTAATTAAAATGCAATAAATACATAATTATCTGATTAGTATGCTGGCTACATACACAGATAAAAATTTCATTTGTAATTCCAAAATTATTATAAATGCACTTTACCCATATATTTTATTTTACTTTAACTGAAGTTTTCACCTTAAATTTTTGTGCCTAACATGTTACCATACCTTTAAAAAAGTGCTATTTTAATTAAGTCTTATGTGAGGATGATATATTTTTCATTTAGTTCTCTATTGGCAATCCTAATAATACAACTTTTTTTACCGAATCTGTCCCACAAGGCTACAAGCAAAGACAGTTGAGGACACAGAAGTGGATGGAATTGTAGCCAGGTAAATCATTTCATACAGGTACAGTGGTGTTTGGAGTCAATTATTCTCATCTCAAAATTGTATTAATGTGGGGGAAAAGAAAGAAATCCGTAAAACACGCGTCATCTGTAAAATAACCATAAAACAAATAAGATTTCTGTTAATTTTACAGATACACTGTAGAATTTGGCAAGTAAGCCATTTACTGATTTTTTTCTTTTATTTCTGCAACATTCAAATGAAAATTGGCCTTAAATTTCGTCGAAATTGAATTAATGACAAAAGTTGTGTCATGTTTATTGATGCAATTGGCCATGAAATGCATGCTTCAAACAACAGCAGCTTTGTTAGCATTTTAGCTGATAGCTGCACAGATCATAATACGTAGAATCTCAGAACAAATTATTATCTGTATGATACATATAATATACAGGGGTTGGACAGAATAATGTGAACACTACACTTAGAGACATGACTTTTAATTCAGCTGCATATATCACAATATGAAAAGCTATCCACCACTTTTTGGTTGTAAAAGCTTTGTTTAAAACCTCAAAGTCCTCTTGAAGTGCATTTAAAGTGTCTTGTTGCAAAATTTCTTTCAGGGTGACAACGAAATGAGCGACCTAATGGACTTCAAAAGAGGGCTAATTGTTGATGGCCAGCTAGTTGGTGCCTCCGTGAGAACGGTCGCCAGGGTAGTAGGGCTAACGATAGCTACTGTGTCTAGAGTCATGACAGCATACCGCGTTCATGGCAAAACCTCGTCTGTGGAACACAAGAGCGGCCAGAAGACGACTTTGACTCATAGAGACAGGAGAGCATTAAAGAGGATTGTTGCCCGTAATAAGACCATGGTGCCAAAAATTAGTGCAGAGCTCAATCTGCATCTCCAGCCCACTGTCAATGAAAACAGTGCACAGGGAACTGCATAAACAAGATATTCTTGGCAGAGCTGCTACTGCAAAACTTTCTGGTGACCCAGGTGAATGCACAACGGCGATGGCGCCAGGAGCATACAATGTGGACTGCTGATGCATGGAAGCATGTAATGTGGTCAGACGAATCCACATTCACACTATACCCCACCACAGGATGTGTATGTGTGGAGAACACCATCAGAAGTGTACAACCCAGACTATCGGCTCTCAACAGTGCAGCATGGTGATGGTTTTGTCATGCTCTGGGCAGTCATATCATGGTTTTGAACAGGTCCCCTGATCCCCTTGAACGAACGGATGTTTGGCAGGGCATATGAAACCATTTTGGCTGAATCCAATGGCTCAGACACTGCTTCCTGCAGGTGATGCCATCTATCAAGATGATAACTCCCCAATTCACAGAGCTTGGAATGTCCAATCATGGTTTGAGGAACATGAGGACGAACTTTCACATCTTCCTTGGCCTCCCCAATCCCCAGACATAAATATCATCGAGTCACTCTGTCTGGTCTGTGTTGGAAAACAGAGTAAGATCCTGTTACCCTCCTCCTGCATCTCTCAAGGACCTGAAGTAGTTTCTGCATGAAGAATGGTGTAAAATCTCAGTAGCCACCATCCAGAATTTGTATGTATCCACTCCAAGGAGGATATTCAGGCAGTTTTGAATGCCAAAGGTGGTCCCACACCTTATTAAGAGCATAAAACCTTCTTTTCCTAGGTGTTCACATTATTCTGTCCAACCTCTGTACATTAAAAATACTGCTCCAATTGCGATTCATTGACGCTGCTGAAAATGCAAACGTCAATGGAATTTATCAAAATATATACAGATGATGCTGTCTCTCTCAACAGTAGATCTCTCTATTACTTCAATACGTACAATCAATAGAAAATGATCATTTTCTAAAAATCAGCAAATTTCCTGAAAAAGAAATCAGAGGTGATAACAAAAATAAAAGAACTAAACCAAGATGTAATTAGAATGTCCAGTATTGCACATAGGGTTTAACTTGCAGTATTTGATTCAAATAAATGTGTGCAACAGATGAACTCATTTAAAAATCTCCTAAGTGGTTTTAACTTTTATGCCACAAAGGGAAGGAGAACTTAAAGAAATGTCTGACATTATTGAAAATGATCTCAAGCATTTCAATGGAATGAAATAAGTAAGCACTGTGCTATTGAGGCTTTGGAGCAAAATCTGAAAAGTGTAATAATGGACTTAGAAATTCCAACAAAAATAATCCTGATGCTGCAAGATACAAAAGCCATTTGAAACAACTAAAATCAGCAAATTTCCTGAAAATGCTGTACTTTTTTGCTCACTTACTTAGCAGAATTGAAAAAACTCAAAACTATTTCAAAGAGAAAATTTTCTTATAATTGAATTATCATCAATTATTGAAACTATAGTAGCCAAATTCAGTTTATTGGAAACCCAATGTGGTTCCAATTTTAAATATTTTGTTGAAAAATGTTTACAAGGAATCTATTCTGATGACATACATTTGTTAGGGGAAATATCAACCATAAGTTACACAAGCAATGAAGATATTCAACAACTACTAAAAAACACCATTAAGTGTCTTAAGTAAAGGTTCAAGAATATCTTTGAGAACCACTAAAGTTACTCAATGTTATGAACTGTCACTTTTGTCCAACTGACAGCATCAATTTGACAAAATTTGGTAATGAAGTAAACTTGAAAGTTCACTTATATAACTATCTGTCATGACATTTCACTACTGGTGAGGAAAGAGAAAAATTATGTGAGCAGTGGATTGCATATGAATTTTTTGCCAAAAACAAAAGATCAATAGTTAAATCATATTTTTCAAACAGTATTGACTTCAAAATCTAGTAATTTTACCGAGTTCTTAAATTTCACCATCAACAGCCACTTGCAAGAGAGGATTTTCCAGTATGAACTAGTTGAAGACAAACCTACATTGTCAGCTAAATAACAAGTCAATGATTAATCAGCTGGTGATTATGTCATCTGGATTTAAGAATTTTGATGTTACACCTTCATTAAACTATTGGCTGAACTATAGCAAAGGAAGCAACCATGTTTTTTCTTTTTTCATAAAACTAAAAGTTTGGTGTAAATTTGTTAAGTACATAAATAAATTATTAATGCAATTTTTGAATGATTAAATTTTAGTGAAAGCAATTTTTCTTGGTTATGTTTATTTGGCTAAGAGGATTTTAAGCCAACTGCTGTCAAAATGTATTTGAGATGTCTTTTACATGAAATCAAATAGCAAATATAATAGTAATAAAGTAACATTTATATCATAAAGAGTGCTTTGTCTGCATGTCATAGTTTGTATAACCAACATTTCCAAAATTAGAACTTTACTTTATCTCTAATTTGTTTGAGACTAAATCAAAATAAATTTGAACTAGGAAATTCTCATTTCAGTCAGTCCAGGACTAACCCCCCCCCCTCCCAAATCAACTATGGGTAAGGCATTGTGATTAATGGTCTAACCCAGGGGTTCCCAAACTTTTTGAGATCACACTGCCCTACACATGCCACATTTTCCATGCGACGGCCCTGTACAACAAAATTCGGCCCTGTACAACAAAATAAAAAAAAAAAAAATCGCCCAAATGAGTTTGTGGTACTTTTCATAAAAGAAAATAGTCATTTACATTACTAGCTTGTATTCAGGCAGATTACCTACAGATTACACACTGGGGGCATTCTTCGTTCTTAACAGTGCACATGGAACCAAAATCCAAGTACATGTCATCATAATTTCTGGACTTGCTCCTTCTCGCCTGTTTAGAACTGCTTGCAACTTTTTCTACACCACGTTTCTTATTGAAAAACTTCTCTATTATCATAAACCAACACACACTCACATAGAAACACCTACATTCACAGTTATTAAAACACAGCAGGTCAGTTCTAATGAATGTTTATACAAGCTACATGTGTACCGAATGAAGACTGTGTAGAAAACTAAGCGCCCAATAATGTGCCGGCAGAATGTTATCGCTTGACCTTGCCTGGCTCAGTCCATTTTCAGACTAAAGGGGAGCGAGATCCTCACGATGTCATGCCAAGTTTTCAAAGAGCATTACAGTCCGGAACTCAGATGAAGGGAACGCTTGCACAACAAGTAAAATTATGTTTTCTTTTTTCTTTAACATTATTTCTTACAATTCATTCTTTAAAACATGTACATGTCTTGAAAATGTGCATGTTGCGTTTCACTATAAATTTAAGTTTCAGTTTTTCCTTATAGTCCTGACGCCTTGGACCAACACTGGCGACGCCCTGGGGACGCACGGATTGGGAACTTCTGGTCTAACCTCTCAGCATGTCTTCAACAGAACTTTTATTTTGAAGAGATCCTACAAACTCATGCATGAAATTTTCGATGAGGTGTAGGTCTGGAATTTGTTTTCACGGACAAAAATGCTTGTCCTCGTAGGGCAAAGCTTGTGGATGAATACCTGGAAAGTGAAGACATACACAAAGACAGGAATGGCCAGCCACGTCCCCAGACCCTAATCTCTTTGAGCACATTTGGAATGCTTTATGATGTAAAGTTTGCAAGCCATCAATGCCCTTCCAAAAACAATGTTAGGCCATGCATTTAGGCTAATTTTGCTATGCCTTACAAGTTTCCCACCCCCTTCCACAAAACAAAAAACAAACAAAAAAACATAGTTGTAAATGCATTTATGGCACCTCTATTCATAGTGATTGTGGAATAACTTTTTTACGGGTCTTATAGAGGTTATTTTTCATGAAAGTTGGTTGTCAAATTTTCGAACTAAAGCCTAGTTCGTCATCAGGACTATGTCACTGGAGTAGTTGCTGCCACTCAATTGGAAGAATCCAACCGCAATTATCGTTAATTGTGGTACTTCTTCTTCTTGCTATTTCGATCCCTTCTTCTAGTTTCCTCTTTACTAAGTTTGACTGGTGGGCGATTATTTTCACTGAGTCCCAATTTATGGAGTGTCCACTTGCTTGTATATGTCTGTCTAGCCCTGTTTTGTTCCCAATGTTCCTAATAGCTGCTTGGTGTTCTTTCATTCGGACCTTAATACTTCTCCCTGTTTCTCCTATATAGCTGAGTCCGCAGTTACAGTCGATGCAGTAAATTACTCCTTCCTGCAATTGGATGTCCAATTCTTTCTGCTTTAAAGCTGGCAGGAATTTCTTTATTTTGTTATGACCTGTAAAAAAGTTATTCCACAATAAAAAAAAACATATCAAGGGAAACATGGAGAAGAATTATTGTGATGCCTGTATAGCAGTTAGAAGTGCCCATACACCTTACTGATCCCATGTAGACTACAAACCACTCATTGACATCCAAAATTGAACATACTTTACATACTTGCAACATTTATTATGATAAGAATGCACAGTATTTTGTATTTTACAGAATTCTGATGAATTATGTCAAAAACAAATGCATATAAAAAGTTTTATTAAAGTTCACGCATTTCACTCAAATGTCTCAATTCCTTAATTTATGTACACCAGTGAATCTGCACACATTCCTTCATTCCAGTTATGACTAATATTCTGTCCGGATTGCCTTTCCTTTGAAGCCATTGCAAAATAGAGGCTTCAAAAAATTTTGCGAAGTTTCCACTTTCTTAAACAGTTTGAAATAAATTCACAGCATATCTTCTTTTCCTCACACTACTTCAAATGTCTGCATGACACTTTATTTCAATAACAACAACACACAAAAAGGTATTTCACAGGAAAAAGCAAAGCATGCAAATTTCAAAATGAAATATCAAATGGCATTTTTTTTTTCTAGAGGTGTAAACTAAAGTTTATACTTACATTACTTAAAACCTGTGGTACTTTTTCTTGCACTCCAGGAACTAAATGAGCATTTGTGGCAACTTCGTGTTTTTGTGCATTATTATGAGCAGAAGCCTTTTTATTTGCTTGCTTAGAAGCAGTTCGTGCTGTAGAGTGGCTTCCGTGGTTTGTACTTGATGTCTTTGTGCTTACACTAGCAGGGAAAACATTTGTCACAGAATAAGGCACAGTACCTGTAGCAAAAGTAGGAGGTGGATTGCTACCTTTTATGTTAGCCATAGTTGTATATGGAGCAGTGCTTTCACAGGTACCAATCACATTTTTGTCAAATCTACTGTCTTTAAAGTTTGCATAGTTGATTCCCTGCATGGAGGGCAAGATATTGTACTGCATATTGTTACTAGACAACTGCTGGCCATTAATGGAATAGTTACTCAGTTCAGAAGGCACATAATTTACAATAACGTTTCGCTGGGTAGATTGAGCAGTAACAAAAGATGGCACTGTTTGAGCAAGGATGGTACTGAAAGGAATAGTGCTGTCTTTACCAGTCATCGTCGTAATCACTGGTTGTCCGCATGATCTTGAGACGCCGCTAACTGCAGATGTAAAAACAGGCAAGGCAGTTCCTGGCCCATTGTTTGTGTTTTGATGAGCGGCCATGATAACGGAGTTTCTTGCATTTTCAGCACCTTGCCGGTTTTCAAGATGCATGGAATCACCAAAATTCTGTAAATTCCAGTCCTGAGAAGGAGCTTTGTTCAACTGAGTATTGTACGTAGAAGGAACACAGTGTGGCAGTCTTGGAATGTTGAATGGAGCACTTGAACAGTTAACGTATCCACTGTGTGAATTACTTGGTAAATTTGGCACACTTTGATTTTGGGCAAGAGGCAGAAGCTGTTTCTGCTGATCGTTACTGTGATGCTGATAACCTGATACTACAACAGGCAGTTCAGGTAAAGAACTTGAATTTTTCTCTCTGGACTCTTCAGGACTTTTACTCACTGGACCACCATTCTGTTTCACAGGAACCTAAATACATTTAAACTTATTTAAGGCTAGACACACTATAAAATCATACCATACTTAATTAAAGTGATTAAACTCATTGAGTAAACAAAAATATATGAAAAATAATAACTTGAGTCACATTTATCAACAGCAAAAATATGAATCAAAGACATAACGAAAGATAAATTTTACTATGGAATACAAAGACATATCTTGATAATTTCACATAATATTTTATCGCATCTTACAACATCCCAAGAAAGGCTAAATAAACATATATCTTCATTTTAAAAATTACTTAATTCATACTTCCTATCAAAGATATAAAAGGAAAGTGCACGATTCTATTAGGAGTATCCAAAAGTTTCTGCCGTCTCCGCTAGCGGGCACTGTAAGGGTCTAACCGGATGGCCACCCATGCTGTCAGTTCGCACGTGAAGCCAAGCATGGCGGTCGATAAAGTTCATTTGCGGCACTGTTTGTTACTCATGTTTAATTCAGGGAAAAGTGCGCGTGAAGCATATGGTTCAATATGTCAGGCGTATGGTGAAACAGTTATGGGTGAGTGGATGTGTCGAGAATGGTTTGCCAGGTTTAAAAAGGTGACCTAAGCTTGGAAGACAAGCCACGCGCAGGTAGACCACAGGAACTTGCAGGCGAGGACTGGAATCGTTGTCGCAAGAGGATGCCACACAATCGACCACGCAACTGGCGAAACATTTGAAAGTGGCTCGGTCGACGGTGGTACGGCGTCCGCAGGCCTTGGGGAAGATCCAGAAGATTGGCGAGTTCTGCATACTTTAACGGAGAGTAATATTAGTCAACGATTGGGCGCCTGCATGTCTTTGCTAAAGAGATTTCAAGGGAAGAATTTCTTATGGAAGGTTGTCACCGGGGATGAAACATGGGTCTATTGCGCAATCCTGTATGCAAGTGATCTTGGGTCGACCCAGGCCATCCATCAACATCCACTGCAAAGCAGGATATCCACGGGGGAAATGGTGCTGTTGTGTGTGTGGTGGGGTACTTCGAACTGTTGAAACCGGGAAAAACAATCAAGGCACAACAATATAGCAATCAGTTGATGAAACTGAATGCTGTTATCGAGCAAAAACGGTTATGGACAGGTAAAGTTATGCGATAATGCCAGACCACATGTCGGTGCCACCACGAAATCAACCCTTGAACAGTTACACTGGGAAGTTTTACCGCACCCGGCTAACTCCCCAGACATTGCACTTTCAGGCATTTATCTGTTTCGCTCTATGCAACATGCCCTAGCCCAACAGCGGTTCACCACAGTTCCAGAGGTGGAAAATTTTGTCACTGCAATTTCCAGCTCAAAACCTTAGTCCTTCTATCACAGGGGCTTTCTTTGTTGCCTGAAAAATGGCAAAAGGTCATTGATGCTAACAGCCATTATTTCATTGAATAAATGTGCACTGTTTTCCTAATTGTTCCTGACCCCTTTCTCCTTAAAACGGCAGAAACTTTTGCATACCCCTAATACATCAGAAAACAAAATCAACAAATGTGTTGAACACTAATTCTGGCAAATATCTTGAAAGAAATGGCCCACCTAAGCCAAAAACAGGGAATTTAACACCCATATGAATTTTCAACATTTCAAACTGTGTCTGAGATGCTGAAAATACACACACACACACACACATTCATCATTTGTTGAAAATGACAGTGTATATAGCAATCATTCTTGGTTTAGATATTTGCAGGGCAATAATTGACAACGTTAATTACAAATGCATTGTTAACCACATGAATGATATAGGTATCCTTAACAGGTCTTGAAAAATATCTGAAATGTCACATGCTCAATTGGGCATGTGCAGAAATTATTTGCCTGCCAGGTAGTAAGAACTGGATGCCCAGGAAAATTTATCTTTTACAATAAAAAATCAGAACCTTCAATATTTCAATTGAAAAAATATGAACTTTTTGTACATGTTTTGCCTTTCCATTTTAATGGTTCATATTCAAAATGTTCAATGCACAAAAGCATGTATCTCAAGCTTTACGGTGATGGTGTTAAAATTGGTACAAAATGATATGATGAAATTGGTATTTGAGAAATTTAGTGATTCTGCCATGTTTCTTTCATCAAAATTTTTGCCCTTTGTCACCAAAGACCGAAGGCTAATTCCATCAGAGGCATGCATCTCGTCACTGACTATACACAACATTTGGAGCAAAACTACATATGCAGACCTGCCAACTTTCAAGAATTAAAATCTATAAAAAAAGTTCAGTGAATGTCTAATCGATAAGATAGAATGACTAACAGAACGAAAATATTGATGAAATTCATCGAGCACATTGATTAAAAACTGATTCATTACGCAAATGATATCTTAATTTCATATGCTATACTAGTAGTATGTTTGGCAGTACTTCATGTTTTTAATGATTAAAATGCAATCGATACATAATTAAGTCATTTGTATGATATCATTAGGTTATACATATTGAAAAAAATTTGTAACTAAAATTATATCTATAATGTATTGCAGCAACTTTACTTTAAGTTGCAAGTCATTTTTAACTTAAATTTTTGTGTCAGTATCTTAAAATACCTTTTAAAACAGCAACTTTCTGTCAGTATTTTTACCTGTTATCGCCAATCTTAATCTTACAAAGTTTATTTCCAAGTTTCTCCCGATAGGTGGAGATCAGACAGGGTGTCAGACAAGCAGAAATGGATGAAATTGTGCGGGGGAACCAGAACATATCAGATGTCTTTGAGCTAATTATTCAGGGTAAACACTCAAAAGTAATAAAAAAATTCCCTGACTTTTCCAGGTTCTCCAGGTGGTTTTTAAAGTTTTCCAGAGTGGCATGTTGCAAAGAATTGTTACATTTCATTCCATTCCATTCATTTTTCTCACCAAAGCACACACTTGTAAATTCTTTAAGTAATTTGTCCTTATAAAATTACTTGCTTTTCATTAATAACAACTAACTGTGCACATTATTTTCTGTACCAAAGTTCCATGAACTTTTGTGAATACTACCCACATGGAATTTGTAAATGCATTCCCATAGAAACAGGTCATGCGTAAGAAAAAATCTGTCAGTTGAATAGTTTCAGTTTTTCTATAACACAATGCAGCTAAGCTTAATGATGGAATGGCTCTGTTCAAAGAAACATGTTCCAAGAGAACCAACAGACAAAGGACTTTGATCCATCATTTGGTTGGTTCTCTTGTGAAGTGTTTCTTAAAGCAGCTAAGAAATTGTGCCTAATTGTTCCATGTTATAACAACTGCCTGCAGAAATTGAACAAAAGCTTAATAACTGGCAATTTTAAAAATTTAATTTTGCATCTTTTTTTAGTGAATAAAGGAAATACTTAATATAACTGAAAGTAAGATCTACCAAATTCTAGGCAGGCAGTAATTGCAAGCAAAAGTTTGAAATCTTGAAAAAATAAGGTTTTTTTTTTTTTTTTGGCAAAATAAAGGATCCATTGATTTTTACAAAAAAAAAGGGGGGTAATTTTCCCTGTGCTTTCCCTGATTTTTACAAAAAAGGGTAATTTTCCTAGAGTTTTCCCTGATTTTTGGAACCATTTTCAAATTCCCTGAGAATTCCAGGTTTTCCCTGTTTTCCAGGTTGAGTGGGAACCCTGCTTTCTTTCTTCACAAAGTTCTTAGGTAATAGCATGACTCTAACCTTTCGGGGGGGGGGGGTCCATAAAATGTGTGACTCTGTAAAACAAGTATGATTTCTGTAAATTTTGTGGATAAAATGCAAATCTTGGCAGGTATGCATATGGTTCCAAAATCAGGACGTAGAGCATAATAAAATTCAATCACTTGCCATACGCTATGCATTTCTCAAAATACTAATCTTGTAAGTCTGTCGTTTTCTTTGCTATATTTTATTGACACTTACACACACACGTGGTGTAAAAAGGATTGCAGAACAAATAAAAAAAAATAAAAACTTAATGCTAGAAGATCAGTTTGAAAAAATCTTCCACAGTAAAATAGTAAAGAAAAAGTTCAAAAGTAATAAGTCCCCCCCCAATATTATACCTTCTGCAATAAACACCAATCACCCTTGCCCCACCTCACATAGAGCGATCTCTACTCAGCTTGATTTTTGCATAAGAGAAATTTAAATTGTACACAAGATGTAAACTTTACAGGGAACATTGATGCTGGCTAAAAACAATTGTCAATTTACCGGCTATTTGCCAAATTTTCTGGGTATCACGGAAAACAGCCTATGAAAACGTCCACAGAAAAGTGCCCAAATCTAAAAAATGTGGGCATCCTCATAAATAATATTGCTTGACTTTGTTTCTCATCCTGGTTTACTACGTGTGGTGTAGATTTAGTTTTGGGATGTAAGTCACCTACAGTTTCTGTTATTTTCTACAAAGTATTCTAGCTTGCTTAAATTTAATTGATTGCATGCTAATAAAATATATCATAATCAGGAGCAAAACTAGTAAAAATGCAAAACATACGATCGTGGAAAAACGTGTGTTTCAAGTCAGCTATGTTATGTACCTAACTTAAGAAATTGTTCATACCTACAGGGGGGGGGCCACACTACCGATCCCATTCTTCGCAGTATGGGGGAAAAAATCGTTTTGGCAATTGATAAAACGTTTTGTCGAAAAATATTGGTAATTACCTTTTTTTAATGACGTTCGAGCCAAAAAAAAATTTTTTTATTATTAAATTTCCTATTTGCAGGGGAGGTGTTAGTGCCCCTACCATGTTTCGGAGCAATTCGGAGCAGAAACGTTGGGTTTTGGAGCAAGAAAATTTGCATTTTGGAGCAGCTAATGATAGAATTTTTAATTGTTTAAAGTCCATCCTGTGCTTTAAGTTATGTTTATACACTGCTGGACAATTGCTAAGGACGGATCATAAACGGCTATATAGCGCATAAAAAAGTAAGTGTTGTTGGATGCCAAGTGAAATAAAATAATGTCAGAATGCCAGGACATTACAAGAAAGACAATTTGTTGTGCTCTGAAATCCAGAAGGCTTTGGAACGTGTTCAAGGGACAAACAGGCCATTTTGTGCAGAATATGTAAACATGAAAAAAATGCTATTACCGTCCGCAGGCATTCCGGCGTAAGATGTCAATACGGGATATGGCCACCATGGAGGGCGATGCAAGATTTCACACGTCGTGTCATGCTTTGCACAACATTATCAAGCAGCTGTTGGGGTAATTTATCCCATTCCTCTGTCAGTGCACGGATGAGGGTGTCCTTGTTTATTGGAGGGCATGGGCGACCAGCAAGACTCCTCCCCAAAGCATCCCACACATTTTCAATGGGATTCAGATCTGGAGAACGTGCTGGCCATACGAGGCGTTGAATATCCTCGCTCTCAAGACACTCCTGGACAGCGACTGTTCGATGACATGTTGCGTTGTCGTCCATGAAAATGAATCTATCACCGGCAGCACCACGGAACATGAAAACATGAGGTAGCAGAACATCATTAATGTATCGTTGGCCAGTCATAGTCCCAGTTGGAAGCACATAGAGGGACGTACGGCCATTGATCATGATGCCAGCCCATACCATGGCACTACATGTCGGATATCGGTCCCTTTCCTGTATGTTTGCTGAACAATATGCAGTACCACTATCACGCCAGATCAGTTGTCGTCGACAATCAGACGATAGACTGTATCTACTCTCATCTGAGAAGAGGACAGCAGACCAGTCGTTATCAGTCCAATTGCGATGTTGATGGCACCATTGCAAACGGGCGGTACAGTGACGTCTGGACAATGGGATACACACAACAGGACAGCGGGCGTATAGTCCTCCTTCATGCAAACGTCTGGCGACAGTTTTTCGGGAGATCCGCTTGCCAGTAGCAGCCATAAACTGATTTGCTACCTCACTAGTTGTTGCTGCGCCGGTGTCTTTTTGTTGATAGCACTATGTACCGATCTTCTGCAGGTGTCGCACTGCGAACACGACCTCCCCCGTGACGTTTGCTACACTCTCCATTTGTTTGAAATGATTTCCAAAGCCTTGAAACAACACTGTGGCTGACGTCGAACTCCCCGGCAACATCTGTTATTTTTCGCCCTTCTTCAATATTGCCAATAATACGGCCACGCGTAAAATCATTTAGGTGATGTCAGGAAGACATACTGAAAATTGCAAGTTCGTCAATAGATTCTTTCCCTTTCAACTTTGCGTTTGAACAACAACGGTCAATACGCGTCAAATCCTTTATATCTCTTATCAGCGCTATGACATCACGAACAAGTTCGGCAATCCAAAATTTGCATACGCACAACACGTCTTACTGTATCCCGCACTTAAGCTAATTTCCACATTTTCCTGCCTTCCATTTTATGGTTGCTATCGTTGCTATTGTCATCCGTCCTTAGCAATTGTCCGGCAGTGTATACCGAATTACCATTATTTTATGAACTGTGAAAAAAATGTTATATTTCAGGTTTGTTGACATTTTACTCTTACAACTGTTAATTAGCATTTGTCATTCCTACAGTGAGATAAATGGGAAAACAATTATACTACCCACGATTTATGGAGAGCTTTTGGAAGAAACAGCATAATTTTCAAGAGCAATATGCCATCTCTTAAAAGAAAAGTGTTTGGTCATGCATCCTTCCAGTGCTTGCGTATGGTGCAGAGACGTGGACCTTAACTAAAAGAGACATACAAAGGCTGCAGACAACTCAAAGTAGAATGGAGAGGTGCATGCTTGGTGTAACCAGGAGAGATAAGAAGAGGAACTCGTGGATCCGAAAAATGACAAGAGTGGAAGACATCATGATCAGAGTTAAATCCCTGAAATGGCAATGGGCTGGACATACTGCCAGAAGGACAGACCATCGATAGACAGCCGAAATTTTAGATGGGATTCCAAGGGACAGGAAAAGATCCAGAAGAAGACCACATGGGTGGATGAAATTCGAAAGTATGCGGGAGTAACATGGAGGAGACTGGCACAAGACAGACCGTTGTGGAAGAGGCTTGGAGAGATCTTCGTCCAGCAGTGGATTGATAATGGTTGGCAATGGATGATGATGATTACATGACCTGCAATATTTTAAGCGTAACACTTTAATATCAGGGATTTTCTTCTGAATGCATTTCTTTCTCTGTAACACGAATAGTATGCTGCCCCGTCCAAGAACTGTTGCTATTGTTACTGAACGCTTACGAATATACACTTAAGAAGAACAAATAATATGTAATTACTGTTTGTTATTTGGTTGGTTTTTAGCAGCATATTTTTTGAGATTCATGGCATTCAAATGAAAATACATTATTTCTGAAACCAACCAACTGGCAAGCCACGCGCGTACGAGGTTTGTGTGTGCATCACAAACTCCTAAGGTTTTTTGAAGGAAAGCGTACCTTCGATATAAAAGGAACATTTAATAATCAAATTGTAAAATCACCTTTCAGCAGTTGCGCCATGATACTCTTCATACAATGTTTTTCATTCAGTAATTATCCATGTCAAACTTTCGTTATTGCTGTGAACAATTACAACTGGAACCAAAACTATAAGATAACAGTGAGATTTAGTAAAATTGGTGGGTTCATAAACGCTGCTTCCATCGCTTAATGCTTGCGTAGCAACATTTTGGCGCCGGATCCCCCCCCCTTCTTCAGCAGTAGTAGAATCAGTTTTTTACTTTTTTGTTGTTGCTGTCTAAAAGAGCCACTGTTCTTGCATACGTGGGATCCTGTATGTATGGACATGGACATTAAGCAGATGATTGCAAGTTAGTAAGTGATTCAACGCGCCTTCCACCTGGAAAAAGAAGTGTGAGGGTAAAGATGTTCCCCAAGGTAGGTCAAAATGAGAAAAAGAAAACCTCCTAAAAATTCTGCTCCCTGAATGTACACAGCAAAATTCAGACTTTAAGTAAGAAGCAAAAGATCGGTATTCCTGATAACAAGTTATGTGATATAAACAATTCTTTCATTTATCCATAGCATCCGTGAGTGATTTTAATTAACAGCACGAGTCTGACGAAGAAAAAAAGCAAAGCCGTACTTTTTAATTTGGTGAAAAATCAGGCTGTACAGTGAGAAAGCGTGAATATTACACAGCATGAACAAAACTGAATCGCTCACTGTAATTTGTTTATGAAAATATTTAACTAGATCACACCACTGTATTCACAATTATAAAATTACTGAATTCCAAACAAAATAGGGTGATTTTTAAAGACATAGCTTCCTTTTTTTTTTTTTTTTTTTTTTTTTATTGGAGGTTTAACGACCACCGTGAGCAACTCAATGGGCTATAAGCGGTCGCCCGTCCCTAATTTAGGGTCACTGGTTCCAGGGAAGGGAGAGAGCCAGTGCCGTAAGACAAACACAACACCCATGCCTGACCGGGATTCGAACCCGGACCCCTTACAGACGAATGATCAGAGGCCAACGCCTTAGACCACTGCGCCACCGGGGCGGCAAAAGAAAGACATAGCTTCAAACAGTTTTTTTCTTGTACTTGCTAGAAAATTAGCTCTGGTTTCCTTTTGCGAGCAAACCCTACTATCTTCTCAGCAAGTTCCACAGCCATATTCGCTTTTGTTGACTCTGCCACGAACAGCATCCACTGTTTACTTTTTTCTGCTGATAGTTTCCCCTTACCATTTTTCTTTGTTACTTTTCTTTCTTTTTTTTTTCTTTTTTTTTTCTATTCCCTCAGATGACAATTTTATCCATCATGCTTAAAGAACTTTCAGCCTGAGAACCATGAATTCTGATATCAGAGCTTTCACTATTTTAGATAAATGGTGTAATTTTCAGAGAATGAATACTTTTTTTTTTAACACCATGCATCAATTCTTACAAATTTTTGGAAATTTCCCCCACCCTTATCAAGCTAAAATGCACACACATGTATGAGGGTTATGTGACGTTTAACAACTACATAGGAGTGGGAACATCGGGGGGGGGTGCAATTACGGAAGAAATCTTCGCTCCGTCTGACTTCCGTTTTCGAACATTTATTTAACATTTTCAAGCTGAAATACAAATATTTATGGAATAAACTGATAGCTAACAATACTGGGTAGAGGAAACATCGCGAAAAAAAAAAAAAAAGTTACGATTACGAGAGAAATCTTACCACCGTCTGTTTGTTTTCGAAGGATGAAATTCCGTTCTCCGACAAAGAAAACTACACCCCCCACCACCGCCAATCCTCCCAAAATTTCAGTTCAGTTGTGCATCAATCTCGAGATTTGGTTTAAATGATAACAAAAAAAGACAGAATTTCTCGAATCAGCGTAAGAATCTCATGGCCGAAGATTACGGGAAAAGTTTCAAGCGGCCTAACTGCCATTTTCGGAAATCGTTGCCTAAAATTTCAAACTGAAATCATGCAAAGAAATTATATTTAACAACAATACTGAACAGAAGCAACATCGGGGGGAAAGTACGATTATGGGGAATATCTGCACTCCGTTTACGAACATTTGAAAAGACAAAACAAAGTCCCCAAACGGAATACGACCCCTTCCCTAACTAATACCCCAAAAATTTCTTTACTTTTGCATCGATCTCGAAAATGACAAAAAAAGGGAACTCCGCAAATTTCCTTCCAATTAACGCTGAATCAATTTCCGAATGTCTTAAGATTATGCTAAAATATCAATGACCGGCAAATTTTAACTTTTGGCGTAAAATTAGCGCAGATTTCGTCAAAATCGCGATATTTAAGCAGAATGGCGCAAGAGCAAGGTTTTGGCGTGGGCTGGCACAATTGGCACAAGTCTGGCAGCCCTGTATTTAATGAAATTCGAACGTTAGTTACTGTTTTCATTGTTTACAAGAGTGGCGCAATCGCTGATTAAGACCTGTTATAAATTACACTTTATGCTGTATATCTTAATGCATTTAATTTTTCTTTTATGCTTGCATAAAACCACAGTGGATGGAAGTATTTTATTAAAAAATAAAAAAATTTACAAAATATAAATTGTTATAAAATAATTTCTTCATTTTGATTGCACAAAATATATTTTTTTTCATAGTAGGGGATATAGACATTTCAAGAGAATGCTTGAAGGCCCATTCAGATACTTATACTGTGGCCGATAAATTGATGGCTTGGCACTGGAAATGTAGAGCGAATGGTAATGGGTATAACTAAACAGATGCTACAGCAGTACAAAAAGTGAACACCAGAATTAAGTGCATGCATGTTGAGAATGGTCAACAAACAGATTCTTACCTGACTGTTTGATAAATCACTTGAATTTCTTGATGCACCTTTGGTAGTGGGTGAACTACTTCCAACAAATGCTGTTGTTGCCAGAGGTGAAGTACGAGTTACTCCAGTAGCAGAATCAGACGTTGTCATATTTATCGACAAAGGAACAGTTGTAAACATGTGAGGCGATGGAATCAAAGCTATGGGGCTTGACGATGATGATGATGTAGTTGCTGGAATGGTTAACTGTAAAGGATTTGTAGAAGTGGAGTTCATAAAAAATGGAACTGATGAAGGATTCAGATGTTTCCCATTAATATCTGATATAAAAGACTGAGGCAGCTGGAGTGGTATATGACTAGACTGGCTCGCAATGTCTACTGTAGCCTGGTTCACTGAAAGTGGCAGAGGCAGGGTGAGTGGGTAAAACTGTGCTGTTATCTGTGATGCTAAATTATGCTGAGGTGCTTTATTTGAATTTTCAGTATCAGATGGAGATGAATTTCCAAATGTATGAACATTATTATCACTACTAGAGCTAGGGTTTGCTTTATCATTTGCATCAGTTGAGTCTGGACTCACAGGATACACAGCAGATGTCAATGTTTTTGGTAACAGAAGGGAATTTAAAGTATTTTGATCACTACTCATCATTTGAGGCTGTTGTGATAAAGCATTCTTTGGTGTTGCTTCATTTTGCTCTGGAGATACAGATCCTTGATTAGCGACAGGAAAATTAGATCCACTTGGCATTAATGATGGTAATCCTGAACTCATAAAGAGAGGCGAGTGAGAATTATCTGATTTCAATTTATCAAGTTCCTGTATCGTCTTTGCAATGTCTGAAACAAATTCAACACCTAGTAAGACATCCTGCAGGGTTTTTTCAGTATTTTGTAATGATGGGCTACTACGATTTGACTGAGGAGACAGAGAAGAGGTCATGCTATCAAGTCTTTGACTGTTCTTAGAAGTGCTGTTTCTAAGAAATATGTTCCTACTACACTGTAAGCCCAAAACTGAAGCATCCACGGTGGACAGGAGGCCAAAATTTGTTGGTGACATGCTCGCATTGACAGTCTGTGACTCGAGTGACTCTGATATATGGGGGTGTAGCTTCATTGCCTTCATTATTATCAAAAGATTCCTGATGTCTTGGGGAGCTACGTGCACTGGAAGAAGCATTTTCAACTTCACTGGCCTCTACATTTTGTGAATCACCAACATTAAAGTTAGGACTTCCCTGTGAAGATATCCTTGAAAGAAGAGAAGATAATTTTGCCAATGCCTGACTTCCTTCATGTGACATAAAGGAAGTATTTTGAGTATCAGATGATATGTCTTGTTGCGAGTCTTTGTTATGCTCAGGCGAGAAAGGAGTTTCTGAAGCAACTGAGACCTGAGAGAAAACATTAGAATCCTCAACACCAGCAGAGGAGTTACTACATTGAGATATTACGGAATCATGAGAATTGTTAAGGTTATTACTCATGTCCTGCTGAGTATCTGCTTCACTCAGTAAGCTGGGGTGAGACATTTCCTGAATGTCTTGTGATGATGATTCTTCAGAATTTTTAGTTTGGAGCGATTTGGGACAATCTTGCTGAAGCACACTATCGTCGTACTCTTTGCTGCTTTCTGGTGAAAGAGAACAGCTGTATGGAAAAGAATCTGAACCCACGGAGTCTTGTGATGCACTAGACGCATACTTTGCTAGCAGAGAAGCTGGATGACTCTGAATGGTAACAATCTTGAGATCGGGAAAGGCCTGAGACTTTGGAGGGAAGACTAATTGGCTTCTTGATACCAAAGGTTCAACTGGTTCCACTGTTGCATTCTACAGAAAGAAAATGAGAAAAGGAATATGAATTTAAACAGGACTCAAAATACATTAAGTGCTCACAAAATCATGACCACCCCTATACAAATTGAGTTACATTCAATACTTGTGTAAAGATGAGGAGGTATTAGCTTGTAGGTTAAAGGAATGTATATAAGAAATTGGTGGTTCAGTTAAGAGCAAAGTTACAAACACAATGGGAAGGCCAACTATTTATTGGAGTTTATGAAAGGACAAATTGAGTGTACACAAAGTGTTGGTGCATCCACTTCAAAAGCTGCAACACTTGTGGGTTATTTGAGGGCTTCCATGGTTGAAGGGTGCTAAAATGGTGAAACAACCAACCAGCCTCATAGCAGAAAGTTCCTGATCAGTCTGCAACAGAGATCATGGTGCTACAAAATAATCATCAGGTGACCAATGGGTAAGGTAACTACTAGGTACAAAAAAAACAAAAGAAATTTGCACAAGTAGAAATAAAAAAATACATAGAGAACAACTGACCACATTATACTTCTTTTATCTAAAAAAAGTAAATAGGATCAAGTACACTCTGCCTTCTTTACAAAGAATTTTGCCTCCATTTTCAAGCTGAAACACAAAGATTTATGGAATAAAATTATATTTAACAACAATACAGGAGAGGGAACATCACTAGAAAAAAAAAAAAATTATGATAATGGAGAAAAACCTTTGCTCTGGCATATTTCCCCATTTTCAATCTTAAATACAAACATAAAACAATAATACAGTGCAGGGGAAACACTGCCCAAAAAAAGAAAAATGATAACTGGAGAAATCTTCACTGCCTTTAGCTTCGGTCGTCGAAATTTTTTGCCATTCTGTGCTTAAGGAAGAAATTTTTGCTCTACCCAACTTTCATTTTCAAGCTGAAACACACACATTAATGCGATAAAATATTTATCGGGCAGAGAGAAGAACATTGGAATAAAAAAAAAAAAAATTAGGACGACGGGAGAAATCTTCATCTTCAGTTTTCGGAAAGTTTCAAAAGACAGAGTTCCGTCTGAAGGCATCCATGATCAAGAGTCTGCAAGAGAGGATTTAAGAGGGTTCTGGGGGAGATGTCATTTTTGTTTGTAGGACCAAACTAAAATCATTGCCAGTCATTGCAATTCTGCCATGGGACCAACTGGTAATGCAAGCATAAAGGGCAACAAAAGGTGAATGACAGGTGTGTTGCTTTATACAGAGTAATCAGAGCAGAACAGTTTTGTAGTTGACAGCCCCATAGAATATGAGTCAATCAGGAACAATATATCATACCACTATGCATCACACATTGGCAAAGGTGGGATACAACAGCAGATACACCTTATATGCCACCCTCTTCTAACAACAGCCCATCAATAATGACTCTCCTCATGCCAACAGCATGTGGATTGGAAACAGGTGTGCTGCTCTGATGAATCACAATATGTACTCTGTTCTACCAATAGTCAAGTCCATACTTGGTGTCAGCAGCATGAATCTAGGAATCCCTCATGCGGGGCATCAACTAATCAGGTCGATGGGGATGGTTGAATGATATGGGGTGCATTTAGCTGGCATGAACTGGGACCCTTGGTGTGTCATGTGTGTGGACACCAGCTCTACCAGGGACTGACTGACTGATTACATACATGCATACATACATACATACATACATACATACATACATACATACATACATACATACATACATACATACATACATACATATCACTAAGCTGTTCTCTGAGATTCAGAGGTTAGCTCCACAAAGAAATACAAACTACCAGATATTTTTTACTTACTGTTGCCGTATCAAACTTCTCCATTTACAGCGATCTTGAATACAACTCGAGCTTCACTGATATCCATTACAAGCTGTACACAAGATCTTCTATACTTCATACTCATAATCTTTTTCTCATGCAGACACCCCTGAATCTGATCCTCCCATGACTTCCTTGGCCTTCCCATGCCTTTCCTTCCTGCCACTTGGGCTAAAGATTTTCTTAGTAAGCATCTCATCACTCATTCTTTCAACATAGCCAAACCACTGAAGCATATTAGTCTCCACCTTGCTAACAACATTTTGCTTCACATCACACAGCTGCAATACATCTTCATTCCTCACACAATCAAAACATGTCTTGCCACAAACCCCCTTAATGCATTTCTCCAGCACACAAACAACTCTTATGTTTCTTCTGCAGTACCCAGGTTTCACTGCCATACATCAGAGTAGGAACAATTGCACTTTCATAGACAGCCATGCGGGACTCTTGACAACCCATTATTCCTATGAAAACCTCCCACAGCAGCCATGACTTTCAATGAAGAATTCAGTCGCCTACTAATTTCACCATCCAATTTGTTCTCTCTGTCAAGCACGATTCCTAAATGCACAACTCATTCACCTGGTCAATCACTGTGCCATTTAGACTTATTCTGCATTCAGTACTAATAGTTCCTGCTCAAAAACTATAACTTTGGTTTTCCCCATATTTATACTCAGTTTGAATTTCATGCAAACTTTGTACATCCTGGACAACATACTCTACAACTCACTTTTGCTCTCTGCCAACAGGACAGTGTCATCAGCATACAGCAATCTGCGCACATGGATATCACCAAGACATAAACCAATATTATTTATTCTGGCATCATGCATGTGCTATAAAGATATTAAACAACCATGGTAACATTACACAACCTTGTCTGACTCCTGCACCAATAGAAAACCATTCTGATAAAACACCATTAACTCATACAAAAGCTGTACTGCCAGCATATATGGCTTTTACACTGTTAAGTAGATTCCCAATAACACCATATCCATTCAATACCTTCCACGAAAGTGTCCTAATTACTCAGTCATAAGCTTTCTCTAAATCTATAAAGGCAGCAAAAACTTTCTTATCAACAGCCAGATACTTTTCCATCACCACGTGTAATGCAAAAATTTGGTTAGTGCAGCCTTTACTGGGCATAAAACCCCTCTGAACATCCCACACTTTCTCTTATGTAAGACCCCGTACTTTTTCAATAACAACCTTGCCAAACACTTTCCCTGGCACACTCGGTAGGCTAATACCATGATAGTTCTTGCAGTTAGTCTGTTCACCTTTCCCCTTATACAGGGGAACGATGATACAGACCATGTACACCTCACAATATTATTATACTTCCATCTAGAAGATGATGGGTTCTTCCACAGTAATAATGCTTCATTTCATTGGGCCTGACAGGAATGGTTGGAAAAACACAGTGTGGATATGAGACATCTTCAATAGCCTTCAACTCGCCTGATCTCAACCTAATGGAACACTTATGGAACGTTGTGGAATGCCGGGTAAGGCATTTGGACGCACCACTCCACTTTACACTGATATTATGTAACTGAAATACAAACCGCTTGGTTGCAGATCCCCCACATGACTGTACAAACACCACTATCGGACAGCTGTTCTCTGGTCAAAATAAAGGCCCATTAAGTATTGGGTAGATGGCCATAGTTCAGTGTGCCCTAAATGCATATTAAACAACAAAAACCATTGTATACATTTGAATTTTCTTTTTAATTTTCAAGTTGAAATTTTGAAAATCGAATTAATCTTTGGATACTTTAGGTACATTAGTAGAAAAATAATTGATTTTGAAAAATTAAGTAAAAAAATGAAGACAGGTTCCTACTTTTCCAAGCAAAATAAATTCAAGCACTTGCCAAGGACTTTTTAAAACCAAATTATCATATACACTATATTGACAAAAGTCACCGAACACCTAGAAGAGAAACTCAACATAGCATTTATTGACATACATTAGCACGGTGTCAGTCCATCTTTGGCCTTAATGCATGCACTGACCCTTCGAGATATGCTTTCGACAAGGTTTTGGAACACAGCGATAGGTATGCGCTTCCATTCAGTACATAATGCTGCCACTAACTGTTGCTTAGTAGTATGCCTTGCTGCCAAACTTCTTATGTGGTGCTCTATGGGATTAAGATCAGGGCTCTGTGCTGTCCAGTCTACACACAATACAGAATTATCATCAAACCACGCGTAACAGTCCTTGCTTTATGGCTTGGTGCATTATTCTGCTGGTACCAACAAGGCTCAGTTCCATAGTATTGCCACAGAGTTGGTAGGGCATAATTGTCCAGAATATCGAAGTAGACGCTCTGCTTAGCAGGTTTGTCCACAATAACCAATGGGATGGGACCATACCACGAAAAACACCCCCACACGAGTACACTGCCAGCTCCAAACTTGACCGTAGGAACAGTACACCATGAAAAAGAGCGTTCCCCCGCCCCAGCTGCGCCATACCCACACACAGCCATCAGACTGATGCATCGTGTATCTGGATTCATCAGTCTATAGGACTCGTTTCCACTGATCTACAGTCCACGATAAATGTTCTTTACACCATGCTAAACGACGAGCAGTATTCCGAGTGGAGATGACAGGCTTATGAGCAGCCGCACGACCACAGTAACCCATGGAATGAAGTTCTCTGCGAATGGTGCGTGTACATACCAAGGTTCGAGCATTTTTACTCACCTGTACGCTGAGGTCTTGTGCAGTACTCCGTCGATTAGCTGTAACAACTCTCCTGAGGCTTCGATGTCCTCTATCACTGATTTTCTTTGGTCTGCCTGCATGTTTGACTGCTTCAGACATGCCATGTGTCTTATTCAGTACATCCAAAACAGTTGACTTGGGTATGTTTATACTCCTCTCGGTTTCTCTCATGGACAACTCAGTAATATAACACCCAACAATCTTTCCTTTTTCAAAGTCAGTTCTCTCCCGCTGCAACATTTTCCCTCAACCTCACAGTGCGATATGATCACGGTCAGCTGCAGGCTTGTTTTTATACCATTTGCAGCTGTACCGCACATCTTAACAATGCAGCGTATCTGTTTATTTGCTTTTGAAGGGGTGTTCGGTGACTTTTGTCAATATAGTGTATGTGTGTGCTGTTGGTCAGTCAGTAGGTACGTATTTTAGTGAATTCAAACCATTAAACATGGCTCATACACTTTTTCCACCATAGAATTCCAGGACTTTTCCAGGACATTTGGAATTTTTTCCAGGACATGATACAAATGCTCCTATTTATAATATAGTTAAAGCATAGGTCTTTTCTACCTGTAACCTACAGCTAACAACTCCCTACAGGCTTGAAGAAACTTAATATGGAATGCAGAATGTTGAAAATGTCTGCTGCGGCTAACAAGAAACTTAAAATCATAAATAAATACTAAAAATACCAAAACTATCACTGAAAATGTAAGTAGATTTAATTTCTATAAATCTTTTAGGTATGTTACGCTACGGTGATTTTGAGAAAATTTTATTGCTACTTTGGCTTTAGTTCAATTATTGAAGACAATTGTAGAATAAAAAATCATAAAACTTGAAAATATAGGTAAATATTTTATAGTTAGAACAACAAATGCATCATTACTCTCAAAATGCTTTCATATACCACACAACAACACATAAACTAAATAGTATTTATTTTCAAATATTCTGAAATAAAGCTTACATTGGAAATTTAAGGATAAGAAAGGGAAAAATATTTGAAACTTTTTCAAAGGAACAAAAGGACTTATTTCTTAAACAGATATTCATGGGAGCTAAGATTTGTGTTACATTTTATTCAAGGAAGGAATTTTCAACATAATATATGCTTCTAATATTGATGCTCTAGCTATGTTTTATATTTGTAATCACCAGCAAATGAAGTGTGCAAAAAAATTCCCAAAGTGAAATAAAAGATAATAACAGGAAACCCTTAAATCCAAGGGCTATGTGCACAGCTGCTTACATCAGTGATAATTTTTTCCATTAGGTAGTTTAACTGGGCGTGATTAGAAAACTAATTATAGAACATGGAAGGTGATTAGTTAGCTCAAAAAATACTAAGAAACAACTAGATTTAAGATTCCAATGTTAAAAAGCAATCTAATTTGAAAGCGAATTTTTTACATGAAGCATTAATCAGCAAATTTCAGCAAAGATCAAAATAAGCCACAACTAAAAAAAAATGTGTTTGAAAATATCCTTCACACTTCTAATCTGTTGTTACTAAACAAGTGTGCTCTAAAAATATCCTTCACACTGTCCTGATTTGTTGTTTCTAAACAAGTGTGCACTACTAGTTCATTTTAATGCACAAATTTTCACAATTAGTACACATTTCGTGCATGTAAATAATAAAGCCTATATGTATGAAAAGGTTCCACTATAATCATCTGTTCAATTAATGATATGTAATAAAAGAGAAGGTGGAATAAGTGCAAACTTCAGTAATGCTTCATTTCCAAGTATTTTTTTCTCCAATTCCTTTTCTAGATTTTTTAATGGCTCAGTTTTTATTTTGGCACTTTGACGCAGAGAATTTGCTTTGGCTACGAAAGTCAACTGACTCATTTTTTCTGCTTTCTCAGAATAAGAATCAGATGATTTCAGCAGAGCTGATATGTCCTCCACCAGTCTCTTTTTCTTTTTCATTAATTCATCTATGTGATCCAACAATGACTTCCTTTTATCTCTTCCAGACTTTTCTACCTCCCCTTTTCTTTTTTCATCAAGATACAAATGATATTTTTGACAAACACCAGCAGCAGAAATCAGAAGTTCTTTTGAGATTGTTAACATTCTTTATGCCTCCAACTGATTTTATATGGTCACTGATAATGCATTTTGCTACAATTGTCTCATGATGAAGATTTTCAACCATCATGTTTGTTTTCTGAAAAACTACACTCAACCATTGCTTGTCCATGAGAAAGGAGCAATAAAATCTTTACAACAGACCACAAATGTTGGAACTCAGACTTGGTTGCAAGCAAGCTGTAAAAATATGTATCTACACGATCAGATTTAACATCAAAATCAGGCATGCAAGCTGCTTCACTGATTACGGAATTATATTCTCCTATAATTGTATCACAGTCTGACTCTTTAACTTTGCCTGCATTTGTGAAAATCAGTAAGATATCACTGAATTTTTTTACATTAGCAACCCTGTTTCTCTTTTTTAAATGTTGGGGATCTATACAGTCCACGTTCCGAACCAATGAATATTTCAGGTGATTTCTCAGTAAGTTTTTGCTCAACCTTTTCAAAGAATTTTTACAGTTTACGTAAAATTCCATCACTTGCCTGTCACACACAGATTTCCTCCTCTTCAAGTCAGATTTCTTCCTCGTCATTTTCTAAATGTTCACTAATGAATGGCATCATTGGCTTATCTGTTTGGTACGACACTAAAAACGGTTCAATATCATTGGCTAAGCTTATAAAAAATTGCAACAAATAGTTCATTTCCTAAACATCCCCGCAATGTTTAAAATGTTGTATTTGCAGGATCAGGTACTTCTTTTTTTTTTTTTTTTTTTTTGGACACTGTTTATATATTTCTTCAGAAAGGGTAAAACTTCTAATGCTCTCTGACACACAGCAACATTTTCTACCCATCGATTCCTGCAAAAATTTAAAGGGAATATATTACCACCAGTGACATTAATAAAATCTTCTCATCTAGCAGGAGCATCTTTTAGCAAACGATACAACGATGCCAAAAAATGTTCCACTTCTGGAAAAACTTAACATGCACTTCGGAAAGCATTGTGCATTATATGTAACCCACAGCTTCCAGCATTAAGCAATGTAGTAAGTTTCTCTTGCTTTAAGTGTTGCATCATCATTTTAAAAACTTTCCAGCTGACGTTAGGTCCATCCATGGATAGTTGATGCAAATTACCTGGATTAAGAACTAAACATTTTTTGGATATTGTTTCATATAAAATATGCATGCCCTATAAAATAGTCAGAAGAAAAATATCTAGTACATACCAAATTTTTTTCCCAGTATCGAATATGGCAATCAAGTTGTTTATCTTGTGTATGTTTATTCAGAGACTCATTAAATAACAAAACATACCCATTTGCACATTTCACACTGTCTATAAGGGTAGAAGAAAAATAGGGGGCAATGCCAAACACAGACAGGTAGGCAGATTTCCTTTCCCCACAAGGAAATTTTTCAGCGGTCGAGCTGTCGGGAAACATTAATTTGAAAATATCTTTAATATTTTCACATGATTTTAATGAAAAATTGCTACTTAAAGCTTTTAGCACCCATGTAATTTCCGCTTTTAAAACTGCTTCTGAAGAAAATGATCCTCCAATTGTAACTGGAGTTCTGCTGCTACCAGATGTCGATGGTACATTGGGATCGCATGGTCTTGATGTTTTTACCAGTTAGCTGACTTTTAAGTGCTGCTTCGCTCATGCTGGAAATATCAGAACTTTGATCACAAATCTTGCATCGTGCTCTAAATTTAATTACATCTCTGGATAGCTAATCTTCATAGTCCTTTTAACAAGCCGAACTTCGTTAAATGTGCACTTTCTTTTCGGCATACTGAATTTAAGTAAGCAAAGCAAATATTACAATTTTAATTAAAACATTCACACCGCAATTATATTATAAAAAATAATAATAATAATAATGGAAGTATCAAATAATAGACCCAAAGACATTTCCGTGAGGAACAAAACTTCGCGGGGAACTGAATGATGAACAAAGATTACTTCACGAGGGTGGAATCAAAAGCGAAACCATACGCGCAGAAAGCATCTACCTACAAAATAACGTTCATAGTTTGAAGGGCAATTCGGGAGCAGCCAGAACAGATGTTTATCACAGCTAAACACAGGAGGCCTTCAAAAATCGGGACTACGATTAAAAAATACCAAAATCTAAATTTGCGAAGTTTTTGCGAAACCGGACGAAATATATATGAATGCCATAAATCGCTAATAGGAATGGACCTCCTGAATTTCATGTGAATCGGTTAAAAGAAATTTTAAATAACCATAAATGTGCTCAAGAAAATTAAAAATTTTAGAGCTGAATAAAAGCTTTTAACCGATTAATTTGAAATTCTAGTGATCAGCTTCTTATATGCAGTCATGGTGTATGTAAAGATTTCAGCCAATTTCATAAGAAACTTGCAATTTTAGCTTTGATATTTTTTTCGTACAGTCTTGTCCTGAAACAAAGGCGCTGATGAGCAGGAAGGGTTAAGTGTGGGTGCTAGCTTCTGCCTTTGGATCGAGAACCGCTCACAGAGCAAGTAGTCGACGAGATCTTTCAAAGATTGCTACACCCCTCTCCCCTTTTTGAATTATTTATCTGCACAGTTATTATGCCACTTTTTTTTTTTAATTTGAAGCTCCAACCGAAAAAAAAGCTTCTATTTTTTCAACATTAAACATTAAGTATTCTTGGTTATTTTACCTAAAAATCCCTAAATTTTGGGATTTCTAGTAAACTATCTAAAAATTCGCCAAAATCGGAAGGTTTTGGTGAGTTTCCCGGGAAACCAGTAGAGTTCCTTACATTCTAGGTACATTTTTTTTTTCATCGGAAGAACTGCACAGTTTTTTCTTTTTACGACCTTCCAGTAATTCTGGATGCACAAAAATGACGAACTTTTAAATTTCCCTTTCACAGCAATTAAAGAACAGCAACTAAATCTATTTAACGTAAAACATTTAAATAAACAAAAAAGTGTTCCAACACCATTCTCCTGTGCTTGGTGTGAGGGAGGCCAAGAAGAGCCAGAAGTCAAGGTCGCGCACGTGCCTCCTTCATCCCACCCGCAACCCCCTATCTATCTCCAAAGCCAGGGCTACCAAAGAACACTGGTTTCCCACTCGACCTCGAACTTTTCATCTGTCCATCTTTCGTAAACACTTAACCACCAACGTCCTCTGACAAAAGATTCACTTTTTCCTTTTCCCATCACACTGAATGACTGAAGTACTTACAATTGTAAACAATTTTTTTTTTTTTAATTCCTTCCTTTGCACAACGCCATAAGGCAATTTGTCACAACATTTTAATGACCAGGAAGCAAACACAGGTTTTAGCCAAACAACAAAGGAAAAAGTCACAACAGCGCTGAGCAGTATTTTTAACTGCTGTTAAAATAACTAAAACAACGCAGATTCAGCAATGCAGGCAGACAAGAAAACCAACAGCCCCCGCATTATTTTGCCAGGGGTGGGGAGGAAAATTTGTCAGACAAAGTTTCAAATGTAGAAAAATCTTCAACTACAAAACATCATGCAGGGACAAAAAATGCAGGAACAGATAAAATTCCAGGACACGTAACAGAATTTTAGGACATTTCCAGGACAAAATGGAATTCCAGGACTTTTCCAGGATGTGTACGAACCGTGATTAAACTTAGCTGGGACGGGCACGCCTTCAATGACCTTCCTGTTACCCCCTGTTGGTTTATTATATTAACTTTTGAGTTGACCCTCTGTTTTGGTGTTTTTTGAAATCATTTTATTTTGTGGAATATTTTGAAAGGGTAAATTATTTTCATATTCGCCCTCCGACAAAGAGGCGTTCCTAGACCCAGTCAACAGCAGCCCATCATGATTCCTGGATACATTATTCCATTTATTTTACTCTCCCATGTCTGACGTTTTACTCTGTAGTGATGTTATAGTCAAGGTACCAGCTGTCCACAAGCTGCCCTTGTTGAACACAAGTTCTGCACTATTTGATGAGCTTGGTGTTTTTATTGGAACTACAAAGAAATCTCCTATATAAATTTTCACCACAAACAATTATTTTACACACACATGCTCTTCTATATCACTACTTAAAAAGCAAAACAAAATTTTTTGTTCAAGTGCTATTTACGGAGTCTTAAACTTTTTCAAATACTTTCAAGGACTTGAAAATGAGCTTGTTTCCCCAAGGACTTTTCAAGGTTTTCAAAGAGTGTACAAACCCTGGAAAAAGGATTAATGTGTAATAGCTAATACAGGGCACAAAAAGAAATTTCAGGGAACAATTTTTTTTCGTATAATGACAGACAGCTCAAGAAAGAATGTAATTCTTTTTTCGTTTTGTCTGTTGTAAGACCTCCAGGAATCCAAATTTGTAAATTCAAGTAAAGTTCATAATGAAATGAAAAATCAAAAACAAAAAACAAATGCAGTTTACTGGTGACAATGCATGCACACAAGAAAATCGAATGTATATATAAATACATGAGACTGATGGAGAAAAATAAAAGTTGAACTTTTTAACCAGATAAAAAATGAGAACAACACAGTGAAACAGTGTGAATAAAACACAGCTGAGCAAGACAGAATTGTCCACTGAAACTTATTTATGTAAGTATTAAATTGGAGCATATCCACTGTATTGAAATATAAAATTACTGACATTTAACAACACAGCAGAGGAAACACTGGGGGGGGGGGGGAGGTTACAGGCGAAATCTCCACTCCGTTCAACTTCCATAATACTTCATTTTCATGCTGAAATACAAGTATTATATAATTATATTTAACAACAATACTGGGCAGAAGGTACATCACGACAGAAAAAAAAAAAATTATGATTACAGGATAAATATGTACTCCATCTAACTTCCGTTTTCGGAACTTTCGAAAGTGGGAACAGACTAAACCAGCCCCCTCTCCCCAATTATGTTCTGTTATACATCGATCTCGAGAACCAAACAAATGGATGAACCTTGTGCCTGAAGATTACAAGGAAACTTTCACGCTGTCTAGCTTCAGTTTTAGGAAAAAATTTCTCCATTTTTGAGCTCAAATACAAATATTTATGGCATAAAAATAAATTTAACAACAATAACGTGCAGGAACATCACGAGAAAAAAAAAATTATGATTATGCAAAAAATCTTCACTACATTTAATTTCTGTTTTCAAAAGTTTTGAAAGATGAAATACTGTCCCCAAACATAAAATAACCCACCTCCCCTTCCAACTAATCCCCCCAAACTTCTCATCAGTTTTGCATTGATCTCAAGAATGACCCAACTGATGACAAAACGTGGAATTCGGCAAATCCGCAGAACAATCTTATGTATGATACATATTTTCATCATATGCATGTAAATTACGAGGGGATGCCGTTAAGTTCTCGGCCTCACCAAGAAGGAAATGGGCTAGAGCCATGAAACTTGCAGGCTATTCCACATATTCACCCCAAAGTTCAACACACTTGGCACAGCGTTTTTGGAGTTTCTTTAACCCTTCCAAAAAAAAATCTGAAGTCTGATCACTCAAATACTTCTCTGCTGCTGTTATCACCTCAGAATCATTCAAAAAATGCTTCCCTTTTAAACTTTTTCTAAGGTTTGGGAATAGGAAATAGTCCGATGGAGCAAGGTCTGGTGAGTAGGGTGAATAGTTTATGCACTTCTCCAGATCCCTCAAAACATCCATTGTCTTGCCAGCTTTGTAAGCCAGTGCATTGTCCTGCAAAAAGAGAACACCTTTCAGCAGTTTTCCTCGCCTGTTTTCCTTCAACGCTTCCTTTAATCGGCACAGCAAGTTGGAATAGTATTCAGTCAGCATTTATTGTTTGGCACATCAGGAGATAGTCAGTCAGTAAAACACCTTTCGAATCCCAAAAAACGTTGCCATGACCTTTCCTGCAGACCTTCAAGTCTTGAATTCCTTTGGCCATGGAGAACCTGAGTACCGCCACTGCAGGTACTACTGTTTCGTCTCTGGATCATAGTGAAGTAACAACGTTTCATCAACAGTGACAAGTCGCTGCAAAAAATTATCACCAAATCGCTCAAAATGGTACAAAACCGATTTGGAAGTGTCCACTCGTTTTCATTTCTCATTGGCGTTCAAACATTAGGGCACCCAATTCGCCGACACCTTCTGCATATACAAGTGCTCGTGAATTATGAACATCCAACATGCTCCCTCGATATCTCCAGTGTCTCAGCTATTGTTTTAGCCAAGATTCGCTGATCTCACTCAATCAAGTCATGAACACAATCAATAATTTTGGGTGCTGTCACTGTTTGAAGGCTTCCCAGATCTTGCTGCATCTTCAGTCTCAAAATCTCCACGCTGAAAGTTGGCAAGAAGTTTCTTCACGGAGGAATATGAAGGGCACTTGTCACTTAATGTTTGCATCATACACTCATAGATTTCCTTTGCGTGTTTCTTCTGCAGGAACAGAAATTTCGTGACAGCCTAGAGTTTCACATTGAAAAAATTCAACACTTTGCATTGACATGATACAATTCAGGATGTCAAACAACTGGAAAAAAAAAAAAAAAGAGCTATTAGTCTGAACAATACAAAAGAACACTCTTTCGAGCTGCAGTGACAAAATAATGCTACAATTACAGGAAGTGGCTTAGGCTGAGAAGTTTTCAGCATCCCCTTGTACTGTGTTGGGTTGTGACTAGATAAAGACTTTGTTACAGCCTATCACATATAATGACTGATGCGCACGTGACAAATTGAATACTTGTGTACAGTTCTATATAAAAGTGAAAACATTTTGCATTTCTTTTTACAAACTACAAAACTTTGAGAAACAGTTGAAAATTTGGTAATGTTTTTATAGAGGGCAGCATACCTTGAGTGCTTGTTCTGATGCTTGAGCAAGAGCCTCAATAGCTTTCATTCCTGGAGGACGCTTCTTCCTTTTTCTTTTCATCCTGTTTTCAGAAATATGCCTTTTATTCTGCTTTTCTGGATTGTTCTGGGGCTCAGTAGTCTCTTTCAGAACATTTGTTCTCTCTTCCTCAAGGCGAGGTATTTTTGAAGCTATCTCAGCATGATACTCACTAATAAGATCATACTTAGTTGCAGACTTCCTAAAATGTCTTCTTAGCGATGAAGCCATAGCAGAGTAAACTGTGAGGGAAGAGAAAAGCCACAATTCAGGCACAAATCAAGTAAAATCACAGATGTAAAAAATGCCTTGGACTTAACACAGCAACTACAAGAAATCAGAAAAAAAAATCATATTTCATCTTGCATAAATAAGACCGAATACGAAACAAAGACGCTGAACTTTTTAATCGGGTGTAAAATCAGAACATGCGACGAGAAGTGCGAATATAGCACAGCACAAGCAAGACAGAATTGTTCACTCAAATTTATTTTATGTAGATATTTAGAGCACAGCACTGTATATACAAAATAAAATTACTGAATTCAAAATAAAATAAAATTGTTTTAAAAGACACTGCTTCAAACACAGTTGTTGTTTTTGTGTGTGTTTGATTTTCCTCTTCTGTTGCTTTCTTCTCTTTTGGTGATTCTACAGTTGCACAGTAATCTTTGCTTAGTTTTTCTTTCACTATTGATATCATTCCTTTACATTTCTACATCACCTTTTTTTCTTTCTTTTATTTCCTCAGATGATAATAATTTATCCATCATGCTGAAAGAATTTTCAGCCTGAGGACCATGTTGATATCAAAACACAAGATAGTGAGAACATCATGGGAAGGAAAAAACACGATTACCACAGAAATCTTCTCTTCAACTGACTTCCGTTTTCAGAAACTTTTTCTTCTATTTTTAAAATGAAATGCAGTATTTGTGGAATAAAAAGATATTTAAAAACAGTACTAGATGGAAGAAACACCGCGAGGAAAGTAAAAAAAAAAAAAACCCCTGATTGCGGGAGAAATCTTCACTGCATCTAACTTCCATTTATGAAAGTTTCGAAGGACGGAATTCTATCCTCAAACCGAAAACGAATCCTCCCTTCCACCATTCCCCCCAAAATTTCTGTTCAGCTGTGCATTGATCTCAAGAATGGCCCTAAATGATAACGGAAATAGCGGACTTCTTCGAATCTACAGAAGAATCACATGCCTGAAGACTACAGGGAAATCTTCGCGTCGTCTTAACTTCCGTTTTCAGAAATCGTTGCCCACAGTTTCATGCTGAAATACAAACATTTATGCAATAAAATGATATTTAACAACAATACTGGACACAGGCTACATTGTGAGAAAAAGATATTACAATTACGGGAAAAATCTTTACTCTGTTGAACTTCCATTTCCAAAAGACGAAATACCTTCCCCCAGTTGGAACCCCCCTCCCCATTTCTCTTCAGTTCTGCATCGATCTTGAGAATGACCCATGTGATGACAAAAAAAACAAAAAAACGGAATTCAGGGAATCCGCGAAAGAATCTCATGTATGATTTGTCACAGAAAACAAACTGTTAGCAGCAATTTCACTTCCAATCATTAGAATGAAAACCAGTATTACAGAGCAACAATATGTAGACACACTCAATTAAACCACGGAGTCACCTATATTCTGGAGAGCGAAGACTGAATATTTTAAGTTCTTGAGAGTCACATGTAAACTTATAAGCAAAAAAGAAATTAGAAAATTTGCATAAAGAAAGAGGAAAATATGGAGAACAATTTTTTAGCTCCTATAATGGAGAAACTTACAAAGATGTAGTTCTGACAAATGTTGCAAATGAGAAGAAGTTCTTCAAATCTGACAGAAATACTATGACAGACTTTGCAAAAAAAATATTTATTGGAAAGATTTTGTGACACTGATTCCCCTGTAATCACTTCAACATATGTTTTTGACACATTCATTTGGCCCACTGGAAAAGATTTGAGTGACTTTAGACAATGAAATCAAAATTATCTTGCATCATTTTAAGGAAGTAATCAAACATAAAAACAATTAGAAAGATATCGAAAAAAAGTGTGGTAGACAAATGGTTTGACTTCAAAATAAGTAGCCAGAACTTGAAAGTTGATGAACTACTTTTAAAGATTACTGAACATAAGGAGAAGTTTTTTCACATAAGCCAGTTGTTTTAGCTTCTTTGTGTAATGCCAGCATCAACATCAACCTGTGAACGAGGCTTCAGCCAGATGAATCTTATCAAAAATCACTTGAGGACCTCATTAGTCAACAGAAGTATGAATAGTCTCCTAAATATATGCATCAATGGGACATCATTAGAAAATTTTGATCCAGCAGACTCAATAGATAAGTGGTACTTTGGAGGTGGAACAAAGCATGCACAAGGCCATAAAAGAAAATTTTGTGATGCTGAATAATTGATGTAAAAATTTAAAAGAAACAGGTATGAAATACTTAATTATAAAATAATAATAAATTGGTGTCATACATCTCCGTTATAAATCAAAGGTTTCATGGGGATTTTTTTTTAATCTGGTATAGCGTATATATTTATTTGTATTACATAGGGGCTGAAATTCAAAATTTGCGTCATATCCCATCTCTGTACACTGTTGTCGTAATGTGCCTATATCGCGTCTTCTTGGCTAGTGGTAAAAATCCCTGGCTAGTAAGATTTTATATATATAATCTCTCTATATATATATATATATACAGCATTTGTCACTGACACACTTTTTACTTCATTCACACATCATTACCATGAAATAGAATCAACGAAGACAGCGGTATCTGTCAAAACAAATGTGGAAGTATCAAGTTTTTTTGTTTTGTTTTTTCTTCTTCTTGGTTGGAGGTTTAACGACAACAGTGAGCACCTCAGTGGGCTATAAGCAGTCACCTGTCCCTAATTTAGGGACACTGGTTCTAGGTAAGGGAGAGAAGCCAGTGCCATAAGGCAAATACAACATCCATGCCCCACTGGGATTCGAACCTGGACCCATCTGGGATAATTGGTCGGAAGCCAGCGCTTATACCACTGCGCCACTGGGAGCAGCTTTCTTTTTGCATATATGAGGAGAGGAAAAGTACGAAACTGATGACTGTCTTGCATCGACGCAGAAAGAAAAATATTTCACAGGAGGTTCGAAATGTTTTTCTTCTGCGTCGATTCAAGGCGGTGGTTGATGGAATTTCTTCTGCGTTGATTCCAAAGCAGTGGTTGATGGAATTCCGGCCATCATAACAGCTAATTATCGGTGAAAATCGGGAGAATTTGACATTTATCCGGAGGGCGGGAGGAAGGGCTGAAAATCCGGAGTCTCCCACCTAAATACCGAGAGTTGACATGTCTCCAACCCTATGTCGGTTACATGAGCATGGCAAAATATTTAGCAAGCAGACGGTCAAATACGGCAAATTAAAATAGTTAACAAATTACAAAATGTTCCATCATGCAAGGATTCTTTTCCTATTCACAGCACCTTGTTTTTTAATATCAAACTAAAGCAAAAAAAATGCAACAAAAAGCCATATGCATTTTACACTATTGCAAATGAAATTATTACTGTATAATGATCCATACATGCAGATTTGTTTTACATGAAGTATGTATTCCCTCACCTAAAATAAAGCATACTCTCCACATTTCTGTATGATATTTTCTGATTATAATACTGTGTGCTAAACTCAATTTTACAAATGTGCAGCTCTAAAATGTGGCATTTAACTAGGAGCACCTCATAACAGTTTTCAGAAATTCGAACTGCCATTTGTGACACATGTAAAAAAAAAAAAAAAAATGCTTCAGAAGCTGTTTGTGAGCCATAAAGAGCATGGAGAGCTGGCACTTCATTATCAGCAAGGGAGCCTTACAGTTGTGCAAATGAAGTCAAGACCTCTTGTTTATAAGTGACTAAGTAATTTGGAGAGACCCAAGTTAGTTTCTATTATGAGCAAATTTGGCCAACACTAATTAACACTGACAACCACTGCAAATTTTTGTCATTTATGGTGGAAGGGAAGTATTACCATTTTTAAAAGATTGCCTGCTAACAAAAATTTTGAAATAAAAAAAAAAGAGCATAACCATAAATATTTTTGGGTAATTCATAATAGTTAACTTTTTAATTAAACAATTTAAAAAAGGTCGCCCCGGTGGTGCATTGGTCTAAGCGATGGCTTCTGATCATTCGTTTGAAAGGGGTCCGGGTTCGAATCCCGGTGAGGCATGGATGTTGTGTGTGTCTTACGGCACTGGCTCTCTTCCTTCCCTGGAAACAGTGGCCCTAAATTAGGGACGGGCGACTGCTTATAGCCCATTGAGTTGCTCATGGTGGTCGTTAAAACTCCAATAAAAAAATTATTTAAAAAAGCTTTTTCTTTTTTCTTTTACTATGGTGCCTCCCCCCCCCTTCCTGTAAAAAAAAGAAGAAATGAAAGAAAAACACTGGCATTTGAATTTCACAACACTTATGCAATGGGCCGTACAATTATGGTATTACCAATGGCCAATTTGTCTCCCGTTCCAGGGAGAGAAATATGTGGATTTCTTTTTCCCCCCAACTTTCTCACAGTACACTTGATAAGTGCACAATGGATAGAAAAACTTTCTTTACACATGAAATTAGATATCTCCCTCTTTCCATGCATATGAAACATTCTATAGATGCAGACCATTGGCTAAACAAAACATTCTTCTTCCAATCCCCAATTAGCTACCGCTGTGCAGCTGGGTGGATAACAAAAGTCTCAATGTATAACACCCACCCCTCTCTCTCCCACAAGCATGGTGCGAAGCTCTTTTGCCCATAAAGAGGAAAGTTTTTAGAGTTCTAGCAATGAAACAGTGGTGAAGTTTCCTATTTAATGCACCACTGTCTGCACATCTGCCGAGCTTTCACTTCTAATGTTATTAGATGTGAGTCACACAGAAGAGTTGAAGTGCATTAAAAATAGTTTTCTGTCCCTACACCTTCTCCACAGCCTAGTTTACCACGAAAGAAAAAGGCATGCAAAGTACTCTACCTACCAATGGCAGAAACTGAGATTTAACTACAACCAACTGAATATTGTGGTATCCTGATGTACTTTGTAATAAAAGCTGACTGTATCTTTCTAACTTTTTCGACAGGGAGGAATGATCCTCAAATAGAAATTATGCTTGTGGTGCACTTACCTGCAGCTTTAAACTCAACATGCCATTACTACTGCAACAAGTCAACAAAATGAACAGAACTGCAGCATTATTCTCAGAAAATGTGGTAAACAAACCATTCTACATGGCCTAATGGGTATCTAACCAAAGCATCCAATGCCTTATAAACACAAAAATATGTACACAAATTCCTGAACTTTCAAAAAAAGTATACAACAGCTATACATGAATGATATACTAATGGTACAAAAATAGGACAAAACACTATGGCAAAAAAAAAAAAAAATGACATCAAATAAAATGAAGTCAGGCTTTTTTTTTTTTCTTTTTTCTGGAAACATGTAAACTTCACTGCTTACAAAATATATGAGCAATGAATATTCTACTAACTACTTTTTCCCCATTGTAAAGGCAACTGTTTTGAACCATGACATTGAAATCTTGATCAACTTGATTAATATTTTCATACAATCCTTTATTTAGTTTATTTTCTATGGCTGATAGGTCCACTGGATTCTATAAAGAGAAAAGAAATAGAATTTTCAGTAATTCACAAACCAAAAAAGAACTGTCACTGAGCAATGCAAGCATTGAAACATCTGATTGCTCATTCATTTACTTATTTTTAATGATTAGTATTCATTTCAATCACTAAAATTTATTTTATTCAATGGGCGGTTATCCCATTCTATTTTAAACTTTGTTAATCAATTTGCATGCAGATCTAATCAAGTAGGCAACTGACATAAATTTCATATTATTAGGTACACTTGTAGAAGGCACTGCTATGTGTATATGATAGGGGAAAAACTGAATAGAATTTCAGTTTTGCAAGGGACCTTACTTTTTATTTAATAAAATATTTATTTCATGAACTATGCTTGTGCAAAAGACACACAGGTACAAAGCTTGAGATTAAATAACATTCATAAATTGCTACTAAGCGAACAAACATGTTTTATATAAAAAAAAATACAGAAATGTGAGCTATTGTCAATAAATTTTGAGGCAGGAACTTTCTCACACTCATGCACATCTGTTCACTGTAAATCTGACAATTTGGGCTCCAACATAAACTTCTACTACACATCTGGCAATTTAGTATCCAAAAGCAACTTCTCTGTCTTTTCACCTATGAAATTAGCCATAATTAAAGGCTCCAGCAGTATTTTTTTATTCGTGAATAGAATAAAAAAATTTATTCATGAATTTTTTATTCATATTTTTTTATTCATCAATTTCAACCTAAATTGTCTTTCAAACCTCATCCTACTAATTCTAATTATTGCATTCTTGTTTATTAAGGAGAACATTTCAACAAAGAGTCTGTTACTAGATTCCATTTATTTTAGCATGCAATACCAGATATTGTTTCATTAGCAACAATCATAAACATTATCATCATGAGAATTTCCAGGGTACTAATCAAAATGTTAATGAAGATAATTTATCTTTATCAAGAATGGCTGAAATGAAAAGGAGTTAATAATTTTGACCATTTAAATGATACTGACAATTTCTTACACACTGTTGAAGTGATATGTACCAGAATTCTTACAGGAAATTATATATAACTGATACTGTGATAAAAGAGAGACAGATGAAAATGAAAATGTTGGAAACACTATTTTCGTGGGACCCATGACATCGTAAACCACAATTCTTTTGAGGGGTAAAATTTTCAAAACCCAATCAAAATCATAATGGAAGTTTATCAAAACAGTAAAATTTCCCAGAGTATTTTTAATGCCCTAAATAAAATAAAATAAGGGATGTAAGGTCAAGTGGTGCGTAACATCACAGCCTCTCCTTGACAAATGTCAACCCCGCCTTCTCGTGGTGCATCCTGTTCCCACTAAAGGGGCTCTGACGACCGCCCATAGCGGTATAACTATACCATCGGGATTAGAGGAAATTCTATCCCACACTCACCAACCCGCTTGGCCAGCGTGGTGAGTTATGGCCAAACCCCTCCAAAATGATTCCACAACTTAAATCTTGGCCCTCAGTCTCCGGCAGCTGGAATGTACCTGGCCAAGGCAGCGGCCAGTGCGACATGAAGGCAGAGGGTGCTAAGAATCCCCGGAGGACCGGACTAGGCTGCCATCTGATGCTGACCTTGGCAACGTACAATGGACGCTCCCTATCTTCTGATTCAAGGCTTCTTGAATTGGAAGAGGAATTACAAAGGATCAAGTGGGACATCGTGGGGCTAAGTGAGGTAAGGAGAAAAGGAGAAGATCTCATGGAACTGAAAAGTGGACATCTCTTCTACTATCGTGGGACAGATACTGGCAGAACTAGTGGTGTTGGATTTATAATAAACAAGAAACTGAAGGATAAAGTTGTAGAAGTTGAAAGTTCCTCTGACAGAGCTGCACGACTTGTTATCCAACTCTCGAAAAGATACCAGGCTCAGATTATTCAAACTTATGCACCCACCACAAGTCATCCTGAAGAAGAAATTGAAGAATTTTATGAGGAAATTTGTCATCTAAATAATAAAGGTAAGCAGCACTTGAAAATAATTATGGGAGATTTCAATGCAAAAATAGGGCAACGGCAACAGAATGAAACTTCAGTAGGTAAATTCGGTCACGGCAACAGAAACCAGCGTGGAAATACTCTCGTTGAGTTTGCAGAGGCAGAAGGGTTTTTCATCTTGAACTCCTTCTTCAAGAAAAAGCCACACAGGAAATGGACATGGAGACATCCAAATGGGACGACAAATGAAATTGATTTTATTATGTGTAACAAAAAATTCGTCATAGAAGACTGCAGTGTGCTAAACAAGTTCAACACAGGTAGTGACCATAGATTGGTGAGATGTAAGATGCACCTCAACGCTAAACTTGAACGTGGCAAGCTCATAAGACAAACAAAGTCTATTGACATAACCAACCTCAAAAACACCATAATACCTTCAAGTTAGAACTGAAGAACAGGTTCTCTGCTTTAGAAGGCCTAACATCGGAAGAAGTGGACATCTCTGAAGTTAACAGAAAAGTAACCAAAGCTCTTATGGAAACAGCAACAAAATTAGCTGGGTCTAAGAACAAGTTGCATGTGAACAAATTATCAGGAAAAACCAAAATGTTGATGCAAAAAAAAGAAGAGAGATGAGGACAACTAAAGAAGATGTGACTTCCAAAGTGGAATATATAGAGCTATGCAAGACAGTAAGAAAAAGTATCACTGAAGACGTAAGGAAATTCAACTGTGAACTAGTGAGGAAAGCAATTGAAAACAACCAAAGCCTAAAGATAGCAAAGGGACATCTCAGTAAGGGAAGAAAACAGATTATGGCACTGAGAAAAGCAGATGGTTCTGTAACAAGAAATAGAGGCGAAATTTTGACAAGAGTGAAAGATTTCTACTCCAAATTATATGAAAGGGATGATATATGCACTCCAGACATCATGAAAGATACCAGTACCAGAGTTCCTCCAGTCCTTCCAGCAGAAGTTGCACATGCAATCAAGAACATGAAGCGAGGAAAAGCTCCAGGAGAAGATGGAATTACTGTAGACATCATACAAGAAGCAAGTGGAGAAATCGAAACAGTACTCGCCCAAATTTTCACTCGATGCCTTAATGAAGGAAAGATTCCTGAGGATTGGAACACCGCTACAATGATCCTGCTACATAAGAAAGGTGACATTGAGGATCTCGGAAACTACAGACCTATCAGCCTCCTATCAGTAGTTTATAAAATCTTCACTAAAGTTCTTTCACACCGCTTGAAGGTAACACTGGACATGGCTCAACCGAGAGAACAAGCTGGATTCAGGAGTGGCTACAGCACAATAGATCATATCCACGTGCTGAGAGAACTAATTGAAAGAGCGAGGGAATATGAACTTCCATTGTGCATGGCTTTTATCGATTATGAAAAAGCCTTTGATTCGGTGAAACCATCAGCAGTTACAATGGCTCTGAAAACCTGCGGTATTGAAGATGCATACATTAATATTATTAATAACATCTATGAAAATGCAAGTGCAAAGATTAGGCTGTTTGAAAATACAACACACGTAAAAATTGGAAAGGGAGTGAGACAAGGTGACAACATATCTCCGAAGCTCTTTAATGCCACATTGGAGGGTGTTTTTCAGTCGCTGAGCTGGGAAAACAAGGGGATAAAGATTAATGGAGATTATCTAACCCACCTTCGTTTTGCTGATGACGTAGTCATTTTTGCAACTACCCCATCAGAGCTGCAGAGTATGATCCAGGAACTTGCTGACAAGAGTAAAGAAGTGGGATTAAAAATGAACTTTCAGAAGACAAAAGTGATGTTCAATGCTTTTACAAGAAATGAAGATTTATCGATTGATGGAGAAAAGCTGGAGATAACAGACACGTACGTTTATCTTGGACAGCAGATATCAAGTGAGGGTCACATTGATGAAGAAATTAATCGGCGTACAAAACTTGCCTGGAGAGCTTTTGGAAGAAACAGCATAATTTTCAAGAGCAATATGCCATTATGTCTTAAAGAAAAGTGTTTGATCAATGCATCCTTCCAGTGCTTACGTATGGTGCAGAGGACGTGGACCTTAACTAAAAGAGACATACAAAGGCTGCAGACAACTCAAAGAAGCATGGAGAGGTGCATGCTTGGTGTAACCAGGAGAGATAAGAAGAGGAACTCGTGGATCCGAAAAATGACTAGAGTGGAAGACATCATGATCAGAGTTAAATCCCTGAAATGGCAATGGGCTGGACATACTGCCAGAAGGACAGATCATCGATGGACAGCCGAGAAATTTTAGATTGGATTCCAAGGGACAGGAAAAGACCCAGAAGAAGACCACATGGGAGATGGGTGGATGAAATTCGAAAGTATGCAGGGGTGACATGGAGGAGACTGGCACAAGACAGACCGTTGTGGAGGAAACTTGGGGAGACCTTCGTCCAGCAGTGGATTGATAATGGTTGACAATGATGATGATGAAATAAAATAAGGCTTATTACAATACTCTCTGGAAGGCCATAATAAAAAAAAAAAAAATCAAGTACTATTTACAGTCTTATAAACTTTTTATTGTACCTGAAAGTTTCCTTTCTGTCTCTTTTTTTTTTTTTTAAGGGAGTGGTGAATGTAATACATAATTATTTTCTGGGTTTGTTTTCTTTTAAAAGGATTTTCCTAATTTTTGTTATGTTCTTTCAAAAACATGTTAAATATATCAAGACCCTTCCAAGCAAAATAAATTCAAGCACTTTTCAAGGATTTTTCAAAACCAAATTATCGTGTGTGTGCTGTCGGTCGGTCAAGTGGCAGGTATTTTAGTAAGTTCAAACCATTAAATTTAGCTGGGATGGGCACACCTTTAATGACCAGCATATGTTACCTCATGCCCCCCTGTTGGTTCATATTATTAACTTTGAATTACCCCTTTGTTTTGGTGTTTTTCGAAATCATTTTATTTTGTGGAATATTTTGAAAAGGTACATTATTTTCGTATTCACCCTCCGGCAAGAACACGTCCTTAACCCCAATGAGCAGAAGCCCATCACAATTCACGAATACATCTTTCCACGTATTTTACTTCTATGGTTGACGTTTTACTCTGTAGTGATATCATAGCCAAGGTACCAACTGTCCACACGCTCCCCTGAATTGAACTCAAGTTCTGCACTATTTGATCGGCTTGGTGTTTTTATCGGAACTACAAAGAAATCTCCAATACAACTTTTTAGCACAAATATTTTACACGTACTCTTTTATATCATTACATTAAAAAAATCAAGTACTATTTACAGTCTTATAAACTTTTTCAAGTACTTGAAAGTACATGAAAATGAACTTTTTTTCTAGGACTTTTCAAGGTCTTAAAGGAGCGTATGAACCATGTATACAAATATACTCCTTATGAGCACTCTTGCTATAAAATTCCCTTTATATACATGCATATATAATTCCAATTAAAATACTGGTTGAACATTTTGTCATGGATACAGTCAATAACCATTACAACAGACAAAGCTACATGTTGCATTTGTTACAAGCAAAGCACTTGGTTCAATCTCTAAACTCTAACCCCTGCCCCGTGTACAAAAAGTATCATTACTCTGAAATATTGTGGCATTACCACATAGGGTAATGCCACAATATTTTTAGCCAAATGGCCAAACATTAGTGGGGGGTTGGGAAGAAAGTCATTACTTACATCAATGATTTCATAATATCCAGGGGCATATGTATCATCAACAGGCTGAAAAAATGGCCATGCATCTTTGTGTAGCTTTACCTCAGCAAGAACTGAAAAAGTAAACAATATATTTCAAATAATAGAAAAAAATTTTAGAATAACAAGTTTTCCTCAGTTACAAAAACAAAGACAGTTGTGCAATATTAATTATAACAAAATTATAACACAGAGCTCCAACAACATATCTAATCAACCAAATTAAATGAATTTGTTAATTTTATGAGAAATAAGTTTAGAAGAAACCAAATATACACAAAGTAATAGAAAGGGATTGCAGTATTACACAACAAACCCAAAGAAATAAAAATGAAATGCATTGCTCTTGAAGTCCAGATGCCACTATGAAAATAATTCTAATTCTGACTTTAAAAAAAAATGTATCTAAAAAATTTAAATTACTTTTTCTATGTACTTAATATATGTGAAAAATCTATTGCACTTTAAAAACACTTCAAGAAGTGTATCATCAGATATACCTGTGGGAAAAATTACAATTCTGACAGAGAAAAATTTTAAAAGTTAAATTAACTTTCTTGGGCTTACTCTTAATTAAACAATTCAAATATAATCAAAATTTACAGGAAGATTCTATGCACTAATTATTCTTGCTGACTATCACCACCCATAAAAAAATATAAAATTTGAGTTTCTCTTATTTCATAAACACAGTACCTTCTATTAACCTGATAAGAAAAAAAGGTCTGACAAAGTGATAATATATGTTAAAAACAAATTTTGAAAAAATGGATATAATGCTTCTCAACAAACTAATACAAAAACTAAAATTAAAATTGATACAAAATGAATATAACAAAGAAAAGTCAGTGATTCCATTCCACATATATTACAAGAATTTCTGAAATCCATAGCACGATTTGTAAAAAAATCTGCCTTTGGAGAAATGTGATAAATATTCAGCACATGACTTCAGAAGGGGGGAAGGGGAGGTAAATTGAAGTTGTACTAAAGCAGAAGTCTGTGAGGCATTAGTTTTATTTAAACATGGAACACACACACTGGTTCAGAAAAAGTCAGAAATCTGTTTTGACAGTTGGTAAACATGCTAACCAATTCAAATGTAATCGGTGCAATACAGACACACGGTTAGTAATCAGCCAAAATTCATCTTGCAGGAATGAGGGCCTCCACTTTTTCTTTTAAGTTTTCTCCTCTAACATGAGATGTTTTAGAATACATTTTCTGTGTTAACTTAATGTCATGTATATCAAGTTATTTAATAACAGCTGTAATTGACTAAACATTTATTTTCTGTATACTCTGTTGTTAGAAAAGTTTCTGATGGAGCATCCTTTTATAATATTTTAATGTTGCATTGTAAAAAGTCTGCAACATTAAAATATTTTTGGAGAGTTAAGGACATTAAGTTTGCTGATGACCAGGCAATTGTTTCAGGATCAGCCAAATCATTACAGTGCACGATGTCAAAAATACACACAAAGGCGGATATCTATGGAATGAAGATAAATAAAAATAAGAAAACTAATGGTAATAGAGAAGGATCCAAAACGAGCGTTCCTTAAAATTGAAGGACAATGCATCGAACAAGTTATATCATTTTGCTATTTGGGTCAAATTACTACTGAAGATGCAAGATGTGAAAAGGAAATTAGAATGAGACTGGGGATAGCAAAAACGGCTTTTCGAGAGAATAAAAGACTACTGGCAGCCAGAAATATAGATCTAAAACTGAGGAAGATAATTTTAAAGGCATATGTTGGGCCAGTAGCTCTCTACGGTTTTGAGACATGGACATTGACCAAGAGGGAAGTGAAAAGACTGGAGGCATTTAAGATGTGGAGCTATAGAAGAATGGACAGAATAAGCTGGCTTGATAGAAATACTAAATAAAGAGGTCCTGGAGAGAGTGTGAGAACCCAGGAATCTGATCAACATGTTAAAAAGAAGAAGAATGTTATGGATGAAACACACATTACGCCATGGAAGCCCAATTCTGAAAGTTTTGGAAGGGAAAATTCAAGGCAAGAGAGGAAGGGGATGGCCAAGGAATTGTTTTATGGCACAATTACTCCAAGACACCAATACCAGGACATACTATGACTTGAAGAGAATGGCAGAGAATAGAAAGGAATGGAGAGACAGAGTACATCTACTGAACAACCAGCTCTTGGACTGAGTAACCAGGAAGAATGTTGCATTGCTCTGTTGCCTTCATTATACATGCTCTGTAGAGTTTCTAAAAGTGTCAAATACTTTGAACAGTTGATAATGAAAAATTATTCAAGCTTCCAGAGTTCAAATGATATGTAATTCAGTTTATCTGAAATATAAACTGAAATATTTCATTTAATCCCTATTTCAAGATTGCTGTTTTTTAAACTGCAGTTGTGATTACCTGAACTTCTGGAACTTTAAAAAAAAGCAAATTATTAACCAATATTCATCACATCATAAATCCAGGCTGCAGCATAGATTACAGACAAAAAATAATATACAGATGAAGATAAAAAGGTAATCAAATAGATAAAAAAACTTGTCTTCCTATAATGTGTTACATGGGACAAATCTTTGATTAATATATGCATATGTTTATTACATTATTACTAACAAGAGTAACACAAAATTTGCTTCAGAAACAACTTCAAATCAATTCACATTCAGTCATGAAGAGTCTGAAACAAATTCAGAAGCTAATACAACAGTCGAATTTCTCTAAGTTTACTAGTTGCATACTTGTATCTCAAAGATAAACAAACAAGTCTTTTTCATATTTGCATGTACACCCCCCCACTCCAAAAACACACACACACACACACACACACACACTCACAAACACACACACACACACACACACACACACACACAAATCCAGCCTGTTTCCAGTCTTTGCTAAACTGCAATAGCAGTTCTCTGTACTTAATACAAAATGTTTCCTGGACTAAACAGGTTTCTCAATTGCAGAATAAAGTCAGCACAAAAATCACCTTGAACCTGCTGAGCAACTCCAGCACTGTATTACATTTAAAGAAAAAGCACAACATTCCAACTAAGCTGGACAAAGAATGACTCGTGGAACTGATGTTTTTCAAAAATATTTTGGAAATCTTTAGTGACTGGTAATTAAATATGCAAGAATAGAGTCTAAGTACTGCCCTGCTTATTAAAATAATTTTGATTTTCAACAGCAGTGAGTGTCTTTTTTATGAATAGCCACACTGGCTCAAATAACGTTAACGTCCACATTCAATTCAGGAAGTACCAGAGACATATCCATCAGGTAAGTGCCGCATAATTTAGAGTCCATGGGGTATGGGAGCAGAAGACCCACCAGAGTACCTTTGTTAGCACCATGACATCGGACACAGAGCCTCACCTGGGCTCGCGAACACAGTAATTGGACCCTGGAAGACTGGCAACATGTGGCATGGTCTGATGAGTCACACTACCAGTTGTTACGAGCTGATGGTAGGGTCCGGGTGTTGGGCAGACCCCATGAGGCCATGGACCCAAGGTTTGGATTCTCTGGTTCTCATAAACACGTCATTAACCGGTAATCACTTTGTTGCTCTGCTGGGTGACCATTTCGGCTCTTCGGGACTTCATGTACCCCAACAACGATGGGATTTTTCAGGCAGACAATGCACCGTGTCATCTGGCCCAAGTTGTCCAAAACTTGTTCGAGGAGCTCTGGACAGTTTCGACGGATGGTGTGGCCACTACGTTCATCCGACATGAACTCAATAGAGCACTTATGGGACATGGTGAAAAGTCCATTCACACCCAAGATTCTGCACCTACAAATACCAGGGAACTGTGGGTGGCTGTTCAGATGGCATGGCTCAATATCTCTCCAGAAGTCTTCCTGCCACTTGTGGAATCCATTAAATATTGAGTTGCTGACTGCGCCGGGCTGGAGGAGGTCCTATACGATACTATGTATGTATCCCATGACTTTTGGCACTTCAGTGTATTTTGACATATGGTAATGAAACCTACATATTATTAAAAAAAAAAAAAAACAGAAATTTGCATGTGGTAGAGATCTACTTATGAGGAATTGGTGGCTACATCTCTTCCAATCATGCATGCAACAAAGATATGTTGCAGCTAGCCAATGGGAGGTAAAATGTTTTCACCAAGGGAGGGATAAATATTTCGAGACACCATGTTGAAAGAATGTGTATTGAGGTTTAACTAAGAAAATTTATTTGGCCCAAATGGCAGGAATGAAATTAGAGGAAGACTGAGGAAATCATGGAAGGATAACATTTGAAAATTTCTGAATGAGAAAATGATAAATGGTATGAAGTACAAAATGTCATATGTTTGATGAATGCGTGCAAAGAAGAAGTTGTATGTGAAGATTGCTGAAAATAAAGGCATTTCATACATCAGAAGTAAATTTAATATATCAGCAGTATTTATAATTTGATACAATACACTTGTTTGGGGAACCAAACTCTCTATCTTGAAGAGCATGATGATAATCAACAAGGCATATAGAGTTAAAACTGGCAATTTACGGTAAATATTTCATGTTACAATACTACTTAAATTTCAACAGAAAAGTTATATACACTGAGATGACAGAAATTGCGGGATACCTACCTAATTGGCAGGTAGGCCCACCTTTTACCTGGATAAGGGCAGCCACACATCAAGGCATTGATTCCACTAGGTCATGAAAGCATTTCCACAGGTATCTCTACTCATGCTTGCTGCACTGCTTTCCATAATTCCATCATATGTCACGGTGGATAATTCAAAGCTTGAACAAACCTTTCAAAAGCATCCCAAAAATATTCCACAGGGTTCAAGTCCAGTGTGTGTGGATGCCATTCCAAAAGTGGGAACTTCTAAGGAATGCTCCTCAACCATGTTTTAGTCACCACAGCTGTCTGGGGAGGTGCACTGTCCTGCTGGAAGAGTTCATTTCACTGTGAATGCATGATGGACACGAAAGGATTCAGATGGTTTGCAAGGCTGAACACATAGTGTGCACTATTCAGGGATGCATCTAAATGCACTAGAGGTCCCAACAGATGCCTGTTGAACACACCCCAGACCAGGGTTAAAAAATGTGGTTGCCTGGTTACCCACGGCGACCAAAAAAATTGTCCAGGCCACCACGGAAAGCATCACTGAAGAACACGTAATTCAAGATTTTGCGACCCCCCCCTAATCAGTACCAATTCCCCCTCACACACACACATACACCACCCCCATGGAGAGATAAGCTAATAGCCGAGGGTAAAACATTTTTTGGACAGAAGTGCATATACATGACTTTGATATTATAACCACACCCTCCCCCATTGGTTCGATGTTTTGCTTCTGGCCACTAAAAAAGTTAGCTGGCCACCAGATTTCAGAATATTTTTCTACCTTTGCCCCAGACCATAACCAAGCCTCCACTATCCTACTAAATAGTTTCTTGTTCACATGCCATGTCCCTCATTTTGTGCAGTTTCCACCAGATCTGCACCCTCCCGTCTTCACAAAATAACTGGAAACAGGACTCATCAGACCAGGAGACCATATCTCTAATCCTCCGAGGTACAATGCCAATGTTCTTTTGCCCAGTTCAGGCATACAGTCCGATAATGTGGTGTTAGCAATAGGACTCTGGTAGGTCGGCAGCCCCTAACCTACTGTGGCTAATGATCATCTAGGTCTTAGTGGAGAAATTTCTGACTCCTCCCTTGTTGAAGTTGGTGGTGATTTATGCCACAATTGCTCTCCGGTTTTTACAACTATGAAAAACAGACATCTGTGGCCACGTGTCATCCACCACCTTTCTCCATCTACAGTGCTGTGCACGATACAACATTATTCCAGATTTGGCATATTTCTGATATGTTCTTGACAGTGTTGCGCTTACCAGGAACTAGGTATCATGATTTCTGTCCTCTTAGTGTACTTGCATAATACTATTTTATTATCACAATGTTTTGGGGTTTTATCCAAGACGAGCATTCGAATTTTTTTATTTTTTTTTTCCTGTTTTGGGAATCTAATCATACACATGAGAATGATTCATTAGTTACAAAAAAGAAAATATTCTTATTCACAAGCAAGTATTTTTTACTTACCCTGCCTCATCTTGATAATAAAATTTCGAAACTCTTCAGATCTGCAGAATAATTCAAACATTCAGAACCATTATAATTTAAAAACATTTCAGAACATTTAAAGTTGGTACAAACAAATTGCAACTGAGAACTAGTGACACTCAAATTAACAAGGTGGGAACAATTTTGTTTGTAGCATGGGAAAATACAGAGTCGAGTCACATTATTGTGACCACGTCCTACTTTTGACCTCAACGGCGCATAACAATGAAAGAAGGCACGTGTCGTGAACTGGCTTGTAGGGTATATAAGGTGTGTTGTAGGCAATCTGAAACCATACTACTCGTTGCCGTCATGGAAAAAAGGAGCGATTTATCAGATTTGCAAAAAGGGATGATTATCAGCTTTCAGGTGGCAGTATTTCTGAAACAGCACAATTTATGAACTGTTCATGTGCTGCTGTAGTTAAAGTGTATAGTGATTGGAGAAATGGCACCATTGCGATAAGCGATGTGGAAACAGCGGAGCACCACATGCCATTGATGTGAGAGGTGAACGTCAGCTTCAAAGGAGTGTGAGGGCCGATCGACACACTACACTGGAGGAACTCACTGGCCGAATGAACTAGGGGGCTACCGGAAGTGTGTCTAAAAAGACAGTTCAGCAAACCCTGCTGTGTATGGGGGCTCCTATGCAGACGGATGGTCACTGCACCTATGCTAACGACGGTGCATCAGCAGAAAAGGCTTACATTTGCATGGCAGTATCGGAATTGGACCTCCGCTGATTCGCAAAGGATTGCCTTCTTCAATGAGTCGTGTTTTCTGCTTCATCGAATAGATGGACGTTGGCGTAGAAAGCGAGAAACGTCGGAGAACAAACACTCTTCAACCATTGCTGGCAGACCACAAGCTGGTGGGGACAGCGTTATGATCTGGGGAATGTTTTCGTGGCATTCTCTGGGTCCACTCATGCCTGTGGAAGGCACTATGGACCGAATTTGTTATGAATCCATCCTTGCAGACCACATACACACTGATTGTCTTCCCTGAGGCAGATGGGATCTTCCAGAATGACAATGCGATGTGTCACACTGCTAGAAACGTCCGAGAGTGGTTGGAAGAGCACGATGAAGACTTAAAAGTACTTCCCAGGACCCCTAATTTCCCAGACTTAAACCCAATTGAGCATCTGTGGGACCACCTCAATCGTGTTGTCTGCTCTATGGATCCTCCACCATGCACCCTCCAGCAGCTTTCAGATGCACTGCAGTCAGCATGGCTCCACATATCTGTGAACACCTTCCAGCACCTTATTGAGTCACTCCCAGCTTGTCTAGCTGCAGTTTGCGCAATACACGGCGGTTGCTCTGGATGTTAGCTGGTGGTCACAATAATGTGACTTGACCGTGTATTTTCTACTTAGTAAGCATAAATTATATTTTGCACTTTCTTAATATTCATGTAATATCTCAGAGCTTTACAATAGGAGAAAGGCAACTCCAGAACAGTTCTCACTGTTGCCAATTTCTAAAAATACAATAACAGTGGATTTCTGCATTTGCAGCTCTTTTAACCTATACTTTAAAATCACTCAACAAAAGTTTAACAGATTTCTAACTATTTTTTTAACTACAAAATAAAATCAAAAACTTTGAAAACTCAAAATGAATCCTTCAGGCTCCAACTGCAGTTGTTGTTTTTTTTCTCTCTTTTTTTACCACACCACAACAACACATGTTTTACATTTTGAGCAAGCAGCCTCCCTTACCAAAGCATCAGCTTGATTCTACACTTTAACTTCCCCTTGCCTCCCCCTTTCCCTCAAAAAAAAATTGATGTAGCATTTACATATTACTGCATGCTCCTGAACCAAGAGTTTCTATAGGCTTGTCACAAAAAAAAAAAAAAAAAAAAAAAAAGAAAGAAAGAAAGAAAGAAAAATTAAAGGGCTTTTTCAGGGCATCCTTAAATTTCCCAAGCTCTACAATGACAAAAATAAATTAACAATTTTTTAAGGTGAATTAATTTGCAATTTATTTGTCTTGATCTTTAAAAATGCAATAGCTTTTGTCAAAGCATCACAAAAACTTCTCAAGCCATTTTAATAACCCCAAGTTACCATAGTAAAAATGCCCAACATTCTGTTAATAATGTACAATGCCATAATGTTACAATAGAAAATCATTCCAGTTAGTAAATTCTGACGTTGCAGCTTGATTGCCACTTGTCGAGTGCACTTAATTACACAAAATTCTCACACAATTAAGCAAAGGTGTGCTATGACTTTATATAACCAACCATTTTGAAGAAAATAATTTCCCACAATTCACACTGTGCAGATATCAATATTCCACAATCTTCTCAACTGCCAGAGAGTGTGTTTAAATAATGTTATACTCTTCTTATTGAAATTAACCAATTCTCAGTGGTTCACCTTTAAATGAATGAAAATACTCAAGCAGTCAACTGATTGCAAGCAGATTGCATTTAAATTAGGCTGAAATATTCCAGCCATCAGAAATGTTCTTCTTGCTAAAATGAATGATTCCATGCAATTTGCATTAAAAAAAAATCTAAAATATAGAACTGCCTTTCATACGACTCACACACACACACACACACACACACACACACACACACACACACACACACACACACACACACACACACACACACACAAGATGATAAAAAAGGAGGGGTAAAATTCTTAGCAAGAACTTCTGAAAACACAGATAATAAGGGGGTAAAGTTAGAAAATTAGGAAGCAGCAACAAAAAATGGAGTCCCTTGGAAAAAGGATACCAGTTGGCAGTTAGTTGCAAGTTCTGTATAGCTCTATGAAGCACCTTTTTCCATATATTAAACAGATTGCACTCTCAATGCAACAGCAACATAAATCCATACAATAGTAGTGTTCACATTTTTCATAAACAGCTTTCTCCTGATTGCAGATCTAATGCAGTTCCTAGATCTCCCAGCAAATGATAAAATCTTAAATCTCTTTTCTTTCTTTCAGAAATCAGCATTCAGACTATCTTACACACAGATTTAGCATAATAATCATTGTTCTGCCAAAGACTAGATTTTCTTCTTCTTTACTAATCTTTCAAAATGTAAGTACAGTAATTAACTTCTACAGTAAGTACAGTAATTAAATTCTACTGAAAGTTCAAAGCTTTGCTGCTGATATTCTTTATAAATGCAAAGAAATGTATATCATTCTGAACCTCACCGACCACCATCAACTTAAAATTCTGAAACAGATAGTTCCGCTAGCAGTTGTAGTCACGGTTTATACACATTTTCAGAAAATAAATTCCTGGACTTTTTCAGGTGTTTCCCAAAATTTTTCTACAATCATAGAACTTTGTTTTATATTTTACAAAGTGGGCTGAAATTCACTACACATTTAGAATTCTAATGAAATCCTGTAGGTTCCGTTGTTACAGTGTTCCTGAGCAGCCATTGCGAATGTCAGTAGCCAGTTGCCAAATGGCAACCAGATATTTTGTAGTGGCTAGTAAATTTTTTAATATACTAGCCAACAATGGCTAGCAGATTTCTCTCGCCAAGTGAGCAACTATTTTGTCCAACTTTTCCCCCCACTTGTGAATGAATATTGAGTTTAGTTTTATCACCTGTATTCCACCAGCTGCTTTGAAAATGAATGGAAGAAGGTGGATCAGCCAGGAGCAACCAAAGGATCAAGGCTACTAAAGCAACCTTCACCATGGTATAATGTATTTTTGCCACGGTATACTTTGCACAAAGTATAATGTCATCTACAGGTAAAAGAACTATCTTTGAATCTCTGTTTAGCCACATACATGCTGAACAAAAAGAAACAAACTGTTATGGCAATATTTTTAAGATGTTGCAGCTGCTACATGTAATGCAAATTAGTACTGCTGCTCCTTATGAGCGTGGCTTTTCAGCAATGAACCTCATAAAAGTGTGTAATCAGGCATGTCTGAATAGTGACACTTTAAATGACTTAATGATGATTAGATGTGATGGCCCTTCAATTGAAGATTTTGATCCTCAAAACGCTATTCAATTGTGGTGGGCAGATACCTCTGATGGGAAGATCAGACACAGTACATATCAGTGGTAAACTGTATCAACATTATTAGTGCAACTTTCTGTATCCTAGCTTTTGTCCCTTTGTTTTAAATATTATTAAAGAAATTAGACATCTAATTTCAATGGTATCTTGAAAATAAATTATGTATTTGTAAATTAAGATAGTAAGAGCAATGATATCACAGCACTGAAAATAAATTGTCAAAAAATCTATCATCTTGGAACAAAAGCATATGCAATATTTGCTGTCAATCTAATAATACTTTGCAGTAACTGCTATGCAGCTGTTTTTATGAAGTTAATGGGGGAGGGCTCTCATTAGAAAGAAAAAAATATTCACCCATTTAATTTCATAGAAACATAAGTAGAGAAGTTACTGAATTATTATTCTTTTAACTTTGCATGGCCACTAGATTTTGTCATTTGGCCAGTAAAATTTTTATTCCACTAGCAACATTGGCTAGTACAAATTTCAGCAGTTTCACAAGGGCTGTTCTTGAGTGTGTCACATCTTCAATGATGTGGCAAAATTTTCCTGCATAAAAACAACTGATCTATATAAAACTTATATGAAGCTGGAACTTCGCACAATTATAATTATTCAAAGCACTTTTGCCATGGTACTGAAGATTCCCTATTTCATAGTCATCTATTTCCATGCAAACTGGTGGCATGGAGGCCAGATATCAATCTCCTTTCAGCGAGGAAAGCCTGTGCTAGCAGGAGTGGGCATCTTGGATTTATGGAAAGATTTGTGTTGTTGTAACTCCCAATTGCTACGCCATAAATCAAGGTCGCTGGAAATATAGCACTGACACATTTTGCACTACAGTGTCACATGAGATGGAAGAGATCACATCTCCACACTCAAGAAAGGAAGTGATCTCATGATCTCATCATGAGTAGACACAGCAGGGAGCTAGAACAAAATGATGCAATCGAACCAAACATTTCGACCATATTTTATTTTTCATTGCAAGAAAAAATCCCAAGACCTTTCATAAAAATATGAAAATTCAAGGACTTTCCAGGCCTGGAAAAGAGGAAAATCAAATTCCAGGATTCTAGGGGCCGTGCAAACCCTTGTAGTATGTTTTTATTATGTGAGCTGAATATATCACAATCAACTGTCACATAAATGCAGACAGTGATTGCACTGGAGATCAGACAGATGTCATGATTCCTACGAACTTGGCCACGTCCTTTTTAAAACACAACGCTTTTTGCAAAAAAAAAAAAAAAAGAAGAAAAATTATTTTCCACTCACTACAAAATAGCAGTAAGTTTTACACTTATACAACATCAGCAAATAACTAAATATTTCAGACAATGTAAATGAATTGGTCTCTGTTCAACAATAGCCTGAGTACAAGTTAAAATGCAAATGCTATTCACAAATACTGAGACAAATATTTACACTGCATGGAAAAAACCTTTCATTATACACTTGGGTTTAAATAAGTCACTTTAACATTATAATACATTCATGTAAAGTCCATCTAACTGAATAACCACATGTCACAAGATCATACAGATACTCCTAAATTTTACCTGTTGTGTGTTGCATCTGGAAGGGTAAATGCATCTTGGTGATAACTGCTTTCGGGAACACTGTCTTTATCAGCCTTTTCAACAGGAGGTTCAAGTTCAACAGGGGGTTCAACATTTTCAGTTTCTGCAAAATATTTTAAGATGCAAACTATTCCATTAACCATTAAGATACAAGCCATAAAAAACTCCTTAATGTTAGAAAGAATATGAATATACATATATTTCCTATACTTTTTTTCTTGGATTCACACAAAGCATGTCTCTCTCCAGGTTTCTTTGAGTGTATCACAGGCTCAGAAAATGCAGCAGATGCCGACAGCTCAAAGAATCACAGAGACATGCAATGTTTGGTGCATTTAATGTTCATGGTGTATTGGATTATGAAAATCACAAAAATGAGAGACTAATTAAAGAAAGCTTCTACACCCACAAAAACTGCTCCATTAACGAGCCTACAAAATTTATAAAATAGCATTATCAACAACTTTATTCAGAAAGAACACTTACAAAATGTTACATAAATAGAGTAGTAATTCTGTTTTTTCTAGTCTCCATGGTATGATTCACCACTACAGTCATTTGCAAAAAGTTTAAGACCACCTGTTGGTATTAGGATATTTCTGCAATTACATCAGCTACTGTCGATGTTGCATCATTATACAGTGGCAGCTGTTGACAGAGTTGGGGGGAGTGTCAGTTTGCTTCTGGTTTCCTGTTGAGATTTTGTACGTATTTTCTACATAGCAAAAAATAAGGGGAAAGCGACATTAAGTGTTCCTCAGAGGGCACAAATAGCACCTTTATATCATGAAGGATACTCTGAACATGACATAAGCAGAAAGGTGAATGTAAGCAAGACTGCTATTCATAATATGATAATAAAATATTGAGATACAGGTGAATTTAGTGGCCAAAAGAGAAGTGGACGTCCAAGGAAAAGAACCCCATGTGATGACAATACCATAAGGCAAAAAGTTATGCATTCTCCGAAAAGTTCATGCAAGAAAATGAAGGCTTTCTGCATTCGAAAGGGTCTGATTAGTATCAGCACTCTTTTCTGACATCTTAGCAAAGATTTTGGATTAAAGTCTTATAAACCTGCACATAAACCTAGATTAGCCTCTGTCATGAAAAAGAAGAGACTCAAGTTTATGAAGCATCATTAATCACAGACTGCTGAGAATTGGAGCCAAGTTCTTTTTTCCGATGAATCAACTGTGCGTCAATTTGAACACATGAAGCACATGTTCGACAATCAAAAGGCAAAAGGTTTGATGAAAAATACACCATTAGCAACGTGAGACATCCGCCTAATCTGATGATATGGGGTGCTATGTCAGTATCCGGTACTGCTTCATTATCCTTTTTGCTAACAGGCACTACCATGACTGGTCCTTTCTATGTGGAAATGTTACATGAGAAGCTGTTAACTCATATGCAAGTGCACAGATGCAAAATCTTTATGCATGATGGTGCTCCATGCCACAGATCAAAGAAAGTAAAGGACTACCTGCAGAGAAAAACATAATTTCTGTGCTTGACTGGCCCGGTAACAGTCCTGACCTTAAGTAACCCCATCGAAAATTTGTGGACCATTTTAAAAGGCAAGGTAGCAGAAAAACAGCCATCAAATTCTCAAGCTTTGATTGATGCAATAAAGTACATGAGGTGAAAAGACATTTTAAGTGACTAGTGCAAATTCCTCATGGAGAGTATGCCACATAATATTCTGTCTGTTACAAAAAAACAAAGGTGGCACACTGAGTACTGATTTCTGTCTCTTTGTGTTCTAAAGAATGTATGTATTCATCTGTGGTGTCATTTTTTCAAATATCTCTGACTAGTAATTAGTTGTTGTTGTTTTTTATCTTAATTTTCAATAAATTGACAAGTGGTCTTAAACTTTTGCAAATGACTGTATAAGCAAGTGTTTTTGAAAGAAGAAAGTTAAAGAAGATTCCACTCTCATGTGCATTAAAGATATTGTCTTCCACCAATGAACTTTGTCTTCATTAACACTATCACTTTTCTTATTTCACTTGAGAGGTTTAACAACCAATGTGAGTAACTCAATGGGCTATGAGCATTGTCCATCTGCAATTGAGAGAGAGAGAGAGAGAGAGAGAGAGAGAGAGAGAGAGAGAGAGAGAGAGAGAGAGAGAGAGAGTGTTTGTGTGTGAGTGTGTGTGTGTGTGTTTGTGTGTGATCCCATTGCACTTCTTTAAGCTATCTAGTCATCCCATGGAAGCATTGACATTTTAATTGCCACTCTGATAGGTATCTCCTTTACCAAGGCTCCACACTGATTGGGAGGATGGCAAAACACATTCCCTCAGACCATTCTTTCATTTCATTCTGTAGAGAAGATTTTGTTTCTAAATTTTATTTAATTCACCTCCGCATTTCACTTCAGTTCAGCATCTAAACTGTTTTGTTTATTTTTCATAATTGGGAATAAAGATGGCAGTGCAAGACTAAATTTTTAGGCAATGCTGGCATGTTTGAATTATTTTCCATTTCATGAATATCACTGCCACAGCTTTCCTTTATTATTTTACTAACCATAGTGAAGGGATATCAATAAACGCAAGTGAAAGAACAAAGATGGGAGTATCTTTGACAAAACACACAACACATTTGGCAAACACAGAATAAGAAGAAACATAAAGATAGAACTGGGTGGTCATGTTCAGAGACTGTTACTTTTCAGACTCATCCCTGGAAAGCCAATCAGATACAAGAAAAATGATGTCATATTTCTCATGCTCAAATAGACAAAAGTCCTCTCTCTAGGCAGTAGTGGATCTGGCTGTGGGCTAGGGGATCTGTCTTGAAGCTGCATATCTATCTATAGCAAGCACTATGTTTTTACTTAGATTGTGTTATAGATACACTGCTGGCCACCCAAAATGCAACACCCAGAAAGACACGAGATAGCAAAGCCAGATTTACTGGACACATAACAACAGATACAAAGATGAAATGATTGAGCTTACATGCCCGTGCGACTTGCGGAACACGCAGACATCAATAGTTCGTGTGGCCCCCATGGCTGGCAATAACGGCCGCTACACGCCACGGCATCGAACAAAAGAGGCTTTGGATGTGGGCTTGGGGTATGTTGGTCCAGGCTGCTTCCGCACGTTGCCACAGTTCATCAGGCGTAGCCGCGGATGGTGCTTGCCGGGCCACTCGGTTGCCGATTAGCGACCAGACGTGTTCAATGGGCAACATATCGGGAGAACAGGCGGGCCACAGCAGCAGTGACACCTGGTGGGCCGTGAAGAATTGTTGCACAATGCGTGCCATGTGCGGGCGCTCATTGTCGTGTTGAAACGTAACCGCTGGCAGGTCCTGCAGGCAAGGGAGGACTACAGGCTCTAAAACGTCGGAGATGTAGCGGTGGCTGTTGAGTGTACCAGTGGTGCATACCAGAGAGGTGCAGGTGTCATATCCGAAGCTACCAACTTTCAAGAATTGAAATCCGTAAAAAAAAGTTCAGTGGACGTTTAATCGATGTCAGATTGACTAACGTATCGAACATACTGATAAAATCTATTGAGCATATCGATTAAAAGCTAATTCATTAAGAGAGTGATAAATCGATTACTTATGCTATACAAGTAGAAAGTAAGATGTTAGGCATTATTTCATGCTTATAATGCTTAAAAAGTGCAATCTAAACATAATTAAATCATTAGCATACAATGATAAAATTACATACACAAAAAAAAATTGTAACTGCGAAATTATAGCTATAAGCGAGACATTGCAGCGACTTTTTATTTTAAAGTCACAAGTGGTTTTGAACTTAAATTTTTGTGTCAGCATGCTAAAATACCTTTAAGAAAAAGCAATTTTTTTTTCCTTTTTTTTATTCTTATTTTAATTTTTCATTTTTTTTTTTTTTTTTTTTTTTGTGTGTGTGTTTTGTGCCAATGTTAATCTTACAAAGTTAAAAATATTTCAGTCTCTCTCCAAATTGGATGAGATCAGAGAGGTTTAGAGGAAATTATGATCCGGGAAATCAGAAACATACAGGTGCTGTAGTCCGTTGGGATAATTATTTTCTCTTCGAAAAAATGTTTAGGTCATACATACATATGTATATATATATATATATATTTATTATCAACCATTATCAATCTACTGCTGGATGAAGGGCACCCCAAGTATATTCTACAATTGTCTGTCTTGAGCCAGTCTCCTCCATGTTACTCCGAAAAGCTTTCGAATTTATATAAATGACACTAATCTATTTGGGAAAAAAATCTGTAAAATAACTGTAAAACAAGTACAATTTCCATAAACTTTACGGGTAAACTGTAAAACTTGGCATGTATGCATATCCAATTGCGCCCCAAACCATAACGCCAGGCGACAGCCCGGTATGGCGATGCATAATGCAGGCGTCATACAGTCTCTCGTAGAAGTGCCGCCACACGCGGATCCGACCATCGTGGTGTTGCAGGCAGAAGCGGGATTCGTCAGAGAAGAAAATGTTGTGCCATTTCGTAGTCCAGGTGCAGCGTTCAACGGCCCACTGCCGCCGCACTCGCCGGTGATGTAACGTCAATGGTAATCGAAGCAATGGGCACCGTGCGACAAGTCCCCACTCCTGCAGACGACATCGAACGGTACGTGCTGACACAGGTTGTTGTGCAACACACCCTAATTCCTGCGATAACGTTTATGATGTGGCGATGCGAGCCGTCAATGCCCGCCGCACAACATTCCGGTCCTCTCGTTTGGTAGTGTGCCGCGGCTGCGGCAATTGCTCACGTCGGTCTGTCCATCCCTTCTGCACCCACCAAAACCATACTCGCCTCACTGTGGCTAGATGTCATCCCACACGGACGCCGATGTCTCGGTACAATAAACCACTGTCGCAATAAGCCACTATTCATCCTCTGTCAAACTCCGAAACGTGCTGGAATGACTGCTGTATTCTGCGACGAGGCATCAGGAAGCTTCCCACGCACAGGTCCGGCAGCACAATACACTTCCACTACTTACACCCCGCCTTCTGTGCACCCTTCTTATAGTGCTTCTCAGTGGCGTGCCGCGCGCACATGATTTGCATATGCCCTGCATTGCTAATCGTTTGCATGTCCTCTCGCTGGCGACGCATGCTGCGAATTTCAGGCCAATCAGATGCTTCCTTCTTGGTGTTGCATTTTGGGTAGCCAGCAGTGTAGATCAAAATTAACCAAGATATCTCAAATGACACCAGCCTGAGGATTTTACACATACACTAAATTTCCATCATTTTTGCATTAAATAAAAGTTTTGTAGTTACAGGAGGACAATTTACTTTTTCACTAAATGTGGGTTATTTACTAAAATTGAGATTCTTTTCATTTCTGGTTTCTTTGTTTGGTAGTTTAACAACCACCGTGAGCAACTGTACGGGCTATAAGTGGTCGTCTGTTCCTAATTTGTGGTCACTGGTTTCAGGGAAGAGGGAGAGCTTGTGCTGTAGGACAAACACTACATCTGTGCCTCACAAGGATTCAAACCCGAACTCATCTCACATGAATGGTCAGTAACCAGAGCTTAGGCCACTGTGCTACCAGAGCGGCAAAATTGAGATCCACTTGATACAGGAAAATATGACACTGTTTGTAGGACTTAGGCAAGGACTAGAAAAAACACTCACTAAATGCAGGAATATTAAATCTCAGTTTGCATCTAAAAAGAGCTTGGTCAAATGAAAGAAAACACTCAATTTTGGACAAAGACACACAAATATGGCTACATATAAGATATACGAGAACAAAAACACACAAAAGTTACATATATTTTAATAAAAATAAATTAGCTTTTGCTTCAAGACTTGAATCTTGTTACCCAGCAACTGATAAAAAAAAAGAAAAGCCATGTACTTAGTTTTATTCTAAACCCGAATCTTTTATTTCTTTTTCAAACTATTTCCTTTCAACACTCTCCAATATACAGAGGGCGAGTCGAAAGTTTTGCAATATTTGGATCACTTTATGTCTTCAGTTCATACATACTGTTACAACGAAAGCTGATTAGCATTCAAAATATATGTCATCATGTTGCACCGTCTTTAGCCATCTGTCTGCAAGATCTTTGATTCCGCGGCGGAACCAGTTCCTGTCCTTCGAGGTGAAGAAATCCGTCACCCCAGCTGCCACCTCCACCTAGTTGTTGAAGTGCCGCCCGCGAAGGAATTGGGCCATGTACTAGAACAAGTAATTATCCGATGGGGTAAGGTGCGGACTATATGTTGGGTGTGGCATCAGTTGAATGCCCTCAAGTTCCTGGAGTTTTGTCCTTGTTGTTCACGCAGTATGAGACCAAGCGTTGTCCTGCTGTAGGAGAGTGCGCTTTTTCTGTTCACCAGTGCCGGGTACTTCTCCTCCAAAACGGCATACATCCGCTACAGCTGTTCAGAGTAGAGGTTGGCGTTGATAGTCCGACCATCTGGAACAAATTCGTAATGGATTATCCCCTCGAAATTCCACCAGACGCAGAGCATCACCTTGAGCTCGAATCGCCTACGTTTGGAAACGGGTTCTGGTAGCTGTCCCGGGCTCAACCACTGTTGTTGTGCGTTAGGATTGCGGAAATAGACCCACTTTTCATCGCACGTAATAAGTCTTTTGATACATACATTGCACGGTTTTTCTAGGAGTTTTGTGCACACTTCCACTTGGTGGTTTGCTTCAGCTGGCATCAGTTTCTGAGGGACAATGCGGCAGTTCCTGTAGACCTTACCAAGGTTTTGAAGGTGATGAACCACGGTGGTCTGTGATATGCTCAGCTTGCTTGATAATATCTGAGTGCTGGTAGTCGGATTTGCCTCTACGGCCTGGTACACGGCCTCTGAAACCACAGTTCGCTGCATACCTGACCTTGGCTGATTGTCGAGCTTTCTGTCACGCGAGGGAAATTTCTTGAACCATCTGGTTGCGGTGCTGTGGTCCACAGAACCTTCCCCTTTCACATGACAAATGTTTCTGTTGCTTGAGTAGCATTGTGGCAGAGTTCAAACTCGTAAAGCAAAAGTTCCCTAATTTGCTAGTTGTGGCTGTTCAACTTTTAGGTGTTCCAACCACAGACAGAATGACGACATGCAATACTGTTCATAGCATTGACTACCACTTTATATCCCTTTGGACTGACTGCAGTGTGCGACTTGAACTAGTTTAAACATGTGACATACCTGCCGCAGCACATGCGTTTATGCAAATTTTGCAAAACTTTCAACTCACCCTCTGTATCAAAAAATATACTGAAATACTAGGGAGTGCTGGTTATATGATAGAGATTGCAGTGAAAAAGAAAAACAACATGCAAAGAATATTAATAAGTACAAAATCCTGCACAGAACCACTGTTTTTTTAATACTGAATGTAACAAATTATTGTTAACTGACAAATTTCTTAATATTAACTAAAGTGCTGCTTAAAGCTGCCATAACTGCAAATTAATTAACAGATAATCTTCTCATATGTTATTATAATTTTTAATATTCTTATAGTACAATTTTTAACATTTCTTCCCTGACTGTACGTTATGAAACAATTCACATGCTATTTCTAAAAAAATATTTCACATTCCTTGATCTTTCTAGAAATGAAAAAAAAATTCAGTAATACAAAACAGATCTTTCCATTTGTAAATCTTACATTCTCTCAAGTGTCCACTTCATGGTTTGCAATTTGCATTTCTTCATCTTAAATAACACATATCAATCAATACTAATATGGAGGGAAAGAAATATAACTAACTTCCAGCAGAAAGACGTTGGCGTCTTTCTTCAAGTCTGCGGCTCCTATCCCGAGATAGTCTCTCTCTCCGTAATTCTGGGTGACTTTCTTGATGGTTCTGACAGTACATTTCAAATTCGTCACCTGCAACTATGGATGCCAGACGATTCTGAAAACAGGGTGGGAAGGTGAAAATATATATATATAAAGAACTGATCAACTTTCACTGAAATTTCTCCCTTCACTAACAAATAGCTGTTTATAAGCTAGGAGAAAACATTACAGGCACTTACACATGTTTAACAGTATGGCTTTCCACACAACACCAACACAATAAGTACTGATAATTAACTTTTGAAAACAGAAAATATTTCTGTAACTTCCTTCAAGAAAGCATCTGACAAGCACAATTTCATATTTTTCATTAATTAATACCCTGTTTTTAGAGCCATGAATGTTTTTGTTGGAAACAAGCTCAAAAAATGTGTTTTGTGCAATCATACATGAGACTGACCAAAAAGATAAATTTTTTACCCAGGTGAAAAATCAGAGCATGCAGTGAAAAAGTGAAAACATAACACAGCCTGAGCAAGACAGAATTGTTTACTGTCATTTATTTACATAAATATTAAACTGGAGCACATCACTGTATTCATAGCACAAAATTACTGAATTCAAAACAAAATAAAATGGTTTTAAAAGACACTGCTTTAAAACAGTTTTTTCTCATTTCGTTTTGTTGTTCTTGCTAAAACATAATCAAGTTTGGCGAGCAAAGAGTATTCCTTTCTTTTCAGCAAGTTCCACAGCCAAATTTGTCTTTCATTGACTCTGTAACTGCACAACATCCATTGCTTATTTTTTCCTTCTTCTGATATCTTGTCTCCCTCCCATTTCTTCATTTTTTTATGCCTTCAGCTGATCATAATTTAATTTATCATGCTGAAAGAACTTTCAGCCTGAGAACAAAAAAATAAATAAATACATGCAAGCACACACGCACACATACATATCACTAAGCTGTTCTCTGAGATTCAGAGGTTAGCTCCAAAAAGATTTACAAACTACCAGATAATTTTTACTTACTGTTGCCATATCAAACTTCTCCATTTACAGCTTTCTTGACATACAACTCGGGCTTCACTGACATCCATCATACGATGTACATAAGATCTTCTATACTTCATACTTTATGCATTTTTCTCATGCAGACACTCCTGAATCTGGTCCTCCCATGACTTCCTTGGCCTTCCTTTGCCTTTCCTTCCTGCCACTTGGGCTGAAAAAATTCTTAGCAAGCATGTCATCACTCATTCTTTTAACATGGCCAAACCACTGAAGCATATTAGTCTCCATCTTGCTAACAACATTTTGCTTCACATTACACAACTACAACACATCTTCATTCCTCACACAATCAGAATGCCTTGCCACAAATCCTGTGTAAGTAAATTTCTCCAGTAAACAAATGACTTCTGTTTCTTCTGTAGTACCCATGTTTCCCTGCCATACATCAGAGTAGGAACAATTACACTCTCAAACACAGCCATGCGGGACTCTCCTAAGAACCCATCATTCCTGTGAAAACCTCCCAGAGCAGCCATGACTTTCAGTGAAGAATTCACTCCCCTACTAATTTCACCATCCAATTTGTTCTCTCTGTCAAACATGCTTCCTAAGTAAACAAACTCACTCACCTGGTCAATCACTGTGCCATTTAGACTTCATTACATTCAGTGCTACCAGTTCCTCTCTCAAAAACCATAACTTTGGTTTTACCCTTATTTATACTCAGTTTGAATTTCATGCAAACTTTGTACATCCGGGAAAACATATGCTGCAACTCACTTTTGCTCTCTGCAACAAGACAGTGTCATCAGCTTACAGCAATCTGCACACACGGATGTCACTAAGACATAAATCAAAGCTTTCACTATTTCAGATAAATAATGTAACTTCAACAATATGAATTCTTTTGAATATCATACATCAATTTCTATAATCATCATCTCTTACATTTTTGGAAATGTTTCCCTTTCTTACCAAGCTGAAATGATGTAAAGATCTATGGGGAAGAATAACAATTGACAATAACATGGGTTAGTGGGAACATTGCAAGGGGGAAAATTATGATTACAGGAAAAATCTTCACTACATCTGACTTCTGTTCTTGGAAATTATTCCCATTTTCAAGATGAAATACAAATATATTTATAGAATAATTTTTTTTTCTTTTTTGACAACAGTATACTGGACAGAGGAAATGCAAGAAAAAAATTACAGTTATGGAAGAAATCTTCACTCTGTTTAACTTTCGTTTTTGAAAGTTGTGAAAGACAGAATACCATCCCCAAATGAAAAACAAACTATGACCCCTCCCCATCATCACCATTCCCCCAAAATTTCTGTTCAGTTTTGCTTTGATCTTGAGAATGGCCCAAACGATGATCGAAATGCAGAATTCCTGATGCCATGGGGGAAATCATGCCGGAAGACCACAGTAAAATTTTGATTATTCTAATTTCTACTTTTGAAAAATGTTGTTTACAGTTTCAAGCCAAAATACACAAACATTCATGCAATAAAATGATATATAACAATACTGGGCAGAGGAAAGAAAAAGCATGATTATCAGAGAAATCTTCACTCCTTTAAATTCCATTTCAAAAGTTTTGAAAGGTGAAATACTGTCCCCAAAGACAGAAAACAGCCCTCTCACCAACTAATTTCCAAAATAATTCTTCTCAGTTTTGATTCGACCCGAAGAACCCAAATCATGATGAAAAAATTGAATTCCACAAATCAGCATAAGAATCTCATGCCAGTACAACAGAGATTATTCCGTGACATGTGTGAGCTGCTAGGCAATAAGGGACTCCACACACTGCTCTCTGCTGCATGATGTCATCATCTTGTGGCATACCTCTTCCACCCAGCAGAGGCAGACAGCCAGCTCTTTTTCAGCTTTGGTTCTCAAAGTGCACAGATTGACTGGAGGTGTATTTTGAGTAATGTATGTGCCAATAAAACCCTCAGATTTTACACCACCACAGTATGTGTGTGCATGTGTGTGCGTGCGCATTTCTGCTGATAGGAAGTTTTTGGAATTCAATGCTGAAAAACTAAATCGTGAAATATTCTATTGGTTTATGTTTCCAAAGAAAAAGAGACTTGTCTATTCCCATCCATGCCACATCAACTTCATTGAAATGGGGATAGAGAAAATTGTACGTCTGTATCATCAGTTTATTGTTGTACCTATATTTCTACTCATCATGCAATGTTATGCATGTTTTTATTAAATGTATTTCATCATGCATGTTTTTATTAAATGAATTGTCTTCATGCTAACAGGACAATGGTCTTTTTATTGTTTCCATTGCCTTGGATGTCCCACTCATTAGATTGAGCACAGAAATCTTGTCATGGCACACACATGAATACCCTACTAGAACTGTTGTAGGTACTACATGATTACAGAATTTACATTTGGTGAAAAATAACTAAAACATCAAGTTGCAATTTTCACCAGAAAACATCCACACCAGTGACTCAATTTTAAGAGACCAAGCCTCAGCTCGAATTTTGTATCAGCAAATAGAGCCCGGGCCCAAATGAGCCTCAAAAAACTAATAATAAAAATTACATTAATAAAAATAAATCTTCTCACAGGCTTCTACTCTATCCTCCCTCTTTAATTAACCCTGTTTTTCTCAACAAAGGAGTGGAGAAGGGACCTCTATCGGTTTCTACATATACCCATAGTATAAACACATTATCTTCTTTGACAATTCGTTTCCTCCTAAACTGCTTCCAGCGACCAGGAATCCAGCAAAATGAGCCTGTGCTGTGATCTAAGTATGTAGCTCAATAAAATTTTAGAAGTGCGCTCTCTCTCTCTCTCTCTCTCTCTCTCTCTCTCTCTCTCTCTCTCTCTCTCTCTCTCTCTCTCTCTCTCTCTCTCTCTCAATTGCCTTTAAATACATGGCAGCACTGCTCAATACTGTCCTCCTCACTGCAGCAAAACAACTGGGGATCATATCTCCACATTTTCAAAATCCCATCGAAGACGTAAAGGATCAACAATTATGTAATTATTTAAGAATTTTAATTTTTTAAGGAAATTAAATTAAAAGTAACAACTATTAATTCTAAATTTGTGCAGATTTATTTATTTCTTCATAAAGAATGAGGGGGGATACAAGACAGTGCAAAAAATGAGCCTTATTCCAGTGTTAAAATATCAAGCTCCTTTCAGCCCCCCCCAGTCTAGCGATGCCCCTGGGCCAGCGATGTGCCTTAGATTTCCCCAGTTTGAAACAAGATGTGTTTTTAATATTGATTGTAAGAAGGGAAAGTTCAACATGCAATAATGTTATATAAAAACAGTGCAAAACACATTTTTTAAAACCCAAAATTACTCTCATTTTAATCAATAAAATATGCATCCCTTGTAAATTACAAAAGATGATAATAATGTAAGAAGAAAAAGAAAATACCTCTTCAGACTTCTGCAACTTTTTGACCTCTAACCTTGAAGATGCTCGTCGTGGTGCAAATTCCATCATCTTTTTCTTAATCCTTTTAGCCTAAAGAAAAATGGCAATGCAGCATTAAAGTCTGTCCATTCTGTTATTTTGAACATAAATGACTGCAACAAAGTTGTTAACACGTGTATAATAGGTGCACCATTAGAGATGCATGGCAAGGCTGCTTTATTTATTCAAATAGGAATTCACGCTCTTGTAATACTTACTCTCTTGATAACAAAAGAGTTCTGCACATAACTTAGTTTTGAATCACATTCGAGTATGGCCTATAGTAGGAGTAGACATATTTTCCCATATTGAGGCCTACTTCTGATCAACAGATTTACCAACAAACACTATATGTTGTTGGGGCCACCTACTCATGCAGATACCTTATTGAAAGGGCAGCGGTTGAAATAAAACAAAAATATAAAGTATGTGACCCATTGTGTCATCAAACTTAGATATAAGGGATAGAATACATTTATGCTTTGCTCCTTGCTACGGAATACAGGAATTTCAACTTGTAAATTCACTTTCAAAATATTTACGGCATAAGTAGGTGGCCCCAACAAAAAGTCTGAACAGCTCTCTTGCATTCACCCCCATTATTTAGCAGAAAGTGCTTGAGAAACATTTTAATCTATTACCATAAAATAGAGATTGGACACTGATTTTCATATAAAGAGGAAAGATCCATTTGTACAAGAACTCACAGTTTTTGAGAATACTTTAACACTGCTTCATTTTTTAATATACTATATTTTCCTTTACCTAATAGGCTGCAGTGTATAATCCAGACTGTGGCACTCAGAGAGCGAGAGAACAAAAAAATATTTTCTTTATATAATCTGCAGGTCAAAAAATTTGAATATTTATATAAATACCCATATAATTAACACCTCTCTTTTATTTTTATTAATTCTTGGCCATAATTCCTGACAGAAAAGTCATGATTCATGGGATGACCCAGAAGTCTAAAGAAATAAATACAAAAAGGCAGAAATCGCATTTTTTTTTTTTAAATGTGAATAAAGAGCAAAAATCCCTAATTTTTCCAGCTTTACCTATGTAGTTCCACAGTTAAACCTAAAAATCTGTAAAAACTAAGGACAATCGATAGTATTTGAAATCTTGTGAAAATGTTTCACCTGAAGAGTGAACAAAACCTTAACTAATGCAATCTTCACAGTCAAACCTGATGAATGAGATTCGCCAAGTGATCACTGACAGCAACGAGTACATGCTGTGGGAAACTCAAGTGCATCCACTGCACATAATTTGCTGTGAGAGCAAATAGTACCCCTTCGTTGAAACATATTTTCTGTCAAAATACTCACCAGTACAAAAATAATTAAAAAACAAAAAAATTTGACTCTTTGCATTGTGTTACATGTTACTGTTGTTAACACTTTTTTTTTTTTTTTTTTTTTTTGGTACTTCTTTAATTATACCACTTCTCCTTCAGAATTCCCATGCAGATTTTTTAAAAATTCAAAGTGCTTCAAAAACTTCTTTCTTAAAGCAGAATATTATCTGCATTGGTGCATTATATGCAGAACCTAAGTATGTAATTTTTTCAATGTATAATCCACAGATTATACCATGGAAAATACAGTAATTTGCTTGTAGCTGATGGCATATTTGAAATAAAAACAAAAGAATATTTGTAGCAATTGAAGGTTGCATGCAGAAACAAGGTATAGACATTGTTTTTTTCGATTTATGAAAGGAAAAGTACCAGATCTGTACAGGTGGCAATGATGTTCAACATGTATCAGAATTCTGCCAGCAAAGGCACATAATCCAGGGGAGGGGACCTAGTGGTCCAGACCCTCTCTCTGTTTAAATATGCATCTTATAGAAAGCTTTTGCAGTACCACAAACAACAAAACCAATGCATTAAAACATGAGCTTTTACAAATAATTAAATTAATATAAATTGTTATGGTTTGATGTAAAGGAGGTCTGCATTGATTGGGCTGGATTTGGGTACAAGAAAGTGAATAATAATGAAATGCGGTGGAAGATGAAAAGTAGTTTAACGGGCTAGCTTTTAACTGTTATGCTAAAAATTGTGCCTTAACAGTGTTTTTTTTTTTTAAATCTAACTGTGGTTCTGCCCCCCCAAGTCCAAGTATAGTTTCAGTACTCCCCACCCATGTGATATTGGAGGTGAGTTAGTAATTTGTGTGAGCAATTAGTGGTGCATGAATTTCTGGTTACTTGGTTCTACATTTTATGACAGGAGAAGACATCCAGGAAGAGGGAGACTTCTTCACAGAATCTCTATGAGGTGATAGGCTGAATGGGAAGGTGAGACATTTTGGAGAGGGACTGCTGTACGAAACACCTGTTTTAGTGTCCAAGGGACCATTTTCTTTTCATATATTACATCCAGAAAAAGGAAAATTTCTTCATAGAATCTCTATTGGGAGATAGGAAATGGGAAGGTGAGATATTTTTGGTGTGGGACTGCCTTACAAAACAACTGTTTTAGTGTCCAACATATTTTCTTTTCATATATATTACATACAGGAAGAGGGAAACTTCATAGAATCTCTATGGAGAGATAGGAAATGGGAAGGCAAGACATTTTTGGTGAGGGACTGTCTTATAAAACCCTGTTTTAGTGTCCAAGGGACCATTTTCTTTTCATATATTACATCCAGGAAGAGGGAAACTTCTTCACAGAATCTCTACAGGAAGATAGGGAATGGGGAGGCAAGACATTTTTGGTGAGGGACTGTCTTATGAAACCCTATTTTAGTGTCCAAGGGACCATCACACAAGTCATTTTTCTACTCTTAAAAGGTGTGAAGAAATTTTCTCTGTGTGCATGAAATTAGAAAAACAATATATTGCCCACTCACCCACCCACCCACACATGTATGCAATTTTTCTGGACCCCCTCAAACAGAAATCCTGAATATGTGCCAGTGCCAGCATGTAAATAATAAAAATGATGTCATGAAGCAAGTGCACAGAAAGAAACTTATAAATCCCCCAACAAACTGGGGCCATTTTTTTTATTTTTTTTTTGAGGGAAAATTCTCAGTTCTGACTTGAAGAACTAAGCGGTGAACAGAAAAGAAACACACCGACGCTTCCTATCTACAAATTTACAAGTCAAGCAAGGTAACAGCAGGCAATGTCACATAAAAAGCAATGAAAGAAAAAAATGATGTTTTGCTTTGTTTTTATAAGTAGCCACATGTTTATCTTTGTGTACTAATTACAGGTGATGAACAACTTCATGCTACTTTATTACATTAAACTGTGATGTTAAACATTATAGATCTCCTAAATTTAAAACTAAGAAAAATAGCATCATACATATTCTCTCACCCCCTCATTAAGAAATTACTGTAAGATTTACATTATAACAAGCACAAAAAAAAAAAAAAAAAAAAAATTACCAGCAACACGATAATGCATATGAAACTGCTGAAAAGCAACTACCAAAGACAGGGCAGGAAAAAGCATTAGATGTACCAAAGTGAGTGGATAGGCATTCTCTTGCATTTTCCAATACTTCTGGCTTTGCAATTTTTTGCTGGTATTCAGGAATCATGCCAAAAGGGAGGTATGATTAACAAAATCCTGCCATGTTTTGAAGTTATATTAAAAGCAGATCAAAATCCCACTGAATATTTTTTTTTCTAGTCACCTATCTTACAATGCATTACAGTTTGTAAAAACTAAAAATTGCTTTTTCTCTCTCATCACATAAACAGTAAAAAAAAATACATAAATAAATAAATATATATATACTAACCTTTTGCTCATACATGTCCTTCAAAACAGGCAAGAAATCTTTGGTTATTATTCTGTGCAGAGATTTTTCACATGATGACTTGCTTCTTTCAAAAGATTCAGCCAGCTGCTGCCAATCTGATAAAGTGGTGCACACCACAGACCATCGTGACTTGGACGCATCACTACCAGCCCCTTTTTTCTGAGGATCACACTCTTCTGATTCCTCACTACAAATAGAATTAAATAGTTTAATTTGTAAAAATCACACTGACAAATGAAACTAGGCATCCCTTTCTAAATAGTTGAACCATTTTAGAGATGCAGGCTACAGAAATGCAGATTGATTTAATATTTAATAAGATGAAACTCTGTCATTCACTTAATTCATATTTTGCCCAGAATTACAAGGTGCATACTTTTTCCAAGCAAAATAAATTCAAGCACTTTTCAAGGACTTTTTAAACCAAATTATCATATGTGTGTGCTGTCAGTCAGTCAGTAGGTAGGTATTTTAGCAAGTTCAAACCATTAGCCTTAGCTGGGACTGGCACATCTTTAATGATGTACCTTTACCCCTTGTCCCTCTATTGGTTTATTTTATTAACTTTGAATTTTTCCTCTGTTTTGGTGTTTTTCGAAATCATTTTATTTTGCGGAATTTTCTGAAAGGATACTTTATTTTTTTGTATTCACCCTCAGGAAAGAACACATCCCTAACCCCATTTGCAAATACACTATCTACCAACAAGTAATTGGACACCCCTGCAATCGACGATATCTGTGGTCCTGATACACATCACGTCCGCCGCCGTTAAATATCGTGTGGGAAACAACAACGCAACCAGTCGCATGCAAGATGCCATGCAGTTCGGAGCTCTCTGATTTCGAGAAAGGTGTAATTGTCGAGTATCACAGAAATGGCCAATCCATACGTGACATATCCAGCGAGTTGAAGTACCCAAAATCGACAGTGGCCCACGTGATTGGCAAGTGGAAGATGAGAGGTGACTGTCGGAATGTGCCTTGACCCGGCAGACCCACAAAACTGGGAGTTAGAGACCGACGGGTGCTGGCCAGAGAAATTCGGAAGAACTGCACCAAATTGATGGGCCACATCCGCGAAGAGTTTCAACAGGCATCCGGGAGTGTTCTTTCGATGAATACCATCCGTAAGGAAGCCCATCTGCTCAATTATCATGGACGTGCTGCCGCCCACAAGCCTTTGATCACCAAGTCCAACAGCGCTGCTCGGCTAACGTGGTGCAAAGAACGCCGACAGTGGACTGCTGAACAGTGGAAACAGGTTCTCTGGAGCGACGAATCAAGGTTCACCCTCTACCGTTCAGATGGCAGGGTCTGGGTTCGGCGTCTGCCTGGAGAACGCCTCCTGCTGGAATGTATTGTACCAACTGAAGTTCAGCGGCGGTGGAATTATGCTATGGGGGTGTTTCTCCTGGTATGGCACGGGACCCTTGGTCACAATTCCTGGTAGACTCCACGCAGAGACCTACTGCACCATTTTGGATGACCATACGCTTCCTACGTTGTAACAGTTTTATGGGGTGGATCCATGTTACTTTCAGGATAACAATGCCACCTGTCATGTTGCGAGGTCCACCATGGCTTGGTATGGTGAAAATGGGGTTAATCGAATGAACTAGCCTGCGCAGAGCCCGGACCTTAACCCTATCGAGCACCACTGGGACGAGTTGGAGCATCGACTTAAGGGGTACCCCCACCGTCCGAAATCGGTGAAGGAACTGACCTGTCTTCTCCAAGCCGAGTGGAAGAAAATACTGCTAGCCGTTGTACAACGCCTGGTTGAGAGTATGCCCCGGAGGGTCGCAGCTGTAATCACCGCTCATGGAGGCTCCACCAACTATTGAAGGTGAATAAACTTCGTTTTCCTTTGCTATCACAGGTGTCCGATTACTTGTTGGTAGATAGTGTACATCATTCCACTTATTTTACTCCCATGGCTGATGCTTTGCTCTGTAGTGATGTTATAGCAGAGATACCAGTTATCCACGTGCTCCACCTGAGTTGAACTCAAGTTCTGCACTATTTGATCATCTTGGTGTTTTTATCAGAACTACACAGAAATCTCCTATACAACTTTTTTGTAAAAACAATTATTTTACACATACTCTTTCATACCATTAATTAAAAAAAAAAATGTCAAGTACCATTTATGGGGCCTTAAGGACTTTAGAAGGTTTTCAAGGAGCATATGAACCATGAATTATGCTATAGAGTTAATTTCTAAATAGTAAAAATATTCACAATCTGCCAAAATGGTTGTTTCAGTTATTTGTTGATGTTTTGTGACATTAAACCAACATACCGCCAAGTGTATGGACAAAATCTAAACAGTAAGATGGAAATAAGTATTGACATTTTAAAGAACCAGTTTGCAGAGTAAACCCTGTGAATTTGCCCACCACTAATCTTAAACCAGTTGCACCACAAAAAGGTAACCGAAGAAGCAGGTAATTCAAGCAATATCAGAGCAACACTGGCACAAAAAAGTAAATTAAGAAGCAAGAAACTCTATTTTCTGCTTCTTAATGTTGTTCATGGAAATGTCACCTCAAAGGGGTAAATTCAGTCTTACATAAACAAGCTCTGTAAGGAGGGTTATAACCTGTTCAATCTTAACTTTCATTTAGCAGATAGTCTGCCATCATTTATAGTAAAGTAGAAAGTGTTATATACAAATTCACCCACAGTTTAAGCAGAAAGTGTATACATTAAGTGACAATTATTCCTGCTGGTATTACGTAAATTTAACAGCTTAGTTACCTGAAATGTTTTCCAAAGTATTTTTGAATGCTAAAGTAAAGCAATGAAGAGTGCTAACAGAAATTAAAACACTAACAGACCTGACTCAGATCAAAATCTGTTTTAAGTAGAATTTTGAAGCATTCTTCATATTTCCTGAGTTCTTTTTGTGGTTTCATATATTTCTGGCCTCTAAATCTTGGAAGAATCTGGCAACAAAATTTAAATACTTTGTGTCAGCAAAGCTTTGGATACAGCTACTAATAACTGAGAATGGGACTAGATAAAAGATCTAGAGGTCAGAAACGTCTGAAAACCACAAAAATACTCAGAAAAAAAAATGCTTACACCTGCTATTTTGCTGAAAATGCATTTAATGCATTTTAAGAATGAAATTGATCAACCCCAACTCCCCACAAAAAAATACCTGGACTCTTACAGACTTGCAAAGCTTACTTTTATTTTTCTACTTTCCTGAAAAGGCAGTTTTTTTTTTTTTTTTTTCATAGATGAAGAATATTGTACAGCTCAAAGTAAAGCCTACCACACTTACACAGAACATCTGTTCTACTGAAAATGGTGTCATCATTTGTCTTGTTAATGTGTGAGCCAATGTTTATTAAACAATGATTAGACTGCAACTGAAAGCAATTTTCTGAAGCAATATCAGCTTCTGAAATCACATACTTTGTAACCCTGATGTCGCAAGACTACACGCACACACACGCACGCACGCACGCGCATACACCTGATCATTGTGTTGTTTTAAGTTTAACAAAATCTAAAATTAAGGAGACTATCCAAAATACATCACATTCTGAACTATTTCTGCAAAATTATCTTCTAATACAGCATAATTACTGCAATTTCTGGTAGATAAGCTGCGGCGTATATGAGTTCAAAAATAAATTTTTGGCCTGCCCGGCTTATACAGCATGGCAGCGTATACGGATTTTTTTCTTTTTTTTTTTTTTTTTTTGGCAGAGCGAAAATATGTCGCAAGAAATGTTTTGGCTTGTTCCATTCTTTTTCCCGCTGGGAGATATCTCAATAGAGAGAGAATAGAATAATGGTGTTACAGCCACGTGCAATAAATTCCACCCGCCCTCTTAAAACAAGACATGACAATAATAGGTTATAGGATTGGGGTGGGACAGGTAAGAGAAAGGCGACTCCGATAGAACTCGGAAAAAAGCTGTGGAGGGGGGGGGAATTCGCAAGGAATCGATCTTGTTAGCAAGGATTGCCCTTGTTTCATGCTCCCAGCAACTAACTCTCCTTGAACTCATGATGTCATCAGCTTCGCTCTCTCTCCCCTCTTCAAACGGAATATTAGACTACCATCCAAGATCGATTGTCATTAATCAATGACTAACGGACAGCATATGCAAATTTTGTCAGTGACATGTGCGTTCGTTGCATTCAATTTGCCAAATCGCATTTTCTAGAGTACGCGTAGTTCTACGTTATCATGGAAAGTAAAATGATGAAACGCAGAAGTTATACTTCTAGTTTTAAGCTAATGGTAAATAAATGTTTTTCAGAATCCTGGAAGAACATCAAAACTTCGACGATTATTTTGGGCTTCACTGAAGCAAACATTATTTCTAAAAACTGCGGTGAAACGCTAGAAGACAGCGAAAGTGATGCGGATGACCCCGAAGTATTTTTTACATGATGAGCTTTTAAAACTTTTTAATTCGGACAGTGAAGTTTCTGATTTTGATGGATTTGATTGTAAAACTAAGTGTACCATATATTTTCAGAATGTTGTGTGTGTATTTTTTAAATTCTTGAGGTATAAATGTTTTATAATAGGTTTAAGATCCTTATGAATTATTCGAGGAAATTTTTATAACATAGGTACTAAGGTAAGTGTTATCCTTAAGATTGAATTTTGTTTAACTGATATTATTTATTATTTGAAAGTACTATATGTTTATTTACGTAATGTTTTCAAAATTCCATCGTGGCACTACCCCACCTTACTGCGAAGGTGCAGCGTATATGGAGGTGCGGCGTTTCTGGTGATTTTTTTTTCATTCCGCCCCTTTTTTTTATCGCTGAGGTGTATACGCCAGTGCGGCTTATTTACCCGAAATTATGGTAATTACCAATGAGAAGAACTTCGACAGCACTATGGTTTCAGTCAACCACAAGTCTTTGAGTTATAATTATGTTTAGCCGTTGGTTGTCTTTACCTTTACCCAAAAATTTAAGAAGTTATTTTTAAAACATCAGAAAAATTCATAAAGTACTATAAATTCACTGTTTCACACAGGGCCAGAAAGTTTTCAAAATTATAACATGGCCAGTTTGGCAAGTGAAAAAAAAACAAAAAATGCCCACACATACACACACATCATGCACATATTGAACAATATTTTCTAACATTACAGAAACAATAAAAGAAACGAAGTACCTCTGGTTACTGAATTTCATAAACTGTCCCCAGCAACAAAATCTGAACTCGCATTTCATAAACTGCATCCAGCAGTGAAATATGCACTCACCTATGGGTCATTTTCCGTGTCAAATCAGCACAAAAATGTAATATTTTTCATTTGCACCCTTTTAATTTTCAAACTTGATGAACTTGCAGGCTTTACAGAGAAACCATTCTATGCAAAATTTCATCTTCCTACATTCAATACTTCTATAGCTATAAGACTTTCAAATTTACAAAAGACATTTTTGTGACAACATGCCTATTACAAATGACAATTTACCCGAAAGAGAGCTCGTTGATATGGGACCTATATTGAAAGCTTATTGCATTAGCTTTGTTCTGTGATATCATGCAATCACATCATACACAATTTAATTTTCAAGGTCATTCGTTTTGACCTTTAATTTCCCAAAACACGTTAAATTTTATTAATAAAGCCCAGGGAGGTAGCCTCTGAGTAGTAAAAAAAATTTACTGGAAAATTAAAAAAAAATTACATTTTTTAAAAACCTTTTATCCTGTAAAGAGTTGGATTTTCAACACACCTCGTTGAAGGCTACCTCGTTCTGTTTCATTAAAATAAGCAGAGGGAGGGAGCCTCTGAGTTGTAACAAAACTGACCAGGAAATAAAAATTACTATTTTTTTTATCCTGTAAAAAGCTAAATTTTTAACATGCCTGATTGGGAATGTAAGAAGAATAAAAAGTGCATGCCACAGGCATGTTTGGCAATATAATTTTTGAGTCCTGGTTTCATAGTATAAAGAGATGCACAGCTTGAACTCTGAACAAAATGCACAACCACAAAAAAAAAATGCCCAAATTCATATGATTAATAACATCAATTGCATTTTAACAATTATGATAAAAAACAAATTATTTATAACAATTTACATTTAATGAAATAACAAAATAACAGTTGATTTTACAGAGTATTGCACGTGATTGGAAAAGCAGGTAACTTAACAATTAGATATTTTCAGTCAAAACAAAAAAGTACAGATCAGCTTAAAATGCATTGTTAAACAGAATTAACAGATATATTTTGATAATTAAAAAAAAAATTACACAATACCTTTCACCATCAGATTTCACAGGTTTCTGTTTCCTTGGCCTCCCTCGCTTCCTTTTTACTGGTTCTGGTGTTTTAGCTTGTTCCTTCTCCCACTCCTTTGTCCTGATTAATTTTTATAAAAAAATGCAATTAAAGACATGAGAATATGCCAAAATATTTCCTAAGAACAAAAAAATGTTTGGCCTTAACAGAAAGAAAAACTGAAAGTGAAAACTAAAAAACAAATTATTACAAAAGCATTAATTAATAGTTTGAACAAAATCAGTTAATCAAGGAGTTTCACTTTTGAAAGATGCAATATTGTTAATATTGATAATGAGGCCAGTGTGGGTGACAAAATAGAACTACACTGTAAATCTCGTTCTTTCAAAAGTGAACAAACAATTTTTAATGCACAGTTCAAATGCATCATGTTAGCCAATTAAGGCATTTACCCTTTCTTGCCCCAAAACATTATCTGTTCATCAAGCCAAAAACTATTTGAACCCCTGCTCTGAAGCTCTCAATCAGAATACCTCCTGCACTTTCACTGCCACTTGAACATTTGGACTAATCATACTAGAAATAACGCATCCATGTATCCATAATGAAAGTACAAGAGGTAATTTTTCATTTGTTCTATCATCCTCATTGAAAGCCTTGGAGCACGGGTTCCAAGAATTTTTGCCACGATAAACAGAGAACAAACATTTCATCAAGAAAGGGTAAATAGCTTAAACGGCTAACATAAAACAAAATTGTTTGCATTATAAAAAAGAATTGTTGCACACAAATTTAGATACAGGCAGCCCTCGCTTTACATCAGGGGTGTGTTCCCAGATGAACCGGTATAATCGGAATCAGCCTGAATTGAAACGATTTTATAATGTAAATCAATGAGAAGCCAATGACATGCACTCCCAGCACCTGAACATGAATTGACAGAGAGAACAAATTGGATGGTGAAATTAGTAGGAGAGTCAATTCTTCATTGAAAGTCATGGCTGCTCTGGGAGGTTTTCACAAGAATGATGGGTTCTCAAGAGAGTCCCGCATGGCTGTGTATGAAAGTGTAATTGTTCCTACTCTGATGTATGGCAGTGAAACCTGGGTACTACAGAAGAGACATAAGTTGTTTGTGTGCTGGAGAAGCATGTTACTTACGGTTTGTGGCAAGACATGTTCACCCTGATTGTGTGAGTAATGAAGATGTGTCGCAGTTGTGTGATGAAGCAAAATGTTGTTAGCAAGGTGGAGACTAATATGCTTCGGCAGTTTGGCTATGTTGAAAGAATGAGTGATGAGATGCTTACTAAGAAAATCTTTTTAGCCCAAGTGGCAGAAAGGAAAGGCAGAGGAAGGCCAAGGAAGTCATGGGAGGATCAGATTCAGGAGTGTCTGCATGAGAAAAAGATTATGTGTACGGTGTGTGATGGATGTCAGTGAAGCCCGAGTTGTCAAGAAAGCTGTAAACGGAATAGTTTGTAAGTAAAAATTATCTGGCAGTTTTGTATTTCTTTTTGGAGCTACCCTCTGAACCTCATAGAACAGCTTAGTGATATGTATTACATTTAAAGCTTTCAGATAACGTAAATAAAACAACACAAACATGTTAACTAATGGTTTTCAGCACATTCACTGCGTGGACAAAAAGTGAACTTAGCGCATTTCATCTAGCCTTTACATCTTATCCACCTTCAACTCCTTCCCATGCGAGACACTTAAACGGAAAAAGCCCACCTGATGGAACAAGTAGAAAGGGAACCAAAACAAACTTCCTTGACTCCTTTACCAGGCAGAAGGGAAATGACTCACCATGATGAGTGACATGACTGTTATGGAATGATGTTAGTTTTGGGGGAGATTACATCTCACAAGGAATGAGTGGGTGCACAATTTGTTGGCCCCTGTGATTGACAATCATCTCTGCTTGCATTCATGTAAGATGTAGGACTATGGAAAATCATGTAATAAAAATAACCCCAGAACCTCCACAGATTACATTTGTCCTTTGAAAGATTAAAGCACCGGGCATGAAATCACATAAGAGAAAACTGCAAAAGTTTGCATTTTTACAAGCAGCTTTTATTGGTTCACAGATCTCATTAGAGCAAACTTGTGTTACCAAAACATACATAATGTCAGATGATTGTATTTATCATTTGATTTTTATTCAAAATCAGTGGTGTAAGAATTATGATTTATTATAAGAAGTAGTATGAGAAAATTTGTACGTTATAAATAAAAATAAAATATACCTTTTTTTTTCGCTTACTGGACCTTCTGGTTTTAAAATCGGTGTCATTCTGAATAGGCACAAATCGAGGGCTACCTGTACATCAATCTAATGTGTGTGGAGTGGCAAAACTGGCACAAACAGCAAAAGGTATATATATAGCAGAGCTACATAATTCTTTAGCAGCTAATTAATGTGAAGGAGAAAACCATGACTAATTGTTTTAAACAATTAACTATATAGTTTACAGGTGTCAGCACAATTTAAAAAGCTGTAGAAAGGGGAGAAATGTGTTTTAAAGAATATATCACATCATTTACCTGTCGGCACAATTTACATTGCTAGAAACCCAGAATTTTGGGTTTACTTGAGAACAGGAACCCAGGTTAGACCTGGAATCCAACCACCACTTGTTTACATTTACATTGTAAACCACTGAAATGTTAGCCAGCATTCATGATTGTGTGAAGTTTTAGTAAAAAAGTAAGGTAACTAGTAAGGTAACAAGGTAACCTACCAAAGTAAGGAGGTAGCCTACCATAAGTAAGTTGGCCTCATGCCACCCCAATGGCCGAGTGGCCAGAGGCATAAGTTTTTGGACAGTCATACGAGATGGACCTGGGTTTAAGTCCCAGATGAGGCACGGGAAGTGTACTTGTCTTACAGTGCTGGCTCTCTTCCTTCTCTGGAACTAATGGCTTTAATTAGGAACAAGCAACTGCTCATAGCCCTGAGAGCTCATAGCCATTAAATGCAAGACAGAAGAATGGTCCTGTGTGATAAAACACAGGTTCCACACAACTTAATATTATATGGCTGCTTTTTTTTTTTTTTTTTTTTTTTTTTTTTTACCAAGATCTATGTAACTAAGTCCTGTAAGTTAGGTTCTGACAGTAATCTCCGATTACTGCTATGGGCCAAGGTTCACATAGGAATGAGGAGAGATTGCATCTGATTTTCATAAGATATGTCTCAATACACAAAAAGCCCAGGAAAAATCATGAACAAGAAAGCTAGCAATCAGATTCAAACCTACACCATGCATGCCTTGGTCCAAATTGAACCAAACCAACCTAGGCGAAAGTTCTGTAAAGTTATTACAACATCTATTTTTCCTTAATGTTCCTACAGAGCATGTCAACTAACCCAGGAGAGCAAAACTAACACCCTTCTGAATGTTATTAATAGAACAATCTTTACATGTTTTTCATTGAGCAAACCCACAAGATAATTACACAATTTATGAGTAAACCAATATTCTGAGTCCTTCCATCAATTCTCAAAAAAGTCAAGAAATTTCAGAACTTCAAAAACTGGAAACAAAATTACATTAGTCAAGTTAAGGAATAGTTGTCTTCTGTTAACAAATTCATCAGATGACAGACAGTCAGTCAGGTTCTCTCCCATTCCAAAAAAAAAAAAAAAAGTTATAACATTAGCAAAATTCAAGGTTAACATTTTGCTACTTCTATTAAATTAATTCCAATTCATGCTAAAATTTACTTCACATATACAACAATTTTTTTAAGGTGTAAACAGGAAACCACTGTACTTTGCACTTGAATCTATGTGTAATACAAAAACTGGTTGCTAAAATTTAGAGTTAAGTTTTCCTCCTAAATGATACAAAGATATGAGAAAATCAATCTGGATTTCAAAAACCAGTATCTTTGTCTGTTAATCAGACCATTAATCATAAGACTTAATTATCATATGAAACCTAAATTTTATCCTAACTATCTACAACTACATCTATATACAGATAGTTAGGATAAGGAGTTAGGACAGAGTGGAGAGGAGGCAAAAAATAAAAAAATTACAAACTTACCAGTCCCTTAATTTTTTGGCAGACTCTGACAGTTCTTCTTTGTACAGTCGTGTTCCATAAAAATACCAGTACACATTGCCATTCTCATCTGAACCAAGGGACTGAACCCTCAAACAATCTGCATCTAAACCCTAGGAAGAAAGATATTCAATATATCAGAAGGCAATTTATAATCCCCAATTTTTTTACATAATGATTTGCTTATTAGAAATAGGTATAAGCATTCTACAAACAAATTATCTACACAAAAATCAAATCAATTCAAAGTATCAGAGGAGAAAAGAAAGAAGACGTACTTGGATTGACTGTCATGCCTTCCAGTTCCCAAACACAAGTATGCAACCAAGTCTTATTTTTCATCTTCAATGTTTAGTTTCTTCCAGAAATTATTTTAATCATCTATTTTCTTGTAAAATGCAAGCCTGCATGTCACTAAAATATACTGATCCCAAAGGCCAGAACATACAAAAAGTTTTTAAAAGTTTGATAATCTTGAATGGAAAACAGGATTACACCATACAATACAAATTTTGAAAATGTGAATCCATTTTTTGGTGTAAACGTGACATGGATGATTATATTCAAATTAATCGGAAACTTGATCATTCTGGGGTGGTTAGCATACTCGAGCACTATCCGGGAGACGAGGGCAAAGAATATCAAACAAGAAGAAGTTAAGGCTCGGTGAGACGTAACTAGCGCCACCATATCTTAAGAATTAAAATGCAGTGCACAGAAGCCAACATACAGGCTGATGCCGGAGCAGGCAGAGCAGACTGTGCATGCGTATTTCTGTTGACTTTAATTCTTTGGGTAAAGACTAAAGAACAGTCAGCCAAGCTACTCACAGCACGTGATTGTTACCTTCTCGGCAGCATAATCACTTCGCAAGTCGGATATGTTAGTTTTGTTACACCAATCAGGTTATTTAAGGCTTTTATTTGTTCTTCAGTTTTTCAAAAACATTTTCAGAAATGCCAAATACTAAGGAATGTCTGCATTTTGTACGGATCCTTAGGCCTAACTGTAATATTTGCTGAAATTTAATTTAAATAGTAATACTAATGTTATTGCATATTTTTCTCGCCAAAATAAGGGATGGGCGGGATATCACAAAAAAAAAAAAAAAACTGCTCTAAGCAAATAGTCATCAGATCGAAAGAAACCATTGTGGATCAAAGAAAAGCTTCACTGCTGTAGTCCCCCTAACATGTTTTTGCTCCCGAATGTTAACTTTCGCGCAGAGCACATTACCTCTTAAGATGTGGTGGTGCTGTTGCCGCCTGTTTTATGTTATCTCTACGAGAGTTGGCCTTCTTTAAGAGTTAGATATTCTTTCACGAGGGATCAATTCCTGCTCTAAGACGACGAAATTTTCAAGTTTTCGGATATTATCCAACTTCAATTCATGTCATATTTACATCAAAAAATGGTTTCACATCTTCAAATTGTGGTGATCTCCTCAGAGATTTTTGCCATCCAATCGATTAAGTTGCTACATGATTTAGAACATTGTGATCAGCAAGAAAGTGAGAGAGAGAGAGAGAGAGAGAGAGAGAGAGAGAGAGAGAGAGAGAGAGAGAGAGAGAGAGAGAGAGACAGACAGACAGAGAGAGAGAGAGACAGACAGACAGACAGACAGACAGAGAGAGAGAGACAGACAGACACACAGACAGACAGACACACAGACAGACAGACAGACAGACAGACAGAGAGAGAGAGATTACAGAAAAAAACTCACTTCATGACAGGATAACTAATGTTCACCATAAAAAAAGTTGGAACTCCATAATATGTATTTATTTTCAACATAAAATTTTAGATATTACCAATATTTTAACATGCGGTCACATGCATACTACAACATGATAAATACTAAAATCAAAAAGCCACAAGTGCACATTCTTTTATGTGGATTTAACCTTTTGATGAACTACTAAAGCAGCAAGGAATATATGTATGGAGTAGGATCCAAAAGTTTGAGGACAGTGCCTACACATGACAACGCAAGCATGTAGTTAAAGTTATGGCATCTGAAATACACCCCGCCATCCCTTCCCTCCGTAGCCAGACTGGTTTGGCCCATGGAAAGTGATTGGAATGCGTGTGCACACACACATTTGCTACTGTGGTTAGTCGTCTGTCTCCTGCGATGTGAGAAACACGGCTTTTGAAGAGCAGTGTATTCACAGTAAAATTTGTCAGTGTTTGGGTAAAACAGCTGCAAAGGCCTTAGAAATGCTTTTGAAGGTGTACAGTCACTCTACAATGGCGAGATGAAAAGTGTACGAGTGGTGTCAGCGTTTCAAAGAGGGCCGAGGATCCATTGCAGATAATGAGCGCTGTTGTCGGCATGTGAGTGCACGGAGTGAGGTAAACATTACAATGGTGGAGCAGTGTGTTTGTCAGGATCGTCACCGAACCATTGAGAAAATCGCTAACGCAACTAACTAATCGGAGACCACATGCCAGCGCATTTTGACGGAGGATCTTGACATGCACTGCATGTGTCAGCACGTTGTCCCTCGCCTTTTGACCTCCCAACAAAAGAATGAACAGATGCGGATATCAGGCAAATTAATCGATAAAGCCAATAGTGATCCTACATTGTTGGATAACATCATTACAGATGATGAAATATGGTGCTACTTGTTTGATATTCAGTCGAAGCGTGCTTCTCCAACATGGAAATCACCGTCTTCACCACAATCAAAGAAATTCAGGCAGAATGATAAAGGGAAAGTCATGCTGTAGGTATTTTTTTATTCTTACGGCATTGTCCTTTCCGAATTTATTCCTGAAGGCACAACAGTTAACAAGGAACGTTATCTGGACATTTTACGCTGCTTACAGAAGTCAATCCGTCATAAACAGCCGGAGATGAGGCCAAGTGGACAATGGTACCTTCTCCATGACAACGCGCCTGCACATTGGTCCCTACTGGTCATGGAGTTTCTCACCAGAAATTGTATTAATGTGCTTCTACATCCTGCCTATTCACTTGACTCAGCCCCCTGCGATGTTTACCTCTTTCCACTGATGATCAACAAAATTTGCAGGGACGTCGTTTTGTGTCAACAAATGAGGTAAAAACAGCAACGCAGGAGGCATTACGAGGGTTGCAAAACATGGCTTTCAGCAATGCTTCCAGAAGCTTTACGAACACAAGCAAAAGTGCACTGTCGCCCAAGCGGATTATTTTGAAGGTGGTTGTGCATCTGTGTTTTAAAGTATTCAAGGTAAGGAACTATATGCAAAGTCCCCGAACTTATGGATCATATACTCAGTACGATATTTGTACGGATAATCACTAGTTATGTTTGCAAATGTTATTCTTCCTTTGGGTCTACACTTACATCATACACTTATATGCTTCGTTAAGCATACCAACTTCACAATCGTTTTTGGGGTTTTTACGCTTTCCAACCGTAGGTTGAAGAAGCGTATGTGCTCCAGCTTTGTCCGTCTGTCCACACGATAACTCGCGTAAAAATGGTTCCATTTCGATGAAATTTCAGTATGTGGTAAGGGACCACCTGGGGACGAACCCTATTGAAAATGGGCGAAATGGGGTCAAAGGTCACGACATAAGAGCGGGATCCATTCCATTGCCCTTATGCGTCATAACTTGCGTAAATATGGTTCGATTTCAATGAAATTTTAGTATGTGGTAGGGGACCACCTGGGGACGAACCCTATTGAAAATGGTTGAAATGGGGTCAAAGGTCAGGACATAGGATCGGGATCCATTCCCTCGCCCTTATGCATTATAACTTACGTAAACATGCTTCGATTGACACAAAACTTTATCATGTTGTTCCTGAAGTATACTTTACCGGTTCTTTTGAATATCATCGAAATGGAGTCAAAGGTCAGGACACACGAGCAAGATTTATTCCACAACCATTATCCTCATAACTTGCGTATTAACGTTTGTAATGATTTCTAGTATGTTGGAAAGCATATCATAATCAATGCATTGCATGATTTTACTAACTTGTTTTAAGTTCATGAAGTATTTACAGAAACTTTTTGATTTTGATTTTTATCTTAGCAGTGTTTAAATCTGAAGTAATGTTGAATTATTAACCTTGCAGCATACAAAACCTCCAGTTTTTATTCACAATTAACTATCCTAACTACTATGTACAAACCATTACGTAGCAATACAATCTGACCACTTTGATGAAAGCTTGGGAAACCCTAAATTTGTCAGTGACAAGCATCCATGCTCATACTTTGATAGAAATAACAAGAAATAAAAATCCAGTATAATAGCATGTAAAAATGACTAAAAGAATAGCTTACTTATTCCTACAACACAATGAAGAATAACATTTTCAGCACAACAACAAAAAATTTCACAGAACTCAATTTTTTTCAGATAGGACTTCACAGCAGTTCCAGTTCTTTGCTTTATAAATCACAAGAGGTCAGTGAAGCCAATCTTATAATTCAAACTTAAAAATGAGATTGCTTTTCACCTTCTCATGATTTCATCTGAGAGAAATATGACACTTAAGTGGTTCAACCAATTACGAAACTAATATCAGTAGTTTCATAATTAGGATGGAAGAGAGAATATTAATATTCACCTGACATATCTTTATGTCCAATTAAGAAACATTCAATAAGGACTTATAAATACAGAATTACATATGCATATCATTCGGTAACCTACTACTTCAGATGATTCTCTCTAACTAAGCCTGCTAATTGTTCATGAACTAAAATGCATGAAAAAGAAAAAAATCAGTGAATGTTTAAACAATGTATTCAACTGACTGACGTACTGGCTAAATGATTCGAACATATTGATTAAAAGTTGGTGGACTTTTAATCAATATGATTCGAACATATTAATAAAAAGTGTTTGTCTATTTTAATTAATTTCATGTTATAATATAGATATTTGGCACTACTCCACTCTTACAGAGATTAAAATGCAATCATAATCATCTTGGTATGCTAAATACACAGATAAAAATTTAATCTGTAACTGTGAAATTATTTTGATAGCAGAGTAACTTTTTACCTTTAACTTAATTGAGGTTTTGATCATAAATTTTTGTACCAGCATGTTAGAATAGCTTAATTTAATGAAAAAGCTTTGCATTAAAAACAATGTTTTTGCTCAACAGCCACTTGCTATGTAAGTTTTTTTTTTCCCTTTTCTTCTTTGAAGCTGTCAATGGTTGGTAAACAAACTGTTTTTCTGGCACAACTTGATTTTCTGCATATATATATATCACAAATTAGCATGGGCCTACTGGCCCTGAGTACAGAGGCCCACAGGAAATTCTCCCAATGTTCCAGACACCTGAATTAGACCATTATATAAAAAATTGGAATGCCACAACATATGCAAATATTGAAATTTCTGAATTTTGCCAGCTGTTCTGAACTTCAATTAAGTAAGCAAAATACCTATTTTCACCAAATTCATAATGGAGAACTAATAGTAGTTTAGTACTAGGAATTATAAAGTATCTTACCACATTATTGTAAATGTTACATTTTATTCTGCAACACTTTTAAGTTTTTTAATCGTGCCTAGAGTGGTTTGTGTATATAGTGGCACATTCAGCACAAATTTTCATCTCATATTTAATAACATTCATTCACTGTTTTTACTGCTTGAGTATGCAACACTGGTTAGGATCAGATACAGAAAGCTAGTATGGAGAGGCTAGAGTACGAGATTTTACTCTTTTCAATGGCAACAGCCTTTTTTTATTTTCTTCCTTTGGGAAAGAAGTGTATTATTTCCACTAATTTTTCAGTTTTTTTATAAACTTTTTTGTATTTATATTTGTAAATGCAAAAACTACAATTTTGAATAATTTAACAAAGAAAACCAGCCAATGCAGTACTCAGGAAGGATAAAACACTATACTTGAGAACAGAATTTTGCATTCAGTTTTACTCATGCTTGCACATTTAATCATGTTTTATATTCCAAGTAAAGAAAATTGTGCCACACACAATTTTTTGAAAGAAAAAAAACTTATTTTTTTTTGTTGAAGATGTTTTGCCATACCCTAGTCATAGTACTGAGAACATGTGGTTATTTAATATTACTATAAACAAATAAGTAGCCTACAAGCACTTTCTCATAAAAAGAGAGAATCAGAATTAATACTTTCTGAACAAGAAAACTGAAAATCTTCAGGATTTCAAAAGCAATAGCTGCACTGAATATGAAATTATTCCAAAGCAAATATTAGAAAAAAATATTATAAGGCAAGTACACATCATTGGTCAAGTATCTACACAGCCTTCTAACCTAGTCCAGCTCAGTACCCTTTTTCTCCAACAAAAAGGACTTCTAAACACCCATAAAACCTATTTATGGACCTTAACTAATTGCACACACAACAATGATGTGCACAAATGTACTTTTACACACAACTTAACTATGCAAATTGAAGTATGCTGATAAAACTTGCAACATTGTTCCATTTAACTTAATATTATGGATGTAATAAATTAGAATTTATGCAATTTAAAAGACAGTTCTGCTGGTCAAATCAATTTTCTTATCTGAGAGAATAATCGCATATGCAATAAAAAGTATGCTAATTGTAAAACTATAGTATTAGTTATTATTTAGTCTTGCACTTCTCATCGTTTAAAATCACAAAACCAATGCCAAAATTACAAGTTCAAAATTTCTATTTTGCACTTCATAACTGAATAATTGTTATTTTCATAACAACAAAAGGGGAAAATACAAAAGTGAAATATCAGTACCAAGAGATGATGATGGGGCTTATTAGGTGGAATTTGCTTGATGTGTTTAATTTATCCCATGATCTTCAACTTTTTTTAAGCAAATTACTTTTCTCACAGTGCCCCATATTCCCCCATAAGCTTCCAGCTGACATCACATGACATCATCAGCATAGCCAATCAGCAACAGAAGTTTTAGGAACTACATTTTAACATCTGGGTTTTGTGCAGCCAGTTAGGAAAAATAAGTACTTTTTGGAATTTTTGACAGAAAAAAAATATATAAGGACTTCTAAGTACCCAAAAAATGTTTTTAAGGACTTATAAGGACTTTGGAAGCCCTGCTACTTTTTTCTTTTCTTTTCTTTATAATAAAATCAGCACTGCTCAGCTGACTCATTTCATGCAGGACTGTATGATTTCTGATGGAATGAGCCTAAGATATTTTTTACTCTTGGTACATCTTCTTTTCTGTGCTATTGCAAAATGAGTTTTCTCTCTCAAACAATACTTTACTGGTGAAACTAGCATTCTAGTGTTAAATAATAAATACTGAAATAAATATGACTCACATAAAAAAAAAAAGACATTACTTGTAACTTATTGTGCATTCTTACCTTCATTGCGTGTTCAACTTCGTCATTATCCAAACGAGACAGACAGAGAAAATAAATTATTTCAACTTTTGTTCGAAGAGGTAACTCGGAAAATGAAGATCCTTCAACTATAGGATGTGGTAAATGCTTTTTCTTAACCCAACTTTTTTCAACTATCTTGTATAAAAGCTTTTTCCAGTTTACTTCACTAAAAGAGATATGTACATAAAAATCAGTTCCTATCTTATCATTAAAAGCTTCTACATATGAACTGAATCACTTGGCTGGTAAGTAAAAAGGGCAGCACATCAAAAAACATGTTTGTAGTACAAAAACATACTGATAAATCAACACACACACAAACTGACACAATAAAACAAAATAAAAAAGATGCTCAGAAACTGCAAGTAAGGCATAAAGTAAAATGGAAAAATAAAGTCCAATGTACTCCTGCTTTTTGAAATGCAGCATAAAAAATGCAAGTAAAATATGACAATTAACTAAATACCTCATATCCACATAAAATGAAAACAGTTTTCTTAATTATTCAATATTTGAAAGCCATGAAAAAAAAATGCATAAGAGTAGCTTTAATAAATGAACAAACATTCACCCCCATAAGGCTTTCCCCCACTAACCTGTGCTTCTCAAATACCTACCCACCCCCATGCCCCTCACTTACTTGGCTAGCTCTCGTGGGACATGTTTTACTTTTGAAAAGTCAAAATTGATAAGTTATTTGGTTTGTGCTTTCTACTTAGTTCATAAGAGTGCAAATAAAGATGGATTATTTACATCCTTATCAGCATTCCCCTATACCCCTAATTACTTCACCCTATTTTTTACAAAAAAAAAATTCCAATCAGGATACTCTCACTTAAATCCATTATTTCATTTATCAAGTTGTACAACTGAATGTGAGACAGCTTCTAAACCTGCCAAAATTATTCTCAAACAATATCATATATCATTATCATATCTGAAATGTTAATGGTTGCAGAAATCAATAAACACCTCTAAGTTGTTCATAAAAAAACTGATGAATCATTACTTAAGCTAAAACTAAATAACACCTTCTCTGCACAAAAGTCTAGAATCTAAATACCCTGTCAAAACAAACTTTCAAATAAATAAATTAATTAATTAACAGTTGCTACATACATATACAAATATACAATGTCATGTAAATATATATAAAGAAATAAAGAGGTAAATGTAGTTCATTGCAAAAGAAATGCACCCTGGTAAGGAGTGGAATCTGCATGCACAAATTGCTTAGCTAATTAAAAAAATAGAAATAACAGAAAACTGAAAAACAAAAATAATAATCATGTGAACCATTCTCTAAGACGAAAAATAAACACTTGCACAGATTAATGGTCAGATATATTAGAGTACCTGTTAAAGACAGGAAAAATATGGAAAGTTATTTTCAACAAGCAGGCACATAAAAGTCAAGGTAGCAAAACACGGTTAAATTAACCAATTAAAATTGAAAATATTAATACTAAAAGATTAAAAAAACCTAAAGTATAAAATTTAAGCTGAAAGCGATGGATGATAAGAGTACAGGCCAAACTAATTCGAATGACTAAACTTCAAACACAGATCAAGGCATACATCTAATGGGGTGCAGGCAAAGGAAGGGGAAGAAATAATTAGGAATTTATTTTCATTTAAAAACCAGTATATGGCAATGAAAACAAATACATAAAAGATGCTATATCTACAGCAAATTCAAACTGGTAAATAAAAGAACGGGCATACGAAGTTTAAAATAGCAATGGATTTGTTTCTTATGAAATTTGTCAACACCTATAGGTGTTTGTGTGTATGAGATAACTGGGAGAAACAGTAAGTTATGCTTATTGCAATTGTAATATTTATAAAATGAATCAAATGTGAATTAAATACATTACACTTCATTAAGTTTATTAATCCCAAAACAAAATTAAACGGAAGATATTTACACTTCAAAGAAAAGTTAATTACCAAACACCTTTGAAAAGCAAAAATTTCCGGATGAAAAAATGTTTTGCATTTAATTAGTTTTATACCACAATAGTAACTTTACTTGAAAGGAAGCAATATATGCAATCTATTCATACAAAAACGCATAAAGGCATGCAAGGTTTTTATTGTGTGTCCACACAGTTAAGTTTAAAACAACTTAATTTAAATTTTGGAATATAAAACACAAATTTTATATTTTCCTGTAATTTACTACTTTTCTTTAAACGACAAATCATCGTTCCCTAAAAATTTTGACGTATCTTAAATACGCTTTTGGAAAATTCCTGAGAAAGACTAAGATACGCTTAACGGCGCTAAAATTTAAAATCTTAAAATAAATTATAAGACGGAATGAACCAACCTTTCTGTAAGCTAATTTTCAGCTCCACTATGTCACCAAAACTTCCACGATAAGTTCCACACAGAGTCCAGGAGAAATACCACTTGACACAAGAAAAGTTAGGTCAGTGTCTAACAGGCCAAATACCAATATTCACCAACGAACAGCCATAAACAATCACTTTGGTTCGTCATTGGTCGCGCTGGAAGGAGTGACAAATAAAACGACAGCGAATCTAAATTCACTAAGCGGGAGGGATGGGGGGGGGGAACGTGCTGCGTGACGACCACCAACGATTTACGGCTGAGAAAAAGAAAAAGTGAATCTCCTCCGCCGCCCCCTTACTTCCCTGGAGAGGTGGCAAGTGGGGAACAATGACAAAGAAATAACACACTAAGTGGGCAATCAAGAAGTGGACACAGAAACAATATCGTTCCCCACGATTCGAGACGCTTTACAACGGCCATAAACAGAGGACTTGACAAAGGGCGCCTTAGCCCACACACGCGTAAACACACCAGCACAGGTCAGAGAGATGAAACAGCCCTGGTAAACCGCGCGAAACCCGAAAACTCAACAAGGAAGAAAGAAGGGCCTCCTCTCTTTGGCCAGCGGTCTAATTGCTTTACGACCTCAAGTCCGGAAGACATCCGAAGAGCAGCTGCACTGACGGCTGGTGCACAAGAAGCAGGCTGCTGGCTACCTGAGAACACAAAACCTCCCTCCCAGCAATTATACGTAACTAGTTGCATAAGCAACAAAAGATGGCTGGACTGATTTGAAACGTCGGCGCTATCTGCTCAATGGGAAGAGAAACCTACTACCGAACGAAGTAAGGGAGGTGGCGAAAGCAATTCCCACGAAAAGAAAAAAACAGAAACAAAACAAAAAATATTAAAAAGCAATATCAGCAACTATTCTCTACTAGATGGTTTCCAAACAATCTTGAGCAATTCTTTTACATGTCAGTTCAGCACGCTTTCGAAACTCATCCACCCATGATCCATCTCCCACGTGGAAGTAGTTATATGTGTGTGTGTGTGTGTGTGTGTGTGTGTCAGTACTGAGAAGGGGCGAGTCCAATTTCAAGCCGGGGGCGGGCTAGGCCTCTGAATTTCCTTTCTTTTTCATCCGTATGTGAGAGTTGGCACACTTATTTCTGGGTAATTATATTGATTAATTCCAGAAAGACAATAAGCGGGAGAGAAAAACATAAGCAGTTTATTTCATGAAAGGATTAAAAAATATATATACAAGACGATCGTCTGGGAAGTTTTGGTTTTTTTTTTTTTGGTTTTTTTTTTTTCCTGTTTAATTTTACGGTTATTTCATTTAATCATGTCCTGCATTCATTTGAGTACTATATAGCCCTGTAGCAAAATCGCGGTGACGGGCGACGTACATCGCATATTTTTTTTTTTTTTCATTGGAGGTTTAACGACCACCGTGAGCAACTCAGTGGGCTATAAGCAGTCGCCCGCCTCCCTAATTTAGAGCCACTACTTCCAGGCAAGGGAGAGAGCCAGCGCCATAACACAACATCCATTCCTCACCGGGATTCGAACCCGGACTCATTTCGGACAAATTACCAGAAGCCATCGCTCAGACCACTGCGCCACCAGGCGACAGGTTTTATTTTGGTCCTGCAGGCAAAAACTATATCCCCAGAACCCTTTTCAATCATCTCTTGCAGACTTGCGATCCTGTGCGCTAGTTTTCCATCTGGGGACGGAGTTCTTTTTTTTTTTTTTTTTTTTTTTGATTGGAGGTTTAACGACCACCGTGAGCAACTCAATGGGCTATAAGCAGTCGCCCGTCCCTAATTTAGGGTCACTGGTTCCAGGGAAGGGAGAGAGCCAGTGCCGTAAGACAAACACAACATCCATGCCTCACCGGGATTCGAACCCAGACCCCTTTCGGACGAATGATCATAGGCCAACGCCTTAGACCACTGCGCCACCGGGGCGGCGGGACGGAGTTCAGTCTTTCCAAAATTTTCGGAAAACGTAAACTACACTAAATAAGGATTTCTCCCATAATCGTAGTTGTAGTTGTTGTTTTTTTTTTTTTTTTTTTGTCCTTTCGCGCGGTGTTCGTTCTGTTCATGTTATTGTTAAACATCTTTTTATTGCATAAATGTTTGCGTTTCAGCTGGAAAACGGAGGCAACAATTTCCGATTACGGAAGTTCGACGGAGCGTTGTAATCTTAAATTCTTTGTTTTCGCGACGCCCCCTCAGCTCTGCATTGTTGTTAAATGTTTTATTTCATAAATATTTGTATTTGAGCTTGATAATGGAGGGAAAATTTTCCGGAATGGAAGCTAGACGAAACAAAGATTATTTCCGTAATTGCTATTTGTTTTTCCGCGATGTTCTCCCCGTCCAAATATTATTGTTAAATATCATTTTGCAGCAGAAATATTTGTTTCAGCTTAAAAATAAAGGCAAAACTTTCCGACATCGAAAGCTAAAGGGAGCGAAGATTTCTTTCTCAGTGATCGTATTTTTTTTCAGGGTCTTCCACCTGCCCTCATTGTTGTTAAATACCATTTAGTTATACAAATGTTTGCATTTTATAATTGAAAATGGAGGGGAGAATTTTTTGTAAACGAAAATTGGCGGAACAAAGATTTCTCGTCGTATATATATTTTTCTTTCTTTCTCTCCCGCGATGATCCCTCTAACCAGTATTGTTGTTAAATATTATTTTATTCTATAAATCTTTGTTTCAGCATGAAAATAGAGGCAAGAATTTCCGACAACGGAGGCTGGATGGAAATTCTTGGATTGTCTTTGTTATATTCTCGAATACACTTTTTTTTTTTTTTAATTTTTACCTGAGCAATTTTTTGCTTTTCGCATCCAGCTGTTCTATTGCCCAATGACCGCCCCACAGATTAGGGTGTAGGAGAACTGGCCACCCGGAGAAGTGGCCACCGGAGAACTGGCCACCCGGAGAACTGGCCACAAAAATTTTAAGGGGTCGTATAAAAATTGCGTCTTTGACCGCTTCATGCTCACGACCCCCAGAGGTTGGTTATCTGAGTCATATAAAGTTTCCGTAATTTCGTCTTTTCTTAATTGCGATAAATAATGTAATTTTTTTATAAAAAATGTTTATGATCTACATTTCAACAGAAGATTTCAGGGTTTTCAAACTACAAGTCCTCAAATTATCTAAGCGCATGTGCTGACTCAGGAAACTAGTCGGGGAGGGGGGGTACCAAAAGTGTAAAATATAAAGCATTTCTCGACCCATCCGAAGATTTTCAGCATTTACAAGCTACAACTCGACACATTATCTGAGCGTATGTGCCTACTCTGGAAACCTGTCCGGAGGGTGGGGTGGTTAATACCAAAAGTGTAACATATGAAAAATTTCTCGTCCGATCGGAAGATTTTCAGCATTTATAAGCTACAACACGGCAAATTTTCTGACGGCATGTGCCTACTCAGTATACTGTCGGGGGAGGGGGACGTATACCGAAACTGTAAAATATGAAAAATTTCTCGTCCGATACAGAGATTTTCAGCATTTACAAGCTACGTACAACTCGACACATTATCTGAGGGCATGTGCCTACTCTGCAAACCCGTCGGGCGGGGGTGGTGATACCAAAAGTGTAGGATATGAAGAATTTCGCGTCCGATCGGGAGATTTGCAGCATTTAGAAGTTACAACTCGACATATTATCTGAGCGTATTTGCCTACTCTGGAAACCTCTCGGGGGGGGGGGATACCAAAACTGTAAAATATGAGGAATTTCTCGTCCGATCCGAAGATTTTCAGCATTTACAAGCTACAACTCGGCAAATTTTCTGACGGTGTTTTCCTACTCAGCATACTTTCGGGGGGGGGGGAGATACCAAAACTGTAAAATATGAAAAATTTCTCGTCATTAAAATTAACACGCTACGTACAATTCGACACATTATCTGAGGGCATGTGCCTTCTCTGCAAAACCATGTGTGTGCGGGGGGGTGATTAATACCAAAACTGCAAAATATGAAGAATTTCTCGTCCGATCCAAAGATTTTTAGCATTTACAAACTACATAACACCCCCCCCCCCCCCCGCCGACGGGTTTCCTGAGTAGACACATGCCTTTAGATAATGTGTCGAGTTGTAGCTGCTAAATGCTGAATCTCCCGATCGGACGAGAAATTCTTCATATTTTACACTTTTGGTATGCCCCCCCCCTCACACACACACAGGTTTGCTGAATAGGCACATGCCTTCAGATAATGTGTCGAGTTGTAGCTGCTAAATGCTGAAAATCTCCCGATCGGACGAGAAATTCTTCATGTTTTACACTTTTGGTATGCCCTCCCCCCCCCCCCAACACACACGCACAACCTGCTGAGTAGGCACATACCCTCAAATACTGTGTCGCGTTGTAAATGCCAATAATCTGCCGATCGGACGAGAAATTCTTCATATTTTACGCTTTTGAAAATACCCCCGCCCCCTGACGGGTTTGCTGCGTAGACACATGCGCTCAGAACAGAGAATTTGTCGAGTTGCAGCTTGTAAATGCCGAAGATCTCCCGATCGGAAAAGAAACGAGAAATTCTTGATATTTTACGCTTTTAGTATAACCCCCCCCCCCCCCCGACTAGTTTCCTGAGGCAGCAGATGCCCTCAGACAATTCGATTACTTTGTAGCTTGTAATGGCTGAAAATCTCCCGATCGGACCAGAAATTCTTTATATTTCATATTTTAGGTTTTAAGCCCCCCCCCCCCTCCGACAAGTTTCCTGGGTTTGCTCATACTCGCAGAGAATTTGGTTAGTTATAGTTTATAGAAAAATATCGTAAATAAGAAAATGCGAAATTACGGACATTTTATGTGTGTCAGATAACTAATCTCGGGGAGACGTGGCCACGGAGCAGCCCAGAACGCAATTTTTATACGGCCCCTTAAAATTTTTGTGGCCAGTTCTCCGGATGGCCAGTTCTCCGCTTAGTCTTAGCTCCGACAATCATGGAAATGTCTAAATTTCTTACTGAATATGAAATATTAAAAAAAAATTATGAACAATAGTTGCTCAGGTAGTGGGGAATATAGCCACACGAAATGTCTTTATGCAGAACAATTTTATTTCACTGAAATTGCAATGTGCCCAGTTCTCCGGTGTCCAGTTCTTCGGTGGCCATACTTCTCCGTACCCGGTTTTTGTCAGGAATTGTGACTGAAGTCGTATTACTTTTTTCTGAAAATAGTGATGGGTTTTTCACTGAGATCTCCTCGCAATATGGATTGTTTGCAAGTACCTCTTAAAATAAACTAGTTTTTTTCGAAATTTATCGATGTAATTGCTTCATTGCCGTCGCAATATCAGTTAAACACATTTGAATATATAACTCCTATACAGAATTCTCAGTTTTCTTAAGGTACATATATCGTACACTTATTTTTCTGACTGTCGAATGAAAGTTTGGAGAGATCACGATACTGTACAACAAAGAGGAGGAGAGATAGAGGTCCAACTCTCGTGTGACAGCGCCCAGTGGTTGGACATGAAATTACGATAGCGTCTGCCACGTGATACGGTACCAGTGGCTATATAAGTAGCACCGCGGAGAGGGTTGTAAACTCTTTAAGGCCGCGGATTGCCTAGTGGGCAACGTTCGTGACTGCCATGGAACTTAAATTAGCTGTATGGGAAAATGCAGACGTACCTTAAACAACTGCGCAATAACAAAACCAGAATCGTTTGCACGGCTAATCACTGTTGCCATAGATACTTCTTTAATTCAGTTAGTCGTCTGCGTGGTTATTTTTCCCCTTCTCACTGTTGCCAACTCAAAAATAATTGCTCTCAGTTTTTATGGAACGGCCTTTGTATTATAAAGAATGGATTTTCGTTACACCTCTTTTACAACATAGTCATTCTCTCTTCTGTATATCAATACGTCGAGGGACGGTTTCTCCGCATATTTCAGTTTCTCTTAATATTAAAACTTAAGATACATTATTTCATGCACTCCTCTCACAACTATGCAGTTTGTTTTTACATACAGGTTGCATTTTCTTAATCTTCATAGGTGTTTCGTAATGCTTTTAAAAGGCCTAAAGTCGCGTGGAAGAAAATCTTTAATTAATGAATTTCATATGACGTGGATTTCCGGGTGATAAGAATTCCATGAACTGACCTTTAGGTAACCTCTTGGTACAAACAAGCACGCAGTTCGACTGCATGGTTCAATTTAAAAAAAAAAAAAGTTTCAGGCAAACAATGTTTTCCAGCATTTATAACCGTAATCGAAGGACGTTTCTTTCCCTTTCCGTGTAATTTCGCTCACTGTTAGAGATACCTGCATGTCACTCACTACTATTGTTCAGGAGATAACTCTTGACTTTCACGTTCACACACTGGAGACTCAACCCCTAGGCAATCACGTAACTCATTGGGTCATCAATTGCTAACCACCGTAGAGAAAACGGGGTTCCTCGCGCCCTCTCCCTTGCAGCAAGAGGGGGTTTCCGTTCAGACCACCTGCGAACAACCATATTTCACGACAGGGTTTCAGTGGGGGCACGAATAACAAAGAAATTCCATGTAAGAATATAAATCGGGGTGTAATCTGATTAGCAGGCGTGAAAAGCGGAACAAATTTTACGGTCAAACGTTGCACAAAAGTTTAATTTTAAATCAATTGAGACAAACACAAAGCGGAGAACAAAAAAAAAAAAATTCCAACGGAGGGGAGAAAAGGGATGCCACCGGGATTCGAGAATGTAATTGACGGTCAGACGAAAGCCTCAAAATCTGCATGCCAAATCTAATTCAAGATGCCATTAGTTCGCTTAATCTGGTAACAGATAATTGCGTATCCTGCACAAAGAAATAAAAAAAATTTCAGTGTGCAGTTAAGAATTCCCTTTTAACGAAAATAGTTTTCTGAAAATTCGCAAAAAAATCATTTGTACATGTGACAAACAACTTCCTTTTTAAACTCTTTTTGTACCCATTTGTATTTGCCATTTTCACGTTTCTTGGGAGGAAAAGCCAAAGAGGACTTTCTAATGTCAAACAATAAAAGAGACTGAACGCGGGTTGCTCACGCTAAAGACGATCAGGTGATTAGAAATTATATTTTTAATTCGGGGTTTAACGACTAGCGCTGACAGCTCCACGAGCTATAAACAGTCACCCGTCGCAAATGGTAAACGGTAAAAATACCACCCGAAGAAAATACCCATGAAAACTGAAAAGCGGAAAAAATGCCGCCGAAAAAAATACTCCCAGAACAAACGGTTCACTGTAAACTGCCACACAGGAACACTGATGTGTGGCAGTGTTCCGATGTGGCAATTTACCGGCAACCCTGCCACACATCTTTCAGCAACGTGGCCACAAAAGTTAAAGCCCCCCTCCCCCTTGAACTTTTGCCGTTTCTGGGCCTATATTGAGAACTGAAACGTTTTTTTTTTTTAAGATTGCCGTTTCTGGGCCTATATTGAGAACTGAATTGGGAACTTGAAACGAATTTCGAGAAAACGTTCCATGTAAGCCAAGCCAGAATTGTACTAAATTTGAAGAAATAAATTGCCGAGGATACGAGGTACACTTGGTTTGGGGGGGCTCTACCCCCAACTTCCGTAATATTATATTCTGGGCCGCTGGAGTCTGTCAGTGTATCCAGGATGTTCCCTTTGAAGCGTCCGATAGCCTTGGGGGCGCTTTCCCCAAAAATGTTAAAATGGACGTAGAGCTGTAAACATTACAACCATGCTTTATCTAATGATTCTGTACACGACCACGAATTTTCAGGAGGGTGGGGTGCATCCCCCCAGTTTCTAAGAACTTTTCAGGGGTAACATCGAGAATACACTGACCGACTCTAGAGGTCCAGAATATAAAATTACGGAAGCTGGAGTAGAGCCCACCAAACCAAGCACCTCGTATCCCTTTTACAGACGTCACAAAATTTCTGGGGGAGGGAGGAAGGGCCATGCATAGTCTGCCACTAAACACAACATGAAGCATAGAAATTGCGAGCAAATCCCTTGCCTTGAACACTTGTCTGCGCTCTAGAAACTTCGGGGAGGGTGAATTCACCCCACCCTCCTGAAAATTCATGGTTGTGTACAGAATCATTATACTAGGGGTGTTCAAATGAAAAGGTACGAAACGTCATAAGAACGTAACCGTTAACATATTTGCCTATGCCGCTATGGGAGAACGTAGCGACACATCTACGGATGCGATTATAGTCACCGGCGTGGATCGGAGCATGCGCGGACGCCCGCATGCGCAGGAGAGAGCAGAGGCTCTTATAAAGAGCGCCGTCCAATTGACGCGGCAGTGCGTGTGAGCACAGGATGGCGTTCAAATTGCAAAATTCGACGATTGAAGAGCAGCTAGGCGTTATCCGATTTCTGACAGCGGAAGGTGTTACACCGGCCGCTATTCATCGCGGAGGGTGTGGTTCTGCTCCATGATAACGCGCGTCCACACGTCTCCAGGGTCACACACACGCGGAACCGGCCAAGTTCCAGTGGGAGCAGCTTGACCATCCGCCCTACAGGCCGGACATGTCGCCCTGCGATTTCTATGTTTTCGGTCCCCTGAAAAAACATCTGAAAGGGAAGCGCTTCCACTCGGACGACGAACTCAAGGACGCTGTGCAGGACTGGGTCTCGTCACGGCCACAGGAATTCTGGGAACAAGGAATCCTTCGGCTCGTTAATCAATGGGATCGTTGTGCTACGGCCTATGGTGTTTACTTTGACTAAAGTCTTCATTTATACCCACAGTGTCGTTTCGTACCTTTTCATTTGAACACTCCTTGTATAAAGCACGGTTCTAATGTTTACAGCTCTACGTACATTTTAACATTTTGGGGTAAACCCCCCCCCCTCAAGCTCACGGGCTTGCGGACGCTTCAAGGGACACATCCTGGATACACTGACAGACTCCAGCGGCCCAGAATATAATATTACGAAAGTTGGGGGTACATCCTTCTCCCCAACCAAGTGTACCTCAGATCCTCGGCAATTTATTTTTTCAAATTAAAGTACAATTCTGGCTTGGCTTACATGGAACGTTTTCGCGAAATTCGTTTGGAGTTCCCAATTCAGTTCTCAATCTGGCCACCGGAGAACTGGCCCCCGGAAAACTGGCCACCGGAGAACTGGACACATTGCAATTCCAGTGCCATAAAATTGTTCTGCATAAACAAATTTCGTGTGTCTATATTCCGCACTACTTCAGCAACTTCTGTTCATAATTTTTTTTTTTAATATTTCATTTTCAGTAAGAAATTTAGACATCTATGATTTTCGGAGCTAAGCCTAAGCGGAGAACTGGCCACAACAATTTTAAGGGGCCGTATAAAAATTGCGTTCTGGGCTGAAACGCAAGATTGGTTATCTGACACACATAAAATGTCCGTAATTTCGTATTTTCTTATTTACGATATTTTTCTATAAATTATAACTAAACAAATTCTCTGCAAGTATGAGCAAACCCAGGAAACTTGTCGGGGGGAGGGGGGCTTAAAACCTAAAATATGAAATATAAAGAATTTCTGGTCTGATCGGGAGATTTTCAGCCATTACAGGCTACAAGTCATCGAATTGTCTGAGGGCATCTGCTGCCTCAGGAAACTAACTAGTCGGGGGGGGGGGTACCAAAAGCATAAAATATCAAGAATTTCTCATTTCTCTTCCGATCGGGAGATCTTCAGTATTTACAAGCCGCAACTCGACAAATTTTTTCAGCGCATGTGCACTCTCTGGAAACCTGTCGGCGAGGGGGTGGGATACCAAAAGTGTACAATATGAAGAATTTCTCGTCCGATCGGGAGATTTTCAGCATTTTTTACAAGGTGCAACTCGACAAATTTTCTGTTCTGAGCGCATGTGCCTACACAGCAAACCCGTCCGGGGGGGGAGAGGGGGTGATTTCAAAAGTGTAAAATATGAAGAATATCTCGTCCGATCGGCAGATTTTTGGCATTTACAACTGGACACATTATTTGAAGGTATCTGCCTACTCAGCAAACCTGTGTGTGTGTGGGGGGGGGACATACCAAAAGTGTAAAATATGATAAATTTGTCGTCCGAGTCCGATCGGGAGACTTTCAGTATTTAGCAGCTACAACTCGACACATTATCTGAAGGCATGTGCCTACTCAGTAAACCTGTCGGGGGGGGGGGGGGGGGTTAATTCAAAAGTGTAAAATATGAGCAATTTCGTCCGGTCGGGAGAATCTCAGTATTTAGCAGCTACAACTCGACACATTATCTGAAGGCATGTTCCTACTCAGGAAACCTGTCGGGGGGCGGGGGTTGTAGCTTGTAAATGCTGAAAATCTTCGGATCGGACGAGAAATTCTTCATATTTTACAGTTATTGTATGCCCCCCCCTCCGACAATCTTCCAGAGAGAGTAGGCACATACGCTGAGATAGTATGTCGAGCTGTAACTTGTAAATGCTGAAAATCTCCCGATCGGACGAGTAATTCTTCATATGTTACAGTTTTGGTATTAACCCCCCCCCCTCCCAAGGGTGTGCAGATCAAGAACATGCCCTCAGATAATGTGTCGAGTGTACGTAACTTGTAAATGCTGAAAATCTCCGGATCGGACGAGAAAGTTTTCATATTCTACAGTTTTGGTATAACCCCCCCCTCCCCGACAGTATGCTGAGTAGGCACATGCCGTCAGAAAATTTGCCTAGTTGTAGCTTATAAATGCTGAAAATCTTCCGATCGGACGAGAAATTTTTCAAATGTTACACTTTTGGTATTACCCCCCCCCCTCCCCCCGTTCCAGAGTAGGCACATACGCTCAGATAATGTGTCGAGTTGTAGCTTGTAAATTCTGAAAATCATCTTCGGATGGGTCGAGAAATTCTTCATATTTTCCACTTTTGGTATTAACCCCCCCCCCCCCCCCGGCTTGCATAGTAGGCACATGCCCTCGGAAAATGCGCGAGTTGTACGTAGCTTTTAGCAAATGCTGAAAATCTCCCGATCGGACGAGAAATGTTTCATATTTTACAATTTTGGTACCCCCCCCCCCCCGACATTTTTCCAGAGTAGTCACATGCGCTAAGATAATGTGTCGAGTTGTAGCTTGTAAATGATGAAAAACTCCCGATCGGACCAGAAATGCTTTATATTTTACACTTTTGGTCCCCCCTCCCCTTAAGTTTCCTGAGTCAGCACACGCGCTCAGATAATTTGCAAACTTGTAATTTGAAAACCCTGAAATCTTCTGTTGAAATGTACGTCATAAACATTTTTAAACGTCACACATATCAGTGTTCCTGTGTGGCAGTTTACAGTGAACCGTTTGTTCTGGGGGTATTTCTTCCGAGTTTAGGACATTTGGGTAACCGGACTTTTGGGCACCGGATATTTTGGCACAAATCTTTAGGGGCCGTACAAAAATTGTCGTTTCTTGGCGCTGCGAGGGGAATTGAATGGAGAAAACGTTTCCAGTAAGACAAACGACAATTATAATTGAATTTAAAAAAATATTACAATGCACAAATTTTGAAGATGACAATACGTTTTTTTGGATGTAAATATGACAAGCATAATATCCGAAAACTTGACAATTTCGTCGTCTTGGATCGGGATTACATAGCTCATAATCATGAATATGGATTACATCATATTCATGATTACATAGCACCAAGGGTGCCCATCCCCCCCCCGTTAATATTGCAAAATTTTTGATAAATTTAAAACACTAAATCCCCCCCCCCGCCACGTTTTCAGAGTAAGCACGAGCGCTCAGATGATATGTCGAGTTGTAAGCTTGTAATTGCTGAAAATCTCCCGATCGGCCGAGAAATTTTTCATATTTTACACTTTTAGTATTATCCCCCCCCCCCCCCGCCCGACAGGTTTGCTCAGTAGGTTCATGCCCCGAGATCTCTTCAGTTGTAGTTTGTAAATGCTGAAAATCTCCCGATCGCACGAGAAATTCATGAAATTGTACGCTTGTGGTATCCCCCCCCCCCCGACAGGATTTTTGCTCAGTAGGTTCATGCCCTGAGATAATAATGTCTCCAGTTGTAGTTTGTAAATGCTGAAAATCTCCCGATCGGACGAGAAATTCTTCATATTTTACACTTTTGATATACCTCCTTCTCCCCCCCCGACAGGTTTGCTGAGTACGCACGTGCCCTCAAATAACCTGTCGAGTTGTAGCTCGTAAATGTTGAAAATCTCCCGATTGAACGATAAATTTTAGAACAAAAACTGCTAAAAAGGCCTAAGGCCTATTAATTAATATTTAGTGCTTAAGTAAAAGCGCAATGCTATTAACTTGATTTGATAAGTAAACGTTATGAATATGACATCGGTAGAAAAAAGACTGTCAAAAGGGCCTATGAATGAGGCATAGTAATTTAGTGCCTAATTAAGTAAAAGACAAATATTGATAACTTGACATGTTATGTAAATATTTAGTGCCTAAGTAACTTACGGCGAACATTTTCTCGGTCAAACTCTTACTATTGTGCCAAGAAACGGCAATTGTTATACGGCCCCTTAAACATTTGTGCCCAAAAGTCCGGATGCCAAAATGTCCGGCCCCGTCTTTCAGATAGAAAATCGTAAATATGTCTCAATTTCTTAATGATTATGAGATATAAGTGAAAAAAAATGTGTCCACATCACTTGCTCAAGTAGGGAGAAATATAGGAACACCATAATTTTTAATGCAGCGCAATTTCATTGCTTTAAAAGGGAATGTGCCAAAATGTCCGAACCCCATTTCTTCCGGCGGCATTTTTTCCGCTTTTCAGTTTTCATGGGTATTTTCACCGTTTTCCGTACAGAATCATTATATAAGGCACGGTATCGGCGTACAAAACTTGCCTGGAGAGCTTTTGGAAGAAACAGCATAATTTTCAAGAGCAATATGCCATTATGTCTTAAAAGAAAAGTGTTTGATCAATGCATCCTTCCAGTGCTTACGTATGGTGCAGAGACGTGGACCTTAACTAAAAGAGACATACAAAGGCTGCAGACAACTCAAAGCAGCATGGAGAGGTGCATGCTTGGTGTAACCAGGAGAGATAAGAAGAGGAACTCGTGGATCCGAAAAATGACGAGAGTGGAAGACATCATGATCAGAGTTAAATCCCTGAAATGGCAATGGGCTGGACATACTGCCAGAAGGACAGACCATAGATGGACAGCCGAAATTTTAGATTGGATTCCAAGGGACAGGAAAAGACCCAGAAAAAGACCACATGGGAGATGGGTGGATGAAATTCGTAAATATGCGGGAGTGACATGGAGGAGACTGGCACAAGACAGATCGTTGTGGAGGAAACTTGGGGAGACCTTCGTCCAGCAGTGGATTGATAATGGTTGACAATGATGATGATGATGACTAATGTTTACAGCTCTACGTCCATTTTAACATTTGGGGGAACCCCCCTGCCAGCTCATGGACCTCGCGGACACTTCAAGCGGAACTTCCTGGATACACTGACAGACTCCAGCGGCCCAGAATATACGTAATATTACGGAAGTTTGCCACACAGGAACACATCAGTGTTCCTGTGTGGCAGTTTACAGTAACCGTTTGTTCTGGGTGTATTTTTTCCAGGGACATTTTTTCCGAACGCACTCTAAAGGGATAAAGTTGAAAATTTTGCTAATTAATGCCTTTTTATTCGTCCTTGGCTCTCTACATTCGTCAATTTGCTTTAAATGGTGAACACCCGTTTCCCCTAATCCGTTTCCTTTAATTCCCGTTTCCCCTAATCACGTTTACCCCAATGGCGTTTCCCCGAAATCGCTTTTACCCGAATTCCCATTTCCCCTAATTTCGTTTCCCCTAAAACTCGTTTTCCCCAATGACGTTTCCCCGAAATCGCTTTTACCCGAATTCTCATTTCCCCTAATTTCGTTTGCCCTAATCTCGTTTCCCCTAATTCGCATTTGCTTTAAACACGTTTACCCCAATGGCGTTTCCCCGAAATCGCTTTTAACCGAATTCCCATTTCTCCTAATTTCGTTTCCCCTAATCTCGGTTCCCCTAAATCTCGTTTCCCCTAATTCGCATTTGCCCTAAACACGTTTACCCCAATGGCGTTTCCCCGAAATCGCTTTTACCCGAATTCCCATTTCCCCTAATTTCGTTTCCCCTAAATCTCGTTTCACCTAATTCGTATTTGCCCTCAACACGTTTACCCCAACGGCGTTTCCCCGAAATCGCTTTTACCCGAATTCCCATTTTCCCTAATTTCGTTTCCCCTAATTCACGTTTGTCCGTATCAAAGTTTCCCCTAAAAACGTTTACTGTATCAAGTTTGTTCTAATTCTCCTTTGCCTCGATTCGCGTTTTCCCCAATTCATGTTTGTCCTGATTTTCGTTGAGTGAAATAAAACGTTTCTTTTATCGCCAAAATTCAGGGGGAAAAATCGGATTTATCGTGAAATTCAGGAAAAAAATCGTTGTATGTAATTTTTTATCGTCAAATTCAGGAAAATATATGTATATTTAATCATCATCATCAACCATTTTCAATCTACTGCTAGATGAATAAAGATCTCACCAAGTTTCTTCCACTACGGTATGTTTTGCCCCAGTCTCCACCATCTCACTCCCGCATGCTTTCGAATTTCATCCACTCATCTCCAATATGGTCTTCTTCTGGGTCTTTTCCTGTCTCTTGGAGTCCAATCTAAAATTTCGGCTGTCCATCGATGGTCCGTTCTTCTGGCAACATGTCCAGCCGATTGCCGTTTCAGGGATTTTACTCTGCTCATGATGTCTTCCACTCTTGTCATTTTTCTGATCCACGAGTTCCTCTTTTTATCTCTCCTGGTTACACCAAGCATGCACCTCTCCATGCTGCTTTGAGTTGTCTGCAGCCTTTGTATATCTCTTTTAGTTAAGGTCCACGTCTCTGCACCATACGTAAGCACTGGAAGGATGCATTGATCAAACACTTTTCTTTTAAGACATAATGGCATATTGCTCTTGAAAATTATACTACTTCTTCCAAAAGATCTCCAGGCAAGTTTTGTACGCCGATTAATTTCTTCATCAATGTGACCCTCACTTGATATCTGCTGTCCACGATAAATGTAGGTATTGGTTATCTCCAGATTTTCCCCATCAATCGATAAATTTTCATTTTTTGTAAAATAATTGTACATCACTTTTGTCTTCTGAAAGTTCATTTTTAATCTCACTTCTTTACTCTTGTCAGCAAGTTCCTGGGTCTGACCAGGGTATATATATATATATACCCAAAAGCAGAGTTAAGGACAAAATTTAAAACCGAATTTTAAAACAAAATTTTTTAGCACACATTCTGAAGATCATGACGCGCAACGCAGCAGTGATGAATATCCAGAAATTAAATTTGTATATATATATAACATTGAACATGACGGGCGTCTCTTGAACTATTCTAACCAAAAAATATCTTCTATTGGTACATATTCAAATAAATTGTATAAAACTGAAAGTAGAATTCGAAATAATTGGTTTTCGTATTAAATGAAATTATAAATGAAATTATTTTTCCTATAAATTAAAAACTAAAGCTTTAAGAAAGCACACAAACAAACGTAGTTTCAGGTAAAATTAACTTTTGTAGCTTTTGTTTTTCTTTTTGTTACAAACTTTATAAAAATGTCCAAATTGTCTAAGTCTGTAGCAATTTTGTTTTAATTACTAACGAAAAAAAAAGTCGTTGCTGTTTCACATTTAATCAGAAGTAACTTTTCATATTTCTAAGTTTGGAAAACGATCTATCGGCGTAAGCCACTGCTACAGACAGTAAAAATTTGAAAAGAGGATTTTGTGCACCTTATTGCCGCTATCAATTCGCAGGAACGAAAAAGGGGGCATTGTAATTTTTTTTTATCCTTTTTGGATTTCAAGTTCAACAGAAAGAAAAGGGGAAAGATGTTTATTTTCAGGCAGTGTAAAAATCCATAAAATCCAAAACAAATTTCGTTTAACTTAACATTGTACACGTGCACCCCCCCCCCCCCCCCCCCCGACAGTTTCCTTGAAGCAGCACATGCCCTTAGATAATTTGTTGACTTGTAGGATGTAAATGCTGAAAATCTCTCGATCAGACCAGGAATTCTTTATATTTTATACTTTTGGTGTTACCCCCCCCCCAAAGGTTTCGTGAGGCAGCACATGCCCTCAGATAATTAATTGCACACGTGCAGTTTGTAAATCCTGAAATCTTTTGTTCAGTTGTAGATCATAAACATTTTTTTTAAAGAATTACATTGATAATCGCAATTAAGAAAAGACGAAATTACGGAAACTTTATGTGATTCAGATAACCAACTTCCAAGAACGTGGCCACGAAGCGGTCGAAAACGCAATTTTTATACAGCCTGTTAAAATTTTTGTGGCCAGTTCACCGATGGCCAGTTCTCCTACACCCAATCAGTGATGGTGCTAACTGAGAAAACATTCAAACAGGACAAACTGACGTCTACTGTTAAGGAGGAACTCAATTAGCAAAAGGCATTTCCACGGCTCATGCTTAGAGTCTCGTACGGTGGGGAGAAGGGTAGTACGCTAAGAACTCTTAAAAAGTGGGCCATCTCGTACGGTGGGGAGAAGGGTAGTACGCTAAGAACTCTTAAAAAGTGGGACTACTCTTAAAAAGTCTAGTACGCTAAGAACTCTTAAAAAGTGGGCCTTCTGCGTTCACAATTCTAGCGAATGCTTTTCAATAGTATCTCTTGCTTTAATAAAAGTTTAATGCGATGTAGTACTTTATCTGTGAGGAAGAGTAGCGGAGGGGGGGGCGTGACGGATACAATGGCTGCGTTAAGGACTAACCGTATAATGGTCTTCACCATGTGCACTTCTTTACACTTTTGTTGGCATGGTTATCGACATTATCAACAAGAAAGGAAAGAATAATTCTCTTGAGATATCAAGACCCACCGTTTTATTTCGGTTAATAAAAACCAAACATGAATTAGGGCAAACGCGAAATAAGGAAAAAGCGAATTAGGAAAAACTTGATACGGGCAAACGTGAAATAGGGGAAACGAGATTAGGGCAAACGAAATTAGGGGAAATGGGAATTCGGGTAAAGGCGATTTCGGGGAAACGCCATTGGGATAAACGTGTTTAGGGCAAATGCGAATTAGGGGAAACGAGATTTAGGGGAACCGAGATTAGGTGAAACGAAATTAGGGGAAATGGGAATTCGGGTAAAAGCGATTTCGGGGAAACGCCATTGGGGTAAATGTGTTTAGGGCAAACGGGAATTAGGGGAAACGAGGTTTAGGGGAAACGAGGTTTAGGGCAAACGAAATTAGGGGAAATGGGAATTCGGGTAAAAGCGATTTCGGGGAAACGCCATTGGGGTAAACGTGATTAGGAGTTTAGGACTTTTGGGCACCGGACATTTGGGCACCCGGACATTTGGGCACCCGGACATTTCGGCACAAATCTTGAGGGGCCGTACAAAAATTGCCGTTTTTTTTTCGCTGTAAGGGCAATTGAATGGAGAAAATGTTTCCAGTAAGACAAACGACAATTGGGTGTCCAAGGGGGAAAGCACCCCCCCTCGCCGTTAATATAGCCAAATTTTTGATAAATTTAAAACACTAAAATAGACGAAACCTTTTTTTTAAATGTTTGACAGCCTTGAAGGAGGTAAGGATTTTTCTTACCCCCCCCCCAGCACACATAAAATGTCCGTAATTTCGTATTTTCTTATTTACGATATTTTTCTATAAACTATAACTAAACAAATTCTTTGCGAGTATGAGGAAACCCAGGACTCTTGTCGAGTGTGTGTGTGGAGGGGGGTTCGTAAAACCTAAAATATGAAATATAAAAAAATTCTGGTCCGATCGGGGGATTTTCAGCCATTACAAGCTACAAGTCATCGAATTGTCTGAGGGCATCTGCTGCCTCAGGAAACTAGGGGGGGGGGATACCAAAAGCGTAAAATATCAAGATTTCTCATTACTCTTCCGATCGGGAGATCTTCAGCATTTACAAGCTGCAACTCGACAAATTTTCTCAGCGCATGTGCACTCTCTGGAAACCTGTCGGCGATGGGGGGAGGGGGTTAATACCAAAAGTGTAAAATATGAAAAATTCCTCCTCCCATCGGGAGATTTTTGGCATTTACAAGCTACAACTCGACACATTATTTGAAGGCATGTGCCTACTCAGCAATCCTGTGCATGTGAGGGGGGGGGGATCAAAAGTGTAATTATTATGAAGACTTTCTCGTCCGATCGGGAGATTTTCAGTATTTACAAGCTGCAGCTGGACAAATTTTCTGTTCTGAGCGTATGTGTCTACGCAGCAAACCCTTCGGAGGGGGGGGGTGGATAATTTCAAAAGTGTAAAATATGAAGAATTTCTCGTCCGATCGGCAGATTTTCGGCATTTACAACTGGACACATTATTTGAGGGCATGTGCCTACTCAGGAAACCTATCAGGCGAGGGGGGGGGGGTTGTAGCTTGTAAATGCTGAAAATCTTGGGATCGGACGAGAAATCTTCATATTTTACACTTTTAGTATCCCCCCCCCCCCGACAGGATTGCTCAGTAGGTTCATGTCCTGAGATAATGTCTCCAGTTGTAGTTTGTAAATGCTGAAAATCTCCCGATCGGACGAGAAATTGTTCATATTTTACACTTTTGATATATCCCCCCCCGACAGGTTTGCTGAGTAGGCTCGTGCCCGTAAATATTTAGTGCCTAAGTAACTTACGGCGAACATTTTCTCGGTCAATTTCTTATTACTATTGGGCCAAGAAACGGCAATTGTTATACGGCCCCTTAAACATTTGTGCCCAAATGTCCGGGTGCCCAAATGTCCGCCAGTCTTTCAGACAGAAATTCGTAAATATGTTTCAATTTCTTAATGATTATGAGATATAAGTGAAATTTTTTTTGTGCACACCACTTGCTCAAGTAGGGAGAAATATAGGAACACTATAAATTTTAACGCAGCGCAATTTCATTGCTTTAAAAGGGATGTGCCCAAATGTCCGGGTGCCCAAATGTCCGGTGCCCAAATGTCCGAACCCCGTGATTAGGGCAAACGGGAATTAGGGAAATGGATTAGGAGAAGTGAGGCTACGCGCTTTAAATAAATCGGTTGTATGACATCAGTACAGAACGTCAGATACGAAGCAGTTCATTAAATGTAGTTAGTGCAAAAACAAACACCTGTTTTACAGCAACGCTTTTAACGAAGCCAAGCAAGTGACCTGGCGCTGCTACATCCTCTTCGCGATGCCCCAGCTACAAAATGTCTGGCGTGATTACAGACTGACGATCCATTTAGCACTAATCGAGTCTCCCACCGTATATTTTATGGCTTAACACACACCTTAACTTACGCATTAACTCATCACAAAACTGCTGCGTTCGAAACAAATGTTTTTTTGTTTTTTTTTTTATCAAATATCCTTGAGTTGAAGTAGACCCCTCTCGGGCCCTCAAAACGAGCCCACCACATTTATCCGTCCATAAATGGGATGCCGGACTTACATTCCAAGCCTGTGAAAAGCAGGTGGAAAGGTCAATTCCCTCTTGATGAGGGAAGGACGAGAAAAACACGCCGTCTATGTCTTACCCGCGAATCGAACCCAAGCAACAGCAGCCCATACTCTGTTCTACCTGACAACGCTAATGAATAAATAACGCAAGAGCTGAAAAACACGAAAGAGGAACACTACATGTGCGTTACAGCCGAACTGCTTTCACATGCAAACAACCTAATCAAATCACCGATTTTCTACATGAACCTTGTCACTAGGAAAAACTTGTACATTTCGTTTTGGTCCAATAGGAAACTCCCATACTGTGAAAAGATCTCCGAACAAAACATAATTTGTAAACATCCCCTTAAATGAGAAGGTGTAGAGGTTGGATGTAGGTAAAAATATCCCCGGAAAAAATACCCCCGAAAACTGAAAGGCGGAAAAAATGCCCCCGGAAAAAATACCCCCAGTACAAACGGTTCACTGTAAACTGCCACACAGGAACACTGATGTGTGGCAGTGTTCCGATGTGGCAATTTACCGGCAACCCTGCCCCACATCTTCAGCAACTTGGCTACAAAAGTTCAAGGGGGGGGGGTATAAAGATAGCCGTTTCTGGGCCTATATTGAGAACTGAATTGGGAACTCCAAACGAATTTCGAGAAAACGTTCCATGTAAGCCAAGCGAGAATTGTACTTTAATTTGAATAAATAAATTGCCGAGGATCCGAGGTACACTTGGTTGGGGGGGGGTCTACCCTGAACTTCCGTAATATTATATTCTGGGCCGCTGGAGTCTGCCAGTGTATCCATGAAGTTCCCCTTGAAGTCCCTGCGAGGTCCATGAACTTGGGGGTGCCCCCAAAATGTTAAAATGGACGTAGAGCTGTAAACATTATTATCATGCTTTATATAATGATTCCGTACACGACCACAAATTTTCAGGAGGGTGCGGTAACCCTCCCATAGTTTCTAAGAGCTATTCAGGGGTAGCATCGAGGATACACTGACCGACTCTAGAGGTCCAGAATTTAAAATTACGGAAGTTGGGGGTAGAGCCCTCCAAACCAAGCACCTCGTATCCCTTTCACAGGCTTCACCAAATTTCTGGGGGAGGGGGGAGGGCATACATAGTTTGCCATTAAACACAACATGAAGCATAGAAATTGCGAGCAAATCCTTTACCTTGAACACTTGTCTGCGCTCTTAGAAATTTGGGGGAGGGTGAATTCACCCCAGCCTCCTGAAAATTCGTGCTCGTGTACAGAATCATTATGTAAAGCATGGTTCTAATGTTTACAGCTCTACGTCCATTTTAACATTTTGGGGGAATCCCCCCCCCAAAGCTCACGGACCTCGAGGGCGCTTCAAGGGGAACAGCCTGGATACACTGACAGGCTTCAGCGGCCCAGAATCTAATATTACGGAAGTTGGGGGTTGAGCCCCCCCCCCCCTCCAAGTGTATCTCGGATCCTCGGCAATTTATTTCTTCAAATTAAAGTACAATTCTCGCTTGGCTTACATGGAACGTTTCCGCGAAATTCGTTTGGAGTTCCCAATTCAGTTCTCAATATAGGCACAGAAACGGCAATCTTTATAACCCCCCCTCTTTGAACTTTTGTGGCCAAGTTGCTGAAAGATATGTGGCAGGGTTGCCGGTAAATTGCCACATCGGAACACTGCCACACATCAGTGTTCCTGTTACAGTGAACCGCTTGTTCTGGGGGTATTTCTTCCGGGGGTATTTTTTCCGGGGGCATTTTTTCCGCTTTTCAGTTTTCGGGGGTATTTTCTCCGGGGGTATTTTTACCGTTTACCGTAGAGGTTTTCCGGTGTGGGAGTTTGCCTGGATCCAAAATTATTTGTTCTTTCTAAGAACAAAATGATTTTTAAGCACCCTTAAACACACACACACACATACACACACAGAGACGCTTTTAAGGGAGGCGGGAACCCTGTATGGGTGGTGTGTCTCATTGCACTGGCTGGCTATACCATTTCCGTGGAATAAGCGGCCTTAAATTAGGGACGGGCTTAGAGGTGCTCATCGTAATCGTTAAACACACAAAAAAGCAGCTACTTAAAATAACAAGCATGGTTTTAAAAATCAACGCGAATTTGTGTAATTTAAGATTTACCATTTTCTTACATGAAATATAAACGAAAGTGTATTGCGATTCATGAGAGAATAATTTTACTAATTACGTAAAAAGTTTTCGCATCCGTTAGGGGTAGTTGCTTCATTATTTGTTTGCCTATTTATCACTTTCGAAAAACGTTTCTAATCCATCGTAAAAAAAAAAAATGCTGCTACGTTAACCAAAACGTGACAATTTTAATTTTTGCAGAAATTACAAAACACGCGAATTACCAAAGAAAGAGACGCACATGATTTCTCCGGTAAAACATTAAGAATCTGGAAAGAACTGAACTGCGATCTGCAAATTCGACCCCCTTTTCGTTTTAGGAAGGAAAATTCCTGAGAATACCCATCGGTATCTTGAGAAATCAAGACGTCAGAACTCCAATGCCTGTAGGTCTGAAATGCCGCAGACCCTTTCTTGTGAAACGCAACTACCACCAATCAAGCCATAAAACTATTTTTCCCATGCTGGGAAAGCGGCGGAGTCTACAATGAAACAAAGCAGACGCAGACGGCCATAAAACATTCACCGTCCCGCCACCGGGGATGCTGCAACCGCTGTAGTAACACCTCTATCACTGCACAAGGGCGCTTTTCCTTCCCTCACTTTATCTGCAACGATCGGCAATAAATGCGTTAAGTGCTCAGTCGGCTTCTATGCTACAATACGATTCGATTTCAATTTGAAGTGATCAGCACGCTACTAATGACAGCCTGGTTTGAGAAGATTTAAGCTTTCCAATACATCTATCCTTTCTCACATGTAATAAAACCTCTATAAAATTAGGAGATCCAATTTTTCTGATACCGCGAAGTTTAATAATTTTTAGCACCTAAACCGGCAATCCGAAAAATAGGTGACAAAAAAAGAAACTACGAATTTGTGTGTGGGGCGGGGAGTGTTAAAAATAGCATTTTTTTTTTTTGGAAACGTTAACTTACGAAAGTAAACAAACGGTAATTAACAGCAACACCAGCGTATATAAAATACTCCATATTTTTTTCCACTTGCATATTAATTAAATTCAATTTTAAGCTACAGAAATAGATATTTGGGATGGGAGGGAATAAATAAGTCCGTGAAAAAATAAATCAATATGGTTAAGTGAATCACTGAGGACAAACAGCTTGCCATTTCCGGCGTGGCAACAGCTCTTTACGTGCCTAAATGCTATATCAAACGAAATAACTACCATTAAACCTAAAAGAAAAGTGCATGCCGTTTGTTTCGTACTACAACCACGCTACTGTACAAAAAAAAAAATATTCCCTCAATCTTGATGATTAAAAATACTAGCATTTTTAAAGCGAAATTTCTGTTTATTTCCTTAGATTAAGATAGACAAGTACACTATAAAAAATTTGTGCGAATTCACGAAACTTTGCTGAGAATATTGTGCAGCAAGATTGCCGAGAAACCGCCAAGATTGCCGGAAAATCGCCACACAGGAAAACTGCCACACGTTTGTCAGCAATTTGGAAAACTGCCACACATCGGAAAACCACCACATTTTTTTCATTAAGGCGCCGGGCCCAAATTGCTATTCCTCCGAAGAACACTTTGAATGTGTGGCAGTTTTCCAAGGTACCTAATGAAGGGAAGGAGTTCTCTTGTTTGTCTGAATTTTCATGCAGGTTCACACTTAGGACAACTGGCCACAGAAGTTCAGCGGGGGAGGGGGTATAAATATTGCCGTTTCTTGGCCTATATTGAGAATTGAATTGGGAAATCCAAACAAATTTCGCGAAAAGGTTTTATGTAAGCCAAGCGAGAATGGCTGCGTTCAGAAAAGGACGATAAGGTGGGATTTTTTAATAATGCTGCACTTTTACTTAGGCACGAAATATTAATTTGCAGGAGCTAGGCCCTTTTATCAATGTCATATTTCACAACGTATTTTTATTCTATCAATGTCATATTCACAACGTTTATACAGCAAATCAAGTTAATAATATTGGGCATTTACTTAGGCACGAAATATTAATTTATAGGCCCTATGCCTTTTTAATAGTTTTTACTCCACCCATGTCATATTCATAAGATCTATTAAAAAGACTATTAAAAAGACCTTGGCTGGTAGAATAAGAACTATTAAAAAGACCTTGGCTGGTAGAATAAGAACTATTAAAAAGACCTTGGCTGGTAGAATAAGAACTATTAAAAAGACCTATGAATTAATATTTACTGCCAAAGGGAAAGCACAATACTATTAACTTAACTTGATATGTAAATGTTGTGAATATGACATTGGTAGAATAAAAACTGTTAAAAAGGTCTGGGCCTAGAGCCTATGAATTAATATTTAGTGCCTAAGTAAAAGCGCAATGCTATTAACTTGATTTGATACGTTAACATTATGAATATGAAGGCAGCGGATTAAAAGCTGTTAAAAAGGCCAAGGTGTAGGGCCTATGACTTAATTAAGTAAAAGAAAAGAATTTCAAACTCGACATGTTTTGTAAATATTTAGTGCCTAAGTAAAAGTGCAGCGTTATTAAAAAATCCCACCTTATCATCCTTTTCTGAATACACAGCATGAGTCATGCTGTAATTTCGTTGTTTTGTCGAAAACTGTAGTTTTAAGAACTGTTTTAAGTCACTGTAATTTATTACTTCAAATTCAAGTACAGTTCTCGCTTGGTTTACATAAAACATGTACTCGAAATCTGAGTGGAGTTCCCAATTCAGTTCTCAATAATCCAAGAAACAGCAATCTTTATAACCCCCTTCCCCCCCAAATTTGTGGCAAGTTGCCTTAAACTTGTATGAACCGGCATGAAAATTCAGACGAACAAAATAGCTCCTTACTGTCATTAGGCACCTTGGAAAACTGCCACACATAATTCGGAAACTTGGAAAACTGCCACACATTCAAAATGTTCCCAAGAGGAACAGCAATTTGTGCTCAGCCCCTTAATGAAAAACATGTGGCAGTTTTCTTGTGTGACAGTTTGCAGTGAACTGTGCAGCAAAGTTGCCTGTAGATGTCAGTCTTTTAACGAAATTTCAATTTTCAAAAATTCCCATTTCTTCTAACTTCAGTATTTTGACATTTTCCATAGTCAGCAACTCTGTTTATCTCAGAAAAGTCCATTTCAGGGTTTTCATTATTTATACAGAAATTTCGCAAAATGCTGAATTTTTCAGACCTTACGCTGGAGAATCCTTTCGCTCCAGTGGGACTCGAACCGACGTTGTTTGGGTTGACTAAACAGGAACTGCACATCTTAACCACTGAGCCAGAAAGACTCAGAAATCATGCTCACGGTAAAACTCTGAATATCAGCAGTGTCTTTTACTTTCTTCAATAGCCTAATAACTGTAAATTGATTACAGCCCACTCTTTCAGCGATTTGCCTTGAAGAATATCCTTCTTCATGCTGAACAACTATTTTTACTCTGTCCACAGTGGACAATTCCACAGTGGACAGAGTAAAAATAAATACACAACACACGAGTTGCAAACTTTAGATAAAGGTTACTTCCAAAGTTTCAAAATTTTTGGGCCAAGCATGCACTCCTGTATTTTGACACCCATAAAGATGAAAACGATATGTCAAAGCTGAAGTTTGGTGATGTTTTTACTCTGACATGGGAGAAGTCAATGACTCAGACCAATTTAAAAAGTGGTTTCATACTCACAGGCGTATTTCCGTTGAACCCTATGATAATCCCTGAGGAGGCTTTTGCACCAAGCACAGCAACTGAGCAGCCTCTACCCAAACAAGACTTAGTTGAGTCCTACCGAACTAAGACTTGGTTAGCCCAACACGAGGCACCTCATCTATGTTCCAACCAACTGCTCCCCATGTTACGGCAAAGACAGGGCCATTCAAATGCCGTAGACGAATCAGATGATGATATGCACTTCATCGATATCATCATCTGATTCTGGTGGTTCTGAAGAGACTCCTCAAATGATTGTGACATTGATGAACCCGAAAAGTCGCCAGCTCCAAAGTCTTCGGGAAAATCGTCTTCTCACAGCTCCTTCAACAAATTGCTTGCAACCCCCAAGAGGAAAAGGAAGACAACCCATAAGATGAAACCTGCAATCAACTCACGTGTGGTGCTTTTGAAAAAGAACTCTTTGAAGATACTGAAACCAGCAATGCAGATAAAAAGACCAAGATCAATAGCAAAACGGATAAAAAAACAAGCCACTGACAAGAAACCGGAATACTGTACTCAAGGTAAGGGAAAAGGAAAGGCTTCTGGCAAAAAGACATTAAGATCCACAGAGAGCTAGTACTGTGCTGCATGCTGTAAGGCAGAGGTGAAAGACACAAGATGATGTTGTGCAGTGTGTGGAAATTTTGTCCACGAAGAGTGTGTTGGACTTGCCAAAAAAGACAAAGAACTCTTTATTTGCCCATATTGCAAGGTTTGAGTTTATTTTTGTTTAAATGGGATTTCTTAACTCTTTTTTAACCGCAATAAGTTTTGTGACATTTTGAACATTTTCGTTGCATTCTACACAGGTTGTGAATGTTAACACCTTTTTCCAATACAAAAGTTTGCATTTCGCTTTGTTTTTTTTCGTTTATTTTTTTTTTTTTGTAAAATGATTTTAACAAAATTCTGCCTCCTGTTACATGAAAAATGAAAACTTTCAAATTCTAGCAGATTGAAAATTAAGTGGGCCATATTGTACACATGTTTTGGGAAGATGGCCCAAAGGTAGACTTTTGGTAAAACATGATTTTTTATTACACAAATAGCTAGAAAAAACTGATAACTATTGTTTACTAACTACTAAAGTTCAATGTGTCACAAAAAAAAATTGAACTTCCTCTAAAAATGATGGCTAGGTGTGCCATATTACCCTCAGGTGCCTTACCATACATTACATTCATATCACTAAGCTGTTTTCTGATATTCAAAGGTTAGCACCTCAAAGAAAGAACTTACTGTTGGTGTATCAAATGTCTCCATTTACAGCGATCTCGGCACACCGCTCAAGCTTCTCTAACATCCATCACACGAAGAACAGATTACCTTTTCTACTTCACACTCATCGTTTTTTCATGCAAACATTCCTGGATCTGGTCCTCCCATGATTTCCTCGGCCTTCCTCTAGCTTTCTTTCTTGCTACTCGAGCTGAAAAAATTCTCTTAGTACGCATCTCATCACTCCTTTCTTTCAACATGGCCAAACCACCTGAGAATATTAGTCTCCACCTTACTAACATTTTGCCTCACATTACACAATGGAGGAGGAATTCCAACTACTCAATAAACTGCCTCCCTTTAAATCACTCCTGCCTTGCACCCACTCCTCACGGATTATAAATCTTACCCTATAGAAATTTTCCCCTTTAAACTGCCACCTCGCTGACTGCTAACTATTCTCACAACATTTGGTATTTGTCACTAGAGTTTCTCACAACATTTGGTATTTGTCACTTTGTTAAAAAATTTCAATACCTCATTGAACCACTTCTCAAAATATTCACTTGTAATGGACACTGCGAATCACAAACCTTATGTTCTTAAGTGTGCCTTGAAAGCAAGTTAGATGGGCCCTCCACAATTCTGCCACTCCCACTCTTCTGAAAGAACAATAACGCCACTGGCGAAGTGTGGTCAGCTGCCAAATATCAAGGGCAGAATCATTTTCAATTCATTAGATCTGACGGAAATGAGACAACTGGCGTGTCCGCGTGCGTGTGTGTGATAAGTATCGAAGTCAACTAAATGAAGAGGTAGGGACTAATTACCTTGATCATAATATGGTTCCCCTTTATGATTTGAATAAATGACAATAGTTAAAATGCTGAGTCTTACATTTCCATAGATGTCATACTTCCTTATAAAATATTTCCTATTTCACATTTAAAAACCTCCAGTTATCCAAAGCCCCATAGATGTCATACTTCCTCATAAAATATTTCCTATTTCACATTTAAAAACCTCCAGTTATCCAAAGCCTGTTACTCACAGGGATCTTGTTTTGTGGGCATTTTTCATTCACCAGTTTTAGTTTATTTCAAGCATCCTGAAATGAGTAAAACATTGTTGGATGTTCACAAGAAACTATTTTTTATGAGAATTCAAATATCATAATTCTGGATTTAAGCATCAGGCATTTGCAAATCCCTTTTCCAATATTTCTGACAAGTCAATTTGCAGAAGAACAGTAGACATATTAAACGATAAACATGGAATCTCGATAACAACTGCACTCAGTTAAAAATTTCAAAGTGGCAAGCACGAAATTTAGAAGAGGAACTTGTTTTATGGATTGGTCAAGTAAATGCCATATGTAGAGTTATTACTGATAAAATTATTCTTGAAAAAGCACAGCACTTTGCCAGAATACAAAATTCAAGAATTAAGCTCCAGTAATGGTTGGCTTCAAAGGTTCAAAAATCAGAACTGATTATCATTGAGAATAAATACAGCATAGTGAAACAGCTGAAAACTTTGAAAGTTCAGTGGATGAGGCAAGAAAATAAATTCTTATTAACAGGAATTATAGAGGATAAATTTTCAGGCACATTACCTTTCAAATGTTCGATCTATACTATACTAGATCATCATCAGGAGTTCCTGTGTCTTACTTTTCCAGCAGGTCTGGCGACCCTGCCTGGTGGATTTGCCATCCAGAATGGTCATTGATGTTGCCACTTTGTATCCAGTAAATTTCCATGGATACTTCTACTTTTCAGATAATCGAGTGGGATTGATTCTTAATAACTGTCCCAGTCCATCTTGTGGCCAGTTGTTGTATATTGTCCCAGTCCATCTTGTGGCCAGTTTATTGTATATGCCTACCTAATCCTATTTTATTGAAAATGCTTCCTATCGCTGATTTGCGTTCATTTATTCTGGTGGTTAATCTTCATACTGTTTCTCCTATGCAGTGATTGTGGTAACTTTTTGGACAGGGAGCAAAAATAATTCTCACATGATTCTCAAGAAGTATTCTGTGATTTCTAGAAGTACCACTCCCTCCCCTCCCAGTTTGCAAACAACAGACATAAAAATTCTCACTTATAAAAAAAACTGTTTTTTTTTTTCATTCTATTAAAAATATATTTTTTGTACATGAAGTTTTTTAATTATTTTAATAAGTATAGCAAAATTTAAAATAGAGTAGTAATGCCTACGGTTAAAACAAACATGCATCATCACCTCTGCTACAAAGATTGAAATTCTGTAATAAATGTACATACAATTAATTCTTCCTCCACAAGCAATTTAGTATTGCAACAGGTTGTAATTGAGAATGATCTCATCTATGCTTTCTAACCGTAGGTTGAAGAAGCATATATGCTCCAGCTTTGTCCATCTGTCTGTCCGCATGATAACTCGCATAAAAATGGTTCTATTTCGATGAAATTTTAGTATGTGGTAGGGGACAACCTGGGGACGAACCCTATTGAAATTGAGCGAAATGGGGTCAAAGGTCGGGACATAGGAGCGGGATCCATTCCATCACCCTTATGCATCAGAACTTATGTAAAAATGCTTCGATTGCGACAAAACTTTATCATGTTGTTCTGGAGGTATACTGAACCAGTTCTGTTGGATATCATCGAAATGGGGTTAAAGTTCAGGGCACAGCAGCGAGATTTATTCCACAGCCACTATCCTCATAACTTGACTAAAAATGCTTCTATGGCAGCAAAACTTTAGTATGTTGTTCCGGAGGTATACTGAATGAATTCTGTTTAATATCATCGAAATGGGGTCAAAGGTCAGGGCACATGAGCAAGATTTATATACTCATAACTTGAGCAATAAATTGAATAATAATTTCTGTTATGTTGGAAAGTGTATCATAATCAATGCATTGCATGATTTTACTAACTTGTTTTTAAAGTCACTTATCTGTATGCATCCAAATAATAAAAGATCAAAAATACTTCTTGCCTCTCACTATGCTAATTTCTCATACCATGTGTTTTATCTTAAATAGGACCTGTTTAGTTTGTGAGTGTCAGTATGTACCACATGGGGTTGTAAACAAAACAAAGGGAAGAAAGTGTCTTCATCAGCTCCTGCAAACAAAAGTGGCGAAAAAAAAACTGGAAGGGGGCAAGGAGATTAAAGACACCAAGAAAATGCGGTGTCAATCAAACAGTTAAGCAATCTTTGTTGGATGGAGAAAAGACTGGAAGCTCATTTAACAGTAAAACAGAAAAAGATCAAAGCAAATCCATCCGGTCATCTATTTGTGATATTTTCAGATGTGAGAGGAAAATATGCGTATATTTTTTTTTTTTTTTTTACTGTCTGCAATTTTTGCTCATATTCACAAATACCACGATAACTCATATTTTGAGGTTTCCCCAAACCATTGAAGTACAATAAAAAAAATATTTAAGTTGCAAATAATGGGAATGTGCCAGCTCCCCCCAACTTTTTTTAGATGCAGAACGGCTATTTCTTTTTCAGCAATGCTATTCACAAACCTCTGGAACTCAGAACAAAATTGTATTCCTCCCTATTTCATTTGGGATTGCAGGCACACATGCCCCTTTTGTAATTGTTGTTTGCCGGGCATGACAGCAGAGCTTAAGGCCACCAGAATTTCCCCTTCCAAGCTGCGACATAGATAACGTTTTTTGGGGGGGGTTTTCCACGCGTGCCTTGGGCCTTTATGGATGTGCTTTCCCGCTGCCTGAGATATGTGGAACAGAGAAGAGGGGTAGAATGGGGGTGATGAATTACCTTCTCGATGGCACAACCGCTGTGTTGAACAGTCAAAGAAAAAAATAATAGTAATGATAATCATCTAAAAAAGAGGTTGGTTTTTAAATCAGGGTGGATAATTTTTGGAGCAATAAAAATACATCACATTTTTTTTAGGAAGTAATTTTTGTTTTTGATGTGTGAAATTGGCTTGTTTAGGAGTTAATGCTATCTACCTCTGCTTTGATGTATGGTAAACCACAAGAACAGTTTATTTTATAAATGACTTCTTTCTGCAGTAAAGTATTTTCTTATTTTTGTTTTAGGGATGGTAAGGGATTTTTAATTTTGTTACTTACACTTGGAGCTAGCCTAATTTTATAGGTTATTGCTAGTTTTCTTTAGTTTCTCTAAAAGTCCCTTGTGGCAACTTTTCCAAAGTACTCAATTGTTTCTTTATTTTTTCATAGTTTGTGCTGGTTCTTCTTGTAGGATTATCATCCAATAGTCCATGGACTTTTTTTGATGGGTAATTATTTTCTAATAAGATGAATTTCAATTTATTTTTGCTTTTCTTTAGCTTCTGAAGGTCAATTCAGCTTTTTTATTTTTTCTATAATGCCACATTTCTTGTTTTAGGGTGATCTGAGTTTATAATTTAATATTTTATTAGCATTTGTAGGCTTCTTGTATAACTGTGGTAAGATTTTTGCCTTCCCATTTTAAAGTAATATCTAGGAAACAGGTTATTTTCCTTTTGTTCCTCTATTGTAAATTCCAGGGATGTGAATCCCTGGAATTTACAATAGAGATGGGAATTAAAACCTTCTAGAATTTTTGTGTTGATACTTCACTAGATCTTTGATGAATGATTAATAGGATATCATCCATGTATCTTGTATATATGCAGAAAATAGAAGGTTTCACTAGAACAGTCTCTTCTATCTTACTAACATAACAACTCACTAGGAAATGTGCTAATAGAGAGCCCATTGCTAGTCCACATTTTTGCTTATTGAAATTATGACTACTAATCAAAAGGGGCACAGCACCGTCTCCAAACATGCAAATTCTGAATGCTATCCTAAGATGTCGCATAGGGATAGGCGAAAGCTGGCATGATTATACAACGCAAGCACGCACAAAGCCATGGCACCACAAATAGCAAAAGAGTTGAGCACCAGTCAGAATTATCCTGTTTCCTCATTACATTTCATTGGGAATTCCATCGTTCTCGTATTTATGGTTGGACTGCAATCCACAAACCTCTGATCAGCGGCATCAATGTACTGAAACATGTAAGCAGAGTTGCAGAATGTAGATGTACTCGTGTACGCTGTACGCGGATAGTTTTCAAGTTATTAGCAGATTTTGCAGATAGTTTTTGCTTGTAGAGTTAAAAAAATAGAAATTTTTCTTGTGTACACAATTAAAACACTTACTCAAGGCTTTGCTCAGATTGATATACTTAATTCTATTTTAACTTGAAGAACTTTCACTTATTTTCCACATCTTCAAAGTTCCTTTGTTTTTACCGAGTTTTTGGCTCTAGATTTTATCAAGATCTGTTTGTTCTCAGTGAATAGGGACTGTATCAAAAAGTTTGTTAACACAAAAAGAATTTAAATTTTATTATTGCCAGGTTCCTCTTGCAGTTGCCAGTTTTTAAATTAAAATCTTTTTCTTATGTGTTTTTTAAGTCTTCTATTTTTCAATTAAGTTGCTGAAAATGCGATTTAAAATTTTTTAAGGTTCATTAGTGGATATCAAAGCTTTCTTTAATTAGTATCTTGTTTTAATGAGGTTCATAGTCCAATACTTTAATATTTTGCCATAAAGGTCCATTTCACACACATTGTTGCACATTCAATTGTAATGTGCTTATTTTGTCCTCAATACAAAACATTTCGTGCCACAAGTCACATATAGAAATATTCAGCCGTCTATGCACGATAAACACAAATCTTTTTAATTCGTGATACAACCTTAATTTGTGTTTCTCGTGCATAGGCGGCTGGATATTACTATATATTTTATCCTCAGTGGAATCTGTAGCATTCTAACAATTATTTATTGTTTTATTAATTGATCTTTAAATTATCTTATTCTATTATATTCATGGTTCGCGCTTCGGGGGTTTGCAGCAAGTTTCCTGTTTCTATGGTTGTGTACGCAGATACATTTTATTTTAATACAACTCTGCATGTAAGGTGGTGCAAAGCACATGAAAACTGGGATGCTAAAGGTTGGCAATCTATCTTCTGGTCTGATTAATCGTGCTTCACATTTGCAACATACAAATCCATTCTAGGGGACCACATGCACTCAACATCGCAGACATTGTTCCCTACTAACCATCCCTGGTTTGAAGCAGATAATTCACCCATGCATTGTGTGAAATTTGTCGAGTTGTGGTTTGCAGAGCATGAGATACAGCATCTACCCTGGCCACCTCAACATTATTGAACATTTGTGGGCATATCTGGAGCAAAAGGTTATTCCCAGCTAGGCCTACAACTTATTAACAAAATGCTCTCCACAAACAGTTAAGTTCCCATCATTTTGATAAGCCCATGTAACTAACACAGAGATAAACTCAATAACAATTGCAGTAAGATAGCATGACCAATGTTGCCAACATTTAAAAGAGGTTGTCAGGAGTATCGTCGTGCTCGCCAGGGTATTTTTTCGTGAGGAAGAATGCTTATGTAGTTTTACTCATCAAGCTTAAGTGCAAACACTTATGAGGGGAAATAACATTTAACAACACAAGAGAGTGGAAACATCGTGGGAAAAAAATTAAGATTACCAGAGAAATTCTTCTCTCCTTCCGACTTCCGTTTTCGGACATTACCCTCCCCTCCTTTTCAAGATGAAATACAAATATTTATCATGGAATAAAATGATTTCTAACAACAGTAGTGGGCAGAAGAAACATTGCAAGGAAAAAAATTATGATTACAGAAGAAATCTTCACTTCGCCTTCCTTCCGTTTTCGAAAGATGGAATTCCAACCTCCGTCGGAAAAAACGACCCCCCCCACCCACACACACACCCACACACACACACACAAACACGCACGCAGACCACCACCAATCTCCGAAAAATCTGTGCTCATTTGTTGATCAATTTTGTGAATTACCGAAGTGATAACAGTAATGGCGGAATTCCTCAAATCCGGGGGAAATCCCATGCCTGAAAATTACAGAGAAATGTTCGCGCTGTCTAACCTACCCTTTTGGAAACTGTTACCAACAGTTTCAAGCTGAAAATGCGAAGAATTATACAACAAAATGATATTTATATACAATACTGGACGGAGGCAACATTGCGAGAAGAAAAAAATTACGATTACGGGGGAAATCTACTCCGTTGAACTTCCGTATTCGGAAGGCATGGAAGGTGAAATACCATTCCCAGACGGAAAACTGCCCCCGCCCCAATTTTCTATTCTATTCTGCATTGATCTTGAGTAGGACCCAAACGATGACAAAAAAAAAAAAAAAAAGTTGGAATTCAGCGAATCCGTGGAAAAATCTTGTGTGTGAATTAATTAACTTCTAACGACCGGAATTTTAAAGCCTTAAGCGGAGTGCATGGATTTAGCTGTCAATAACGGAGCAACTCCACTTAAAGCGGAGCACTTGGCATGTCATTCTATTCCAAACATCTAAAAAGCCTCTCAGAATCAATGATCAATGTTCCTTTTTATAGCTCTTTTGGCTTTAGTTTTCAAAAGATAGATATGTTAGGTTAGATGTGAAAGCAGAGGGGAGGGCCCTGTCATTTTTATACATGTTTTTGCTTTATGCAAAGCTGTTCTACCAAAGAAACAAGAAAGATGGCACCAAATTTTCAGTTGTAATGAGCTCCTTTTTTGAATCTGTTCTGATGCAAATTAAATTTATCAAAGCTATTCTAAGTCAATAAACTGGTTAGGAAAAAAACAACCAGTTTTTACAACCGATTTTTAAAACATCCAGAAATAGAAACATCTGCTTAGTTCCACCAGCGGCTAAATTAAATAGCGCACAAAAAGCTTCTCATAGCACAAGGAAGGTATCAGAGAGAAAGAGATTTTCAAATTGTACAGTTAAAAGAAGAAATATAGAAGGAAACATGATGGAACTCTACATCTGCTAGCGGAAGAATTTTGCATAATGGAAAAGTTTAAAATAGGCGAAAAATATTCTTCATGGAAAAAGAACTTTTCAAATATGTCTCTGGAAGCACAGACAGCGAAAAAGATGTTTTGACCTTTACTCCTCTAGCGGAAACTATTTGCACTATTTAAAGATGATAATGTTCCACATCTCTATTATAGCGAATGGCATACAGTGTAACTTGTCTAATTTGAACGTTTTTAATTCGAATTTTTCATTTGGTCCCTTGAATTTTCTATATAAATAATGTAAAAAAACCCCTTTAATTCGAACTTTTTTTTTTTTTGTTTAATTCGAAGAAAAGCTCATTTTCGTAATCTCGTATTTTCAACAATTACCTTTTAAAATAGGTACGTACTGTTCTGGATGAAGGTCTGAGTTCTGGATGAAGCAACATGTTAAGCCTGAAACTATAGCCAACTGCTTCGGAAAAGCAGGCTTCCAGCACCTCGATGATGAGTCTCAACTACATCAAGGTAATGGTGGCGAGGAGATCCATACCCACTGTGAAGTACTGGGAAGACGTAGGCCGTGATGTATCGTATGAGGCTTTTGTGAGCGTTGATAACGATTTAGCTGTTTGTGGTGAGCTCACAGATGATGAGATCTTGTCTGATGTTATGAATAAGAAGACCAGCTGTGTATCTTCAGATGAAGAACAGGAACGGCCAGAATTTCCTGAAGAGCGCCTTCCTAATTCAGTAGCGGCCTTGGTTCACCTCCAACAGTTAAGGAAGTTTGTTGAGGGACAGCAAAATGTAAGTGACTCTCTACTTCATTCACTCGATAAACTTGAGGAATTTACACTTACCCATAACATAAATTCCAAAAATCAGGCCAAAATTTCACGTTTTTTTAACAAAAAAAAGATGTAAATTTACCGTACTGACCTTTTTTGTTTATGTTATGAATAAATATGTTGATTTTTACAGTACTTGAAGGGATTTTTGAATGTGCCCATATTCAAACTTGCCTAATTCGAATTTGTGAATAATTCGAATTATTTTTGTGGTTCCTTCAGCTTCGAACACTGTATATAGTAAAGAAGAAATTTCTCAATAGTGTTTTTTGAAGTGGAGATACAGCTGCAAACTGACGTACACAAACACCAACTAATGACAGTACTGTGAACCACAAAATTCTTCATGTACTACCCTAAAACGTTCAACAAGGTTAATGGCATCCGGTGTTGAAAGAATTTTTTAAATCGCACCTGTAGAAGCAGAGATATTGAGAAAAGAAGATTAATCATTTGAGCACCCTAGCGGCAAAATTGTTCATTTTGGGAAGAAAATATGCACACAGAGTTTGTTGCATGGTTAGTAGTATCTGACCGAAGAAAGAAGTTTTTCAATCGGGTTTTTAATCCCACAGATATTGTTAAACAGAAATGTGAACTTACACCCTCTGGTGACAAACTTGGACACTAAGCAGAATTTGAAATTATATGAGAAATATTATGCTGTGGAAATGCTACCCAAATGAATGAGAAGCAGACGGATTAATGACATTCATCTGCAAGATTTAGCAAGAATTTCAGAGACAGGTCCTCCATTCTTAATAAAAGATAGAGAGATTGTATGTGATCTGGACTTTTCCACTGTTGTTACTCACTCGAAAAGCAGCAAGAAAGGGTCTTATTTCTTAATAATTACAACACTAAATCAAAGTAACACCTACTGATGACACTCTGTTATATCCATTAAAAGAATAGTGTGAATATGCCATGGATTTTAATTCTCAGTGTACAGATAAGTTACTTCTTCTATTCTAGCAAATGAACAGAATTGAACTAACAAAACAGACTTTAAGTTTTATTAAAAACATGAGAGACATTGTTCTCAATTATAACCTATTGCAATACTAAAATGCATGTGCATGAAGACTTACGTACATGTACAATTCGGTCACGGCAACAGAAACCAGCGTGGAATACTCTCGTAGAGTTTGCAGAGGCAGAAGGGTTTTTCATCATGAACTCCTTTTTCAAGAAAAACCCACACAGGAAATGGACATGGAGACATCCAAATGGGACGACAGGTGAAATTGATTTGATTATGCTTAACAAAAAATTCGTCATAGGAGACTGCAGTGTGCTAAACAAGTTCAACACAGGTAGTGACCATAGATTGGTGAGATGTAAGATGCACCTCAATACTAAACTCGAACGTGGCAAGCTCATAAGACAAACAAAATGTATTGACATAACCAACCTTAAAAAAACCCATAATACCTTCAAGTTGGAACTGAAGAACAGATTCTCTGCTTTAGAAGGCCTAACATCGGAAGAAGTGGATATTTCTGAAGTTAACAGAAAAGTAACCAAAGCTCTTGTGGAAACAGCAACAAAATTAGCTGGGTCTAAAAAAAAGTTGCATGTGAACAAATTATCAGGAAAAACCAAAATGTTGATGGAAAAAAGAAGAGAGATGAGGACAACTAAAGAAGATGTGACTTCCAAAGTGGAATATATAGAGCTTTGCCAGACAGTGCGAAAAAGTATCACTGAAAACGAAAGGAAATTCAACTGTGAACTAGTGAGGAAAGCAATTGAAAACAACCAAAGCCTAAAGATAGCAAAGGGACATCTCAGTAAGGGAAGAAAACAGATTATGGCACTGAGAAAAGAAGATGGTTCTGTAACAAGAAATAGAGGCGAAATTTTGACAAGAGTGAAAGATTTCTACTCCAAATTATATGAAAAGGATGATACATGTACTCCAGACATCATGAAAGGTACCAGTACCAGAGTTCTTCCAGTCCTCCCAGCAGAAGTTGCACATGCAATCAAGAACATGAAGCGGAGAAAAGCTCCAGGAGAAGATGGAATTACTGTAGACACCATACAAGAAGCAAGTGGAGAAATCGAAACAGTACTCGCCCAAATTTTCACTCGATGCCTTAATGAAGGGAAGATTCCTGAGGATTGGAACAACGCTGCAATGATCCTGCTACATAAAAAAGGTGACATTGAGGATCTCAAGAACTACAGACCTATCAGCCTCCTATCAGTGGTTTATAAAATCTTCACTAAAGTTATTTCACACCGGTTGAAGGTAACACTGGACATGGCTCAACCGAGAGAACAAGCTGGATTCAGGAGTGGCTACAGCACAATAGATCATATCCACGTACTGAGAGAACTAATTGAAAGAGCTAGGGAATATGAACTTCCATTGTGCATGGCTTTTATCGATTATGAAAAGGCCTTTGATTTGGTGAAACCATCAGCAGTTACAATGGCTTGGAAATCCTGTGGTATTGAAGATGCATACATTAATATTATTAATAACATCTATGAAAATGCAAGTGCAAAGATTCGGCTGTTTGAAAATACAACTCACATAAAAATTGGAAAGGGGTGAGACAAGGTGACACCATATCTCCCAAGCTCTTTAATGCCAGATTTGAAAATGTCTTTCAATCACTGAACTGGGAAAACAAAGGGATAAAGATTAATGGAGATTATCTAACTCACCTTCGTTTTGCTGATGACGTAGTCATTTTTGCAACTACCCCATCAGAGCTGCAGAGTATGATCCAGGAACTTGCTGACAAGAGTAAAGAAGTGGGATTAAAAATGAACTTTCAGAAGACAAAAGTGATGTTCAATGCTTTTACAAGAAATGAAGATTTATCAATTGATGGAGAAAAACTGGAGATTACAGATACGTACGTTTATCTTGGACAGCAGATATCAAGTGAGGGTCACATTGATGAAGAAATTAATCGGCGTACAAAACTTGCCTGGAGAGCTTTTGGAAGAAACAACATAATTTTCAAGAGCAATATGCCATTATGTCTTAAAAGAAAAGTGTTTGATCAATGCATCCTTCCAGTGCTTACGTATGGTGCAGAGACGTGGACCTTAACTAAAAGAGACATACAAAAGCTGCAGACAACTCAAAGTAGCATGGAGAGGTGCATGCTTGGTGTAACCAGGAGAGATAAGGAGAGGAACTCGTGGATCCGAAAAATGACAAGAGTGGAAAACATCATGATCAGAGTTAAATCCCTGAAATGGCAATGGGCTGGACATACTGCCAGAAGGACAGACCATCAATGGACAGATGAAATTTTAGATTGGATTCCAAGGGACAGGAAAAGGCCGAGAAGAAGACCACATGGGAGATGGGTGGATGAAATTCGAAAGTATGCGGGAGTAACCTGGAGGAGACTGGCACAAGACAGACCATTGTGAAAGAAACTTGGGGAGATCTTCATCCAGCAGTGGGTTGATAATGGTTGACAATGATGATGATGACATACAATGAAGTGCCAGAAAAATTGGTACAGACGAGCTTATGCAAAATACATAGCAACACCACCTATGCGCATACTCGGTTGCGTCCGCCAGTGCGCATATAAAGCAATAGACATCCTTGCTAGCTGTTAGAGCTGTTTTCGGCATTAGAATGACAAGTAATGATTTATGCGATTTTCAATGCAGTGTCATAGCTGGCGCTCGTGAGATGGGCCATAGTATTTTGAAGGTAGAAACGAAGTTCGGATTTTCACAGACGACCATTGCAAGGGTGTACTGTGACTACAAGAATTCCGGCAAAACCTCCAACCTACGATACCAGTGTGGCCGTAAAAAGACATTGGGTGAATGTGACCATTGTCAGCTGTTAAGAATCGTTTCACGCGATAGGCGTGCAACACTCTTGCAGGTATCATCGGAATTCAATGCTGGGGTCTCAACAAGCATCAGCGTCCAGACTGTGCAATGTACCCTGCACGATATGAACTTTGGGAGCCGACGCCCAACTCGAGTCCCCTTGATGGGTGCACGACACAGAGCTATGTGCCTCGTTTGGGCACGGCAACACCGCCACTGGACACTCGATGACTGGAAACAAGTAGCCTGGTCTGACGAGTCATGTTTCCAACTGTATCGGGCAGATGGAAGGATTCGCGTGTGGCGCAAACCCCATGAAGTCATGAATCCCGCCTGTCAATAGGGAACTGTACCGGCTGGTGGGGGGTCCATAATGGTATGGGGTGTGTTTAGCTGGACTTCACTGGGACCCCTGGTACGTCTACAAACATCTGTGACCGGCCAACGCTATGTGCGCATCCTTTCTGACGAGGTACACCCGTTCATGTCCTGCTTCATGCTGATGGGGGTCCTGCTTCATGCTGTTGGAACAGGCATTGGGCCTGTTCCAACAGGACAATGTACCTCCACACAAGTGTCGGGATGCCACGTTATGGTTAGAGGAGCATTCATCTGAGTTTGGGGTGTTGCCATTCCCACCCAAGTCCCCAGATCTGCACGTGATAGAACACTTTTGGGACGCCATGCAACGCGCTATCGAACACAGGAATCCAAGACTTCGGAATACACCCGAATTGTTGAACGTTCTGCAGGAAGTATGGTGTGCATTGCATACAGCATATTTCCAGAAGCTAGTGGAGTCCATACCCCGTCGTATTTCTGCAGTACTGCGCTCCCGTGGGGGGCCTACCAAGTATTAGACTGGTGTACCAGTTTTTCTGGCACTTCAGTGTACATATGTCACAGAATTTTCATCTTTGCCACAGAAGTAAGGATGCATGTTTTTAACTTTAGGAATTATCACCCTACTTTAAATTTTGATGTACTTGTTAAAATAGTTAAAATAACTTCAAGTCCAAAAAACAGGTTTTATTGTAATGCATATATTTTTAATAGAATTTACAAAAAAACATTTTTTTTAGAAGTGAGAATATTTATGGCAGTCATTTGCAAATTGAGGAGGGGGGAGGGGGTGTGCTACTTCTAGAAATCGCAAAATACTTCTTAAAAATCATGTAAGAAGTATTTTTACTCTTTGTCCAAAAACGTACTGCCACCACTGAGCAGATGGTTTATGACACTCTTGTATAAGTTAACTGTTTTCAACGTTATGTAATTTTGTATTTGTTCAAACTTTGATATAGTCAGCTATAGAGGACATAGTAGAGACCAAACTTTACAAATTAATAAATATTACATATACTATATAACAGAAAAACATTCAACATTTTACGTTGAACATGATATTTTTCTTTATTTAGAACAACTGTGCTGGCACAAAATAAAAATGTGTATAAAAATGACAGAGTGGTTGGTCCCTCCTCTATCCAGGCCTGCAAATAAACTTGTCAAAATCTTGGAACTCCAAATCAAAAATTTCTGGATCCACATTGTCATGTACTCAATAGTTTTATATTTTATTTAAACTTCACTTATGTAATGGAGAAGTTCTCTAGTCACTTACACTGCTATAGCTATGCTGAAAGGTATTTTTATTTGTGCTATATACTCACATATGCACATACTTGAGTGGCTGGCTGAAGACATGGAATAGTATACTTTCACATCTGAAAACTAGAGTGGTAAAAGCTAAGAATTGATATGGATGCCATTAAAAAAAAAAAAAGTTAGAACAAAAAAAATACTGTATCGGACAGACTTGAGTAGAAAAGCGGCCACATTTGCTATTGACAAAAATTATCAAAATCCTCTAGCAAACAAGCAGCACTAAAGTTGTAACAGGGAGACAATATAATAGAAATGAACAGGGCGATTTGCACAAAAATTGTAGCATTACAGAACTAAGTAAATTGCAGCAATTCACCGATGTCAAATATTGCATGTATTGAATGCCTGAAGGAAACTGACAGAGAGCCAGAAATAAATAGCTGGTTCTTCTCTCTTGATAACCCTCGTATGATGATGACGATGATGATTTTTGTATGGTGCCTACAATGCTGATGTGGTGAGGCGACGAGATGTGTGGCACTGTAGATGAGCGGTAAGACATCAGGCTAACTTAAACCTTCTGGCAGGTTGTCAGAATCATCTACATCGGAACAGCCAGGTTCCGATTGCAGATGTTGACGCTTTGGAGGAGGCTCACTAATACTAATGCCAGGATCTGTAGAGGTTGAGGGCTGAGGATCTTCAAGCGTTGAAGGTCAAGGCTTCACAATTCTGGATGCTTTAGTTGGAAACATTGTTATAGGAAGCTGTTTCTTCTTTTTCTTTGAATCATCAAACAAATATTGCAGTGCTTGTAGGCATGTTATTATCCCTCGGGTGACATGGTGGCTTCGTTCCATCAAAGGATCATACTCGAGGATCATATCCTTCAACACTTGCGCCTGTTGACAAACATTTTTCAGGTGTCCAAATTGACAACTCTGCCTCGTCTAAATCCTGCTTCTTCATTGTCTTTAGTACAGGATTTCAGGAGATCTTCAAGTTCCTCATTGGTAAGGGATCCTCTATGCTCTTCTATGTGTTCCTCAAAGTTGTCCTCAATCATGTAAGAGAAATCTTCCCCACAAACTTCTCTTGCAACATCCAAAATATTCCTGACTTCTGCATCAACAGTGGGAAAGCCCCTGAAATAATAAACTACCTCACTCCAAAATGGCTTCCAACATGCATTGACTGTCTTGGGCTTTATGACATTTACAGCCTCTGCAATAAGCACAAATTGTGTCTGCAATTGTGAAGCTCTTCCATAAATCCATGATGCTGCAGTCAGGGTTAGCATTAAGGGCAGCGCGAATCTTCCCGAAGGTGAGGCATGTGTAAGACGCCTTAATGAACTTGATGATGCTTTAATCAAGTGGCTGAAGCAGAGACATAGTATTAGGAGGCAAGAACATTACTTCCACGTTGTCGTCGGTGAAGTAGAGAGATTGGGGATGTCCAGGAGCATTGTCAATTATGAGGAGAGAACCTTGATGGGCAGCCCCTTCTCTTCGAGGTATTTTTTCAATTTTTTTTTTTTTTTTTTGTTGTTGGAGGTTTAACAACCACCTTGAGCAACTTAATGGGCTATAAGCAGTTGCCCGTCCCTAATTTAGGGTCGCTGGTTCCAGGGAAGGGAGAGAACCAGTGCCGTGACACAAACACAATGTCTATGCCTTACAGAGATTCGAACCCGGACCCCTTTCGGACAAATAATTAGAGGCCATCGCTTAGACCACTGCACCACCGGGGCGGCATTTCTTCACTTTAGGAATGAAGCACTGGTGAAACCATTCCAAACACAATATGGTCATCACCCAAGCTTTCTTACTGTGTTGCCAGAATATGGGCAGACAATTTTTGTTTTTGTTCTTAAGGGCCCGGGGAGTTTTTGCTCGGTCTATGAGCTGGCTTGATCATGTGACCTGCTGTGTTGCCACACAGCAACAGAGTAAGGTGTTCTTTCCAGGCCTTGAACCCCATGGCCTCCTTGGCACTCTTATGGATGTATGTACGATTGGGTGTCTTCTTTCAGAACAAGGCCGTTTCATCAGAATTGGAGACTTAATCTGAAAGGTAGGCTTTCTCTTCTGGGAGTTTTTTGAGCTCTTCTGGAAATGCTGATGCTGCCTCAGCATCAGCTAATGTCAATTCTCCTGTGATCTTTAAAGTCTTGAGGCTGTAGTGCTTTACATAGGTAGCCAACCATCCCTTACTAGCCTTAAACTCCTTTCTCTCACTCTCCTCAGCCCCCTGACAGTAGCGCTCATAGAGGCTAAGTGCTTTTTCACACATAATTTTGCCATCAACAGGGATATACTTCTGTGACATATCCTGTACCTACACACTTAATGCTTTCTCAGTCTTTGCAAACACTTTATCACAAACCACAAAGGCCATTTTTGCCATTTGGGGCAGCATTTTAACACTTCCACGAATTTCAGCTTCTTTCTGTTTTATTGTGCAAATGCTCGATTCATTCTTACCGACCTTACGGCAAACTTCAGTAAGCGACATGCCAGTTTTCAAAAGATCTGAGATTTTTATTTTCTTGTTGAGAGATAGTACTTTACACTCCCTCTTAGCCTTTAAGGGGTTGCTTTGATCACTTAATTGCTTTTCAGGATCCACTTTTCACAGAAACAAAGGGTGCACACAACACAAGTAGCAAATGAATGAGACGTGAGACAAACAATGCTCGAACAACATGTTGGTAAATTCTATTTTGCTTTCGCCTTTTTGCCAGAGATTCAGAGACCCACACGTGACCATCAGCAAGGTCAAGGACGCATAAAGGTGATCACAGATACCACATGTGTAAGAGGAGACGCTGTTTGCCTCATTATCAAGGTGACATTTTGGTGCCAAGGACACTTCTTCTGACAATTCTCACACTTTAGCTCTGCTATGTGAATGGTCGGCAACGATGTCTATAAAAAATGTTTTTTTTTTCAGTTTAAGTCTTTTTTTCTCATATGTTACTTTACTTCACAGGAATCGGCACAAGGCAAATTCAAGTTTTGCTTTTTGGAAACTTCCTGAATTCTTTTTTTCTTTGAATATTTTCGATTCGCAGATGGTTGAATTCACGAATACAGAGGGCCAACTGTACACCATATCAGAATCGGAAGGGTCCCTCTCACAAGATAGTATCAAACACCAAGCCAGTATCCCATATTTACCACAAAATGGTGACAACAAACAATATCACTATTTCGTGTGTGAGTGTGTGATATAAACCTGTACTCAAATTTATGGATCATTTGCTTTTGTAGGAAAGGAGAGAGATGCATGGATTTATCTATCTTACCTGCTATGACATGTTGAGAGTTGTGGTCAACGATCTAGCAAAGAAATTTAGCATATATCCAATACATGCATACATACACTGATGAGTTCGCCCCCACCTGTTTTGAATATTGAGAGCAATAACGAAGTACTACATGATATCAATGTCATGTGCGGCTACTATATATTGTGCACAACCTAACCTTTGTACGTAATCACTAAACATTTGCCAGTAATGGAGAAACGTGGTGACTTAAGCCAATTTGACTGCGGCTAGATAGTTGGGGCCCAGAGACCAGGTGTCAGGATTTCTGAAACAGCCGCACTTGTTGGTTGCCCCTGTACAACCACATGAAGGATGTACCAGGACTGGATTAACCCTGCACGGACATCCAGAAGAAGGGTTCACATTGGTCAGCCACAGATTGTTGATCCTAGAGGTGAGCATTGGATATCACGACTGGTATTTCAGTAACAACATGCAGTAGTCACCCAGTTCACCCACCAGTACAACAGCGGTGCAATTTGACCTATTTCCACATGCACCATACCTTGCTTTGCCTGATGTTCCACAGCTGGAGACCAACGAGGGTACCCATGATGACGCCCAGTCATTGCAAACAATGCCTCGCATGGACCAAGGAATCTCAGCAATAGGCCCTCGATAGATGGAAGAATGTTATTTGGAGTTATGAGTCCTGTTTCCTGTTGCACCATTCTGATGGCTGAGTTTGCATAGGGCAAAAACAGCATGAAGCCATATCCCCTAATTGCATAGGTGGGGTTCAACAAGCCAGTGGAGATGGTGTTCTGGTCTGGGAAGTTTTCCCCTGGCAAGCCCTAGGTCTGTTGGTTATCATCCTGCAAACACTAAATGGTGGATGCTATATGGACCTGTTTGCCAACCATCTCTATTCATATCTGTTGGGAAGTTTACCTAGACCACAGTACCATCTTTTAACAGGACAAGGCACCATGTCATTGGGCTCGTATAACTCCTGAGTGGTTGGCGGAACACGACAAGGCAGTTGTCGCACTGCCTTGGCCCCCAAACTTTCCTGACTGCAACTCAACTGAACATTTGTGGGATGCACTAGAATAGGGTATGGGAACTGCTGTTCTTCCTACACGGAATGAGCGCAAACTGAGGGAGCTGCTGCAGCAGACATGGATCAAGTTGCACATGAAGAATGTTCGTCACCTTGTAGGATCTATTCCTAAGCATCTGCAAGCCATGACTGCACAGAGCAGTGGACCAACGAGTTACAGAGGGTGAGTTGAAAGTTTTGTAATAGTACGTACCTTTACGGCAAAAGCTGACTAGCATTCAAAGTATAAACCATCATGTTGCACCGTCTTTAGCCATCTGTCTGCCAGTTCTTTTATTCCGTGGGGGAACCAATTCTTGACCTTCGAGGCGAAGAACTTCACCCTAGCTGCCACCTCCTCCTGATTGTTGAAGTGCCGCCCATGAAGGAAATGGGCCATGGACTGGAACAAGTAATAATCTAACGGGGAAAGGCCCAGACTATATGCTTGGTGTTGTAGCATCAGTTCGATGACCTCAAGTTCACGTAGTTTTGCCTGGGTCGTTCACGCAGTATGAGGCCAAACGTTGTCCTGCTGTAGGAGAGCGTGATTTCTGTTCACCAGTGGCGGGTACTTCTCCTCCAAAACGGCATACATCCGCTCCAGCTATTCAGAGTAGAGATTGGCGTTGATGGTCCGACCATCTGGAACAAATTTGTAATGGATTATCCCCTGGAAATTCCACCAAACGCAGAGCATCACCTTGTGCTCGAAGAGCCCACGTTTGGGAACAGGTTCAGGAAGTTGGCCCAGACTCAACCACTGCCGTCGTGTGTTAGGATTACGGAAATAGACCCACTTTTCATCGCACATAACAATTCTCTTGATGAAACGTACATCACACAAGTTTTATAGGAGTTACGTGCACACTTCCACTCAGCAGTTTGCTTCAGCTAGCGTCAGTTCATGAGGAACAATGCGGCAGCTCCTGTAGACCTTACCGAGTTTCTGAAGGTTACGAACCACGGTGGTCTGTGATATGCCTAGCTTGCCTGGAAATCTCCGAGTGCTGGTTGTGAAATTTGCCTCTATGTCTTGGCGCACAGCTTCCGAATCCACGGTTCACGGGCTACCTGACCTTGGCTGATCGTCAAGGTTTCTGTCACCTGAGCAAAATTTCTTAAACCATCAGGGTGCTGTGGTCCACGGAGCCTTGCCCTTTCACATGACAAATGTTTCGTGTTGATTAAGCAGCGTTACGGCCAAGCACAAAAGTTCCCTAATTAGCTGATCGGCAAAAGTTTCGTACAGCAAAAGTTCCTTAATTAGCTGGTCACTGCTGTTCATCTTTAAGCGTCACAACTACAGACAGAACGACGACATGCAATGCTATTCACAGCAACGACTACCACTTTATATCACTTTCGACTGACTGCAGTACGCTACTTGAACCAGTTTAAACATGTGACATACGCGCTACAGCACGTGTTTATGCAAATATTGCAAAACTTTTGATTCACCCTGCGTGTTAGGTAGGTGTTCCTAATGCAAACCTAACTCAACATATATGTGCTTTTTTTAATAACAATTTTTCTAGCTGGTAAAAACTTTCAAAATTTCTCTAATACTGTACACTTTCCATAAAAGCCAACAACAATTTTTACAAATGAAGATCTCATCAGATCTAGTTTCACTTTTGTATATTTTCTATTCTGAACAGAAAAATATAACAGCATTTGAGAGAAAAAGTTAAAAACTTTTAAAAATTATAAAAAATCCTATGTTATCAGTTGTTACATTAATACTTCTAACAGCAAAACTTTTTCAAGGTTCATTCCCTTGCATAAGTAGGGTTCCTTTGAGGGGTTTTTTTCCCCTTTTTCACAAAGAATGCATCCTGAAATATATATATATATATACATATTTTTTTTTTCACAGTGCAATACATCCTGAGACATACAGAATGTGGTCCACTTGCTAAAATTACAAACCCCATGTAGCTGTACATTACTGTATGATAGTTTATTTCATTTAGATTACTAAATAAATCAAAATAAACAACTAACACTCATTTCTGTGTCTTGCACTTTTATAACTAATAGCTTTTTAAATTGAGAAGTGCCCCCTTCACAACTAAGTTAATAAAGGCCTTCTCATAATCCTGAAATGAGCCATGGCTACAATAGTACTACTTCATTCTGTATGTCAACATATAAAGACAACATGAATTAAGATGAGATTTATAAATAGAAATGAGAACTTACTTTACACCCCTTCTTGGATAACATCCCTTCAATAAGCGGATTATCAGTTCTTTCAGAAAGAAGCTTTCTCCTGGAGTTCCGTCAGCTATAAAACCTTCTTCCAATTCCTACAGACATGAAAAATTCATTTACAGATGCAAATCACTAAGATTGCTATTTCCAAAAAAAGTCAAGTTCTATACACTGAACAAAATATGCCATGCACAAGTTCATAAGACAGCAACATACTCACTGTCACAAATGCAAGATAAAAAAATACCCTAAGAATATAAACATGGCTTGAAAGATACCATGCCTGATGTAAATTAATTGGCCTGGGAAGGTAAAAAGAAACTAGCTGACAGGCAGAGTAACTAGTTCTGAAAATTAAAATAATAATAATAATAATAACTGGAATGTTTGCCAACATAATAAAAAACATTTGTCACCAGTCCCTTTGTATTCCACTCAATCAAAGCATGCTAGAGTCAGGAACATAAAAGTGGATGTTGAAAAGTTCTGGACTTAACCCGCTTCCTGTAATTGTAGCATTATTTTATGACTGCAGCTCAAAAGGGTGTTCTTTTGTATTGTAAAGTACCAATTTTCAGACTAATAGCTTATCTTTTTTTTTTTTTTTTTTTTTTTTTTTTTTGCAGATGTTTGACGTCCTGAATTGAATCATGTCAATGCAAAGTGTTGAATTTTCGAATGTGGAACTCTGGGCTGTCATGAAATTTCTGTTCCTGCAGAAGAAAACTGCAAAAGGATTTCAATGAGTATATGATGCAAACATTAAGTGACAAGAGCAGTAAAAATGGTAAATTGTTTTCCTGTTCAGGGATCGATCCAGGCGGCATTTGATATCGCTGGGCAGTATCTTCACAAAAACATTTTGAACTGTGACGGTGTCTTCACTTTCAGTAAAATGTTATCTTAAAAATATTTTAGTGTGAGAAACATTTTGTATTTAACTGTGCTTCCTTTTTTTTTTTTTTCGTTGTTATTAATTGTATTCAGTAAAACGGTCTCTGACAGAGGCATAACAATTATTGCATCATCACTAACAGCAGCGAGCCGACGAGAAAGAGCCTCTTTCATGGGCTGCGTAGCCGCAGCTGTGCGAAGCTCGTTAAAATGAACACCAAAGCATAAATGGGAGGGAGTGTGTTTTCCCTGTGTGCATTCCTAGGTCTAACTCAGAGTGTGGATGGGAAGATCGGTGGATACTCGTTCCCGAAACATTCAGGCAACAGTTGTATGGGTGGAAATTTTCAATATATCAGTGAAAACCTCGATGTTTTGTTAAAGAACCAAAGCATTCACATCTTTCCCATCTGCAGCCATTATTGGCACATGAATGAATAAATTGTCGTTCAATATATCAGTGATAGCCCACTAATTCAACATCGAGGGATCATATATTCCTTGATATTGAATTAGTGAGGTGTTGAATTGCACCGAGTTTTTTTATATAACCTCGATGTATAGGCTCCCATAACATCGAGGATAAGAATTCTATTTTCGGCGACGAAACATCAGGGGGAAAAAAAGGGCAAAAAGAAGCGCTAATTCATGATATAAAAAGGTGATATTCCCTTTCTCTTTATAAGAATATGAAAAAGATACATTCATTTATGTACCGCAGAAAATTTTCGAGTAGATTGTGCTTTTGAAGTTTCAAATATCGGTCATGACACCTCAATTTTGGAGGAGGGGGAAGACTTATCAGTTCCTGTAACATCAAGGAAAAGAAAAGAACTCTATTTTCGGTGATGAAACATCAAATAAAAAAGTGAAAAAATCGCTAATTCATGAAAAAAATTATATTCCCTTTAAAAGAATGCAACAAAGTGAAATTCATTTACTTCATGTAGAAAATATTCTTTTGCAGTTTCAAACATCGATTATCACTTGCGAAAATGTCGATGCTCAAAAACACTGATATTTTTCGCCCCATCCCTACTCTGATTTTTAATCTTTGCTGTACCAGCCGGGATTTCAGGAAACGTATTTACATATGAGGAAGAGAGCATGATAATGAAGGTGCTGAACATTCCCTTTATGGGGAGATTGGGTTGTGATGTATGAGGGACATTTTTTAAATATTATTTCAGTTATTTCCTTTCCTCCAGCACTTAAAAATTTTGACCTTTGATGACTTTCCTGGTTTAATACAACCTGGATGGTTATTATTATTATTATCTTCCGAGAGCTTAGCTGGAGCACAATCGCAGTGTTGTGTGTGCAAATATCCCCCGACTGCCGCCATACCCACACACGGCCATCAGACTGATGGATCGTGTATCTGGATTCATCAGTCCATAGAACCCATTTCCATTGATCTAAGGTCCACGATAAATGTTCTTTATACCATGCTAAATGACGAGTAGCATTCCGAGTGGAGATGAAATGCTTATGAGCAGCCACACGACCACGGTAACCCATGGAATGAAGTTCTGTGCGAATGGTACGTGTACATACACAGGTTCCAGCATTTTTACTCACCTGTACACTGAGGTCTTGTGCAGTACTCTGTCAATTAGCTGTAACAACTCTCCTGAGGATTCGAAGTCCTTTATCACTGATTTTCTTTGGTCTGCTGGTATGCTTTGCTACTTCAGGCACGCTATGTGTCTTCCACTTATTCAGTACATCCAAAACAGTTGACTTGGGTATGTTTAAACGCCTCTCGGTTTCTCTTAAGTACAACCCACAAATATAACACCCAACAATATTTCCTTTCTCAAAGTCAGTTATCTCCCACCGCAACATTTTTACTCAACCTCATCACTTAACCTCACGGTGCAATATGATCGTGGTGGCGGTCAGCTGCAGGCTTGTTTTTATATCATTTGCAGCTGTAGAGCACATCTTAACACCGCAGTGGATCCGTTCATTTGCTTTTGAAGGGGTGTACGGCGACTTTTGTCAATATAGTGCATATATATAAACTATTTGCATACACAATCATCAAAACAGAAAACTTGCTGCAAATTCACTGTCTCACTCTTTCACTGTCTCTTGCATGTGACAGAGGTGTGATGGCAAGTGAAAAAAAAATTTGGCTAGTAGATTTAGACCTGAAATTTTGAGCCCTGTGTAGTATCAAAGAAGAATATCCAGAATTATATATATAAAAAAAAAAGGCTATTAAAATACTCCATGCTTTTCCAACTACCTATCTGTGTGAGAGAGGCCAGATTTTCTTCATATACTTCAACCAAAACAAGATGCCACAACAGATCAAATGCAGAAGCACATATGAGAATCTAGCTATCTTCTATTAAGCCAGACATTAATAAAATTTGCAAACATGTAAAACAATGCCACTCTTCTCACTATTTTTTTAAATAGTTATTTTTCATAAAAAATGCTTTATGTTAACATGTAATTGGTATATTACTGCCATTTTTAAATGAATTGACACAAATATTACTACAATTTCTGAGTTTTAATTTCCAATAAGGTAAATATCAATAGGCATAACCCACGTGAACGAAAGTTCTTTGGGTCCTTTATAATTTTTAAGACTGTAAAGGGATCCTGAGACCAAATAGTTTGACAACGGCTACTCTAAATTTACATTTTCCCAGACCGGCCTGTATGTGTGTACTGTATTTTTCCTCATACAATCTGCAGACAGTGAAGTTCAAGGGGAAAATCACAGTATAATCTGTACCTGTGATGTTGATTCCAAAACCTAATTTCATACAGAAGTCGCAACTCACGAGATGACCCAGCAGTATGAAGATATGGGGGATGGGCCCTATCTAAATGTTGCTGTTTTTTTAATCCTCATTTTTAAATGCTTTTCTGATATTTTCAAGAGAATAAAGAGCAAAACTTTTGAGTTTTTTCAGCAGTACCACAATTCTGTGAATCTAAGCTTCCCACCATGGATCATCTGCAAAAGCAAATATCACCTCTGCTGCATTGCATTTCCTGTCAAAATGCTTGAAAGTAGGAAAAAAATCTTTCTAACTGTTTGCAGACCTCCATCTTTGTCTTAAGCTGTGTTTTCCTGTTACTAACACATTTCTGCTAATTTTTTCAAATTCATGACCTCTCCTGATAATTACCACATAGATTTTTTTAATACTCAAATGCTACATTTTTTCAAGTCTTGTATTATCTGCATTGGTGTATAATACACAGAACCTAAATTTAATATTTTTAACAGATAATCTACATATTATATTACGAAAACTAAAATAATTCATTTGAAGTAGTTCTGAAATTATACGACTAATGCTTTTGAAATCACTCTTTGTACAATAATACACCGGGGGTAATTGTGAGCTGAAACAAAAATCCTGAACCCTGACCTAATTTTATATAACGAAATTAACTGATACAGCTGCCAAAATGATAAAACTAGCCTTCTTAAATTAAAAGCAGGGTCGTTCTGTGGAAAATCACCCAATTTACAAAAAAAGTGGTTGCCGACACATTTTAAAAACATTTCATTTTTTGTCCATCTGGAAAGTCATATTTTGACAGTTCAAATCTGGAGTTTATTTTTTTTAACATCTGCCATTTAGGATTTACAAGCCAAAATGGCCACTGCAGTGTGGGAAAATAACACCCAGACAGCCTTTCTGCTTTGTTTTTTTTTAAACTACATAAAAACCGTAAATGGCAGAGAGCTTCAACTAGTCATTTTAAAGAGCATAGATCCGTCTATAAAGAGAATATAGAAATATTTACTAAAAATTAATACAATGAGAAGAAATGCTTAACTCAAATTTAAAATTTAAAAATTTAAGATTTTTTTTTTTTTAGTTTTTGATTGATTACAGTTCTTATACGGAATCAGTAAAACAAAATAATATTTGGTTTATTTTTAAATGACAAAGAGTACTTTTTTAAGTTAAAACAAATAACTATCAGCTTATACAATCTCTTCATGCTAAAAGAGGGGTCTGAAGTTACCGATTTTTCAAAAATCACAAAATTTGAAGCTCTGCATCTAAAATGGGTAAGGTATTAAAAAACATCTGAAACCTTCACAAAATATTATTCTGTGTCTACAGAGAGATATAAAAATCCCTATTTATTTTTTAAAGTACTTTGTTAGTTACAGAAAGTCAAAGTTCCAAAAATTTGCAAATTATAACTTACATAAAAAGATAATATGTTTTTCAATTAAACGACCAAGAATGGTGGTGTATGAAAAAAATAAAAACATATTAAAATAACAAAATGGGTGACAAATGTAGTATTTTCATGTTAAAATGACTGAAAATTTTTAATTTGTACAGAAATTTCATTTCCGCAACCGAACTGTAAATGCTTCTGCAAGATGTTGATAAAGTGAAAAACCGATACGTATCTCCAATATTTTATATCAATATAGCATCTGCCATATATCATAAAGAGTACAACTAAATGCAATATATGTTCAAAGGTAGTAAAATCAAGTGAAAATACCACAAACTTGAAAACATATGGTCTGCAATCACGTACTTAATCTTATTCTATTACTTTCATAGAGAAAGTGTGGGAGGTTCAGAGTAGTTTTATGCTTGGTAAAGGCTGCACTAACCAAATTTTTGCATTATGCATGATGACTGAAAAGTATCTGGCTGTTGGTAAGAAAGTTTTTGCTGCCTTCATAGATGATTTAGAGCAGGTTACGGCCGAGTAAATAGGACAATTTTGTGGAAGTTATTGAATGAATATGTTGTTACTGGGAATCTACTTAACAGTGTAAAAGCCACGTATGGTGGCAGTAGAGCTTGTGTACGAGTGAATGATGTTTTATCAAAATGGTTTTCTATTGGTGCAGGAGTCGCACAAGGTTGTGTAATGTCACCATGGCTGTTAAGTATATTTATGGATGCATGCATGCATGATGCCAAAATAGATAATACTGGTTTATGTCTTGGTGATATCCATGTGTGCAGATTACTGTATGCTGATGACACTGTCCTGTTGGCAGAGAGCAAAGGTGAGTTGCAGAGTATATTGTCCTGGATGTACGAAGTTTGTATGAAATTCAAACAGAGTATAAATAAAGGAAAAACCAAAGTTGTGGTTTTTGAGAGAAGAACTGTTAGTACTGAATGTAATATAAAGTCTAAATGGCACAGTGATTGACCAGGTGAATGAGTTTCTGTATTTAGGAAGCATGTTTGACAGTGACAGAGAGAACAAACTGGATGGTGAAATGAGTAGGTGAGTGAATTCTTCATTGACAGTCACGGCTGCTTTGAGAGGTTTTCAAAGGAATGATGGGTTCTCAAGACAGTCCCGCATGGCTGTGTATGAAAGTGTAATTGCTCCTACTATGATGTATGGCAGTGAAACCTGGGTACTGCAGAAGAAACATAGGAGTTGTTTCTCGTGTGCTGGAGAAATGCATTACTTATGGGGGATTTGTGGCAAGAAACGTTCTGATTGTGTGAGGAATGAAAATGTGTTGCAGTTGTGTAATGCAAAGCAAAATGTTGTTAGCAAGGTGGAGACTAATATGCTTTGGTGGTTTGGCCATGTTAAAAGAATGAGTGATGAAATGCTTACTAAGAAAATCTTTTTAGCCCAAGTGGCAAGAAGAAAAGGCAGAGGAAGGCCAAGGAAGTCATAGGAGGATCAGATTCAGGAGTGTCTGCCTGAGCAAAAGATTATGAGTATGAAGTATAGATCTTGCATGCGGTGTGTGATGGATGTCAGTAAGCCTGAGTTGTATGTCAAGATTGCTGTAAATGGAGAAGTCTGATACGGCAACAGTAAGTAAAAATGATCTGGTAGTTTATATTTTTTTGTGGAGCTAATCTCTGAATCTCAGAGAACAGCTTAGTGATATGTATGTACTATCATTTTCATATACCAAATTATAGTTATGTATACCAAACTTTCATGCTTAGGTCGAACAACCTTAAAAATGAAAAACGAAAAATAATTACCGCTATTTTAAGTGAATTACGGTTTGCAATTTTTGCAACTTTGGCTCTCTGTAACTAGAGATTTTTACATCTCTTTAAATACACAGAACAATATTTTGTGAAAGTTTCATATTTTTTATACCTTCCCCTTTTTCGATACAGAGCTACAAATTTAAAAAAAAAACCTGGCAATAATTTGACTGAAATGAAGCTACAGTATCTGGAAGGCAAAAATTGCGATCAACTTCCGGAATGCCTCATAATGCGACCGTGAAAACCGGAAGACAGACGATAAAAATATGGTTTTTGAAAATAAAATAAAGAGAAAGAAAAACAACAACAAAAACCACCTTGTCAATCTAACTGAATACTAAAATGAAGCTATCTGGAAGCAATAGGAAAAAAACGTTGTGACGTCAACTTACGGAACGCTGACGGCCGCGGAAACAGAAAATACTTTAAAAATATGGTATGGATCTTGTAATAAAAAAAGAAATCGCCTTAATTTAACTTTCAGTTAGATTAAAATTTAGGGCTCCATGTAAAAAATAAAAAATAAAAATGAAAGGTTGCGACCATTAGCTTCCGAAATGTTTTTATGCACTTTTAACCACCACGCACATCAAACATGCGTGGTGTGTTAAAAGTGCGTTAAAATATTGCTTCTGAGATTCAAAGCTCAAGAAAAGCAATTATATCTCATCAAGTTGAAGTTATCTGTTTGAAAAATATGGAAAAATAAAAGCTAAAATAAAATGGGTGAGGGACCTATCGATTACAGCTGTACATCTTAAACGGGAGCCAACGTTAAAATTGCATGAAAATTTCCCTTCCTTTGTTCTAAAATTTGAAGAAATCTAAAAAACCATTAATGAAAAACAGTCTGCACACGTTTCCAAGAAATATGCGATGCCGTCGCCGCATCACGCTGTTTCCGCTCCTGGGCCGGCAGCTAAACCGAAGCGTGTTATCTTCAGTGCTTCCGCGATCTGGCAGCTGCTAAACCGAAGCGTGTTATCACGTGACTCGGAGAGTAGCCATCGCATCTCTCTGCTTGAAACACGGATTACGATAAAAGCTGACAGAATTTATAAATGCGATCAAAGCAGAAAATTTCAGAGTTTGATTTCATTAAATTACAATATGTTCAAGTTACATTTTGTATCTATAAACTCAACGTAATGACTGCAAATTACGAAATTTGAAGTAAAAAAAGTTGGGCGCCAGAACCAAATTTCTAGGCGCCCAGTAATTTTCCAGTCCTGATATAAATATTAACTAAAAATTAAAATAATTGGGAAAAATCTTTAACTCAAATTTTTAAGATTGAAATTGATTTTTTTTTTTCAGTTTTTGAACCATTACAGTAGGATTCAAAAAAAAATGGCCTTTGGCTTATTTTTAGGCTATGAGGAGTACTTTTAGGTTTAAAACAAATAACTATTAGCTTATACAATCCCTTCACATGCTAAAAGAGGTCTGAAGTTGCTGATTTTTCAAAAATCACAAATATTTTTTTACAAAATCCATATTTGTATTTGTTACGTGTTTGCAACATTCCCGTCTTTCCGTGGCGTTTCAGAAATTGATGATTGCATTTTATTTTATTTAAATCTTTTTTACTTCCAGATGGCTTTACTGTGATTTTTTTTTTCTAAAACATTATTTTTACGTATTTTTAACGCCCCGCTACTTCATTTTTAAAGCCATATTACGCAGTATTCCGGAAGCTGACGATCACTTTTTTTAGGTATTATTTTCCTTCAAATGGTTAAATCTCAGACTGATGAGGTGATGAGGTGAAAGGTTTTTTTGTTTGATTTTGTTTGGTTTTTTTTTGCTTTACAAGAACCCTTGCAGTTTTTCTCACTTTAATTTTATGGGGTTTAATTACAATATATCAATGAAAACGCTCCAATCACATTTTCATAAATTCACTAAATTTTTCTTTAAACTGATTAGTAAGATTTTTGTTTCAGCCACAATTTTCACAAATTGTGGCTCAAACAAAAATCTTACATATGGATTCCTGTTTTACAAATCAAGCTGAGTGAGGCAAAATGCACCTGGCCATCATGAAGATAATTTTGTTAATAATACAACTTGTACAGGAATACATCAAGAAATGCAGCTGCATGGGTTTGACAATAAGGCCAATTCTTCATTGCAAATGGATAAGGAAAAGCTTCTGGAATTCAGCATCAAATATCTAGAGGAGTGGTCTAGAGGACTGTCTGGAAGTGTTCACAGGTGTACAAAGGTCTTTGACACATTTACGTGTCCAACAGGAAATAACAGAAAATTTGGGGAAGGAGGACATTACAAATAACACTGGGTACACACTTCCATAAACAGCTTGGATCTGATGAATTTCTTGAAACCACACTATTCAGTCTCCTAGGTGAGTGGTACAAATTTAAGGTTATCAGGCAAGGAATGAAATTTCACAAGCTGCTAGAAAAAGTTCTGATCCACAAGGAGAGATTTCCGGTATTTTGCAAAGCTGATGGCCATAGTTGCTGTGCTGTAAACAAGGGTTCAGTTTGACGAATTTAATAAAAAACAAGTTCAGATCAAATATGGAAATTGACAGTTTGTGTAACTTAATGATGATCAGCCTGAATGGAACTAGCACTTGATAAATTTGATCCACCAGCTTCAGTGGACCACTGGTTTATGTTTAGATTTTTATCAAAACTATAATAACCCTGAGATTTATAGATCAAATTCAAATTTCATTTAGCAATAAGTAGTTTGGGTAATAGGAAGTGCTCAATACACTTATATTATTACTCTTTGTTCAGACATCACCATGCATTACGTTTGTGCACGATACTTTGAAATTTGCTATTGTTTCACCTGGCTCCTAGATCTGGAGCTTATTTTTCCAGACTTGTTTTTACACATTTTTATCGTCTGTCTTCCGTTTTTCACAGTCGCATTACGAGACATTCCGAAAGTTGATCGCAGTTTTTTTGCGTTTTTGGCTTCAGATAGCTTCGTTTCAATTACATTGCTGCTGTTTGTTTTGTTTTTTTAAACAAAATCCATATTTGTTAAGCGTTTGCAACATTCCCTTCCGTTTCTGCAGCCATGTGCCATTTCGGAAGTTGACGGTCGCATTTTATTTTATTTTATCTTTTTTACTTTCAGACGGCTTTATCTCGGATTTTTTTTTTCTAAAACCACATCTTTACGTATTTTTTAACTTACCCTGCTTCGTTTCCAAAGCTGTATTACGCTGTACTCCGAAAGTTGATGGTCGGAATTTTTTTTAGCTATTATTTTCTTCCAAATAGTTTCATCTCAGATTGATGAGGTTAAAGTTTTTTCTTTCACATTTTTTTTTTATGTTCAGATTTTTATCAAAGCTATAAAACCCTGAGAATTATAGACCGAATTTGAATTTCATTTAGCAGTAAGTAGTTTGGGTAATAGGCAGTGCTTAATACTCTTTGCTCCCACATCACCATGCATTACGTTTGTGCACGATACGTTGAAATTTGCTTTCGTTTCACCTGGCTCCTAGATCTGGAGCTTATTTTTCCAGCCCTGATTTATATATTCTCTTTATAGATGGACCTGCATTCTTTAAAATGAGACCAGCTGGAGTTCTCTGCCATTTATGGTTTTTGTAAAGTTAAAAAAGTAAGGAGGCTGTCAGGGTGTGATTTTCCCACTCTGCAACAGCTATTTTGGTCTGTAAATGCTAAATGGCAAATATTAAAAAATAATAATAAACCTCAGAATTGAACTCCCAAAATATGACTTTCCAGATAGACAAAAAACAAAACAAAAAAAAAAAAGAAAGAAATTTTTTTTAAATGTGTCAGTAACTATCCGTGGGTGGTTTTCCATGGAATGGTCCAGCATGCAAAACAGTTTTGAATCTGGACAGGCCCTTTTAATTAATAACCACTTCATAGCCTTTTCAGAAATCACATGATTGATTACGAAATTCTACTGTACAAAACTTGAAAACCCATATTTCTATATTTCCAGGATGCACTCGGACAACAAACAAGCCTCACACAGTAACAAAAAATGTCAGCCTGTGTGGTGCACTGAGAACTTTCATGTTTAAGTCTAACAATCTTAAAAATGCATTTCCCACCAAAAAAAAAAAAAAAAAAAAAAAAAAAAGTAAGCAAATTTTATTCAATTGTGTTGCTGAAGACAAATGTACTAAATTAAAACAAAGAAGCCAAAATAAACAATGCCAAAGTGATGTGTAACATAGATTAGCCTTTCATTTTTCTTGTTCATAAAATTACACATATATGCAAAAAATTAGTTTTGGTCACACATGGCAAAATTAGTAGATCTATAATTTTAAGAATTGGGTTCTTATACAGTGTAAGGATCTCCAATGCATTCACTTATAACTACAATTCATCTACCTGCTGATCTGTGCTTGCATTTTGCCCAGGTGGCATTTGTTTCCAAGGAAATTTCTCATTAGATTTAAATGTAATCATTTGCACATTTCATTTATTTATTGCATAAATCTCAAAACCATCTCTCACCTTCTGTTATTGTTTTATGTTAACCATAAAACTGAAAGAAAAAGTGCTTTTACTAACTGAAAAGAACCAGCAGGTAAGCATTAAACACCTATATTCTACAAGAATTCCTTATTTGTGTAAGAAACTGCATTTATGACACATGAAAGAAAATATAAAAAAAAACCAGAACTAAAATAGTTACTACCACTCTAATTAAAATATAATGTTTTTTTTTTCATTTGCACTGTGCCACTTAATTATTTGAATTACAACTGATCTCTTTTTCTTTGTTGTTCTTTGTGTTATCTAGAATAAATGTGTGTATTATTAGCACAAGAAAGCACATATCCAAATAGCTACTACTGAGAATTAGTCAGTCGGGTTTAATAATGAGACTACACAACAGAAACACCATTATCGGGTGTTCTTTCCAATAGTGCCTGCGCTTGCCTGCTCACGTAGCGGTTGGGGTCGCTAGTGCTGAATTTCTTTGTTTACATTCTCTGCCGATTACGATAAAAAGATAAAGATTCCTCCACTCGGAGATGTTACAACAGGCTACATGAAGTTTACATCAGTCAGTAAATGGTAAATATAATTAAAAACATTAAAGTAAAGTCACTAAATCTTTTATTCAAGTACTGGAAGTAGTAAAACATGGAAATCATAAAACTTTATGATTTATGATTTACTCCAGTTTTTGATGACATTTAACATTTGTGAAAAAATATCTATTTTATAAACTCTACAAATTCTTTGGAATAAGAACTCCAGTAGTCTATCAGCTCTGTCTTCTTTTCTAATGCCGCCTGAATAAAAGTACATGTTTTATAGCACGCCAGTTAGATTCAATATTTTGTGTATGTGCACATGATTTTGGATCCACAAAATGTTCCGAATGGTCAACAGTTTGATGTACGTAATAACCATCATACGACAAACTGATAGATCATAATTGTTTTTCCTTTGGCCACATTTTTTTTAATAGGAATTAACTCCTTCGCCAAACATTTATTCTGTGGACATAACTCCACAAATGGAAGTCTCTGGACTGTTATCATTCTGATTACCCATGTTCCTTCTACACATCTTCCAGCATGGTACTTTCTCTTGCCAATTTTACTTTCGTCTATTTCAACAACTTTGCCAACCCCTCCAATTTGTCCTGACTGTTCAACATACATCAACATGTATGAACTAACAATCTCTCTTTCTTGAGGAAGTATGAAGATCGTTTTCAAAAGAAGTCTCCTTTATAGTTGTTCTGTAATCAAAATTAGAACAAAAGAAATATGTCACCAAAAGTGCTTTTTGTGGGGACAATTTACTTTTTTTTTTTTTTTTTTTGAGAACCAGCTTTCTGCAGCCCTTGAATAAGATTTGAAATGTATCCCATCGCTATGATACTTTTGACATCTGAAAGTTCAGAAGATGTGATCAATTCTTTTCAGTGTCATGTCATGTCATGTCCTCTGAACATTGCTTTGCCACAAGAGTCAACCCTTCCCTCTCACTCCCCAATATACACAGATTTCTGAATCTTTCACTACTTCTTTAGTAATTGTATACAATTCCACCAATCCATCTTCACTCAGAAAACAAACCCTTCATTCCAAGAACAAAATTGATAATGAACCGGTAAAACAGCGCATAGTTTAATACTCAAATTGATCAGGACTATCGTTATTTCTCAGCATCATCATCATCATAATTGATTGAGAATGTAAGCAAAGAAATTAAGCACTAGTGAATGCAACCGTTACATGAGCAGGCAAGAGCAGGTGCTATTAGAAAGAACACCCCCATTATCAATTGCAACTGACAGAAAAAATTGAACTTCAGAAAATCCTACATTCTAAAGGAAATTTCCTGACTGTGCTACATGCATGAAACTCCTAATTTCTGTCCTCTACACAAGCCTGCACTTAGAAATTTCTCAAGTGCTTTATTTCAGCCACAATGTACCAGTATCAGAGTAATATTTTAAATTTCCTGTTATTAAATGAGCTGAAGAATAAAAATTAAGGTGCATTTATTACCCATTGGATTCAGTTCAGATGTTTTCATCTTAAAGCAATTTGAAACCTGATGTACTGCCTCCCCATCCCACCTCACCCCACACTCCTGACCAAATACATTTCATGGCAAAATACATTCCAGGAGTTTTCCTTCTGCACTGCTGAAACAATGTTCCATTAAATTTAATTGGCTGAGGAAAAGAAGCAGATAAGATTACAAGTTATTCCCATAAGTGTATTTGATGGACTATTTTACCACTGTAGAAGTATCCACACAATGGGTGAAAAGGGATGCAAGTGAGTGAGGCATATATGTAAACCTGATTTAATGATGCAAAGTACAATATAAAACAGCAAGGAAAGTCTAAAGCATAAAAAAGCAGCATGCTAAGGAATAAGGAAAGTTGGAAGAATGCCAAAAAATCAACAAGAAAAAAATGTTGGAGATTGAAGGTCTTTCAGAATTGTGCATTTTGAGTTATTCATCTAAGTGAAATGTGTCTACTGAACATTCAAGTGGCTCCCTTGAACACAAACGGCTATTTTTCATTAAAGGTTTCCCATTGATCGTGAAATAATGCTCAATGCATCTCATGCATACATATGTTTGATACAAAAAAACTACTACTTCATAGCTAGACATACATATATACATATCACCAAGCAATTCCCTGAGATTCAGAGGTTGTTAGCTCCTCAATGAAAGATAATCCATCAAATAAATGTTTAACTGATTATTTACTTACTGTTGCCATAGCAAACATGACTAAACATTGTAAAAATAGTACCGTATTTTTCTGTGTATAAGACAATATTTTTTTCAAAATTTTTAGACCAAAAATTGGGGGATCATCTTATACACGGGGGTAACCCAAGTGTATAAGACAACCCCCATAGTAACCCAAGTGTATATATTTGGTAAGAGGTACTGGCAGTTTTACTGAGGCGAAACTGCCAGTACCTCTTATCCCCTCTCTCCCCATAATGACTTACAAGCAGTTATTCCTGGTGGACTTACAGGTCAGCTACAGCCTCTAGATGTCCATCAACAAGCCCTTCAAAGCCCTGATGAAAGAAGAATGGAATAAATGGATGCAAAAAGCAGGTAATAACTTGACACCGACAGGGAGAGTGAAAAAAAACAACCATTACTGAGGTCTGCAACTGGGTCCTAAACTCATGGAATGGCGTCAAGCAAGAGGTGATTGTGAAGTCCTTCAAGAAATGTGGAATCAGTAATGCCATGGACGGAACCGAGGATAATCTAATACATGTACTGTATATAGACAGTGACTCAGACGAGAGCAGTGATGCAGTTGAGGTTGAAAAAAGTTATATGTCTGGAACTAATAGTGCTGAAGAAAGTGATGCATAATTTCATAGTTTGTATCTTAAAAATATTACCTAATTTCTAAATAATATAAATTTCCAAACTTCTTTTTTTATATATCACCACAGACTTTATGATATTACCTAATTTCTAAATGTACTTCAATGATATTACCTCATTTCTAAATGTACTTCAATGATATTACCTAATTTCTAAATGTACTTCAATGATATTACCTAATTTCTAAATGTACTTCAATGAAATTACTTCATTTCTAAATGTACTTCAATGATATTACCTAATTTCTAAAAAATATCAAATGTGTCCTTTTTTGTAATAAAAACGTTGATTTCTTAATTTTCAGTTCGAAAAAGTAGGGGGTCTTATACATGGGGAGTCTTATACACGGAAAAATATGGTATTTGCTAAAAAAAATTAAAGATGTTCTCTCCCCTTCCTCTGTTTCATATAGCCCCAAGTGTGAACTTCAGTATAGTTTTGTTAAAATAGCATCTCATTAAAAAAAAACACAAAAAACACTTGCTCTTATACATATACACAATCCAGTCAAACAATTATGACTACTCCTGATGTAAGAACAAACCATAACCAACACCCAGATAGCAACATATGCAAATCATGTAAGACATTAAAAGAATAGGAACTTGCAGACAATATGGAGTTTTATGTGAAAATGAGAAGACGTGACTTAACAGCTAGTTTGAAAAAGGAATTATTGTTGGCTACTGACTGAAGGGTGGTAGAATTACAGAAACAGCTTATGTTGTGGGCTGTTCACATGGTGCAGTTGTTAAAGTGTTCCAGGAATGGAAGGAAACCGGCAAGACCTGCAGTAATCGGAGTCATAGTGGATGCCCACAAAACATTGATGACCGTGAGCAGTGACAGCTATCCTGACTAGTATCTGATTTAACAGGCAGGCCACAGTGGAACAACTGGCCAGAGCATTTGATGCAGGAACATTGAGGAGAGTACTGCAGACACAGTTCAATGAACTCTGCTTTCTCAATGGGTCTCCGGAGTCGCCGTCCACTCAAGGTGCCCATGCTGACGGCCAGACATCGACAATTACGGCATGAAGTTGCATCTGAAAGGAGGCACTGGACCATCAAACAGAGGAAGAAAGCTGCCTTTTCAGATTAATCATGGTTTCTGCTTTATCGTGTGGATTGTCGATGGACAGTACGGTGAACCACTGCTGACAGAAGTCATCCCGACACCATGCTCCAGAAGAAAGAGGCAGGAGGTGGCAGTGTTCTCGTGTGGGGTATGCTTTACTGGGAATCATTGGGAGCAATCATACCCCTCGATTGCACAATTAATGCATCAGGCTACCTATCAATTGTGGCAGATCAGGTGCTCCCATTCATGATGGCTATCTAGCCTGATAGCACGGGTTGCATTCAGCAGATAATGTTCCTTGTTATGAGTACGCAAGAATGCTTTGAGGACATTCCAGTTACTTTAGCATACTAACCTAGCCACCATACTTGCCAGACATCATTCCCGTTGAACATGGGTCTATCTTGACCAACAGGTTTGATGTACGGATTCACCACAGAGGATTCTTGATGATCTGCAAGAAGCTCTGGTGTCTGCATGGTACAGCATCCCTACAGAAATGTTCAGAAGCATCATTGAATCAATGCCATGTCATATATCTGCAGTATTAATGGCATGAGGAGGTCATACCTCTTACTAACAGTTGGTCATATTTGTTTGACTGGACTATGTGTATTGTCATCAACCACAATTAATCCATTACTGGATGAAAGTCTCCCAAAGTTTCCTCCACAACTTTCTGTTTTGAGCCAGTCTCTTCTGTGTCACTCCCAACATGTTTTTGAATTTTATCCACCCATCTCCCACATGGTCTTCTACTATGTATTTTCCTACCCCTTGGAATCTAATCTAGTATTTTAGTTGACCAACGGTAGGCAGTTCTGCTAGCACCATGTTCAGTCCATTGCCATTTCAGAAATTTTACCTTGATCATGATGTCATCAACTCCAATCATTTTCCTGATCCATGAGTTTCTTTTCTTTGTTGGTCTCGTGTCTGGCGCTCTTTGGCCAAATTTGGCCCTTGCGCCAAAAAAAAACCCATCAACCAACTAATCTCTTCCTATCCTTCCTGGTTACACCAAGCAGGCACCTGTCCATGCTTTTTTCAGTAGTTTGCAGCCTCTAAATGTCTTTTTTAGTTAAAGTCCATGTCTCTGACCCATAAGTAAGAACTAGAAGGAGGCACTGATTAAACACTTTTCTTTTAAGACAATGGTAAATTGCTCTTGAAAAATGTAGTTTCTTCCAAAAGCTCTCCAGCCAAATTTTATATGCCTATAAAATTCTTTAGCTGCTAGTCACAATCCATGTGGCGGTTGGACTACACTGGGTTCTCTCACCTCATAGTGGTCAGTTGTCATTAAAACTGCATGCAAATAAAATCTACCTGAACAATAAAATTGCAATATATAAGTAAGTAAGTAAGAGTGTGTGTGTGTGTGTGTGTGTGTGTGTGTGTGTGTGTGTGTGTGTGTGTGTGTGTGTGTGTGTGTGTGTGTGTGTGTGTGTGTGTGTGTGTGTGTGTGTGTGTGTGTGTGTGTGTGTGTGTGTGTGTGTGTGTGTGTGTGTGTGTGTGTGTGTGTGTGTGTGTGTGTGTGTGTGTGTGTGTGTGTGTGTGTGTGTGTGTGTGTGTGTGTGTGTGTGTGTGTGTGTGTGTGTGTGTGTGTGTGTGTGTGTGTGTGTGTTAAAACCACTGTAGCACTTAGCAGAAGGGATCCTTGATTAATTAATTCCCCCATGACTCATCTGGAACTCGAACCTACACCCACTCCAACAAATGGTCAGAAGCCAGCACTTAGACCACTGGGCAGGGGTGGATTGGGTGGGTGGGGGGTGCATGCCCCCTCCTCAGGAACCAAGGAAAAGCTTTGATTTGTTAGATTTTAATAACAAATTGAATATTTTTTTGTGAAAGAAAGTATTACTTAAAGGTATATAACTTTCATTAATTAATTGAAAGAATTTAGACATACTATGAACACTTTTTTATTTTGAAGGAAAATATCGGAAAGGTACCCGGTTATTCCCGACACTTACGCCGCGTCCCACCCCCACTCCTCACGAAAATCTTGGATCTGGCCCTGCCACTGGAACAGCCTCAAAAGTATTCCCTATGAGTCAAAGCATTTCAAAAACACCCATGGTTTTCATCTGCAGGAAAATGTCTTGCCTAGTCAAGCTTTATTATGCAATGCCAGTGCAGTGATTCCTAACATGGCACTGAATGTGACCTTAATATGTAAATTACTACAATTTTACTGCTCAGATTTTGTGCTTCCACAGTATGAGAAGTGATCACGATGATGGAACCGAAATCAGTGTGACCATGACAAGGATTGTAACTAATAGCTTTTTGAAAAAGAAAAAGAGTCAGAAAAATAATTATAATAATCTGTAACAGCAATCATTTTTAAAAAGATAATTTTTTTGAAAGAGAAAACATGGTCTACAGTATTTTAACAGAGCCATCCCCAAAATCTCAACATATACCTTGCAGCTATCTAGAACAGAGGAAAGGGAATAGAATATCAGTGTTTTTTTTAACAAATGCCATTTTCAAAATATTTAATCACTAGCTACAGAAGTGTGCTACAGGTTTCTTGAACCAAATATGTGCATGTGTGAGATGTGCTGAGCAGTATTTGATTTCTGAGGCTAAACACATAACAAACACTGTCAATAATGTTTTAGATGTAAAAATGGCTTTCAATTTTTCTAAAAGAAACATTTTTCTTTCATATGTGATTATTAAACATTTCTCACTCAATCTTTGCTCACTATCTTTTCAATCATTAGTGCAATGGAGTGTTTTTGCATTACGAAAATCCCATTTATAGGTTAGAAATAATTACTATCATTTTCCAAAAACAGTTGTTTATAACAGAAAAATTATATTTTAAATCTCAGATCTATAACTTTAAAGAACCATGAAAATACATTTAAAACATTTTAATAAACATGAATAAATAATATATATTAAAAAAATCTGTATAAATTTTTTTTTTTTTCTGTATTATTTGTGGGAGACGCACTGACATCTAAAAGACAACAAAATTTTGGGAAGCAGCTTTTACACTGAATTTGTTTCTATTTTTTTTTTTTTTCCTTTTTCACGTATGGCTGCTCTTACCTTAAAATTTGGCTCACATTAAAACATATGGCTCACATAAAATACTACTCCTACCTTAAAATTTTGCACAGATTTTTCATCTCCGATATCCTTATGATACAATGCACATAATAAATGTTTTATGTTAACTTTTACAGTAAAATAAGACAAAAAAAAAAATTTGCTTTAACAAAATTATGTCAATTTGAACAGCAAAAAATATTTCAGTATTTTTTTTTTAATGTAAAAGTGGCACTCACAATTCTAGTGTAACTGAAAACATACAATGCTAGACACTGAAACTGCTGTAAGCAGAAGAAACAGATGTAATCTGCCAAAAATTGTTAAAGGCAGAGGTGATAATCAGATTGACATGATACAAAATATGTTTCTGCTCAAAGACAAATTAACTGAACAGAACAGAGGAAAACATAATGGTTGTCAGTATGTCATTAAACAACCACAGTTTGTAATACAGTTAGGAGCACATCACTACATAGAGTTGTACAGATGTCTGATGGTGCCCTAAGGGACTTGGAATACTATCACTAACTTGGTCCTACCGGGGCTCCCGGGACTCACTCCTCCTCTCTTTACAGGCTTGGCCATCGTTTTTGTGATGTCACGCTAAGCGACCTGAGTTGTGCACCGAGAATGCTACACCACTATATGTTTCTGAGCATTCAGTCATACTTAATGCTTGAAGGAAAAGCTTAAGTCCATATTTTAGTTTTCTGTAAATTATTTTATGCCATAGCAGTTCAACCGAAATTTAAAGGAAAAAAAGAAAATTGCATATGTTTTACCTTTCTCAGGAATTACACTTTCTTGTTATTTCTCTCCTACATAAATTATAAACAGTTATACCAAAAAGCTGTGTTAATGCCATTTTAAACAGATGCAGAAAATAACTGAAATCCAATCTGTTAGTATGTTGACGTACAGTTAGATTACAATTTGCATCTGTAAAAGAAAAACCTGCGAAAAATTACCAAAACAGCCTCTAAAATTGCGTTCTTGTTTCAACTTTTTCTGATCAAATTACATTGCTTTCATCCAAAAAATAATATATTTGAAGAGGCAGACTGTTGCAAAATTAATATACTGAGAATATGTTTGAAAAGGTAATTCACAGAAAAGAAAAATTATAATAATGATGCACCAGTATAATGTTGCAGCATATACAGAAATAAATAAAAAAAATTAGGAAAGGTGAACTATATACTAAATTAATACTGAAAAGGTATTTGGAAAGGAAAGTCACTAAAAAAAATGCTAATAATGCTACTACAGTCTATAATTATGTGTGGTTTTAACAACTTAGCCTCTCCCATCCCCTAGTCTGTTTTGAAATTGGAGAAGTTAGGAATTAGAAATATAATCTTTTCTCACTATTTATCTGCATCCAGGACATACAGACCACGACAGTCAGAGCTTTTATCCATGAAGGAGGAGGTTCTTACTTTAAATGAAAAGGTTTTGAGGCTGCCAGTTAGACTTAATAATTAATACTGAGAACGTGTAACTCTCAGCACAATGTACACACAGAAATAAATACATGAAAAATAAACTTAACCTTGTACTGATTTCGCTCCCCATAGTTACGAACATGTCTTAGAACATGCATGTATGGTAATTTTTTCTCACACATGTAATGAAAATTGAAAATACAAATGGTATATAAAAATCAAGACAAAAATATATTTACTTGTATGGGGGTTTAGGGTAGCTAGACTGGGGTTAGGATTTAGTTTCCCTGTAATGATGATTATCAAATGTCTTTTCCAAAATTTGGAGATATTCCCATTGTTAGTATGGCACACAGGAAGACCAGAATCATTAAATAGCTGCTGCAAACATAGAATATTTTGTATTCCCTGACCTGTTATTTAAGCAGTCATTTTTCAACTTGAGTAGTTATTTAAAAATATATTTAAAAACACTGAAGCGCACTTCAGTCCCAGTTCAAATTTAGTTTGATTACATTTTGAAAATTTTCCGTTTACTACATTCAACTCTTCAACCTTCTTTGCCACTATAATTTTTTCAACACAAATTTTACATTTTGCACGTGGAGTAACTGCTTACAATCATCAGTCAAAATGAATTTAAATAATTTGAAGCAAATAATGAATTTTTTCACATTGATGTCTTCAGCTACCCATGGACATGCCTGTCGCTTAGCGTGACGTCACAAGCAAATTCTTAATCTGGTGGCCAGGCCCGTAAACATAGAGGAGGAGCAGTCCCAGCAGCCCCGGTCCTACACAGGGGTACAACCAGGATAGGGTTTTAAGGGTGAAAATCCCCTTTAGAGCCTAGAGATTTTTTGTTTTATTTATTTGTTTTTTAGGATTTGCATTAGTAGTGCAATTTTGTTATCTTCTATGTCCCTGTTTCAGTCTGACTCAATTTTCCTCTGAGCACTCCTAAGGCAAAAGTGTTAACATTCTGCTTTAACGTGTTGTGAAGCTTTCTCTCTGTAACTCGACCCTAGAGCAAAAACACAACTACTTGTTTTTTTCCACTGCCCATATATTCCATTGAAACAAAACGTGGGATTATTTTATTCCTGTGGAGCTATCTGACCAAAGTAGGGGCTGGTATAACCCTTTAGAGTATGACCCCTACCACTAACTGTTCTGATTCACTAGGGTCTAACATCCTAGGGTAGGGTAGGATGAAGAGATTTTAGGATTTTTTGTTACCACAGGCTCGGCACTAAAATTTGTCCAATGAAGTGGATGTTGTGGTCAAGCTTCCAAGTCTATGACCAGCCCTTTTTCTGAAATTAATTGTGAGCATTCAATGACACATACCATCAGAACAAACAAACAAAAAGTGCTCACTCAGAAAAGACAGGAATACCCCAGAGAGATGAGACACATTTCTTCAGTGTATTACTTTTATATTATAGTTATGTTTGTGATAAAGTGCTTGCATTATTTTTATCTGATAACTCCTCATAGAATTTATTATTTTGTCATTTTTATTATATATTACTTTAGGGTAATTCCATGTGAAATCACCAAACTTCAGGATAAATGGTTGCCTGACCATTTTATAATTTTTTTGTATTCTCATCATAGTTAGTACCTTAAGTAAGTAAACCAAAATAATTTTTAGCTGTTGTTTTTTTATCTGCCACCATTTTGAAAGTGGGCCTATTTTTACTTGCCACGACAGGCAAAAATTCAAGTTTTCGGGGGTTCATGGAAATGGCTGCAACTCTTTAACTACTTAAGATAACTTAACAAACTTTTTTACTATGAAAGTAGACATTTTCAGCTTTCAGAAAAGATGTTGAAGTCGTGTGTGTAGCTTTTGGTCTGAGTAGACTGAAGTGGACTTAAATTCGGTAAATGTGATTTGCAAAATCACCATTTTTAGACAGCTATAACTCAAGTAGGGCTGAAAACCACAAAGTGAAAAAATTTTCTGGTCAACTTTGGAAAGCCGGCTTCTAATCCATCAGGAAAAAATTTCATGTTTTGAATCACTTCCTAATATTTTTAACCCTAAATTTGCCAAAATTATGTATTTCAAGGTCAAAAATCTTAAAAGGGTGGCCTGCAAAAAATTTGACAATTTTTCTATGAACTCATCTATTGATATCCAATCAGTGGTATGAATTCCATTTTGTGGTTCAGTGTAGTTTCAGAATTATGAGTGCTTAAACTCAGGTAAAGAAACATTCACGTTCCCAAATTTGCAAAAATTGCATATTTCAAGGTCAAATATCTTCAAAGGGCGACCTGCAAAAAAATTGACAATTTTCCTGTAAATTGACCGATTAGTATCCTATCAGTGGTATGAATTTCATTTTGTGATTCAACATGATTTGAGACGTCTGGGTACTTAAAAATCTGGCAAAAAAAATTCCCAAAATTGTGGCAAAAAAATTCCCAAAATTGTAAAAATTACATATTTCAAGATCAAATATCTTGAAAGGGAGACTTACCAAAAACTTGAATTGTTTTCTGTAAATGCATCTGTTGATATCCTATCAGCAGTATGAATTTCATTTGGTGGTTCAGCATAGTTTCAGAATTATGAGTACTTAAACTCTGGTAATAATAATAATAATAATAATAAAAAAAGCACTGTCACAGAAATCGGTAAAGGATGTTTTTAGGCTATTTTTATTATGGGCAAATGTTATGCATATAATTAAAAACATTCTTAAAAATGTTACATTTTAATACTTTAAAATATGATATTATATGAGCTTACCTTATAAGTTTTTAATATATGTATAACAGTTTCCATGAATAACAGCTTAAAAGTATCTTTTATTGAATTTTTGCAAAGAGTGCTTTTTTACCACAGTTTAATACTCATCACCCTGAACCACAAAATGAAATTCATACTACTGACAGGATATTAATAGATGAGTTTACAGAAACAATTTCAAGTTTTGGGTAGGTCCGCCTTTCAAGATATTTGAACCTTGATATATGTAATTTTTGCAATGTTGGGAATGAGAGTGTTTGTTTTTTTATATCAAAGTTTAAGTACTCAGAATTCTGAAACCACGTTAAACCATAGAGTGAAATCCATACCACTGACAGAATACTAATAAGGCGAGTTTACAGGAAAATCGTCAATTTTTTTCCAGGTTGCCCTTTCAAGATACCTGACCTTGTAATATGCAATTCTTGCAAATTTGGGAATGAGAGTGTTCCTTTACAGTTTTAAGTACTCATAATTCTGAAACCACACTGAACCACAAAATGAAATTCATACTAATGACAGGATATAAATAGGTGAGTTTACAAAAAAATTTGCAGGTTACCCTTTTAAGATGTTTGACCTTGAAATATGTAATTTTTGCAAATTTGACAAATTTAGGGTTAAAAAATTTAGGAAGACTTAAAGCATGAAATTTTTTTCCTGATGGGCTAAAAGCTGGCTTTCCACAGTTGGTCAGAAAAAAAATCAGTTTGTGGTTTTCAGCCCTACTTGAGTTATAGCTGCTTAAAAATGGCAATTTTGAAAATCACATTTGCCGAATTTAAGTCCATTTCAGTCTACTCAGACTAAAAGCTACACACGACTTAAGTATCTTTTCTGAAAGCTCAAAATGTCTACTTTCATAGTAAAAAAGTTAAGTTACCTTAAGTAGTTAAAGAGTTACAGCCATTTCAGTGAACCCTCAAAATCCCTAATTTTTGCCTGCTGCGGCAAGTAAAAATAGGTCAACATCCAAAATGGTGGCAGATAAAAAAACAAAACTAAAAATTGTTTTGGTCTACTTACTAATGGTACTAACATGGTGAGAATAAAAAAATAAAATAAAATCGTCAAGCAGCCAGCCCTTGGTGATTTCACGTGGAATTACCCTTTAATTCGCCCAATATGGATACTCATTTTGAGGATACCAATTAAGTGTCCAGTCACATTAGTTAGGACAAACATTTCTTTCACCCAAAGATATCAATAATATATCAATATTGCATATTATTGGCATATTGTGTTCATATAGCATTCATTGATATCATAAATCCCTCTCCCCGAAAAAAATTCTAGTTGCATGCCTGGCTCTACAGCACAGCTGTGTTCAAGGCCAATTGAGGAACAGCTTATGAAAAACATCTAACACATATTCAACGGAAGGCAGATATGGTGATCTTGCAGGACATGGATGGATTTGGTCATCTTGTCCCTAGTGATGACAGCAATAAGTAAGCATGCATTATCCTGCAGGATGGTAGCTTGTGGATAACCTTCTGAAATGTAGTGCAACTGGCCATAAGACATGGCCAGCATATCACTGGGCTGTCATAGTCTCCCTTTATGAGTGCTAGCTGTTGTCAAGTAGTGTGGCATACACTGGAGATCCATCTTTCATCCACAATGTCTCCAGATGTGGATATGATGAATATCACCACTTTGACAGAACTGAAATTTGACTCAACACAATGTGTTGCTATTTCTCTTGCCAGAAAACTACTCTAATACCAGTCTAGCTGAGTCCATCAGTGCCTATGGTTCAAGTCAGTTGTTGATGGAACTCAAGTTGACCATATCTCTGTGTCATGATAAGGTGGCCCATGGTAGTATTCGCAGTTTATTGAATAGTCGTTACAGTTGCTGCTACTTCTGTAAACACCTTACAACAATTAATTATCTGGCAATCTTAGACATGTTTCACACTTTGTCCTTCTATAAGGGCTACATATACCATCTGATGATCACTGGTGCCAAAAGCATCCCACAATTCTAATATCGGAGTTCATGTGTGCAACAGTACGACAACCAGATCACGGAGCCTCATAAGCTTAAAATCCAACCATGGTAAATATATTCATCTGCTACAAAGCTTGACCACAAGGTAGGTATGCAAAGCATCAATACTTTATAAGTCACATCAATCAGTGCTGAGTTAAAGCTCAATTTTAAAAGACTTAAACCTGAATTTTATATAGCAAAATAGGGCCCGGACCCAAACAAGCCTGGAAACTATCACTTAACCTGTTTAGGCTTTAACAATAATAAAAAAAAACCCACCTTTTTAAGACTTTACTCTATTCTCCCTCTGCAATTAAAAAAAAGTTTTTCTGAACTAATCAGTATAAGATATGGGCATCTATTTGTTTCTATAGTAGATAGCCATAAAATTTCCTTTGACCATCTGTTTCCTCCTCAAATGCTTCTGGTGGCAGGGCACATGGTAAAAAAAAAGGCTGTGCTGCAGTTTACACAAGTTGCTCAATAAAATAAATAGGGGGCTGCCACATGGGAGGGTGAAAATTTTCAGTGGTGTGGTATCTGCTATCTACAATTCTTAAAGCTTTTCTATTTCCAAGAACTCCATTAATGCATGGCCTAGCATTTGCTTTCCAAGCCAAAGGATAAATATTCCCTCTCAGTACCCAGATGCAGATGTTAAAGAATTATCTCTATCAACTAAGGAAGTGGAATAAATGTCTCGTATGTTATATCATATAAAATAACAAGAAATGAAGAAAATTCAGAAACTGAGCGTGAACTGTAGTAAATATTACGCAGTCCAAGCTGAATCCAAGGCCAGTTCAGGCCCAGGATTAGCTCATCTGAGTACTGATACTAGACTCTCATTTACAGCTTGTTAGACATCTCTGAAGCACTTAGCCATTTCATGTTTCTCCCCTTTTTTATTTCTCACAAACACCACACGGCTGAGTTACAAACTAAATGATTAACAATTCTCTCATCCAGGGGCACACTCCAAGGATCCAGGCTCTCTCTCGTGAGGTATCGCTTATTCCTTCAATCTTTGTTATTGGCTGCTTATTTTTAAATATTTGTATATTATATATTTTAATTATACATCTAAGAGGCAAAGCATGGCAACCTATCTAATATGATGCTGGTGCTCCTTGTGCCACCAAAACAGCTATTACCCGGCAAGGCATAGACACTACCAGATTTCTAAAGGTGTCTTGTGACATCTGGTACCAGCATGTGCATATTGGATTTGCTGTTCCAACACAAACCACAGATGCTCAATTGGATTGATGTCTGCGGAGCCTGGAGGCGAGGGCAATAGCTAGAAGTCTTCCTCACATTCCGCAAATCATTCTCGAACAACCTTGGCAGTGTGGCATGGCACATTACCCTGCTGAAAGAAGAAACTGCTAGAGGGGAATACTGTTGGCATGAAAGAATGTAATTGGCAGGTGGGACATTCCACGTCAGATCAATAAAAAAAAATAAGTTTTTGACCTCACCATTTCTGATTTTGATGAAATTTGGTATGAAGCACACATATGACAAGGTAAGTAATTCTGCCAATTTTCAGATTTTTATTTTGAAAATTGTCCAAGATACACACATAATAAAAATCAAAATTTTCGTAAAAAAGGACAAACTCGCACACTTATAAATGGCTGTAACTGTTTTCCTAATTGTAGTACAGTGACAATTGAAACACAGCTGCAAAGCTAAAGCGTTGAGCTTTCTATAGATACCATATGTGACCTTCTTACAACAGATTAAAAGTTTCAAGGTCATCCACTGTGACCTTGAATATCTCAAAACGTACCATCTTAAAAAATTACGAAAAAAATATATTTTATTGCTACAACCTTCTTCTACCCATGTGCCAGATATTAGGCTGGCACTGGCAAGGCAGTGTAGGATTAATAGGAGTATATGTCCTCCAGGTTAGGTTCGGACAAATGTACAATAACTGTTTTCCAGATGCATGTATGTATTAATTTCACAATGTGTTACAGGTTATATTAGTGGTGTACACATACAAGTGAACCGCTTGGTTAATAAGGTTGCAAACCAAAAGAATGTGATGCCATCTTGCTAGTGACCATCTCTATTTCGCTTCTCTCCATAAAATATGTCCGACCTGTTGCTATTCGTAGGTCAACCTTCATAATGACCGCTGTTTTATCCACTTCTAATATATCTGGCTTCTGTGGGTATGTGAAAGACACTGAAGGTCCATGTGGGTGCAGAAAACTTATCTTAACTTGTTCTGTATGAATGTTCACATCCAAAACACAACCAACCCACCACTGGTTATCATACTCAACAATAACATAGCCACGAATATCCTCCAGATCCAGTTCTATTGGATTTAGCAATACTGACTCAACCTTGTATTCAGTTGAGTTTGAATACATCTTGGTTTTAATAGCTGTGCAGCTTACTGGTATTACACAGTGAAGTTTTTGAGTACCAGGAATTGGTCGAGCACTAGCATGACGTATCTCGAGGAATTCCTTGTGGTTCTCATAGTCCTTGTCCGTGCTGTATTTAAAATGGCACGAAGAAATGTTTCTGGAAGCCCAATCATACAGTTGTTGCGGTGTCATAATTTGGTCATTGTATGAACACTGAAGGCTGGCACGTGCAGCTAATCTCTTAATGGTGCCTACCACGCCATCACATGGCCCCTTTCCATGTGAGGTGGCAAAGAAATGCCACTCAGCTGTGATACCAAAATCTACATCATGATGGCACAGATTGACAAAATTCTTCCTGTTCTTATACTGTGAGGCTGCACCATCTGAGAAGTAATAGATGTGTTCTACTTTCTTGTCAAAATGTGATGATATAAACTGCAACAATTGGCTCTGGAAAAGGTGAACACTGATAGTGTCATGCTTAAGACATTCTGAGATGACAACAAAAGAAACATGATCCAACTGAAGTGTGTATGAACTTTTGTAGTACATGACGAAAGGGTGAATAGTAGCTTGGGAATTGTTCCAGTGGTATCCTTGGACTGCATCCTGCAGTATGAAGGAATAATTCTCAGCAAAATCGCACAACACAACACACTGATTATCATCAAGGTTTTCTTTCAGATTTGACAGAAAGTATGACTGCTGAATAGCTATAAAAGAATGTGGCAATAGCAATTTCACTTTTGATTCAAAGGTCTCAAGGAATTCTTCTACAGTGTTACAGACTGTCATAAGTGTTGTGCGATCAGTTGTAGTCCACAATTTATATACAATTTCATCAATCCCATTCATGGTGAATAAGCTACTTATTTTCTCTAGTAAGTGTGCTATACCAGGACAAGAATCACACTTGAAGAAGAAGCATTCTGGAAAAGGAGGGTTACCAGTTATTCTTGCAAGGCAATCTTTGTATGTCCTGACTGGTAATTCAGCATTTTGAGTTAAGTCTTGCAATTTGCACCCTGCTAGCATAAGTTTTACATTTTCATGAGCACAACACACACAGACACAGTGTGTTCCACTTGCACCAGCCAGCACACAATTCTTTGGGCGTAAACCACAGAACTTTGAAAACCCTACTTTGACATTAGGATTCTTGTCTTTAAATATCTCTTTCAAATTTCCTAGAATAAGACATTTCTGTTTTTGTACTTTTGATCCTGATTCCATCATTGCAACAAAATCTTTTTCCTGGTAAACAACGGCGCACTTCATCACCAGGGCTCGACAAAACCCGGGCGCCAGGTTGCCATGGCGCCTAAAAATTTCATGCGGGCGACAAGAATTTTTTGCGTTTAATTTATGTATTTAACAGATGTGGTTTTCCTATTCTGAAGTGGGAAAATCTACTTTGTCAATGTTTTTACTGTAATTAAATTGATGAAAATGGCAAACAGCTTTTGCGTGAAGAGGGAAGTCCCGCAATTTACCAGTGACTAACTAGATCGGCGCGTTTGTATCTGTTGCATACAAAAGCTGCTCCGTAGTTAGGGCGCTGAAGCGTTCAAGGCACCAGCTGTTATCAAGGTCTCCTCTGTGGGTCAGGTCGTGACCTTCGGTTGAGGTGATCTGCTAAAGTAGGAGGAGCTTGCTCCCCGCAGAGTTAGTGGTGTCTGCCACTGCAAGCACGTACAGAGCGTGTATTCTGGTATGATTGTGATCAAAATTATTAGAATGTCAGGAAGGTACTTTATGACAACTACACCGGGTCAGAATAAAAATAATTATCCATTTCCTTTGTAGTATACTCCTATAACTAAAATTATAATTTTTCTCTTTAAAAACACTTCAATCGGGACTCGCATGTAGCTTCTAATATATTTAATTCTTCAGACTTATACAACTGCATGTGAAATAATTTATATACCTACTGGATTATTTTATTTTAATCATTTTAGCATGTATAAGGCTGTGTGAAAGAGAAATTAAATCACCAGTGGTAATAACTTTACTTTTCCCCAATTGCTCTGTAATGGTTTAGCGGAGAGGGACTGTGTTATTTCCTTCAATGCTATTTTCGATGCTGGCTCAATTATTATTAATTACTAGTCGTGAATCCCATATTCATAACGAGATTCTTCCACGTATTCGTGGAATTCCGCTTTTTTGCCATCATTTGGGTCATTTTCCAAACCGATGCAAAACTGAAGAGAATTTCTTGGGGGAGGGGGTGTCTTTCCCATTTGAGGACGGTATATTCGTGTTTCGAAAGCGTAAGTTAACGGAGTTAAACAATTTCCCCCACAATAGTGGGGTTTTTTCTCGCGATGTTTCTTATACCCAGTATTGTTGTTAAATATCATTTCATTCCATAAATATTTGTTTTTGAGCTTGAAAATTTTGCCAAAAACGGAAGTCAGGCGGAGTAAAGTTATCTCCTGTAATCACGACCCCCCCCCCCCCCGCAATGTTTCTCCTCTCCTGAGTTGTTAAATGTTATTCCCCTTGTGTTGTATTTAAGCTTCATAAGCGAGGGGGAATTTCCAAAAATGAAACTGAACGAGTTGGAAAATTTGTAAGAAATGATGCATGGTGTTCAAAAGCATTCATGTTCTCAAAGTTGCACCATTTACATGATGTATTTGTTAAGCTTTGATAACATGAAGTCGTGCAGGAAAGTTTTCAGCATGACAAATGAAATTGTCATTGGAGGAAAAAAGAAAGAAAAGCGACAATGAAGAAATCGGGAAAGAATGATAGCAGAAAAAAATAAGAAATTACAGAATGAAAGCTCTGCAGCTGCAGTCAACAAAAGAAACGGAAAGTAGTTCGCATTCTTGCTGCGAAATTTGATTTTTCACCCTGTTAAAAAGTTCCGCATTTTTTTTTTTTTTTTTTTATCTTTCGTTGGTCTCGTATGCATATTATTTCCCAAATTGCACAGTACAAATACTTGCCTTTATACCGTATTATTCCTCCATTTGCTCCTTATAAATTCATTACTCAGGTGGCTTTTATTCGTCTTCTATTATTTCCACATTTCCAAAAACAGCTGTTTAAATGCACTTTTATATCTTGCTATGATTTTTATAATTGTTACCTCTGCTTTATTTATGAGTAATAGTTGTGATAATATTTTCAGTACTTCTGAAATTGCTTCGTATTAAAGCATGCGGAGTGGCTTGTATTAGAAACTAGATGCCTTCAATGTAGCCTAGTGAAAGGTTGAAGTGGAGTACGTTCCACATTATAAGTGTAAAATAATAAACCACAGAAGTTATTACCATACTTCTGTGGTTTATTATTTTACATGAAACTGATTTCTTGTCAGATCGTACTTTGATGTAATCATTCCGCAGGCCTTTTCTTGGAAGTTAATATTTGAAAGTGCAACTGCAGATGGCTTTCCATTTTCTGCTAGCAACTGCTTTTAATTTTTTCTGTTAAATGTTTTAAGGCCATCCAAAAATAAAGGAAAGCTGCTTCTCCCGTGCCGCTTGATCCTACAGGTGGGACGCACGCGTCAATAATAGCAAGTGTGCGTGCTCAAAGCAATTCCTCCTTTAGTGGAGAAGCACACTCTGCGCTTGGAAGTGGGAACTCGTAACTTATCAGGAGCGAATGGGCTGATGGCTGAAGCTTCGGCAATTACGCTTGCCGACAACTACTGCCTTTGTTCAGCGGATTGAATTTTACATCAATTTTTTTTTCTTCGGATTTTGTATGTTGCAACAGAACTTTTAAGCTTCAAAGTTAGCTGAAATTCAGTTGTGCAGGAAGAGTTTTGACCAGGCCCGTAGCCAGGCATAGAAATTAGGAGGGGGCGGTAGGTCATTGAGGTCGGACGGCTCTCCTCTGGCTACGACCTGGTTTTGACCTCTGTCTGTCCGGTTTCTTTTGCACCCTTCCTCTAACGCATGTCGCAAGTCGGCAAAACAAAGCATGTGACTAAACATTGACCTGGGGCGAGTTGCAGCGGAAAACATTCGATTTATTTCTCTGGCACCACTTTCATTGTTCCCCTTCTACCTTACTCTCCCTGCAGGCAGATAGCGTCACGAAAGGTCGCGTACCTGCAAACTGGTTGTCATTAACAGAGAACCCTTCTATGGTGATAGTTCAACTTTAGTCACATGCTTACGCATTTTATTTTATTTTGGTTTCAAGATTCTGTTGTGATTTTTAACCTCAGCTTTGTGTGTTTTATTCATTTCAAAAAATGAAACGAGCAGCTGCAAGCAGAGATTTGGAAAATGGGAAGCAATCCCGTTTAACAAGTTTTTTTGTGATTCCACAAAAAAGGAAAGATCCTGAGCCTTCCATTTCATTAGAAGAAACTGAGGTGGAAGTTAGTACAGAAGATCTGAACCTCCATTCCCCTTCACTGAGTCAGGCATACAGTGGAAAAAGGAGTAAATTTCAAACAGCATGGTTAAAGGATTTACTGTGGCTTACTTTTAATGAAAGAACAGGTATAGCACAATGTGAAATATGTGCTGCATTTCCTGGGATAGCGGATGTCAGTTCGAAAGTGGTAAAGGGTTTTGTTGGACCTTTCAAACTGGAAACATTTAAAAAACATGAGAAGTCATATCAGCATCAGAAATGCATGGTAGCACAAAATGCAGAATTACATCCAGAAACTACCCCTATTGCAGTGTGTGTAAAAAAATGGATCAAAAAATGTTTGAGCACATGAAATCTGTTTTTAATATTGCCTATTTCATTGCTAAAAATAATAAACCTTTTAGCGACTTGGAAGGGCAATTGTTATTGGCAGAAAAATTAGGTATTGAAGTCAGAAAAGAATATAACAATGACAAAAGATGTAAAGAATTTGTGTCTTATATTGCAGCAGGGATAAGAAATGAACTGATTTGTGAACTGAAAGATCAGCATTTTGTAAGTTTATTGTTGGATGGATCAACAGACAAAGGAGGTGTAGAAGAACTTATATTATATGCAAGATATCTGAAAGACAAAGAAATAAAAGAAGTATTTTTATCCATCATTCCACTTGAAAGTGCAACTGCAGATGGATACATGAAAGCAATTTATAGTGAACTTGAAAGACTAGAGCTGTCAGAATGGTTAAGTTCCCATCATCTGATTGGTATTGGGACTGATGAAGCAGCCAGTATGATTGCTGAGAATGGTGTAGTTCAGAAGATTCGTCAAACATTGAGCCATGTGGTAGGTGTTCACTGTATTGCACACAGATTAAACTTAAGTGTCTTGAGTGCTGTAAAAAATGTAAAATTCATTGATGACATTGATACAGTTCTTAAGAAACTGTACAAATTTTATCGGTCATCACCAAAGAGAATGCGTCAACTGAAGCAGGTATCTGAAATTTTGCAGGGCCAACTTTTAAAATTTCAATTTCTCTACAAAGTAAGATGGGTTGCCAGTAAAGTTGGTGCACTTGCTGCTCTGGTAAAAGATTGGAAATGTGTGGTGGTACATCTTGAAGATATTTCTAATGAGAAAGGTGATGCTTCTGCAGTTGCAAAGGGTCTGTTGAAGAAACTGAAGGATTTCAGGTTTGCCCATATGCTACACTTTCTGTTAGATTATCTTACTGTATTTAAGAACCTGTCTCTCATATTTCAAAGGCAAGAACTTTTCATGAGTGCTGTTGAACTGCACATAAAAAGTACTGTAACAACACTCACTGCATTGGTCGATGTTCCTGGTCATTATGAAGACATGTTCATCAGTAGCACAACACTGAAAGGCATTTATCAAGAAGTGCAACTGCATGGACTGAATGCCAGTTCAAGTACTTCCTTTGAAGTTGACAAAAAAACCTGGTGCAATGCAGAGCACAATATTTACAGGAAAGATTTCTGAACAATCATAACATCATTCAACATTGCAGGGTTTTTGATACCTTCACGTGGCCAACAGGAAAAGATCTGGAGAAGTTTGGAGTTGATGAGATAAGAGTCCTAGCTCAACATTTCAAAAAACAATTATCATCTCCAGATATGAATAGCAAAACATGCATAAATCTTCTCCAGAACGAATGGTATGAGTTTAAGGTGCTTGGACAAGGGATGAAGCTCAGTGAATTGTTGAACAAAGTGATGTCTAACAGTGACAAATTTCCAGTTTTAGGGAAACTCTTATCAATAGTGTCAGTATTGCCTGTTTCCACTGTAAGTTGTGAAAGAGGTTTCAGCTTGGTGAACCTTATTAAAAACAAATCTCGATCATCAATGGAAGCGGAGAGCTTAAATGATTTAATGATGATCAACTTTAATGGCCCCTCCTTATCTGAATTTGACCCTTCAAAGGCTATTGACAGGTGGTATTTTGGTGCTAAAACCACAAGACATATTCATGGCCATAATAGGGCATCTGGGATTTAGTTTTCTTACAATGCTCTTTTTTTTTTTTTTTTTTTTGGCTTTTACTCAGTAATTTAATTCTATCTCATTTGTTTAAAAAACGTTTCCACATTTCAATCCTTCAATTGCTGCACAATATCAGCTAATATTAATATAATTTAATTGAAAGCAATATCATAAACAGTCTCCATATTATAGGAATTGTGAAAAATCACCTGCTTTATTGTCATAAGTAAATTGAAAGGCAAATATAAATTCAAAGACATAATTCTAAAGAAATTATGAGTCATGCAGCAAACTTGCTGCACGTTGTGGTTCTGGAACTGAAATATCTTTGTGATTTCAACAAGCTCCTAGACGTCAGGTATGTTTCTTATCGATATGATTCATGTTATTTGTCAATGGTATGTAAAATACATTCTACTCGATTATATATTTTTATGCTGCCCAGATTTCTTAAAATTGAGAGTAAATAAGAGGTAAAAAAATAAACCTTATGTCTTCCCCTTTCTGTTTATTGATATTTTATCAACTTTAAAGACCCCCACCCCACAACCCCCTGCTACACAACCCTGGCTCCTAAATTTTGGAGGTGGCTCCTAAATCTGAATCATATTTGTCAAGGCCTGTTCATCACTATTATAGTATGCAATGCAATAACGTTTTCAACTGTGCTGTCACTGAGAGTTTTCCCAGGCCTAGGATTTGGAGTTGCTAAAATATCCTGCTCTTCCACAAGATTTTTAGACTTTCGTGCCATGTAATATGTTACACCAAATTCTTCCTGAATTTTATTAATACTCCAGGTTCTAGGTAATATTGTTAGTATTTGGACTTTAACACTGCTAGAGTCTGTTTCTTGAAATTTTTCTTTCAACTGTGAAATCATGACCGATTCATCAGACACTGTCACAGGATTATCACATTCTGGAACACCTATGTAGTCTTTTATCACTTCACCAATTTTCTGATATTTCTTCTTACTGTACTGTCCAACACCTAATCTTTTTTTTTTTCACAGGAGATTCACCTAGAGAAAGTAACATATCATTCAGACTATCCAAAGTTGTGTCTCTGTCAGTCCATATCTCACTCTTCACCACTCCTTTTGAATTATCTTCACTTAACCGAGGTTGTCTGCCTCTGCATCTGTTTCAATTATACATGAAGGACCTGGCATTTCAGAGATAGATTTTCTGCATGAACTACATATTTTCTGTTCTAATGTTATATTTGGACATTTCTGAACCATCCAAGGCTGTACTTTTCTCAGATTCTTTCTAAACCTTGTGTGTCCACTTTTACCCAGAGGATTGCAACAAAAAATTTGACTTTTAAAGTCCATTTTGGTTAATGAAACTGCACCTGCAAAAAAAATGATAAATAAATATAGTTTGATAAAAAGAAATTGATTAAATAAAGATAACAATAAAGATAAAATGAAATAACAATTAAACAGTTAACAATGTTACAGATAAATTGATAACCACACACTCACAAGCTCAGAATTGAAATAACAGCACATGTAAAATGGTGTACCAGTAAGATTTCTCATTGGCTGTAATAAAAAGCCTTGCCATTGGCTGTAATAAAAAGCCTTGCCATTGGCTTTAATAAGAAACCCTGTCATTGGCTCTACTAAGAAGCTTTGTCATTGGCTAAGAAAAAGCCCTGCCATTGGCTAAAATGGGTGGAGTTTCAATCTCTGATCTTAAAGATTTGTTGACATTATTTACTGCTGAAAATTGTGTCTATCAAGTAAGATTGCTGTCACATAGCATATTTCTGATAAATCTGTTGATCTGTTATAATATATACACATTTCATGTATAATAAACACAAATCCTCAACGTAAGATATATTTATTGCATGGTATGTCTCTGTGCCTTACATACAGAAGGGTGCAGCATGACACTCCTATTATGACGATTATGGGCAAAACACGTAACAATATTAACAAATAAAGGTAACTTGATCACGCTAGTTACGTTAACTGAAACTTTTATAAAAAGTTCGTAAGTTGGAAGCTTTCGACCTTATCTTAGGTCTTCATCACGCCAATGGAGGACTAAGATTGTTGCCAGATTCTACATTTGAATTTTTCTTATTTTTGTTGCCAAAACTTAGAATTGATCTCCAGATCAACGGAATGTAGAGAGGAGATTCGGAGTTCCAAGTCATTGAGTTGAACATAATTTCTATGCTTTCACGGTAACGGAGGGCAAAACGATTGTCAAAAGAAGCAATTCGTTTTGCTTCGTTCCAGTGGGGAACTGCAGATGTGTCTTCCATTGTCAAAATAGACAAGGCAGTATTGGGATTGGCTTTCGAAACATCTTTTCTATGTTCTAAAATTCTATGGCTAATGCTCCTGTATGTGCTTCCAATGTATAAGTTATCCCCAGTAGAAGAAGAGATAGGAATGCAGTAAACTCCTGGGAGGTTCAGGCTTTCAACTTTGTCCCTATCCCTTTGTAGAAGTTTCAAGATGTGTGGGGTAGATTTAATGGCAAGATGGTAACCAAAACTTCTAAAAAGAATCTGTAACTTATAAGCATAGGAAGGATGGTAAGGAACAGAACCACAGAATTTCAGGTCTTCTTTCTTGTGAGGAAGGAGGCATTCGATTTTCAAATGGTTTTCATATTTCTTTATGAGGGAGTTGACTATAACAGCAGGGAAACCATGAGAGAGGGCTATTGTAGAAATTTTGGAGAGTTCTTCTTGAAGAGAGAGTTGGTTGTTGCAAATGATATGAGCCCTGTGGATGTAGGACTTCAATGCTGCAAGTTTGTAGAGATGCAGGGTGCAAGATTTGTAGGGAATGATGTTAGTGGCCGCAGAAGGTTTTCGATAGATGGAACGAGTAATGGAGAGATCAGCGTTTCTGCAGATAGATACATCCAGGAAATCAATTTTGTGATTTACTTCCTTAGATATAGTGAGCTTAATGGAAGGAAATTTTTCCGTAATGGAGTTGATCAGTATCTGTAGTTCAGACTCGGAATGTGGCCAGCTAATGAAAATGTCGTCTACATATCTTAACCATAGGGAAGGTTGAAAAGGGTATAGAGGAATGATGGAAACTTCAATATGTTGCATGTAGATTTCAGCAAGCAGAGGGGAAAGAGGTGAGCCCATGGGGAGACCAGATTGTTGCCTATACACAATTTTGTTGAAAACAAAACAACTGTGTTGATGAATAGTGTGGAAACAATCATAAAGATCTTTGATAAGAGGACCGGGGGTTCAAAATGAAGAATCAATTTCTTCATGAGGAGCATGTAGGAATCAAAATATGGTACAGAGGGAAACAAAGATTCTACATCAAGAGTATACAGATTATCACAAGGAGAAAAGGAATTAGGAAGGTTGTGGATGAAGTTTGAAGTAGAGACAACTGTATGAGGATGGTTGGCTGCCAGGGATTTGCATTTGAGGACCAATCTCTTTTCAAGGTTTACTGCTGGAGAAAAAGAATATTCCACTAAAGGTCTGATGGGGTTACCAGCTTTATGCAGTTTCACTTGCAGGAAGAGCCTGGGAGTTCTAAAGTAAGGAGGGGTGATATATCACCAAGGAAGGATTGAAGAGTCTCTTTCTTAGCTAATCTGTCAACTGAGTTTTTGAGTGAGTTGGTGGTGTCTGACTGTAAAGGGATGCAGTTAGCAGATGTAAGAAAAGAAAGCACTTTTTGGTTTAGAGTTTCTTTACCAATGATGACTGGGCAACCAACTTTATCTGCTTTGCATACGGCTAGGTCATTTTCTTGAATAAATGACCTGAATTCTTTTAAACAAGAAGAAGAGTACTTGATTGGCACAGAATTTTGCTTGGATAAGATAACAGCAGCGTTGGCACGAAGTATAGGCTGCTGAACAGTCTCAGTTCTGTGGATGGCTGATTCTATAACTTGCAACTCCGAATCTCCTCTCTACATTCCGTTGATCTGGAGATCAATTCTAAGTTTTGGCAACAAAAATAAGAAAAATTCAAATGTAGAATCTGGCAACAATCTTAGTCCTCCATTGGCGTGATGAAGACCTAAGATAAGGTCGAAAGCTTCCAACTTACGAACTTTTTATAAAAGTTTCAGTTAACGTAACTAGCGTGATTAAGTTACCTTTATTTGACACTCCTATTAATCCTACACTGCCTTGCCATAGCGGTGCCAGCCTAATATCTGGCACATGGGTAGAAGAATGTTGTAGCAATAAAATATATTTTTTTCGTAATTTTTTAAGATGGTATGTTTTGAGATATTCAAGGTCAAAGGTCACAGTGGATGACCTTGAAACTTTAATCTGTTGTAAGAAGGTCATGTATGGTATCTATAGAAAGCTCAATCCTTTAGCTTTGCAACTGTGTTTGAATTGTCACTCTACTGCAATTAGGAAAAAATTTACAGCCATTTATAAGTGTGCTAGTTTGTCATTTTTTACGAAAATTTCGATTTTTATTATGTGTGTATCTTGGACAATTTTCAAAATAAAAATCTGAAAATTGGCAGAATTACTTACCTTGTCATACGTGTGCTTCACACCAAATTTCATCAAAATCAGAAATGGTGAGGTCAAGAAGGTGATTGATCTGACATGGAATTAATTGCTTAGGTGGTAAACATCAGTTTCCTGCACATGAATGAATGTAGTATTCTTCCTAGAGCCTTTTTACTGGGCGACCCACCCAGCTAATTTTTTTCTGCCGCCCAGCTAAATTTCATTTAATGAATGTTTTCACAACACACATAGTAAGAGTAGAAAACTTACTCCCACATCATCATCATCATCATTGTCAACCATTACCAATCCACTGCTGGACGAAGGTCTCCCCAAGTTTCCTCCACAACGGTCTGTCTTGTGCCAGTCTCCTCCATGTCACTCCCGCATATTTACGAATTTCATCCACCCATCTCCCATGTGGTCTTTTTCTGGGTCTTTTTCTGTCCCTTGGAATCCAATCTAAAATTTCGGCTGTCCATCTATGGTCTGTCCTTCTGGCAGTATGTCCAGCCCATTGCCATTTCAGGGATTTAACTCTGATCATGATGTCTTCCACTCTCGTCATTTTTCGGATCCACGAGTTCCTCTTCTTATCTCTCCTGGTTATACCAAGCATGCACCTCTCCATGCTTCTTTGAGTTGTCTGCAGCCTTTGTATGTCTCTTTTAGTTAAGGTCCACGTCTCTGCACCATACGTAAGCACTGGAAGGATGCATTGATCAAACACTTTTCTTTTAAGACATAATGGCATATTGCTCTTGAAAATTATGCTGTTTCTTCCAAAAGCTCTCCAGGCAAGTTTTGTACGCCAATTAATTTCTTCATCAATGTGACCCTCAGTTGATATCTGCTGTCCAAGATAAACATACGGATCTGTTATCTCCAGTTTTTCTCCATCAATCGATAAATCTTCATTTCTTGTAAAAGCATTGAACATCACTTTTGTCTTCTGAAAGTTCATTTTTAATCCCACTTCTTTACTCTTGTCAGCAAGTTCCTGGATCATACTCTGCAGCTCTGATGGGGTAGTTGCAACAATGACTACGTCATCAGCAAAACGAAGGTGGGTTAGATAATCTCCATTAATCTTTATCCCTTTGTTTTCCCAGTTCAGTGATTGAAAGACATTTTCCAATGTGGCATTAAAGAGCTTCGGAGATATGGTGTCACCTTGTCTCACTCCCTTTCCAATTTTTATGTGTGTTGTATTTTCAAACAGCCGAATCTTTGCACTTGCATTTTCATAGATATACACTATAAATATTGGTGAAAACGACTGAAATCTGTATTGAACATGATTTATCAGTAAGTATTTAATAAGTACAATCATGTTAAGCAAAACATCCTTTCTTTCTTTTTTTTTTTTTTTGATTGAGGAAGGGGTCATTTTAAGTGCCATCCAGCTAAAATTTCTTGCCACCCAGCTGTAAAAAAGCTTTAGGGAGAACACTAGAATGGACCCAGGGTTTCCACGCAGAGCACTACCCAAAGCATTATACTTTCTCCACTGGCTTGTTTTCATCCCATGGTGCATCCTGGTGCCAACACTTCCCCAGGTAAATGATGCACACATATCCGGCCATCTACACGGTGCAACAGGAAACAAGATTCATTGTGACGGATTACCTTCATTCAAGATCCAGTTTTGATGCCCGCATGCCCATTGTAGGTGCTTTTGATGGTGAATTGAGATTTGCAGGAGCACTCAGAGAGGGCTACATGTGTTCAATGTACTGTGTTGTGACACGTTACGCCCATCACCAGCATTCGAGTAATTGACGAGTTGCATCACAGTATCCCTTTTGTTGGCTCGTACCATATGGGATAGCCTTTACTCACCTCTAGCATCAATGAACCACTACCTTGCTGGCAGTTCATGGTTTTTCCCTACTCAGGTCACTTTTTGAGATACCAACTACGACTGACCATGAGCACTCCACAAGCCTTGCCTACTCTCGAAAATGCTTTGACCCAGTCATCTAAACATTAAAATCTGGCCTTTCTCAAGCTCGTCTAAGTATGCTGCCTTTCCCATCTGAACAACAATAACACTGCTTAAGGTGGTTCCACCTAAAATCTCTGCCTTATGTTTCCAATGGTAAAACGTTTTTACATATTTTTTGCAATTAATGTATTCGCAAGGATGAAAATTTGCACATCGATAAAACTAACTTTAAGTTATAAGCATGGGATACTTAATACTTGCTGAAACATAGCCTTAATTAAGCAATCCAAAATATGTTTGTCTACTGACGTCATGAATGTACAGGTTACGCCTTATATTAACAAGTATGAACATTACTCAAAGAAAAATGATTGATTTTTAATATAATTATGGTTATGTTTTAGCAAGTGTTAAGTATCCCATGCTATAACTTAGAGTTAGTTTTATCGATGTGCAAATTTTCATACTTGGGAATACATTAATTGCGAAGAAAATACATACAGAAGTTTCACCATTGGAAACATAAGGCAGAGATTTTAGGTGGAACCACCTTAACAGAGCTCAGTATCAAGTGTTATTTATACCATTTCATGACCTTCACACAAGCTGTCGTTTACCTGCAGTTACTTTGATTTGCCCAAAGATGCACTGGTCATAATATTTTGTCGCATTGGTGTATACTTTACAAAGCGCTTGAAGAGCACCTTAATATGGCAGATATTTTCCCTGGAGGGTTTTTATTTGCATCTTCAATATTTTGGGCGACCCTCAAAAGAAATCCTGGATGTGCCAATGTGTGTGTGTGTTGGTTCATTTTTTCGTTCACATCCCTACACAGATACACATACCAGGGTTGGATTTTTGAAGTGACAAACATCTAAAACTGGTTTAAACCATCAAAAACTCATAACTAATGCTTTTAAATAATGTGTAAGCATTATTAGATACACTAAATAGTACAAAACTTACCTTCAAGCAAACTGCAATGTTTGTCTTTATTTTTAATTATTATTTTATTACAATCGTTAAGAGCAGAAAAGTGGAAAAATTTTCTTTAAAAAATCATGCAACTGCCAATGAATTAAAGAACTAGTAGTCTGGTTCATTTTTTTCTTCATAGCATCAGATAGCACATAACTAAATTTGCACATTTGTTGACACCTAAATGCTTCCTGGGCTTAGAAGTGTATAAATCCAAAATTAGAAAATACTCTTTAAACGGAAGTCGAGCTTGCAGGACTTGAAAGCAAAAACATTGCTAGTTCAGCAAGTTTAGAGGCAGGCTAAGTTGTAAAGCCATTACATTTAGAAATTCTTTTCACCAAATCATGGGATTTGTATTCCTTCCAGTAGCACTGAAATAAGAAGGAGGGAAAGGCATTTCATCAGCTTTGTATGCAATCAACACAGGGAAACATCTGTATGGATGAATAAAGTCTGTATCCCTTCTTGGGATACTAGAACTCCTGTTTTATTTTCAAACTGACAATCTGTTTCCACACTAATGTATTATAGATTTAGAGTGCCCAGCTAATACTGGATTTGTTGTGAAGACAAACTTGATGCTATTTTGTTTCATTAACAAAATAACACATTCCATTTTGAAACAAACACAAATTTTGGTTCAGAAAATATGGTTTGACTCATAATATGCTTGAATTTACTGTATGATTTAACAGGAATTTTACCACATTATTTATATATAAGTACTTTAGAAAGTAAACATTTTATTCTTTAATAATTCTATAGTATACCAGTTATTTATTACTCACATATTATTGACATTTTAAACATTACATGATTGCAATTTATTAGGTATTTTTATATTAAAATGCAGTATTTGAAGTTTTTGACAGGTTTTTGACAGAAGTTGTTGATGTGACGGTTAAAACCGTCAAAAACCTGCCAACCCTGACACATAATGATATGTATGCCAGTCAACTCCTTGTGGGTGGGGTGATTTCAGTGTCAAGCAGTGTATGCAGAGATGTGTACATATCTATTTATTTGCTTACAGAACTGGATGGGCATGCAGAAACAAAAGAATTATCACTCACATCAATATCAAATTCAGGGAGGTTCAAAGTCTCCCGAAACAATGAACAAAACTGAGCAATGCTGGCTACTTCCCACCATTGCTGAAGCTCTGAAATATGAGAAAACATTTTTAATATTTCAAATACATATATGTACATATTTCAAACATAATGCAACAACAAATACTGAGGACAGCATGAGAATAGAGAAAAGACTCACTTTGTATTCATCTAGCAGTCCATTAGCAGCACAAAAATAAATTTGAAAAAGATTTACTCCACCATAAAGGTTAACTACACAGTGCATCAATGTAACAAAACATATGATAGCTATAATCAAAGCATATAGCAAGCTACTGATCATAAATTTAAAAGCATATTAATTGCAGCAATGAAAAAAACACAAGCAAGTCATTGAAATAATTAATAATGCATTCAAGATATTTGTTTCACAAGATTAGACAGTGATGTTTTTACTACTCTAGCAGACAGCTACATATGTATATCTATCAATTCTAGCACTATATTCATTCAATGCAGTTCTATTACAGTAAATAGCTAGCAAATGTAATTTAATTCCACCTCTATTACATCAGTAACATCACCAATATAATGATTAATGAAAGACATCTATGCATTGTTTCACACCTGCACAGTTAGTCAGATCATATAGCAGCATGTGACAAAAAAAAAAAAAAGATATGAAGAATGGAATAAGTGGGTTAATCATCTGTCATAGAAAAATAATGCTTATTCAGTGGTTGCTCTGGCTTTTTTAAAGTATTTGCCAAATGTAACATAAAGTCATGGTCACCAGTTTTTTTTTCTTGTTTTTTTTTTGTTTTGTTTTTTGGGGGGGGGGTATCTTTTTAACGCTCCACTGGAATTATAAAAACCATGAAAATATATAACAGGTCTTATGGATCTTATGTCAGCGATTCTGTCACTCTTTTCACGTAGTCACTTTCCATCTCACGTGCAATGTAAATGATGAAAAAAAGTAACACTCAAATTTAATGTTTCAAATACCAAATCGAATAAAAATTAAAGACTGGTTTTGCTCAGAGCCTCAGACGTCATTAAAAATAAAAAGTAATCGCCAAGATTTCCACCAAACTTTTTTTTTTTTTTTTTTTTTTTTTGTGAATTATGAAGCAGCACGATCCTTGCTGATAATGGTAGTTTATTCAAACTTACTCACATTTTGAATTGCACCTAAATTCTCACAAATGCTTCAGGGAAATGACCCCTGTTTCCTAATACTAACCTGTAGCCCTGCTAACTTTGGTTTAATTAAAATCGCACACATGCTTAAAATTCATTTCGCAAATCAAACTAACAGATGCAGAGGTATGGCATCCCCGACTGAACAAAGTGGTTATATAAGCATGATCTTTTTTACAAAAGACATGCTAATAATGCAGCTTCAGTGCTGTTAACAGACAGGAAAACAGCCTCCACATTTTGCAGGGGGTGGGGAGGAAAATTTGTCAGATATAAGTTATATCAGTAGAAAAATTCTGAACTACAAAACATCATGAAGAGATAATAAAGCAGGAATGGATAAAATTCCAGGACATCACATGTAACAGATTTTTAAGACATTTCCGGGACAACATGGAATTCCAGAACTTCTCCAGGATTTCAATGATGCATACAAACCATGTTTTTTATACCATTTTTAGTTCAAAAATGATAGTTATTGAAGGTTTACTACTTAGCATAAGATACATATCTTCTAATTGATGAATCCTCTTAATCTAAATTTGCTATTCAACCCTAAAACATTTACCATTCATTACATCTCATTTTGAGGCCATTTTAACATTTTATAGATAATGAACTTATTGGAGACCCAACTGGATAGTTGGTATATTGGTAAACAAAACTCTAAAGATGTCATGTAATTTTTATTTTTTCAAAATTTTAAAATTATTATTTTTTAAATATTCAAGGTCAAAGTTTATTTCTGTGACCTTGCATGGGTCAAAATAATTTTTTTCAGCTCATGATTGTTTGTATAAAATACTATTAAAAGAAACTAATTTCAATCTTCTAGCCCAATTAGGTAATGAGATACAGCTACTCACAGATTATCTGGAGGTCACGATTTCCTAATTCTCAAGGTCATGTAATTTGAAACTCTGTGTGTGCGCAGAGCTAATTATATTTTGGATTTATACATAAGTTACATGCCTAGCATTCATACCAAATGTCAAGGAAATCAAAAGAGGTTAGGCTGTGAATCTTGTTGATTTGATTTGACATGGGATGAATGGCCCATTAGCAGGAAGAAATCACACACACAAGGTAGCCTGAGATAGAAAAGGAAGGCTCAAAAAACAAGAGAATGCCTGTTCATTATGTTACACTTCAAGAAGTTTAAAAAAGTTTAAACTCATTGAGCAATGATGAAATCAAGCATATACTAGAGCCAAGTGCTGCATTGCAGGCTAGTAAATAAATATGGACCACTCATTTTTCTTTTCCTCTGTAAATAACAATATATTACATACCAAAATAATTATGGGCTTGGATTATAAGATAGTAGCATTAACTGCAATACTGTTACATTAATGTATACATTATTTATAGTGTTCCCCCTAGGTCGTTTTAGCAGGGTGCAGCATCCTGCCTGTTTTTGACATGTTAAAATTTCCTCTGCCCCCTTTTTGGATGGTAAAATACCAGCTGCCCACCCCTAATTTTTACCCTGCCCTTAGTCTTGTATTGCCCATGCCGTTCCGCAGCTTGTCACGCCCACAATCACAGCTTCAGTCACAAACGTACCCGTATAACTGTCTTGCTACATGTAGATACCAGCAAACCTTACAGTTAACGAGATCTCATAGAAATTGCAACATTTGTTTTTTATTTGGAGGTTTAACAACCACCGTGGGCAACTCAAAGGGCTATGAACGGTCACCCGTCCCTAATTCAGGGCCACTGGACTGGTTCCAAGTAAAGATAAAAATTAGCAGTCATCACTAGCGGCACGACGACTGGATAAAACACGGCAGCCGGTATGAAAAGGTGCTTCACTCACCAGGCTTGAAAATTTGCCTCTCCATATGGTCTGATGGTCAAATTATTTTTTCATTACAAAGGAATTTATTTACATTTTTAAAAAACCTCCTATAAATTTGCAAGGCATTTTCTATCATCCAACTCACACATGGGGAAAAACAGTGCTCTGCTCAGTAAATAAGTGGGTGTGATCTATTTATAGATTCACTCTTCAAGAAAGGGGAGACGGTTTTTTCCCCCATTGAAGTTTGAGCATGAAATAACGACAATGGACATCTGAGTTCCAGCTGTAGCTCTGACGTCACAAACCAACTTCAGCAGCTTGCTTTTATTAAATTTTTCCGAAAATGCATGATTTTGCATTGATTAGTCACTTCCTGCTTATCAACAGACAAAGAGCAATAATTATTACTTTTGTTAACAAAAGAATTGAAGTTCAAAATGGGAACTTGAACTTTCCGTCGCTGTCTTTTGTCCCCCATTGAGTCGCATTTCCTCTGCATGATGAGCACACAGTTTGTGTCTTTGGAACATTAATTTTGCTTTAAACAAACTAAAATGTTTTTGCTCTGCTCTTAATACAACAAAATGTTACTACAGATTGAGAAAACACGCTTTAAGTAAAATTAAATGTAAAAAATCGAAACTGCATTGTTCACTCTGCCGTGATAATACAATCTTATGGGTCACGGAAATGACAGATTCCATCGCAGACGAATTAAGTACCAATTTTAAAATTGAATTTCACTTTGAAAAAGGGGAAGGGGCAAAATGTTTACTATAATGATTGGTTGGTTTTGAAGAGATTGTTAGAAACATGCATTTCGTTAGGAAAAATTCTTAGAAAATTATATCAAGTTTCTCTTTATCATAATTGCAAGATATTAAGAACGAAGAGAACAAACAATAAAAGAAAAAAAAAACAATAAGAAAACAATCAGAAAAACAAACAATAAGAATATAATCACAAAGTGAAATGAGGGGGAATACGCTGCTTATATGCAGCTTGGTAAGAAAATTTAGAAATTCTGAAAATCATGGACGATTATCATCCGTGTTTAAAACAATCACTTTCAGACTGCAATCAAATTAAATGGTGAAGTTTGTTTCCCTGAGCAACAGAACACTGGATGATTCAAAAGAAAAGATTAATTTCTGGTTTTATCTTGGTTACCAGTGAATTCAACTCCAGTTGGAAAATAAGGACAATTTGTTGGCTATCAAATCAAATGCTAATTTTTTTTTATTTTTTTTTTCAGTCATTTGGTTCATATAAATTATCTTCAAATAATTTTAATGTATGCTTTCATGCATTTAATAATCCACTGATTAGAAAGAAGTATGGTAAGCAGCATTTACTTTTTATCCATGAATAGGCAACTAAAAAAATGTTATGTTCTGGTTATAGAAAAAATAGATCTGATTCTTATTGAGTAAATGAATGTTGTTTATGAAACCATTTCAATATATTGAAATCAATTTTAATTTACATTCTTTGGTTTTCATGAAAAAAATATATTAAATGCAAAAAAAAAAAAATTACAAAAACCATAGAGCTCGTACTTCTAATTCTGATATCATCAGAAAACTACTGTCCTTTAAACGTGCATACGTTCATCATATTAGATATTTCAGCTAGATAATGCTTACCTTTGCATTTCTATCTTACTTGACTTTACATTTCCTGCACGTGATCCGGTTGTCGCTGATGTTATCGTTCCAATCGTCCGTTTCAGGTATAGCTGTTCTTGGCGCTATTCTCGTTTAATGCAGGTTTGCTTCACTAAACTTCGATTAGGTTCCGTTAATACCAACTTTTACCGTTTTCTTTGCTCGAAATTTTTCGCCCAAACCTTGGGCATCTTCAGGAGCGTGGCGATTTTGCACCTTTGCTTGTGGGTGCCTTCTCGCTTACTGGGATTTGCTAATCCCCGTTGCCATTCTTCGTTCGTCTCAGATACGCAGTTTGATCGTTTCTATCCTGTCGCCATCTATGTTTCCTCTTTGGATATTTTTTTTTTTTTTTAATACGCTCTCTTATTTGTTTTCCTTTACTTTCTTCTATCTTTGTCTTTCCTCCTTTTCTGTTGTGTTTTTTTTTTTTTTGCTCTTGTTCTTGTCTATTAAGTTCTTTCCATGGGTTAGACAACGTGCTCGGGTCATTCTGGTTACATACTCTATTTTTATATATTAAAATTGCTTCTTCCATCATCAATCGTTTTTCTGATTTTTTATTTCTTTTTAGCAATTTTAGTTCGTCGAATTTCAAGAACGTTTTGTTTTCCAAACAGTGTACTAGTGCCGTTTTTGCCTCTTTTTTTTTTTTTTTTGCCAGTTGGTGATATGTTGCTTCAGCCTTTTTTTTAACCTGTTTTTTGTGCTCCCTATGTATGATATTGGGGGGGGCGGGGAGGGAGTGTGCTATTGGGATTTCGTACGTTCCCGATTCTTCAAGCATTTTTTCCCGCGTTTTTTTTTCACCATCATATTCTTTAATGTGTTCAAGCAAAGAAAACAGTAAAATGTTTTTTCGAGCAAAGAAAACGGTAAAAGTTGGTGTTAACGGAACCTAATCGAAGTTTAGTGAAGCAAACCTGCATTAAACGAGAATAGCGCCAAGAACAGCTATACCTGAAACGGACGATTGGAACGATAACATCAGCGACAACTGGACCACCTGCAGGAAATGTAAAGTCAAGCAAGATAGAAATGCAAAGGTAAGCATTATCTAGCTGAAATATTTAATATACTATATGTAATGGTATTATGCTTAGGATGAGAACAGGGTCAGAGGTTGATTTCAGAAAGGCAGGATAGCGGCGTCTAAAGCTTATGAATACATAAAATGCCCCTTTTTTCCATATATGACTTGTTGTCATCCCAAAGTGCCCTTTTTTTTTTCAGATCTTACAAGTTTTGCACACATAACATGCCCCCTTTTTTTTTAATACAAATGTGCCCTTTTTCAGAAAATTACCCTGCCCTTTTCAATTTCTAGGGTGAACACTGATTTACATGGTATAATGAGATTACATAAAGTATGTGAAATAACTCAAGGTTATTTCATTAAAAACTCTTGTTGCTTTTAAGAGGTCAATGGTGAAACAACCTTGAGTTATAACAACCGTGCAGGGCTAGATTTCGACCAGTAGTTAGTAGCAAATTGCTAGCAAGCAAATGCATTTTGCTAGTGATAAAAAGTGGTTCTAGCAAAAATTGCTAGTGGAAAAATTTTGAGTGTTTTATTGTAAACTGTAAAGCGCCACTGCATTGCACCTGTGGAATATTTTAAACACAAAAAAAGGAACAACTGCTTTCTGGAAACTAATATTTTTTCAAAAGTATAAACGTTATACAAACATTTTGGCACTAATAGAAATATCCAGTATATTTCCCTTATCTACTGCTGCATGTGAGGTGAGGTTCAGTTTCATGAAGAGAATCCAGGGTGATATGAGGGACTTAGTTTAAACTTACAAACATTGAATGCGCTCATGAGTATTGGGGTTGATGGTCTGTCCGAAGACAAGTTTGACCCCAGGCCTGCTGTTTTAAAATGGTATGATGAAAAGACCCGGAACCCAGATCGTAAACCATACGGAAAATAACTTCCAAGATTTTGAATAGTGTTCTTGAATTTTGTGAATAAAGTTAAATAAAAAAACGTTTTTTTTAATATTTGCATTTGAATTAAATTGCTAGAATTAATCTGTCAGGTCATGAAAAGGTGACTTATATCTAAATATCTGTAATCATTTCAGCATTACAATGTGAGAGTTACAGCTGGGTGAAATCAAAATGTGTCATGATTGACTAATGGAGAGGGACATGTTAAGGTTTCTTTTGCATAATGTTAATTAACCTTTGCTAGTAGATAATGCAATTTGCTTAAGTAAAAAATAAGGCCACTAGTAAGTGTTGCTACTGCTAAAAAAATGAAATCAAGACCTGGAAATGGCCTTGGATTTTCAACCCTTATAATGTAATTCCTTCAGTGTTTCACACACGCACGCCATGATTTTATTTTGCTTTTTTTAGCAGTAGCAACATTTGCTAGTGGCCTTAATTTTTACTAGCAAATTGCATTATCTACTAGCAAAAGTTTATTAACATCATACAAAATAAATTTTTCCATCCATTAGTCAATCATGAAAATTTTTGATTTCATCCCTGTAACTGTCACATTGTTGAGCTGAAAAGATTACAAATATTTAGATATAACTCACCTTTTCATTACCTGACAGATTAATTCTAATAATTTAATTTGGATGCAAATACTTAAAAAACATTTTTTTTATCTAACTTTATTTGCAGAATTCAAGAACACTATTCAAAATCTTAAGTTATTTTGCGAATGGTTTACGATCTGGGTTTCTGTCTTTTCATCATACCACTTTAAATCAGCAGGCCTGGGGTCAAACTTTCACATTTTTATTCCTACTGAAACAGTGAACGGCAGATGCTATTCTGGTAGGTCGGGTAGACAGGGTCGGAAGTGGGGGAGAATTAATGCTCTTAGAGTTGAAAAGTTTTACTTCTAGAAAAAGGAAGTAAAACATTTGCAACCTTTTAGATTACAGGAGGCAAATGTGAGCAATAGTGCCTAATTTATTGCGGTTCACTGTAGGGTAGGGGGAGGGGTGGTTCTAGCATGAAAAAAAAATTTTTTTAGTCTTTGGAATGCCTCCCAGCTTTCACCCAGGAGTGAGTTTTACAGTTAGTCATTCAACAAGTTTTGGGGAAGGAATGCGCAGCCGTTGAATTGTTTTCCAGCACGCCACCAAGTTTTTCCCCATGGCACTGATCTTTATTCCACACGGGCAATGCAGTTGGTGCTTTATATTTCACACTAAAACATTCGAAGTTTTCCACTAGCAACTTTTGCTAGAACCACTTTTTATCACTAGCAAAATGCATTTGCTTGCTAGCAATTTGCTAACTACAGGTCAAAATTGAGCTCTGCATACTAGATATTATTTATTTCAGCTATTACTCAGTACATTGCTACTAGTTTTTATTAAAGCATGAGTACAAAAGATGCATTTCATCCTACTGCAGGGGTAGGGGCGATAAAAAAAAAAAAAAAGTTCAGGACCAATTTTTCTTAAATTTCAGGAAATAATTTGGCAGACCTGGTAGGTAAATTAAATCAAATATTGGTACAAATGCAGAAATGCTATTGTTTTACTAAAAAGCTATCTAAATTATTGACCAGCTGTTAGCAGGAATTTTTTCACTTTCAAGGCTAACACCGTCCCTAAAGTTTCAGTGGCTAGGTTTGGCCTAAATTCTGTTCGACTCTTATTGGACAATGATAAAAATTATTTCCGCCGTTGCATTACTGTGTGGCACAACAAGAATAGCATGCAGCATGCATCAGGTATGGCAAAACTTCATACTTTGTTTAGCACCAATTGCACTAGTCATTTTCAAAATGTTTGACCATGCAGTATCAATTGTAGCACTATTCAAAACATCTCCAAATTCATCAATTTGATATAAGGTAAACTCCGATTTTTTTCTTTTTTATTATTGGAGGTTTAACGACCACCGTGAGCAACACAATGGGCTATAAGCAAGTCACTCGTCCCTAATTTAGGGCCACTAGCTCTAGGAAAGGGAGAGAGCCAGTGCCATAAGACAAACACAACATCCATGCCTCACCGGGATTCGAAGGACCCTGCACGGATGAATTGTCATGATCACCTTACAGAGGCTTGTAACTAGGGCGGGGCAGCTGCCCCAAGCACACCTCAAGAGAGGGCGCGAAATCACTGCTTACAGTCTGATTAAAACTGGGATATAAACTTTTGCACCAGTTTCTGGTACAATTTTCTTAAAGCCATACTGTTTCACTTATCTATTTATAGAATATGCTTATATGTTTCACCTGTTTCCGTAGTTTTGGCAGCATATAATTCATATTTCTTCCTCAAAAATTTCAGGGGATGTTAGGTGCTCACATTCAGAAAGAAGGTATGTTTGGTTGTACGTACGTTGCAAGATAATGATGTCGTGCAGATTATTCAAGATTGTCTGGGTGCTATTCCATCATTACTGCGACTACAAGCTATGACTGCCAGGTGCATTTGGTCCATTCAATGTGGTACCGAAGGTTCGAAGTAATTGGAAAATGCTGTACAAATAGTCACAGTTTGTTTATAATGCCTTCCACAGAGAAATAACAGATAGCATTGAAGTGTGACGCTAATTTTGTTTGGTCGAGCTGTATATACTTATGTGCATGTGTGTGCTCGTGTCTGTATAAAAGATAAAAAGTCAGATGGGGGGGCAATATTTTGCCTCAGATAGAAACGCCTAGTTATGCCCAGAGTTCGCCGAAATGCATAATTACGCCTCAAGTACGTATAAGAAAATGTGTTTATGCATCGAAATTTCACCAACGCATAAAAATACGCTTCAGGAATTTAAAAAAATATGCATAAGAAAAACGGGAAAATACACGTCAATGCATAAAAATATGCATCGAGAAAATGCGTAAAATGCACATCAACGCGTAAAAATATGCATGGGGTCGGGACGATATTTTGTCTTTCAAAAACGGAAGTAAACGAAATATTTTTTCCGTAATTGTAATTTTGTTTTCCTGCAATGTTGCCTCTGTTCAGTATTGTTGTTATATATCATTTTCTTCCATAAATATTTGAATTTTAGATTGAAAGCGGAAGAAAAATTTCCGAAAACGGAAATTTCCTGTACTGTAATCTTCAGGCATGAGAGTGTCACACACCCTCACAGCTTCGAGGAATTTCTCCTTTTCCGTCATAATTTAGGTTATCCCAGAAATCGATGCATAACTGAACAGAAATTTTGGGGCAATTGGTAATGGTGAAGGATGCTTTCCGCCTAAAACTTTCGAAAACGGAAGTTAGGCACGATGAAATATTTTATTTCATAAATATTTTTAATTCACCTTGAAAATGGAGGGAAAATGTCCGAAAACGGAAATCAGACGTAGCAAAGATTTCTCCCGTAACTATAATTTTTTTTCCCTCAACGTTGTTGCGAACATGTGTCCCGTGTTCTTAAATATGACCCCCCCCCCCAAAGTTTGCATTTCAGTTTGATAAAGGGAGGGGGAGGGAGTCAACGAAAGTAACGAAGCTGAAAAGTTTGTATGAATTGATGCAGGGTGTTCAAAAGTATTCATATTCTTAAAGTTACAGTATTTATCTTTTATCTAAAATAGTGAAAGCTATCATGCATTCATGATCCTCAGACCCGAAAGTTCTTTCAGCATGATGGATGAAATTGTCATCCAAGGGCATTAAAAAAAAAAGGAAAAAAAAAGCGACAATGAAGAAATGGGAAGGGAAACAATGGTATCAGCAATGTGAAAATTTAAGCACTGGATGTTGTGCAGTCGCAGTCAACAAAAGACAAATGTGGCTGTAGAACTTGCTCAGAAGTTTATTAGATATTTTTAGATATCTATAAGAATATCAAAAGTGAAATGTATTCACTTCTTGAACACATTGCTGTTGCATGTGGTCATTACAAAACATGATAAATTTAATGTTATTGTTTTAAAATATGAATATTATATTTATTACTAAAAAAGAAGCAAAACAAATCCAAATTCTAAATACATTGAGTGGTAGTGAAATATTTTTTAATATGCAAAAAATCAGGATTGATTTTTCATAATTGATTTCATTTTTGTAAGTTTTTTATTTCATGTTAATTTTTCTAAAATACTCCCCATTTTTAAAAATTGCTTCCCACTCTTAAAAATTACTCCATAAATTTTTTCAAAGGAGTAAAAATACTCCTTTAAATTTTTTTTTCAGCGAACTCTGGTTACACCTCTGCACCTTAGCAAAACTTTTTAAAGGCTTTCCAGCTTTATTCGGCTGAAATACAATTGGGTGACAGACAGATATTATTGTAAAACAAGTTAGTAAAATCATGCAATGCATTGATTATAATACGCTTTCCAACATACTAAAAATCATTACTCAAGTTATGAGGATAATGTCTGTGGAATAAATCTCGGTCCTGTGCCCTGACCTTTGATCCCATTTCGACTATATTCAACAGAACCGGTTCAGTATGCCTCCGAAATAACATGATAAAGTTTTGTCACAATCGAAGCATTTTTATGTAAGTTATGATGCACAAGGGCTATGGAATAGATCACGCTCCTGTGTTCGAACCTTTGACCCCATTTTCAATAGGATTCGTTTCCAGGCAGGCCCCTACAACATACTAACATTATATCCAAATCGAAGCATTTTTACGTAACTTATGACGCATAATGGCGATGAAAGTGATTCCACTCCTATGTCCTGACCTTTGACCCCATTTCGCCCATTTTCAATAGGGTTTGTTCCCAGGTAGTCCCCTACCACAACCTAAAATTTAATCGAAATCGAACCTTTTTTACGTTAGTTATGACGCATAAAAGCAATGGAATGGATCCCGCTCCTATGTCCTGACCTTTGACCCCATTTCGTTCACTTTCATTAGGGTTCCTTCCCAGGTGTTCCCCTACCACATACTAAAATTTCATTGAAATCAAACGATTCTTATGCGAGTTATCGTGCGGACGGACATACGCACACAACACGTGACGTAATGAGGCAGATGGGAATCGCGACCATCTGCTCACAAGAGTGTGACGTCATAAAACTTTTATAGGATCCATACACAACGCGTGATGTAATGAGACAGATGGCGTGACCGCGTGCTAACATTCTCAATCGCGAGATTGTCACATCATAAGATTTCTAAGCATGGGTAACATAAATGGGACGACGCCATGACACTAAAAACGTGGTAATTCGGGGTGGTTATTTAACCTACTAAACGAATTTTCCTAAAGTCGAGATCAAGCTAAATCGATTTCTAGTACCAGAAAACGGTAGGTTAACGACTTTCATCAAAATCCTTAGAGGCGTTTTCAAAACAAAATTTACATACATACAAGAAGTGCTCCTTTAATAGTATGGGATTAGGGCGATGGAATGAATCCAGATCCTATGTCCTGACCTTTGACCACATTTCATCCATTTTCAATAGGGTTTGTCCCCAGGTGGTTTTCAACCTATGGTTGGAAAGCGTAAAACACCAAGTCCAAGACAGAACGAGTATTTTGAAACAGCAACCAGGAAGAAAGGGACAAGCTTAGTGACTGTCGAGCCACTATTTCTCCTTTTACCCTCCAACTAAGAATTCTCACCTCCCGCACCCAGTAAATATCCTCCATGTACTGTATAGGCTCTCTGAAGCAAGACTGAAGTGACAATGACGTCGCGAATATACGAATATTTGTATATTTTATAAACACGACCAAAACTGGGATCTTAATTTTTTTTTTATGTATGTACGTACAACATCGATATATCCATGTGCTTTTTAGGTCTTAATTCAAGCTCAAACACGAACTCTTTATCTGGAACTATATTATGCAGTTGAAGTACACACTACACAACTTTTAACTCCATGGTCAGGTTAGCATTGCCCCGAGTATAATTGGAAGCTTAAGACAATGAGTCAGACACAACTTTCCTAAAATCTTCTACACCATATATATATATATATTTATTTTATTTATTTTTTTTTTTTTGTTATATTGAGTTTTATTTAGCATTCTGCATAAATTTGGAGAAAGCTCCGAAACCATTTTCATTGTGCATAAGCTCTGTACAATTAATTATTCTCCTTTTGTAACAAAGCAACAGACTAGCAATGTTAAACCTGGGCCTAGCCTCCGAAAAATGGTCGCTTTTTTCCAGTCTGAGCGGTGACCATTATATTCAGAGGTTTTATAGTACAAATTTATTTTACGAGGGATTCTTATTATTAGCTACACAAAAATAACTGCTATGCATATTAGTTATTTCTTTATCATTTTTGAGGAGTTTTGATAAAAATCAAAAAACGACCTCAACCCTCACTTCCCAGAAAGAAAATCAAACATTTTAACACTTTTTATTTTCTCTCTCTCTGAACATTTATATTATGGCCTTTTATTTTAAGCATAAAGCAAATACTTCTTTGAGATAATCATTTCTTTTTAAAGTTAGTTTTCATGCATGTTCATTCCATTATGGACATTTTCACATGAAGACTTTCTTAAAATATAAGATTTATTTCCTTCTGGCCACACAATGAAATTCTGCCAAGAATCCTGAAAAAGTTCCATCCAGTCCAGCAAAGACTTGATGTTGCTTCTCAGAATCGATAATTGGTGTCCGTTTACAGCTCCTATGCATTTCAGGTTGTCTTCAGCATGCCCATCGTCAAGAAGTTTCACCACACATATCATTGGCTGTGCACTCTTTGGCCAGTTATCATGGAAAAAAAAATAGATTGAACCATGTAAAAAGAAGTAGAAAGCTCAGTATTGAACTGGCAAATGTCTGCTCCTTTGCTATTCATCTGAAATTCCAATTTGACAAACAGTTCCACTGAACCACCATAATTTTTGCCAGTGCTGTAGTTGTAAAATCAGCAGAGGGTTATACTATGTGCAAATCCTAAAAAATCAGAGGTTACACTACACGGACAAAAAAAAAAAAGGCATGATACCCTCATGGGGGTACTATGAGCTTACTTACTGATATGAATAAAGTATTTTCTCCTCTCTCCTGTCAAAAATGATATGTTGAAGAGCATGCACAAGATTATTTTGAGTTTTATTGAAATACATCCCATAAACCCTGAGCTGCCCCGGTGGCACAGTGGTCTAAGCGATGGCCTCTGATCATTCGTCCGAAAGGGGTCCGGGTTCGAATATTGGTGAGGCATGGATGTTGTGTTTGTCTTACGGCACTGGCTCTTTCACTTTCCTGGAACCAGTGGCCCTAAATTAGGGACAGGCGACTGCTTGTAGCCCATTGAGTTGCTCACAGTGGTCGTTAACCCCCCCCCCCCCCCCACACACACACACACAAAAAAAAGCCTGACGAGACAAGTCCTTACAGCACTGTTCTTCTTACATATTCTTTTGAATTAAATCATTCAATGGGCGATCCATTTAAATTTATGAACATCAAGTTTGATACATTGAAGATTAAAAAAGATGCTCTGAGATCGGTTATAATGTTTTTTGTTAAACTGAATCCTCGTTTGCATTCAGCTGTCGAATAAGACAGAGTTGAAATCATTCTTAATAGGGGTTTTAAGTTTTCTGGTACAACTTGGACGTTTTCAGTATATTCTCTGAATAGCTTGCATTTTATCAACATTAAAACATCTACAGATTCATGACGATTGTTATCTACAGATTCGCCTTGTTTCTAGTTCTTCATAGCGCACGTCATCTGTTTTAATATTTATTTGCTCTAATGAAGCTAAATATCATTAAGAAGTTGTACATTTTCACTGTTTGAATCTAAACGCAGTCTTGATTTCATCCTGTCAATCGTGCTTTGAATAAACTGGTTTGGTTAATAGGTACAATTTTGTTGTTAGGAATCAATGGGATATTTTTAAATAATAATTCCTCGTTCGCTGCTAATGCTAAATGAGTTTTTTCCCCAGGATTTTCTCCGAAGCTCTGTATAATTCTTACGGTTCTTTTTATTAGATGTTCAGCTCTTGGCAGCGATGCTGTTCAAGATTGAAGTTCTGTTGATAACATGGATATTGAAGGTATATGCTATTCTGTGAAAAAAGCAGAGGGTATATGGCGTATACCCTCCACTACATCCCTGATTTTAGCAATCGGTTTATGCAAATCAAATGGAACCAGCTGCACTGCACTCCATCTATCACACTCAAAACAGAAATTTAAAAAAAAAAAAGTCCAAGAAAATTTTTGGTTTTCAGACAATTACTGATTATGTATTTTTAATAAAAGAAGTATAAAATTTTAAAGACAATGAATTTTAAGCTTTTTTAACAAAAGGCATGTGAAACGTTAGATACGAGTACGAGTTCTTATACTTCACACAAAATTAATCATTCAAGTTTCCCTATCAAGTCAAAGAATTACAACGGCAAACTCATTTCCACTTACAATCTAACATTTTGCACTATATGTTCTGCACATACACTGCAAATACATATACAAAAATAAATATAATCCAGTGTTTTTTGTTAAATCATATTAGTGAATATTATGGTAGTTATATCTACATAAAAAAAACTCAAATGAAAAATGTTTCTGCAGCTAAAACTAGATATATCCATTCACAAAAATTTTTAAGTAGCCTAGAACATTCAATGATCTTAAATGGTACTGATAAAAATAATAAATGCTAAGAGTTAGATCCTTCTCCAGATTTATGTTTACGAATTTTAACCTATAGAACTATCGATTTTAACACTTTATATCAAACATTACAAAAATCTGACAGGTACCCTTTCCATGGCATCTGTTTTCCACTAAATTTTAAAAACATGTTACTACAAAAGAATTGGACACACAGCCCACAATTCAAGTTATTTTAATTTATTCCCTTTTAACATCTATTTTTTCCTAAACAAAAGATTAAACAACTGCTCTGTAATCTTTTGTACAAAAATCTGTGTAATCAGTAACACAGAAATATCTAAACAGAAACAAATTCCTTTTGTTGATCGATCTGTTTCATCATAAAATTTTATCTATCTCAAACCCTCCATAATAATAGTCATTGGTCTAATTTATTCCGACTAAATCCTACAATTTATTACTTTTAATGCTTTTCCATATTGATGGCATTAAATTACATGCAGAGGATTATTTGTCAATTATAAAAAAAAATCAGTACGCATTGGAGTTATTAAAATGTGACCTATTTATTAATATTTTCTGATTTCCTTAATCATTGATAAATATTTTCAAATAATTTTATTTTTTTTTAACTTTTAGAGAAGATAAACATCAAAAAGTGCATCCTCAAATGTTTCCCACGGCATACAATAGCGTTACAGCATGGAAAATGAATTCTTTGTAAAAAAACAAATAGCACAATCGGTTTCTTACCTTCCATGAGAATATACGATAAACAAGAAATGATCTACGTGATGATTATTACGTAAAGAAACTTCACACAGGAACGAAACATAATTTATCACTAACACACATAACACAAAATCATAGTAAAGGATAAATCCCTATCACATGGAAACAAGCCATCACACAATACATCACTCCTAATTTGAATTGCCGAGCGATAGACTTCAGAGCCGCAAGAGGGCGATATTCGCTAAAGGGTTGTGACGTCATTTTTAAAGTAATTCTTCGTGCAGAAGTACGACATTCTGGAACGCTCAAAATTCTGCGTTGGAAAGAACATATACCTCCACACATAGGAGATGAAAGTATTCATCCCTGCCCTGGTGGCATAGTGATTAAAACGCTGGCTTCTGACAATTTGTCCAAGTGTGCCCGGTCTCCAATCCAGAATGAAGCATGGGTGGTGTGTTTGTTTAATGGCACTAACTCACTCCCTTCCCTTAAATCAGTGGACATAAATTAGGAACGGGGACTGCTTACAACCCTTAGACGTAAAGTTACTCACGGTAGTCGATGATCAAGGGGCTCATCGACCATTTTTTTACCTTTAACTGCGGGAGGGCCCCAGTTAAAGGGAAAATTCACGTTACGCAAATGAAAAGAAATGTTATAAACTGCATTATTATTTTGTGTTTTCAATACTTTGCGAAACATGCAGCATCTGAGTGCTTCAAATATCGTATAAACAAAGCAAAGAGACGAAAATATTTGTACATAAATATGGCGATTTGGAAGTAAAACCCACCATAAACTGCTACAAGCAGTCGACCAACACGAATTCAGGAGCACTGATTCCAAGAAAGCGACAGGGAAGAAATGTAGAAACCATGCCTCATCCAGGACTCAAACACGGGATCCGGTTTATGCCGGCCTGATAACGCAGAGGTCTAAGTGTTGGCTTCTGAACATTCGTCCGAATAGGCCCGGGTTTAAATTCCAGTGAAGTATATATCTTGTGCTTGTCTTACGGCACTGGCTCTCTTCCTTCCCTGGAATCAGTAGCCCTAAATTAGGTATGGGTGACTGCTTATAGCAAAGACCTTTAAGATTCACAGACTGGAAGTTCTTGTGCAAATGAGTGGCAGAAGCTGGCGACATTTTGATCACAGAGCTTGTAGGGATAAAACGGCGTGTGTCCTATGTAAGCAACGTCAATTAAACTCTTTTACCTGCGCGAAAGAAGACGTTTTACGTTGTTTTAATACTGCGTATTAATTTTTTTCAATGGAGTATAAATTAGACATTGCGCCTTTTAATTTACGATTAAAAAAAACATCAGTATCGTAATGTTGGGGGATATGAAATAACTGAAGGGAAACGTCGCTTGTTCTACGTGTAAAATATATTTGGGCTTCAGTTGCTTGCAAACTGCGTGATCTAGTTGCATGAAATTCGTATTTCACACTCTAAGTAATGTCAAAAAACATTTTAATGTGGCCATTTGTTTTTTCTTAAGAGAAGTTGCCGAGAACAGAACTTTTAATTTTGGAAGTTTTTCCCGCAGTATTATGAGTTTTTTTTTTTTTTTTATTGGAGGTTTAATGACTACCCTGAGCAACTCAATGGGCTATAAACAGTCGCCCGTCCCTAATTTAAGGTCACTAGTTCCAGGGAAGGGAGTGAGCCAGTACCGTAAGACAAACACAACATCCAGGCCTCACCGGGATTCGAACCCGGACCCCTTTCGGACGAACGATCAGATGCCATCGCTTAGACCACTGCGCCACCCAAGGAGGTTAGAAGAAGATAATTGTAGGGACCCGTTTTGAGTGAAGCCAAAACAGATCAGCTGTTTCTGTCCTCTCTATGAGGTGTAGGAGTCTGCGCTGCGAGAGTTCGGGAACGTGACGTCACTTCGTGTGGCTTAAGCATTTTGCTTAGCGCATACAAATCAAGGATGGAAAGAAGGAATATTTCGGACTTCTTATTTCTTAACATTTAGGCTTTGGGCTGTCGCCACTTCCTCTTACTTCTAACCTCCTTGGCGCCACCGGGGCGGCATTATGAGTTCGTAATAGCTACTAAACGGGAGAAAAAAAAGTAAAATTAAGTATGATAAAAAGAAATTTCCTCTTCATATAATTTAGAGTTTAGACAATTACAAATCTCGCGGATGAAAAATCTCGAAAAAGAAACACGAGTTAACAAACCATCTGTAGGTTTAACCAGAAACCTACACTTTAGAGCCATGCATGCCCTGGTGAATGGCACAAGGATCTAGTAAAAACTAAGTCCCTCAATTTAATATTTAGATATCAGATAAGTGGACAACTTTACTAGCTAACTATCTTGCACTTAAAATACTAAAACAACTCTATTATTTCAAGGGAAAGATTAGAAAAGGAGGTGAGAAGCCTATATTGAAACTGCAAGTCACGGTAAATGTGTCAAGGTTCTAGTAAGAACTCTTTCCCTCAACTTAATATTTAAAGATAAAGTAAGTGCAAAACGTTACTAGCTAATTATCCTGCACTTAAAATACTAAAACAACTCTATTATTTCAAGGGAAAGACTAGAAAAGGAGGTGAGAAGCCTAGATTGAAACTGCAAGTCACGGTAAATGTGACAAAGTTCTAGGAAAAACTGAGTACCTTAACTTAATGTTTAGATATAAAGTAAGTGCAAAAGGTTACTAGATAACTATCCTGCACTTAAAATTCTAAAACACCTCTATTACTTCAAGGGGAAACATTAGAAACGGCGGTGAGAAGCCTAGACGAGATGTGACAGATTCTTAACGTACAACATTGAACTTCAAATGTCGCCCGGGCCGCCCCGGTGCCGCAGTGGTCTAAGCGATGGCCTCTGACCATTCGTCCGTAAGGGGTCTGGGTTCGAATCCCGGTGAGGCATGGATGTTGTGCTTGTCTTACGTCACTGGCTCTTTCCCTTCCCTGGAACCAGTAACCCTAAACTAGGGGCGGGCGACTGCTTATAGCCCATTGTGCTCACGGTGGTCGTTAAACCTCCAATAAAAAAAATGTCGCCCGGTTAACTTACGGTTTTCTAGTCTATGTATCTCAAAGGTCTTTGGCTTATATCCCATCAGGTTGCTCATGCTGGTCGTTAAACCCTCAAACAAAACCAAAAACCGGGCCAATCTTACGAGAATGGCCTGAGGACAGCGCCTCGTACCCCACTACCACCGAAACGACAAATAGATGTTTTTTTTTTTTTTTTTGGTTGGGGATTTAACAACCACCATGAGCAACTAGATGGGCTATAAAAATTCACCCGTCCCTAATTTAGGGTCACTAGTTCCAGGGATGGGGGAGAGTCAGTGCCGTAAAACACACACAACAGCCATGCCTCACCGGGATTCGAAACCGGACCCTTCACGGACGAATAGTCATAAGCCATCTCTTAGAGCACTGCGCCACCGGGGTGACAATGGATGGTTTCATGATGCAGTACATTTTGAAAAAAAAAATTGTTGATATATTGGTTAAGTTCATATCACAAGAGGCTTCTGTAACTTTTAGCATTAAATATGTGTGTTGCACAAAGAACATCAGAGCTGTTTCGTTTTTGCTTGTTTGTTTTTGCTATTGTTTCTTGGTTTAATGGCAACCATGAGCAAATCTAAGCCCGGGGCGAATCCGTGAGCTTACTTTAAGAAAAGGCGACCTTCTGGTTTAAAAAAAAAATTGATAGAGGGACTTTTCGGAAGATTTACACGCAGGACCGGATGGAGCTTTTGCGGGACCCAGGGCAAAATTTCATTGCGGGGCCCCCGGAGCAAAATTTCATTGCTGGCACTAGGAAATAAATCTCATATTTTATTAAAGTTACGTGAAAAATGCATGTATAAAACACACACGATGTGAAATTCACAAATTTGCCGGTGGCGAACACGCATCCTTCTGCTCTAGAACCGAATGCTTTACCAATTAAGGTAAGCCGACGGAATTTATTGCTGAAACTTTTTTCATCTTGACATGTGTTTCACCTCTGCAGTACGTCGTAACGAAAACTATCATGAGCGCAAAATGCTTATCTCATAAATGATTATGAGGGAGAGAAAGAACTGTTTAAATCTACCATTTTCTTTCCGGGAGATAGGGTTGATGTTGTATTATGACTCTTATAAAAACTTCCCCACACAAAAAAGACAAAAAGCTATCTGGGTAGCGATATATTTGGGATTGCGAATATTTTGATGTAGGAATAATAAGAAATTCGTATTCATATTTTTTCTCCTGATACATGTTTTAGTGATTGATTTTTAATTCCAAGTGACAAATTAGTGACTTTTTAAACTTTTACACGCGCTCATATATGATTCTTTTTTTTTAAATTTGTAGCAATGTTTTTAAGGTCACTGAATAAATGGCTTCCATATGTAGCCCGAAGCCAACTTTGATATTGTTCTTTTTATTTCTTTAAATTTAAATATCTGGTTTGCACGCAAATTGTTAAATATATAAAAAGGCCACAAAATGATGAAACCTAATTTGCTCTAAGATGAATGCGGAAAATATTAGGGAAATTACAATAGTCAATTGAAATCTGCAAATCTCAATATTTGTACGGCGAAGGGCGAAAACCATTCCAAAATGGGGGGGGGTTGAAACAAAAACTTATCTTTTTAAGGTCCTCGCACCCACAAAACTTACACACAAACGGTAATTGTAAAAAATTCTACCGAAAATGGTTTTTTCCTAGACTGCGAGACTCTTTGAAGATGCTGGGCCCGGGACGACCGCCCCGGTTGCCCTTATATGGTTCAGCCGGCCCTGGTTACACGCGTACAGAAACTGGCAGAGCATCCCCCTTCATGGCATTGCACCGCTTTTTAAAATCTTTTTCTTTCAAAAACTATTCAAATTTTTTAAACCACAAAGTGGACAAAGCAACTGAAAAATCTGAACTGTTTTCATGGGTTTTAGTTCCTTGCTTCGCGAGGAAACGAATTCCGTGTATTTTAGATAACAAGTGTGGGTAGAATCTTTCCAAATAAATTTAAGCTTTTCTATTTGGACGGCTTAACTCATTGGATGGTGTTTAAGCAGTATGGCCATTAATTCCTCTTTAAAATATTCGTTTATTCTTTCTCAATGCGTGATTCAAACTTCTGTTGCAGGGACCTTGCGAAGGGTGGAGCCGGTATCCACCGTCCAGTCCACTTTCTTGCGCTCCCTGTCACCCATCCAGCTCAAGATGTTCCAATTTTCAATTTTCTTTTTTATCTTGAAATTGCAATCTGCACTTCCCTAAGTAGCAATGAGTCTCTTGTTTTTCGTTGCGTAGCTGTATACTGGTATATAAGCGCAGCGTTTTCAAATAAAAATGTGCGGTTATTTTCGTTTTATTATGTCTATATAGCCCAACACTGTCACGAAAATAACCATAAATTTTGTTTGCAAACGCTACGCTTATTGATAAACGTAATTCGACTATCAATTAAGCTTAATGTATGTATTAGAAGCTTTCTACATGTACCGGAATTCTCCGCGACTCGTCATCGACAAGATGTCTACTCCATTTCATTCAAGCCCGTGGAAACAACCCACCAAAATCCGTGACCATCAGAACTCTGACGATGTCACAATGATTTGAATGTTTACGCTTCATTCATCTTGATGACCCCTAGCCAAGCGCTCCATGAAACTAAAGTCGATGTTAAATAAACATTCATTTGTGATAAACGTCGCTATTTTTATTCTATAACAACACCACAAATTTTCTAGTCATAAATTATATCTCATTTTGCTAACCCAGAGTAAATTCGCTCCAGCAGGTTAAAGAATAAAAGCAGTGCCATATTAACTAACCGTATGTAACATGTTAAATCTATCTTTGTAAAGGTTGCACATATTTTACTTAACAAAAACTGTCCATAGATTGTAACTTCCGTAATTTCCTCCTTTCCGGGATAACACAAACCCCTAAATATTAAACTTCGGGGTACCTTTAGACTTCGGCCCCTGTCATCTGCTTCAACCAACGTGCGGATGGAATCATGGGAAATGACACGTGTAGAGATAGGTGGCGCTGCCGCTGCTTGCTTGTACTCGGTGTTTGCTCCAGCGCTGTGTGTGTTACGTAATCGCTATTTGCTCAGTGCGTGAGCTGTGCTTCCAACCGAACGAAGATGTTCCGCAGGTCATCTAATGAGATATTATGTGTCATCGTTTAGTACAATTCAGGTGTAGGAAGATTCACCTTACAGGGAAAAGTGAGCAGTGTTCCCGTTTACTTGGGACGTGCTTTGAAGCTGCTTGTATTCTTCTTGATAAGGTGATGACTCCTGTTTATTGTTTCGCCAAACGATTTTTTCCTACGATGATGCAATTGAGGAATCTTCCCAGGGTGGGTTTCCACATCCTCTGCGACAGTCAGCGACTATTATCAGTCTTGCAGAGAACTAGTCGCAGAGTTTATGGTAGCCTACGAACAATTCGAAGGACAGCTTGCAAGCCCTGGTGTAATCGTAGAAGTGAATGAGGCAAAATTTGGGAAGCTGGAGGAATACTCGTGGTCGTCTCGTTTGAGGGCACCTGGGTCCTTGTCATCTTTGAACGAGATTCTAAACGATTCAGGGTAGAGATATGCCCGGAGAATAACCGCTCTGCTCAGACATTGCTGCCGCTCATCCAGAAACATGTTTAACCTGGAAGTACCGTAATGACGGATCAATGGGCTGCGTACCGCAACCTCCCACCTGTGCTTTCCAACATCTGTCAGTCAACCACTCGCTCAATTTCGTTGATCCGACTACTGGGGCGCATACTGAAGGTGTTGGGAGCAATTGGCGGCCCCTCAAACGCACACTATTTAATGGAATTCACAAAGACCACTTGGCAGACCACATTCTGGAATATTTATAATGATCGGTATCATCAAACAGTTCTTCCCTAGTACGTAATGTTTTCCACTTCAATAGTTGTACTAGATAGACAGGTTCTCAATGAGGAGGAAACACTTCCTTTCCGTCGTTACCCAGCAAAAACACAAGTGCTGGGAAACTGCTGGCCACCAGCAGGAAGTGATGGGTCACTGTGGGCTGAAATCTGCCGCTCACGGCCCGGTAGTGGTCCGTTGGTGGCAGCGCTATCAGTTGAAGAGCCATTGATGGCCCTGCAGCATCGCCGTGAATTGTGGGCCTCCAGGCAATTGCCACTAGTGGCCCGTTGCTGGCAACCAATGCAACCCCCCAACAGCAGGTGGAAGCAACGGGACTGCGCAGGCGCAGAAGCAACACTTGCTGTGTCTCTCATGGTACCAGTTAGTTGAAGACGACGCTATCGCCATCGTATTATTTTAGTGGATGTTTAGAAAAAAATCCATATGTGGAGAGGCAAATTAATTTCCTAATGAAATTTTACGTCGACGAAGATATCAGATTAAGACGTGAAATACTAGATTACAGCCATGAAATACACCCACTCCATTTCCATGAATAACAATTCATGGAATGGAGTGGATGAATAACAAGAAAACATTTAAAACCGCTTGAAACAAATATCCTGGAAAACCATTAAAACAACGTTTGTTGGAGAAAAAAAGGAATTATACGCGTACAAAATTTATTAATTATTTGAAAGAAAAAAAAAGCAACGCTATGTGGTGTACTCATCCATGGGTTGAATACACAATACTGGGAGGAATTCGCTTCTAAAAATAACGAGAAGTAAAATAAAATATCTTTTACTCTTCAAAACAAATGTAGCTTCGGACAACGGAAAGGGGCCGCCCCGGTGGCGCAGTGGTCTAAGGCGCTGGCCTCTGATCATTCGTCCGTAAGGGGTCCGGGTTCGAATCCCGGTCAGGCATGGATGTTGTGTTCGTCTTACGGCACTGGCTCTCTCCCTTCCCTGGAACCAGTGACCCTAAATTAGGGACGGGCGACTGCTTATAGCCCATTGAGTTGCTCACGGTGGTCGTTAAACCTCCAATCAAAAAAAAAACGGAAAGGAAAGACACAACGTTAAAAATGTAACAGAATGTGACATGAACCCGGGTAAATATATATTTATTCAACAATCTCTTTTCAAGACGGCAAGGACAGTACAAAACTTTGGAAAGCGACTCTAAGTATGTACACGCCTTGAAAATGAGTGAAGTTCCCTTAGCCGCCCCGGTGGCGCAGTGGTCTAAGGTCTGATCATTCGTCCGTGAGGGGTCCGGGTTCGAATCCCGGTGAGGCATGGATGTAGTGTTTGTCTTACGGCACTGGCTCTCTCCCTTCCCTGGAAGCAGTGACCCTAAATTATTATTATTATTTTTTAATAAGACGATGAGGCTTATAGACTAAGCTTTGTGCCTCACAGCAACTAGTTGGCTATGCGGAAATAGCTAAAATAACTCCTGATCACTAAGACTCTTGAAGATGCACGACCAGCCACGGAGGAGAACCTCCTTGCGACCAGCACGGGAAGTCACAGTAGCAGCACAAAAGTCCATCAAAGGGGCACGCTCATGAGAAGGAAGGTTAGAAATGGAGCGTCCTCACTGAGAAACGTCTTGAGAGAGTGATAAATTTCTCCAAGGCCCGAACTTTGCGTTTTGCCACGGAAGCGTCCCGAAAGTCCAACAAAGAATACATTTTAGCAGAGACGGAGGTTGAGGAATGAGGGGTTGTCACTCCAAAACAAACCCTCCGATATGCACTGTACGCAGGGCAGGAGAGGAGGAAGTGGGGAACAGTCTCAGGCCCGGAGCCACAGAAGCACATCGGGGAAGAACGTTTTCGAATCAGAAAGAGTTAGCTGTTTAAAGGTGCCGTGTCCGTGCGTAATTTTTGAATTATGATTGCTGAGGAACTTCGATGACAGTGTTCGCTAGGCCATCTGTGACGGAAGCTGATGAACGGATACAGTTCTGCCCACCCGGACGAAAGCCAGGCTGAATCAGAAGCGGAGATGAGCATGTTACCACTGTGCCGAGCAGCGTCAGAGGCTGTAACTGGGGGGAACAAGGCCAGGCCCTCAGCATGGCCCCGTCTGGCGGCAGCGTCAGCGGCCTCATTCGCTGGAAGACCAACATGAGCCGGGCACCAAACGAGCACAATGTCCTCGTAGAAAGAACTGAGGCGTTGAAGAGAATCATGCAGAAGAACGATAATGTCTTGAGATTTGCGATTTAATGCCAACAAGGTCTGTAGAACAGAACGACTACCCGTAAGCAGCAAGAGGCCACCGCACGGGCCGAGAGCAAATTCAAGCGCTGATATTAGGGCCCATGCTTCAGCCGAGAACACTGAGGAAATAGTCGAGAAGGAGAACAAACGGCTGGATTTGTTCCGTGGAAAAAAATGCCCGATCGCCACCGAGGAGTTAATCTTCGAAGCGTCAGTAGCAATGGTGTGGTGCGACGCTAAGAACTGGGCCAAGAACACCCCAAAGCAATGTCTGATAAGCATCGGATGCAGATATCGTTGTTGAAAAGGGAGACCCGAGCAAATAATCGAGTAGCAGGGTGCAGACGAAACAGGAGGGGCCGGCAGAGCCTGAAGAAGATCGCTGTTGACGAAAAACGGCTCCTGTCGGAAGCGACTGAGCACGATTCCAAGGGGAAAGCCATGGGATTTCCAAGCGTAGAATGACAAGGCGTCCTTTTCCAGAAGAAGATGAGCGATAGGCGAACGCTGACCCATCGACAAGTGGCGGTACAAAAATCGGACTGTCAGGAGGGTGATTCGAGAACGCACGCTAGCGATTCCACATTCGGCACGCAAGACCGCCACAGGCGTCGAACGAGGGAGGTGAATGGTTGCACGGAGAGCATGGTTGAGCAGAACTTCGAGAGCGTCGTAGAGATAGGTGGGGAGGTGAACAGGACCGGCGCCGCATATTCCAGAAAAGGCCGAATCACAGCAACGACAAAGGCGAGAGTGTTGGGGAAGCCAAGACCCCACTGGCGATGACAAACAACTTTAACAGCAGACAAGGCTCGGAAGACTGACTTTTTGACGTGCGTGAGGTGTGAAGACCAGGTCAGGGAGGATTTAAACCAGACCCCTGAAATCTTGATGGAGGACTGCCAAGTCACTGAGTCAGAGCCCAGCAGGAAAGGAGAGGCAGGCGACCGACGCTTACGAGAAAAGTCAACCGCGAAGCTTTTAGAAGGAGAGAGACGTAAATCCCAAGATGATGCCCACTGAACAATGGAATCCAAAGAGGATTGCATATAGCTAAGTGCCGCCGCCCGGTTGGGACTATAGGAAACAATAAAAATATCGTCTGCAAATAAGAACATATGCGCATTCGGATGACAGCAATCAACCACATCATCAATGTATAAGTTAAAAAGGATAGGTGAAATGGAGCTATCCTGAGGAACACCTCGACACTGCGGAAAGGAGGAAGACACCGTTCCCCGCCAACGAACGCGAAATCTGCGCCGAGCAAGGTAGTCAGCCAGCCAACGGAGAAGACGACCATGAACACCCAGAGACGTCAATTTCCCAAGGAGAGCAGGATGACAGACCGAATCATATGCTGCCTGAAGGTCCAAAGACACCAGAAAAACATAATTATGTCTAGCTCGAGCCACCAGAAGATGACGTTGGATCGACAGAAGGCACGCCGATGTGGAACGTCCTGGCAAAAATGCGAATTGCAGCTTGCTGATCCGTTGATGAGAGATAATGAAGTCTGTTAGGCGAGAGACCAGGACTTTCTCCAAGATCTTCGAAAAAACTGAAGTGAGAGTGATCATTCGGTACGTTGATAAGTCGAGAGCAGGTTTGTTAGGCTTCTTTATCGGAATCACGCAGGACTCTTTCCAGCAAGAAGGATGAACGCCGTTTGACCAAAAAAGGTTAAGGAGGTCAACCAGCCAAGACGAATTCCACCTCCATATACGTCTCACCAGTTCGTAAGTACATCCATCAGGGCCGGGTGCAGAGCGTCGGGGCGATCCATTAATAGCCCTGGCAACTTCACTGGCAGTAAGTAACGCATCCATCTCAAGAGAAGAGTCATCATGGTCAATAGAAAATGAGTGCACCGAACAGCCAGAGGCTGTGGAAAAGAGTTCACCAAACGCCGAAGCCTGCTCCGCCGGATCAGCAACAAGGAAATCGCCAATCCGAAGTAGTAGGTGATCCGGGCTCGAACCAACATGAGATTTCAGACGGCGCAAGAGGGAGAAAACTAAGCCTGGCCTCGAGGTGCATTGCATTGTGCCTTCCAGCAGGCACGTCTCTTAAGAATGAGGAGGTGGCGAAGATTCCGTTCTTCCTGCCGATATAATGACCAAGCGAAGAGGCAGCCGGATGACTTGGCATAGCGAAGGAGGCGGCGTTTATTGCGAAGACGCTGAGCACAATCAGAGTCCCACCAGGGAGACCAACTTCGCCGCTGACCGCTGAGCCGACGAGAAGCGTGGAGAATCAGAGAAATGCGGTCCAGGATCATAGCGGCACCGTCAGGAGTGGAAGGAAGTTCACCACGGATAATCTTCTGGATAGAAGGCCAAGCCACTGACCAAGCAACTGGTTGTAGACCCAGAGCAGAAGGGGGAGGGGAGCCAAACATCCCTGCCTCCAATGTTGCTATGACCGGATGATGGGTGCTACCGTAGAGGTCACTATCCACAGACCAGGAGCAGTACGGAACCAGCTGAGGAGAGCACATGGTGAGGTCCAAAACAGAACAACTTGACCCCCTGCAAAAGGTAGAAGACCCCGAGTTTAGGAGACAAAGACCCTGCGAGCAAAGCCAGTCCACGAACTCAGTACCTCCCCGGCTCGGAGAAGCAGAACCCTAGCTAGGGTGATGAATATTGAAATCCCCAAACACCATACAACAATCAGTGAGCAGTTGTTCGATCCGTCCAAGCAAGAGCGCCGAGAGGGGAGGAGAGGGGATGTATAAATTAATAATCCTGAGTGTGGTGTCGCCAGAGAAGATATCCGTCGTAAGAAGCTGCTCGTTCGAATCCGAGCTGAAGATGTCCACCAATCTGGAAGAGATATCCGACCTAATTGCAGTTAAGAGGCCATCCCCCGACCCTTCCCCCCGATCACTCCTATACACCGTACGGGCTGGGAGGGAAAAAGAGAGACGAGGAGATAGCCAGGATTCTTGGATAGTCAAAATCGTGGCTGCAGAAAAAATAGAACTGTCGGTGAAATAAGGTCTTTTGGAGCGAAGGGACTGCGCATTCTATTGGACCAGCGACCAACTATTCAGGAAGAGAAAAGTGATCAGCTAGGCCAGTTGCCGTCTTGAACCGCATGGAACAGAGGCCACAAAGAAACTTACCGTCGTCACGATGAGCTTTCAGGTGTGACAGCAAGGCTGGACGAGAAGAGAAAGGCATGGCGCATGGAGGACACGAGAAGGTTCTGGAGTGAGAAAGTTTGACGGATTCCGCAGCAGACTCCACATACGGAACCACAGATTCTTCGCATGACAGGAATTCATCGGCGCTTAGGCCAGTGTCAGAAGGTTGCTCAGTAGACACTGAAGAAACTGGGCACGCTGCCACTGTAGTAGGAGGATTCTGCAAAATTTCATCCTGTGGCACCTGTGCAACGGATGATGTGGGGCCAGCATGTAGGGAAGGAGGTGAAAGAAGATTCGTCAAAGAGTCCAATCTACTGGTGAGTTTAAAGATAATGTCCAGAAGCTGAGGGAAGGCAGAGGAACAAGCACACGGAGGTTGAGCCTGAGTCGCCGCCGCCGCCGCCGCATATGAGGCCTGGTGGACTTGACGCACAGAGTCCCGAGCTTCTGGATAGCTGAGATGCTTCGAAGTCATAACATCTAGGATCCGCTTTTCTTGGAGGTAAATTGGTCAGTTCGTGTCAGAAGCAGGATAAGAGCCCTTGCATAATACGCACTGGAAGCTCGACGCCGAGCATACAGAAGAGTCGTGTCCTTCACCACAACGAGAACAACGAGCAGCACTGAGACAGGTTGACAGCAGATGTCCATAACGCTGACAGTTTTTACTCTGCCTAGGCGAATCCAAGAAGGATCTGACCGCACACCTGGAATACCACAGATAGATAGTATCACGGTTAGTAAAGCCCAGTTCTTCCACTAGGACCGAAGAAGTAGGGACCCTCGAGGAATTTACCGAACGTCGGAACCGAACAACACGAAGACAGTTCACTAGCAAACCACCCAGCTGATGAAGCTCATCTCCCGGTGAAGAACGCATTCTTTTAGCCGGAGTCGAGGAATCAGAGTCCCCCATCTCCGCCGGACCCACCGGCGGCAGCTAGGGCCCACCCCGAATCAACAGACCACAACAGACAAGAGCATGCAAAGACAATTATCCTACCTCGGATATGGGAAGAACCAACCGCCTGCAAAACTTTAGCAGGAAAAGAAACGAAAATAGAAGAGGAAACAGCAAGCCGCTGTCTCAAAAATTCAACGAAACAAGAACGCTTTCGCCAACGACGACACATCCAAAAAACAGTACCCTACGGGGTTCACCGATTAGAAACAGGAGAGCCAACTTCACACCAGCCAACCGTTGCCAATCACCACCCTAAATTAGGGACGGACGACTGCTTATAGCCCATTGAGTTGTTCACGGCGGTCGTTAAACCTCCAATCAAAAAAAAAAAAAAAGTTCCCTTAAGGTAAAAAAAAAAAAAAAAAAAAAAATCGTTACGTTGAAAAAATTAATTTATTAATTATATGAAACTGACTTTTATGAAAAATACCTCGCAATATTGTAAAATGAAAGACGGAAGTTTCGGTTACACATTGCTGACCAAACAGACAGCTTTAAGCACTTGCTCGAACGTGGCAAATTAGTCCGGTCGGTAGAGAGCTTAGCCGTCACGCAAACGACCCAGGTTCAAATCTACTCAGATACAAACGGGTGTTTTTCCGATCTGTTGAGAAAATTTCCGCAGCGCAGTGCGTTAATTCACAAGCTTCGTAAGGGTAGAAAAAAATTGTAGCTTTGGGAAACTGCGATTATCTTATTATTATGGCTACTACTGGGAAATTGGCGGACAAGATTCGGCAAGCCACCAGTTACGTCACGTGGTTGCCGGCTGCCACTAACGGCACACTAGCGGACCACATTAGGCTAGCCATCATTTCTGGCACGTGCTTGAAGGGCCACTTGTGGCAGCTACTGCCTGTGATGGACCACTGATGGCCCTGTTGTTGCATATGACAACTGATGGGGTGCCAACTGCTGGCCCTTCTGTTGGCCGCCCGGACATTTTATTGAAGGTTCGGCAGCGGCAAAATAGTGCTGGGCCATTGCTGGCAGTGCTGGCCCAGCAAGACTGTGTTTGCTGGGTATAAATATTTAACAACACGTGAACTACTCACATTCCATAAACCCGTTCCTTTAAAAAATAACCTACGCCGCATATTTCGGGTCCTTAACACTCGTCCCGCACAAGCCACACACCGATTACGTAATGCACGCAGCGAAGGAGCAAACAACGCCGACGCAGCTGCAGCGCCACCTATCGCGAAACGTTTCTCCCGTGATTCTATCCGCACGTTGGTTGAAGCACAAGACAGAGGGCCGAAGTCTAAAGTGCATCCAAATTTCGTTTTGATACCTATAACAGTTTTTGGAAAATGGTGCCAACAAACCACATAGAGAGAGACACAGACCCACTGACTCACGAACACCATCGTGAAAAGAGTTAAATAAGGTTCGGAGAACTCCAAAATGCCTACCTGATGCTGGACCATGCCTTACTTCATGTAATATACATCTGCTATATTACCTGTAGGCTGGTCCCTACTCTTCTTCTTCTTAATTCTTTCTTCTTGCTCCTTCCCTTAATGTTATTAGAGTATTCAAGGGCTTGGGAGTGAATCTTTTCTATTTACTTTATTTTCTATTTTGCAGTGAGAGTCTGATACTCTCCCAGCTTTGGGACCATACCATAATGGCCTCCTGAGAAAGGCAACAGAAAACCACAGCAGGTTTTTTTTTTCCAAGAAATATGGTAAAGTCAGCAAATATAGTTTCCATAACCGGCATAAACGGGGTCTATCGGTAAGCAATGGATGTCATGCCGGACAGGAGAAGATATGGGGCTTCTCAGGTCGTTACCTTACGAAATCCCCATAAGGACAATGAAGATGGGATCCAATTCCAACGTGTAGAGGAAAATAGGAATAAGGTAAGGCGATCAGGAAAGAATAAGGCAGAAGGTATACGAATGGCAACTTGGAACGGTAAAAACAATGCTGAGAGCTGGAAAACTAGATAACTTGAAGAAAGAAATGGAGAGGAATAAACTAGATGTGGTCGGTCTAAGTGAAGTTAAATGGGAAGACATAGGAGATTTTGAAAGTGATGTACATAGAACTATATATTCCTGCAGAACGCGAGGAAAAAATAGAGTGCATGTTTTTTGAATGAAAAGGTTAAAAACTCCGTGGAAAAAGCGTCAGGGTGATTATGATCAAACTGAAAGCAAAGCCTGTGGATATAATGATTATACTGGTATATATGTCTAGAAACGACCATGATGAAAATGAAATAGAAGAGATATATAGTCAAATAGAAATAACGGAAGAAGACAGAACTAAAAAGTGTACCATTTGGATGGGAGATTGGAATGCAATTTTAGGTGAGAAGGTAGAGAAAGGAATAACAGGAGGATATGGTCTTGGAAAGAGGAATGAGAGAGGAGAAAGACTTATAGAGTTTTGTAAGAGACACAAACTAATTATTAGTAATACTTGGTTTAAACTTCCAAAGAGAAGAAGATATACATGGAAAATGCCAGGTGATATCGCAAGATACCAAATTGATTATATATTAGTACAAAACAGGTATAGAAACAGTGTAAAATGCATATCAACTTATCCAGGAGCTGATATTGATTCAGACCACAATCTACTTGTTATGGAATCAAGAATACGATTAAAAAAAATAAATAAAGGAAAAGTCAAGAAAAGCTACAACCTAGAGAATCTCAAAGGAGTGAAAAATAAGGCCACTAGCAAGTGTTGCTAGTGGCCTAGAGAAGAACTGGAGAATAAAATGAGAAACAAAGAAGATACACCTGTAGAAACCTTTGACGCTAATGCAAAATGGAATCAATTGAAAAACTTGATATATGAAACAACTGTTGAAGAGATAAGAATTAAGAAGCCATGGATTACAAAGGAGATGATAAGAAAAATGGATGAAAGAAGAAGACGGAAAAACGTTAGCACTGAAGAGGGAAGAAGTAAATACAAATCATTAAACAATGAACTGAAAAGAAAAACTAATAAAGCAAAAGGGGAATTGCTAAAAGAAGAATGCAAAGAAATTGAAGAAATGGATAAAAGAGGACGATATGATAAAATGTTTAAAAAAGCAAAATAACTTACAAGTATAAAAAAAGCATAAGAAATCTGCCCATAAAAGACAAGCAAGGAAAATTAATTTATGATATTGAAATACAAGGTGAAAGAGGGAAGGAATACATTGAAGAACTCTATGCAAAAAATTTAATGCCACAGAAAATTGAATTAGAACAGCAAAGCGAAATATCAACAGATGATAGAGGTCCTGAAATACTAAAGAATGAAGTTGAAACAGCAGTTAAGGAATTAAAAAGTGGAAAGATGCGAGGAGTGGATGGAATATCTAGTGAAATACTAAAACAACTGGATGATAAAGGTATAAAAGAAATATGGAAATTATGTAACCTTATTTACAAAACGGGAGAATGGCCTAAAGATTTCACAGAGTATTCTGATATCAATTGAAAAGAAAAGTAATTAAACTAAGTGCAGTGACTGTAGAACTATAAGCATACTCTTGCATGCTTCTAAAGTACTGCTTAGAATATTGAATCGAAGACTGTATAGCAGAGCGAATTAGTTTTTGGGGACGCAATATTATTAACTTGATTTGATGTGTAAACGTTGTTAATATGACACTGGTAGAATAAAAACTCTTAAAAAGGCCTATGCCTGTGGCCTATGACTTTAATATTTAGTGCCTAAGTAAAAGCGTTTGATTGACTTGATTGATACGTAAGCGTTATGCATATGAAGTCGGCGGATTAAAAGCTGTTAAAAAACCGAGGTGTAGGGCCTATGAATTAATTAAGTAAAAGAAAAATATCACAAATTTGACAGGTTATGTAAATATTTAGTGCCTAAGTAAAAGTGCAGCGTTATTAAAAAATCACACCTTATTGTCCTTTCCTGAACACAGCAATTTTCGCTTGGCTTACATAAAACGCGTTTTCTCGAAATTTGTTTGGAGTTCCCAATCAATTCAATCCTCAATATACGCCAGGAAACGGCAATCTTTACACCAATCCCCCCCCCCTCGGACTTCTGTGGCCAGTTGCCCTAAGTATGAGCCGACATGAAAACTCAGACAAACAAAAGAGCTCCTTCCCATCGTTAGGCACTTTGGGAAACTGCCACACATAATTCGGAAACTTGGAAAACTGCTACACATAATTCGGAAACTTGGAAAACTGCCACACATAATTCGGAAACTTGGAAAACTGCTACACATAATTCGGAAACTTGGAAAACTGCCACACCAGAAAACTGCCACACATTCAAAGTGTTCCTCGGAGGAGCAGCAATTTGTGCCCTGCCCCTTAATGAAAAGCGTGTGGCAGTTTTCCTGTGTGGCCGTTTTCCGATGTGTGGCAGTTTTCTAAGTTGCTAAAAAATGTGTGGCAGTTTTCTAGGTTACAAAAAAATGTGTGGCAGTTTCCTGTGTGGCAGTCTTCCTGTGTGGCGGTCTTCCGCCAACCAACTAATGAAAGTATGTCTCCCACACCCCCACCCCAACATACAAACAGTATCAAACCGACTTATTAGCATGCTGATCATGACATCAAAACGACTATCTCGGACTTTTCCTCCTCGGACCTTTCTTCTCGGACTTTTTTCCCTCGAACTTTTGTCCGGGACTTTTTTTCTCGGACTTTTTTACCGATCACCAAGAAGATCCAAAGTGTCATGAAAATTCAGTTGTCCACTCTTCGAAATCTTTAGTTTAAGCCCTTCTTCACATTAGTATGGGCCGGGCGGATGAGGATGGTACATAGAAATTCACTGAGGGGGGTCATTACTAATTGCCCTGTTGTTGGTTCTACTAAGTAAGGGGTTTATCATATGTAGAGGATTTTAGGAAGGAAGTGTCTGACCCCAGGTCTTAAACAACCCTTTGAAATAGAAAGCTACGAGATTTGGGCTAGAGAACCATATAGGCAAGTGACACGGAAGCGAAGCAGAAAGGGGGAGGAAGACGCCCTTATTTATTACCGGGGGGGGGGGGGTAGTACCCGGGGTCCGACGGCTTATCGTGCCCATCCGACGCTCGGCGGATATTTAGTGGATTGAGCGTTCGTACCTGGGGGTCGAACCTGAGGTCCTTTCCGCGGCAGTCACGAACGTTGCCCAGTAGGCCACCCGCGGCAAGTAAGTGGTTTCAACACGTGAACAGCTCTTAAACGTGCCCCAAGGCAGTGAGGGAGTACGAATTTCAGCGCGACCCATGAGGGCGGGACGTTGCTTACTGCTTTGGGGAAGAGGAGTTCCATTCCAGGCAAGGCCACTGGCTTGAAGGAAGGGGGTTAAGGAGGGGAGTCTTACGTCCGCGAGTTAGGACGTTAAAATTTGATTAAGGTAAATAAATAGAACATCTATTTTAAAGAAATTGTTAACATACATTACTATTTTCTCAATCAGAAATGTAAAATTATGTAAAGCAATTAAGACAGCTCATTCAAAGCAAGGGAAAAAAGTTTAAGGCGACATTCTAGCAATTCTTATACCACTACCCACTAGTCGTTTTCCTTTGATCTTGTTGGTTTACCAGTGGCGTAACGTATGTTTCTGAGAGGAATCTAGGTAAAACAGTCCGAGGAAAAAAAGTCCAAGGAAAAAAGTCCAGGGAAAAAAGTCCGAGGAAAAAAAGTCTGAGACTGTTGATAAACGCGGGAAAAAAGTCCAGGTAAAAAAGTCTAGGAAAAAAAGTCCGAGGGAAAAAAGGCCAGGAAAAAAAGTCCGAGATGGGCGTTTTGATTGTCATCATGGGCTAACTAATAAGTCGATTTGACATACTGTTTGAATGTTGGGGGTGGGGGTGGGGGAAATACTTTCATCATTTATCTAGTGTGGTGGGGTTGCCGGAAAACCGCCACACAGGAAAACTGCCACACGTTTTTCATTAAGGGGCCGGACACAAAGTGCTATTCCTCCGAGGAACACTTTAAATGTGTGGCAGTTTTCCAAGTTTCCTAATTATGTTTCAGTTTTCTAAGGCGCCTAACGACGGGAAGGAGCTCCTTTGTTTGTCTGAATTTTCACGCCGGTTCATACCAGTTTAGGGTGACTGGCCACAAAAGTTCAACAGGAGGGAGGGGGTATAAAGATCCCCGTACATTTCTTAAAACTCCAGTGTTCGACGAAACAACAGAATTACACATGGCTCATGCTGTGTTCAGAAAAGGACGATAAGGTGGGATTTTTTAATAACGCTGCACTTGTGCTTAGGCACTAAATATTTACATAACATGTCAAGTTTGTAATACTTTTCTTTTACTTAATTAATTCATAGGGCATATGCCTTGGCCTTTTTAACAGCTTTTAATCCGCCGACTTCATATTCATAACGTTTACGTATCAAATCAAATCAATAGCATTGCGCTTTTGCTTAGGCACTAAATATTAATTTATAGGTCCTAGGCCTAGGCCTTTTTAACAGTTTTTATTCTACCAATATAATATTGACAGCGTTTACACGTCAAATCAAGTTAATAATAATGCGCCTTTACTTAGGCACGAAATATTAATTCAAAAGCCTAGGCCCTTTTACTAGTTTTTTATTTAACCAAGCCTCTTTAATACTTTTTATTCTACCTATGTCATATTCATAAAGTTTATGTACCAAGTCAGGTTAATAGCATTCGCTTTTACTTAGACATTCAATATTAGTTAATAGGCTTAGGGCCTATGAATTAATATTTAGTGTCTGAGTAAAAGCGCAATGCTATTAACTGAAGTTGATAAATACACGTTATGAATATGGAGTCGACGGATTAAAAACCGTCAAAAAGGCCTAGACTGAGGGCCTATAAATTAATTTTTTGTGCCTAAGTAAAAGCGCAATATTAGTAACTTTATTTGATGTGTAAACGTTGTGTATATGACATCGGTGGAGTAAAAACAAATAAAAAAGCCTAGGCGTAGGGCCTTTAAATTAATATTTCGTGCCTAAGTAAACGCCCAATATTATTAACTTGATTTGCTGTGTAAGCTTTATGAGTATGACATTGGTTAAATAAAAAACTAGTAAAAGGGCCTAGGCTTTTGAATTAATATTTCGTGCCTAAGTAAAGGCGCATTATTATTAACTTGATTTGACGTGTAAACGCTGTCAATATTATATTGGTAGAATAAAAACTGTTAAAAAGGCCTAGGCCTAGGACCTATAAATTAATATTTAGTGCCTAAGCAAAAGCGCAATGCTATTGATTTGATTTGATACGTAAACGTTATGAATATGAAGTCGGCGGATTAAAAGCTGTTAAAAAGGCCAAGGCATATGCCCTATGAATTAATTAAGTAAAAGAAAAGTATTACAAACTTGACATGTTATGTAAATATTTAGTGTCTAAGCACAAGTGCAGCGTTATTAAAAAATCCCACCTTATCGTCCTTTTCTGAACACAGCATGAGCCATGTGTAATTCTGTTGTTTCGTCGAACACTGGAGTTTTAAGAAATGTACGGGATCTTTATACCCCCTCCCTCCTGTTGAACTTTTGTGGCCAGTCACCCTAAACTGGTATGAACCGGCGTGAAAATTCAGACAAACAAAGGAGCTCCTTCCCGTCATTAGGCGCCTTAGAAAACTGAAACATAATTAGGAAACTTGGAAAACTGCCACACATTTAAAGTGTTCCTCGGAGGAATAGCACTTTGTGCCCGGCCCCTTAATGAAAAACATGTGGCAGTTTTCCTGTGTGGCGGTTTTCCGGCAACCCCACCACACTAGGTAAATAATGAAAGTATGTCCCCCCACCCCCACCCCCAACATTCAAACAGTATGTCAAATCGACTTATTAGTTAGCCCATGATGACAATCAAAACGCCCATCTCGGACTTTTTTTCCTGGCCATTTTTCCCTCGGACGTTTTTCCCTAGACTTTTTTACCTGGACTTTTTTTCCGCGTTTATCAACAGTCTCAGACTTTTTTTCTCGGACTTTTTTTCCTCGGACTTTTTTACCGATTACTTTCTGAGAGAGAGAGAGAGAGAGAGAGAGAAGGGAGAAAGAAGGGAAGAAGGTTATCGCCGACTTCCTTTGGAGCCGATAGTAAAAGAAGCACTAAAAATTCTTTTTCAGTGTTTCGCAAGTAAAGTTAGTATTAAACTTACCCAGAAATTCAAAACGTGCGTTGGGTCACACTGCATACAAATGTAAATTTTGGCGGGTGTATAAATCCGGTGGGTGTACATTGGGTACCCGTGTACATCATATCCCAAACGTGCGTTGGGTCACACGGTATACAAAATTAAAATTTCGGCGCGTGTACACCATTTCCAGATATCAAAGCAGGTCATGATGCTAAAATTTCGAAAATATGGTAGCGATGATTACTAAAGTTAGTGTGCTAAGTGTGCTCAAGTTCAGTGGGCAAATTTTCGGGTGGGCAACTGTTCGGTGGGCTTTTGTCCGACACCCGGCCACGTATATCATGATACTAAAATCTTCAAGATTTAAAAAATTTAGTAAAAAATTGTTAAGTCTTTTGCCCGCGGTATCCGTTACTGAACAAAACAATAAAAATTATACTCTGATTTCAAGTCGTTTTCTATTGAATTATAAATTGAATATTTTTACTGGAAAAATAAACGTGTCACGTAGCATTACTATTTCTCACAATAAAACGTTTTCTGGACTTCTTCCACGTTACTGACATTAATTTGTCAACCGTAAAATTTGATTGAGGCGCCCTGCCGCCCCCGGAAGCTGACGCCCGGGTGTTTCGCACCCATTCAACCCCCGCTTGGCGCGTTTCTGTCCGCTGTCAAAAAATCGTTCCGACGCCCTCGATTAGAAAAAAATTCTATGAATAAGTCTAAAAAATCAGCTCTGTTGATGAAAGGGGAGTAAAAGGTGTGTCTCTGGAATAAAAAGCAATACCGGTACTTTCAAATAGTTTGAACTTTATATGTCATGATTTCGCTTGTTTAACACACTTACACCATTAATCTATTAAAACATCTCACTGTATATAGTGGGCAAAGGCACTATTTTAGCAATAAAAAACCTTACAGCACTGATTGGCTCACAATAATTTAGCTTTAAAAATGATATCTACAGAAATGGAATACAGACTCCCGTATATCAACTTATCACCAGGGCCGGCTGGACCATAGGGCCAACCGGGGCAGTCGCCCCGGGCCCCGCGTCTTCACGGGGCCCCGCACTTTACAAAACAAAAACAAAATTGTTTTTGCTAGAATTCTCTATATTTATTGTTATTTTTTTTTTAGTTTTGGGGCGCAAGGCCGTCAAAAATATATTTTGACGTTTTCCAACCGTAGGTTGAAGAAGCGTATATGCTCCAGCTTTGTCTGTCTGTCTGTCCACCCGATAACTCGCGTAAAAATTATTCAGTTTCAATTAAATTTTAGTATGGGGTAGGGGACAACCTGGGGACGAACCCTTTTGAAAATAAGCGAAATGGGGTCAAAGTCAAAGATCAGGACGTAGGAGTGGGATCCATTCCACCGCCCTTATGCGTCATAACTTACGTAAAAATGCTTCGATTCCGACAAAACTTTATCATGTTGTTCCGGAAGTAAACTGAACAAGTTATACTGAATGTCATCGAAATGGGATCAAAGGTCAAGGCACAAGAGCGAGATTTATTACACAGCCATTATCCTCATAACTTGAGTAAAAATGCTTATACCGTGACAAAACTTTAGTATGTTGGTCCAGAGGTATACTGAACCAATTATTTTTAACATAATCGAAATGGGATCACAGGTCATGGCACATGAGCGAGATTTATTTCACAGCCATTATCCTCATAACTTGAGTAAAAATGCTTCTATTGCGACAAAACTTTAGTGTTGTTCCGGAGGTATACTGAACGAATCAATAGTCAAGGTTAGGAGGAGAGTTTGTCTGCGCGCGATTTCTGGTATGTTGGAAAGCGTATCATAATCAATGCATTGCATGATTTTACTAACTTGTTATAATGTTGTTTTTTCAGTTTATAACCCTCCCCCCCCCCCCCAACTTATTTAAACCTTAAACTTTTTCATATTCATGAAATTAGAAATTAAATTTCATCACATTTTGTGACTCCCTATTATATACTCAACAATTTGTGTGTAAACCTGGTACTGAAATTAAAAATAAAATAAAAAGAACAATATCAAAGTTGTGTCTGGGCTATATATGGAGGCCAATCGTTCAGTGACTTCAAAAACAGTGTTGGAAATACAAAAATAAATAAATAAGGCAATTTTTATACATGAGCGCGTATAAGAAGTGAATAAAGTAATTAATTTACCAGTTATTCCACTTTCCATCAAAAATCAATCACTAAAACATGTACCAGGAAAAAAATATGTATATACGAATTTAATTAAGAGGGATCGTTATTATTCAATACGCGAAAGTGTTTGCTATGGAAAAATATTCGCTACGCAGATTATTTAAAGCTATCTTTTTTATCATTTTGTAGGAAAGTTTTTATTAAGATAATAAAGCAACCTAAACTTCCTCCTCTCCAGAAAGAAAGTCGTAGATTTCAGCACTTTCATTCTCTTCCTCTCTCTTTGTCTGTCTGTCTGTCTGTCTCTCTCTCTCACTCTGTCTGTCTATCTGTTTGTCTCTCTCACTCTCTGTCTGTCTGTCTCTCTCACTCTCTGTCTGGCTCTCTCTCTCTCGCACTCTGTCTGTCTCTCTCTCATTCATTGTCTGTATGTCTATCTCTCTGTCTCTCTCTCACTCTGTCTGTCCCACTCTCACTCAATGCCTGTCTCTTTCTCACTCTCTGTCTGTCTCTCTCACTTTCTGTCTATTTGTCTCTCTCCCACTCAATGTCTGTCTCTCTCTCTGTCAGTCTGTCTGTCTCCCTCTCTCACTCTCTGTTTGTCGGTCTGTCTCTCTCATACTCTACCTGTCTATCTGTCTGTCTCTGAAAAATGAAAATACACGAAAATTATCATAAAAAAACTGTTAACTCTGTCTCTCAGAATTTTCAATCCATATGATGGTATTTTTCTTAAGCTCACAATAATTTGAGATAATCATTTTCCTTTATGATAATTTTTGTCTATTTTCATTTTTCATACAATGATTTCATTAAACAATGAAATTAATTTCCTAGGGCCCTCAATATGAAATTTTGCCCTGGGCCCCGCAAAAGTTCAATCCGGCCCTGCTTATCACGATCAACTACCGTTTAAGTTGATTGGTGAATTTCAATTTGTGCCTGTGCCCAGGAGCAACTACGTTGTAGGAACCTGTAGTACGGATATAATAGAATAAAAGTTATTGTTACATTGATAGCCAGGAGTCCTGTTTCAAGGTCGCACACGATGTTTGTTGTATTTGTGACCGTTTCAGCATTTTAGTTGATGGGATGTCTATCAAAACCCCCTGAAGAATAAGCTCTCCAGGGGTTTAGTGTCTATTCTCAGAGAACAACGATCCAGGGCTTTGAAAAGTAAGGGCGGGTCTTTAGCTTTTCACCCCCCGAAACGCGCAGCCGAGGTTGATGGCGAGCTGGACCTGCTGGAACTTCGGAAGCCAAGTGCCACGTGTTCTAAAGGAGCACCAAAGGAAAGGCGCTTTCGGTCGATATTATTACCGTATTTAACAGATTACAATGCAGTGGCGTAGGAACGGGGGGGGGGCAAAGTACCCCCCAAATTTTGGAGAGGGGTACATAATATCTACTGTAACCCCCACCCCACCCCCCAGATATGAGCATACACAAACCAATCATTCATAAAGAGTGAACTGTAAAATTTATATGCTACTTATTTTTTTTTTATTCTCTTTTTTTTTCAAAGAAATATCACGGGTCATCTGGTTTTTTTTTTTTTTTTTTTTATAACCGAAGCTTGTAGTGGGAGGCTTTTCATCCACCAAAAACTGGCCAACCATCCGGGAAACTCCAGCAAATTAGTTCTGCAAGGAAACGAGTTCAAACGACTGCCAGCTTGAGCAGAAGAAAGGCGCCGATATTATGACACCTGTCAGTCACCTACAGCTAATGACATTGCGATGGGTTGAAACGGAGTGTCATTTCAGCGCCCGCAGCCCCGGCACTAAAATTGTTTTCTGTCTTATGATCTGTAGCAATACAACAAGTGCATTACGGATTTCACATACCACTCATAGAACTCCAATCCCTCGATATCTACACCATCATTTAGCTTTGTACCAGACCAATGTGCATTTTACATAAATTGTCAGCCTATGTATCGTTCAAAGTTTTTAATACAGACTTCATAATGCTTCAATGGTACTATCTTCGCGGGTAGAGCAGTTTTTATCTTACTGCGGTTTTACTTTATTAACGTAAACAAAAATGATAAGAAATTTAATTCGTTCTTGTAAAGAGTTATATAACATTTCCTGAGAAATCCCTCTTTTCCAAACCCAGCTGACAGAAATTCATCCTAATGTTGACTTGTCCCTGCTCAATATTTTAGTGGAAAAAAAGTACAAAAATTAACAAGAGAGAACACGAAAAAAAAAAAAAAAAAAAAAACTTCTTCTGATAAGAAATTAATAATGTTAACTTTTGTCAGCAATAAAAATAATAATGGTAATAATTAATAATCATATGATGATAACAATGTTCATTCGGATGAATTCCTGATCAGTATACGTATTTTATAAAAACTCTAATATACTACCCTCCAAAAAAAATATTCGGAGAGGGTCATCCATAGATGGCCTAATCCTGAGCTTGTACACCCCTAAACCAAAAGCGTTCCTACGCCACTGTTACAATGTGTCATCTATTGCATTGCAAGGCGCACTCAAATATTAGAAATTGTCCCTTTCGGTTGGAGGAAGACCGCCACACAGAAAAACTGCCACACGTTTTTCAGCAACTTAGAAAACTGCCACACAGGAAAACTGCCACACGATTTTCATTGAGGGGCCGTGCACATATTGCTATTCCTCCGAGGAACACTTTTAATGTGTGGCAGTTTTCTGGTGTGGCAGTTTTCCAAGTTTCCGAATTATGTGTGGCAGTTTCCCAAGGTGCCTAACAATGGGAAGGAGCTCTTTTGTTTGTCTGAATTATCATGTCGGTTCATACTGAGGGCAACTGGCCACATAAGTTCGAGGGTGGTGGGTAGGGGGGAGGGGTATAAAGATTGCCGTTTCTTGGCCTATATTGAGAGTTGAATTCGGAACTCCAAACAAATTTCGAGAAAACGTTCTATGTAAGTCAAGCAAAAATTGTTTTGTTCAGGAAAGACCAAAGAGGTGGGAATTTTTTAATAACGCTGCACTTTTACTTAGGCACTAAATATTTACATAAGATGTCAAATTTGTAGTATTTTTCTTTTACCTAATTAATTCATAGGCCCTACACCTCGGCCTTTTTAACAGATTTTAATTCGCCGACTTTATATTCATAACGCTTACGTATCAAATCAAGTCAATAGCATTGCACTTTTACTTAGGCACTAAATATTAAAGTCATAGGCCACAGGCATAGGCCTTTTTAACAGTTTTTATTCTACCAGCGTCATATTCACATTTACACATCAAATCAAGTTAACAATATTGCGCTTTTATTTAGGCACGAAATATTTATTCACAGGCTCCAGGCCTAGGTTTATGCCCTTTTACCAGTTTTTATTCTACCAATGCCATATTCACAACGTTTAACAGAAAATCAAGTTAATAATATTGGGCATTTACTTAGGCACGAAATATTAATCCATAGGCTCTAGGCCTAGGCCTTTTTAATAGTTTTTACTTTATCACTTCCATATTCACGACATTTACACAACAAATAAATGTAATAATATTACGCTTTTACTTAGGCAGGAAATATTAATTCATAGGCCCTAGGCCTAGGCCTTTTTGACAGTTTTTATTCTACCAATGTCATATTCACAACGTTTACACATAAAATTAAGTTAATAATATTACGTTTTTATTTAGGCACGAAATATTTATTCACAGGTCCTAGGCCTAGGCCCTTTTACCAGTTTTTATTTTACCAATGTCATATTCACAATGTTTACACAGCGAATCATGTTAATAATATTGGGAGTTTACTGAGGCACGAAATATAAATTCATAGGCCGTAGGCCTTTTTTAATAGTTTTGACTATATCAATACCATATTCACTACGTTTACACAACAAATCAATTTAATAATATTACACTTTTACTTGGGCACGAAATATTAATTCATAGGCCCAGACCTAGGGCCTATGAACGAATATTTCGTGCCTAAGAAAAAGAGCAATATTATTACATTTTTTTTTTTTTTTTTTGTAAACGGCGTGAATATATCATTGATAGAGTAAAAACTATTAACAAGGCCTAGGCCTAGGGCCAGTGAATTAATATTTCGTGCCTAAGTAAAAGAGCAATATTATTACATATGTGCCCAAGTAAAAGCGCATTATTATTACGTTGTGAATATATGGCATTGATAAAGTAAAAACTATTAAAAAGGCCTAGGCCTAGGGCCTATGAATTAATATTTCGTGCCTAAGTAAATGAACAATATTATGAACTTGATTGTCAGTTAAACGTTGTGAATATGGCATTGGTAGAATAAAAACTGGTAAAAGGGCATAAACCTGGGCCTGGAGCCTGTGAATAAATATTTCGTGCCTAAATAAAAGCGCAATATTATTAACTTGATTTGATGTGTAAACGTTGTGAATATGACACTGGTAGAATAAAACCTGTTAAAAAGGCCTATGCCTGTGGCCTATCACTATTAAGTGCCTAAGCAAAAGAGCAATGCTATTGACTTGATTTGATACGTAAGCGTTATGAATATAAAGTCGGCGAATTAAAAGCTGTTAAAAAGGCCGAGGTGTAGGGCCTATGAATTAATTAGGTAAAAGAAAAATATTACAAATTTGACATGTTATATAAATATTTAGTGCCTAAGTAAAAGTGCAGCGTAATTAAAAATATCCCACCTTATTGTTCTTTCCTGAACGCTTGGCGCCTAAATAGAACGTTTTCTCGAAATTTATTTGGAGTTCCTAATTCAATTCTCAATATAGCCCAGGAAACGCCAATCTTTATACACCCCCCCCTTCCTCCTCCCTAGAACTTCTGTGGCCAGTTGTCCTAATTATGAACCGACAGGAAAATTCCGACAAACAAAAGAGCTCCTTCCCATCGTTAGGCACCTTGGGAAACTGCCACACCAGAAAACTGCCACACATTCAAAGTGTTCCTCGGAGGAATAGCAATTTGTGCACAGCCCCTTAATGAAAATCGTGTGGCAGTTTTCCTGTGTGGCGGTTTTCCGATGTGTGGCAGTTTTCTAAGTTGCTGAAAAATGTGTGGCAGTTTTCCTGTGTGGCAGTCTTCCTGTGTGGCGGTCTTCCTCCAACCGACATAACCAACCTTAAAAAACACCAAAATACCTTCAAGTTGGAACTGAAGAACAGATTCTCCGCTTTAGAAGTTAACAGAAAAGTGACCAAAGCTCTTATGGAAACAGCAACAAAATTAGCTGGGTCTAAGAGCAAGTTGCATGTGAACAAATTATCAGGAAAAACCAAAATGTTGATGCAAAAAAGAAGAGAGATGAGGAATACGAAAGAAGATGTGACTTCCAAAGTGGAATATACAGAGCTATGCAAGACAGAACGAAAAAGTATTATTGAAGACATAAGGAAATTCAACTGTGAACTAGTAAGGAAAGTAATTGAAAACAACCAAAGCCTAAAGATAGCAAAGGGACATCTCAGTAAATGAAGAAAACAGATTATGGCACTGAGAAAAGAAGATGGTTCTGTAACAAGAAATAGAGGCGACATTTTGACAAGAGTGAAAGATTTCTACTCCAGATTATATGAAAGGGATGATACATGTACTCCAGACATCATGAAAGGTACCAGAGTTCTTCCAGTCCTCCCAGCAGAATTTGCACATGCAATCAAGAACATGAAGCGGGGAAAAGCTCCAGGAGAAGATGGAATTACTGTAGACATCATGCAAGACGCAAGTGGAGAAATCGAAACAATACTCGCCCAAATTTTCACTCGATGCCTTAATGAAGGGAAGATTCCTGAGGATTGGAACAGCGCTATAATGATCCTGCTACATAAAAAAGGTGACATTGAGGATCTCAGAAACTACAGACCTATCAGCCTCCTATCAGTGGTTTATAAAATCTTCACTAAAGTTCTTTCACACCGCTTGAAGGTAACACTGGACATGGTTCAACCGAGAGAACAAGCTGGATTCAGGAGTGGCTACAGCACAATAGATCATATCCACGTACTGAGAGAACTAATTGAAAGAGCGAGGGAATATGAACTTCCATTGTGCATGGCTTTATCGATTATGAAAAAGCCTTTGATTCGGTGAAACCATCAACAGTTACAATGGCTCTGAAATCCTTCGGTATTGAAGATGCATACATTAATATTATTAATAACATCTATGAAAATGCAAGTGCAATGATTCGGCTGTTTGAGAATACAGCACACATAAAAGTTGGAAAGGGAGTGAGACAAAGTGACACCATATCTCCGAAGCTCTTTATTGCTACATTGGAAAATGTCTTTCAGTCGCTGAGCTGGGAAAACAAGGGGATAAAGATTAACGGAGATTATCTAACCCACCTTCGTTTTGCTGATGACATAGTCATTTTTGCAATTACCCCATCAGAGCTGCAGAGTATGATCCAGGAACTTGCCGACAAGAGTAAAGAAGTGGGATTAAAAATGAATTTTCAGAAGACAAAAGTGATGTTCAATGCTTTTACAAGAAATGAAGATTTATCGATTGATGGAGAAAAGCTGGAGATAACAGACACGTACGTTTATCTAGGACAGCAGATATCAAGTGAGGGTCACATTGATGAAGAAATTAATCGGCGTACAAAACTTGCCTGGAGAGCTTTTGGAAGAAACAGCATAATTTTCAAGAGCAATATGCCATTATGTCTTAAAAGAAAAGTGTTTGATCAATGCATCCTTCCAGTGTTTACGTATGGTGCAGAGACGTGGACCTTAACTAAAAGAGACATACAAAGACTACAGACAACTCAAAGTAGCATGGAGAGGTGCATGCTTGGTGTAACCAGGAGAGATAAGATGAGGAACTCGTGGATCCGAAAAATGACAAGAGTAGAAGACATCATGATCAGAGTTAAATCCCTGAAATGGCAATGGGCTGGACATACTGCCAGAAGGACAGACCATCGATGGACAGCCGAAATTTTAGATTGGATTCCAAGGGGCAGGAAAAGACCCAGAAAAAGACCACATGGGAGATGGGTGGATGAAATTCGAAAGTATGCGGGAGTGACATGGAGGAGACTGGCACAAGACAGACCGTTGTGGAGGGAACTTGGGGAGACCTTCATCCAGCAGTGGACTGATAATGGTTGACAATGGTGATATATATATATATATATATATATGTGGGATGTAAGGTCAGGTGATGCGTAACATCACAGCCTCTCCTTGACAAAAGTCAACCCCGCCTTCTCGTGGTGCATCCTGTTCCCACTAAAGGGGCTCTGACGACCGCCAATAGCGGCATAACTATACCATCGGGATTAGAGGAAATTCTATCCCACACTCACCAACCCGCTTGGCCAGCGTGGTGAGTTATGGCCAAACCCTTCCAAAATGATTCCACAACATAAATCTTGGCCCTCAGTCTCCGGCAGCTGGAATGTACCTGGCCAAGGCAGCGGCCAGTGCGACATGAAGGCAGAGGGTGCTAAGAATCCCCGGAGGACCGGACTAGGCTGCCATCTGATGCTGACCTTGGCTACGTATAATGGACGCTCCCTATCTTCTGATTCAAGGCTTCCTGAATTGGAAGAGGAACTACAAAGGATCAAATGGGACATCGTGGGGCTAAGTGAAGCAAGGAGATAAGGAGAAGATCTCATCGAACTGAAAAGTGGACATCTCTTCTACTATCGTGGGACAGATACTGGCAGAACTAGTGGTGTTGGATTTATAATAAACAAGAAACTGAAGGATAAAGTTGTAGAAGTTGAAAGTTCCTCTGACAGAGCTGCACGACTTGTTATCCAACTCTCGAAAAGATACCAGGCTCAGATTATTCAAACTTATGTACCCACCACAAGTCATCCTGAAGAAGAAATTGAAGAATTTTATGAGGAAATTTGCCATCTAAATAATAAAGGTAAGCAGCACTTGGAAATAATTATGGGAGATTTCAATGCAAAAATAGGGCAACGGCAACAGAATGAAACTTCAGTAGGTAAATTCGGTCACGGCAACAGAAACCAGCGTGGAAATACTCTCGTTGAGTTTGCAGAGGCAGAAGGGTTTTTCATCTTGAACTCCTTCTTCAAGAAAAAGCCACACAGGAAATGGACATGGAGACATCCAAATGGGACGACAAGTGAAATTGATTTTATTATGTGTAACAAAAAATTCGTCATAGAAGACTGCAGTGTGCTAAACAAGTTCAACACAGGTAGTGACCATAGATTGGTGAGATGTAAGATGCACCTCAACACTAAACTTGAACGTGGCAAGCTCATAAGACAAACAAAATCTATTGACATAACCAACCTTAAAAAACACCATAATACCTTCAAGTTGGAACTGAAGAACAGGTTCTCTGCTTTAGAAGGCCTAACATCGGAAGAAGTGGACATCTCTGAAGTTAACAGAAAAGTAACCAAAGCTCTTATGGAAACAGCAACAAAATTAGCTGGGTCTAAGAACAAGTTGCATGTAAACAAATTATCAGGAAAAACGAAAATGTTGATGCAAAAAAGAAGAGAGATGAGGAGGTGCATTTCACCAGCCCCCACCACGGAATTTTTTAATTTTTCAGACACCATTCGTTTGTACCACGTATGAACCGGAATGAACTCGGTTTTTTTCGTTTGAACCGCAAAAGTTTTGGAGATATTTAAAAAACAAAGTGGGGGGGCTGGTGAAACGATAGCCCCCACCATGGAATTTTTAAATTTTTTTTGCACCATTCGTTTGTACCACGTATGAACCGGAATGAACTCAATTTTTTTCGTTTGAACCGCAATAGTTTTAGAGTTATTTAAAAAACAAAGTGGGGGGGGGGGGGGCTGGTGAAATGGTACACCCAAAAAATACATATTTCAAATTTCAGCATAGCCATTCGTTAATAAATCGTATGAACCGGAATGAACTCCATTTTCATCGTTTGAACCACAATAGTTTTTGAGATATTTAACAAATAATATTGAAAATTTGCATATAAATATAGGAGGCCGACCATTTCACCAGCCCCCACCATGGAAATTCAAAATTTCGAAATAGCCATTCGTTAGTAAATCGTATGAACCGGAATGAACTCCATTTCTATCGTTTGAACCGCAATAGTTTTTGAGATATTTAAAAAACAATATTGAGAATTTGCATATATACAGAAAGACCGACCATTTCACCAGCCCCCCACCATGGAAATTCAAAATTTCAAAATAGGCATTCATTAGCAAATCGTGTGAACTGAAAAGAACTCCATTTTCATCGTTTGAACCGCAATAGTTTTTGAGATATTTAAAAAATAATGTTACAGGCCTATCATTTCACCCCCCTCATCATGGAAATTCAAAATTCTAAAATAGCCATTCGTTAGTAAATCGTATGAACAGGAATGAACTCCATTTTTATCGTTTGAACCGCAATAGTTTTTGAAATATTTAATAAATAATAAAATTTACATATACGCACAGAGACCGACCATTTCACCAGCCCCCCACCCCCATGGAAATTCAAAATTTCAAAATAGCCATTCGTTAGCAAATCGTATGAACCGAAAAGAACTCCATTTTCATCGTTTGAACCGCAATAGTTTTTGAGATATTTAAAAAATAATGTCACAGGCCTACACCATTTACCCCCCCCCCCCCACCTTCATCATGGAAATTAAAAAATTCCGAAATAGCCATTCGTTAGTAAATCGTATGAACAGGAATGAACTCCATTTTTATCGTTTGAACCGCAATAGTTTTTGAGATATTTAAAAAATAATATTGAGATTTTGCATATATACAGAGAGACCGACCATTTCACCAGCCCCCCACCATGGAAATTCTAAATTTCAAAATAGCCATTCGTTAGCAAATCGTATGAACCGAAAAGAACTCCATTTTCATCGTTTGAACCGCAATAATTTTTGAGATATTTAAAAAGAATGTTACAGGCCATTTCATCCCCCCTCCCCCCTCATCATGGAAATTTGAAATTCCGAAATAGCCATTCGTTAGCAAATCGTATGAACAGGAATGAACTCCATTTTTATCGTTTGAACCGCAATAGTTTTTGAGATATTCAAAAAATAATATTGAGAATTTGCATATATACAGAGAGACCGACCATTTCACCAGCATCCCCACCATGGAAATTCAAAATTTCAAAATAGCCATTCGTTAGCAAATCGTATGAACCGAAAATAACTCCATTTTCATCGTTTGAACCGCAATAGTTTTTGAGATATTTAAAAAAGAATGTCACAGGCCTACACCATTTACCCCCCCCCCCTTCATCATGGAAATTCAAAATTTCAAAATAGCCATTCGTTAGCAAATCGTATGAACTGAAAAGAACTCCATTTTCATCGTTTGAACCGCAATAATTTTTGAGATATTTAAAAAAGAATGTTACAGGCCATTTCATCCCCCTCCCCCCTCATCATGGAAATTTAAAATTCCGAAATAGCCATTCGTTATTCAATCGTTTGAACTGAAAAGAACTCCATTTTCATCGTTTGAACCGCAATAATTTTTGAGATATTTTAAAAAGAATGTTACAGGCCATTTCATCCCCCTCCCCCCTCATCATGGAAATTCAAAATTCCGAAATAGCCATTCGTTAGCAAATCGTATGAACTGAAAAGAACTCCATTTTCATCGTTTGAACCGCAATAATTTTTGAGATATTTAAAAAGAATGTTACAGATCATTTCCTCCCCCCTCCCCCCTCATCATAGAAATTTAAAATTCCGAAATAGCCATTCGTTAGTAAATCGTAAGAACAGGAATGAGCTCCATTTTTATCGTTTGAACCGCAATAGTTTTTGAGATATTTAAAAAATAATATTGAGAATTTGCACATATACAGAGAGACCGACCATTTCACCAGCCCCCCACCCCCATGGAAATTCAAAATTTCAAAATAGCCATTCGTTAGCAAATCGTATGAACCGAAAAGAACTCTATTTTCATCGTTTGAACCGCAATAGTTTTTGATATATTTAAAAAAGAATGGCACTGGCCTACACCATTTACCCCCCCCCCCCCTTCATCATGGAAATTCAAAATTCCGAAATAGCCATTCGTTAGTAAATCGTATGAACAGGAATGAACTCCATTTTCATCGTTTGAACCGCAATAGTCTTTGAGATATTTAACAAATAATGTTACAGGCCTACCATTTCACCAGCCCCCCACCAAGGAAATTCAAAATTTCAAAATAGCCATTCGTTAGCTAATTGTATAAACCGAAAAGAACTCCATTTTCATTGTTTGAACCGCAATAGTTTTTGAGATATTTAACAAATAATGTTACAGGCCTACCATTTCACCCCCCCCCCCTCATCATGGAAATTCAAAATTCCGAAATAGCCATTCGTTAGTAAATCGTAGGAACAGGAATGAACTCCATTTTTATCGTTTGAACCGCAACAGTTTTTTTTTTATTGGAGATTTAACGACCACCGTGAGCAACTCAATGGGCTATAAGCAGTCGCCCGTCCCTAATTCAGGGTCACTGGTTCCAGGGAACGGAGAGAGCCAGTGCCGTAAAACAAACACAACATTCATGCCTCACCGGGATTCGAACCCGGACCCTGTTCGAACGAATGATCAGAGTCCGTCGCTTAGACCACTGCGTCACCGGAGCGGCCAACAGTTTTTGATAGATTTAAAAAAAAAAAAAAGTTTGAGAAAATTGGGGGACGACCATTGCACACACACCCATGGAAAAATTCAAAATTTCAAAATAGCCATTCGTTAGCAAATCGTATGAACCGAAAAGAACTCCATTTTCATCGTTTGAACCGCAATAGGTTTTGAGATATTTAAAAAAGAATGTCACAGGCCTACACCATTTACCCCCCCCCTTCATCATGGAAATTCAAAATTCCGAAATAGCCATTCGTTAGTAAATCGTATGAACAGGAATGAACTCCATTTTTATTGTTTGAACCGCAATAGTTTTTGAGATATTTAAAAATAATATTGAGATTTTGCATACATACAGAGAGACTGACCATTTCACCAGCCCCCCCCTTCCCATGGAAATTCAAAATTTCAAAATAGCCATTCGTTAGCAAATCGTATGAACCGAAAATAACTCCATTTTCACCGTTTGAACCGCAATAGTTTTTGAGATATTTAAAAAAGAATGTCACAGGCCTACACCATTTACCCCCCCCCCTTCATCATGGAAATTCAAAATAACCATTCGTTAGCGAATCGTATGAACCGAAAAGAACTCCATTTTCATCGTTTTAACCACAATAGTTTTTGAGATATTTAACAAATAATGTTACAGGCCTACCATTTCACCCCCCCCTCATCATGGAAATTCAAAATTCCGAAATAGCCATTCGTTAGTAAATCGTATGAACTGGAAAGAACTCCATTTTCATCGTTTGAACCGCAATAGTTTTTGACATATTTAAAAAAGAATGTTACAGGCCATTTCTTCCCCCCTTCCCCCCTCATCATGGAAATTCAAAATTCCAAAATAGCCATTTGTTAGCTAATCGTATAAACCGAAAAGAACTCCATTTTCATCGTTTGAACCGCAATAGTTTTTGAGATATTTAACAAATAATGTTACAGGCCTACCATTTCACCCCCCTCATCATGGAAATTCAAAATTCCGAAATAGCCATTCGTTAGTAAATCGTATGAACAGGAATGGACTCCATTTTTATCGTTTGAACCGCAGTAGTTTTTGAAATATTTAATAAATAATATTGAGAATTTGCATATATACAGAGCCCGACCATTTCACCCCCCCCCATGGAAATTCAAAATTTCAAAATAGCCATTCGTTAGCAAATCGTGTGAACCGAAAAGAACTCCATTTTCATCGTTTAAACCGCAATAGTTTTTGAGGTATTGAAAAAAGATTGTTACAAGCCTACACCATTGACCCCCCCCCCCTCACCATGGAATTCGAAATTTCATAGCCATTCGTTAGTAGATCGTATGGCCGCCCCGGTGGCGCAGTGGTCTAAGGCGTTGGCCTCTGATCATTCGTCCGTAAGGGGTCCGGGTTCGAATCCCGGTCAGGCATGGATGTTGTGTTTGTCTTAAGGCACTGGCTCTCTCCCTTCTCGGAACCAGTGACCCTAAATTGGGAACGGGCGACTGCTTATAGCCCATTGAGTTGCTCACGGTGGTCGTTAAACCTCCAATCAATAAAAAAAAATATCGTATGAACCGAAAAGGACTCCATTATTATCGTTTGAACCGCAATAGAGTTTGACATACCTACAAAAAAAAAGGATTCAGAAAATATGGAGCCGACAATTCCCCCCCCACCCATGGAATTTCAAAATTTCAAAATAGCCATTCGTTAGTAAATCGTATGAACCGGGAAAACTCTGTAAGAGCGAACGTGTCGTCACGTGACTTAGCGCCGCCTCCTACTTAAGTATCCGAGGAGCACGCGCAGCGGGGGCTCTCACAACAAGCAGAGAGTTCGTTTACTCTTCCCGGAAAAACACACACTCTCTCTCTCTCACTCTGTTCGAACGAACAAACGAAACCTCCCCCACTTTACTATATATATATCTGTGAATCGGGGAGGCAGAGCGACAACAGCTGGTTATACGAAAGTTTATCCACTTTCAGACATAATTTGAAAAGAACGCTTGGTTAACACATATCATCATCATCATCATCATTGTCAACCATTATCAATCCACTGCTGGACGAAGGTCTCCCCAAGTTTCCTCCACAACGGTCTGTCTTGTGCCAGTCTCCTCCATGTCACCCCTGCATACTTTCGAATTTCATCCACCCATCTCCCATGTGGTCTTCTTCTGGGTCTTTTCCTGTCCCTTGGAATCCAATCAAAAATTTCGGCTGTCCATCGATGATCTGTCCTTCTGGCAGTATGTCCAGCCCATTGCCATTTCAGGGATTTAACTCTGATCATGATGTCTTCCACTCTTGTCATTTTTCGGATCCACGAGTTCCTCTTCTTATCTCTCCTGGTTACACGAAGCATGCACCTCTCCATGCCTCTTTGAGTTGTCTGCAGTCTTTGTATATCTCTTTTAGTTAAGGTCCACGTCTCTGCATCATACGTAAGCACTGGAAGGATGCATTGATCAAACACTTTTCTTTTAAGACATAATGGCATATTGCTCTTGAAAATTATGCTGTTTCTTCCAAAAGCTCTCCAGGCAAGTTTTGTACGCCGATTAATTTCTTCATCAATGTGACCCTCACTTGATATCTGCTGTCCAAGATAAACGTACGTGTCTGTTATCTCCAGCTTTTCTCCATCAATCAATAAATCTTCATTTCTTGTAAAAGCATTGAACATCACTTTTGTCTTCTGAAAGTTCATTTTTAATCCCACTTCTTTACTCTTGTCAGCAAGTTCTTGGATCATACTCTGCAGCTCTGATGGGGTAGTTGCAAAAATGACTACGTCATCAGCAAAACGAAGGTGGGTTAGATAATCTCCATTAATCTTTATCCCTTTGTTTTCCCAGTTCAGTGATTGAAAGACATTTTCCAATGTGGCATTAAAGAGCTTCGGAGATATGGTGTCACCTTGTCTCACTCCCTTTCCAATTTTTATGTGTGTTGTATTTTCAAACAGCCGAATATTTGCACTTGCATTTTCATAGATGTTATTAATAATATTAATGTATGCATCTTCAATACCGCAGGATTTCAGAGCCGTGGTAACTGCTGATGGTTTCACCGAATCAAAGGCTTTTTCATAATCGATAAAAGCCATGCACAATGGAAGTTCATATTCCCTCGCTCTTTCAATTAGTTCTCTCAGTACGTGGATATGATCTATTGTGCTGTAGCCACTCCTGAATCCAGCTTGTTCTCTCGGTTGAGCCATGTCCAGTGTTACCTTCAAGCGGTGTGAAAGAACTTTAGTGAAGATTTTATAAACCACTGATAGGAGGCTGATAGGTCTGTAGTTCCTGAGATCCTCAAGGTCACCTTTTTTATGTAGCAGGATCATTGTAGCATTGTTCCAATCCTCAGGAATCTTTCCTTCATTAAGGCATCGAGTGAAAATTTGGGCGAGTACTGTTTCAATTTCTCCACTTGCTTCTTGTATGATGTCTATAGTAATTCCATCTTCTCCTGGAGCTTTCCCCCGCTTCATGTTCTTGATTGCATGAGCAACTTCTGCTGGGAGGACTGGAAGAACTCTGGTACCTTTCATGATGTCTGGAGTACATGTATCATCCCTTTCATATAATTTGGAGTAGAAATCTTTCACTCTTGTCAAAATTTCGCCTCTATTTCTTGTTATAGAACCATCTTCTTTTCTCAGAGCCATAATCTGTTTTCTTCCCTTACTGAGATGTCCCTTTGCTATCTTTAGGCTTTGGTTGTTTTCAATTGCTTTCCTCACTAGCTCACAGTTGAATTTTCTTACGTCTTCAGTGATACTTTTTCTTACTGTCTTGCATAGCTCTATATATTCCACTTTGGAAGTCACATCTTCTTTAGTTGTCCTCATCTCTCTTCTTTTTTGCATCAACATTTTCGTTTTTCCTGATAATTTGTTTACATGCAACTTGTTCTTAGACCCAGCTAATTTTGTTGCTGTTTCCATAAGAGCTTTGGTTACTTTTCTGTTAACTTCAGAGATGTCCACTTCTTCCGATGTTAGGCCTTCTAAAGCAGAGAACCTGTTCTTCAGTTCCAACTTGAAGGTATTATGGTGTTTTTTAAGGTTGGTTATGTCAATAGATTTTGTTTGTCTTATGAGCTTGCCACGTTCAAGTTTGGTGTTGAGGTGCATCTTACATCTCACCAATCTATGGTCACTACCTGTGTTGAACTTGTTTAGCACACTGCAGTCTTCCATGACGAATTTTTGTTACACATAATAAAATCAATTTCACTTGTCGTCCCATTTGGATGCCTCCATGTCCATTTCCTGTGTGGCTTTTTCTTGAAGAAGGAGTTCAAGATGAAAAACCCTTCTGCCTCTGCAAACTCAACGAGAGTATTTCCACGCTGGTTTCTGTTGCCGTGACCGAATTTACCTACTGAAGTTTCATTCTGTTGCCGTTGCCCTATTTTTGCATTGAAATCTCCCATAATTATTTTCAAGTGCTGCTTACCTTTATTATTTAGATGACAAATTTCCTCATAAAATTCTTCAATTTCTTCTTCAGGATGACTTGTGGTGGGTGCATAAGTTTGAATAATCTGAGCCTGGTATCTTCTCGATAGTTGGATAACGAGTCGTGCAGCTCTGTCAGAGGAACTTTCAACTTCTACCACTTTATCCTTCAGTTTCTTGTTTATTATAAATCCAACACCACTAGTTCTGCCAGTATCTGTCCCACGATAGTAGAAGAGATGTCCACTTTTCAGTTCGATGAGATCTTCTCCTTTTCTCCTTACCTCACTTAGCCCCACGATGTCCCACTTGATCCTTTGTAGTTCCTCTTCCAATTCAAGAAGCCTTGAATCAGAAGATAGGGAGCGTCCGTTGTACGTAGCCAAGGTCAGCATCAGATGGCAGCCTAGTCCGGTCCTCCGGGGATTCTTAGCACCCTCTGCCTTCATGTCGCACTGGCCGCTGCCTTGGCCAGGTACATTCCAGCTGCCGGAGACTGAGGGCCAAGATTTATGTTGTGGAATCATTTTGGAGGGGTTTGGCCATAACTCACCACGCTGGCCAAGCGGGTTGGTGAGTGTGGGATAGAATTTCCTCTAATCCCGATGGTATAGTTATACCGCTATTGGCGGTCGTCAGAGCCCCTTTAGTGGGAACAGGATGTACCACGAGAAGGCGGGGTTGACATTTGTCAAGGAGAGGCTGTGATGTTACGCATCACCTGACCTTACATCCCGAAACACTTATTCTATATATACGAAACACTTATTCTTCATCAACTAGAATTTTGATGGCGGCGGATTACTCGCTCTTGAAAGTGACCTCGTTATGACTGGACCTGGCAAAGATCGTGGAACGCGCAAGATAAGGTGATCGAATTCTGTAGAAATCTCACCCTGAGTTGGCGTCCTAACTTAGGGTCTCCTTGACACTAGATAGACCTCTATCTTATCGATGCTTCAGGACTAGTCTTCTAGCTATCCTTCTCTAATCGATGCTTCAGTGGACTGTACTAAGTCCGTAATTCAGTAGTATATCATCAGCTACTCTACCGGTATCCCTGACTCGGGTAGATTCCTTCTGTAGCGGCGACCTACTTTATCTAGGTCGGTGCCCGCTCTTTCCCCGTGGACTCCGAGAGCCCACCACACCATCCACGCAAACGCGTTCCTTTCTATCGGAGGACTATCACCTTCGCTCTCCGAAGACAGACTGCTCGAACAGGTCCACTCGGAGCGACCTCTTCGCCCCCCTTCACGCTGCTCCTTCTTCAAGGGCGACGGCGCTGACCTTCAACATGCTGCTCTCCTCTCGCGCCACGTGTCACCTCTCGCGCCCTTCACCTGCCCCATCCCTAGTCGTTTTCCGGGAATCGGGCTCCTAGACCTTTAAATCTACCTTGGGCATTCCTCGCTTATCCTCAGGCTATACATTATTGAGTGCCTCCTTCCGAGAAAGCAATCCTATCGTCGTAGTACATCCGTAGCAATACAATACACATTGTTATAACTATACAAAAGAGTATGTCTGCATTTCAGACTTGTAGGCGCCAAGTGAAAATGAACAATGTATCTGTGAAAGTCACAGCGTCCTTGGCGATACTTTCAGTTCGTAGAACAAGTCCTCGCCCTTTCTAAGGCGTGAGAACCTGATGTCTTTTGTCATACATCTCGCCTTCCCCCCAAAAAAGGATTAAACATATTTACGAATTCTCTGTCGCCATTTTGGGAACTTGCGATGTTTTCTTTGGTCAAAAAAAAAAACCACATAATGTTTATCATTGAAATGAATTAACATCGTTAATGTGTCCGTTCTTACAAACTCCATGTTTATTTTTTGAACCCCGATAGTTTTTGAGATGTTTAAAAATGTTCCACGATTTCAGCTGCCCCCACCCCCACCCCCGGACATTTCCTGTTTCAGAATAGCTATTCGTTAGCATCGTGTGAACCGGAAGGAGCTACATCTTTATCGTTCGAATCTGGATAGTTTCTGAGATATTTGTATAAAGGGTAATGGAGGATGATGAAGAAGTAATTTATTTTCAAAAAGTCTTGTATTCGTTCCTGTCATTATCTTAAAGATCTCTCCGTTTCTAGCTTTGAACCGCAGCAGTTGAAAAGACATTCCAAAAAGAACGTGACGGTTTCAACATTTCTTCAATGTGTCTCAAGGACCAGAACACAAGAGAACCGGAAAATGTATGGCATAGTAAAACAGCCAAAATCTCGGAGCGGAAACAAACGACGCAATCCAGTCTGTAGTAAACATACAGTACAAGGCATCACAGAAAGAAACGGAGCATGGCAGAAGCACAAAGCAGTCTGTTACATTACAATCGTGCGCTGTAGTCGGTGGCAGATACAACACGAGGCGAAGCACACAGGGAACAGTCACTGAGTAGAGGAACGGCTGAGCCAGCAAATAGAGAAAGCACCATACCTGGAACCACGGAGCAACATGATGAGTAGAAAACCCAGGAACTATTCCTTCTTCCTTTTAAGGAAAAACGAAATTATTGGTGCGAAATTATTGCTGTCCATCTGTGGTTGCCGCCCCGGTGGCGCAGTGGTCTAAGCGATGGCCTCTGATCATTCGTCCGAAAGGGGTCCGGGTTCGAATCCCGGTGAGGCATGGATGTTGTGTTTGTCTTAAGGCACTGGCTCTCTCCCTTCCCTGGAACCAGTGACCCTAAATTAGGGACGGGCGACTGCTTATAGCCCATTGAGTTGCTCACGGTGGTCGCTAAACCTCCAATCAAACAAACAAACAAAGCATCTGTGGTTATTGGGCGCCATCCTCCGACAAAAAGAGAAATAATGGTACTTATGCCACATTGAAAAGAAAAACATTAAGGAAAAACTATTACTTTCTTTAAAATTGGCATTTTCTGTCTAACAGTGGCATAGCAGTTAGACATACTATACAAAACATAGCAGGGTAGGAAGCAACACATGGCACTCCGGGAAAATCGGGCAGGGGGCATGCTTGAACCACAGAAAAACAGAAGCAGAACGAACGGTGCGAGGCAGTTGGTGATGGTCATGTAAAGCGGATGCAGGCAGGACATCGTAAGACAAAACACACAGAAAAAGGTCACAAAGCAGAATGATGAGGGGAAAAAAACGAGGCACGAGAGAAAACACTTCACAAAGAGGAGAACGAAACAACAAGGGCTCAAAGAGACAGGGAGAAACATAGCTAAGAAAACACAACAGAAATCAATCATCAAACAAAACCACACAGGAGCTAATCAGGTGGACACCGAAGAAGGAGACGATGTTGAGCATGACAAATGAAGTGGTCAAGACAACCATAGTAACATTCAACTTCCGGGTAAGAGCCCGAAAGGTGAAAAAATGCAAAGTAAAAAGCGCTAAGATTGTCAACCAGAGATGAGTAAACTGCCGGATCGTTGGAAGCAATAAAGTGATTAAGTGTAGCATCGTGAGAAGAGTCAAAGAACAATGGGAAAGCGGCATCTAGAGAAAGAGTCTGCGTAAACTCGGGAACAACTTGAAGGCGAGCAACAAGATCAGGCACAACAGAGGGACTGTCAAGAACGCGAGCAAAAGTGACGGCAGCAGGATCAGGAGCGGAGCCTTGCGAAGAACGATGAGGAGGAGACATAACCACAGCGGCACGCTTAGCGCGAATATTGCGATTAGACCGATGACGACGCTTCTTATTAGGAGCAATACCAGTAGGGAAATGTTGACGAAGAGGACGAGACGACGTAGAAGGAACAACAGGCGGCGTCTCGGGAATCTGGCGAGGTGAATAGGGTACAAAGTCGGATGACACATGTAAAGAGGTAACTGCGGGAACAACAGAACCCGGGGAGGGTGGGGTTTCAAACGAGTCTAGAAGAGGAGCTGTGCGAAAGAGCGGGGACCGATCATGGCGACCAGAAGGTGAAACAAAGACAACGGCACTAGAAGCATCAGAAAAGCCCCGAGAAGGTGAAAAGGGCGGAGAGCACACCGGAGTACTGGAACCAGTGGAGGAAAGATGAGCGTCTGAGGGTGGCGAAGCCGACGTACGCAGCGGCGATGGTGGAGCAGAAAATCTCGGGATCGGGATCGACGAAGTGACTTGCGAAAACAAAGAAGGCAGCACCTGAACAGGCGGAGAAGGTGCAGCAACAGGATGTGACAAAGCGCAAACATCAGACGATGAAAAAGAAAGAAATACAGACGAAGGCACCGAAACAGGAGCAGTAGATCCAGATGTACCCACAACAGACGGTGCTGGCGAGGAAGGAAAAAGACCAACGGAGGCAGATGATGGAGATGGAGACTAAGAAGGTGTGAACGGATCAGGCGAAAGCGTGGTGACTGGAAGCGAAGAAAGAGGTTCTGTGACGGGAACTTGAGCAGCCGTTGAAGAAGACTAGGAAGAAATGAGGGGGCATTGCGAGAAATGGTGACCAGCCTGTTTACATGAGATGCAATGATAGGCAGTGAATACGTTGATTGCGACGTTGTGATGGCAACAAATCACCAGAAAATTTGTGGGGCAGTAAGAAACAGTCTGTGTCAGGGAAAAAACTAAGTCTTGGCGGCGGAAGCCAAAATAAGGACGATCACCTTGATCAACATGGGCGGCGGGTATCTTGCGGATATCACCAAGAACGCGGCCACACCGAGAAGGAAAAAGCATGTAAAAACTCATCGGAAACGTCCGGAGGTACAGGTTACAAATTAAGAAAAACGGGAGAATGTGCAAGGGGGATAGGGACCACGCTATGATCTCCAACGGAAAGGCTAGTCGATAGGACTTGAGGAACAAACTCAGGTGAAAAAATATATACAAGAATGGACTTAGGCTTGCTGGCGAAATGTGTAATTGCACCGGAAGGGAGAAACGACAATGCAGACATACACTGTATAGACGTGCAATTTGACATTGGGTAAGGCGTCGAACTAGACACTTAAACTAAGAGTTGAAAGCATTGTACGTGTGCAATAAGCGTAGAACCTTGACGTGAAATATAGGAGTCCAAGGCTGTCGCGACTAAAGTCGGAGACGTTGAACACGGATCTGTAGCAGGATGAGGAGAAGAGCAGTCGTGGGATGCATCCAGCACACTTGGAGGACAAGTCATCGAAGCAGCCCATAGTGACGTGAGAGGAAATAGAATTTAGAAGCAGAAGCACAGGCCATGGACAATGTGTAGAAATGCACGGCGAAGGGCACACAGATCCACTATAACAAGGTGGAGCACCAGGAAGGCGATCAGCATACCGAAGAAGGCAGCGCAGAGAACCACTGTCAATGGGTGGAACACAAGGAAGGTAATCCACACACCGGTGAAGGCAGCGCAGAGAACCATTAACGATGATTGGAGCGCAAACACGGAAGGCAAACGTAGACACAGCAGCAGGAAGGCTACTACATGCAGCAGACAGTTTTAGAGCAAAATGTCAAGGCGAGTCACGATGGGCAGATTGTAAACCGGCCCAACGAGATGAATTGTAAACAGGCCCAACGAAATGAATTGTAAACAGGCCCAACGAAATGAATTGTAAACAGGCCCAACGAGATGAATTATAAAGAAATATCGGCAAAATATGCATGTACCAACTCGAAAGAATGACTAGGAAGAGAGCGCAGACATTCATGCACGAGAGAAACACAAATTAATTCGGCGGTGGGCGCTAGATACAGGCGGAGCACAAAATGCAGAGCTCGAAAGGGCGTGGCCAGCAGAGCAACGTGACGGGATGCTGTGTGAGTCAAATATCGTACAAAGACAATTGTTTGGATGGGACCATTTCAAGAATGTTTGTTTTAAATTTAAAGGTGCATCTGCTTTGCACTTCCTTTCGACCGAAGCGTGTTAAAGTGGAAAAATTTCCTGCACGTTCTTTGAAAACTAAAGGATGTACTTATACCTTCACTATATACATGTATCTGTCTGTATACGTTTATCTGTGTACCTCTAAGTCTGATTTAATATCAGCCTCTTTTTGCTTTGGGAAGCTAGAACAGTGAGAACGATGATCCTAGCATTTTAATCTTTATCTGATCCATAATTTCGCCGCCAAGAGCGAAATGCAAATTCCACCGATTACAAAATATATTTTGCTTCATATCGTTGCTCAAAAATCAGATTGAAACACTTTCGACTCCTATTGAATGTACCATTTTTACGTACAGCTTATTGTATCTTAATATTACCGAATTTTTCTGTTACGACGAGCAAATACGTACATTACTGTTTGTGAAAATTGCAACGCCAAAAAAGAATCGCACTATTCAAAAGAAATTTATATCACAGATTCCTCATGTTGCAGGAGATAACTGATTTTATTTTTAGATCTATAGAAGATTTTGTCAATTCAAATCTCAGTACTATTTGTTCAGTTGCTGCCTACCAAAGATGGTAGGCAGCAACTGAACAAATAACTAGTATACGAATGAATAATTAATGCCCACAATTGACGTAGATTTGGGACATCAAACAGATGGCATGGCTCTTTCCACGGTTTTAAGTGAGTCACGGGAAAAGTATCATCGGCCGCCAACGGAAATCGAACCAAGGGTCTTCCAGTTACTCGCTGGACATGCTACCACTGCACCAATTGCTTCTTACCATCTTTGGGGAATCCCCACCATTGTGCGGGTCTCCAAGAAGCAACCAGCCATGTGGTTTGGCAATTAATCCCATGTGAGTCTGGAGAATTCGAGGCCGCTGCGGTGCAGTGGTAGCATGTCCAGCGCGTAACTGGAAGACCCTGAATTCAATTCCTGGTGGCGACCGATGATAGTTTTTCCGTGACTCACTTAAAAACGTGGAAAGAGAAATGACTTCTGTTTGATGTTCCTAATCCACGTCGATTGTGTGTATTAATGCAGGACAATTACAGAGGCATCTGTGGCACGTAGTCCGGTCATCTTCAATAGCGCGTCGCACCGCTTCGTGCGGTGATACATGTTGCAATATGGTCCAGCATAGAGGCGAACAGACGCCTGATGTCCTGCTGAAGAGGGCCCACACTTGTTGGACGGTGTGCTCCAAATCCCGGATAGTGCGGCACAGAGTCAACCGGCGTTTCAACTAGTCCCACGCATGCTCGATAGAGGACATGTTCGGTGAGCGGGCAGGCCATGGAACTGTATGGACATGACGTAGGCAGTCCTAGAAAACCCGAGCCGTGTGCGGGATGGCACTATCCTGCTGGTATAGCGCACCTAGAATTCTGCCCAGGAGTGGGAGCACATGGGGCCATATGATCTCATCCACATACCGCTGGCCCGACAATGATCCACGTACTACTACTAGAGCTGATCGGCTATCGTAGGCAATAAACCATAAAGGCTCCCTAGACCATAATGCCTGCAGTGGAGTAGGTGGTACGCTCGATAGCAAGGTTGGAATTGTGCCGTTGACCCCGGGACCTCCACACCCGGACACGATGATCCTCTGTCCCCAAAACGAACCGACACCAATCGCTGAACACCACACGTCGCCAGTCTGTGGCGTTCCACGTTGCTCTCGCCTGGCACCATTGCAAACGGAGCCGGCGATGATCCGGTGTTAATGGCAGAACACGTAAGAGGCGCTGGGATCGCAGATTCGCTTCCGCGAGGCTTCAGGAAATGGCTCGTTGGCACACAAGAGCCGCTACATTTGCCTGGGGAGAGGACAGGGTTCTCGTGGGATCTATTCGTGCCTGCCGTACGAACTGTCGATCCTCTCTACGGATGGTCCTCCTGGTTCGTTCGGAGACACCCGCCGTGTGGCAGTGCCGTCACGTGTCCACTGCTCCCAACACAGTCGGACGGTATGGTCAGAACGATCCACGTGGTGGGTTATACGGCGCGCCAACCGACCTGCTGTTTTCAGCCCGATGATCAGGCCTCTCTCAAAGCCCGTAAGTTGCGTACATCGACGTCTCTGGTGTCTACCCGGCATTCTTGTCACTCTATACTCTTGCTTGCGCCGGCCGGTGCTTTTCTCTTTCATGGGGCATCGACTACACGCCGGTTTATAAGGCTGCCGGTTCGTGCTAGCAGCGCCGCCACAAGGTGTGCGGTTATGCGCACTCGCACCAAACTCACCCTAGCTATTTGCAAAGTTTCGCGGTTGTAGCATGTTTTCTTCTAGGTGTGCAAATTTCTTGTCCACGAGTGTACAAGAAGCAAGTAGAAGAATTGAAACTTCACTCGCCCAAGTTTTCACCAGCTGTCTCAACGAAGGTAAGATTCTTGAGTATTGGGATAATGGTACAATGATCCTGCTACATAGAAAAGGTGACGTTGAGGATCTCAGGACCTACAGGCTCATCAGCCTCCTATCAGTTATTTATAAAATTTTCACTTAGGTTCTTTCACATCGCATGAAGGTAAAACTGGACATGTCTCAAGCAAGAGAAGAAGCTGAATTCAGGAGTGGCTACAGCACTGAAGATCATGTCCATGTACTTAGAGAACTAACTGAAAGAACAAGAGAATATGAACTCCCATTATGCAAGGCTTCTATTGATTATAAAAAGGCCTTCGATTCCGTAAAACCATCAGCAGTTACAACTGCTTTGAAAACCTGCGGTATTGCAGATGCATACATTAGCATTATTAATAGTATCTCTGAAAATGCAATTGCAAAAGTTTGGATATTTGAGGATGCAGCACTAATAAAAATTGGAAAGCTAGTGTGACAAAGTAAAATCATATTTCCCGAACTCTTTAATCCCACATAGCAAAATATTTTTTAATTACTGAACTGGGACAAAGAAAAAAATATTTATGCAGATAATTCAAATCTCGTTCGTTTTGCTGATGACGTTGTCATTTTTGCAACTACGACTTCTGAACCGCAGAATACGATCCAGGAACTTGCTGACAAGAGTAAAGAAGTGGAATTAAAAATGAACTTTCAGAAGGCAAAAGTGACGTATATTGCTTTTACAAGAAACGAAGATTTATTTATTGATGGTGAAAAGCTTGAGACAACCGATACCTACATTTATCTTGGGCAGCAGATATGAAGTAAGGATCACATTGATGAAGAAATTAATCGGCGTGTAAAACTTGGATGGATAGTTTTTGGAGGAAGAAGTACAATTTTTACGAAAGGTATGCCATTGTGTCTTAAAAGATAAGGGTTTAATCAGTTCATCTTGCCAGAGCTTACGTATGGAGCAGAGACATGAACCTTAACTAAACAAGTTAGTAAAATAATGCAATGCATTGAATATGATACGCTTTCCAACATACCAGAAATAATTACTCAAGTTATGAGAATAATGGTTGTGGAATAAATCTCGGTCCTGTGCCCTGACCTTTGATCCCATTTCGATGATATTCAACAGAACCGGTTCGGTATACCTCCGAAATAACATGATAACGTTTTGTCGCAATCGAAGCATGTTTACGTAAGTTATGATGCATAAGGACTATGGAATAGATCCCGCTCCTGTGTCCTAACCTTTGACCCTATTTTGTCCATTTTCCATAGGGTTTGTCCCCAGGGGGTTCCCTACCACATACTAAAATTTCACCGAAATCGAACCATTTTTACGTGAGTTATCATGCCGACAGACGGACGGACGGACGGACAGACGGACGGAAAACGCTGAAGCATATACGCTTCTTCAACCTACGGTTGGAAAGCGTAAAAAAGACAAACAAAGACTGCAGACAACGCAAAAAGCCCTGGAGAGAATCATGCTTGGTGTAAACAGGAAAGATAAGCAGAGGAACTCATGGATAAGGAAAACGACAAGAGTTGACGACATCATGACCACAATGAAATCACTGAAATGGTGAGGGCATGACATGTTGCTAGAAGAACGACCACCGACGGAAAACCGAAATTTTAGAATGAATTTCGAGGGACAGGAAAAGACCCAGAAGAAGACCCTATGGTAGATTGATGGATGAAATTCGAAAGCATAGAGGTGTGTCATCGAGGAGACACGCTCAAGACAGACAATTGTGGAAGAAACTTGGGGAGACCTTCATCCAGTAGTGGATTCAAAGCAGTTGACAGTGATGATGATATATATATATATCATTGTCAACCATTATCAATCCACTGCTGGACGAAGGTCTCCCCAAATTTTCTCCACAACGGTCTGTCTTGTGCAAGTCTCTTCCATGTCACTCCCGCATACTTTCGAATTTCATCCACCCATCTCCCATGTGGTCTTCTTCTGGGTCTTTTCCTGTCCCTTGGAATCCAATCTATAATTTAGGCTGTCCATCGATGGTCTGTCCTTCTGGCAGTATGTCCAGCCCATTGCCATTTCAGGGATTTTACTCTGATCATGATGTCTTCCACTCTCGGCATTTTTCGGATTCACGAGTTCCTCTTCTTATCTCTCCTGGTTACACCAAGCATGGACCTCTCCATGCTGCTTTGAGTTGTCTGCAGCCTTTGTATGTCTCTTTTAGTTAAGGTCCACGTCTCTGCACCATACGTAAGCACTAGAAGGATGCATTGATCAAACACTTTTCTTTTAAGACATAATGGCATATTGCTCTTAAAAATTATGATGTTTCTTCAAAAAGCTCTCCAGGCAAGTTTTATACGCTGATTAATTTCTCCATCAAAGTGACCCTCACTTGATATCTGCTGTCCAAGATAACGTACGTAACTTGTATCTCCAGCTTTTCTCCATCAATCGATAAATCTTCATTTCTTGTAAAAGCATTGTACATCACTTTTGTCTTCTGAAAGTTCATTTTTAATCCCACTTCTTTACTCTTGTCATCAAGTTCTTGGATCATACTCTGCAGCTCTGATGGGGTAGTTGCAAAAATGACTACATCATCAGCAAAACGAAGGTGAGTTAGATAATCTCCATTAATCTTTATCCCTTTATTTTCCCAGTTCAGTGATTGAAAGACATTTTTCAATGTGGCATTAAAGAGTTTGGGAGATATGGTGTCACCTTGTCTCACTCCCTTTCCAATTTTTATGTGTGCTGTATTCTCAAACAGCCGAATCTTTGCACTTGCATTTTCATAGATGTTATTAATAATATTAATGTATGCATCTTCAATACCGCAGGATTTCAGAGCCATTGTAACTGCTGATGGTTTCACCGAATCAAAGGCTTTTTCATAATCGATAAAAGCCATGCACAATGGAAGTTCATATTCCTTCGCTCTTTCAATTAGTTCTCTCAGTACGTGGATATGATCTATTGTGCTGTAGCCACTCCTGAATCCAGCTTGTTCTCTCGGTTGAGCCATGTTCAGTGTTACCTTTAAGCGGTGTGAAAGATCTTTAGTGAAGATTTTATAAACCACTGATCGGAGGCTGATAGGTCTGTAGTTCCTGAGATCCTCAATGTCACCTTTTTTATGTAGCAGGATCATTGTAGCGTTGTTCCAATCTTCAGGAATCTTCCCTTCATTAAGGCATCGAGTGAAAATTTGGGCGAGTACTGTTTCGATTTCCCCACTTGCTTCTTGTATGATGTCTACAGTAATTCCATCTTCTCCTGGAGCTTTTCCCCGCTTCATGTTCTTGGTTGCATGCGCAACTTCTGCTGGGAGGACTGGAAGAACTCTGGTACTGGTACCTTTCATGATGTCTGGAGAACATGTATCATCCCTTTCATATAATTTGGAGTAGAAATCTTTCACTCTTGTCAAAATTTCGCCTCTGTTTCTTGTTACAGAACCAGTTTCTTTGCTCAGTGCCATAATCTGTTTTCTTCCCTTACTGAGATGTCGCTTTGCTATCTTTAGGCTTTGGTTGTTTTCAATTGCTTTCCTCACTAGTTCGCAGTTGAATTTCCTTACGTCTTTAGTGATAATTTTTTGTACTGTCTTGCATAGCTCTATATATTCCACTTTGGAAGTCACATCTTCTTTAGTTGTCCTCATCTCTCTTTTTTTTGCATCAACATTTTGGTTCTTCCTGATAATTTGTACACATGCAACTTGTTCTTAGACCCAGCTCATTTTGTTGGTGTTTCCATAAGAGTTTTAGTTACTTTTCTGTTAACTTCAGAAATATCCACTTCTTCCGATGTTAGGCGTTCTAAAGCAGAGAACCTGTTCTTCAGTTCCAACTTAAAGGTATTATGGTGTTTTTTAAGGTTGGTTATGTCAATACATTTTGTTTGTCTTATGAGCTTGCCACGTTCGAGTTTAGTGTTGAGGTGCATCTTACATCTCACCAATCTATGGTCACTACCTGTGTTGAACTTGTTCAGCACACTGCAGTCTCCTATGACGAATTTTTTGTTACACATAATAAAATCAATTTCACTTGTTATCCCATTTGGATGTCTCCATGTCCATTTCCCGTGTGGCTTTTTCTTGAAAAAGGAGTTCAAGATGAAAAACCCTTCTGCCTCTGCAAACTCAACGAGAGTATTTCCACGCTGGTTTCTGTTGCCGTGAACGAATTTACCTACTGAAGTTTCATTCTGTTGCCGTGAGCGAATTTACCTACTGAAGTTTCATTCTGTTGCCGTGAGCGAATTTACCTACTGAAGTTTCATTCTGTTGCCATTGCCCTATTTTTGCATTGAAATCTCCCATAATTATCTTCAAGTGCTGCTTACCTTTATTATTTAGATGACGAATTTCCTCATAAAATTCTTCAATTTCTTCTTCAGCATGACTTGTGGTGGGTGCATGAGTTTGAATAATCTGAGCCTTGTATCTTCTCGAGAGTTGGATAACGAGTCGCGCAGTTCTGTCAAAGGCACTTTCAACTTCTGCAACTTTATACTTCAGTTTCTTGTTTATTATAAATCCAACACCACTAGTTCTGCCAGTATGTGTCCCACGATAGTAGAGGAGATGTCCACCTTTCCGTTCAATGAGATCTTCTCCTTTTCTCCTTACCTCACTTAGCCCCACGATGTCCCACTTGATCCTTTGTAGTTCCTCTTCCAATTCAAGAAGCCTTGAATCAGGAGATAGGGAGCATCCATTGTAAGTAACCAAGGTCAGTATCAGATGGCAGCCTAGGCGGTCCTCCAAGGATTCTTAGCACCCTCTGCGTTCATGTCGCACTGGCCGCAGCCTTGGCCAGGTACATTCGAGCTGCCGGAGACTGAGGGCCAAGATTTAAGTTGTAGAGTCATTTTGGAGGGGTTTGGCCATAACTCACCACGCTGGCCAAGCGGGTTGGTGAGTGTGGGATAGCATTTCCTCGAATCCCGATGGTATAGTTATACCGCTATTGGCGGTCGTCAGAGCCCCTTTAGTGGGAACAGGATGCACCACGAGAAGGCGGGGTTGACATTTGTCAAGGAGAGGCTGTGATGTTACGCATCACCTGACCTTACATTCCATATATATATATAAACGAACGAAAAGTTACATCCGCAGGTGTGGCAGAATTAACACGCATCCCATTGCTTGGAAAGACGACGCATCCCATTGCTGAGAAAGACGACGCATACCGTCTGGAAAGAGGAACTTTAGTTTCTCCTTGAACTATTTGGATCTGTCAACATGAAAGTCACATGTTGACAGATCCGGGCTATAGGCTGTGTGGTGCAGAACCTCTCACCCTTTCCGTGCTAACGCATCCTGCATAATGTGTGCAACAGAATCACACCACGCGAAAGCATGCCAGGTCACCCATTCTTGATTGCTTTATGCAGCTTGTCCACTGTGTCGATGTAGTGGTTGGCATTGCTGTTCAAGTGAGGCTCTTTAAAGTCCCCCAACAAAAGCCCTTCATGGTCAAAAAATGCGGTCAGCATAACCTCCCCTGGCGGAGTCCTGTGACTTGAATTTTATGTGTTTTGGTGATCCGGGATGTTTCCATTGCATGCTCGCTGGTTTGCTGGATGGCTCAAAGTGGTGGCACCGCGATTCGTCACCTGCCACTACGCGCGATATAAATGCATCACCCTCTGCTTTGTAACGCAGCAAGTGGTTCAAACTCCAACCCATACATTCTTCCTTATGGTGCTCAGTCAGCATCCGCGGGATTAATTTTAAACATACTTTCCGATATTGCAGTATCTTCGTAACCACAGTTTGAACTGTAACAAATGTCATAGCAAAGTCCTCCGTTTGCGAACGTCAGCCCCGACGACGGTTTTACATGCATTTCTTTCTCGGTGTGGGCGCATTGTTTGTGTTATTCGCGCGCTCCCCGCCGATCAAGGTGATCGTCCTTATTTAGGCTTCCGACGCCAAGCCTTAGTTCTCTTCCCTGATATGGACTCCATTACTTACTGCCCCACTGCTTTCCAGGTGCTTTGTGTTCATCACAATGTCGTTATAAACGTGTTCACTGCGTATCATTGCTTCTCATGTAAAACGCCTGGTCATCATCGCTTGCAGTGTCCGCTCACCTCTTCTTGTTCTTCCTCAACGGCTGCTCAAGTGCCCATCACAGAACCCCCTTCTTCACTTCCGGTCACCACGCCTGCAGTTGTTTCGCTTCCACCTTCTTATTCTCCATCTCGATTGTCGTTGCCTTCCTCTGCAGGTCTTTTTCCTTCTCCACTAGCGTTGCCTCTTGTGGATACATCTGGATCTACTGCTCCTGCTTCGGTGCCTTCGTCTGTATTGCTTTCTTCTTCGTCGTCTGTTGTCTGTGCTTTGTCACATCCCGTTGCCGACCTTTCTCCGCCTGTTCAGGTGCTGCCTTCTTTGTTTTCGCACGTTACCTCGTCAATCCCAACCACGGGATTCTCTGCTCCATCATCTTCGCTGTGTACGTCAGCCTCGCCACCCTCAGACGCTCATCCTTTCTTCAGCCGTTCCAGTACTCCGGTGTGCTCTCCGCCCGTTTCACCTTCTCCGAGCTCTTCTGATGCCTCTAGTATTGTTGCCTTCCTTTCGATTTCTTGTCCCGTGATCGGTCCCCGCTTTCCAGCACAGCTACTCTTCTGGATTTGTGTGAAGCCTCACCTTCACCAGCTCCTGTTGTCCCATCAGTTGCCTCTTTGCTTGCGTTATGCGCACATGATCCATATCTTCCTTGTCAGACTTCTCACTTGCTGTCGGTTACTCCTTCTTCATCCCCACGTCCCTGTTGGTACTGCTTCTAATAAGAAGTGCCGTCGTCGCTCTAATCGAGAGACTCGTACTAAGCGAACCGCAGTCGCTCAGCCTTCTCTTCATCGTTCTTCAGGTTCCGCTCCTAATTCTACTGTTGCTGCTTTCGCCGAACTTATTGGTACTCCCTCCGTTTCCACTGCAATTGTCGCTCGCCTCCAAGCTGTCCCTGGGTATTCGAAGATTCTCTTCCCAGATGCTGCCAACCCTTGTTCTTTGCCTCTTCTTGTGACGCTGGTTTGGATCCCCTTCTTGACTCACATGATCCAGCTGATTACTCGAAAATGATCGAGGATATTCGCTGCTTCCTCCACGTTTTCGTTGACCTCACGAGATCTTACCCCTGAGATATTTCGTTATTAAAGTTTTCTTAATTGCTACCTTGGTGATACTCAAAATCGCCTCATTGATCTGGTTCTGACCGATTAGCTTCTGTCTGCTCTTGCATGATGTTTCGCTTCCTGCCGTCTTTGCCTTGCTGCTGTTCCGTCTTACTCCTTTGCATGTTTCTGTTTTGCGTTTTACCCAACCTTTTTCTTTCCGTTGTATCCTATGTACCGCCATGTTTTCTCCACATCTCGGTTCTTTCAAACATCCGCCCGGTGCCTACTTCCGTGAACCCGTCACATCGTTTTGTTCACAGAGCTTCTTCCTGTGTGCATTGTTATGCGCGATTCTCCTCTTATACCTTTCGTCATTGTCCTGGATTGCCCTATGTTGCTGTTCGCACCCAGTTAGTTTTTTCAGGTGTTCCGTGGGTTTGTTTTTTCTGTCTCGTCGAGTATTTGTCTTATGTCATGCCATGTGCCTCAGCATACCTTCTACTGTTGTGCTACGTTACTTGCTCATCCAGTGTGACTCATCTCGTCAGATACTTACCGTTATTGCTTTGCCTCATGCTAATTGATTGTCCCATACTGTTACCTACACCATGCCATCTTTGCAAGTGTTATGTGTTGCACCTCGTTTCCTGCTTTTCATGCTGCGCCCCGGAGCATGAAAAGCAGCCTCCAGTTCGATGTATTCTCCATCTCCATGTCCGTCGTTCCTTCTGCTCAGTGACTGTTCCAGTGTGCTTCGCCTATCACAGATTGCCTTGTGCTGCTCGTTCAGCTTCGTTTATCTTTGTATGTCCTGATTGGCTTTTACAGACTGCTTTATGCTGCTCGTCCAGTACCGTTATTCTTATTGTTTTATCATGCCATTTATTTTCCGTTCTCCTGTGTACTAGTCCTCGATACCTAATAAAGCAACGTCACGTTGTTTTTGGAATGTCTTTTCAACTGCTGGGGTTCAAAGCTAGAAATGGGGAGTTCTTTCAGCTAATGTCAGGAACGAATGAAAGACTTTGTGCAAAACAAATTACTTCTTCATTATTCTCCATTACCCTTATTACAAATATCTCAAAAACTATCAAGATTCGAACGATGAAGAAGGTCTTTCTGATTCACACCATGCTAACGAATAGCTATCCTGAAATGGGAAATGCCCAGGTTGGGGTGGGCGGGGGGGGGAGAGGCAAGTGAAATCGTGGGCTACTAACATTCTTTTTTAAACATCTCCAAAACTATTGCTATTCAAACTATGGAAATGGCGTTTATTCCGGTTCACACCATTTACTAACGAATGACTATCTTGAAATTTTTAATGAATTTACATGGTGAGGGGGGGGGGGGGGTGATGGTCGGTCTCGAATATATATATACATAAGTTCTCAATATTGTTATTTTTTTCTCAAAAACTGTTGTGGTTCAAACGATGTAAATGGATTTCCCCTCGGTTCATACGATTTGCTAAAGAATGGCTATTTTGAAATTTTGAATTTTTCCATGGGGGTGTGTGCAATGGTCGTCCCCCAATTTTCTCAAACTTTTTTTTTTTTAAATCTATCAAAAACTGTTGGCCGCTCCGGTGACGCAGTGGTCTAAGCGACGGACTCTGATCATTCGTTCGAACAAGGTCCGGGTTCGAATCCCGGTGAGGCATGAATGTTGTGTTTGTTTTACGGCACTGGCTCTCTCCCTTCCCTGGAACCAGTGACCCTGAATTAGGGACGGGCGACTGCTTATAGCCCATTGAGTTGCTCACGGTGGTCGATCTCCAATAAAAAAAACTGTGGCGGTTCAAACGATAAAAATGGAGTTCATTCCTGTTCATACGATTTACTAACGAATGGCTATTTCGGAATTTTGAATTTCCTTGGTGGGGGCTGGTGAAATGGTCGGTCTCTCTGTATATGTGCAAATTCTCAATATTATTTTTTAAATATCTCAAAAACTATTGCAGTTCAAACGATAAAAATGGAGTTCATTCCTGTTCATACGATTTACTAACGAATGGCTATTTTGAAATTCCATGATAAAGAGGGGCGGGGGGGGGGTAAATGGTGTAGCCCTGTGACATTCTTTTTAAATATCTCAAAAACTATTGCGGTTCAAACGATGAAAATGGAGTTATTTTGGGTTCATACGATTTGCTAACGAATGGCTATTTTGAAATTTTGAATTTCCATGGTGGGGGGTTTGGTGAAATGGTCGGTCTCTCTGTATATGTGCAAATTCTTAATATTATTTTTTAAATATCTCAAAAACTATTGCGGTTCAAACGATAAAAATGGAGTTCATTCCTGTTCATACGATTTGCTAACGAATGGCTATTTCGGAATTTCAAATTCCCATGATGAGGGGGGAGGGGGATGAAATGGCCTGTAACATTCTTTTTTAAATATCTCAAAAAATATTGCGGTTCAAACGATGAAAATGGAGTTCTTTTTCGGTTCATACGATTTGCTAACGAATGGCTATTTTGAAATTTTGAATTTCTATGGTGGGGGGCTGGTGAAATGGTCGGTCTCTCTGTATATATGCAAAATCTCAATATTATTTTTTAAATATCTCAAAAACTATTGCGGTTCAAACGATAAAAATGGAGTTCATTCCTGTTCATACGATTTACTAACGAATGGCTATTTCGGAATTTTGAATTTCCATGATGAGGGGGGTAAATGGTGTAGGCCTGTGACATTCTTTTTTAAATATCTCAAAAACTACTGCGGTTCAAACGATGAAAATGGAGTTCTTTTCGGTTCATACGATTTGCTAACGAATGGCTATTTTGAAATTTTGAATTTCCATGGGGGTGGGCGGCTGGTGAAATGGTCGGTCTCTCTGTATATGTGCAAATTCTCAATATTATTTTTTAAATATCTCAAAAACTATTGCAGTTCAAACGATAAAAATGGAGCTCATTCCTGTTCATACGATTTACTAACGAATGGCTATTTCGGAATTTTAAATTTCCATGATGAGGGGGGGGGGGAGGGGGGAGGAAATGATCTGTAACATTCTTTTTTAAATATCTCAAAAATTATTGCGGTTCAAACGATGAAAATGGAGTTCTTTTCAGTTCATACGATTTGCTAACGAATGGCTATTTCGGAATTTTGAATTTCCATGATGAGGGGGGAGGGGGATGAAATGGCCTGTAATATTCTTTTTTAAATATCTCAAAAAATATTGCGGTTCAAACGATGAAAATGGAGTTCTTTTTCGGTTCATACGATTTGCTAACGAATGGCTATTTTGAAATTTTGAATTTCTATGGTGGGGGCTGGTGAAATGGTCGGTCTCTCTGTATATATGCAAAATCTCAATATTATTTTTTAAATATCTCAAAAACTATTGCGGTTCAAACGATAAAAAAGGAGTTCATTCCTGTTCATACGATTTACTAACGAATGGCTATTTCGGAATTTTTAATTTCCATGATGAAGGGGGGGGGTAAATGGTGTAGGCCTGTGACATTCTTTTTTAAATATCTCAAAAACTATTGCGGTTCAAACGATGAAAATGGAGTTCTTTTCGGTTCATACGATTTGCTAACGAATGGCTATTTTGAAATTTTGAATTTCCATGGGGGTGGGGGGCTGGTGAAATGGTCGGTCTCTGTGCGTATATGTAAATTTTATTATTTATTAAATATCTCAAAAACTATTGCAGTTCAAACGATAAAAATGGAGCTCATTCCTGTTCATACGATTTACTAACGAATGGCTATTTCGGAATTTTAAATTTCCATGATGAGGGGGGAGGGGGATGAAATGGCCTGTAATATTCTTTTTTAAATATCTCAAAAATGATTGCGGTTCAAACGACGAAAATGGAGTTCTTTTCAGTTTATACGATTTACTAACGAATGGCTATTTTGAAATTCCATGATGAAGAGGGGGGGGGGGTAAATGGTGTAGCCCTGTGACATTCTTTTTTAAATATCTCAAAAACTATTGCGGTTCAAACGATGAAAATGGAGTTATTTTGGGTTCATACGATTTGCTAACGAATGGCTATTTTGAAATTTTGAATTTCCATGGTGGGGGGTTTGGTGAAATGGTCGGTCTCTCTGTATATATGCAAATTCTTAATATTATTTTTTAAATATCTCAAAAACTATTGCGGTTCAAACGATAAAAATGGAGTTCATTCCTGTTCATACGATTTGCTAACGAATGGCTATTTCGGAATTTCAAATTTCCATGATGAGTGGGGAGGGGGATGAAATGGCCTGTAACATTCTTTTTTAAATATCTCAAAAAATATTGCGGTTCAAACGATGAAAATGGAGTTCTTTTCGGTTCATACGATTTGCTAACGAATGGCTATTTTGAAATTTTGAATTTCTATGGTGGGGGGCTGGTGAAATGGTCGGTCTCTCTGTATATATGCAAAATCTCAATATTATTTTTTAAATATCTCAAAAACTATTGCTGTTCAAACGATAAAAATGGAGTTCATTCCTGTTCATACGATTTACTAACGAATGGCTATTTCGGAATTTTGAATTTCCATGATGAAGGGGGGGGGTAAATGGTGTAGGCCTGTGACATTCTTTTTTAAATATCTCAAAAACTATTGCGGTTCAAACGATGAAAATGGAGTTCTTTTCGGTTCATACGATTTGTTAACGAATGGTTATTTTGAAATTTTGAATTTCCATGGGGGTGGGGGGCTGGTGAAATGGTCGGTCTCTGTGCGTATATGTAAATTTTATTATTTATTAAATATCTCAAAAACTATTGCAGTTCAAACGATAAAAATGGAGCTCATTCCTGTTCATACGATTTACTAACGAATGGCTATTTCGGAATTTTAAATTTCCATGATGAGGGGGGAGGGGGATGAAATGGCCTGTAATATTCTTTTTTAAATATCTCAAAAATTATTGCGGTTCAAACGATGAAAATGGAGTTCTTTTCAGTTCATACGATTTACTAACGAATGGCTATTTTGAAATTCCATGATGAAGAGGGGGGGGGGTAAATGGTGTAGCCCTGTGACATTCTTTTTTAAATATCTCAAAAACTATTGCGGTTCAAACGATGAAAATGGAGTTATTTTGGGTTCATACGATTTGCTAACGAATGGCTATTTTGAAATTTTGAATTTCCATGGTGGGGGTTTGGTGAAATGGTCGGTCTCTCTGTATATATGCAAATTCTTAATATTATTTTTTAAATATCTCAAAAACTATTGCGGTTCAAACGATAAAAATGGAGTTCATTCCTGTTCATACGATTTGCTAACGAATGGCTCTTTCGGAATTTCAAATTTCCATGATGAGGGGGGAGGGGGATGAAATGGCCTGTAACATTCTTTTTTAAATATCTCAAAAAATATTGCGGTTCAAACGATGAAAATGGAGTTCTTTTCGGTTCATACGATTTGCTAACGAATGGCTATTTTGAAATTTTGAATTTCTATGGTGGGGGGCTGGTGAAATGGTCGGTCTCTCTGTATATATGCAAAATCTCAATATTATTTTTTAAATGTCTCAAAAACTATTGCGGTTCAAACGATAAAAATGGAGTTCATTCCTGTTCATACGATTTACTAACGAATGGCTATTTCGGAATTTTTGAATTTCCATGATGAAGGGGGGGTAAATGGTGTAGGCCTGTGACATTCTTTTAAATATCTCAAAAACTATTGCGGTTCAAACGATGAAAATGGAGTTCTTTTCGGTTCATACGATTTGCTAACGAATGGCTATTTTGAAATTTTGAATTTCCATGGGGGTGGGGGGCTGGTGAAATGGTCGGTCTCTGTGCGTATATGTAAATTTTATTATTTATTAAATATCTCAAAAACTATTGCAGTTCAAACGATAAAAATGGAGCTCATTCCTGTTCATACGATTTACTAACGAATGGCTATTTCGGAATTTTAAATTTCCATGATGAGGGGGGGGAGGGGGATGAAATGGCCTGTAATATTCTTTTTTAAATATCTCAAAAACTATTGCGGTTCAAACGATGAAAATGGAGTTCTTTTCGGTTCATACGATTTGCTAACGAATGGCTATTTTGAAATTTTGAATTTCCATGGGGGTGGGGGCTGGTGAAGTGGTCGGTCTCTGTGCGTATATGTAAATTTTATTATTTATTAAATATCTCAAAAACTATTGCGGTTCAAACGATAAAAATGGAGTTCATTCCTGTTCATACGATTTGCTAACGAACGGCTATTTTGGAATTTTGAATTTCCATGATGAGGGCGGGGGGGGGGGGTGAAATGATAGGCCTGTAACATTATTTTTTAAATATCTCAAAAACTATTGCGGTTCAAACGATGAAAATGGAGTTCTTTTCAGTTCACACGATTTGCTAACGAATGCCTATTTTGAAATTTTGAATTTCCATGGTGGGGGGCTGGTGAAATGGTCGGTCTTTCTGTATATATGCAAATTCTCAATATTATTTTTTAAATATCTCAAAAACTATTGCGGTTCAAACGATAGAAATGGAGTTCATTCCGGTTCATACGATTTACTAACGAATGGCTATTTCGAAATTTTGAATTTCCATGGTGGGGGGGCTGGTGAAATGGTCGGCTTCCTATATTTATATGCAAATTCTCAATATTATTTGTTAAATATCTCAAAAACTATTGTGGTTCAAACGATGAAAATGGAGTTCATTCCGGTTCATACGATTTATTAACGAATGGCTATGCTGAAATTTGAAATATGTATTTTTTGGGGGTACCATTTCACCAGCCCCCCCCCCCACTTTGTTTTTTAAATAACTCAAAAACTATTGCGGTTCAAACGAAAAAAATTGAGTTCATTCCGGTTCATACGTGGTACAAACGAATGGTGCAAAAAAAATTTAAAAATTCCATGGTGGGGGCTATCGTTTCACCAGCCCCCACTTTGTTTTTTAAATATCTCCAAAACTTTTGCGGTTCAAACGAAAAAAACCGAGTTCATTCCGGTTCATACGTATTACAAACGAATGGTGTCTGAAAAATTAAAAAATTCCGTGGTGGGGGGGCTGGTGAAATGCACCTGAGATGAGGACAACTAAAGAAGATGTGACTTCCAAAGTGGAATATATAGAGCTATGCAAGACAGTAAGAAAAAGTATCACTGAAGACGTAAGAAAATTAAACTGTGAACTAGTGAGGAAAGCAATTGAAAACAACCAAAGCCTAAAGATAGCAAAGGGACATCTCAGTAAGGGAAGAAAACAGATTATGGCACTGAGAAAAGAAGATGGTTCTGTAACAAGAAATAGAGGCGACATTTTGACAAGAGTGAAAGATTTCTACTCCAAATTCTATGAAAGGGATGATACATGCACTCCAGACATCATGAAAGATACCAGTACCAGAGTTCCTCCAGTCCTTCCAGCAGAAGTTGCACATGCAATCAAGAACATGAAGCGGGGAAAAGCTCCAGGAGAAGATGGAATTACTGTAGACATCATACAAGAAGCAAGTGGAGAAATCGAAACAGTACTCGCCCAAATTTTCACTCGATGCCTTAATGAAGGAAAGATTCCTGAGGATTGGAACACCGCTACAATGATCCTGCTACATAAGAAAGGTGATATTGAGGATCTCGGAAACTACAGACCTATCAGCCTCCTATCAGTAGTTTATAAAATCTTCACTAAAGTTCTTTCACACCGCTTGAAGGTAACACTGGACATTGCTCAACCGAGAGAACAAGGTGGATTCAGGAGTGGCTACAGCACAATAGATCATATCCACGTACTGAGAGAACTAATTGAAAGAGCGAGGGAATATGAACTTCCATTTTGCATGGCTTTTATTGATTATGAAAAAGCCTTTGATTCGGTGAAACCATCAGCAGTTACAATGGCTCTGAAAACCTGCGGTATTGAAGATGCATACATTAATATTATTAATAACATCTATGAAAATGCAAGTGCAAAGATTCGGCTGTTTGAAAATACAACACACGTAAAAATTGGAAAGGGAGTGAGACAAGGTGACACCATATCTCCGAAGCTCTTTAATGCCACATTGGAAAATGTCTTTCAATCACTGAACTGGGAAAACAAAGGGATAAAGATTAATGGAGATTATCTAACCCACCTTCGTTTTGCTGATGACGTAGTCATTTTTGCAACTACCCCATCAGAGCTGCAGAGTATGATCCTGGAACTTGCTGACAAGAGTAAAGAAGTGGGATTAAAAATGAACTTTCAGAAGACAAAAGTGATGGTCAATGCTTTTACAAGAAATGAAGATTTATCGATTGATGGAGAAATGCTGGAGATAACAGACACGTACGTTTATCTTGGACAGCAGATATCAAGTGAGGGTCACATTGATGAAGAAATTAATCGGCGTACAAAACTTGCCTGGAGAGCTTTTGGAAGAAACAGCATAATTTTCAAGAGCAATATGCCATTATGTCTTAAAAGAAAAGTGTTTGATCAATGCATCCTTCCAGTGCTTACGTATGGTGCAGAGACGTGGACCTTAACTAAAAGAGACATACAAAGGCTGCAGACAACTCAAAGTAGCATGGAGAGGTGCATGCTTGGTGTAACCAGGAGAGATAAGAAGAGGAACTCGTGGATCCGAAAAATGACAAGAGTGGAAGACATCATGATCAGAGTTAAATCCCTGAAATGGCAATGGGCTGGACATACTGCCAGAAGGACAGATCATCGATGGACTGCCGAAATTTTAGATTGGATTCCAAGGGACAGGAAAAGACACAGAAGAAGACCACATGGAAGATGGGTGGATGAAATTCGAAAGTATGCGGGAGTGACATGGAGGAGTCTGGCACAAGACAGACCGTTGTGGAGGAAACTTGGGGAGACCTTCGTCCAGCAGTGGATTGATAATGGTTGACAATGATGATGATGATGATATATATATATGGTTTCATTTCAGTTGTTTTCTCCGCAATATCTTGTATATTCGGTTTCGTGATTTTAACAATAAAGCTTGAATGGATTTTGAGTAAAGCTTATTTTGAAAGCAATAAAATGATTCTTAGGGCTGCATGATATTTTAATCTAAATGAACAGCTTTCCCGTTCATATTTTTTGGGGAGTGTTACGGACCACAGTGAGCAACTCTAAAGGCGGCCACGATAGATTATTTAATGTACCATGGATTTGAGTGTCACGCAAGCAAATGGGGGAGTTTTGTGCCTGAGGTAGCATGTAGCTTGGAACGAAAAGGATTTCAGGCAGGCGTTAAGGCCTGTCTGAAATCCTTTTCGTTCCAAGCTACATTGCGTTCATGCGAAATGCATTCCCGGCTGATTCGGGAATGCATTTCACATGAACGCAATGGGCAAACAACAATACTTGATTATTTCAAAACAAACAAACAAAAGAAAGAAAGAAAAACACACACACACACACACACAACTGTAAAATGAATCTTTTCACATCCGTTGTAAAGCACGCCGAGCCACAGAAGGAACCAGCCCCAGCTGACGTCACATCGTAAACGGACAAGGCTAACTAGAAAGACTTTCTAGTTAGCCTTGGTCCACGGAGGGGAGGACCTCCTATCCTATTGTTTGTTTACAACCTCTCTTTTCTAAGGACCTTGAGAAACGGGGACAAGCGCCCAAGGCCGGTTGATTCGGGAACACATGCAAACACAATTCAGGTGTGGGTGAGAGGGATTCACCTTTTGTTGTTGGTAAGGTCAAAGTTAGTGCAAAGGGATCAATTTCAAGTCCAAATTACTAGAAATCATAAATCACATTTGTTTGCAACAATCATGTAGATTTTTCTTATCAAGCGAGCTGTGAAGCACAGATTTCTCAAACACCGATTTCAAAATGTTGCACAAACGTAAGCGCTTGACTCTTTTTTTTTTTTTTTTTTTTTTTGATTGGAGGTTTAACGACCACCGTGAGCAACTCAATGGGCTATAGGCAGTCGCGCGTCCCTAATTTAGGGCCACTGGTTCCAGGGAAGGGAGAGAGCCAGTGCCGTAAGACAAACACAACATCCATGCCTCACCGGGATTCGAACCCGGACCCCTTTCGGACGAATGATCAGAAGCCATCGCTTAGACCACTGCGCCACCGGGGCGGCGAAGCGCTTGACTCTTAAAAGAAAAAGTTGAAATAGTGAAGCTGAGTGAAAAGGAAAGATTAAGTATAGTGTACGCGTTTTAGAAGATGAACTGGGCATTGAAAAAACGCAAGTGAGTGAAATTTTGAGTCTTGGCAAGATTGTAATGGCAACCAGAAAATTAAGAGAGCTTTTCCTAAAAGTGATTGTTTAGCAGTGGATATGAATGGTTTTGCCGCGCTAGAGCCAACAACATTCCTTTGTCAGGGACTTTAATTCGTTAAAAGGTTTTAGAAATCGCAAGTGGCAGCCCCGGTGGCGCAGTGGTCTACGATGGCCTCTGATCATTTGTCCGAAAGGGGTCCGGGTTCGAATCCCGGTGAGGCATGGATGTTGTGTTTGTCTTACGGCACCGGCTCTCTCCCTTCCCTGGAACCAGTGACCCCAAATTAGGGACGGGCGACTGCTTATAGCCCATTGAGTTGCTCACGGTGGTCGTTAAACCTCCAACCAAAAAAAAAAAAAAAAATTCGCAAATGAATTAGGATTCACTGCGAGAAATTTATTTAGAAGACAAAATTTCACATGAATGCAGTGGACAAACAACAATACTTGATTATTTCGTTTCTTAGGTTTTGAAGGATACCGTATTTTTTTAATAAAGATTAGTATGCAAGACTGACAATAGTCGCTGACTGTCACAGAGGATGTGGAAACCCCATCCCGGGAAAATTCCTCAATTGCATCATCGTAGGACAATCCTTTGGCGAAACAAAATACAAGAGTCATCACCTTATCAAGAGAAGTACAAGCAGCTTCAAACCACGTCCCAAGTAAACAAGAACACTGCTCACTTTTCCCTGTAAGGTGAATCTTCCTACATCTGAATTGTCCTAAACGATGACACATAATATCTCATTGGATGACCTGCGAAACATCTTCGTTCGGTTGGAAGCACGGCTCACGCGCTGAGCAAAATGCGATTACGTAACACACACAGCTCGGGAGCAAACACAGAGTACAACTAAGTTCTTAGGAGTACAAGGAAGCAGCGGCAGCGCCACCTATCGCTACACGTGTCATTTCCCGTGATTGCATCCGCGCGTTGGTTGAAGCAGACGACAGGGGCCGAAGCCTAAAATGTACCCCGATTTTGCTCTAGTACTGTATTTACATAGTTATATTTACTTATCTTTTAAACTGCTTTTACGTTATAAACATGGTACATATATACTGTCATAAAGCATGATTCTCCCAATAGCGGACACTTCTAAGTAACGGACAGTTTTTCTTTCCCCTTCGATGTCTGCTATTCGGAAGTTTTACTGCTATTCGGAAGTTTTACTAAAATTTCAAAAGATTCAGCAGCTATTCACTGCTGAATCTTTTGAAATTTTACCCAGAAATTTGTACTGAGAGTATTTTTCTTCCTTGATGACCAACTAATGATTTCTGGGGTTTCATGGAGCATGCGTACCAAGTGTTCCAAAGGATCAAAAGAACGACAAGGAACTTTCCTTATTGTACCAAATAAGCTGAATAATTTCACTTATCTGTCACTTTTTTGCAGTTTTTCGGGTCATCTGATTTCCAGTTAAATTGATACGTTGAGAGTGTGGAAAAAACTTGTTAGATAACTGGAAGGCATAGTGGAAACTTGCATATGGTATTTGTTCATGTTATGCGTAGTTATAATATCTGTTTTCCTCCTCCCCAGTGTCGAAGTAACCGGGACGTCAGGGAGGACGGTTGCCTTCCCAGAATGGTCACTCTAGGGGCGTAAATTAATGTTCTGGGGGATGTTAAAAATAAAAATGTAACTAAAAAGGAAAGTTACACCCTTCAGTATTTTCTTTTTTAAAGACTTCAGTTGGTCTCATAGCATTCCATGCAGTTAACCAGGGCACGTACAGAGCAACACACACTATTAGATGTAAACATCACATATCCATGACGGGAATTTTCCAAAACAGTGAATGGAGGCATGGAAAACAATATGCTAATATGTCCAACCTTCATGACCTTTCCGAACATGTTGTTAGAATGGAGAGCTGATTAATCATTTGTGCTCTGTCGCAGAAAGTTTTCTGAGCGTTTAGCCTTGAAAGGAATTTTTCCAAGCCTTACTCCTACAGCTTCTTCCTATCATTATGTCCACTATCCGTTACTCACTCATTCTGCGCTGGTTTGTTTTTCGTTCTGCATTTCTGTGGAATGTTGTGTTGTCGGCGTTCACATGACGTCTACGCATTACTTGGAATTTACAATATGCGTTCTTGGATATTTACCTAGTTTTTACATTTTTTTTTAAATTATGTCAAAAACCTGAAATGCGGTTTTGAATGATCATAGTACCTTCCTATAACGGTGATGTGTGTGAAAGTAAAAACCACGTTTTATTTTAGTGGAACTCGAAGGGACGTAATTTTGAACTCGAAGGAGCGCAAATTTGAACTCGATGGGGCGTAATTTCAAGTTTCGCTTTCCCAGATAAGAAAAGCTTGCTACGGTCCTGCCCCAAAAAACTCAATGCCCGGTACATTGACCAATGGGGTAAAATCTTTTATGTGATTGGCTGCTTCGATTTAATCTATAAAGTTTTCCAGATCCAGTGCATCTTTTTATACTTGTATGGGCCAAAGCTGTGACGTATATGAACACATCCATCACAAAAAAGGGTGTCCGGTAGTGCTGAGACGAGCTGAGTCCGAGCCCGAAAGCCCGAAAATGAGCCCGGGCCGGAACCGGGCTTCGGCACTGAGTTTTTTTTTTTTTTTTTTAACTGTGATTTTAATATGATCTAACATTTAGTATACGCGGCTTTAATTACAATTTCGAATTGGTAAATGGAATTCTACAACTGTGCCGGGAAGTGCAGCGAAGACTTGAAAGAGCTATTTATTTTGGGCTTGGGGAACAAATGCCATAGGCCACGCATTAGTGGATTTCTGCGGTGAAGGAAAAGCTTCTTCAAAAACTGTAGGTACTATAGATAGTAGGGTAGGCCGCCCCGGTGGCGCAGTGGTCTAAGGCGTTGGCCTCTGATCATTCGTCCGTAAGGGGTCCGGGTTCGAATCCCGGTCAGGCATGGATGTTGTGCTTGTCTTACGGCACTGGCTCTCTCCCTTCCCTGGAACCAGTGACCCTAAATTAGGGACGGGCGACTGCTTATAGCCCATTGAGTTGCTCACGGTGGTCGTTAAACCTCCAATCAAAAAAAAAAAAAAAAAAAAAAAATAGATAGTAGGGTAGATACCACGCCTTCAAAATTTCACCCTTCCCTAAAAGCAACACCTCCTGCTAATTTTAATGAGCAGCTCACTTATATTGCAATACCACCCGATTTTGTCAGGCGCCCGGCCACCGACAGCAATTTAGGAGGAAACAAATTTTCTCTCTCTCTTTCGAGCCGCGGATGGCTTAGTGGTTAGTGTTTCAGATTATCGATGCTGGGTCCCCAGGTTCTAGCCTGGGCTGATCTTTCAGAGATGGTGTGATTTACTAACAATCGCTGAATATTCGCCGTGCATCGGACGAGCACGTTAAGTGACGGCCCCCAGGCTGGACCCACTGGTTAAATGGGTATCCTTTCCTATGTCCTCCCTGAAATTCTCTCACCCATCTATGTGCAATATCGTACTTGTACGGTGGCGCCATCTACTGTACTCTAATCTCACTACAAACTGTTCTGTCAAAAGTCGCTAGACTTGCTCTCATTCCTTCCGTTTCTGTGTCCTGCCCAAAAGGCGATCTCGCTGTAGGTGGCTGGGACCTAAACTCTACTCCCTGTGGACGGGAGTCCTACATGAAAATGACAATGCTCTCTTTCTCTCTCTCACACACACAAAGAAACTCCTGTGGCTATACTATAGAACCACACAGACGTCTCTTTCCCATGCACTAACCAGTTGAGAAAGACACTGACTTATTAAAAAGGGAGGACAGAATAGAAGTCTGTAAGACGATATGTTTTTTAATAATGCCAAAACAGTTAATCACAGTCAGAGGCGTAACTAGGCACTTCTAGGCGCCCGGGGCAAACCACAAAATATTGCATCCCCATCTGTCCTTTTAGTTTGTTCGCTTTGTTTTTGTTTCCGGGTTTAACGACCATAGTGAACAACTCCAAGGGTCATAAGCAGTATCTTGTCCTTTATTTCGGGTTCCTGGTTCCAAGGACCCTAAACTAGGTACTTTTACCTCTAACCGTGGGTCCGAGGTGGGTTCGGGCTCGAATCCCGGATGAGGCATGGATGACATTTTTGTCCCACAGTACTAAAATGGATTCTGAATGAGTATGATACGCGAAGAAGCAATCTAATGCATAAATAAATCCTAAATTAAGGATGTTTACCTCTTCCATCTGGAGCAAGTGTTATGTCTCAGTGTTCAGTCTCTTGACAGGTCGAACGGTAACTCAACAAGTTATCTTCCTCCAGTTTCCTCTTATGTCCCTTGCTTAAATTAGAGACAGGCGACTGCTTTTATTTCATTGAGTGAGTTGCTCACGATGGTTGTTAAACTCCTAAGGAAAAAAAGCCAGTCAAATTTCGACTGTCTGTGCAGCTTTTCTCAACTATTATAGTTCGGACATTCAGTACCATACCAAACGGATCGAATGTAGCTCGTCGTGATTGTCAGCCACAGTAACGATAGAATGGCCCCCAGAAAATCTTCAGCAACGTGAATGATATCCTTATCTTGCGCTGTACGTACAAGAGCGCACCTTCTTTTCTGAATGTGAACAACTAACAATCTTGCACATTTTGAGGAATAAATGCAAATTTTAAGACTACCGAAACTGGCAAGACAACATCATCATTAGTGTTCTGTCTCTTGACAGGTCCGACGGTAACTCAGCACGTTCTCTTCCTCCAGTTTCCTCTGTCCCTTGCTTCCTCTTTCAATTCTTGATAGCTTCCTGTGTCCATTATATCATCAAGCATTATTAGTCGTCTTCTTCATCTTGGTCGCATTCCTTCAATTTTTCCCTTCTATCATTATTTTCAATAGGCTGTCTCCCCTTAACACATGTCCTATCTTATCCTGTTATAGTTTCTTTTTCTTATGGTATTTAGTAAATTCCTTTCTTTTTCAACTCTTTGCAATACTTCATCATTGGTAATTTTTTTGAATCCACTTTATTTTTTCCATTCTTCTCCATAACCAGATTTCTAATGCCTCCAACATTTTAGCTTCTTTCTTCCCAGTTGTCCACGTTTCCGCCCCATATAAAGTTATATTCCAAATATAACACTTAATAAGCCTTTTCTTTAAATTGTTATTCATTTTATTAATAAACGCATTTTTCTTGTTATTAAATGCATTTTCCTTTATTAATTCTTTGTTTTATTTCCATGTCATATTTTCCATTTTCTTGGATTATACTACCATGGTATTTGTATACTCTCACTTGCTCTGTATTATCTCCATTCATGATCACCTCAACATTTCCTGGTTTTTTGAAGACTCTCAAGGTTTTTGTTTTCTTTGAGTAAATTCTCATACCATATTTTTTGCATACAGGGTGATTCAAAACTCTTGGGCCAAACTTTACGGGGTGATAGAACACACCTAAACAGGCACTTTTCGTCATACAAGGCAGGGTCGTAACTCAAACGGTGAAACGCTAGAGGGCGCTGTCCAGTGAACCCATATAAGCACGGATTTTCGCACTCGTCGTCATTTAGAGCCGCGAATGGCTGAGTGGTTAGCAATTCAGACTACCAACGCAAAGTCCTCAGGTTCGATCCTGGGATGATCTTGCGGAAGTGGTGTGAATTGCTAACAATCACTGAATATTCGCCCTGCATCGGACGAGCACGTTAAGAGACGGCCCCCAAGTTGGACCCACTGGTTAAATGGGTATCCTTTCCTATGCACACCCCCTGAAATTCTCTTACCCCTCTATGTGCAACATCGTACTTGTACGGTGGCGCCATCTACTGTACCCTAATCTCACTACAAACTGTTCTGTCAAAGTCGCTAGACTTGCTCTCATTCCTTCCGTTTCTGTGACCTGCCCAAAAGGCGAACTCGCTGTAGGTGGCTGGGACCTAAAATCTAATCACTGTGGACGGAAGTCCTACAAGAAAATGACTCATACCTTCCTCGTCGTCATTTCTACCGTGGATTTCCCAAGGGATGGATTGTTTCACGAATCAGGAGAAGTCGGATATGCATTTCATGTATGGAGCAGCGGATGGAAGCCGAGAAAGCCTAAAGACTGAACCGGAAGCGCTTTCCAACAGGACGCGTGCCACATCGTAAAACATTTCAGCGATTGCACCAGTATCTGAGCGACACGGGCTCCTTTGTCAGCGACTTGCAGGACACACGGCGTGCAAGGAGTGTGCGGACGCCACGTGTTACAGTAGAAATTCTGTGTATGGTTGGAGATCGTCCCGAATGTAGCACGCGAGCACTTTCCCATGCCGTACGTGTGCCCCAATCGACGGTGTGACAAGTACTACGAGACGAACACTAACACCACTATCATGCACAGCGGGTGCAAGCCTTGACACCTGTAGATTATATCGGCCTCGTGTCGAGTTTGCACAGGGGTTCCTTTAGCAAACTGCAGAGAGGCCAGAGTTTCCTGCACATGTCTTATTCACTGACGAACGCACCTTTACACGTGGGGGAATATTTAATACCCACAATTCTCATGTGCAAAACCAGTGCCACAAGTCCACATTCGTACCATCGACGATTCTCAATAAATGTATGGGCTGGGATCGTCCATGACCATTTGATTGGCCCATATGTTCTGCCAGGCCAACTGGACGGGAGAACATACCCCGTATTTTTACAAGAAATCTTGCCAGAATTACTAAACCTTGTTCCAGCAAACGTGTATGTGGTTCCAACACGACGCAGCGCCACCCCATTTCTACATGAATGTGCGAAACGCCATGAATGCTAAATTCCCAGGATGATGGATTGGTCGTGGTGGTACCATCGCTTGGCCGACACGATCTCCCGATCTCTCATTCCTGAACTTTTTTATTTTTTTTTAATTGAAGGTTTAACGACCACCGTGAAAAACTCAATGGGTTATAAACAGTCGCCCGGCCCTAATTTAGGGTCACTGGTTCCAGGGAAGGGAGAGAGCCAGCGCCGTAAGACAAACACAACATCCATGCTTCACCGGGATTCGAACCCGGACCCTTCACGGACGAATGGTCATAAGCCAGCACTTAGACCATTGCTCCACCGGGGCGGCTGGACTTTTTCCTATGGGGCTATGTGAAAAGCCTCATCTACGATAGCCCCATCGATTCCGCTGAGGACCTTGTTGTCCGGATTTCTGTTGACGCTGCCGCTGTGCGCGAAATGCCTGGTGTTGATCGCCAATATACGGCGATCACTACGTTGAAGGTGTGAAGCCTGCATTACTGTTGGCGGTTGCTCTTTTGAGCAGTTGCTGTCATTTTTTCCATAAAATTCTGTAATTGCTGTCAATAAAATTGTTCTGTAATTTGCTCAATCCCATTTGTTCCGTCATTTCTACAGTGTTTTCATACCTCGTCTTCCATTCTCGTTTTTCAGGACATAGTAAGTGCTAAACCCTAGCGCTTCATCGTTTGAGTTACGACCCTGCATTGTATGACGAAAAGTGCTTGTGTAGGTATGTTCTATCACCCCGTAAAGTTTGGCTCAATAGTTTTGCATCACCCTGTATACTTTCAAATTTTTGCTTTAGATAGCAAAACGTATTATATACAGTTTCTGAAAATGTGCAAGTGCTAACCCGTAGCACTGTAAAAGTTTCAATTCCAATTTTAATCCGATTGTAAGCAGTGAGTTTTGTGCCATCTCCCTTGAGCTGTGCCAGGGGCGGCCGCCTCGGCAACCCCGCCCTAGTTACACCCTCTGATCACAGCTTTCGGGACCGGGCTCTATTTCTCGGGTGAACACCTGTTTCCCCTAATTCCCATTTGCCCTGATCACGTTTACCCCAATGGTGTATTTGTCATTTTCTTGTAGGACCTTCGTCCACAGTGGGTAGAGTTTAGGTCCCAGGAACCTACAGCGAGATCGCCTTTTGGGCAGGACATAGAAACGGAAGGAATGAGAGCAAGTCTAGCGACTTTGACAGAACAGTTTTAGTGAGATTAGAGTACAGTAGATGGCGCCACCGTACAAGTACGATGTTGCACATAGAGGGGTGAGAGAATTTCCGGGGGGGGGGGCATATGAAAGGACACCCATTTAACCAGTGAGTCCAGCCTGGGGCCCGTCACTTAACGTGCTCGTCCGATGCACGGCGGATATTCAGCGATTGTTAGTAAATCACACCATCTCTGAAATATCAGCCCAGGTTCGAACCTGAGGACCTCGCATTGATAGTCTGACTCGCTAACCACTAAGCGATCCGCGGCTCGCCCTAATGGTGTTTCCCCGAAATCTCTTTTACCCGAATTCCCATTTTCCCTAATTTCGTATGCCCTAATCTCGTTTGCACTAAATCTCGTTTCCCCTCCTTCCGTTTACCCTAAACACGTTTACCCCAATCGCATTTCTCCGAAGTCGCTTTTACCCGTATTCCCATTTGCCCTAATTTCGTTTCCCCTAAATCTCGTTTCCCCTAATTCACGTTTGCCCTAAACACGCTTACCCCATTTGAATTTCCCCGAATTCCCATTTCCCCTAATTTTGTTTGCCCTAATCTCGTTTCCCCTAATTCAAGTTTACAATAAACACGTTTGTCTGTATCAGTTTCCTCTAAAAACGTTTCCTGTATCAAGTTTGCTCTAATTCTCCTTTGCCTTGCTTCGCGTTTTCCTAAATGTATGTTTTCCTTAATTCAGGTTTGTCCTGATTCTCGTTAAGCGAAATAAAACATTTCTTTTATCGTCAAAATTCAGGAAAAAAAAAGCGTTGTGTAACGTATATAATTTTTTTACGTCAAATTCAGGAAAATACATGTATATTTAATCATCATCATCAACCATTATCAATGCACTGCTGGATGAAGATCTCACCAAGTTTCTTCCACAACGGTGTATCTTGACCCAGTCTCTTCCATGTCATTCCAGCATGCTTTCGAATTTCATCCACCCCATCTCTCTTGTGGTGTTCTAAGTCTTTTTCTGTCCCTTGAAATCCAGTCTAGAATTTCGGTTGTCCATCGGTGGTCAGTTCCTCTGGCAACATGTCCATCCGATTGTCTTTTCAGAGGTTTCACTCTGATCATGATATCCTCCACTCTTGTCATTTTCTTTATCCATGAGTTCCTCTTATCACCTCTCCTGGTTACACCAAGCATGCATCCACCGTGCTTATTTCAGTTATCTGCAGTCTTTGTAGGTTTTTTTTTAGTTAAGGTCCACATCTTTGCTCCGTACGTAATCACTGGAAGGATGCATTGATTAAACACTTTTCTTTTTGAGACATAATGCATTGTTTTTTCCAAAAGCTCTCCATCCAAACAGGGTCGCTCCAAGGGTATTTGCCGCCCATTGTACGAGAATATTTTTCAATTTTTATTCATTTTTACATGAAATAAATACCTTTAACAGGATCATTTTCTATTTCCCGTAAATTAAACTTTTCATAAAACACGAGTCTCATATAAAACTTAAAGAAAAAAAATCTGTGAGGCACTAGTTCAGTTGACGCTTTGAATAATCCAAGAAGCCAGCTTCCTCTCTGTCAATTTACACAAGTCCGCTTTACCGGTAAAAAAAAAAAAGGTTTGTCATGTACAATTATAGACATATTACAGCTTCTTTCTTGGAGGGGGTAATTGTTACATATATATACTAGATATGCCCACGGCTTCGCTCGCGTTGAAGATATCACTGAAAAACAGGGCTATTATAACACGTGTAATCCCGATCCATCCATAAGAACTGTAGTTGAATTTCATAGCAACCGATGGAGGAAATTGGCCGAAAGATTAAATGGTCGGCAGTTAGTTTTTCAAGTGAACGAAAATTATAAATAATTTTTACATAAATTTAAGTACATAATTTTTATTTATTTTTTTGAAAATAGTTGATGATGCGCATATATCTTTTCTTTGTCCCGTTTCCAGTCGTTATCAAAATAAATTGAGTGTCTGAACTGCCGATTCTCGAAAAGCCGACGTACAGCTGTCCGTGCGAGAAACATTCTGCGGGCATATGCTACCGCAGGAAAACTGTCGGGGTGGGTGGGGGGGATATAAAATATAAATAATTTCTGTTTTAAAACCTGTCGTGGGACTGAGCTCCCTGACAGGTTTTTTCCCAATTTTTATATGAAATAAGAAAATGCAAATTCTTATATTTTATATTTTTGTTATTAAGCCCCTTGCGGGCATGTGCAGGTTTCCTGCACATGCCCGCAAAGAATTTGTTGACTTGTGTGTTAAGCGCCGAAAATCTTCCGATTGGGCTGCAAAGTCTTTAGATTTTATTTTTTCGGTATCAAGCCCCCCCCTCCCCATCCCCGACAGGTTTCCTGCGTTTGCACGTGTCCTCAGCTCAGATAATTTGTAGAATTGTAATTTGCAAACGTTGAAAATCTCCGGATCGGACCAGAAATTCTTTACATTTTATATTATTGGTATAATCCCTCCCCTCCAGACATACTTCCTGCGTTTGCAGAGAATTTATTGAGCTGTAGTTTTTAAACCGTGAAATTTTTCTGTTGAGTTGTAGATTATAAACATTTTTTTATGAAGAATTACATTAAATATAGCAGTTAAGAAAATACGACATTACGGAAACTTTATGTGATTTAGATAATCAACCTTTGGGGATGAGGCCACGAAGCGGTCGAAAACGCAGTTTTTATACGGCCCCTTAAAATTTTTATGGCCAGTTCTACACCCAATCAGTGATGGTGGTAAGTGGGAAAACATTCAAGCCGGACAGGCTGACGTCTATACTATTATACTATTAAGGTGGAACTGGATTAGCAAAAGGCATTTCCACTAATCATGCTTAGGCTCGTACGGAGGGGGGGTATGCTACGCTAAGAACTCTTAAAAAGTTGGCCTTCTGCGTTCACAATTCTAGCGAATGCATTACAATACTATTTCTTGCTTTAATAAAAGTTTAGCGCGATGTAATACTTTATCAAAGAGGGGGAGGGGATGACAGGTACAATGCCTGCGTTAAGGACTATCCGAATAATGACAATAACCATGTGCACTTTTTTACACCTTTGCTGGCATGGTGGTCGACATCATCAATAGGAACAGAAAGAATACTTCTCTTGAGATATCAAGACTAATAATTCTCTTGAGATATCAAGTTTTATTTCGGTTAACAAAAATTAGGCAAACGCGAAATAAGGCAAACGCGAATTAGGGAAAACTTGATACGAGCAAACGTGATTAGGGGGAACGAGATTTAGGGGAAACGAAATTAGGGCAAACGAAATTAGGGGAAATGGGAATTCGGGTAAAAGCGATTTCGGGGAAATGCGATTGGAGTAAACGTGTTTAGGGCAAACGTGAATTAGGGGAAACAAGATCAGGGCAAACGAAATTAGGGAAATGGGAATTCGGGTAAAAGCAATTTCGGGGAAATGCGATTGGGGTAAATGTGATTAGGGCAAACGTGAATTAGGGGAAACAAGATTAGGGCAAACGAAATTAGGGGAAATGGGAATTCGGGTAAAAGCGACTTCGGGGAAATGCGATTGGAGTAAACGTGTTTAGGGCAAACGTGAATTAGGGGAAACAAGATCAGGGCAAACGAAATTAGGGGAAATGGGAATTCGGGTAAAAGCAATTTCGGGGAAATGCGATTGGGGTAAATGTGATTAGGGCAAACGTGAATTAGGGGAAACAAGATTAGGGCAAACGAAATTAGGGGAAATGGGAATTCGCGTAAAAGCGACTTCGGGGAAATGCGATTGGTGTAAACGTGTTTAGGGCAAACGTGAATTAGGGGAAGCAAGATCAGGGCAAACGAAATTAGGGGAAATGGGAATTCGGGTAAAAGCAATTTCGGGGAAATGCGATTGGGGTAAATGTGATTAGGGCAAAAGTGAATTAGGGGAAACAAGATTAGGGCAAACGAAATTAGGGGAAATGGGAATTCGCGTAAAAGCGATTTCGGGGAAATGCGATTGGAGTAAACGTGTTTAGGACAAACGTGAATTAGGGGAAACAAGATCAGGGCAAACGAAATTAGGGGAAATGGGAATTCGGGTAAAAGCAATTTCGGGGAAATGCGATTGGGGTAAATGTGATTAGGGCAAACGTGAATTAGGGGAAACAAGATTAGGGCAAACGAAATTAGGGGAAATGGGAATTCGGGTAAAAGCGACTTCGGGGAAATGCGATTGGAGTAAACGTGTTTAGGGCAAACGTGAATTAGGGGAAACAAGATCAGGGCAAACGAAATTAGGGGAAATGGGAATTCGGGTAAAAGCAATTTCGGGGAAATGCGATTGGGGTAAATGTGATTAGGGCAAACGTGAATTAGGGGAAACAAGATTAGGGCAAACGAAATTAGGGGAAATGGGAATTCGGGTAAAAGCGACTTCGGGGAAATGCGATTGGTGTAAACGTGTTTAGGGCAAACGTGAATTAGGGGAAGCAAGATCAGGGCAAACGAAATTAGGGGAAATGGGAATTCGGGTAAAAGCAATTTCGGGGAAATGCGATTGGGGTAAATGTGATTAGGGCAAACGTGAATTAGGGGAAACAAGATTAGGGCAAACGAAATTAGGGGAAATGGGAATTCGGGTAAAAGCGACTTCGGGGAAATGCGATTGGAGTAAACGTGTTTAGGGCAAACGAGAATTAGGGGAAACAGATTAGGGGAAGTGAGGCTACGCGATTTCTCGATGTAAAATTCGGGCTCGGGAGGACTTAGGCTAACATACTTCGGACTCAGATAGGCTCGGGCTCTTAAAATCGAGCCCGAGCTCAGCTCCGATGCCCGGATAGTTTTTATTTTATAGTGGATATGCATGCTATGCTTTGCCTTCATTGCTATCCCCTATTTTAAAATTCCTGTTCCGAAAATTCTTTGCCTTTCATCTCCCGAGCTTCACTATGAGGAACATCTTGGGTATATTTTCTTCGAACAACTCTGCAGGTAGCAAGAGTAAGCGGACATTTTCATTTGCAACGCTGTCTCCAATTTTACAAATATCATTGAATTTTCTTTTGTCACACACTATTCACTATGCAAACTAAGCACACCGGACGCAAAAATTAGTAACCCCTAACAGAAATGACAGTAGGAAGTTACCTGTTGCACAGAGGGCGCCCTGATAGCATTGTTGGGAGGTCAATAGCAGTGACGTGGTCTGCACGACTATTTCTGCCTCGCGCAGTGGTGAAGAGCAACATGTGTGTTGAATTTAGTCTGCATAATGAGACGTTACTGAGTGGCAAAAAGGAGCCATCGTGTTTGGACGTGCCAACAGACACAAAGTGAATGAAGTCGCCCAATTTGATGGTGTATCAAGCGTACTGTCCAGCGGGTCTAAAAACAGTGGTGTAGTTGGCAGTCAACTGAAAATCGGCGACGTAACTATGACTGGAAAATGATTCTCACCAACAGAGTTTCACGCCTAGTAACTGCAAATCGGTTTCAAACCAGGCAACAATTGCTCCAAACCGTCAATAAAAGTCCACTCCAACCGATTTTCGAAAGATCATTGCGACGAGAACTGCATGCGATGGACATTTGGAGCAGAGTATCACGAAAGAGGCTTCTTTTAACAGCAAGTCACAAAGTCGCACGTTATCAACGGTCTCAGAGGCACCAAAACGTTACTGTGGAGGATTGGAAACAAGTAATTTGGTCTGATGTGCTTCATTCCTGTTTGGTTGGTTGGTTGGTGATTAGATTTTATTGGCGCAAGGGCCATGGTTGGCCAAAGAGCGCCAGACAAAGAACTAGCAGCTACAGATTTTTAAAATCGTGGAAAATGATTTAGAGCAGACAGGCGTGGTAAAAATTGGAAAAAAGGATGATGAAAGCCGTGAAGACAAGATAGTTAATTGGGTTTATATAAAAATATATTAACTGGCTATTATAAGTATTATAAGTTGTTTTTTATATAACACAACTACACAAAGGATGAGTCACAGGAGGGGGACGAACCGTCACTCTCCCCCCACACTCCTCTGCAATACTGGCCGAGGGCGGGGACGAACTGTCACTCTCCTCCCCCCATGTTCCTCTGCAATGTTGGTTGAGGCTGGGGACGAACTGTCACTCTCCTCCCCCCTATGTTCCTCTATAATGTTGGTTGAGGGTGGGGACCTCGCTGATTCCGAGACAGTTGCAATGTTGGTCAGGCGGACCGCGACAGTTGGATGGACACTGCACACCTTTGCGGATTGAGGGCCGGGTCTTCCGCACGTGCAGGCCTTCTGCTGGGAACTGGAAGAGTCGGTCGTCTTCAAAAGAGAAGGCGCAGACTCAGCTATTTGAAAAATCTGGAGCTCGGGGAAATCCACCTGTGTCGCTTGTTCAGCTGTAGATCGCTTGGCAAGGGCGGCGAGAGCTACAGGGCGCGGAACAAAGGGCTGCACGGGTTGTGGCAAAGACTGAACTACTGCGGCAAAAGTACGCTGTCGGTTGGTGGGTATACCCAACTTGGCCTTGGCAGCAGGGTACGAGAGGCCTTCCAGGGTCTTGAGGCGCTGGATCGCCATCTCGTCCTTCCATTTCATACAGTTGCGGGAGTAAGCTGCATGGGCCTCACCACAGTTAACACAGCAGGCCGCAGAAGTGCAACCTTCCCCGTCATGTTCACTGGAGCCACAATTTGCGCAACGAGCGGAACTCTTACAGAAACGTTGTGAATGCCCGTACCTCTGGCACCTGAAACAGCGCAGAGGACTGGGAATGTACGGGTGAACTCCACAGACCAAGTAGCCAGCCTTGATTTCGGTCGGAACTTTCGGGGAGTTAAAAGTCAAGATCACATTTTTAGACTTAATTAAAGAACCATCACGCCGGAACATCATACGACGTGCAGCAATAACACCTTGGTCTGCAAGTTCAGTCACCAATTCGTCCTCGCTGCATGGCAAGAGATCAAACTCCGAAATAACACCCCGAGAGGTGTTAAGAAACGGGTGAGGTGTCACTTTTACAGGAATGCCTTGAAGACTAGTGAGGTGCAGAAAAGTGTTACTTTGAGAAACACTGCAAGTTTGGACAAGCAGGTCCCCAGAGCGAAGCTTCCTCACAGACTTCAAGGGGCCAACCGCAGCGTCCAAAGCTTTAGAAATGAAAAGGGGAGATCTGGTGGACAGTCTCTCATTCGGATCGATGGATTCTACAAGTAAGTGTGTAGCATGCGTAGTCACAGCAATCGAGGGGAGACGACGCTTCGAAGCGACTGGTACAGCAGCCGAAGAAGAGGTTCCACATTCTTGGTCCAGGTCAAGGTCTAAAGAACGTTTAAGGGTATGAGACTTGGTAGGTTGAGAAGACAAAGGAGAGTCGGTGTCAACGATCAGTTTCTCAGGTGACTTAAATTTGGAGTTTTTGTTCTTGTGTTTACCCATGAAAAAAAGGAGGAAGATTCGTCTGCAGACTACTCCACCCACCACCGAGCCCTACAAGGGAGAACTGGAGGTCTGCAAGCCAAGAAAATGACGCTGGACACAGTTCTGGAGCTTATACGTTGCAGATATAGTCCGTTGGCTGTGATCACACGCACTCGGCGGACACTTCGGCCTCCGGGTACCGTCATGCCAACGCCTTTGGCATGATCCCACAGCCCCGGGCTTACCCTGCCGTGCTATACGACAAAAAAGCCGCTAAAGCCCTGCACACAACTTGGTACAAGACTTCTGACTAGAGGTGGGTTAGTCTCTAGCCTCCCGTTTACAGCGAAGCCGGGGTCGAAGAGGAGTGTTGGGTACACAGGAGGCACTTATCCGGTCTCCTGAGACCTCAGCCGCCAGACATCCCATTTCCGCCTCACGGGTCTCCGCACGCGGCAAACATGCAGGTAGGTCTAGCACCCAAACCAGCTAAAAGGAAAAAAAGAAATCCAAAGAAGACAAATCCTGGCAGGGAACCTAAACGGAATCTCAGCAACCTACGAACTGAGCGGTTAATATAAATCAGTTAGTGGTGGAGGGTAACAAAACCACAAGACCGGGGTGTTAGTATATAACGTGGTAGCGATTAGGGAAAGTATACAACACGGGCAACTAGCCAGTGGAGAAAATAAATAAAAACAAAAAAGCGAGACACAAGACCAGCTCGGGATCGTGGGGCCGCGACTCCCCAACAGCTGGATGAACAGCCGTCCCTGCAAACACCAACAGCACCGAAATAAAAAACAAGCGGTGGCATGACATCAGATGTTGACCAGTCACAAGGTCAGCTCGGGCCGTGGGGGCGCCGCTCCCCAAATAAGTGGAAAACCAGTTATCCCCGTGCGGGGCATTCCTGTTTGTACTCCAATGATGTGAGGTTACGAGTGCATCGCAGGCCCAATGAAGCCTTTAATCCTGATTATGTATAGAATTTGTTGTTCAAGCTGGAGGGGGTTCTGTGATGTTTGGAGATGTCTTTCGTACCAAAAAATGGGTCCTCTTGTTGCAGTGACGATGAATTCGAACCAGCATGCGTACCTCCGTATTCTGAATGACGAAGTGTTGCTCTTTGCTCTATATCTTCAGAAGCAGCATCACACTGCCACTCCTGCCTTCCAAGACGACAATTGCCACGTGCACAGGGCTAAAACTGTGTCTGAGTGGTACGACGACCAATCAGCAATACTGTCACACCTCGACTGGCCCACTAAATCCCCAGATTTAAATCCTATTGAAAATATGTGGGATCATTTGGAACAAAAGGTGAAACGCCGGAATAGACACCCACATACTCTGACGGAACTTCGGGACCAGTTGTTGCATTAGTGGCTGCAAATCGATGTTCAATACATCCACAACCTCGTGGAGTCTCTACCACACCGGATTCAAGCTGTTATCAAAGCTAGAGACGCATTCACCTGTTATTAGGGCCGCGGGTGGCCTAGTGGTCAGCGTTCGTGACTGCTATGGAGATAACCTCAGGTTCGATCCTGGGCAGGTACGAACGTTCGAACAACGAAATACCCGCCATGCGTCGGATGGGTACGTTAAGCCGTCGGACCCCGTGTACTGGCCCACCGGTAATAAATAAGGGCGTTTTCCTCCCACTTTGTACCTTGCTTCCGTGTCACTTTCCTATCAGGCACTCTAGCCCAAATCTCCTAGCTTCTTATTTCTAAGGGTTGTTTAAGACCTGGGGTCAGACACTCCCTTCCTAAAATACTCTACATATATCTGATTATCTGTTATTAGGTAAATTCTGGGATGGGTGACTTAATTTTTTGTCCGGTGTGCTTATTTGGTGCACACTTGCAGCTTCAAATAATACGGAGGTTTCCCTTTAAGGGATAATACATAGTATATTCCCCTGGCGATCTCAGCTTATAAATGTCCCACTAAAAAAAAAAACATTTTTTTCTCTATCTGTTTCACTGTGAGGACATTTCGCGTTCATTTTTCAATATCTCATATAGCGTGCAATTCTACTCCTAGTGGGTGCACGTTCATGTTTCTATTTGCAACTGTATCTCTGAAAAATAAAAAAAAACAAAAAAAAAAAAACAGCTGAAAATATTCTTTTTCTACCGGATAGAATCCAGCACAGAGTAAAAGATACAGAAGTTCAACTCTCACTTTTTAATAGCGTTCCAGTGGTCGGACATGAAACTACGATAGCGTCTGTCACGCGATAAAATAAAAGGTGGCTGTATACAGTAAGTAGCACCGCGGAGAGAGTTGTAAACTCCTGAAAAAAAAACAAAAAAAAAAAAACAGTAGGCTCTCACTGTTTCGACGCTTTAGTTCCATGTCCGTCCACTGGCGGCCTGTTCTGTTGAGATCTTTGGGACTAAATTGTAGCCATGAGCCTTACGGAAGATTTACTTCTGAGTCTCCTACTTTGTGGAATCCTGCGCACATTAAGCGTAAATAGACGATGTCATCGCTCTGTCCACGTTATTTTATAAGTAACGCATAGCAACTGAAAAATTGTTCATTCCAACACCGATGGGATCGAATCCCAGATCTCTCGGTAACTAGCCAAGTACGTTCGCTTTAAGCCACGGTGACAACAATTCACAGCGCTGTGCGTGGTTTATCAATCAGCAGCTGACTACACAAATCCGTATTGATGGGCTCAGCAACTGATGTGATAAACTGACTGCTGACTGATAAACCACGCATAGCGCTGCGAATTTTTGGCACCGTAGCGTAAAGCGAACACACTCGGCTAGTTATCGAGAGATCTGGGATTCGATCCCAGTGGTGTCGGATGAACAATTTTTCAGTTGCTATTCGTTGTTTATAAAACAACGCGGACAGAGCGATGACATCGTCTATTTACATTATCTTCACGTATTTAAAATATGTGCACATTATGCGTTTGAACCCTCGTGCTTCCACGAGGGTTACAGAGTTCTGAATAATGCTGAGTTCTCGCGCTGCGTGCCGTATGTTTATAAACGATTTTTTTGCTTCTAAAAGTTGCATTAACGTTGACCAATTGCATAATAAAACCTCCTAATTTTCTTTTGTATTGACAGAGATCTGGCAGTCTTAGTACTGTGGCAGAATGATGGCGGCGTGCATGCTTTCAAGTCCGTGATGTAATATTGAATCAAAATTAAAATCTATTAAGTGTACTAACATAAAGAAACGTTATTTTTATGAGAAAGAATAAATAAGAGTTGTATTTCTAATTATTTCAGGCCGTCAGTTAGGTTGAGGAACTTGTTTCGTTGTCCTTTTTATTTAAGCAATTACAGTAGTTATTTTATTTTTTAATTCTCAGAGAAGAAGAAAAAGAAAAAGGAAAAAGAGAAGAAGAGAAAACTGGAGTGCAACTTTTAGCTGGTAAGTATTGCGGCAAGTTATTGTATGTTCGCTATCATCTTTTTTTTCTCTCTCTCTCTCTCGTTATTCCTGTTTCTTCATGACAAATTTTCTCTCTAATATTAATTTGATGTATCGCTAAGCCTAAGAAATGAAACAGGTAGGTGCCAGTGCTTTAACAGTGGAAAAGGGCGAAATTGCTGAAATAAAGGATTGCCCAGCTGAGTGTTTAGTTGAGGAGAACATCCCTAAAGAAGCTATACCTGTGCTGGCTTTAACATCCATCAAAGACGAAGAGAAAAGGTATAAGTGCCAATTCCTGACACATTTTCAGTTTGTGTCAGGTAAGATGAAGATTGTAGATTAGCACTATATACCACGTTAGTGGACAGAAGCACAATCTTGCCCCAATGAGGAGATGCTCAGCCCTGCTATACAATATCTGTGGACGTGAGCGATGCTTCACTTATGTTATGAGGAATAGTTCCTGTACGTGTAATACGTATACCACCTGCGGGCCGATCGTCATCCCCGTTTCTGTGTGTTAGGTGGCGTAACGGGTTCAAATCCTGTACTGCCGAACACCCAGCTGAGGGTTTTTCACGGTTTCTACAAATGTAACGTGAATGATGGATCCCTCAAGTCAGCAGATCCATAAATCGGTCCTGTGAAACCCAGATTTGCAGGTGGGGGACTCGAAGCCGCATTCGGCTTCGGAGACGAATGCTTCCCCCCGTTAATATACGTATGCAAGGACTTATCACAAAAGAATCACGCATTTTTTTGGTGCTGTCACATACACCGAGCATGCGAAAGGGAAAACTGTCACCGCTATGGATGTTGTGTATGCTTTGAAGAGGCGGGGCAGAACTCTGTACGGAATTGGAGGTTAAAGAAAAAAAGGCCCTTTTAAGGGCCAATCAACTTTTTCAAAAAAGTGAAGAAGGAATCCTCACTAATTTCAGAAGGCGTATGGAAGGAACATCATACATTTTATGTAGAATCTAACGGCTAGTAAGTAGATCCATTTTACGTTCAGACGCCAATGTGAAATCCAAATTTGCCGGTAGAGAGAACCCACATCCTCCTGTTCCGGAACAGAATGCTTTCTCAATTAAGCTACGCTGGCAATGGCTTATTACTGCAACTTGCCGTCTTGACATGTGCGTCACCTCTGTAGTACGTCACAATCTTTAAAATCGGCATTGGACGTACCGAGCCATTTCTGGAGGTCCCCCTTTGACACTTGATGATGTAGCACCTCATCGTAATCCCTTTTTCCTCGGGATATTCGTCACCATGACTATGTGCTGATCATGATGATGAAACGCCAATGTCCCAGTTCTGGATATGGCACCTGAAGAAGATATGTATTATTGAAAGACATTTACTCTGATGATTACTGCATAGGATTCACGGGGCGCACATCTTAGAATATATACAATGAAATCGCAAATTATTATACTCCCTGTACCCATCCACAAACCTGGCCTACTCCGCCACGAAATGCGGCCATCCCAAACACCTTGCGCCCCATAAACAGGCCACATGCCTACCTTCTGCGATTGTGATGATGGGTAAACATGGCGGCTTAAGCGAGTTCGATCGCTGGCAGATAATTAGTAAAGGGGCATGGGGTGATCCAAGCGCAGCCTGTCCTATATGGTGACGTGAGAACTAAAAGCTACGGTGAGGAGCATAAAGTTCCACGTCGACTACCTCCGTTAGCAATAAATTGCCCGTCTATGAGGCTTGCAGTATGTCAAGGTATATCGTCATTGGGCAGCGGAAGACTGCGACCCCAACGAATCGATGATCCAACTTGAACACGCAGACGGGAGGATGCGTGCATGGGATAGACCACGCGATGCCATAAACTAGAGCTTTCAAGTCCTTTTTATTTATTTATTTATTTATTTATTTATGCTACACGCAGTTAACTCCACAGCAACATCGCAGGCAGGGCCGGATGGTCCCGGATCAAAATTTCACTGCGGGAACTAGGAAATAAATGTAATATTTTAATAAAGTCGATGCGTGGAAAATGTCGTTCATGAAGAACATGTATACACGAAAACTATCATAAAGACAAAATGATTAGCCTATCTCAAAGAAATATTTGCTTTAAGTTTAATAAAAGGACCATAGTTCCAAGGGAAGAGAGAGAGGAGGAGACAGTAAAAGATTTTAAAATCTGAGATTTTCTTTCTGGGTAGAAGAGGGTGGTTGAAGTTGTGAAGTTGTTTTGTGACCCTTATAAAATCTTCCTCAGAAAAGAATAAAAAAGATACATGCGTAGCCAATATTTTCATTTAGAAAATAATAATCTCTAAAATAAATTCCTATAAACAGGTTTTTTCCCTTGATACATGTTTTACTGATTGTTTTTTAATGCGAAGTGGAGTAATTGACAAATTAGTGACTTTCTAAACTCTTATAAGAGCTCATGTATGAAACTTGCTTTTTTTATTATAATTTCTAGTAATATTCTTAAAGTCACTGTATAATTAGCCTCCATAAATTGGCCCCAAATTAACTTTGCTATTTTTTTTTATTTACTTAAATTTAAGTATCTGGTTTGCACACAAATTGTTGAAAATATTCATAAAAGTTGTGGCCACAAAATGATGAAATTTAATTTGTTATTTCGTGGATGTGGAAAATATTAAGGTGGTTGCAATAATCAATCGAAATCTGCAAATCTCAGTATCTGTACGGCAAAAGACCATAACCTATTAAAAAAATGGGGGATTGGAAACAAAAAAACAGAAAAAAAAAAAACTTTATAAGGCCGTCGTGCCCCAAAACGTACAAAAAGTAATTATAAAGAATTCCATTAAAAACGGGGTTTTCCCTAAACTGCGGGGTGCCTCGAAGGTGCGAGGCCCGGGGTGTCTGCCCCGGTTGCCCCTATGGTCCAGCCGGCCCTGATAGCAAGGAACTAGGAAAAAAGGCTAATGATAGCCTGACTATACCCTGGCCCCTAAAATAAGAAAAATGTCAAGTAATTACATATTTTAAAACTTGTATACACACATTTACAATACGATATAGCTAAAATTAATCGAATTTAACTATTAACACAATATTCCTTTAGTGGTTTTTTAAACGGTACAAAACTGGCAAGTGGTTTTATATGAATCGACAACCCGTTCCAGAGCCGGGGGTAATGAGTATTAACATTAAAATACAGCGCATTAGTACGAACCATTGGAGTTAAAAAGTTATCATGCCCACGAGTTTGATAACTATGTACAAGGTAACATAAATTTATTAAATTGAGCTATTTGTTGGCATAAACACTCTCATGCATTTAACAACATCAGTCGATAACTGTATAATCTCTCAAACATCAATTACTTATAACGACCGAACAGGATTTCCAAATCTTCCAGTGGATTCAACAAACGAACGAATTTTTCTTTTTTTGTAAAGAAGTTCTATTAATGTTACATTTTGCTGTCCTACCCCCAGCATGTAGACAATAAAACAGGTAGGGATAAATAAAAGAATGACAGTGTTAATTTAATACTTAATGAAAACAGACTGGAGACTCTATAGAAAAAACTGCTTATGGAGACCTCAAGTCTCGCGAAAGAACTTCAACATGGGCATCCCAATTTAAATTCTCCTGAAACAAAACACCTAAAAACTTTACCCTATCTTGAAAAATCAAAAGAATATCATTCAAAATCACTTCCGGTAGAGCCTCAAACTCGAGCTTTTCGGCCAGTAACAAACATACATTTAGTTTTTGTGATATTAAGACTTAACAAATTGCAACGAAACCAAGTCTGATATTCCTGTAATGCGTGGGTAACACAGGATACTGTCCCCGCACGGGGATAACTGGTTTTCCAGTTATTTGGGGAGCGGCGCCCCCACGGCCCGAGCTGACCTTGTGACGGATCATTTTGTCATTACGACTAGAACGATTACATCACCGAAGGGACAGCTGTTCATCCAGCTGATGGGGGATGGCGTCCCCACGGCCCGAGCCGACATGTACTAGATGTGAATTTTCACTTTTTTATGTTTTTTTGTTTTTTCACTTGACACGCTCCCGCCTCAGTTGTAGGTTGCTGAGGTTGTGATTATGCGCCAGCTCCGGATTTTAGTTTCTCGTTTTCTTTCCTGTCTTCTCCATTTCATGTTCCTTTCTTTGTTTTTCCGAGCTGGTTAGCTAGAATTGCCTGCACGTTTGCCGTGTGCGGTGACCCGTAAGGTGGAAAAGGGGATGTTGGAGGCTGAGGTTTCTGGAGGCCTGGGTGTTGTTGTCGCCAGTTGCCAACACTCCTCTTTGCCCCCTGCTTCACCCTAAACGGGCGGCTGGGAACTAACCCACTCCTAGTCAATGAGGTCTGTGGCCGAGTGGAGCCCAGACCTCTAACGGCTTGTCGTTTTGCACGACAGGGTGAGTCTGGGGATAGGGTGGGCATGCCAAAGGGGTGTTCCCCAGGCATGGGAAAGTCTGGGTGCATGCCGAGCGTATGTCTGCCCTATCAACTTGCTATATCCGCTTGCTATCCCTAAAGCCGTGTCCTGCGTCCACTTGGGCTTGCGGACCTCCGGCTCTCCCTCGTTGGGCTCGATTGTGGGTGGGGAAGTCGGCGGACGAACTCATAAATTTTTTCATGGCTCTCAATTCTGTTTCCCACGAACCAACAACCAAAAGAGGTATGGAGGAAGGCTCATCCCCTTCCGCAAAAAAACATGTTCCGGATTCTTCTAATGCTCGTTTCTTTTTTGTGCACTCATTGGACCCTTCAAAGCCTTTGAGTGCCAAAAGTCCATTTTGGATCAATAAAGCTCTTCAATCCATCGCAAGCTCTCCTAAAAGCGTAAAGAAGCTCCAATCTGGAGATCTTCTTGTAGAGATGTCCACTGTGGCCTACAGTACCACACTTATCAACACCACCACGCTGCTTGAGACTCCTGTAAAAATAACACCTCATGGGTACCTAAATTCATCTCGAGGTGTTGTCTCCTCTCGGGATCTTATTGATTGCACTGAGGATGAACTTCTCGAAGAACTGAGGAGCCAACATGTTACGGGTGTGCGACGCATTTCTTTCAGGAGGAATGGGCAGTTTGTCCCATCCTGGAATATTATCTTGACTTTTAACTGCCCTTCCCTGCCTACATCCATCAAGGCAGGGTATCTCCACCTCGAGGTACGCCCATACATCCCTAACCCTTTGAGATGTTTTAGGTGCCAGTCTTATGGCCATTCTCAGCAGTCGTGCAGGAGCAATCCCCGGTGTGCACGCTGTGGTGCCACAGAACATCTTCTGCAGGAATGTGTGGCCGAGGCTGAGTTTTGTGTGAACTGCAAGGGTTCACACGCGGCATCAGCCAAAGATTGTCCCAAGTGGAAGGAGGAGAAGGAAATCCAAAGGATCAAAACGGTGGAAAATATTTCCTATCCTGAGGCCAGAAGAAAAGTGGTTCCTGTTACATCTGATCGGCGATCATACGCTTCAGTGGTGGTTGCCAAATCTACGGTTGCCACTCAGACCGACATTGAGATCCCCCTTAAATGTCCATTCAATGTTAACGACATCATCGCAGCCGGACTGGAGGCACTCCAGTCTCGAGCTAGGGGTCTGAAAGCGCCGCCCACCACTTCGCCGAAGCAGACTCATCCCACCCCCAACAAGGGAACTCAGGCCACTTCTTCTAACAAAAAGACCAAAGCCCAGGATAAGAAACGCATTTCTTCTCCTACAAAATCTCAGGAAACGACTCAACGTCGTGCGCCTCCCGGTACGACACTTGGGACAAAACATGCTCCGATCTTAGCCCCTGGTCACACGCCTCCAGATCTGGGGGAACCCCCAGCAGAGGCGATGGAGCCGGACTTTGTTTGATCATTTTCATTTTCATTTCACTAATAACCATGGCTTCAATCATTCAGTGGAACTGTCGAGGTTTTCGGACGAACTTTGACGACGTGAAACATCTGCTTTCATTTTACTCTCCGGTGTGCCTTTGTCTACAGGAGACGAAGCTTAAACCATCGGACCTGCTTTCAGTTCGAGGCTACAGTGCATTTCGGACTGATAACTCGTCTGGAAATATAGCCTGTGGGGAAGTCGCTATTCTCGTCCCTCACAGGGTTCCGGTATCTTCCGTCGCGGTTTCCACAACTGTGCAGGCCGTGGCGGTTCGTATTTCTATGCCTGTACCTCTTACTGTCTGCAGTGTCTATCTGCCACCTGACGAGAACGTGAGCGTCTCGGTACTGGAGAGATTGGTTGATCAGCTGCCTTCACCCTTTCTAATACTAGGTGACTTCAATGCCCATCATCATTTGTGGGGTAGTGTCAGCATCAGCACGAGAGGATCGTCGCATAGAGTCTCTTCTGTCCTCGGCCTCTTTGTGCCTTTTTAACACCGGTGCTGACACGTACTTCCATGAACCGACACGATCCTTCAGTGCGATCGATTTGACCTTGGGATCACCATCAATTATTGCTGACTGGTCGTGGGCGGTGTGTAACGACCTCCACGGGAGCGACCATTATCCGATTTTGCTCTCGCATCATGCCAACATGCCAACTTCTGCCTCCCGCCCTCCTCGTTGGAGGATGGAGCGTGCGAGATGGGAGGTCTTCACGCCGCCAGCTTCGATCTCTTCTGCAATGGTGACCCAAGAGTCAATCGACGCAGCGGTTCTTGAAGTCACAAATTGTATTCTTCAGGCAGCTGATCTTTCTATCCCAAAAACATCGACGACACTCTCCAGAAGTCCGAAGCCTTGGTGGACCCCTGAATGCGCAGCGGCTAGGAGAGCTCAACATAAGGCCTGGTCTACGTTTCGGCGTTATCCGACCGATGCTAATCTCGTTAAATTCAAACGAGCAAAATCCTATGCTCGGTTGGTGCGTCGACGTAGCAAGAGGGAGTCTTGGATCCAGTATGTGTCATCTCTTACTTCACGTGCCAGTTCGAAAAGTGTGTGGGAAAAGATTCGAAAGATCCGGGGTAACTACAGCTCTCACCAGATATCCATTCTCGAGAGCAACGGCTGCACATATGCTGGAGTCGGGGAGATTGCTGATTGTTTAGGGGAGGCGTTTGCCTCCGTGTCGAGTGACCTGGCGTATCCTACTTCTTTTCAAAGAGTGAAATCCACTGCGGAACGCCAGAGAATCTCCTTTGCGCCTTTTCTCGACACGGGATATAACTCCCCCTTCAGCATGGTTGAACTCAGGGTGGCTCTGCATCGGTCCGGCGCTACGTCGGTCGGTCCCGATGACATCCATTATGACATGCTCCGTCATCTCTCGCAGTCGTCTCTCGAGAATCTCTTAATCTTGTATAATCGTATTTGGTCGGAGCACAGTTTCCCGGAATCTTGGCGAAAAGCTTTTGTTATGCCTTTTCCCAAACCTGGCGAGGATCCTAGATCTCCCTCTAGTTATCGTCCAATTGCTCTCACTAGCTTTCTGTGTAAAGTTCTTGAACGCATGGTTAATTCCCGGTTAATTCATTTTTTAGAATATCATCAAGTACTTTCACCATCACAAAGCGGCTTTCGTCGTCATCGTTCACCTCACGATCATCTCCTGCACCTTGAGACATCTGTGCGCGAGGCGTTCGTGCGTAGGCAGCACCTGGTTTCTGTATTTTTCGATATTGACAAAGCCTATGATCGAGCGTGGCGGCATGGTATTATCCGTGACCTCCACGCATGCGGATTGCGAGGAAATCTTCCGACATTTATTTTAAATTTTCTTCGCAATCGGGTGTTCCAGGTGCGCCTGGGTACGACGCTATCGGCAACATTCCATCAAGAACAAGGTGTTCCTCAAGGTTGCATTTTATCTGTCACATTGTTCATCCTTCGCATTAATTGTCTCCTCACAAATCTTCCTCCTGCGGTTTCGGCTACTGTCTATGTTGATGACTTGCACATTTTCTGCTCGTCATCAAGCATGCATTTTATTGAAAGGGCAGTTGCAGTCTGCAATTAATCAGATCTTTAAAACGGCGAATAGCAATGGTTTCGTTCTTTCTCCCGACAAGACAGCGTGTGTCCATTTCTGCCGGAGGCGCGGCCTCCATCCTGACCCAGAGCTGTTTTTAGACCGTGCAGCCATACCAGTTTTGCCGGAGACCAAGTTCCTTGGACTGACCGTCGACCGTGCGCTTACATTCCGTGCGCACGTTCGGCGGCTCAAGATTTCCTGTCTGCAGGCTCTATCTATTCTTAAGATCCTTTCGAGAGTCTCATGGGGCGCAGACAGGATGTCTTTGATTCGCATTTACCATTCCTTAATACGGTCGAAACTGGATTATGGTTGTATCGTGTATGGCTCTGCGCGTCCTTCCGTTCTCCGGCCTTTGGACACTATTCACCATCAAGCACTGCGTCTTTGTTCGGGAGCATTTCGAACATCTCCGATTCCCAGCCTTTACGCTGACGCGAACGAACCATCGCTTGAATTACGCCGTCTGCAGCTGTCTATTCAATTCTACCTGAAACTTAGATCTCTTCCAGGCCATCCTTTATACGATGCAGTTTTTCATCCCCAGCATGCTCGTTTATTCGGGAACCGGCCCTCGTGCGTTTCAACCTTCGGTCTTCGTATGGCGGCCGTAGCCCGTGATGTAGGGCTCGACTTGTCACTTGTTGGAGAGACCAGGGGCTTTGGGGACCCGCCATGGCACCCACTTGGTGTCATGGTTGATACCACCTTTACATCTTTCAATAAATCCTCAACCCCTGCGTCAGTGTACCAGCAGCTCTTCGCTGAGCACCGTGACCTACATTCTGATTACACTCCCATTTTTACTGATGGCTCCAAGATGCGTGGAGTTGTTGGATCCGCGGCTGTCTGTGTAGATGACGTTTCAGTAGCGCGGATTCCAGCTGAGGCCACTGTGTTTTCAGCGGAGATGCATGCTGTGTATCTCGCCCTTCTCCATGTTCAGTCGAGTTCTCATCACCGGGCTGCGGTGTACACTGATTCCTTGAGTGTTTTGCAGGCTTTGTCATCGTTGGACTGCTGTGACCACCCTTTTCTTTTTACCGTACGAAGGCTTCTTTGTTCTTTGCTCTAGGCCGGTGTCCAGATACAATTTTGTTGGATTCCCGGGCATGTTGGAATCTCGGGTAACGAGTGTGCTGATGCGGCTGCTAGATCTGCTTCCTCTTTGGTCGTCACACCCTTGCCACTGTTTCACCGGGATTTCCGCTTTCTGGTTCGCGACCATATCAAGCGAACGTGGCAAGGTCTGTGGGACCAACAGGTGGAAAATAAACTGCATCGTATAAAACCTACTCTCGAAATCTGGAACTCCTCATCTCGTCGGAACCGCAGGGAGGAAGTGGTGCTTGCGCGTCTCCGCATTGGGCATTGTCGTTTCACTCACCGCTTTTTGCTGTGTGGCGACACTGCGCCGATGTGTGAGACGTGCAACTGCCGACTCACCGTCACTCATCTTTTGTGTATCTGTGTTCGTTTTCGTGATGTACGTTTTCATTTCTTTCATTCTCATTTGTTGAACGAGGACGCCGCTACACTGCAGCGGCTGCTAAATGACCACTGCAATACTGTTGCTGTTTTTTCATTTTTTAAACAAATTGACTATTTTAAACGTATTTAGATTTTAGCCCTATCATCATCCTCATTTCTCAGTTTTACTGAATCAGCTAGATTTTAATTATTGTATCATGTTTTTAATACTGTTTGTTTCATTATCTTTTTTAGCCCTTTCATCGTTCTCATTCTTCAGTTTTATTTGATCAGCCATATTTCAAACTTTATCGCACATTTTTTAATACTGTTTGTTTGTCTGTCTTTTGTCTGGCGCTCTTTGGCCAACCATGGCCCTTGCGCCATTAAAATCAACCAACCAACCAACCAACCAACCAACAGGATACTGTCAGACACCGCATGACCGGAAAAAAATACTCCTGTCATCAGCAAAAAGGACGTGTACGCACAGGAACGAACATGAAAAATATCATTAATATAAATTAAAAATAATAATGGCCCTAGTACCGAACCCTGTGGAACACCATAAAGAACAGTTTTAATACTAGAACGAACATTTCGAAATTGAACATATTGCCTCCTCCCAATAAGGTAATTTTCAAAAGAGTCCTTGCTGCTCCCCTAAGGCCAATGTGCTCGAGCTTATAGAAATAAGGATGTTATGACAAAGAGATCAGATCAGATCATATGTAGAGGATTTTAGGAAGGGAGTGTCTGACCCCAGGTCTTAAACAACCCTTAGAAATAGGAAGCTAGGAGATTTGGGCTAGAGTGCCCGATAGGAAAGTCACACGGAAGCGAGGTAGAAAGGGGGAGGAAAACGCCCTTATTTATTACCAGGCGGCTACCCGGGGTCCGACGGCTTAACGTGCCCATCCGACGCACGGCGGGTATTTCGTTGTTCGAACGTTCGTACCTGCCCAGGATCGAACCTGAGGTTATCTCCATAGCAGTCAGGAACGCTGACCACTAGGCCACCCGCGGCCCTAATGACAAAGAGTATCGAAGACACGAGATAAGTCACAAAACACTCCCACTACACTCAAGCCTTTATCAATTTTAGTTTGTAAATTATTCAGAACATCAATTGTAGCTGTTTACGTAGAACTACCACGACGGAATCCATATTGGTTTTTATTTAGTAAATTATTAGTTTCAATGTAAGATAACAACCGACTATGAATCAACTTCTCAAAAGTTTTTGCAGCTACAGAAACGACAGACATAGGACGATCATTACTTGAAACATCACTTCTGGATCCTTTTTGTGAATTACACTGACTACTGAGTCTTAGCGGATCAGGAATGATAGCCGTACCTAGAATACTATTAAAAACATGTATTAGTGAAATTAGTAATTCAGGAGATACAAATTTCACTACCATCGTCAGGTCCAGCACACACGGAAGGACTTAATTCATTTATCACCGACAATAAACCATACGGAAAAATGAAGAAGGGAGATGGCAAATAATCACTATAACTTTTAGAACATGTTGATATATCAGAAATCAAGAAACTTGGTAGTTCAATAAAATGATCATTGAAAAAATCAACAACAGCGGCATCACTCGATAAGCGAATCCCATTATTATTAATTATATGTCAACAAAATAGTTTCCATATCATCTACTGTTTCGCACGTTATTAGAAATTCGAGCACGGGAAAAACGTCCATATAATAAGAAAATTTTTATTTCAACTTGTCACTAATATTCCTTTTTTTCTTTTTGATGTTCTTTATAATAGTTTAGAATTTTATTATGAAGATTACAAATTTATATGAAAAAATGTTTTTATATGTGCAGTCAAATGCATCATAAGTTGTCAAAGTCCTCCAATACGTAGAGACAATATGTATTAAAAGATTAATATTATTCCAGTTTTTTAAGTCATGATTTACGAAATTAATACAATAGAAAAGAACTTTCGAACCTTTTGATTATGATGCGTTGAATCAGTAATAAGCCATCTTGTTATCGAAGAAGGCATGATTTTCCTTTCCTGTGGTATCAGCTTCCAAGTTGAACTTCGATCTTATAATTTCTTATTATAGATGATGGTTGCATGTTTTATTTTCCGTGGCTCGATATCCCAAACTAGTTTCAATTCCTTCTTTTTGGAATCATCTTCAGTGGGTATTATGATCTTCTCATACATGTTGTGTTTCGGCCACTTACATCGATTCTACTGGCAGCGTCCGACTTTTCACGGCAGTTGTACTCTTGCGCATGCTATTTTTGGTATTAATGCACGTTCTTAGTCGTGTTTTGATATAACCGGATGACATGAATTCCGACTCCAAATTAATTGGTGTTGCCATTCGTTTGTTGAAAATAATTAATAAGGTCTTTTATTATATTTTTTATCGTTAATTTCTTTTTCGATAAAATATTTCCAAGCGTACGGTAGATTCATTGGATCATTATTATTACAATTTATTTCTTTAGTTTTTTCAATCATTATCGCTTCTGAGGTTAATATTTGGTTTTTAGTTTTATGTGAGGTTATTAATTTTGCATCATACCAAACAGGATAAGCTTCATTTTCAATACAATGATTTATTAATGATGTTTTGTTTTCTTTTTTATTCCAGTTCGATATATGTTCTTTTAATCTGGTCTTAAATCTTCTTTTTGTACTTCCTATGTATACTTTATTTCTTTCATTTCTTTCTATTTCTGTATAATATTTTGTTGGTATAGAATATACTCCGGCTTTATCAAGCATTGATCTTCTTTCATTTCCATTAGTTAATATAGTTTCGTTATCTATGACGGTTTCTGCCAATATCATTTTTTCTTTAATGCATTCCTTCTTTAAGATATCTGTTATTGGAGGAATGTAGGGAATTTTACCAGCAAATTTTATTTCATTTTTTTGTTTATTTTTATTTTCATTTAAAGATTTCTTTATATTTTCAAGTATATCATCTATGATCTTTTTCTTGTATCCAAATTTCATAGCAGTTCTTTTTATCCAGTTAATCTCAATCTTTTCTTTGTGTTTATTACAGGAATGGGTTAATGCTCTTCTTATGTAAAATTGAAGTGCTGCTCTTTTATATTTCCAAGGATGATTTGAATCAATCGGAATTATCGTTGGAGTATAAGTTGGTTTTCGATATACTTCGTATTCAATCATATTATTTCGCCTGAATAAAGAAATGTCTAAATAGTTTAGTTGTCTCTTAACTTCTCTTTTCCATAGTAACTTGTATTGTAGGATAAAAACTATTGTATTTGTTTACAAATGTTTCAAGTTCTTTTTCAGATTGCTTCCAGAAGATAAGGATATCGTCAACGTATCTTACGTATAGTATTAGTTGTTTTTGATTGAATGAATCCAAAAGTTTATTTTCTATGTCTTGTAATATTATTTCAGCAAGAAGTCCCGAAATTGGTGATCCCATTGGTGCACCTTGTTTTTGTCGGTATATTTTTTTATTATATGTGAAGTAGTTATTATCAGCTACTAGTTTCAATGCCTGGATAATACTAATTCTTTGTGCTTCAGGTATTTTTTTTTTTCATCTTTTAACTTCTGATTTAACAATTGAATTGCTTCATAAACAGGTGTATTTGGATATAGGGAAACAATATCTAGACTGATCATCAGAAAATCGGTTGTTTTTAGTTCTTTAACTTTTTTAATCACTTCAATGGAGTTGTTAATTGTATAAATATGTTGAAAGTAATACTGTTTTAAATGTTTAAATAGTTCTTTTTCAAGGAGAATTGTTGGAGACGTTGTTTTATTTACTATTGGTCTTAATGGTTCTTCTTTTTTATGCGTTTTGATTTTGCTGAATATGCTTGGAATAGACGCTCCAACGGGCGGAATGGCTTTGTTTTTAATATTATCAGGTAAATGTCCATGGTTTTTTATATAAGCCATTTTTCTTAGAATTGTATCTGTTGGGTCAAGTGTAGTTTCTTCGATATCCAATTTTTCTATAGCCGTTTTCATTTTTATATCATAATCATCTTTGTCTAATATAATAATTTGTTTGGCTTTATCAGCGCTTATGCATTTAATTGCTGGGTTGTTCTTGAGGTTCATTAGCTCTTGTCTCTCATATTTTATAGCTGGTATTTGTTCTTCTTTTTCTTTGTTATTGATTGCTCTTAATATTTTAAATCTTGTAGGGTTTTGTCTTTTATTTGGTAGTTTCTTGATGACGTCTTCTATATATGGGATTATTATCTCGGCTTTCGGAATTTCTTGTTTATATGCATATCTCGTTCCTCTATTGAGTGCTTTAACTTGTAGATATGTCAATTCATTATTAGATTTGTTAATGAACAGTGGTTTGTCTTCTAATGTTGGTAGTTTTTCTTTTCCTTCTTTGTTATTATACTTTTCTCTTATGAGGTTTTCAATTTTATGAGAGTGTCATTGATAGATTGAGTAAGAAAAACTACAGATTATATAATCAATGCATGCAAGAGAAAGATAAAGAAGAAATAAAAATAGCATTAATTAAAATATTTGCTATTATAGAAAGACAACAATTTAAAGACAGAAGGAGACACTCTCATAAAATTGAAAACCTCATAAGAGAAAAGTATAATAACAAAGAAGGAAAAGAAAAACTACCAACATTAGAAAACAAACCACTGTTCATTAACAAATCTAATAATGAATTGACATATCTACAAGTTAAAGCACTCAATAGAGGAACGAGATATGCATATAAACAAGAAATTCCGAAAGCCGAGATAATAATCCCATATATAGAAGACGTCATCAAGAAACTACCAAATAAAAAACAAAACCCTACAAGATTTAAAATATTAAGAGCAATCAATAACAAAGAAAAAGAAGAACAAATACCAGCTATAAAATATGAGAGACAAGAGCTAATGAACCTCAAGAACAACCCAGCAATTAAATGCATAAGCGCTGATAAAGCCAAACAAATTATTATATTAGACAAAGATGATTATGATATAAAAATGAAAACGGCTATAGAAAAATTGGATATCGAAGAAACTACACTTGACCCAACAGATACAATTCTAAGAAAAATGGCTTATATAAAAAACCATGGACATTTACCTGATAATATTAAAAACAAAGCCATTCCGCCCGTTGGAGCGTCTATTCCAAGCATATTCAGCAAAATCAAAACGCATAAAAAAGAAGAACCATTAAGACCAATAGTAAATAAAACAACGTCTCCAACAATTCTCCTTGAAAAAGAACTATTTAAACATTTAAAACAGTATTACTTTCAACATATTTATACAATTAACAACTCCATTGAAGTGATTAAAAAAGTTAAAGAACTAAAAACAACCGATTTTCTGATGATCAGTCTAGATATTGTTTCCCTATATCCAAATACACCTGTTTATGAAGCAATTCAATTGTTAAATCAGAAGTTAAAAGATGAAAAAAAAAATACCTGAAGCACAAAGAATTAGTATTATCCAGGCATTGAAACTAGTAGCTGATAATAACTACTTCACATATAATAAAAAAATATACCGACAAAAACAAGGTGCACCAATGGGATCACCAATTTCGGGACTTCTTGCTGAAATAATATTACAAGACATAGAAAATAAACTTTTGGATTCATTCAATCAAAAACAACTAATAATATACGTAAGATACGTTGACGATATCCTTATCTTCTGGAAGCAATCTGAAAAAGAACTTGAAACATTTGTAAACAAATACAATAGTTTTTATCCTACAATACAAGTTACTATGGAAAAAGAAGTTAAGAGACAACTAAACTATTTAGACATTTCTTTATTCAGGCGAAATAATATGATTGAATACGAAGTATATCGAAAACCAACTTATACTCCAACGATAATTCCGATTGATTCAAATCATCCTTGGAAATATAAAAGAGCAGCACTTCAATTTTACATAAGAAGAGCATTAACCCATTCCTGTAATAAACACAAAGAAAAGATTGAGATTAACTGGATAAAAAGAACTGCTATGAAATTTGGATACAAGAAAAAGATCATAGATGATATACTTGAAAATATAAAGAAATCTTTAAATGAAAATAAAAATAAACAAAAAAATGAAATAAAATTTGCTGGTAAAATTCCCTACATTCCTCCAATAACAGATATCTTAAAGAAGGAATGCATTAAAGAAAAAATGATATTGGCAGAAACCGTCATAGATAACGAAACTATATTAACTAATGGAAATGAAAGAAGATCAATGCTTGATAAAGCCGGAGTATATTCTATACCAACAAAATATTATACAGAAATAGAAAGAAATGAAAGAAATAAAGTATACATAGGAAGTACAAAAAGAAGATTTAAGACCAGATTAAAAGAACATATATCGAACTGGAATAAAAAAGAAAACAAAACATCATTAATAAATCATTGTATTGAAAATGAAGCTTATCCTGTTTGGTATGATGCAAAATTAATAACCTCACATAAAACTAAAAACCAAATATTAACCTCAGAAGCGATAATGATTGAAAAAACTAAAGAAATAAATTGTAATAATAATGATCCAATGAATCTATCGTACGCTTGGAAATATTTTATCGAAAAAGAAATTAACGATAAAAAATATAATAAAAGACCTTATTAATTATTTTCAACAAACGAATGGCAACACCAATTAATTTGGAGTCGGAATTCATGTCATCCGGTTATATCAAAACACGACTAAGAACGTGCATTAATACCAAAAATAGCATGCGCAAGAGTACAACTGCCGTGAAAAGTCGGACGCTGCCAGTAGAATCGATGTAAGTGGCCGAAACACAACATGTATGAGAAGATCATAATACCCACTGAAGATGATTCCAAAAAGAAGGAATTGAAACTAGTTTGGGATATCGAGCCACGGAAAATAAAACATGCAACCATCATCTATAATAAGAAATTATAAGATCGAAGTTCAACTTGGAAGCTGATACCACAGGAAAGGAAAATCATGCCTTCTTCGATAACAAGATGGCTTATTACTGATTCAACGCATCATAATCAAAAGGTTCGAAAGTTCTTTTCTATTGTATTAATTTCGTAAATCATGACTTAAAAAACTGGAATAATATTAATCTTTTAATACATATTGTCTCTACGTATTGGAGGACTTTGACAACTTATGATGCATTTGACTGCACATATAAAAACATTTTTTCATATAAATTTGTAATCTTCATAATAAAATTCTAAACTATTATAAAGAACATCAAAAAGAAAAAAGGAATATTAGTGACAAGTTGAAATAAAAATTTTCTTATTATATGGACGTTTTTCCCGTGCTCGAATTTCTAATAACGTGCGAAACAGTAGATGATATGGAAACTATTTTGCTGACATATAGTTAATAATTTCTGAAACCACGTAATGTTTTCGACAAATGTTGAATTAATATGAATCCCATTATGCTCAATTGAAATGGGTGTACCATATCTTTTGGAATTTGTCAATAACTCATTGATAGAACCGCCAAATCCTCTTGCTGTCAGTAGTTGAAGCAAAGTTATAATGAATATATCGCTTCTGCTACTGAATTATAATGAATATATGCTTCTTCTAAGCTAATGCTTCTTCTAATGCTTGTTGTTTGTTAATTATATCATGAATAAACTTTCCTGCTAGTAGTGTAGTAATAATAATGAACAAGCTTTTAACTGCTAGTAATGTTGTTGTAGTAATTAAGATGAATAAAGTCTTATGCTGGTTGTTAATAATAATCAACTAATGAAATTAACCTAACAGCCAGACAGAGATCTGACAAAACTATGAACTGAGAAAGACGTACTTACTAAGACAATCTTTTATTTGGTAAACTTCTGGCTCTCACATAAACAAAGATCTCTTTACACACGAAACAAAGCTCTCACGCACATAAACAACCGCTCTCTGTCTCTATACAACAACATTTCAAAATTGCCTTTATTCTTCTGTAAAATAACATTTCTATGTACATGACAATGGAATTCTGCCAATAAATACAGCGGTATATACATCAGCTGGAAAGTTCCAGTGAAACGTAAAACAAAATATTGTTAAAATCATAAAAAAAAAAAATTATTTCGCCACGTAGGGCGAAGAAGAGGCAGACAATAAAGCACGAGCGATACAAACGAAAATGTTTACCTACAGTATTGTAGACAGGGCAAGACATGATTCTATACTATGCACAAATTCCAATTAAGCATTACTACCATACTAAAGATTAAACATTAGGTACTAATTCACAGAAATGCAACAGTGATGCTACATTCAAAATTTACAACATATGTACAGAAGTATTCAGTGACAAGGGGAAATAACGCTAAATGTACTCAGAAGGGCATCTTGTTACATTAAATTATACACACAGTGACTAAAATTTAAAAAAAAATATTCAACAAAATGAAGGGGACATTGCGTGGGCAGTAAACTGTGCAGAAGGATGAATTATATACAACAACATAAAACCCAACATTATCGAAGAGAACATGGGAAACATGGTGAGCTATCTTCAATGGCACATTAAAACAGAAAAATCACAAATAGCGAAGCACCAAAATTAATACGTAAAAACATGATTTGTTACAGTGAACGTGGGCGACAACAAAAATCCCACTTATAGGTTGAGATGTAACTGCAAATTGTGGATATGGAACCACCCAGCCGATTGGGCCCAAGTGGATTGAAAAACGCTATCGGTGTTTGTTGAGGCAGCACGAGAGTGCTCCATTTGGAGGCGAGTGGTTAACCGTGCTAGGAAGCGTCTCCGAATGATAGCACTTGCCTCCTGAGGAGGTGGAATAAGAGCAGGGAAGCGTTGTTGAAGATGGAAAGCATAGACAGTGAACTTCACAAGAAGAAAAATGTAACGGCACACAGGAGGCAAGTGAGTAGGTGGATGCTTTGTTTGGAGTAGCCAAGCATATGCAAGAAATGGTAACGATCGAGCACAAATTCGATCAGCAAGACGAAATGCTGTGTTTAGGACTGGCAGGAGAACGGGGCAGAATAGGTATTGATGTTGGACGTCGCTGACTTCAGGGCAAAAGGAGCACTGCGGAGAGGTGAGAAGGGTCATGCGAAACAGTACTGATGGGGCGGGGAGACGAAGGTGAAGAAATTGCCAATGGACATTGAGTTCAAGAGGGGAGGAAAGGGCAGAGGTAGATGCTGTCCAGATGGCGGGGAGAAGAGAAGGAGGAGCAGAATGAACAGAAAGTGGAAGTGCGGGAGGGGAAAGAAGAAGCCAATAAAGAGAAGAGGAGGAGAGAGAAGTAACTAGAACCGGGGAGCTACGAATGAGGAGAAAGAACGGTAGGGAAAGAGGAGCAGAGGGGACCGAGAAGAGACCATCAGGTGAAGCGAGGAGTGGAAAGAGGCTCCAAAGCGCTGTGCGAAGAAGAAGATATTCGTTAGCAAGAGTAATGGTTGGAGATAGAAACAGGGAAGAAAGAGGTCTCCAGGTTAGATCAGAAGTTACGAGAGAACGGACAGTTATCACACCAGAGCGGATCCAATGAGGAAAGTAAAAGTAAGGGAGGTTAGGAGGGTGAATAAGAGAAGAGAAGAAGAGAGGTTCATCTAGGAGATCAAGAGTTGAAGAAGGAAATGAACGGAGAAGAGGAAGCGAACGAAAGAGAGAAAGGCCCTCTCGCAGGACAGGAGGGAGGTGGGACGGGAGAAGAGAGTATGCATCCATCTTCAGAAACAGTAGGAAGGTGAAAGATGGGTCACGGGAAGAAGCTAGAACATTCAAGGTAGTGGTAAGGGACGGAACAGTTGAAGTGGCAAGGCGAATGAAATGAATAATGCGATGTGTTTTATAAAGGAAAGCTGGATCAGGAAGCTGGATGCCACCCAAAGAGGCTGGCAGATGAAGCGTGGCAGGTTTAACCCAGTGATGTGAAGACCAGATGACGGAAGTTGAGAGGCGAGTGATGGTCATCATTTGTGACACGGGCACAACCGTCGACATCCAAGAGTATTCGCATAGAGAGATAAGTTGACGACGAACAACGGCTGCTCGTTGACGGAACGATGTGAAAGGGCGGGCCTTACTCCAGTAGGCAGCAGTCCGTTGTATCCGGGGAAGAAGAGCAGTCCAGGTGGCAGATGCAGAAGCCAAGGGCAATCCGACATACGCACCGAGGATCTTCTGTGTAGTGGCTGTCCACTGCGCACTCCAAGGAGCATCGGTGCGGGCAGCCCATGCCCCGCACCATAAGCCAGTACTTTTAGTGGCATTCAGCGCTGCTCCAGATAATGCAACATACTGTTGATATACAGAATACAGGCGATCAAATTGAGATTCATCCCGGACGCAAAAGGTCACATCATCAGCATAGGCGGTGAAAATTATTCGATGATGACGAGTACTAGCCACTGTCGGCGGTAGGACATCCAGGAGTGATCTTCGGGCTGCTAACAGGAAAGGCTCAAAAGCGAGAGCGAATAGCTGGCCGGAGAGCGGACATCCTTGCCGGATGCCTCGCTTAAACGGAATTGGAGCGGTTAGAAATGTGGCCGCTCGAACATGGAAACTGGCGCCCTGATAAAGGGCCAAGAGTGCGGAAGAAAAGGTAGGAGGAACAACAGCTTTCTGTACGTCTCGTTGAACGCGCCTATTTATATTGGCTTAATTGGCTACCACCACGTCATGACTTACACTCATTGCCAGATCTCATTCAGCGGGAGAAATAACATCTCGTTCAGTAAGAAGATAATTTACATAGTAAAATAAAATAACCAGAGATAGTAAAAATCAAAAGGAAAGTGAATCTAGAGTATACGTTACAAAGTGATTATAATAAAAATTTCTCCCAGTATGCTTCAATTTAGAATTTAACCAATTACGATATCTACGAAAGTCAGCAAGGTCACTCGGATCTCTAGTACGAAGAAATATTTTAAAAAGCTTGTTTTCTCATTTATGTTCCTTAAAAGCTTAGTAGTCAGGCAAGGCTTTCTACAGCGCGCAGCGCGCACAGTTCGTAGAAGAAAATGTCTCTCATAGAGACCCGAGAAAACCCTCCAGAACACATCATAGAATTCAATAGGGTTACTTAGTGCAAGAACGGATATCCAATCAACAGAAGGCAGAGCAATCCAAAAAGCCTGAAAATCATTATGACTAATATTTCTCATTAACAGAGGCCCAGAAACATCTTCGTTCAGTGCCAGTTGAGGGAAGTTGTCAAATTAAATATCGACAAGTGATCACTGAAATCATAAGATTATACTCTAGAACATGATTTATGAATATTAGTGATGCACAAAGCCAATATAGACGAGGAATTAGCTGTAATACGCGTTGGAATATTAATAATATTAGTCATACAAGAAGAAAGAATCACATCACTGAATAAACAATAAGCACTGGTATCAGTAGCCATATCAATATTAAAGTTCACAAAAGAATAAAGAATCCTCCCATGGTAATTTACGAAATCCAAAAAGTCTGAATAGAAATCAATGAAGGAACTCGATTTCCCATGAGGTAGACGATATATTACGCTTATTATTGAATTATTTAGCTCTTTAGGGAAATCATCTCGTAATCTTCATTAGTAACTGTGTATTTTTTATTGAGTGAAAAGCACAAAGTTTGCTTAATATAAGTCGCTACCCACCTCCCAGAAGCCCAGAAGGAGGGTCCGTAAAAATATAATAGCCAAGAATATTACATTCATGATCCCTATCTGCACTAAACCAAGTTTCTGAAACACAAATTACATCAATCGCATTGTGTAAATTGTTCAAAATCTTTACCAAAACATCAAGTTTACCACACAGATTCATCATTGTCAACCATTATCAATCCACTGCTGGACGAAGGTCTCCCCAAGTTTCTTCCACAACGGTCTGTCTTGTGCCAGTCTCCTCCATGCTACTTCCGCATACTTTCGAGTTTCATCCGCCCATCTCCCATGTGGTCTTCTTCTGGGTCTTTTCCTGTCCCTCGGAATCCAGTCTAAAATTTCAGCTGTCCATCGATGGTCTGTCCTTCTGGCAATATGTCCAGCCCATTGCCATTTCAGGGATTTAACTCTGATCATGATGTCTTCCACTCTTGTCATTTTTCGGATCCACAAGTTCCTCTCCTTATCTCTCCTGGTTACACCAAGCATGCACTTCTCCATGCTGCTTTGAGTTGTCTGCAGCCTTTGTATGTCTCTTTTAGTTAAGGTCCACGTCTCTGCACCATACGTAAGTACTGGAAGGATGCATTGATCAAACACTTTTCTTTTAAGACATAATGGCATATTGCTTTTAAAAATTATACTGTTTCTTCCAAACGCTCTCCATCCGAGTTTTATACGCCGATTTATTTCTTCATCAATGTGACCCCTCACTTGATATCTGCTGTTCAAGATAAATGTAGGTATTGATCATCTCCAGCTTTTCCCCATCAATGGACAATTCTTCATTTCTTGTAAAAGCATTGTACATCTGTAACGTATTCTCTAGATTCACTTTCCTTTTGATTTTTACTATCTCTGGTTATTTTATTTTACTATGTAAATTATCTTCTTACTGAACGAGATGTTATTTCTCCCGCTGAATGAGATCTGGCAACGAGTGTAAGTCATGACGTGGTGGTAGCCAGTATAAATAGGCGCGTTCAACGATACGTAGGCGAGCGTTTGTTGTTGTAGAGAGAGAGAGCGCGTTTGTTGTTGTAGAGAGAGAGAGAGAGCGTTTGTTGTTGTATAGAGAGAGAGCGTTTGTTGTTGTATAGAGAGAGCGTTTGTTGTTGTATAGAGAGAGCGTTTGTTTATGTGAGAGAGCTTTTTGTTGATGTGCGTAGAGTGATCTGTGGTTTATGTGTCAAAAAGCTGTTGTTGTATAAAGAGATCTTCGTTTATGTGAGAGCCAGAAGTTTCACTAATAAAGAATTTGTTGTAAGTACGTTTTTCTCAGTTCATAGTTTTGTCAGATCTCTGTCTGGCTGTTAGGTTTATTTCATTAGATGATTATTAACAACCAGCATAAGACTTTATTCATCTTAATTACTACTACAACATTACTAGCAGTTACAAGCTATATTCATTTTAATTGGCGCCCGAACTTTTCTCGAACACGAGGTCTTGACAATTATTACCCATGTCTTCCTTACCTGAGACAACTTCAATTTTTCACCCTAAGGCAAGTTTCGAGGGTGATGGTGTTTTTTTTTTTTTTTGACAATTTGCAAGAAGCCTGTGGGGCTCACTTTGATATAAGTGATCTACATGTACCCAGGCATTCTTCACAATTTCGTAATTCACCAGCTTCCTATCACTCTGAGTCGCGGGTCGTACCTGAGGGAGTTCAATCCTCTCAGCGAAGCAGAATGCTTGCCCATTTCGTGCCGCATGCAGAAACAATTCATTTCAATGGGTTGGAGGGATCCTTAAAGTTCCTCGAACATTTGGAAGATCATTTTGATCTATACAATATTCCTGAAGACTGCAAAGTACAAATCGCAGGCACTTGCTTGAAGGATACCGCTAAGACCTGGTATCGGCAGTGGAGAGTGTCGAACCCGGATTCTCATTATGAGAATTTCCGAGCAGAATTTTTGGAGGTCTTTCCTTTTGGCCTCAGTCGAGCTAGCCTTGCACAACAACTTTTTTCTCGTCAGCAAGGACCCAACGATAGCCCTGTTGCATTTGCGTTGGAAACAACACGCTTATATAACTTATGGGATCCACATGCCAGTCATGTTGACATGTTGGATACCCTATTGCAGCAGCTCGACCCATTCCTACAAGATTTTCTTGAGGTTCGACACCCTGCTACAATTCATGAATGCCTTCGCCTCATACGAACGTATGAAGAGCAACACGGCAAACATGGTTCAACTCACCATGCTCGGGCACCCCGCGAGGCTTATTACGAAAACCCTCAGCGGCATAATAGGCCCAATAACTTTCAGCGCGAGCATACACAAGTGCACGCCCAAGCTTCATACGTTCCACCACACAGAAGAGTGGCAAACCAACCGCGAGTTTCTGAACAATCTTCGGGATATCGTACAAATGCACAGTATGCTCGACCCCGTTCCAATCCGCAGCATTCGGAACGTTTTCATGCTCAGGGCAATGATTATTTTTCTGCCCGTGCTGAGGGAAGAAGTAATAGATATGAAAATGTCAACAGACACGCGGAGTTCCCGACGCAGGTTTCACGCAGTTTTCCTCATCGTGAAAATTTCCCGATACCCGGCAGGGTCGAGGTTTCAGACCGCATGATAATCCAACCAGGAATCCTTTAAAGTTCCAAAGGAAGTAGACCAAGGGTCGGTCCTGCTTCCTGATACCAAGCATTCTGACCCTAAAACAGTATTAGTGACTGTTCAAACTCCTCAGTTGCCTGATGTATTCTTGACAATCGAAGATATTATTGTCGAGACAAAGTTTGACACTGGTTCTGAAATATCAGCCCTAAATACGAAGATTTGCACTGACAATTTTCCTGCAATACTCGTTCAGCCTGCGACGCAGTATTTGCGAGGTGCAAATAACGAAATCTTCAGTATCACAGGAACTGTCACATTATCTCTAGGGCTGGGAAAGGCTCGTTTTACGCATTCTTTCCTGCTTATAGACGAACTACCTGTTAAATGTCTAATGGGAATGGACTTTATTCATACGTTTCAAATAACTTTGAATTTCGTACAACATGTGATTTCCTTTCCGGAACCTGTCGAAATGATTCCTACGGTTCCTATAGATATAACGAGTTTGTTATTGAGTAACCAATTGAACGAGAGGCAACGAAACCAGCTTTCTCTACTTTTGCAGGAAAGCCCTGGTTTATTTTCTGATCAACCTGGTTTCACACAGGTGGTTTATCATGTCATTGACACTGAATGTTCGAAACCGATAGCGACGAAACCTTACCCTTGTGCTCCCCATAAGAAACAGGAAATGCAACGTCAAATTTCTGAAATGATTAAACAGGGCATGATAAGGGAATCAACAGGGCTGCTCCTGCCTTTTTGGTTCCAAAGAAACAACCCAATGAATTTCGTTTCGTGACAGATTTCCGCAAGCTCAACCAAGTCACAAAAACGATCAATTATCCACTACCTGTCATGTCGCATATTTTGCATGACCTGTCATCAACTAAATGGATGTCAACCTTGGATTTGGCGAGTGGATATTGGCAGGTGGCGGTACATCCAGACTCTGTCGATAAAACAGGCTTTGTGACTCCTTTTGGGGCTTATGAATACCTGCGTATGCCCTTTGGATTAGCTTCTGCACCTGCTACTTTCCAAAAGCTTATGGATACGGTTCTCAGACCTGTTCTGGGTCCCCATGAGCATGTATATTTGGATGACATTATTATTACATCCGAGACTTTTGACGAGCACCTTTCTCTGCTCAAACAGGTGTTCCAACTCATATACAATGCTGGCTTGACGTTAAAACCTAGTAAATGCCAGATAGCGAGGGACGAGATTGTATATCTGGATTTGAAAATCACTCCCCACGGCTTATTTACGGATAATGAAAAAATTAGGCCTATTGTTGACTTTCCTCGGCCTAAAACAGCAAAAGAACTATCACGCTTTCTGGGAATGACCGGATGGTATCAGCAGTTCGTCCCCGCTTATGCTACAATCTGTGAGCCATTGTATGCTTTGAAACGTAAATACAAGAAGTTTGTTTGGACACCTGAGGCTAACGCTGCATTTGAAACACTGAAGTCTGCGTTGACTCAGCCTCCTGTGTTGGCTTTCCCGGATCATACTAAGGAATTTGATATTTGTACTGACGCATCCGGAGTTGGTCTTGGTTGCGTTTTGTCACAAGCTGGGCATCCAATAGCTTTTGCGTCTCGTACTTTAGCCAAAGCTGAACGCAATTATTTAGCTACGGAACATGAATGTCTTGCTGTTGTGTATGCTCTTGACAAATTTCAATGTTATCTTAACGAATTGACAGTTAACATAATTACGGATCATTCTGCCCTTCAGTATTTGAATTCTGCTAAGCACCTATCTCAAAGACTTATGAAGTGGGCTCTGAAGTTACAAGAGAGCAATATCAAAATTTCGTATCAGCCAGGTCATAAGAATCAATTACCGGACGCATTGTCTCGCGTTCCGATTAGTGGGGTCCCCACAGAAACTACTCCTGGATGTCAGCCTTTACTTCTAATAGCTGATATAACATCCAGAGAGCAGATAATGGCAGAATTAATAAGTGATCCAGATTTTGGGGATATCTATAATTTTTTGCTTGCGGGTTCGCCCCTACACAGTGATCCTTCTCTGGCTGGAAGGTCACAGCATTTTGAAGTCATAGAGGGTCTGCTTTACTATACGAAATCTAGGACTGCTAGGGCAGAGTTTCGCCCATGTATTCCGCGAACCCTTAGAATGGCTCTTTTAAACGAATTTCATGACAAACCTCTTGCAGGCCATTTAGGTATTCGCAAGACCCGTTGTAAATTGCGGGATGTTGCCTATTGGTCTGGCATGTACCAAAGTGTGCTCGCATACGTTCAATCATGTCACTTGTGTCAGATTAATAATTACCGTAATGTAAGACCGGTCGGTCACTTGAAATCTAGTTCAAGTTCTCATGTTTTTGATATTATTTCAATAGATTTATTTTGACCTTATCCTTTATTTGTTAAAAACAAAGCTCGTTACGTTTTAGTATTAACTGATAATTTTTCTAAATATGTTGAAGTTTTTCCCATTAAAGCCGCTACGGCAGAAGTTATTTGTAATGTATTAGTTATTGAAGTATTCTCTAGATATGGTGCACCTAATAAAGTAGTTTCGGATAATGGTCCGCAATTTATTTCTGACATTTTTGAAAGAATGTGTGCGAGACTACACATTAAGCATAAATTCATTTCCCCATATCATCCCCAGAGTAATCCTGCGGAACGAGTAAACCGCACGCTTGTTAAAATGATTGCTACATTTGTCATGGATCATCACGAGCGATGGGATGACCATCTTGAGCTTTTTTCGTTCGCCCTCCGCTCGTCTGTTCACGAATCTACTAAAATTACTCCTGCAGAACTTTTTCTGGGTCGCAAAATTAAAACCCCTTTTGAAAATTTAACGGGGTTTATCGACGAACTAAACCAGCGACCAACTCCGCAATCAATACGAATCATGGCTGAAAAAGCTCGTGCTGCAATGCTAGGAGCACAAGCGGCTCAAGCAAGATATTATAATACTAAGCGTAGGGAACCAGATCTTGTCGTTGGAGATCTCACTCTCGTGGAAACGCACTTCCAGTCTTCTGTTTCTCATACTTTAGTGAAGAAATTTGCACCCAGCTACGCAGGTCCATATCGGGTGGCAAATGTGTTTGAAAATAACATTGTTCTTGAAAAACCTGACAATCAATTTCAATACGTACACGTTGCTCAGTGTCGCAAGTATCATGAACGAAATATCGATTTTATAATCAACCCTACTCAACCTTCTGTTCCACAGACTCAAGAGTCTATATCTCACGATCAACCTCCAGAAATTTTGGACGAACCAACAAACATTTTTGAAGAATCTCCAGTGATTTTTTCTTCACCCTCCCCTCCTCAAGACGGGTTTCCAAACACGCAACCTGATTCTCCCATGAGACCAAGGCTCGAATCAAATTCTTCAAATACTAGTATCGTTCCTTTCCCTCCAACCATTGCCAAGACTATTGCTGCACCATTTCCTGATAACTCTCCAACACCACAAGCTCCTACTTCCTTGAATACCTCGTCAGAGAGTATTCCTATAGGCAGACATAAGCATCGCCCTGCACGACCACTAAATTACAGCAGCGACACAGAGGCTTCAGATATTTCGGATTTATCAGTTATGAACAATAATTTGACTATTCCTAAACGTCAAACACCAATCACAAACCGTCCAGTACCACCAAAAGCTGGTCAAAAACGTAACTTGCCTCCCCAATCTGCTTCGCCGCAACAGCGACGAAGGCAGAGATCCTTGCATCCGCCCGGGTTTCGCCCCAGGAACCTACGCTCAGGGCAAACAGGGCCGATACCTGCTGCTACTCTCATGCCACGAGGGAGAAAACGAAAACAAACGATGTGGCCGGAGCCACGTCCGTCCAAAAGAATGCTGGAAGGACACCACGTGCCCCAGCACAAAGGGACTACATATCAAAAGCCTGGGGGAGCCCGTTCCTGTCAGCCGCAGGGATTTTCGGACCGCCAGACTTCGGCCGTTCCTGATCGACGGACTTCAGCCGTTCCTGACCGTTCCTGTCAGCCGCAAGGATTTCCGGACCGACGGACTTCAGCCGTTCCTGACCGACGGACGTCAACCGTTCCTATCAGACGCAGGGATTTCCGGACCGACAGACCAGCCGTTCCTGACCGACGGACTTCAGCCGTTCCTGACCGACGGACGTCAACCGTTCCTATCAGCCGCAGGGATTTCCGGACCGACAGACCAGCCGTTCCTGACCGACGGATTTCAGCCGTTCCTGACCGTTCCTGTCAGCCGCCGGGATTTCTTGACCGACAGAATACAGATGTTCCAGATCCATTCAAATCCTTGAAACGCTCAACGCCACCTGAATTTACCAGTCCGATTAGGCCTGGAAAACGTTATCGTACTAGAGTTTTTTATGCGTTCTCGAGATAAGTAAGTTCTCGTGGACAGGTTCTTTTCTCCGTTTGTTGTTTTTCCTGCACGACCAGTTGGCGTGTCAGAATTTCTTTTTTTCGTGTGGGCCTATGCATTCTTTTTTGTGTAAATATGTGTTTTTTTTTATATTTCTTCCATGTCCATCTACTAATCCAAATTTTTTTATATATCTATGTGCTTAGGGGTAAAATAATAAAATTGTTACTGTTAGGCAGCTCCAGGCAATCTTCGCTGCTGATACAGTTGGTGTGTATTCAACGAATAATGAGAACGTAATTTGAAATTAAAAAAGTGATTCCTGCTAGGCAGAATAAAAGGAAGGTATGCCGATGCAGGTTTGTTTTGTTCAAGTATACAAAGTGTTTCACAGATGAATACAGATTTCTTGATTTTGTCATGCCAAGTTTGAGATTGTACATACTGCTGCCACCAAACAACAAAACAAAAAAGAGGTCGATAAACGTCAATCAACGAAGTATAAGACTTACACTCCAAAATTGATAGGTTTTTCGAACAAAAAAAAAATTAAGGGGGAGATGATGTAACGTATACTCTAGGTTCACTTTCCTTTTGATTTTTACTATCTCTGGTTATTTTATTTTACTATGTAAATTACCTTCTTACTGAACGAGATGTTATTTCTCCCGCTGAATGAGATCTGGCAATGAGTGTAAGTCATGACGTGGTGGTAGCCAGTATAAATAGGCGCGTTCAACGATACGTAGGCGAGCGTTTGTTGTTGTAGAGAGAGAGAGCGCGTTTGTTGTTGTAGAGAGAGAGAGAGCGTTTGTTGTTGTATAGAGAGAGCGTTTGTTGTATAGAGAGAGCGTTTGTTGTTGTATAGAGAGAGCGTTTGTTGTTGTATAGAGAGAGCGTTTGTTGTTGTATAGAGAGAGCGTTTGTTTATGTGAGAGAGCTTTTTGTTGATGTGCGTAGAGTGATCTGTGGTTTATGTGTCAAAAAGCTGTTGTTGTATAAAGAGATCTTCGTTTATGTGAGAGCCAGAAGTTTCACTAATAAAGAATTTGTTGTAAGTACGTTTTTCTCAGTTCATAGTTTTGTCAGATCTCTGTCTGGCTGTTAGGTTTATTTCATTAGGTGATTATTATTAACAACCAGCATAAGACTTTATTCATCTTAATTACTACTACAACATTACTAGCAGTTACAAGCTATATTCATTATACATCACTTTTGTCTTCTGAAAGTTCATTTTTAATCCCACTTCCTTACTCTTGTCAGCAAGTTCCTGGATCATACTCTGCAGCTCTGATGGGTTAGTTGCAAAAATGACTATTCATCAGCAAAACGAAGGTGAGTTATATAATCTCCATTAATCTTTATCCCTTTGTTTTCCCAATTCAGTGATTGAAAGACATTTTCCAATCGGCATTAAAGAGTTTGGGAGATATAGTGTCACCTTGTCTCACTCCCTTTCCAATTTTTGTGGGTGCTGTATTCTCAAATAGCCGAATCTTTGCACTTGCATTTTCATAGATGTTATGAATAATATTAATGTACGCATTTTTAATACCGCAAGATTTCAATTACGAGCCTTATCACATCTCCTTGTGGAACGCAAGAACGGTATCCACCAGCGTTAATGTGCTCTTCTACGGTTTCCTTTCTGATCCCCCTCCCCCCACACACACACATCTCACAAGCTGTGGGGATTGTAAGTGGGGATTCTGGTGGAGGCCGAACTGCTTCCCCTACTGCCTGTTTAAGTAACGGACCCTTCGAGTTCTCCCGATTGTCAATTTATTGCCTCTGTGTTGTTAATGTTGGGAGAGGTCTTCTACCCGCCTTCCCCCTGTTCGAGTTGTATCCCGAGTTGGCCGAAATAGCCGAAAGTGCGAAGCTCTTGCTTCAGCAACTTCTCAGAACAAATTTATTTCTAAAAGCGCTCTAACTTCTAGAATTTTTTTTTAGATAGCAATTTTGTCTGATAAATTATTGAGCAAACAAAAATGGATTCTAAGCAGTAATTCTGATGCGTTTCGCTCTAAACGCTAGGGACTATTTTTCGTAGCGGAGGCAGCTGTTTCGTACCCTTCATAGTGGTTCACTCTTAGGTTGACTCGGAATGTAGTTTGCAGTCCATGCCGAAATCGCAGCTGTGTTCTGCGCGTGGTCACCAAATATCGTTTGGCACAGCTCTCCATGTTCACAGAACGACGCCTCGGCGCAATGACTCATGAAGGTCACTGCCCTTGACCGCTGCTTGCGGATCCACGTACTCCCATGTGTTGGCGTGCTACGCACCTAGTCTCGGAACTTTTTGATCGCACTACGCACGTAGTGAGATTTTCATTAATGAACACTCTTTTATGACTATCAGAGTTCTTAATCGCTTCACAGACTTTCAGTCTTGACCCCCCCCCCCCAGGAACTTTTCTCTAGTCCTTCTGTTTTTGAATTGGATAATTATAGGAGGAATCCTTCCAGATCCTCTATTTCCCATCCTGTGAATGGCATCAACTTCACCAACAGAAAAATGTTCAATACTTAACTTACCCGCAGTAGTCTGAAGGATTTCCACGGAGTCTTCACGTTCACTCTGGTTCATCGGAATGCCATGTATTTCCAAATTCGTATTTCTTGTGTACTGTTCAAGGTTATTAATCGTATCTTTCAGATATTCAGTATCACAATCCTGAGTCTTTACCTTGTCCTCTAATTTAGCAATCTCATTTCGTGATTCATCAATCAAACTCTCAGATTCCTTGAGCTTAACCAATAAGTCATCATATTTCTGGGAAAAGAACTCGACAGATCTTTTGAGCTCAGTTATCTCATATCTTTCAACTCGGCAATCATATCTAGTTTCTTATTTATCTGTGCCATGAAATTTTCAGAAGGAGCACACACCACCGTCGGAAGGGGGGGGGAGCACCAGCAGCCATATCGATCTTGGAAGACAAAACAGATTTGAGGAGTCTCCAGTAGCAGGGGTATTTCCTCGCCTGCAAATTCCATACTGCCATCTCTCCTTCGTTTCCCTGCTCTTTTTCCTATACGATGTTTCATTCAGTGAACAACAAGTGAAGTGGAATTTACTCCTGCATTCACCATAACATTGTACAAAAACAGTTTCAAAAGTTTTCCTTGTCATGTTAATACACTGCCGGAAAGTGAAAAAAGAACACCAAGAAGGAGACGTCTGATACCAACGAAATTTATACAGCATAATAACGGAATACAGAGGATAACGTGATCAAAACATAATGGCAAAATACAGCTGTATTTGCTGGTAAACTGAAAAATAACATTTCCATGTAACATGGTTAGTACGAGGTTGAACCGCCATGAACTGCGTCACACTATGCAATTCTGGCATGGAGTCTGTCGTACAGATGTTGGATGTAAGTTTCGGGTATTGAGTTCCAAGCATCCTCAACCTGGACGCGTAAATCGGGGATGGTCGTGGCTGGCCGTGGAGACCGGATAAGTCGTTGTCCCATAAAATCCCAAACGTGCTCAATGGGGAAAAATCCGGTGAACGTGCAGGCCATGGAAGTTGTCTCACACCCTGAAGTGCATGTTGCGTTGCACGTACCGTGTGTGGGCGTGCGTTATCTTGCTGGAAAACACCACGATGGACCGATCTTACAAATGGCACAACAACGGGCAGAATGATGTTGTTGATGTAGGAGGTGCTGTTTAACGTACCCGGTAGAAACACTACTTGTGTACGGCAGTGATAGCTCATCGCTCCCCACACCAGGAGACCAGGTGTACGTTCTGTGTGCTGCTGGCGGATGCAAGAAGGGTGGAGACGCTCCCCTGTGCGTCTGCGAACACGCATACGGCCATCGGAGGCTCCGAAGCAGAATCTGCTTTCATCGCTGAACACGACAGATCGCCATAGCGTTCTCCAGTGCAGACGTTGGCGACACCACTGCAGCCACTCCTGACGGTGGACTGGAGTCAAAGGTACACATGCCAGAAGCACACGTGCACGTAGTCCTGCATCCAGTAGACGGTTGCGGATTGTTCGCACAGTCACCTCAGGTGCAACGGCAGCTAGGATTTGCTTCGCAGTGGATGTTCTGCTTGATAACGCCGCTCTTCTTATGCGTCGATCGGTCCGCTCATCAGTCTGTCTGTGACTCCCGGTTCCACGTCTTCTCGTGTGGGAATGTTCCTCGGACCATCAACGATACTTCCCGTCCAATTCGCTCCGCAATACGACGATACGACCACCCGGCCACGCGGAGTCCGACTAGACGACGTCGCTCAAAGTCCGATAACTGCTGAAATCGTACACGTCTTCCATGTCCAGGCATTGCAGCTTCTTCAGGGTCTTCGCACGTGTCCGTACGCCGACGACTGATTACATTCACTTCGCCGTACTCCTTAAATACTACCGACAATAATTTGCATATTATGCCGTGCTGTGGCGTAAGCGCTCACCGGTTGGTCCCGAAATTAACATCACACCTACGTAAACTCGACCCCATTAACATATGTAAATTTCATGTTCGTCCGCCAATTCCTTCTTGGTGTTCTTTTTTCACTTTCCGCCAGTGTATGTATATAGACGCTCTGAAACTGAGAGCCCAATAACCAGCGGCCTGAAGCAGACGAGCACCCGCTAGCAGCAGACGAAACCTCTGAGAAGTCACTTGACAGCCTATTGAGGGGCAGATCACGGGATACGACCAGCACGCACCCCATCAGCAACAATGGCAAGACATATAGCACGACGAAGAGCAAACCAAGTGTCCTACCTGCTGTCTGTCTGTCCGGACCAGGCTGAAGGCAAACACTTACTTAGCAGCCCAACTCCGAATAAACTCGACACGAACCTAATAAACGCCGAGAACAGGAAATTTAACAGCAACTCCTGAAACGAGGGATCCAAACATCGTGACTCGATTTGACTCCCTGCCGGCTACAGACATGTGGAGGCTACACAATGTCCTGAGAGTGTATCAACTTGGGGGGGGGGGGGCAACAGTCACTACACAAGGTCCACGCGAGGCCATGGACTGTAGCTTCTAAGTCGGGGTGTTACAGGCATGTGGAGGCGACACAATGCCCTGAGAGTGTGTAAACTTGGGGGCCCTTTTGCTTATTGAGACAACCGTCACTACACAAGGCCCACGCGAGGCCATGGACTGTAGCTTTAAGTCGGGGTGTTACAGGCATGTGGAGGCGACACAATGTCCTGAGAGTGTGTCAACTTGGGGGCCCTTTTGCCTATTGAAACAACCGTCACTACACAAGGCCCACGCGAGGCCATGGACTGTAGCTTCCAAGTCGGGGTGTTACAGGCATGTGGAGGCGACACAATGTCCTGAGAGTGTGTCAACTTGGGGCCCTTTTGCCTATTGAGACAACCGTCACTACACAAGGCCCACGCGAGGCCATGGACTGTAGCTTTCAAGTCGGGGTGTTGCAGGCATGTGGAGGCGACACAATGTCCTGAGAGTGTGTCAACTTGGGGGCCCTTTTGCCTATTGAGACAACCGTCACTACACAAGGCCCACGCGAGGCCATGGACTGTAGCTTTCAAGTCGGGGTGTTGCAGGCATGTGGAGGCGACACAATGCCCTGAGAGTGTGTCAACTTGGGAGCCCTTTTACCTATTGAGACAACCGTCACTACACAAGGCCCACGCGAGGCCATGGACTGTAGCTTTCAAGTCGGGGTGTTACAGGCATGTGGAGGCGACACAATGTCCTGAGAGTGTGTCAACTTGGGGGCCCTTTTGCCTATTGAAACAACCGTCACTACACAAGGCCCACGCGAGGCCATGGACTGTAGCTTTCAAGTCGGGTTGTTGCAGGCATGTGGAGGCGACACAATGCCCTGAGAGTGTGTAAACTTGGGGCCCTTTTGCTTATTGAGACAACCGTCACTACACAAGGCCCACGCGAGGCCACGTACTGTAGCTTTGAAGTCGGGGTGTTACAAGCATGTGGAGGCGACACAATGTCCTGAGAGTGTGTCAACTTTAGGCCCCTTTTGCCTACTGAGACAACCGTCGCTACACAGATTAACGATGGCGCACTCGTAGACCACCATAATCTGTGAAGTCATCAGATGCTGTGCTATTCATTTCCCACAGCATCTGATGACTTCACCTGAGCCACCAGTATGATGGCTCTGCAGGGATAAATAGAGCCCTTTTAAAATGTGTTAAGTGAAGGCGTTGCGAGAGCAATCCTGCCAGAACCGACAGGTCTTTACTCGAACAGGATCAGTAGGGAGACTGGTTACTATCCACGGCCCCCTGCGGAACCACCACGTCCCGCCCCCACTCCATCGCACGTACGCGTGACGTGCTAAGTGGGCGAAAATTGCGACTGGGAAATTTATTCGCCACCGCAAAACTTGTATGGGACCATCGGTCCTTTATTGGTATCTAGATACCAATACTATTACTCTAGATACCAATAAAATTAGGTGCTTGTGTTTATGGAATATTCTTCCTTTATTTCTATGAGGCCTTTTACAGCCCCGGTGGTGCAGTGGTCTAAGCGATGGCTTTTGATCATTCGTCCAAATGGGTCCGGGTTCCAATCCCGGTGAGGCATGGATGTTGTGTTTGTCTTACGGTACTGGCTCTCTCCCTTCCCTGGAACCAGCGGCCCTAAATTGGGGACGGGCGGCTGCTTATAGTCCACGGAGTTGCTCACGGTGGTCGTTAAACCTCCATTAAAAAAAAAAGACCTTTAACCGAGATGAACTGAGATAATGAAAAATATGGTAATAACATTGAAATATAAGTATAATACTCGTACATTTGTACATATAATACTCGTACGTTTGTACAAGTCCTTAGCACTAGGGCGGGTGCTAAGGTGACGACTCTGGGCCCGGATGGTCTTCTTCTATATGTCTTCCGCTTCTATCTTCTTTTTCAGTCGTCCTTAAGTATTCTTCTTCCCTTGCGACGAATTCTTTGGCCATCTCCACGAGACCCTGTTTCTCTCTAAGGTAGCCGAGTAGGATCGAGATGTCCTTCGTCTTTACCGTTTCTGCAGAGAAGACTTTTCTTCTCGCTGAAAGAGAACTGCACTCTAGAATCATATGGGCCACATCCGCGGTCAAATCGGCTGAAGTACTCGGGTGATATGCCATGCACCACCGAGTACTTGGTTAAGGAAACCATTTGATTCTACTCTTCTGGTTGAGATTCTGGGAAAGATACGGTTCGTCCTCTTTTCCGGATTCCCTTCGTCCCGCCAAGAAAACTCTCCATCTCATCACTCCCGTCTAGCGAAGGACTGGTTGGAGGAACATTCTAGTGAGTTCGCAATCTCGAATGGACTTCTCACTTTCCGGATTTGAAACCGATTGAGCATCTGTGCAACAAAGTGGGGCTATGCACTCGAGCTCGAAGCCCATCAGTTATAAACCGCAATACCATCCGAGCGTTTCGTCGTCCATGCCACGACGAATTGCTGCCGTTTTGAGGACGAAACGTAGGCTTACACTTTATTTAGCCTTTATTTAGCCTTTTCAGTGTGTGTGTGTGTTTTAAGAACCCAGGCTCCTTCCGAGCCCGAAGTATGTCAGCCCGAGCCTGAATTTTATATCGCAAGATAGGACCCGGGCCCGAACGAGCTCGTAAGCTATGGCTAACCTGTTTAGGCATTAATAAAAGAAATCTACTCTTCCAGACTTCCACTCCTTTTCCCTAAAATTAACCGATGTTCTTTTCTACTGGAGAGAGGAAATAGACATCCATCGTTTCTATATTACAGTCGCACGATTTTGTTTTACAATTCGTTACCTCCTGACACAGTTCGGGGGCCGGACATCCAAAAAGATCGGGCGGCACTGCAATCTACGTAAGATGCTCAGCAGACTTCTCAGGGAGCTGCAGCGCGGAAGTAGAGGGCAACATTTTGCCGGCGTGCTATCTACTTTCTAGTATCTGTAGTTCTTGAAGAAGCTTTTCCTTCTTCCCAGAAATACTCTGGTGCGTGGTCTGAAAAATTCTGCCCCCCCTAACCCAGAATAAATAGACCTCCCGAGTCTCCACTCGCCATTCCCCACGCAGGTCCAGTTGCCGAAGGGTTCTCTTTACCTAGTGTAAGGAAGGAAAGTCTCGTACGCCAAATAATACGAAATCACATTTAAAAGGGAAAAAAAAAAAAAAAAAAAAAAAAGAACTTCTCTCTCAGAACCCGAGCCCAAACTGTAGTAAGTATTATGCAGCCAGAGCCCAGTTCGGGCTCGGCTTTTGCCTCGGGCTATGCCCGTCTCAGCATGTGTGTGTGTGTGTGGGGGGGATTCACTGTCTGTTCCGTATATGCACTTTCCCGTTAGCATTTCTCGATGTAACCGTGCTACTTAAAGATTTCTAACCGCTAACTCAGTTTGGGAAGATCATTAACGCCTTAAAGAGTGAAGGAAACTTAAATATGTTCTAAATCACTCAGTACTTTTCCAGATAGCAGTCGCAAGAAAACAAAAATTCAGCGTCATCTAATATGTTATTTAAAACACAAGGCCGTTTCTTTGTACGATCCGCCAGCGTAACCCACTGAAGCGATTTTCATGATTTTTTTTTAATGAAAGCTACTGACCCACAATTTGTCATTGCTAATTTTTATTGTGATAAGTAATTTTTTTTTATGTTACCATGTCATTTTCTTTGTACAATGCGCCGTTCGTTATTCTGGCGTTTTTTCTCGCTTCAGTACTTGCAGCGCCATCTGTCTTTCTGCTGTGGTAGAACTTAGACCTTCGCTATGAACTACGTAGTTGTAATTATCCGAATCGGTTCAGTAGTTTTCAAGATTAGTAAAAAAAATTCTGTATCGTAATTATAAATACACTATATGAGTCTCTTAAGTAAAATTCCCTATATTATCGTGATCTACTTTCTTTCACGTTTAGTGAAATCAGGTTATATGTAAACAAAGCGGAACGATACGCGGAAAATCGGGAACTACTCGAAAGCGATCTGATTCGGTAGTACAGCCAAAAATAATAAAACATAATAAAAATATAATAAAAAATAATAAAAAATAAACGAAATAGCCTATGTCCACCGCAAAAAAAAAAAAAGTTTCCCAACGGTGAAGGAATTATCTAAATCGGTTCTGTAGCTTTTGAGATTACCTCAAACGCAACGTTTCTCTCTTTATACTGTATATTATTAGTATTAGTATATGTAGATAAACGAAATAGCCTATGCACACCGAAAAAAAGTAAGCTTCCTAACGGTGAAAGAGTTATCCGAATCGGTTCAGTAGTTTTAGAAATTAGTTAAAAAAAAGAATCCGTATATTTTCGTGAACTACTTTCTTTCACGTTGGGTGTGATCAGGTTGTATGTAAACAAAGCGGAACGATACACGGGAAATCGGGAACTACTCGAAAGCGATCTGATTCGGTAGTACAGCCAAAAATAATAAAATATAATAAAAATGTAATGAAAAATAATAATAAATAAACGAAATAGCCTATGTCCACCGGAAAGAAATAAGCTTCCCAACGGTGAAAGAAATATCCAAATCGGTCCAGTAGTTTTCGAGATTACCTCAAACACACGAACAAACTTTCTCTCTTTATATAATTAGTATAGATTATATGTATAATAATACCAATTTTTTTAAACCAAACTGACAAAATAAAACACATTTTTAATCCCATTGTGTAGTTATCTAGACACGATATAATTTCGGGTCACTGAAATAATGCCTCAGTACTCCAATTGATTGAAAAAACGATTACGTTCCTGATTATACATGTGCAAGCCCGTCAACGACGGGTAAGCAAATGATAATCAGGAACGTCATCGCTAAATTCGCATACGAGAAGTTGGAAAAATTGAAAATTAATGGGAATATTACGAAAATTTTGTTGTTGATGACCCATATTGTACCACTGCCCATTAATAATTCAACCGTTTGTTATAGTTTATTACGATTCGTGTTATATGACAAAAAAAAAAAAAATTCAGTCGCAGCTTTTTCAACCATGTATGGTTAAGTAATTAAGAATCAAATTTCGGAGATAGTCAAAATTTGGAGATTACGGACTAGTTTTTTTTTTTTTTTTTTTTTCAATCAATGTAATGACGCAAATTGTTGCAGATTGCGGAAATAGAAATTCAATAGTATTGGCGTGGGACTGCAGACCGTTTAGCATTTCAGAATGACCAAACTGTGCTCTGTAATTTTATATATTCAGTTGCATTTTACTTAGGCTGTAAATAAGGTCGTTTTATACGTGTAAGAACCCATAGAAATGTGTGAAAAATTGCTGAAATTATAAAAAGAAAAAATTAAAAATCAAAATACGAAAAAGGTCAGAACTGTAAGATTGCTAAAGAACATGAAATAAAAGTAAAATAAAAAAAAAGGGAAAACTCAATCCATCTACATGCGTTATTATACCCTGGAAAGCTTTCCAGACAATTAATAGGTTCAATTAAGTAATTAAGAATCAAAATTTTGGAGATAGTCATGGTACGCATATAAATTATTAACAACGCGGTCCTCGTGGAAATGTAAGAACAAAATCAACAACTCAGGCCTGTTGGGACGCAAGTGGATAATTACCGCTGCTCGGGCACGCCGTGGAAAACAAGAAAATTATCACCAGCTCAGTCCTGGTGTAATTCGATAAATAATCAACAGTTCACGTCTGCTGTATTGCGAATTAATTTAATCTTTAAATTGGTGTGCACAGGGGCGTCGTAGACTATACGAACTTTGGGAGATGGACACGGCTCAACTGTTTTCGCTACCTCGTACTCATCTCATCCTTCCTCTTCCGCAATGAAAAATAAAAACATGAAGAGTTTTAAAATTCATAGTTGTCACTTTTAATTTAATTGCGCTTTAAATTTAAAATAATTAAATCAATTTAATTTCCCTTGCAACCAATGCAACTCCGAGATCTTCAGTCTTAGGATTAATTTTAGCGAAGTATTAATACGGATAGGCTGGTGTGCAAAACTTAAAGATGAAGTGCAAAAATCAATGAAGGAAGAAATATTCCTCATAATACATGGGAAATAGATAGGGTATTTAAAGCAAACAAAATATGAATTTGCTTGTAACACTTACTAGTCATCTATGTAAAACCTCTCAGAAAACTTGAAAAATATCATCGCCCTGGAGCAGGAATTGAACCCGCCTCTCCCGATACTAGTTCGAGTATGCTAACCGTTACCCCCCATCCCCTCCCCCGGACAGTGAAGTTCCAAGCAACTGAACTAAGCAAACATAGCTTAGGAATCTGAATATCCTCAGATTTTCATTAGTCGAAGCATTATTGCTTCTTCATAGCGTTTTTGACCCATTTACTCGAACGGAAATCGGGAGATTCCGCTCCAGGACGATGTTATTTTCGAATTTTCTGAGAGGTGTTGCATGGATGACAGAAAGTGTTACAAGCGAATTCAGTAGTGGAAAAAAGTAAAATAACGCCGTGAATAGAAGCAGTACCTAAACACAAATCAACTCTGGACCGTGTGTCTGGAAACAGGGACAACAGAACATACGTATTGATGGAGTATGATATGTGGTTTACGTGACGTGAGAACAAAATGCGCTCATGCAGTCCAATAGCATCAGTTGAAAGGAAGTTCCCTGTCGCTGTGCATTACACTGTAAAAAATTAATACTTAGAAATAAACAAAATGTGCTCGTTTTTCAGTACATTCTGGGCTTATAATAGTTACGAGTACTCGTGTCTCATTTTCGGAAAAGACAATTAATAGCTCAGCATTTAATAGTACTCAGCATTTTTTGAGTATATACAGGGAATCAGTTGTGAATATATGTGGTATTTCTAATTTGAAATACAATTTTGAGTACATATCTTTCAATTAGATGTACTCACAAATGAATCTGGCGATTCTGACGGGATAGTTGTGAGAGAGAGCACACTAGATGGCGCCACCGGACAAGCGTACGATTTTGCACATACAAGGCAGAGAGAAATCAGGGAGGGGCTTGGAATGAAAACTTTTATATGTAACCGGGAGATTCCTACCCGGGGCCCGTCACTTAACGTGTTCGTCCGATATATTCAGCAATGGTTAGAAATGCACACCACCACGACAGGTTTGTACCTGGAGTCCCTCCATCAGCAGTCTGAATCTCTAACCACTGAGCCATCCGTGGCTCGATTTCAAATTTGGAATACGTATACTCCCTACATACTCATTCATTCATAGAATCAACTGGAAGTATATTATTCGATGGCACATCTGGGACAATAGATATACTCGTTGTCACATGCTGGGCAAATGGACCGCACGATTATATGACAAATATAGTGATGAAGCGACAATATGTTATTTATGAGATTGACACAATCTCATAAATAATATATTGATCAGTGACTTTGTTGTACTAATTATTTATGTGTTCCGCTTTATACATTTATTAAAAAATTTCTCTTGAAATCTATATCTAAAATGAAGTAATACGAGATTATATTTATATTTATTGATGCAGTCATGACTTATATTTGAGCATGTCGTGCACTCGTTTACGATACGATTGTACTTAAAGAAAAATGAGTAGGTTCAGGTTCTCATTTTTAAGTAGATTTTTTTTACAGTGTAGTGTTACAAAAGTTCGATTGTGTTTCTTGTGGGCTAGAGATGACGAAATGTCCCGTGGAGAACATCTTGATTATTTCACTGGTGGTCGAATAATTGGAAGGCTCGAGGAGGGACGAACTGTGATGAGTGTAGCCCACGAGTCCGGTATCACCCATAGCATCGTGTTGAGTGCGTGGTCGGCCTTCGGGATTACAGGTACAACTGTGCGAAAGACCGGTGGTTGTCGTCCACCAAAAATCATCCCCAGTAAGGCTCCTACATGCCAAGAGGGATCGACACCAGCCAGCAAGTAACCTTGCAAAACAACTGAACGTGTGCACATGACGCACAATATCGTGGTTTACAGTGGCCAGGCGACTATACACAAAGGTGGATTGTTTGCCCGACGACCCTATGCTGTTTTCCATTAAAAACTGCTCACCGAAAACACCGTTTACAGTGGTCATGAGAACATAAGGACTGGAGAGTAGAACAGTGGGGTGCACAACTTTTTACTGTTAAGGGTAGATTTAGTCTCTGGCGACTCCGGAGGTCAGCTAATCTGGCGTGAGGTAAGCAATCGATCAATGAAAGGGATAGATATGGCGGCAACGGTGTTTTCATATGGCGGGACATTCTGATGGATGGACGTACGGACCTTCAGATACTGGGTGAAGGTACTGTAACCGGTACGCGCTGCTGTAATGAGGTAATCCTTTCCCCATGTTCGTTTGTTCCGTGGTGCCAGTGGCCCAGAGTTCATGTTAATGGACGATGACGTCACACTCCATCGTACGGTGGCTGTTGATGAGCTGTTGGAAAATGAAAACATTCAGCGGATGGATTGGCCAGCATGTTCCCCCGATCTAAACCCCATAGAACACGTGTGAGACGCTCTGAGGAGACGCTTTGCGGCACGTCAGCACTCACCGGGAACTATCCATCCGCTGAAGACGGCGCTGATGGAAGAATGAGCGATGTTACCGCAAGAACTCATCAACAATCAAGTGCGAAGTATGGACTGACGGTGCAAATCAGCATCGACGTGTGGGGTGATCATATCGCCTACTCAGAAAATCCTCTTCCCTTCGTACCGTCTTCGGCAGTGATAGATCTGTATCACAGCACCCAGTGTTATATAACCAATTCTGAATAAAGTTTGACTTTATCCTTTAGTATCTGCTAATGTATCAGTGTTGTTTCCGTCATCATTTCGGTAAGTAATGGAGTTCCAATGGTTTGAATTTCACATTTCCAGGCCACTCCTGTGCAACGTTTCAGCTCAAAACCTGGCTCGTCCTTATGTTTTACACACCAGTGTATTTAAATGTTGATGTTTTCCCCTTCGATTTTGTAAATATGGAGATCCCCTCCACCACACACCCCGTTGCTTTGCCGCGGTGAGGAGTCTTAAGCAGTGCAGCAGTGGTGTCAACTATCTTCTGTTTAAGAGGATTTTTATTTGAGGCCTTTGCTAAGATGAGCAACAGATTCCGTATGCAGACAGCATGGAAGCCAAACTTTTGGTTTTTTATCCTTCCCTCCCACGCACACACCAGCCCTCCTACAATTTAAAAAAGCAATTGAATGAATTGTGGACCCCCTGTGTTCTCTGCGTGCTGGCTGGGTGGTCTGGTTTAAAAATGCTGGTTCTTATTAGAAACCCCAAAAGTGTAAGAATAAACGTTTGTCATAGTGACTTGTACAGTATCTGAAACAATAAGACTTTTTTCTAGCGATATTTTAAAAGTAGAGCAATGGTTTCAAATAGAAAAGTGCCTAAACGCCCCTCCTGTACTCAGGACAAATTTAACCTGAATATGAGCTGGACGAGTGACCCATCGAAAAGATATGCTTTCTCAGTATTTTTTAGCACTAATGAAGTGCAGTATGCCCCTATGGCGGGAACGTGTGCCACCGTGACGGGAGTCAGAACAAAAAGAAACTTCCCGCTCATTGTGATATCAGCAATTTTTCCTCCAGGAAAAAAGGAGTAACCTTTAGCCCCGAAAAACATATGACTGCGCCCTTACCTCCCACCAGCAGTAAACTTCCTTCGGGTATAGCCCCTCTAACTCACGTGGCCTACAAGTGAAAATGACGTCATAAAACCGACTTTCGTCGTGTCGGCGCAAGACAGAGGGGTCATTAATTTGCCCAAGTGGTAAGAACCCTAGGGTTCCCAAGAGCACCCATATCAAGGGTGTACCACGAGAATACCAAGCCGAGAGAGCGAGCGATGGCCGTTTACACGCCATTGATGACCGAAGTCGACGTAGATTCTCCAGGCTCGTACAGACCGAGCATTTGGCAATGACAGCACAAATCACATCCACGTTAAATGTCGGAGGCCCAAACAGCGTCAGCGAGCGAACGGTATGGCGCACGCTTCGTACTCTGGGCTACGGAAGCCAATGCCCTACTCGCGTGCAACTGTTGACTGCTCGTCATCGGACATTACGACTCGCCTGGTGTCGAAAACATCAAAGCTGTACCTCTGCAGAGTAGTGCCACGTCGTGTGGTCAGATGAATCCAGTTTCCAGCGATACCGAGCTGACGGGAGGGTGCGGGTGTGGCATCGACAGCATGAGGCCACGGACACGTCGTGCCAGATCGACTCTGTTCAAGACAATAGTTGCTTTGTGATGGTTTGGAGAGCCTTCTCATGGAACTTATTAGGTCCCTTAGTGTGTCTGGTGAGCTCCTTAACCGCTGTGCGCTGCCAACATGTGCTGACTGATCACCTACACGCTTTCATGGCTACTGCGCATCCTACGGCCGATGGTCTGTTTCAGCAAGACAATATGCGTCGTCCCAACAGGCAGCAACCACCCAGGCATGGCTCGACGAACACTCATCTGAGTTTGGAACCATCCAGTGGCTCTCAAGGTACTGAATTTAAACCCTGTGGAAGCTTCCTGGGATGTCATGGATCGGAACAACAGATCCACGGATCCTAGACCGAGGTCTCGGGCGGAGTTGTAGACAATGCTGCAACAGGCATGGCTGGCATTACCTCCTAAAACCCTCCGGCATCTGGTGGAGTCTAAGCCTCGACGTGTACAGGTTGTTATTCGCCCCAGATGAGGACCTACATGCTATTATGTATAGGTATTTCTAATGTTTTGTCTATTGAGTGTATTATGCAGAGGAAGTACACACTCTCTACTTTCAATTCCATAACCGGGTTAGCTTTACCGCGAGTATAGTTGCAGAACTGTGCAATAAAGGAAAATGGAAAATGAATATTGAATGTTTCCCATAGTTGAACCCATCGGCCTCTAAAAAGAATTTGTCATATTCCACTTTTCAAGTGAAGATAATCAGGAATATACATCGATGACCCATTATATTATGACCACCTCCAGCCTAAGGAAATGAGCGCACCTGGAGACCGAACGGTGGCGAAGGTGAAGTTCACCCAGTAGTATACATACAACCCGAGGACCGGCTTTCGGTTAGCAGAGTGTTCGGAGTCAGAATGTGAAAAGCTGCCGATTTATCGGAGTTTCATAAAGGACAAACTGTGATGGCACGGCAACTCGGAACTACGATCTCGGAAACGGCGCGGCTTGTGGGTTGTTCACGTGCCGCTGTAGGGAGTATGTACCAAAAGTGGTGCACAGATGACCAAACTATGAACCGTCGTCCAGCCGTATGTCATCCGCAGCTCATTGATGCCAGAGGGGAGCGGAGACTGTGGCACATTGTTCGCATCGACCGCAAGGCCACAGTGCGAGAAATCACCAGCAGTTAGAATAGTGGTGATCAGGGCAATACGTCACAGCACATAGTTAATCGCAGTCTTCTGCGTATGGCCCTGCGTAGTGGAAGACCCCACGCTCACTGCACCTCATCGCCAACAAAGCATGAAATGAGCCCAAGATCATCAAGGTTAGACCGTGGATGACTGGAAGAAAGTAGCCTGATCTGACGAATAAAGATTCCTGATGCATCAGGTAGACGGCCGAGCGCTGATACGCCGATTATTACCAACGAAGACTATGGCACCTGGGTGCATTGTTGGGAGCGAAGGAACAGGCTGGCGGCGGCGGTGATATGCTGTTAGCGATGTTTTCTTGGGAAGCTTTAATCCCCATTATCGCAATAGCACAATCCCTGACAGCTGTCACGAATCTGAACATCGTTTCGGACCAAGTACACCCATTCATGGCAACTGTGTTCCCTGTTGGTGATGGCCATTACTAACAGGATAATGCGCCATGCCACACTGCCAGTATCGTAAAGGAGTGGTTCGAGGGAGATGTTGGTGACTTTCTGTTAATGCCTTGACCTCCAAATTCACCTGACATGAACCCAATCGAACGTTTGTGGTTCGACTTGGAAAAGCCGGTTCGCGCTAAATCACCACCACCCCGAAATGTATATACGGGAACTGGAGGATCTGCTGTTGACATTGTGGTATTGGATACCGCAGGATACCTATCGCCACCTCATCGAATCGATGTCTTGTCGAGTGGCCGCTGTATTGCGGGCTGAAGGGGGTCCTACAGCTTATTAGGTAGGTGGTCATAATGTAATGGTTCATCGGTGTAATTGGTACTTCTATTTATAGTGTTTGTACCTCCACCTTCAGTAGACCCATTAGTTTGGCCCATATGAACCAGTTCAGCGGTAAATCGTTGTTGCTTCTAAGACAAATGCAATAGGAGAGATGGGTACAAATAAAAGCATAGTAAAATGTTTTTAGGACATTGGTAGGGAAGAGATGCTTAATTTTACCAAGTAGGCCAACCTGAAAGGAAACTTTTTTCAAAACAAACTAAACATGAGCATTCCAGTTAAAGAATTCATTAAACGAAACGCCTAGATACTGAACTTTGTGTACAATTTTAAGTGGAAGATTATTAATCCTGACTGGAAAGTGATTTACGTCATCTTTTGTATGAACATTTCGAAAACATACAGAGTTGTTTTTTAAAATATTAAGTGATAATTTGTCAAAGCATAACAATCACATAAATTTCATAGATTATTATTGACCACTGGCCTATAGTCCGTACTAGGACGGGTTGTTTTAAGCTTTAAATAAATATTAATGCGTAGGGGATGTTTCCCGTCCTAAGACGGTGAAATTTTTAATTAAAGCAAATTGAAAACAAATCAAATAGATGGTGGCTCTATTGCAAGGAAATATAGTAAAACAATTATATAGCAAGAACTCATTCATGTTAGAACTGAAAATTATATGCTATTTATTTCCGTTTTTCAAAAGGCCTCGTGATAAAGAAACATTCTGTGCGAAATATTTGTTGTTATACAATTTTCCTTGCAGTCCAGTTTTTTCGTGAAAACTTACATGAAAATCTTTTGCTTTGATTTTTCTCGTTAAATTACTTTTTCTCCGGTACACTTGTTATTCCGTTCACGGCTTGTTTTGGACTGTCCTATTCGGAGGTTAGTTTGAAACTTCATACCGAAGCCTTTTCTACAAAATAATGCGACATCTGGCATTACAAATGAGAACTATCTAAATTATCGAGATCTGTTTTTAGATGCAATTTTGCTCACTTCGACATCGCAAGTTTTCAGTTTTTATTGTAGGTCAGGGCGTTTAGATAGACCGATATTTTACAAAATGTACAAATTAATCAGCACTAAACTTGGAAAGTTAGTTAAATTAAAAAAGTAAAAAATAATTAAAGAGTACAAATTATTATTCGAATTGTGCTAAATTTAATCAATATACAAACTCAATTTGCCGTGATATTAAGATTTCCATTCGAGTTTTGTAGAACGGGTAAATAGAACTCGAGTCATTGATAATCCTATGTTTTTAAATTAGCACGTGATCACCTTGACATCTCATATTAAGAATTCAATTCGAATTTTGTAGATCGGAAAAGTAGAACTCCAGTCATTGATAATCCAATGTTTTTAAATTAGCACGCGCTCACCTTGGCATCTGAAAGTGATCTCGTGCTGTTATATAGCAGGCAATCATTTTGACAACGCGAGACCACACACGAATTGGTCGATAAGTGATGACTCAACAATGCAGACGTTAATGTGACGTAAAGCGTTCCAGAGAGACGGATCTGGATGTTTATATTAATATTATTAATTACCTGTAGTCTATGCAAATTATGACATCTTGAAAAATGACACTGTCATCAGCGTATAACAAAGCATGAGTTAATTGTAGGCATATAGGAAGGTCAATATATAACAGGAACAGTAACGGTCCCAATACCGAACCTTGTTTTCAGTCGCAAAACTGCCTTGCAATAAAAGGTATGTCTGGAAATTGTTTTGGTGTAATAAAAATTCTTATAGCCATTTAACTCAGCATTCGGGAAACTTTTTTTGAAGAGGGGGGGGGGTTAACGACCACCACAAGTAATTGTATGGGCTACAAGAAGCCGTCCGTCCCTAGTTTAGAGCCAGTGGCTTCAGAGAAGGGAGAGAGCTAGTGCCGTAAGACAAACACAACATTCATGTCTTACTAGGATTCGAACCTGAACACATCTCGTATGAATAGTCAGAGGTCAGCGCTTAGACCACTGCGCAACCGGGGCGACTTACAGTGCTATCGCCAGGCGCTTTGCATCACGGCTTTTATTAATATTTGGTTTTTAATTTCTATTTCCACGTACTATCTAGTTTCTCGAATCTACGACTAACTTGACATATTCCGTAATATCTCATTTAAAATCTTGAGTTAGTTTGAAAGTTTTTAAAAATTTCTGTTATGATATATGAAAATCTTAAGTGACCTTATATATTTTCATGATCCACAGCCTTGACTCAAACCAACCATGTTTTGGAGGAAGAAGAAAAACTTTCTAAGCGAAGGAAAACGGAACACCGGAAAAGAAACCACTGAACAAAGTGAACTGGACAACACCAGCAGCGAATCATGCTCTGGAACCTTAACAGTAAGCTTTCATTTTTAGCACGTCTTTTGTAAAAAAAGATCGTGCTCATGTTATTGGTTTGTCCGTCAGTCCGTCCGTCCGTCGGTACCCACGATATCTCTGCCACTATTAGTCCGATTTGAAAAATTCTTTTTGCATTGGGAAGCTTGAAATATGCGAATGATGATCCTTAATTTCGTTTCTTTTTTTACGATGTACAATTTCGCCGCTAGAGAGCGTAAATGCAGATGATGTCGAATTTAAAAATACGTTTTATTCCACATATTTGCTACTAAACATCCGATTGAAAAAAATATTTTATCTTTCGATTCCATTTATGTCGAAGAGTATTTTAAATACAGTTACTTTTAAAATTACGCATAGATTTTCCGCTAGGGGCGTAAAAGTAAATTACATTTTTTCCGATAACTCTTCTTCTAAAACTCCGATTTGAAAATTTTTTTCTTCAGCGGATACATCTCTTAATGGAAAATCTTTTGCATATTCTTTTTAATTTTTGGTAAAGAATACTTTGGCCACCAGGGGGCGTAAGTGTTAATTTTTGCTTCCGACGTATTTCCACAAAATCTGAGCTTCTAAAATATCGATTGAAAAATTTATTTCGTGGACTGATGCCACTCACATCGATAAACCTTTTTGGAATATTTCCTTCCTAAAATATTCCACAGTTTCTCCGCCAGGAGGCGTAGAGGTATATCTTATTTTTGTCAATATCTCTACTTCTAGGAATCCGATTTGAAAAATTCCTTCTTTGTTGGATAGTGTTTTCCGTGTGACATGTTTTTCACATAAATTCAAAATTTTCAAGTAATTCATAGACTTTCCGCTAGGAGGCGTAGAGGTAAATTGCGTTTCCCCCTATATCTCTTCTCTGCTTCTGAATCTCCGATTTGATAAATTCTTTCTACACCGGATACAGCTTCTGATGGGAAATCGTTTGCACATAATTTCTAATTTTTGTAAAAAAATTATTTGGCCTCCAGGGGGCGTAAATCTTAATTTCCGCTTCTGATGTATTTGCAGCAAAATATGAGCTGCTAAATTCTTGATTGAAAAAAAAACGTCGTTTGTAGACAGATACTACTCATGTCGACAAACATTTTAAAAACATTTTCTTCTTAAAATAGTGCATGGTTTCTACGCCAGGGGGCGTAGATGTATATCTTATTTTTGTCAATATTCTACTTCTAGGAGTCCGATTGGAAAAATTCCGTCCTTGTTGGATAGTTTTTCTAGTGTGACATGTGGTTCATATAATTTCAAAATTCTCAAGTAATTCGTAGACTTTCCGCTAGGGAGCGTAAATGTAAATTGCGTTTCCCCCTATATCTCTACTTCTAAATCTCCGATTTGAAAAATTCTTTCTGCACCGGATACAGCTCCTGATGGGAAATCCTTTGCACATAATTTCTAATTTTTGTAAAAAATGGTTTGGCCACCAGGTGGCGTAAGTCTTGATTTCCGCTTCTGATGTATTTGCAGCAAAATATGAGCTTCTAAAATTTCGATTGAAAAAAGAGTCGTTGATCGATACTACTCATGTCGACAAACCTTTTAGGAACATTTTCTTCTTGAAATAATGCATGGTTTCTACGCCAGGAGGCATATATGTATATTTTATTTTTGTCGATATCTCTACTTCTAAGAGTCCGATTTGAAAAAAATCCTTCTTTGTTGAATAGTGTTTCCGATGCGAAATGTTTTTTCTATAAATTCAAAATTTACAAGTAAATCATAGACTTTCCGCTAGGGAGCACAAAGGTAAATGTCGTTGCCTGCGTTATTTCTGTTTCTAAAACTCCGATTTGAAAAATTCTTCCTGTATCGCATACAAGACCAGATGAAAAATATTTTTCACATAATTTCTAATGTTTCGTAAGGAATGGTTTAGAATGGTTTAGCCACCAGGGGCATAAGTGTTAATTTCTGCTTCTGGTGTATTTGTAGCAAAATCTGGGCTCCTGAAAACTCGACTAATTTTTTTTTTTTTTTTTTTTTTTTTTCGATCGATACCGCTTATGTGGATAAACCTTTTGAGAATACTTTCTTCTTAAAACAATGCATGGTTTTCCCACCAGGGGACGTAAAGTCACATCTTATTTTTGTCGATATCTCTGCTAAGAGTTCGTAAGCTCACGATTCCGTTTACAGCAATATCTGAGGGATTAAAAACCCGATTGAAAATCTTCTTTCTTTCGTCAGATCTATTGTTTTCCATACCGGTTCCATTGACTTTGAATAGCTTTGATAAATTTAATTTGTGTCAGAACGGATTCAAAAGACGTGCTTATTTCACCCGAAAATTCGGTGTCCTTTTTCTTGTTTAAAAGATGTAGTGAAAAATTAAGCAGACACATCCCCAAAAGGACTGTCTACCTCAGCCGTGAAACAAAACACATCTTCTAACGTAAAAATAAAGAAAAAAAAATTGACATATTTTTGCGACTGCAGTTCATAATATTCGCGAAAAGTAATTAAAATCTACGCTTTCTGCTGTAAAATCTTTTGGCTTCAGCAGATAAAATAGAGTGTTACTAGCCCTTCTTCGCCATTTATTGACTTTTGATGGTTCTTTACAAATTCAGCTTTGATTTTTTTTTCTCTTAGAATACGTAACACAGTTTCCCTGGTTGGATAAATTTCTTGCTAGTATCCATCGCACATATAGCAAAATAGCCTTTTTTCTCCGGAGTCGGATATTCCCCCAACTGAACTACGACGGCAAGGCTTATCGCAGCAACTTGTAGCTTTGACTCATGCGTCACCTCAGTGATACGTCACATCTTGAGGTTCTCATTTTTTGTTCAAAATACAGACTCAAAACAAATTTGATTCTTCAGAGAGTTCCGCAGAATGACGACCTGAAAATAGCTTCCAAATTCGAAACGCTTATAGCGTAGTATAAATCAGTTTATTCGGTGCCGTGGAACAATATACACTGGTAACAAAAAGTTAGGGATGTTACATGAAATGAAGGATGTATGATATATCTGACTCCAGTAACACGCATTGAAATAAATCAGTGAATCTGCGTAACATAAACGATAAAGAGTGTGTTTACAAAAACAATGTACTGTGCAATTTTTGCACACAATAAAGTAGCACTGCAATATACGGGGGTCATGAAAAAAGTTCTGCACACTGTCCATTTTTGAGAAAAGTGTGAAGCAACGGAGAAAACTTGCCTTATTACCGCTCAATGTACTCCCCACCGCTGCTAATGACAGCTTACCAGCGGTGAGGTAGGTCCTGGATGACCGGTAATACGCCATCTTTGTACAGCTATCGTATTACTTGGGTCACGTCCAATGACAGGTCGTCCAGCAATTCGTAGCGGATGCCAAGGAGCCGATTTTTTAACTTTGGGGAAATATCAAAGTCGGGTGGACTGAAATCAGGGCGGTATGGTGGGTGCGATAAAGTTTCCCAGCCATATTTCGACAAACGTCCTCGTACTGACGCTGCACCATGACACGATGTGTTGTCATGCAGCAAGGTCGTTCCCGCTTCCGACAAATTGAGGCGATTTTGACGAATTTTTGGTCTCAACTTTGTCCTTACATTCATTGAACTGATATTTCTTTTACATTTTCCTGTTAATATACATGTAAAGGGATTATTGCTATGGCTATGAAAGGGACCTCCAGTTGTTTGGAATAGGTGCTTTCCCGCCATCCAGTTTTTATAAATTAAAACCGCAAAATGATTTTCAAACGTTTTGCTTATTTAAGAAAGAAACACCAAAATTTTCTTTTCTTTTTAATGCTTCATTCAAAGCTGCCGCAAAAATATTCCTGGTTATTCTTTTAAACCGCTTCACATCAGTTTCCGAAAAAAAGAAAATATATAAAATATTTTTCCTGTGCGCTTCGAAGTCCTCTTAGGTTTGAGCCCCCCCCCCCCCCCCCATTCGCGATGCGAGAGTTGCCGGGGCTATCAGTACGCAATGCTGTTGTATATATAGCTACTGAGGTCCTGAAGGTCCGTTTTTTATGTAGTACGTTATTTCAGTCAGCAGGAACCTCAAATCTATTGAAGTATTAAATGAAAACTTAGGCTACTGAGGTTTCAATATTTTCACTGGCTTCTTTTGCAATGTCAACGATAATTTAGTCTTCCCATACAGCGTACTCTAATTGCATATACTTAACTGCATGAACTCAGCGTTGAACTCAGCGTTGAACCGCCTCCGCAAAGGAGGAGAGCGAGAGGCATTCAATGGCTTCGTTGAGGACAGAGTCCATGAGACCGAAGGAGAAGAAGAGGTGTTCACATTTACATACGTAGCATGAGACGCACACTTCGTGGTTCGCACGCTGGAGGCAGCGAAATTTGCATAGCTTCCAGCTTCCGCTAGAGTCACGTTAGGTTTAACATCTTCCGAAGTCGCCATTATTCAAAAGTAAACAAGCTGGCTGTTATAATTTGTAACACCCAAAATATACAAAAAAATAACTCACCCCTTTCCAGGATGATGAAAAAGTGTATCCAAAACCTTTGTGGAACTGAGGACACAAAAAGAACTAACCAGGTAAGCAAAAATTTCGAAAACTTTCTTCAACTTCGGAGCGATGAAAAACACGACAATCTTGAAGGGGACATTAGTACCATTTTGATGGCCCATCATCCACAACCCCTGATCCACAATATCACACACAACAGAAATCGTTTCTTCTACAGAGATATTCCGAAATTTGAATCCCACCCACATAAAAGGCAGTGGTGTAAGGTGACCTAAAATTTTATAAATGTTTTATATAAAATTTAATGTTTTATATGTATAAAATTTTATATATATATATATTTTTTTTATAAAAGGGGGCAAAATATTTTTTTTTAAATTGCTCTCAACCTTCTTCCGTGCTGTGAAATATAATTTTGGTGGATTGTGAGATTTCCAAACGCCACCTGCTGAAATCATACTTAACCACATAGAATGAAGTAGAAATTTTATTTATATGCATACACTGCTGCATAACATAAAAAGAGCAGTAGAAACAAAACAGTTGTAAAGAGCAGAAACAAAACAGTAGTAAACAGTGTGTCTTTCAGGACCTTTTGACCGGGGGGGGCAAATGGAACCTTAGAGGGGGCAAGTTTTCCATTTGCTCTCTCTATTTAATTTTAACTACTATATTTATATATATAGAAGTAATTACTATAATCTAGCACAGGGGCGCATTTAGATTGGGGCCTACCCCCCCCCCGAAGATGTTTCATTTTTTTGTTTTTGGTTAAAATGCGACTTACATTAGGAAAAATGCCTTAATTTAATAAAAATATATCAACTTACATTGGGAAAAAATGCTTTAATTTTTCTTCAATTTTTCATTAACTTTAATTTTGTTCCTGTTGGTGGATTTCAAAAACTTCCTTTTTTTGTCCCCCCCCCCCACGCCCGAAGAGAAATTCTATATACATACCTGATATAGTAATTACTTCTTCAAACATTTCAGGAATAACAAACTTTCTTCAGCTAAAGGAGGGATGGGGGGGGGGTCCGCAGGCTTGAAATTTTCATCTATTAAAATGCATTCAACGCACTCTTGTTCCTGAATCACGATTCCCAAACAATTAGGTATGATTAGTCTACTTATTATATTTTGAAGAATATCATGCGTCGTAATAGACTTTTTAATAAAATAAACTATAACTAGTACCATTTGAACAAATATAAAAAAAAATTGAAGAAATATTTGTATCATAAAAAGAAACGAAACTTCCTTTTACACCATAGCCTGAATTTATTAAAATTTGGCTCGGTTACCCAAAATGTCTCCCGGGAGGGGGGGGTCGTTTCCGGGAGGGCTTCGCCCCTGGATGGATGCCTGAAAGAAACGCTGGTAGTAAATAGTAAACAGGAGAAAAAACAAAATAGTTGTAAACAGGAGAAACAAAACAAAGTATGTTTTCTTTCGCTTCCAGTTAACCAGGCTATTTTGCTATAACTCCATTTAAAAATTTCTAGACTGATTCCTATGTTTTTGCGCCAAGCAAATATTTGGTCGATGTGAGCCCAAGTTTTTAATGTTTGTTTTTCTTCATCCCTTAATAAACTAAAAGGTTGTTCCAATAAAAAAGTCCCTTTGTTCATTTTACTTACACGAGCGAACCTTACAGCTCGCTTAAATCCACAAACGAAAATCAGCGACTCACTCTCCGACGACGCGGGAAACAAAATTGCTACTAAACAGAAAGGCCACCAGCCCCGATAGGCAGTTTCACGCATGCGCAGTTCAGCGCGCATATGCTCATTCATTACTGTTCTCCGAAGCTTCATGAAGGCAGATAAAGCGACAAGTTGACGGGTGTCTCCTCTTCCACTACGAGGTATTCATTGCGCTCTAGTAAACGGATCGGGAAGGCTGTAATATGTTACCCAGTCACTCAACTATTATAGTGACTCACATTTGTATTCAGGAAATCTGGTTACTAATACTGATTTTCTTTCGGAATTTTTCCAATTAAATGAAAAAAACATTTTTTTTTTCATTTTCATGAGGTGCATATCCCCGAATGCCTATAATGCCCCAACGCCACTGATAGAAAGAAATAACGGTTTACTAGGGCTGGTTCATGGGTCAAAATAATGGGTAGACAGAAGAGGCGTCCACTCAAGTAGCAGTCACCAATGCCATTGCGTTCAGTGACCAAACAAGTATATAGACTACTGGCCACCCAAAATGCAACATCAAGAAGGAAGCATCCGATTGGCCTGAAATTCGCAGCACACGTCGCCCGCTAGAGGGCATGCAAAAGATTAGCATTGCAGGGCATATGCAAATCATGTGCGCCCGGCACGCCACCGAGAAGCACTATAAGATGGGTGCACAGAAGGCGGGGTGTAAGTAGTGGAAGTGTGTTGTGCTGCCGGACCCGTGCGTGGGAGGCTTCCTGATGCCTCGTCGCAGAATACGGCAGTCATTCCAGCACGTTTCGTAGTTCCACAAAGGACGAAGAGTGACTTATCTCGACAGCGGTTTATCGTACCGAGACATCGGCGCCCGTGTGGGACGACATCCAGCCACAGTGAGGCGAGTATGCATTCGGTGGGTGCAGGAGGGACCGACGGACTGACGTGAGTGATTGCCGCAGCCGTGGCACCCCACCGAACGAGAGGACCGGCATGTTGTGCGGCGGGCATTGGCGGCTCGCACCGCCACATCACGAACGTTAGCGCAGGAATTAGGGTGTATTGCGCAACAACCTGTGTCAGCACGTACCTTTAGACGTCGTCTGCAGGAGCGGGGACTTGTCGTACGGCGCCCATTGCTCCGATTACCATTGACATACACCACGGGCGAGTGCAGCGGCAGTGGGCCGTTGAACGCCGCACCAGGACTACGGAATGGCACGACATTGTCTTCTCTGACGAATCCCGCTTCTGCCTGCAACACCACGATGGTCGGATCCGCGTGTGGCGGCACCGCGGCGAGCGACTGTATGACGCCTGCATTATGCATTGCCATACCGGTCCGTCGCCTGGCATTATGGTTTGGGGCGCAATTGGATATGACACCCGCACCCCTCTGGTGCGCATCGCCGGTACACTCAAGAGCCACCGCTGCATCTTCGACGTTTTGGAGCCAGTAGTCCTCCCTTACCTGCAAGACCTGCCAGCGGCCACGTTTCAACAGTACATTGCGCGCCCTCACGTGGCACGCATCGTGCAACAATTCTTCACGGGCCACCAGGTGTCACTGCTGCCGTGGCCCGCCTGTTCTACCGATATGTCGCCCACTGAACACGTCTGGTCGCTGATATGCAAACGAGTGGACCGGCAAGCACCACCCGCGGCTACGCCTGATGAACTGTGGCAACGTGTGGAAGGAGCCTGGACCGACATACCCCAAGCCGATATCCAAAGCCTCTTTCGTTCGATGCCGCGGCGTGTAGCGGCCGTTATTGCCAGCCATGCGGGCCACACGAACTACTGATGTCTGCGTGTTCCGCAAGTCGCACGGGCCTGTACGCTCAATCGTTTCATCTTTGTATCTGTTGTTATGTGTCCAGTAAATCTGGCTGTGCTATCTCCTGATCTTCTTGGTGTTGCATTTTGGGTGGCTAGCAGTGTAATTAATTGCGTAGCAAAGTTGTTAGGTTGCATGTGTACATTGCAACTGTCAGAATGATCTTCATGGTGATTCAGATGGAAATGGCGTCTTCAAAAGACTCGTGATTTTTTTCTTTCTTTTTTTTGCGTTTTCCGCAACTAAATTTTTCAAAGGAATATAATTATCTGGCCAACACCTCGTTTTCAGCATGATTTGGTTATACATTCAGTCATTAGCGGATTTTTTAAATTCATCCACTATTTACAAAGGTCATCCTGAAAGTAATGCCTCGTCCCTCATAAGATTTTTATTTGTAGCAGCAAAAATGTGAAACTTCGTGGCAAAATACTTGGACATATTTGTTAATAATGCTAACCTATACAAAGTATTGTCCATCACTTTCTATACATTCACGCCATCTTTGAAACCATTGGAAAAATCCATTTTGGAAAAATTCCCGTTGCTGTTGTTCCACCCATGAGTTCACAGCCAGTTTAACGTCTGTCACATCGTCGAAACGTTCCCGGCGAAGGGTGTTTTTCAAAGGGGCAAACAGGAAAAAGTCAGAGTGAACCAAATAAGGACTGTAGGGAGATTGGAGCATCACCGTCTACCGCATTTTGGCAATAGCCTGTGAAGTCTCCATTGAGGTTGTGACGTGCCTGCCCAGCAGGACGCACACGACACAAAGGCAGATAGCAGCGATAACGAACGTCCACGTAGCTCAATTGGTAGAGCGACTTATTCTGGAATGAGGGGACCCGGGTTCGAGCCCCGACGTGGAAAAAATGACGGAGAAATTTACTTCGTTTTAATGGCGCCTGAACTTTCCGGATGACCCGGCCGTTCAAGATCTCGCAATGGTGTGATGTTCTTTCCACACCGCGAGATGGGAAAAATCAGAGAATTCCTTCTCCAGCACTTCGAAAAATATACGTGTGTGACGTTGCATTCCACACACTCGATTGACTGGGAGTTCTCAAGTACGTTCTACATATACAGCGGATGGCTGCCTGCGACAATTCATGGTCACGGCTGACCCGTGGGCCATGTCCCCGGCCCTCTTTCGGGGCGGGGGAGGAGATGTGACGTGCCTGCCCAGCAGGACGCACACGACATAAAGGCAGATAGCTGCGATAACGAACGTCCGCGTAGCTCAATTGGTAGAGCGACTTATTCCGGAATGAGGGGACCCGGGTTCGAGCCCCGACGTGGACAAAAATGACGGAGAAATTTTCTTCGTTATAAGGTGTAGAGACGTGCGTTATCATGGTGTAAAATAACACTATGAAGTGGAATGATCCTTCTGACAGCTTCCTTTAGCTTCTTCAGTGTCTGCACATAGTGAGCACTGTTTATCGTTGCAACTCCGGAATGGTGACACGTCAGCTGTGACGAGGTCTTTCACTCGTTGCCTGTTGGCATCTCTCAGTGCAGTTGCGGGCCTTCCACTCCATTGTTTGTCCGACACTGAACTTTCTCCCTCTCGAAATCTCTTCATCCATCTTCGGACATTGCTGATATCGATTGTGGCAGCTCCATACACCGCCAGGAGTCTTCTGTGGATTTCTGGAGCCTCACATCCCTCTTTTTCTAGAAATTCAATTACGGCTCTCTGCTTTTCTCTGTCATTAGTGATCTTTATTTCCGATTCTGAAAAAAATGTGTTCCCATATTGTTAACGTAACATAAGACATGTCAGTGCAATTTCATTAAAATCACTTCAAAATTTCAAAAGTTATTAAGGCGTTACTTTCAGGATGCATTTGCATTAGTTCACATGAACCGTTAGTTTGTTCTTAAAATTTGTTCATGACTAACTTCATTTTACAAGGTGCATTTCAGCAGGTCTCTTTCATCTAGGATAAAACATAAATTTTTTTTCATGAGAGAATTTATTTGGCATTTCCTTGTAGGTATGTGTGTTTTTGTGGTAGACCGCTAGACCAAAAATCGCTGCCTGGTTTTGTATGTACTTATATATTTCTCCTATTTAAAATATGTACTTATGTATGTGTAAAATATGTACTTATATACTTCTTCTACATAAAATAGGCACAGTCGAGTCGCATTATTGTGACCCCCTACTTTTGACTTCAACAGCGAGTAGCCAACGAAAGAGTCATGATCTGGCTTGGAGGGTATATAATGTGTGCTGTAGGCATTCTGGAAACATATCACTCGTTGTTCTCATAGATAAAAGGAGCTATTTATCAGATTTGCAAAAAGGGATGATTATCGGCTTTCGGGCCAAGAGTGGTAGCATTTCTGGAACAGATCAGTTTTCGAACTGTTCGCGTGCTGCTGTGGATAAAGTGTATCGTGATTGGAGAAGTGGCACCATTGCGAATAAGTGATGTGGAAACTTCGGAGCACCACGTGCCATTGATGTGAGAGGTGAACGTCGGCTGCGAAGGTGCGTGAGGGCCGATCCACACGCTACAGTGGAGCAACTCATTGGCCCAATGAACCAGGGGGCTACCAGAAGTGTGTCTAAAACGACAGTTCGGCGAACCCTGCTGCGTATCGGGCTCCGATGCTGACTAATGGTCACTGCACTTATGCTATCGAAGGTGCAACTGCAGAAAAGACTTACATTTCCACGGCAGTATTGGAATTGGACCTCCGCTGATTGACAAAGGATTGCCTTCTCCGATGAGTCATGTTTTCCGCTTCATCGAACGGATGGACGTTGGCATATAAGGCGAGAAACATCGGAGAACAAACAACTCTTCAACCATTGCTGGAAGAACACAAGCTGGTGGGGGCAGCGTTATGGTCTGGAGAATGTTTTCGTGGCATTCCCTGGATCCACACATACATGTGGGAGGCTTTATGGACCGATTTTGTTTTGAATCCATCTTTGCAGACCAAGTACACTTATCCATTCTGATTGTCTTGCCTGGGTCGGATGGGATCTTTCAGAACGACAATGCGACGTGTCACACAGCTAGAAATGTCCGAGAGTGGTTGGAAGTGCACGATGAAGACTTCAAAGTGCTTCCCTGGTCCCCTAATTCCCCAGACATAAACCCAATTGAGCATCTGTGGGACCACCTATATCGTGTTGTTCGCTCTATGGATCCTGCACCACACACCCTCCAGCAGCTGTGAGATGCACTGCAGTCAGCAAGGCTCCACATACCTGTGAACGCCTTCCAGCACTTTATTGAGCCACTCCCAGCCCGTCTAGCTGCTGTCCGCGCTGCACACCGTGGTTACTCTGGATATTAGCTGGTGGTCACAATAATGTGATTCGACAGTGTTATTTCTCCCACTTAAAATACATTCTAATTTTGAAATTTTTTAAATATGGTGCATGAAAACTTTAAGTAATTTTCTGTATTTTCGTGATTCAGAGACCGGTGGAGGCTATGACGGAAAAGAAACTACCTGCCTTTCCCAAAATGGACTATGGCATTTCCCAACCTTCTTCAAAGGAACCAAGACACCATGCCAAGATACTAAAGGTTGAAGTGTATCCCAGATATTCAAAGGTAAAGTGTCATTTCTTAAATGTATAATAACCAGTAAAAAAAATACGGATTGAAAAATATTTTTAAAAAATGACGAGTGCTCATAATGCTCATTTGTAAGGACGCCGGAGCTAAAAAATTGTTGACGAGTGGATTGGGAATTTAATCATTTCGGAGTCTACATTTTTTTTTCTGCCCCCCCCCCCCCCCATGAAACTCGTATTTTTGTTCGTAGAAAATTTCATAGGCAATGCCTTCAAACATTTTTCTTGGAGGCCACAAAGTTCCAAGATCCTCTCTTCCAGTTCTGACGCTCTTACTCGTTTGAATTGGAATTGATTAAATGTTATCTCCTATAACAGATTAAATTTTTCTTAGAATGCCAGTCATACATTTAACCCTTAAGTACATCGAAACAAGGTTACTATGAATGAAGTTTCTGATGACGAGGAGATTTAGTTCTGAAACTTGTGGATCCCAAGCCGTGTCAGTTTTTGAAAAAGGAAGAACAAATTCGTGTGCTTCCAACATTTTGCACATGAAACACGAAAGAAAAGAAAAATCCCACAGACTTTTGGTCATAGACTTGAACTTTTACGTCAACTTTAAGTTTTCACTTCAGCTTTAACTTGATTTGTCTGCAAAGTACTTGAAGCTTACACTTTACTTGTATCTTAGAGCTTTCCGTTGAACCAGGATTGATTACTTCTCAGTTGTTTGCAACAGTGAAAATCTTAACTAAACATATATAATGTCACTTTAAGGCCAGGATTTTGTGAACACAATGTCCACATACACCGATGAGAATTACATTATGACCACCCCCAAACTAGAGAAATGAGCGCGCCTGGAGACCGAACGGTGGCGCAGGTGAAGTTCACAGAGAAGTATATATACAACCCGAGGACCGGCTCTCGGTTAATAGAGAGTTCGGAGTCAGAATGGGAAAAACTGCCGATTTATCGGAGTTTGATAAAGGACAAATTGTGATGCGCCTCGGAACTACGATCCCGCAAACGGCGCGGCTTGCTTGTTGTTCACGTGCCTCTGTAGTGAGCACGTATCCAAAGTGGTTCACAGATGGCCAAACGACGAGCCGTCGTCCGCAACTCATTGATGCCAGAGGGGAGCGGAAACTGTCGCGCATTGTTCACAGCGACTGCAGTGCCACAGTGCGACAAATTACCCGCAGCTACAACAGTGGTGATCATGGCAATGTGCCACAGCACACAGTTCATCGCAGCTTTCTGCGCATGGGCCTACGTAGCCGAAGACTCAGCCGGGTACTCAAGCTCATTGCACGTCATCGCCAACAACGCATGAAATGGGCCCAAGATCATCGAGATTAGACCGTGGATGATTGGAAGAAGGTGGCCTGCTCTGACGAATCAAGATTCCTAGTGCATCACGTAGCCGGCGAGTGTGGATACGCCGATTACCAACGGAGGCTATGGCACCTAGATGCACTGTTGGACGTAAACAGGCCGGAGGGGCGGTGTTATGCTTTGGGTGATGTTTTCTTGGGACACTTTAAGCCCCATTATCCCAATAGCACAATTCCTGACAGCTGTCAGGTATCTGAACATCGTGAGGACCAAGTTCACCCATTCATGGCAACTGTATTCCCTGCTGGTGATGGCCATTTCCAGCAGGATAATGCGCCATGGCACACTGCCAGAATCGTGAAGGAGTGGTTCGAGGAACATGCTGGGGACTTTCTGTTAATGCTCTGGCCTTTAAATTTACCTGAGATGAACTCAATCGAAAATTTGTGGTTCGATGTGGTAAAGCGGGTTCGCGCTCAATCACCACCACCCCGAAATGTACGGGAAGTGGAGGGCCTGCTGTTGACCAGATACCCCAGGATACCTATCGCCACCTCATCGAATCGTTGCCTCGCCGAATGGCCGCTGTTTTGCGGGATAAAGGGGGGGGGTCCTACAGCTTAATAGGTATTGATGGTCATAATGTAATAGCTCATCGGTGTATACGTACATACGAAAATCGGGCACTTTCAATGTCTAATATCAACAAGATGTCGTTCAATGAGATACGTTGAACAGAAAGGAACATTACAACGGTCCGCCAAAAGATAAGAATCGCTTGTAACATTGAATATCATACATCAAGAAGAGTCGTCCAAACACTTTTGGGCTCAGAACTAATTACAGTCAACTGAATTCTCCAGGTTTGGGTTAATTGGATTTTTACTTACTCTCCTCTTCTCAGCAATACCCCAGGAGTGAAAACACACACAGACACACACTGAATCGCTTTCCACCTCCGAACATTTAATTTTTTGACGAGAGAAAACTCAAAATTCTTGGAGAACATGCCAATATATGATCAATTTTGAGGGTTCATACGCTGTAGATTAAATAGGTATAAATGGACAATGTCATCGCTCTGTCCACGTTATTTTATAAACAACGCATAGCGACTGAAAAATTGTGTTCCGACACCGCTGGGATCGGACCCCAGAACTCTCCATAACTAGTCGAGTGCGTTCGCATTTACGCTACGGCGTCAACAATTCTCAGCGCCACGCGTGGTTTATCAGTCAGCATCTAACTACACAAATCCGTATTGACGGTCTCAGCAACTGAGATGTCGTCATCTGGTGGTATTTAACGCAACAGCTATTTAATTATAGCTGATAAATTCAAAGGGCGATAGAAATGGTTAATATATATATCAAATACGTGGATATAATGTAAATGGACAATGCCATCGCTCTGTCCACGTTATTTTATAAACAACGCATAGCGACTGAAAAATTGTGTTCCGACACCGCTGGGATCGAACCCCAGAACTCTCGATAACTAGTCGAGTGCGTTCGCATTTACGCTACGGCGTCAACAATTCTCAGCGCCACGCGTGCTTTATCAGTCAGCATCTGGTTCGATCCCAGCGGTGTCGGAACACAATTTTTCAGTCGCTATGCGTTGTTTATAAAATAACGTGGACAGAGCGATGACATTGTCCATTTACATTATATCCACGTATTTGATATATATTAAATAGGTATTTTCGTTGTTTAACATCATGCGTTAGCGGATAGAAAGTGGTAAATATTTCCACTCTAAGCTATGACATTATGGTCATCTACTTAACTGTGCGTTGGGCTGCCTTTCGTTGTGATAACCTTTAGCCTCTGCCATAGCACCGACTCATCCTTACCGAGACGAGTGTCCTCTGGAATTCCCGGCAGTGGGAAGCAGTGTTGAGTGTGGGTTCAATTTTAAAAGCGAGAACCCGAAGTACGTCAGCCCGTGCCCACCCGAGATGTAAGTATGTCAGCCCGAGACTACCCAAGCCGTAAGTATGTCAGCCCGAGCTCTTTCGAGTACAAATTTTATATTGCAAGGCAAAGCCCGAGCCCGAACGAGCCCCAAAAACTATGACCAACCTCTTTAAGCATTAATAAAAAGAATCTCCGCTTCCAGACTTCCATTACCTCCTCCCCCTTGCAACTGAATTGCAATTAACCAATGTTTTTCTCAACTGAGGAGTGGGGAAATGACATGTATCTGTTACTACACTGAAGTGCCAAAAGTCATGGGATAGCAGTACGCAAATCTTTAAGTGGCGCTGCCGTCGTATTAAGGCTTCGACGCAAGCTACGATTTTTATCAGTTGCGAGGTGTAATCTCGTGAGCCAGGTTGTAAAACCGCCAGTAGGATTATGGCAAGGTGACCTGAATAATCGGAGTTTGAAAGAGGCATGGTAGTGGAAGCCAAACGGATAGGGCATTCAATTTCCGAAGTTTTGCGATCATTCAACATTCCTCGATCCACGCTGTCACGTGTGTACCGAGAATACCTCATGGAAGGCATTACTACCCACCTTGGGCAGCGCAGTGGCCCGGGTGCTGAATGACCGTGACCAGCGTCGTCTGACCAGGATTATCTATGTTAATAAACAAGCGACACTGGCTCAAATAACAACCACATTCAATGCAGGAAGTACCAGAAACATATCCATCTGGTCAGTGCAGCGTAATTTGGCGTCCATGGGGTATGGGAGCAGAAGACCCACCAGAATGCCTTTGTAACACCACGCCATCGGACACAGTGCCTCACCTGGGCTCGTGAACACGGTAATTGGACCCTGGAATAATTGGACCCTTCAAAATTACATTACAAAAAAAAAAAAAAAAAAAAAACACGCTACCAGTTGTTACGAGCTGATGCTAGGGTTCGTGTGTGTGGCTCAGACCCCATGAGGCCATGGACTCAAGCTGTCAACAAGGCACTGTGCAAGCTGGTGGTGGTGCCATAGATGTGTGGAGTGTCTTTACGTGGCCCGGTTTAGGTCCTCTGCTCCTCGTAAACACGTCATTACCCATACTCGCTTTGTTGCTCTGCTGGATGACGATTTGCAGCCCTTCATGGACTTCATGTGCCCCAAAAAGATGGGATCTTCCAGGCGGACAATGCACTATGTCATCGGGACCAAGTTGTCCAAAATTGGTTAGAGGAGCATTCTGGACAGTTCCGAAGGATGGTGTGGCCACCACGTTCGTCCGACATGAACCCAACAGAGCACTTATGGGATGTGGTGGAAAGGTCCATTGGCACCCAAGATCTTGCACCTACAAATACAAGGGAAGGCGGCCGTGCAGACCGCATGGCTCAACATCTCTCCAGAAGTCTTCCGGCCACTTGTGGAATCGATGCCACGTCGAGTTGTTGCACTTCACCGGGTTAGAGGAGGCCCTACATGATACTAGGTACATATCCCATGACTTTTGGCACTTCAGTGAATAGTATAGTGACACGATTTTGTTTGACCATTCGTTTCTTTCTGAAATGATTCAGTCAGTCGGTTAATGGAAAGATAGCGCAGCACAGCAATCTACGAACTTTTCTCAATAGAATTTGAAGGTAGCTGTTGCGTGGAAGTATGGGTAAAAATTTCGTCGGCGTCCTATCTATTATCTAGTATCTGTAGTTCCAGAAATAGCGTTTCCTTCTCCGCAGAAATACACTAATGCGTGGTTTTGCTACCCAAGCCTGGAATGCATAGCCTTCCCGAGTCCCCATTTCCCGCTTAGACCTACTTGCCAAAGAATTCTCTTTATCAAAGTGAAAGAAAAGTCTCTTCCAAATCATTCAAAATTACATTGCAAACAAAAATGAAAAAAATAAAATAAAACTATCTCTCCCTCTCTCGCTCTCTCCCCTCTCGCTCTCTCCCCCTCTCTCTCTCTCCCCTCTCTCTCTACATCCCTCTCTCTACCTCCCTCTCTCTACCTCCCTCTCCCCCTCTCTCCCTCTCCCCTCTTTCCCCTACCCCTCTCCCTACCTCTCCCTCTCTCCATCCCTCTCCCCCTTTCTCTCCCCCTCTCCCCCTCTCCCCTCTCCCTACCTCTCCCTCTCTCCATCCCTCTCCCCCTTTCTCTCCCTCCCTCTCCCTCTCTCTCCCTCTCTCCCTCTCTCTCTCCCTTCCTCCCTCTCCCTCTCTCCATCCCTCCCTCTTCCTCTCTCCCTCCCCCTCTCTCTTCTTCCCTCCCTCCCCCTCTCTCTTCTTCCCTCCCTCTCCCTCTCTCTCTCCCTTCCTCCCTCTTCCTCTCTCCATCCCTCCCTCTTCCTTTCTCCCTCCCCCTCTCCCTCTTTCTCTCTCTGTCTCTCTCTCTCTCCCTCTCTCTCTCTCTCTCTCTCTCTCTCAGAGCTCCAGCCTGAACCACTGTAAATATCATGCAGCCCAGGTATGGCCCGAGATTGGCTTCAATCTATCAGAATCTCACTCGGCCCGTCTCACGGCCAATGAGAAGATTAGGGTAAAACTCTCCAGCTAGATGGGTCTGGAGCGCAGCGCTGTGCGAATAAAGGGAAAGGCCTGCAACCAGGAAATGGTATGAATGTCTTAAAAGAAGTTCTGCGTTGAGGCCTATTTCATTTGATAATCATGCGCCCAATTTTTTAGGTTCAGGATTTTAGGATCATTGTTAAAACGTACTGAAACAGAAAGAAGAAAAGTAATTTGTCAGCTTAAGGCACGGAAATAAATTAATACCTTCGACCTGTACTGATACGACAGCTGGATTTTGATTTTAAAAATTTGCAAGAATTTCATAAAGTTTGTCACTGAAATTTGTCAGTTTCGTGAACTTTATTTTCTTCAAGAATTTCGTAATATTTACGCTTTCAAGTCTGGTTACTTAGAGTTACCCCAGGGTGACCCAAGAAATTGTAAGGAAGAAGTGTGTACATCTAGAAGCATTTTGAAATGTGCACGTTGTGAACATTCCTATTCTGTTAGAATCACTCTTTGATAACTAAAATTCATACACTGGCGGAAAGTGAAAAAAGAACACCAAGAAGGAAACGTCTGATACCAACGAAATTTATACAGCATAATAACGGAATACAGAGGATAACGTGATCAAAACATTATGGCAAAACACAGCTGTATTTGCTGGTAAACTGAAAAATAACATTTCCATGTAACATGGTTAGTACGAGGTTGAACCGCCATGAACTGCGTCACACTGTGCAATTCTGGCATGGAGTCTGTCGTACAGATGCTGGATGTAAGTTTGGGGTATTGAGTTCCAAGCATCCTCAACCTGGACGCGTAAATCGGGGATGGTCGTGGCTGGCCGTGAATACCGGATAAGTCGTTGTCCCATAAAATCCCACACGTGCTCAATGGGGGACAAATCTGGTGAGCGTGCGGGCCATGGAAGTTGTCTCACACCCTGAAGTGCATTTTGCGTTGCACGGGCCGTGTGTGGGCGTGCGTTATCTTGCTGGAAAACACCACGATGGACAGACCTTGCAAATGGCACCTCAACGGGCTGAATGATGTTGTTGATGTAGGAGGTGCTGTTTAACGTACCCGGTACAAACACTAGTTGTGTACGGGAGTGATAGCTGATCGCTCCCCACACCAGGAGACCAGGTGTAGGCCCTGTGTGTCGCTGTCGGATGCAAGAAGGGCGTAGACGCTCCCCTGTGCGTCTGCGAACACGCATACGGCCATCGGAGGCTCCGAAGCAGAATCTGCTTTCATCGCTGAACACGACAGATCGCCATAGCGTTCTCCAGTGCAGACGTTGGCGACACCACTGCAGCCACTCCTGACGGTGGACTGGAGTCAAAGGTACACATGCCAGAAGCACACGTGCACGTAGTCCTGCATCCAGTAGACGGTTGCGGATTGTTCGCACAGTCACCTCAGGTGCAACAGTAGCTTGGATTTGCGTCGCGGTGGATGTTCTGCTTGACAACGCCGCTCTTCTTATGCGTCGATCGGTCCGCTCATCAGTCCGTCTGTGACTCCCGGTTCCACGTCTTCTCGTGTGGGAATATTCCTCGGACCATCTACGCCACCATCGTACCATCACCGATACTTCTCGTCCAATTCACTCCGCAATACGACGATACGACCACCCGGCCTCGGGGAGTCCTACTAGATGACCTCGCTCAAAGTCCGATAACTGCTTAAATCGTACAAGTCTTCCATGTCCATGCATTGCAGCTTCTTCAGGGTCTTCGCACGTGTCCGTACGCCGACGACTGATTACATTCACTTCGCCGTACTCCTTAAATTCCACCTACGATAATTTGCATATTATGCCGTGCTGTGGCGTAAGCGCTCACCGGTTGGTCCCGAAATTAACATCACACCTACGTAAACTCGACCCCGTTAACATATGTAAATTTCATGATCGTCCGCCAATTTATTCTTGTTTTTTTTTTCACTTTCCGCCAGTGTATTAATTGTTGCATTACCTGAAGGTCTTATGGATCATACATGTCAGTTTAAGGAGCGTTAAACAGCTTAAAGAGCCTTAAAGCCCCAAGTTAAAAGAGTCTTACACTGGTATGCAACCTTTCTTCTTTCGATTTCGGTACCATTTGTAGTTACTTAATTTGAAATTAGTGTCTTCGTAAATTTTTCCATTGTCTTCTACAGCGTCTTCAGAATCCGTTAACATCCCCTAGTGTTCTGCTACCATTTGGTAGTTAAAAAATGTTTTCCCATGATCTTTGTACTAGTTAATTTCTACTCTCATAGACTGTAAATTTATTGCGTTCGAAAGAAAGTAATGTCTACACATGCAATGCAACAGAAAAGTGCCAATTACCGTATATACAAGTACAAATCAGTTCAAAATGTAGTCGCCATCATTTGCCACGACGTCTTTCCATTGTCTGGGCAGCTGTTGGATAATGTCCCTGTAGAATTGTGACATCCTGAACTCAAAGAAATAAGTAAGTGCGCGTTCGACATCGTCCCAATTGGTGAACCGCTGTCCGTCCAAGAAATTCTTCAACGACCGGAAGAGATGGTAGTAGCTTGGGACAATGTTCGAGGAATAGGCTGGGTGCTGTAGCTGCTCCCAGCCAATGTTCTTGATCTTGTGACAGGTCGCCCGTGCTGTGTGAGGTCTGGCTCCATCCTGCTGTAGTAGGACGCCCTTGCGGTTCAGAAGTTTCGACGTGAGCGATGCGCGCAAATTGTCGAGCTGACGGCAGTACACATTGGCGGTGATAGTGGTGTTGTCTTCAAGTAGCTCAAAAAACACGACACCCAGCATATCCCGCCAAACAGGCAGTAGGACCTCACGTTGATGTAAGTCGGCTGTGGGAGGTCGGCAAGGGCTTCTGGTTCAGATCCAACCACTGTTTCCGGTCGTTGATATGGTCCTACAGGACCCATTTCTTGTCACCTGTCATAAATGCGGTCCAAAAACGGTTCAACTTGGTCACTTACAAGCAGAGAAACATATGCCCTCATGTGATTTGCTTTCTGATCAACTGTGAGTTGAGTGGGGTACCAAACTCCCCTGCACCCTCCCAAGTTGCCGCAGATGCGTGACAATGCTTGTTTGGGTCCAGCTGTGTGGCCAACTGCAGCGTGGTCACATGTTGGTGGGTCTCCACTAAGGTCTTCAGCATGTCCATATCCACTGTTGCGGGTCTTCCGGCTTTGGAACCGTCTGACAGGTAAAAATTTTCCTCTCGAAACCGTTTGAACCAACGGCAGCACTGACGATGAGATATGGAATAGGGGTATTCACTGTAATGTTCCTTACAGCCCTTGCGGGGTTGCTACAGCGACGAAACTCATACAACATGCAATGGCAGATGTGCTTCTTGTCGACTTGCAGGTTTGCTGGCGCTCACAGTCTTCGCCTTCTGACGGCTAATTCCCACTGACTTAAGCTACCTACCTGCTGATGTCATGCGGATATGCTGCGCAGTTCCAATGGTCAATTTGTGCCGTGGCCAGGGCTTCGACTTCAAATACCTTGTCATCGTACATTACTTTCTTTCTGACCCAGTACGTGCTAAATTACAAAGACAATGAGTGAAAAGAGAGACAGGAGGGGGAGAAGAATGAAGTATAAAGTGCCGAAAAGAAAACTGATATGTTAGTGGCGCCCGCCCTCGGGATTTCTTTTCTTGTTTGGATGTTTAACGACTACCGTGAGCAACTCAATGGGCTGTAAGTAATCGCCCGTCCATAATTTAGGGCCACTAGTTCTAGGGAGATGAGAGAACCCTTAAGACACAAAACAGCGTCCATGCCTCACCGGGATTCGAATCGGGACCCATCCTGGTCGAATGGTCAAAAGTCAGAGCGTAGACCACCGCGCCATCGGGGTTGTCAGGGTATTTTTGAAGGAAGTGACCCAAAATATTGAAGATGCAATACAGAATATCTCCGTCATATTAAAAGTGGGTTTCTGATGATTCGTAATATGTATATTTAGAAACATATACAAATATATTATATTTAAAAATAAGTAGCCAACAACGAAAACGAAGGACCAAATGATACCAGTGGGGAGGTCCAGGCCTTCGAGACCACTACCGCTGAGTGCGCCACTGAATCAGGTACTTAAGTTCACCATTTTTCGTGAACTTTATGTTCTAAGAGACATTAGAGACTTGCTTCTTTTTCCAATGCTTTATTACTGCATGAAACCCAGAACTAGGGACGGGCATCCACATCTAGCTTCAGATGCTCACGCGAATAAGTGATATTTTTCCTTTCAATCAGTTGATATTCTTTTGCAAGAGTTGGTAACACTATCGAAAACTCCTCCTCCTTTTCTCACGTGATTTTCTAAAACCGGATTCATCCGCCGTGCCGCTGTGCGTTTTAGCCACCTGCTCTACGTATACATGCCACATACGTAAAGGGTACGGCTGTTTATTTTCCTGTGCAAACATTTGTGTGACAGTCCTTCTATTCCGTCTTGTTATTTTTTGAATAGCTTTGTGTGATTACAGTTCATATCTCAATGCACAATGGCTCTTTATTACTCATACTCACAGCTTATACGGGTTTTGCTCAAAATTTGAAAGAACCTACGGTCAGCTGTCTGTAATTCGCCGAGAGTTTCAGGTAGCGTGTTTCGGGCTCGAGTGTTTTAATCACTTAGTTTCACAGATCCTGAGTTGGGTTAAAATCCGGGGGGACATTCGTGGGTTGCGAACTCACTGAAGTGCTCCTCTAAACAGCCCTTTGCCAAACGGAAACGATCACATGGGGCATTATCTTGTTTGAAGATGGTAAGTTGCTGTGGTAAGTGGATAACCAAGAAACGGAACAGCTGGCAGGCGAGTAGATCAACATTGTCCTAGTGCGGTGATGGTGGTCTCAACAGATCAACATGGTCTAAGTGCGATTATGGTGATCTCAGCAGGTACCAGGCACCAGGGGCCCTAAGCTTGTCCAAATAAGCACTCCTCATATTATTACACGGCTTTCAGTGCCCTGTAACACCCCGACTTGACAGTTGAGGTCTGTGACCTGACAGTTGAGGTCTATGGTGATCTCAACAGGTGCCAGGGGTCTCAAGCTGGTCCAACTAACCACTCCCCAGAATATTACACTGCTTTCATTGGCCTGTAACACCCCGACTTGACAGTTGAGGTCTATGGTGATCTCAACAGGTGCCAGGGGTCTCAAGCTGGTCCAAGTATGCACTCCCCAGAATATTGCATAGCTTTCACTGGCCTGTGACACCTCATCTTGACAGTTGAGGGCTGTGACCTGACAGTTGAGGTCTATGGTAGCCTCAACAGGTACCAGGGGCCCCAAACTGGTCCAACTAAGCACTCCTCAGAATATTACACGGCTTTCACTGGCCTGTAGCACCCTGACTTGACAATTGAGGTCTACAGTGATCTTCACAGGCACCAGGGGCCCCACGCTGGTTCTAAGTAAACACTTGCCAGAATATTACACGGCTTTCGTTGGCCTGTAACACCCCAACTTGACAGTCGAGGTCTATGACCTAAGAGCTGAGGTCTATGGTGATCTCAACAGGTACAAGTGGCCCCAAACTGGTCCAACTAAGCACTTCGCAGAACATTACACGGCTTCCACTGTCTTTAATACCTCGTCTTGACAGTCGAGGAGATCTATGGTGATCTCGATAGGTACCAAGGGCGCCAAGCTGGTCCAAGTAAATACTCCCCAGAATATTACACGGCTTTCACTGACCTCTAACACCGAGGTCTATGACCTGACAGTTGAAGTCTATAGGGATCTCAACAGGTACCAGGGGCCCAAAGCTGGTTCAAGTAATCACTCCCACGGCTTTTACTGGCCTGTAACACCCCGAATGGACAGTTAAGATCTATGACCTCATCTGTCCCTATGCCACGCACGTACCTTTCCGCCAGGTGTTGTAAATGGAATCTTGATTCGTTGGACAAAGCTACAAGCTTCCAGTCTCCTAATGATGACAGTGTTCCTTCGCCCAGTAGAGCTTCAAAGCCCAGTGAAGCCCTCTTAACAAAGGAACTCGACGTAGTTTTCCGTTATTATAGACCAGCACTGCCGTCGTAGGTCAAATAGACTTTTCACAAACCCTCGTAAGCGCCTCGTCGTTGAATGCTGACTTTGTCCTGCGCCCGCCTTCCATTCCTACTTTACGGCACAGACTGAAAGCTCTCAATCCTAACATCAACAGCCTGTCACGTACAACCTGACGTGAGGTAGATGACGTACTACTGACATGACGCATGAGTCAAATAGATAGTGAAGCGGCGATAAGCCTGCCGGCGTAGTTCAGTTGGTTGAACTGCCGCTCGGAGTAAGAATTCCATCACTATCAAAGAAGGTTATAAGCCCCTAAATGGCGTAATTTTTCCTGACTTCTGTGGGTTTTGACACTCCTGCGACGGTCGCACGCAGAAATCCCAGGCATTCAGTAATCGCGAGAGATGCAGAATCCCATCTTCGTCGCATCGACTATCTGTCTACGATGGAAGTCCCTCAGGCCGGCGTGTTTGCTTATCATCGCAATCGGGAGTACACTATGAAGCAGATAGGTATCTTACCTATGTACAGCCCGCAGGGGTGTTTAGCAGAGCGCATTTCTGTGGCGGGAAAGGGCAAGTTTGTGGAAGAGTGAGGGTGTATACTATATTGTGCTTTCATTGTATATATATATATGTATAGATATGCACACACACACAGTTCTCATGTGTGTTTTTTTAGTTTTCTTACACCCCACTGAGGGTTTTATTTTGCTCATAGTAGTTCTTGAGTTTTTGTTTCTTTCTCGGATATTATTATCAAATGATCAGTAATACCTGCATTTTTCTTCTCAGGATAGGTACAAAAAAGTTGCATCCATCACCCAAATATTCTCGGACAGCAAACATTTCCCTGACTATGTTGAACACTTCAAAAAGAAGGACCGATTTGGGAACAAGAAGTATGTTACTTTTGATTCTATTTGAAAGACAATTCTTTGCCGAGTGCATTTATCTAGGAAGCGCCCAAATAGAAAACTATCTTATCAACATAAATTTTAGCGCCGAATTGCACCACGCAGTGGTAAAAGCGTGTAATAGATGTTTGTAAAAATCATTAAAATGACACTGTCACAGTAATGCAATTCCTAAAATAATTTTCAATCTAGTTGATAGATACAGAGGCATAGTCTATAACCGGAAAAGGAGGAAACGTGATGCAACAACCATGGTATTTTTCACAGCCTTTGGGCGTTAAGGCGAACGTCTAGTAATTTTGCTCTCTATACTTCCAATGGGAAAAATTTCGACCCTATTTCTTCGACCAAGAAAGATTTCCCATACATCAAAATGGTCACACTGATAAAAAAACCCCATCCTAACTTAAATTGTATAATCGGTGTTTTTCGCAAAAACCTTACCTGAACTACACTATCTACCAACAAGTAATTGGACACCTGTGATAGCAAAGGAAAACGAAGTTTATTCACACCTTCAATAGTTGGTGGAGCCTCCACGAGCGGCGATTAAAGCTGCGACTCTCCGGGGCATACTCTCAACCAGGTGTTGTACGACGGTTAGCGGTATTTTCTTCCACTCGGGTTGGAAAAGATAGGTCAGTTCCTTCACCGATTTCGGACGGTGGGGGCACCCCTTAAATCGACGCTTCAACTCGTTCCAGAGGTGCTCAATAGGGTTAAGGTTCGGGCTCTGCGCAGGTCAGTCCATTCGATTAACCCCATTGTCACCATACCAAGCCATGGTGGACCTCGCAACATGACAGGTGGCATTGTCATCCTGAAAGCAACATCCAAAATGGTGCAGTAGGTCTTGGCGTTGAGTCTACCAAGAATTGCGACCCAGGGTCCCGTGCCATACAAGGAGAAACATCCCCATAGCATAATTCCACTGCCGCCGAACTTCACAGTTGGCACAATAAATTCCGGCAGACACCTCTCATCTTCCACTTGCAAATAACGTAGGCCACTGTCGATTTTGGGTACTTCAACTAGCTGGATATGTCACGTATTATAACGAAGTAAATTTCTCCGTCATTTTTGGTCTACGCCGGGATTCGAACCCGAGTACGCTTATTCCGGAACAAGCCGCTCTACCAACTGAGCTACGCAGACATGTATTCTGATTCCTATCTGCCTTTATGTCGTGTACGTCCTGCTGGCAGGTACGTCACATCTCCTGGTACGTTACAGTATGGATCGGCCATTTCTGTGATACCCGACGATTACACCTTTCTCGAAATCAGAGAGCTCCGAACTGCGTGGCATCTTGCATGCGACTGGTTGCGTTGTTGTTTCCCACACGATATTTAACGGCGTCGGCCGTGACGTGTATCAGGACCGCAGATATCGTCGATTGCAGGGGTGTCCAATCACTTGTTGGTAGATAGTGTATATTAAGAATTAATAACTTTTCTTCGATGTAGTGGAAAGGAAAAGTGGCGGCACCTGTAAGCAAGTATCATAACCACATCGAAAATCCAGTAGCCAAAGAATTCTCTTTATCAACTAGAGAGTGTGCGAAAACTTTCTTATGTGCTAAATCGTGCAAACTCACATTTTAAAACAAAATAAAATTCTCTCACTCTCAGATGCCGAGCCCGAAGTGCAGTAAATATTATGTAGCTGGAGCCCGTCCGGGCATTGCTTCCGGCTCGGCCTCAGCCCGTCTCAGCACGGATCCACACCCATTCGCAGATTAGCGCGAATAGGCTGAAACAGCAGATGGTTACTTCCAGAAGTATAATGGGCCATGCAGTAAAACTCGGATCGTTACGCAGTGGTTCCAGGTGCACGGAACTTCAAAGTGCTACAATGGCCCACACTTTCCCAAGATCTACCGATTCCGCTCGTCTGAAAGTCTCGTTATAACTCTATAGACGGCTTCAAAACACGCGGTTGGACATCTGAGTAATTTATTGCTTCTGCGGGAAAAACCGGCTTGTGTGAAACGGGCCTTAGAGAGTCATTCGTAACAGAAATCCTCCCCAGCGATCATTCGCCAATTGAAGGACACGTCCTCTTGGCTGAAGATACTCGCAAAACGATATCAGGCCCTCGATGAATCCATACCACATCAATCGAGACTGTTTTGAAGATCAAGAGTAGTCCAGCACATTATCAGTTTGGTGTTCCTAATAATTTTCCACTTCAGTGCATAGCAGTCTCCAGATTCATAGAAATCCGTTTTTTGAACTGTATAAGAAAATAATGCTTTAGAACTGCTATTATGAGGTGAAAAAGTTTTTCATGAAAGCAGCAGAAAGTTTTGAAAATTATTTCTGTGGCATCTACATTTGCCACTCAACTATTACTTTTGTAAATACAGTGAAACCCCCATTAACGGACACCTCCAAACAACGGCAACCTCCGAGCAACAGCAAGTTTTGATTGGTACAGGACATCTGCCGTAGGATTAACATTAACGATAACCTCCGAGCAACAGAAAATTTCAACAGCGGCCAATGGACACCCTAATCAGTCCTAAAAGATGCTTAACGGACATCTTGTCCTTTAAGATATTACGGAGTTCTTTCGGTACTTCGGGAAGAGGGATAATATAGGGACAAATAATATTATTGCTAAAGGAAGAGGACGAGTTGAATTACGGCAGGTACAGGGGTGTGGTTAGGTGAAAAGAAAGGAGTCAAAGTTCAGTTCTACATAAGGCGAGCTATGTATTTTTCAGTCGTCACCTGGGAGCGAAGAGGGAGGGAGTTTGCTGGTGCGCGAAATATTTTCTGTTGGCGGCGGTATATCCTTGTTTGGTCCTTGTGGGTTCTGTTTTTATTTTTCGGCGTGCGGTCAGTTAACTGTTTAGTTCAACTTCACAACATTTTCTTCTATTTCTTTTTCTTTTCCATAGCTTGCTATTCTAAGGAAAAGTTTAAGAGTCTTAACCTCTTAAATGAGTAAATTGTGGGTTGTCTACACCAAAGCAATACCAAAACAAATATAAAACAATCCGTATTTATTGGTGTAGGGGAAAAAATATAATCTTCCCGCAAGCTTTCCCCGTTAACGGACTGTTTCTTCAGGGTGGTTACAAAGGAAAACAGAATCAAACTAATAGATGAACACGCATACACATAAATAAATATGATGTGTAGAACACCACGCTCGCGCATGCCAAACACGCGGGTAACAACAGAAATGCTATACAGTATATGATTAAAACGTAATAAATCGATAGTGTATACAGGATCATTGCATCCTATTTATTATGCCAAGCAGATGGCTTCACGCCACAGGGAGCTCAATTGAGATTCCTGCGTTGCACACATTATGACGTGTCAATATCTCAATAGTTTCTCTAATTGCTGCCGTTCTGGCATCTCCCTATGGAGCAATCTTGCGGATTGCGGTTGCGCTCACTGAATAGCTACTTCGCTGGCAAGCGCTGTGGTAAGTTTGTTTTGCTTCACGTCCCTTTTTGTGTTCCGCCATTCTCACACTAAAGGACCTTTCAGTGAGTCCCACATAATGTTTCGTGGACGAGTCCGGGGACTGTAGTGGAAGGCTTTAGATACCTGCGTCCGTAATTCTTGTGGAGTCACTTCTTTCGGTGCTGAGTATGGCCGCCATTAATTTAGGTGATTTCAAACCTACACCCAGACCTCTCCTTCGAAATAATAATACATTAACGTTTTGATCATATGTCATATACTGTAGCATTTCTGTTGTTACCCGCGTGTTTGGCATGCACGAGCGTGGTGTTCTACGTATCATATTTATTTAATTATGTGGATGCGTATTCATCTATTAGTTTGATTCTGTTTTCCTTTGCAACCGCCTGAAGGAGCCGTCCGTTGACGGGGAAAGCTTGCGGGAGGATTATAAATACGGATTGTTTTACATTTGTTTTGGTATTAACCGCTTAGCTTGCTGTTTCTAAGGGAAAGTTTAAGACAACGGGGATGGCCTCTGATCATTCTTCCGAAAAGGCTCCGGGTTCGAGTCCCGGTGAGGCATGGATGTTGTATTTGTCTTACGGCACTGGCTCTCTCCCTTCCCTGGAAATTAGGGACGGGCGACTGCTTATAGCTCATTGAGTTGCTCACGGTGATCGTTAAAACTTCAACCAAAAAAAAAAAAAGAAAAAAAAAGAAAGACAACGGGTCAAGACACCACTTTCCTAAAATCCCCCACACCATAACTTTTACTGTAATTTGGATTTTTATTCAGCATTCTGCATTTGGAGAAAGCTGTGAAGTAGTTTTCTTTCTAAAATCCCCCACACCGTAACTTTAATTGTAATTTGGATTTTTATTCAGCATTCTGCACTTGGAGAAAGCTGTGAAGCTGTTTTCTTTCTAAAATCCCCCACACCGTAACTTTAATTGTTATTTGGATTTTTATTCAGCGTTCTGCACTTGGAGAAAGCTGTGAAGCTGTTTTCTTTCTAAAATCCCCCACACCGTAACTTTAATTGTTATTTGGATTTTTATTCAGCGTTCTGCATTTGGAGAAAGCTGTGAAGCTGTTTTCTTTCTAAAATCCCCCACACCATAACTTTAATTGTTATTTGGATTTTTATTCAGCATTCTGCATTTGGAGAAAGCTGTGAAGTAGTTTTCTTTCTAAAATCCCCCACACCATAACTTTAATTGTTATTTGGATTTTTATTCAGCATTCTGCATTTGGAGAAAGCTGTGAAGTAGTTTTCTTTCATAAATCCCCCACACCATAACTTTAATTGTTAATTGGATTTTTATTCAGCATTCTGCACTTGGAGAAAGCTGTGAAGTAGTTTTCTTTCATAAATCCCCCACACCATAACTTTAATTGTTATTTGGATTTTTATTCAGCATTCTGCACTTGGAGAAAGCTGTAAAGCTGTTTTCTTTCTAAAATCCCCCACACCATAACTTTAATTGTTATTTGGATTTTTATTCAGCATTCTGCATTTGGAGAAAGCTGTGAAGCTGTTTTCTTTCTAAAATCCCCCACACCATAACTTTAATTGTTATTGGGATTTTTATTCAGCATTCTGCATTTGGAGAAAGCTGTGAAGCTGTTTTCTTTCTAAAATCCCCCACACCATAACTTTAATTGTTATTTGGATTTTTATTCAGCATTCTGCATTTGGAGAAAGCTGTGAAGCTGTTTTCTTTCTAAAATCCCCCACACCATAACTTTAATTGTTATTTGGATTTTTATTCAGCATTCTGCATTTGGAGAAAGCTGTGAAGCTGTTTTCTTTCTAAAATCCCCCACACCATAACTTTAATTGTTATTTGGATTTTTATTCAGCATTCTGCATTTGGAGAAAGCTGTGAAGCTGTTTTCTTTGTGCGCAAGCTTTGTGCAATTAATCTCCTTTTGTACCAAAGCAACGGACTCCTTTTGTACAAACCTAAGTCTAACTCCGAACAATGGCACCTTCTAACAACGGTCACTTTTCCCCTGTCGGAGCAGTGTAATAAAAAATGCTGAAACTTTCATCCACGAAATTATTTTTACGCTAATTTAACAAGTATGATTTGTATCCAGACCTCCCCCACCGACACTACCACCACCACCTCCGATTTTAACAATTTTTTGGGGCATAGGAAGTAACTAAAATTCGTGATATGGTATCGATGTGTCTATTCATTTATATGTACATACTGTGTCTATGCATTAGAAAGATTGCTTCATCTTAAACTATGAAATCTATGATCTACACATTTTGTCATTATTTTGGCGCAGAATCTTGAATCTAGGTGATGCAAACGCACATGGCTTTCTATCCCAATGCAGTAAAATCTTTGAACAAATACATCTTGGGATTTCAACATTTGTCCGTTATTTGTAGGTGTCCGCTATTCGGGAGGTTAGCTTCAGACCTCAACTAGCTGAGAACACAAAAATCTTTATGCTAATACGTACGTATACAGTATATACTAGGGGTGTGCAAAAGTTTCCACCGTTTTAAGGAGAAAGGAGACAGGAACAATCAGGAAATCAGTTCACATTTATTTAACGAAATATTGGCCGTTTGCAAAAATGACCTTTTGCCATTTTTCAGGCAACAAATTAATGCACTTGTGATAGAAGGACTCGGGTTTTGAGCTGAACGCAGTAGCGAAATTTTCAACCTTTGGAACTGTGGTGAACTGCTATTGGGCTAAGGAATGTTGCATAGGGCGAATTAGATGAAAGTCTGAGGGTGCAATGTCCGGGTAGTAAGCTGGCTGCGGTAAAACCTCCCAGTGTAATTGTTCAAGGGTTCATTTCGTGGTCGCACCGACATGTGGTCTGGTATTATCGTGTAACAGGATGACTGGGCGGCGTCCTTTACCTGTCCATGGGCGTTTTTGCTCGATTGCGGCGTTCCGTTTCATCAACTGGTCGCTATATCGTTGTGCAGTTATTGTTTCGCCAGCTTTCAAAAGTTCGAAGTACAGCACTACATGCATATCTCACCACACACACAACAGCACCTTTTTTTCCCGTGGATATCCTGTTTTGCAGTGTATGTTGATGTATGTCCTGGGTAGACCCAGGATCGCTTGCGTACGGGGTTGTTGCAATAGACCCAGTTTTCATCCCCGGTTACAGCCTTCCACAAGAAATTCTTCCCTTGAAACCTCTTCAGCAACGACATGCAGATGCCCAATCGTTGACCGATCGTACGCTCCGTTAAAATATGCGGAACCCACTCATCAATCTTCTGGATCTTTCCCAAGCCCTGCAGACGCCGTACCACCGTCGATTGAGCCACTTTCAAACGTTTCGCCAGTTTGCGTGGTCGATTGTGTGGCATCCTCTTGCAACATCGATTCCAGCTCCTCGTCTGCGAGTTCCTGCGGTCTACCTGCTCGTGGCTTAATTGTCTTCCAAGCTTATATCACCTTTCTTAAACCTGGCAAACCATTCTCGACACCTCCGCTCACCCATAACCGTTTCGCCATTCGCCTGACATATTGAACCGTATGCTTCACTCGCACTTTTCCCTAAGTTAAGCATGAATAACAAACAATGCCGCAAATGAACTTTATCGAACGCCTTACTTGGGTGCATTCTTCAAACTGACAACACGGGTCGCCAGCAGGTTAGACCCCTACAGCGCCTTCTAGCGGGGGCGGCGGGAACTTTTGCATATCCCTAATAATTAAGATTATGGCTTTGACAAAGGGTTTAATTTTTACTCTTTGTTTTACAGTGGGAAACAATACAATATGTGTGGACACATACACTATGTGTACAGTATTTTCGTTTTAAAATACAATACATACAATGCAATACACACATACGCAACAACTAAATATGTTACACCCCGAATTTAAAAAATATATATACGTACTTAATTATCGTCATTTAATTAAATCACTCATAAATTTTCACAGCACACTTCTCCATTGTTTCCTCATCTAGGCATAAAAAGTAGTTAGCCATTGTATCATCAATAAAATTGTCGTCCACGTCTTTTTGTTCGCACGCTAAATAAAACCCAACTTTTTAACGTTTGGGATTTTGAAACACCTAGGTTTTGAAGACAAAAAGAGGTGTTCCAAATTCTCTTAACGCTAGCTGATAGCCCGTGCCAGAAAGGGGGAAAAAGCTGTGACTGAAATGTTTATTACACGAATCGTATATTAGAAGATTGGTTGCACGACATCGCCGTTGTCGTTCTCTGTTCAAGCGATATTTTCTTTCAGCTTTATTTTCTTCCAAAATCTTGTACTACAAAGAAAAAAATCCACGTAACCAATTTTTTTAAGTAAATTTCCATCAGTGATCAAAACCACGCCTGCAGTTACTTTCTTACAATTTTACTGTTCCTTTTTATGAAATAAAGTAACGCTGATTCCTTTTTATGAATTTCTTTTTATGAAACAAAATAACGCTGATTCCTTTTTATGAAATTATTCTGCAATTTTATTCCTTTCTAAGAAATTACTCTGCAATTTTATTCCTTTTTATGAAATTACTCTGCAATACAAAGAAAATGAAACAAACCACGACATAACAACTACGTAACAGAACGAACGTCCCAGACAGTTTTTCGAGCAGTGCGTGTTGCCACAAATTAAATCGTTTGTCTTACTAACTTCATTTTATTTTCCAGTATTTCTCCTTGGTTTTACGCATCGTGCGATAGCGGTGAGCTCAGTTCCTATTTCAGCCACCAGATAAAAGCAGATGGCGTTGCGAGTACTGAATGACGTCAAAGCGTTATGGACAGACGTATCCTATTATAATAGGTTTTATGTTGCAGTATAACAGTGCAAGTCGCTCCTTCGATCTTTTTCCATCGCTGCATTCCCTTCTCTTTAGGCACATTGCTTTATTAGGCATAATTCTGGAGAATAGTCCAGCTTCGTTAGTGTTGGTGGTCATTTGATGCTCTGACCTCGGCTTGTCTTCGAGACTGGTGCCCCTAGCATTGAAACGCCGGAAGCATTTTCGTCCAGTGCTACAGTCCACTGTTTCCCCGCCTTCGACTGCACAAATGTCTCTCGCTGATACAGCCCTGGTTTACCCCTTATTCCAATAATGGGGTAGGAGCACCCGCACGGCCGTTTATCGACCTCTATCCTCATGCTCACCTGATAACAAAATGTGGCTCCGTGCCAAATGCACGTCATCGTGGAACCCAGTCATCGCAGGTGCGCGTTTCGCAGAGGAATAGGGGCTCAAAATTATGTGTATCCCCAAACAGAACAAACTTTTGACTCACCCTGATAATGTTTTATTTTTTGTTTTCCAATCGCTATTATACACTATATTATCAAAAGTATTCGGATACCACAATACTTTAGGGCAAATGGCTTAATTGTCGCAATTAGTAGTTAGTTGATCCACCTTTTTCTGTATGACAGCGGCAACACGTTGAGGCATTCTATCAACCAGAGTTGGGCAAAATCGTAATTGAATTAATCGGTAATGCATTACAGCGTAATGGTAATGGGAACAAGAACTTAGCTTTACCATTACATGGTAATGGTGAACTGGTCATTAGAATTACATGGTAATTGAATGACTTGTAGCAGTTACCCATTATAATCGTAATGGTTAACTGTATGTTGGTAATTAACCAATAACTTATGGGTAACAATACAACGTAAATAAACCAGCAACTAGTACACCCTTACACGTTGTGTAGGTTATTTGACAATTGTTCCACTCCTGGGACCTCAAATGCGTGTATGTAGGTATTGGAGATTGTACGTATATGACATGAGTATACTTGCCCCGTCTTCGCCGCAAGTAAAGTGATTTGAACGTAATACATATGAAGTAAGTACGAATGGGATATTTATTTCGGTTAGAGAATAGTACAAAAATGAAAAATAGATCAATGCCGTTGCATGTGATCTTAGTTTTCAACAAAGAACAATTCACTGAAGCACACAAAAAAAAAACTGTCAGGGAATAGCAAATATTGCATTAAACGCCAATGGAAACCACTCTGAGACACTGCATCACTTGAAATGGAAGAAATGAAAGTCTGATTGCTACAAAATATGGCAACCACAAAGTGAACTACGAGTACAACAGAAAGAATGAGCAACTAGATCATCACAAAGTAAAGAAATGACAAATCCTCATGGTAAAGTAGAAGTAGAATATCTAGGTGTTTTGTCACAAAACAAGGTAGGATTTTCCTATTCCCTGGTTTGTTTGTGGTATTTTTCTTCATACGTAAGGTTTGCTTTTAAAACAACCCTCTTTTCAAACACTTCATCCGAAAGTCTATTAGCTTTGCAGTAATTGGTAATAATAGTGTATGAGAACAACCGTTCGACGGGCGCTGAGGAAAGCAGAGGTATATTATACTGCACAAACAGATGTTTTACCTCTTTTTAAATATGTAACACAAGTAATTCTCCTGATTCTTCGAGGCTGAAATTTGCATAGATGAGTTCAGCTTTCCTTGTTGGATGTCTGTTTTCACTATCATCTACAGAATTGGAATCAATATAGAAAAAATCATCTTTGACTTGACGACCGGTAGAAGGTGCATGTAATTATTACACTGGAGAGCAATTGAATTAGAGATACCTGTCTAGTAACGTGCAGCACCACCTTTCGCCCTAATGACGGCGGCGATTCGTCTCGGCATGGACTCAACAAGACACCGGAAACGTTGGGAAGCCATACGGATCCACGACTCCTGAACAAGCTCCCACAGTTCACGAAGATTTGATGTAGGGAGGTCAGAGCCTCGAACATCTCTCTCGATGGCATCCCAGATGTGCTCGATGGGATTGAGGTCAAGTGACCTAGCTGGCCAAGGAAGCGAGGTCACGTCGGTGGAGTGTTCATTCAACCATTCGGATACAATTTGGGAGCGATGGCATGGTGCATTGTCTTGTTGCAAGATGAGGTCCTCAGTGGAATGTTGAAGACGCACAAACGGGAGCAAATGGTCATCCAAGATATCCCGGTAACGTTGACCTGTGAGGGACGATGTCACACGTACCAGGGGTCCCATTTCAGTCCACATAAACAGTCCCCAGACGAGAATGCCACCCCCACCAGCTTGAAGAGTATCTTGCTGGCAAGAAGGATCCATCGCTTCATGTGGTTTGCGCCATACTCGTATCCTGCCATCCGCATGTACCAACGTGAATCTCGACTCATCAGTCCAGGCAACATTTTTCCACATGTCTAGGGTCCTATGGCGATGTTCTCGCGCCCATGCTAATCTTTGCTCCCTGTGATGTGCGGTCAGCAGCGGTACCCTTGTGGGACGATGACTTCTGTACCCCATAGCGGATGGTTCTGGATGGTGTGGCTACTTACACGCTTTTGTGCACCAGCGTTAATTTGCCGAGTGATTTCGTGCACTGTGGCCCTTCTATCTGCTGTTACAATGCGAGCTAGCCGACGATGAACCTTCTCATCCACACGCTGTTGTCCTCGGCAGTTGGCCCTTGCATGGATGGCTTTACCGGAGTCGATGCACTCACGGTGCACCCGTGACACAGTGACTCGTAAAAATCCCAGTGCATGCACGACTTCCGAGATCAAGTGACCCATTCGTCGGGCCCCGAGAATTTGCCCACGATCAAATGCGCTTAGATCCTTCGTCTTACCCATACTGCGTCCGTCTCTTACTGACTTCCGTCGCATCACTCCTTATATTGTCGGATCGCTGCATACGTCATGTCGTTTCCGTTTACAGGGCCACCCACAGCGCCACATTTGCATAACGCCAGCTGTCTCTAATTCAATTGCTCTTCAGTGTGTTTGAAAATTGTGTAATTTCATTACCAAATAATTCCATTGCGTTTGAATGGCATTAATAAATAATTGAATTATATCCTCTTCATTGTAATGCATTACAGATTAATTCCATTACCTTGGGCAAACCATACTTAGGATTACCTTGTAATGCATTACCTGTAACTGCATTACGTTATAATGCATTACACGTTAATTGTAATCTGTACTTGCATTACTTTGTAATGCATTCCTGAGAAACTCTGCTATCAACCAATTTCCGGTAGGTCTCGACTGGAATGACTCACCATTCGTTCTGCAAAACTTCTGCCAGAGTGGAGAGCGAAGACGGTTGTTGCGGTCGATTTCGTATACGTCACTCTAGTTCATCCAATAGGTGTTCTATGGGATTAAGATTAGAATTCTGAGCAGCCAATCAAACAATTCCATCTCATTTTCAAGAAACCAGTCCTGCTTATGCCGTGCAGTGTGGCAGGGAGATCCATCGTGTTGAAAGAGACAACAGTCATTTCCATAACACTGCCACATTGTTGATAGGGAAGAATTATCCAGAACTTCGAGGTACACTTCAAAGTTCATGGTTTGTGGTATAATAACCAACGGGCCGCGCCCCATTCACGAAGATCAACTCCATACCATGATAGAGCCTCCACCAAACTTAACAGTTGGAAGAACAGAGTCCAACGAAAATCGTTCTCCGGGCAGTCGCCAAATCCAAAAACGCCCATCAGATTGGAAGAGTGAAAAGTGTGACTCATCACTCCAAAGAACAGCTTTCCAGTCTGCCACAGTTGAGGAACGACGGGAGACACACCACTCCAAACGGCGTTTCTCAGTCACGGTTCATTATTGCCCTTTTACCCCGTGTGCCTTCTCCCGTTCTGCCTTATATTTGGGTCATTAGCGGTTGTAAAATAGGGAGACGAAATTTCAGGCCTAGAGGAAGTCCCGCTTTGCGTTTCCCGCGGTGCCTTATATTGCTGCCATAAAAAGGGTGAAACTTTACCTGCTAGAAAGGAGAAGTATACCTTTTAAGGGGGAATTACCTGGTTTCTTTGAGAGCAGTTTGAGGTGTGGGAATCTGTTTTAGAATTGTTCCCGCTCATACGCTTTAAGTATTTATCCAATTTCAGCCATTTTGAACACATTGCTTCGATATTGACAATTTTTTCGTATCGAATTTTTACCCTAAGGACAAACTAAAATTTCGATGGAATTGAAGGCGTTTGGTGCCGATATCATTCTACAGGTATGTTCAGCTAAGCGGATATAATTTTCTAGGGCCTTCAAAACATCTTCGATTCCATGTGGCATGAATTCAACTAGGTGCTTATTTCATTCTACAAGTGTGTTCAGCTAAACGGATGTAATGCTGTGGGCATTCAAAGCATCCATGCCGCCCCGATGGGGCAGTGGTCTAAGCGATGGCTTCTGATTATTCGTCTGAAAGGGGTCTGGGTTCGAATTCTGGTGAGGAATGGATGTTTTGGTTGTCTTACGGCACTGGCTCTCTCCCTTCCCTGGAACCAGTGACCCTAAGTTAGGGACGGACGACTGCCCATTGAGTTGCTCACGGTGGTTCTCAAACCTCCAATAAAAAAAAAAATATTCATGATTCGATGTGGCATGGATTCAATGAGCAGCGGATATCATTCTACAGGTATGTTCAGCTAAATGGATGTAATGCTCTAGGCCTCCAAAACATCCTCGATTCGATGTGGCATGGATTCAACTAGGTGCATTTTAGGTGTGTCATTCTACAGGTAGAGCATGTTCAGAAAAACGGATGTAAAGCTCTAGGCCTCTAGGCCTTCAAAATATCCCGATTCAATGTGGCATGAATTCAACTAGGTGCTTAAATTCAACTAGTTACCACAGGTATGTTCAGCTAAATGGATGTAATGCTTTAGGCCTCCAAAATATCCTCGATTCAATGTGGCATGGATTCAACTAGGTGCATTTTAGGTGTGTCATTCTACAGGTACAGTATTTTCAGCTAAATGGATGTAATGCTCTAGGCCTCCAAAACATCCTCGATTCGATGTGGCATGGATTCAAATAGGTGCATTTTAGGTGTGTCATTCTACAGGTACAGTATGTTCAGATAAACGGATGTAAAGCTCTAGGCCTTCAAAATATCACCGATTCAATGTGGCATGAATTCAACTAGGTGCTTATATTCAACTAGGTACCACAGGTATGTTCAGCTAAATGGACGTAATGCTTTAGGCCTCCAAAACATCCTCGATTCGATTTGGCATGGATTCAACTAGGTGCATTTTAGGTGTGTCATTCTACAGGTACAGTATTTTCAGCTAAATGGATGTAATGCTCTAGGCCTCCAAAACATCCTCGATTCGATGTGGCATAGATTCAACTAGGTGCATTTTAGGTGTGTCATTCTACAGGTACAGTATTTTCAGCTAAATGGATGTAATGCTCTAGGCCTCCAAAACATCCTCGATTCGATGTGGCATGGATTCAAATAGGTGCATTTTAGGTGTGTCATTCTACAGGTACAGTATGTTCAGATAAACGGATGTAAAGCTCTAGGCCTTCAAAATATCACCGATTCAATGTGGTAGGGAATTCAACTAGGTGCTTATATTCAACTAGGTACCACAGGTATGTTCAGCTAAATGGACGTAATGCTTTAGGCCTCCAAAACATCCTCGATTCGATTTGGCATGGATTCAACTAGGTGCATTTTAGGTGTGTCATTCTACAGGTACAGTATTTTCAGCTAAATGGATGTAATGCTCTAGGCCTCCAAAACATCCTCGATTCGATGTGGCATAGATTCAACTAGGTGCATTTTAGGTGTGTCATTCTACAGGTACAGTATGTTCAGATAAACGGATGTAAAGCTCTAGGCCTTCAAAATATCACCGATTCAATGTGGTAGGGAATTCAACTAGGTGCTTATATTCAACTAGGTACCACAGGTATGTTCAGCTAAATGGATGTAATGCTTTAGGCCTCCAAAACATCCTCGATTCGATGTGGCATGGATTCAACTAGGTGCATTTTAGGTGTGTCATTCTACAGGTACAGTATGTTCAGATAAACGAATGTAAAGCTCTAGGCCTTCAAAACATCCCCGATTTGATGTGGCATGAATTCAACTAGGTGCTGATATTCAACTAGGTACTACAGGTATGTTCAGCGAAATGGATGTAATGCTTTATAGGCCTCCAAAACACCCTCGATACGATGTGGCATGGATTCAACTAGGTGCTGATATCATTCTGCAGGTATGTTCAGCTAAGCGGATGTAATGCTCTAGGCCTCCAAAACATCCTCCATTCGATGTGGCATGGATTCATCTAGGTGCTGATATCATTCTACAAGTATGTTCAGCTAAGCGGATGTATTGCTCTAGGCCTCCAAAACATCCTCGATTCGATGTGGCATGGATTCAACTAGACGCATTTTGGGTGTGTCATTCTAAAAATTCAGATAAACGGATGTAAAGCTCTAGGCCTTCAAAACATCCTCGATTCGATGTGGCATGGATTCAACTAGGTGCTGATGTCGTTCGACAGGTATGTTCAGCCAAGTGAATGTAAAACGTGATGGCGATCGTCAATTGCAGAATGTTCGGTGGAGGGGGATCTCTATTACGAATGAATTTCAATTTCATCCCACATGTGTTCAATAGGGTTACGTTCTGGGGACTTTGAAGGCCATTTGAGCTCCGTGTTGCTCCTGGCGTGTCGTCTCGCTCCCGTGCGTGTCATTTCCATAAAAATGTATTTTCGTCCCATTTCCGTACACAAGTGTGATGGTCCGTAAGCAGTGAGGAACGAGTGAGGACAGACAGAGGATCAGGGGTGTACTGAGTAATCTAGTGACATTTCCGTGCACAGATGTAATGGTCCGTAAGCAGTGAGGTTCGCGTGAAGAAAGAGAAAGGATCAGGAGTGTACTGAGAGTCTCCGCATCTCACCTTCCCACTGCGGGAGGGTTCACGGCTATAAGATCCTCTGGCTTGGAGAAAAAGATTTTACAAACTTTTTTGAGGAAACTTCATGAGAAACTGGTTAAAGGATTAGCCCGGAATTTTCGATGGCAGCTTTGAACAAAATATTAAAAAGGAAAGCAATTTTTTTTTCGCGGTTTTGAAATTAAACATCTGCGAGAAATGCTGAAGACCATAAAGATGGCATTAATGGGCAGTCTGTTTGCCCTTCAGTTTTTTTTTATTGGAGGTTAACGACCACCGTGAGCAACTCAATAGGCTATAAGCAGTCACCCGTCCCTAATTTAGGGTCACTGGTTCCAGGAAAGGGAGCTAGCCAGTGCACAACATCCATGCCGCACCAGGATTCGAACCAGGACCCCTTTCGGACGAATGATCAGAAGCCATCGTTTAGACCACTGCGTCACCGGGGTGGCTCAGTTTTTATTGCTGTTTCGGCTTACTCTACTACGAGCGCCTATTGGTTGACGGAAGCAATGAAAGGTGATCTCTGTGACGTCGGAGGTATTCGGACAGGGGATCAGCATTTACTTTCTCCCTTAGCATTCGCCACATCACATACTCGGCATGGTGTAACTGTGAAGAAATGACACTAACAGATCTGCTATGTACAGAAATGGGACAAAATTCCTTTTGTACGGAAATGGCACGTACGGAAGTGGGTGACAATCGTTCCTGGAACTAGAGGTCTGCTCGGGCCTGATTTGGTGAGCCCGGCCTGGCCCAAGCCCGTGCGTTTAAGGCCCAGCCCTGCCCGTGATGTGCCATTCGGTATTATTTTGTCTTTTTATTGTATTTTATTAAAATGTGAAAATTTAATAATGAAATGAGATATTATTGAAAATATTTAGTTGAATGTAAGCCTTAAAATATTAACTAAATTTTTGAAAAAGGAGAAAAAGGAAGACTAAGCGCGTTCAAAATCTCCCTTTCTCTGAATTACAAAAGTCAATCCCTATACAGATTAGGGATAGGAGAAAAATCAATGTCTTCCCACTCTCTCATACAAACACACACATTCACACCCCACCCCACTGCAGACGCCCTCCGTCCCCCACTCAACAAAACACATACACTCCCTCGGGGTCGAATCTTTTTGTTATCAACAAGCCCCAAAATGGATTTACCATCTTAATACCTGCAGATTGGTAAAAACACTGTGAGTGCTTCTCCTTGCTTTCCTGATTACGTCCTGGACTATGTCATGGAAGTAAGTAAAGCCAGCGAAACAGTTAAATACACCAGGAAATCGAGGAACGCCGCCCCGGTGGCGCAGTGGTCTAAGGCGCTGGCCTCTGATCATTCGCCCGTCAGGGGTCTGGGTTCGAATCCTGGTGAGGCATGGATGTTGTGTTTGTCTTACGGCACTGGCTCTCTCCCTTCCCTGGAACCAGTGACCCTAAATTAGGGACGGGCGACTGCTTATAGCCCATTGAGTTGCTCACGGTGGTCGTTAAACCTCCAATCAAAAAAAAAAAAAAAAAAAAAGAAATCGAGGAACACAACTTTTTCCTTTCGTTACCATTGCGATAAAAAAGAATGGGTCAACTTGGCCTGTGCCGGTCGTAAATGTCTGGGGAAAAGGCCGGCCCTGCCCTTTGCTTTGTTTTCTGAACTAAAAAAGGCCTCGGGCTTGGCGGGACATCCAGGCTCGTGCAGACCTCTACCTGGAACCACTGTGTGAAAACCCAAGCCTTGTGACACGGCAGATTATCCTCTGGAAGTAGCCCGTTGCATCAGGAGACGCCATGCACGTGTACGGGTGTGCTTGGTTTAACCCCAGACCATTACAGAGCCTCTACCAGCTTGTAGAGTTAACACTAGGCAACTGGAATCCATCAATCTGTGCCGTTGATGCCATATTCTGGCATGTCCATTGGAGTGTATTAAGCTTGATGCATCGGACCAGGAGACGTTTTTTCAGTAATCAAAGGTCTACGTTTGGTGCTTCCATGCCCACTACAGACGAATTTGTGGATGTTTAGCAGAAACTCTCCTCCCCATTCCGCCGTTGAACGTGCGGTTACCTGTCACAACGGAATCTGTATCTGAACAATTTTCTGCAGCTGCCTTGGTTCTCGAACATTGATTAGTCGTTTTCACTACCCAGGAAGACCGCTGACTGCTTGTTTTGTTGTTTGTTCACTACCCATTGTGTACCCTCAATACAGTTGTTTTTGCTTTGCCGAGAAGGTCTGCCGTTTCGGAGATGCTTGCACCGTCCCAAATAACGCCCACTATCTCCTTTCAAAGTCAGTTGTCATAGTTGCGTACGTAAGTGAGGATGGCACGTATCTCATTGCTCTTGGGTGTTAATAATTTGCTGCTTCAGCGTATAGTCCCGTTTAAACAGAGTTTCAGTGGGCATGTTTCTTCTGTATTTTGCTTCTTTAGTCCCGATAATTAATTAAATTTCATGTTTAGTATTGATCATCGTAGAATTAGCTCTTAACTAGCTAGTGATTTTATACTGTTGAAAAGGTCTCTCCTTCTTCGCATTGTGTTGCTCTATTTGTTGCAATCATAGCGACATGCATCATACAGCCTTACTACGTAGCTTGTCCCAAAATAACTGAGAATGTTTTTATAAAAACTGTGCAATGCTGTAGTACCCATTGTGACGTATATTCTAAATTAACTTTCCTTTTTTAGTTTCTTTCCCTATGTAAATCTTGAGTTTATTCTCAGTATTCTTCACGCTTAACGAAATATCTTTTCTCTCAAACGAATACGTTTGGCAACACAATTGAGGTTGAATGCACGTGACGTATGCCTGTTATAAGATAAGAGCAAGAGATAAAAAGGACGACTGATCTGTTGTAAGAGAGCGATTATTAACAGCGATTATAGAGAGCGAGTATTGCGAGCGAATATTGAGAGCGTTGTACCGTCGAGAGAGTTGTATGAGAACGTTGTATTATGAATTGATGAATATTGAAAAGAGTGGTGTGATAAATGTGTGGAGAGTGTCGTGCATTCCATCGTGAATAAAGGACATTTTCCGTAAGTTCACTTCTGTTTACATATTTCGTCTGGCCGTTAAGGTTTCTTTTATTTATGGAACTATTTTCTTGTGTATTGACATGTTAAAACAGCGTAGAAGTCGAAGAGACTTTTACGCCACACCATAGCAACCGGTCACACCTGTTTATTACGCATGCGTCATTGGTAGTGCGCAGTTTAATAAGCGTTGTTTCGTGAAGCCCTAACAAGTATTTTCTCGCTGTGATTTTTCGAAAAACATGGACGCAGAAAAAAAAAAGCAAAGATGCGCCATTAAATTTTGCAGAAGCCTGTCGGAGAGACTTTCTGTCTTATGCAAGAGGCTTAAAAAGATGAATGTCTAGGAAAATCGACAATTTATAGATGGCATAAAAAATACACTGGCGTGCAAAAATTAAGGACGATACGGTTTTTCGAATGTAACGTCGTGCAGAAGTGCTTCACATCGACTCGAATCATACCATAAGATCCCCAAGATGTAAGAATATGGGACAAGTGAGCAAAACTGTCCAAACAAGGAATCCAAAGGATACAAAGACACTTTATTGAAAAGATAGCTTCGTGCACAACTGGAAAGAAGATAGAAACGTCCATGTGACAGGCGGCTTCCAAGAAAAATTCAGTCTTTAGTAGGGGATATGATCAGCCCTGACTGCGTTGCATGATTTACAACGTCTGTCCATGCTGAAGACGAGGTTGTCAATGAGCTGTTGAGACATCGCGGCCCATTCCTCTTGTAGCGCCAATCGCAGCTGCGGAATCGTTACTGGCGGCTGGTGACGTGCTACCAAGCGTCTCCCGTGAAGGTCCTACACGTGTTCGATTGGATTTAGGTCCGGGGACCTTGCGGACCAATCCATGCGTTGAATGTCTTCACTCTCCAACAGTTCTTCGACAGCCACTGTACGATTAGGTGTAGCGTTGTCGTCCGTGAAGAGGAACTCAGGACCCACAGCAACTCTAAACAGACGCACGTGAGGCAGGAGAACCTCGATACAATAGCGGACACCAGCTACTGAACGTCCTTGGAAGATGTGGAGGTTAGTACGGCTACCAAGCATGATACCGCCCCAAACGAGAACTCCGCCACCTCCAAACCGGTCCCTTTCGATGATGTTGGAGGTGTGATTGCGTGTGCCTTGCTCTCTCTTGATGTGTATACGTCCAGAATCGCTCGTCAGACTAAATCGGCTCTCATCCGTAAAGAGAACTCGACCCCATTGCTGATGTGTCCAGTTCTTGCGTTCCTGGCACCACAGAAACCGCCGTCTCCGATGAGCAGACGTTAATGGCACACACCGTACTGGTCGTCGTGCAAATAGACCACCTTTGTGCAGCCTCCTGGCCACGGTGAAACGCGATAACGGAAGTCCACTTGTCTGTTGCATGTGCCTTGCGATTTCTCCCGCTGTCTGCCGTCTGTCTCTTCTCACCTGTAGGACAATATACCGGTCGTCCGCCGCCGTGGTTGCTTGTGGACGACCACTGCTAAACTCTCGGACAGCTGCTCCTGTCGTTTGAAATGCTCTCCAAGCTCGTGAAACGATGCTGTGAGCGATCCCGAACTCCTAGGCCACACTAGTCACACTTCGACCTTCTTCCAATTTCCCAATGACGCGCCCTCGGGTTAAGTCATCCAGATGTCGTCTACTAGATTGCCTGTTGGCCATATCATACGGTGGCAGCAACTCGACGTCGTTCAAACCGATGTACACCGTGCAATGGCTTTCACCGAGTTGCTGAGAGTACACCGCCCGTGTGCTTTATACCCTTCCGACACCCCCCTACGTCATGCTGCATATATGCGCATGCCCTACCGTACCGGACCCTAGTCTATCTCCTGAGTGGTCTTTCGGTCCGGTCTGCCTGCTCGTTCCGCTCTTATGCTAATTTCTCATCTTCGTCCTTAATTTTTGCACACCAGTGTATATGGATGGTCGTGAGTCAGCGGCTTTAATCGCGCGTAAGGGAAGACCTTCAACGAGTGTTACAGAGGTAAAAATCAATACAATAGGTGTTATTATATGGGAAGACAGACACCTATCAATTAGAGATATCGAAGATATAGTTCACATTTCAAAATCATCAATTCTCAGAATTTTAACCAAGCATTTGGGGAAGAAACGAGTTTGTTCAACTTTGGTTTCCCATTTTTTTTCCATGTATAGCCCAATGGAAGGCCACACATGGTTAGTCCTGTCGTTTCTTATTTTCAGAAAATTAATATTAAGTTGATGCCCAACCTGCATATAGTCCAAACTTGTCATCGTGTGACTTCTAGTTGTTCTACATTTGAAAAAAGACATTACGGGGACGTCAATTTGAGACCGATCAACAACTTATTTACAGCTGCGCGGGGGTGCTTCAGCAACATTTCACAAGAATTCCAGAAGACATTCAAAAAGTGGGAGGAACGTTGGAACCTGTGTTCGATGCGATGGACAGTATTTCGATAAAGATGACCACTTCCTTGATACTTAAGATACTCACATTTTTTTAATGAAAACAGTTGCTAGGAATAACTCTTGTACATATGTTACAGATGCATATTTTTAGGCTGGAATTATTTAGAGGATTCACATTTATTAAACATGAACACTTTTCGGAATAGGTACCACATCAAAACCATTAGACCTGAAGCGCAGACTTTGAGAAAATTTGCAAAGACACATTGGTGTACGAGGGAAGTATTGCAAGCAATATTTTTTGAACTGGGCACTGCCGTGACCGAAATGCAAGAAAAAAGTAAGTCAAAATTACTTTTAGAATTTATAGTAACAAAAATTTTCTCTCTGTCTAGCAATATACACTACTGTTTGTGAAAATCGCATCACCAAGAAGGGACCATGCGATGCGAATGAAATTTACACCACATATTACTGATATAACTGTACATAAGTGATTTAGTTTTCAGAACAATACAACAATTTTTACCTGCAAAAATCGGTACCTTGTGCGAGCTGCAATAAAAGCTTCTGTAGACGGCGTGGCATTGAATCGAAAAGGCGTTGGATGATGTACTGGGTAATTGCTTGCCAGGCGGCATGTATGCGTGTCCACAGATCATTGGTACCGACCGCTTCAGGACTGTGATGGGCCAGTTGCAGAGGGAAAATATCCCAGACATGTCCAATAGGCGACATGTCTGGTGAACGTGCAGGCCAGGGAAGAAGAGGTATCTGCTGTGCTGCGGAGAGAGCTTGGACGTTCTTGGCAACATGTGGTCGTTCATTGTCCTGCTGGACTATAGCACCAGGAGTGCTCTGAAGGAAGGATATGACTTCTGCTTGTACAACTTCCCTGATGTAGCAGTCGCTGTTGAGATTGCCCTCAGGTCGTAACAGCCTTAATCGCGAATGGTACCCAATAGCACTCTTTACCCTTGGCGTTCGGCCCCTATGACGCTGGACAATGCATGCTGGAAGCAGGCACTCACCACAATATCGTCCAATGCGAATGCGGTCATCATGGTAGTCCAAGTTATATAGGGACTCGTCCAAAAAACACGAGATATTACCAATCAGCACGCCATTGTCTTAATTGAGAACCTCATTCTAGCCTGAGGCGTTCATGGTTCAAGGAATCCGCCGCAAAGGGATGCGTGCAACCAGTCCTCTGTGCAGCAGACGGCGTCGATCTGTGGAGGTAGACAATGCCACGCCTGTTGCAGTGCTCCACTGTTGTGCTAACACTTGCAAAGATGCGGAATGGTTCGTCATTGCCATGCGGACGAGGTATCGGTCATCCCGCGGTGTCGTCACATTTCTCGTTCCACTGCCGGATTGTTGATGCACCTGGTTCTCCTCGGTCCACTGCCGCCACGCGCGCATCACTGTCGTGGCGTTATGTCGCGGTACGAAAATGTACCTTCACGCAGACCAATCATTTGTCCCTGTTCAAACTCTGTCATATGGTGATATTGCGCCCTTTGTCTTCGCCGAGGCATTACTGAATTCTGGAGACCCTTTTACAACTCGCTGTCAGCGATGCACTGCAGGTGTGAATCCTAAACAGCCCTCTCTTTATACCCCTCACTCGACTGTTCAGAGGGAGCTGCCGGGACCAGACATGCGCAATGACTCTGCACTTCCAATAATTTGCATGTCCTACCCTGCTCTGCATATCTTGTAAGTTTCACGTGATTACCACCATTCCTTCATGGTGTTATAATTTTCACAAACAGCAGTGTGTGTGTGTGTGTGTGTGTGTGTGTGTGTGTGTGTGGCAGCGTCTGAGCACTCTTATCAAATGTACAACATTTTTTTCTCGTAAAGTATTAACTTTTTATAAAAGTTCTAGTTAGCATGTTTACTCTATAAATAATTTCCTTTTGATGCGTTTAATGAACAACATACAAGAGCCATTGATAAACGCTTTCGGTCACTAAAGGTTTGCAAAAGCAAAAGAAATTTTTGCTTTACAACGAGGGGAAATTTCAGTTGCGTAACCAACGTGTCCGCTGTAAGCTCTAATTAAAACTGATAAAATTCGACATACCTGAAGAATTAAAAAAAAACGGAGAAGAGCGCGCCAGCTGGGCACTTTTCTGAGATCTTTCGCCTCTCTCCTTCACAATAATAGAATAATTAAAATATTATCATTATTATTATTATTATTGCGCTACTTGATTTCATCATTTGCGCCATTCACAATGGGGACAACATGTAGCAACGGGAGTACTTGTAAAATTGTGAGTTATGATATTGTGGGGAAGGCATAAGTGCTCTATAGAAGTGCTGGAAGAAGGAGGTGTGACTGTCGAATGAGATTAGAGAACACGGGTGAAGTATAAGGACTTAATGATATTGGCGGAATTCTATTCAAAAGTCGTGATGTCTGAGAAAACGATGGGAAGATGCGATGATGCATGCAGGATTTCGTTTCGAGTGGCTTTCTAGGATTCAAAGAATACTCGAGAGAATTGTACAAACGAACAGACGCTTTAAATCACTCCAGAATTCAACATTGGTGTACCAAAGATTATCTTCGAACGCAGCACGAATCGGCCCGTGTCGCGAATGGGATACAACAGCCGACGACCTCGTCCAGTGTCGATGTCGTCAGGTCAGAACACAAAAGCGATCCTCCACTGGGTCGGGAACATCGGAACTGAACCGTTAAGGACTGGACAAAGATCGCCTGGACAAGCGGATACGGGTTATTTCTTAATCATGGGGATGGCAGGATTCGAATTTGATGCAAGCAACATGAAGCAATGGAGCAATCCTTTCAGGTGTTAACAGTACAGGCTGGTGACGGCGGCGTTTTGGTATGAAGATTCTTTCCTTTCACGCATTAGGTCCTCCCTAATACGCATCGAAGGACATCTGAACGCCACTGCGTATTTGAACATCGTTCTCGAATAAATTAATCCCTTCATGGTTGCTGTTTATCCTCAAGCAGATGGACACGTCCAAAAGGATAAAGCATCCTCTCACAGGGCTCGTATCATCACCGAATGGTACCAGGGCCATGCAGACAGGTTTACTTTGCATCAGTTGCCTGCACAATCTCCGAATTTTAACGGCATCGAGTACCTCTGGGAGGAGTGGGAATGGGCTGTTCGCTGCAACACTGTGCCACCGACCAATTTGCAGCATCTTCTTTACTCAATCATTATCGCATGGTACAACATTCTTGCAGACAGGTGTACATAATTAACTGTTATCTCAATATATGTAAATAGAGTGTAATGGTTCTTGGAATAAATTTCTTTATAAATGTTTTTTCACCAAATCTGCTTGTTCGCGGAAAGGCTATCTAAAATTACTTAGAAATTGCGTTTGTATGGCATCAGTATGATATTTTTCTTTAGTAGCAATGATCCTGTGGAGACAGACGTCCTTGACATTTTGCTCTTCAGTGGCAACTATACAGATTTGGAAATGCAACGGTTTTAAAACCTAAAGTTTGCTATACACCGTTAGCACGTTTTGTGAAAAAAAAAAAAAAATTACGCGCTTATACAATGTCACTATGTCCGTCTATAGATACAATAACTCTGCAACTATTAGTTTGGAAATTCTTTCTGCAGTTAAAGCGTACACTGTGAGAACAACGATCAGTACGTTATGGCTTTTTTCCGATGCACCTTCGGGACGTAAATGCACGTACTATTAAATTCAAAATGTATTTTACGCTGCACAATTACTTCAAAAATACCGATTCAAAATGTTCTTTTCTCCTTCCGATACCTTTTAGCGCGAAGGCCATTTTACGCACAGTTTCGATTTGAAATAATGCATGGAGTTATCGCTAGAGGCGTAAATATATTGTCTATTTTCCCCGAAATGTCTACTTTCAAAAATGGGATTTTAAAAATTATTTTGGCATTACATAGAGGCCGTGAAACCACAAATTTACCTTGATGGAACTCTCATCCTTCTGCTCCAGAGCCGAATTCTTTACCAATGCAGCTACACCGACGGAATTAATCGCCGCAACGCCATCTTAACATGTGCTTTATACCTCTATAGTACGTCACATACCTCCCCTCCTTCCCTTTGAAAAAGACGGTAGAAGAAGGAATTCGAACTAATTCCAGACGATGTGTTGAAGAAGCATCACGCATTTTTTGAAGCGAAGAAGGAATCTTCATTGATTCCAGAAGATGTGTGGAAGGAACATCGCACATTTTTCGAAGAATCCATGACCCATTTCCAGAATCGAACGGTGATTGAATACGCATCCTTCTGCTCAAGAGCCGAATGCTCTCCAATACATTATGACCACCCCCAGTGTAGAGAAATGAGCGCGCCTGGAGACTGAACGGTGGCGCAGGTGAAGTTCACAGAGCAGTATATATACAACCCGAGGACAGGCTCTCGGTTAATAGAGAGTTCTGAGTCAGAATGGGAAAAGCTGCAGATTTATAAAGGACAAATTGCGATGGCATGGCGTCTCGGAACTACAATCTCAGAAACGGTGCAGCTTGGGAGTTATTCCTATGTCGCTGTAGTGAGTAGGTATCAAAAGTGGTACACAGCTCATTGATGCCAGAGGGGAGCGGAGACTGTCGCGCATTGTTCACGGCGATCGCAGGGCCACAGTGAGACAAATCAGTCGCAGCTACAACAGTACTGATCATGGCAATGTGTCACAGCACACATTTCATCGCAGCCTTCTGCGCATGGGCCTGCGTACCCAAAGACCCAGCCCGGTCCTTATGCTCACTGCACGTCATCGTCTACAACGCATGAAATGGGTCCAAGATCATAGAGATTGGGCCGTGGATGATTGGAAGAAAGTATCTTGGTCTGAAAAATCAAGATTCCTGGTGAATCAAGTAGACGGCAGAGCGCGGATACGCCGATTGCCAACGGATGCTATGGCACCTGGAAGCACTGTTGGGTGGAAACAGGACGGCGGAAGCGGTGTTATGCTGTGGGCGAAGTTTTCTTGGGACACTTTAGGCCCCATTGTACCAATAGCACAATCTCTGACAGCTGTCAGGTATATGAACATCGTTGTGGATCAAGTTCACTCATTCATGGTAACTGTGTTCCCTGCTTGTGATGGCCATTACCAACAGGACAATGCGCCATGCTACACACTGCATGCCAGAATCGTCAAGGAGTGGTTCGAGGAACATGTTGGTGACTTTCTGTTAATGCCCTGGCCTCCAAATTCACCTGACAAGAACCCAATCGAACATTTGTGGTTCGACTTGGAAAAGCGGGTTCGCGCTAAATCACCACCACCGCTAAATGTACGGGAACTGGAGAACTGCTGTTGACGTTATGATACTAAATAACCCAGGATTTCTATCGCCGCCTCATCGAATCGATCCCTCGCCGAGTGGCAGCTGTTTTGCGCGCTAAATGGAGTCATGCAGCTTATTAGGTAGGTGGTCATAATGTAATGGGTCATCGGTGTATGCTTCACATCTGTAGTACTACGTCACAAGGCCACGGCGAGTTCGCGTGCATTTTACAATATTTTGTGCCGAAATGCGTCGTACCTATGGGGAGTAAGTAGATATTTCTGTTTTAAACATACACTGGCGGAAAGTGAAAAAAGAACACCAAGAAGGAATTGGCGGACAATCATGAAATTTACACATGTTAATGGGGTCAAGTTTACGTAGGTGTGATGTTAATTTCAGGACCAACCAGTGAGCGCTTACGCCACATCACGGCATAATATGCAAATTATCGTCGGTGGTATTTAAGGAGTACGGCGAAGTGAATGTAATCAGTCGTCGGCTTACGGACACGTGCGAAGACCCTGAAGAAGCTGCAATGCATGGACATGGAAGACGTGTACGATTTCAGCAGTTATCGGACTTTTAGAGAGGTCGTCTGGTCGGACTCCGCGAGGCCGGGAGGGCGTATCGTCGTATTGCGGAGCGAATTGGACGGGAAGTATCGGTGGTGGCACGATGGTGGCGTAGTTGGTCCGAGGAACATTCCCACACGAGAAGACGTAGAACCCCAGAGTCACAGACGGACTGATGAGCGGACCGATCGACGCATAAGAAGAGCAGCGTTGTCAAGCAGAATATCCACTGCGACGCAAATCGGAGCTGCCGTTGCACCTGAGGTGACTGTGCGAACAATCCGCAACCGTCTACTGGATGCAGGACTACGTGCACGTGTGCCTCTGGCATGTGTACCTTTGACTCCAGCCCACCGTCAGGAACGGCTGCAGTGGTGTCGCCAACGTCTTCACTGGAGAACGCAATGGCGATCTGTCGTGTTCAGCGATGAAAGTAGATTCTGCTTGGGAGCCTCCGATGGCCGTTCGCAGACGCACAGGGGAGCGTCTCCACCCTTCTTGCATCCGCCAGCGACACATAGGGCCTACACCTGGTCTCCTGGTGTGGGGAGCGATCAGCTATCACTTCCGTACACAACTAGTGTTTGTACCGGGTACATTAAACAGCACCTCCTACATCAACAACATAATTCAGCCCGTTGTTGTGCCATTTGTAAGGTCGGTCCATCGTGGCGTTTTCCAGCAAGATAACGCACGCCCACACACGGCACGTGCAACGCAACATGCACTTCAGGGCGTGAGACAACTTCCATGTCCTGCACGATCACCGGATTTGTCCCCCATTGAGCACGTGTGGGATTTTATGGGACAACGACTTATCCTGTCTCCACGGCCAGTAACGACCATCCCCGATTTACGCGTCCAGGTTGAGGATGCTTGGAACTCAATACCCAAACTTACATCCAACATCTGTACGACAGACTCCATGCCAGAATTGCACAGTGTGACGCAGTTCATGGCGGTTCAACCTCGTACTAACCATGTAACATGGAAATGTTATTTTTCAGTTTACCAGCAAATACAGCTGTATTTTGCCCTAATGTTTTGACCACGTTATCCTCTGTTTTCCGTTATTAGGCTGTATAAATTTCGTTGGTATCAGACCTTCTTGGTGTTCTTTTTCACTTTCCGCCAGTGTATTTGCAACTGTATCTTAGCTTCTAAAAGTCTAACTGAAAGGCAGTTTTTCAATCAGACGCCACTTACAACGGAAAACTTTTACTCTCGTGCATGTAGGGGGTTGCCTGGTCAGCAATGATGTTAAAACACCTTGTAGCATCCAGATACTCTTCCAGAGCTGTTGACGTCATATTCTGGCCCATTCATCGAGTGTTTTAAATAAGAACGTGATTCATAGGACCAGGCGACCTTGTCCCAATCCCTTGAGTATCCAATGTTTGTGCTTCCGTGACCACTGCTGACGAATTTGTTGGTTTTCAGCAGAGACGAGGCACGAAAGGGAAGTTTGCTGTTACAGCCCAGTAGCTGAATTGCCCGGCGTTGCTCGGGAAAATTTGGTGATAATTAACTATTTAAATTTTGTACAAATCAAATGAGAACGATTCATTTTTTACGGCATGAAAATTATCTAAGAATGTATTTCATTTCTTCATTGAATTTTATTCTCTGCTAGGCACGCAGTATTTTCAGTTTTTCCGTTTGATTTTTGTAGTTTATTTAGCTTCAGTTCCGATGCTGAATTGCGTGCAGTTCTTCACTAGAAAGCACTTGTCACACAAAAAAAAAAAAAAATCAATTCTTGTATGTATCACAACAAAAAGTATTAAATTCGAATTCAAAATAAAAAAAGTGAAACATGGAACTTTTTACGAAAATTTTGTATGGTGGGCCTATTGACCCCGGGCTCCGACTCCTTCCGAAAGCCGTCTACGGTCTAATTTAGAGTACCATGAGATAGTATACTAATTCAAAATAAAAAAGTAACAAATTGAACTTTTTAGGAAAAAAAAAACGGCTCCGATCCCTTCCAAAAACCATTTACGGTCTAAGTAAGGAATACCATGAAATAGTATGCCAAATTTACTGGTTCTAAATTTAAAATTCTAGATTTGTATAACGGACAAATAAACAAACAAACATTCAACTTTATACGTATATTAGATTTGGGCCAGTGTGTGGCTGGTTCTATGTGGTGTAATTATCCTCTCAACACTGCTGTTGTACTGTGCGGTTACTTTACGCAATGGATCTCATCTGTTGCCTGGTAAAATCCTCTTCGGTCGCCGTTGCTCTCGAGCACCGACCAATAGTTTCCTCCCATCGGAAGACTGCGGACTGCTTGTTTTGTTCTTCATTCATTGTACAAAGTCGATAGGGGTGCATAGCCGAGAAGGTTTGCCGTTTCTGAGCTACGTGCACCTGCCCCTACCATGCCCCTTTCAAAGGCGTTAAAATCACTAGTCTTTTTTCCCTTATTGCTGCATTGAGCACTTTATCTCATTTAATTCTCTACTGGTTGTGAATGACGGTACCTTGCCCGTCAACCAGTGACCACCGCGAATGACTCAACAATCGGTCATGTAGGACGTCTGTCCACAGAGGGAGCTTAAGACTCCAAGCCAGCTACATCTATGACGAAGATAGAAGCGGAAGCAGGTAGATGAAGTCTAGCGACCTAAGATAGGATAAGATATTGACAGAGAGATAAAAATAAATATAGGCTATAACGAAGTAAATTTCTCCGTCATTTTTATCCGCGCCAGGATTCGAAACCGAGGCCGCTTATTCCGGAACAAGTCGCTCTACCAACTGAGCTACGCAGACATGTATTCTGATTCCTATCTGCCTTTATGTCATGTGCGTCCTGCTGGCAGGTACGTCACATCTCCCCCCCCCCCGAAAGAGGGCCGGGGGCATGGCCGACGGATCAGCCGTGACCATGAATCGTTGCAGGCAGACAACCACTGAAGAACGTGCACTTGAGAACTCCCCGTCAATCTGGTGTGTGGAATACAACGTCACACACATTTATTTTTCGAAGCACTGGAGAAGGGATTCTCTGATTTTTCCTGTCTCGCGGTGTGGAAATAACATCACACCAATGCGAGATTTTGAACGGTCGGGTAATCCGGGTAGTTCGGGCGCCATTATAACGAAGTAAATTTCTCCGTCATTTTTATCCGCGCCAGGATTCGAACCCGAGGCCGCTTATTCCGGAACAAGTCGCTCTACCAACTGAGCTACGCAGACATGTATTCTGATTCCTATCTGCCTTTATGTCGTGTGCGTCCTGCTGGCAGACACATCACAAGGCCTTGCCGGAGCATTGGTGGACTGGCGATCCATAAACGACCATGGAAACGAAATTTTTCTCGGCCCACTATTTGGTAAAATGATCAAGGTACCCAACCTGTAATTAAAGGTATCTTAGCGTCACTATTCCCTTTTTTAAACGTCCTTCAACCCAAGTTTACGAATTACAATAGCTACTTACCAAAATTTCAAATTTTCTCTATTTTCCTGGACTGCAGCATAAGATAGCATATCCCAAGTAATATTTAATGTAAAAAAAAATGATTATTTCCGTTACTGAAGCAGTAGACATGGCCCATTTTCTAATAGAGGGACTGGCAAAGAATTTATTAAACCCTAAATTTTTTTTTTTTTTTTTTTTTTTTGCAATCACTGAATTCAAAATTGTAAAAGTTTCTTCGCATTTAGAGAGAAGCGGGGCTCTATATAGATTTTTTTTTCGGGGGAAGCCGCCAGAACAGAAAATGGAAGTTTTTGAAATTCTTTAGAACAAAATATAAGTTAATGAAACATGGAAGAAAAAATTAAGCCTTATTTTCTATTGCTTATTTAATGCCCCTGATGCCTCTTCCACTTGAAAGAAACTAAAAAATATTACTTTCAAGTGAAAAAAATAAATATTAATTATTTTAATGCCTCTTCCACTTGAAAGTAATTAAATAAATAAATGTTTATTTAATTACTTTCAAATAAGTGGAAGATGCATTTGGAACTGAAACAAATATTTTAAAGCTTTAGTTCAATTATTCGTGTAACTGTAAAACCCAAAAAATAGAAAATTATTGCAGATCTCGTAAAACAAAAAAAAAAGACAACAAAAGAACAATAAAACATACGTACTTATTAACGTGAAACAACCCTAAAATTTTACTATAAAAACTGAGAGTAAAATCACACAAAATGAAAAAGTATAGGTACAGCAAAATATATATTATTCTTTCTCAGTGTCTTCCCTCGGATGATATACAACGTTCTCCTCATTCAGTCCACTTTTCAAAGCATGTGGCGAAGGCATTTTGTTGAAACTGCTTTAGCGACTCCTGTACAGCTTGAATAACGTCAGCATACGTGTTGAATGTTGCGCCACGGAACTTAATCTTTGTTGGAAACAACCAGAAATCTCACGGGTCGAGATCAGGGATATAGGCAGGGCGTGGCACGATTTCAATACTGCATTTCATAAGAAATTGTTGAACACAAGTAGCCACATGTGGACGGGCGTTGTCATGGTGTAGGGTCCACTTGCCCACCAGTTCTTGTCACTTAATCGATATGCGTCGTCGCAGACGCTTCAAAACTGAAATATAATACTCACCATTGACAGCAATTTGTGGAAGAACGGCATGCTGGTAGACTACACCTTTATCATCAAAGAAAATTATCATCATCACTTTCCCAGCTGATTTTGTTTGGCGGACTTTTTCGGAGGAGGCGAGCCTATGCGTTTTCCAGACACTCGTTGCGCTCTTCGTGAGGGGATCGAAACAGTATGTTCCCTCGGCAGTCATTACTGTGTTTAGAAAATTTGGATCCTTTGCAATCCTTTGCTTCCACTGATGACAAACCTGAACTCTGGCTAGCAATTGTCCTCTCGTCAGGTGATGAGGTACCCATCTGGAACACACACGATGCAGCAGTAATTTGGCGTGTAGAATGGAAATGCCGAAGTTTTTGAAACATTAGTTGACGACGCTATGTCTTCTTCGTCGATCTTGTTGCCGGATTGCCCAAACAGTGTTAACAATACGCTCCGTAACAACACTTTCAGGTCGACCAGGCCTAGAAGCGTGTTCTGCCGACAAACGCCCTTTTTTGAAATCATGGTGCCATCCATCTAAAAGTCGCTGACTCACCCAAACATCTATTTTTGTAAGCTTTTTTCATTAAATCAACTGTTTCTGGAGCCGTTTTACACAAACGATAGCAAAATTTTATCGCACAACGCATTTCACTTCTTAATTCTGAATCACTCACCTCCATAGCTGTATGGCGAAATGCCGACGTACCTTGAACAACGGTGCAATTACAAAACCAGAATCGTCTGCCACGGTTGATAACTGCTGCCATAGATACTTACTTAATTCAGTTAGTCGTCTGCTTGGTTATTTTTCCCCTTCACAATGTTGCCAACCCCAAAATAAATATTCTCAGTTTTTATAGAACGGCTTTTGTACATTGCATTTCAAGTTTCTAACAAAGGTTTAAATGAAACATTCGTCGGATTATAAAAGAAAAAATTAATGCTTTTATTTTATGTTATTATATTGAAAGCATCGAAGGGGATGAAGCTTAAATCTGAAAATTGAGGTCAGGATTGAGTGAAAAACAGTGTTTGTTTCAATAGAAAATTTTCTACATCAGTTTTTTTTAGTTAGTATAAGGCCCACAGGCGCAGATCACGATGGCACCGGCGGCCCAGTCCATGCCTACGCAGGAGCGACGGACGTCACAGTACACCCCAGTGTGTTCGAGGTGGGCAGAGAGAGAGAGAGAGAGAGAGAGAGGTGGGGGCTGAACAGACTCCCTTCAAATTAATAACGATTTGAAAAATACTGAAGAACCCACTCTTTTCAGCAAAACAGGTGTTTTTAGATACCCCTACAATATCCTGACGGCTCTGAACGATACTATTACATTGGAATGACCAATCGTTCATTTAGAATCAGAGTCAACGAGCATCAAAGAGACACAAAATACCGTAAGGTAACCACGGTCTTATCCAGAGAAATCAAATTCCAGTTGCTATTCCTATGTGGGATGATATAAAGAAATTAGCTACCTACTCTACTCCTAAATGTACAGCCATTCGGGGAAACCTTGGGATCATTACCAGCAGTGATACTTGCAATGACGGCGTCTCACTGGGTTTGCCAACAATTTAGAGCCAGTTCTTCAAGTAACGCCTTCGTCCTACCATGTTACCGCAAACACAACCAACGTGATGCCACGCGTCTTTATATGAATATTACGTCATAACTATTAATATTTATTGTCAAGTCAAGTCACCGTGTTCAAATTGTTAAAGCGTTGTACTATTCAGATTGCAGTTCCTGTCTAATTTCCTTGAAAAGTCCATCTGGTTGGTGTGCGAAAGCTTGGGAACGTTTATTTACATATTCCTACGCCAGTAAATCGGATTACTAGTATAGTTTTCCTATTTTCTAGACTCCCTTCATTTACACCCTGGAAGGCCGTATTCGGAGTCCATCGGCTTAACGTGCTTGTTCTAGGTACGCCGGATATTCAGATGAAGTTCAACATTTATCACTACTTGGATTCGATTCTGAGACGTTCACCAGGGTAATCACGAACGTTAACCACCAAGCCACCCGGAGCTGGTTTACACTGAGCTGTTTGCAAATCCAGCTCAACGTGATAGTTGCTTACGTAAGTGAGGATGGCACGTGTCTGATTGCTACTGGGTGTTTCTAATAATTTGATACAGCAATGTACATCTTATCCTATTTTAAATGTTGCTACATTTAAAACTGCCTAAGATGTACACTCCTTTCCCTTTATTTTTTTTATCTCTGTCAGTTTATGACTCTCTTATGTCAATTTATACATGGCTCTCACATCATGATGCCTTATAAAGCACATCATCACTCAGCTGATCCGCAAAATCACAGTTCCTCTTCCAAAAACTGCCATCGTCTGCTTTTATGCCCCGTGGATCATTTCCAATATCACGTTTTTTGTTTTTAAATTTGAAATTAAATTTTATCTGTACTGTAATAATTTGCTCCTATGGTAAAAAACAAATTTGAAGGATATCTTATCTGAAACAAAACGTGAAAACTATACAGATACGCGATTTTGCCCATTTCAAATGAATCTTCGTACCTATTCTGTAAACCTAAAACCAACACTCATTGACTAAAGCTTATTTATGCATAAGGTTTTAATGCAGATTGAAACATAAACATAAATGTTACGTAACTGCACAACCTTTACTGTACTAACACATGCTATAAGAGAATAATAAAATGTTTTAATGGTTATTCGTTTTGTTTTCTTTGCAGAAGTAGCTCACCGAAATTTGTCATGGAATAATATTTACGTGACCGACGAATGCCAAATTCAGATCACAGATTTTTTCGAGGCCAAAGTATGCTACCTTTTCTTTTTTCTTTTTTTTTTTTTAAAGCGTGCTGTTATGTTGCTTTAAAACATAGCTAATGTTTTTTTTTTCAAGATTTAGTTATATGATTGTGAAGATGTGAGCCTTACAAAAAATTAAAAAGTGTCAGATGAAATAGGATAAGTGCGTAGTTTGCTAAATTGCTAAACGTAAATTTCATCTAACAATATATACACTCATTGGCGAAAAAGTAGTTGCTACCAGAAGGACGTGTCGGATCGCAATGCTATTCGGGAGGAAGGTAATGGTAACCAGGAACAATAAATGATTAAACATTGAGACTAATATGGGCAATATTTATTGAGCTACACGCCAATAAGTAGTGTCTCTCAGTACTCTGTAGTAGTGTGGTAGTGTCTCTTCTTTCCTACTCGTTTCATTTTAACATTTTTCCTGTTTTTTTTAATTCGATATTTCTGCCTGTTTTTTTGTATTTGTTTTTTTTTTTTGCTTGCTTATATACCGGTTGAGTCACATTATTGTGACCACCAGCTAATATCCAGAGTTACCGCCGTGAGCAGCGGGGACAGAAGTAGACGGGCTGGGAGTGACTCAATAAGGTACTGGATGATGTTCACAGGTATGTGGAGCCCTGCTGATTGCAGTGCATCTGACAGCTGCTGGAGAATGCGTGGTGGAGGATCCATAGAGCGAACAACACGATCGAGGTAATCCCACAGATGCTCGATTGGGTTTAAGTCTGGGGAATTAGGGGGCCGGGGAAGCACTTTGAAGCCTTCATCGTGATCTTCCAACCATTCTCGGACATTTCTAGCTGTGTGACACGTCGAACTGTTGTGCTGGAAGATCCCATCCGTCCCAGGGAAGACAATCAGCATGTATGGGTGTACGTGGTCTGCAAGGATGGATTCATAACGAATTCGGTCCATACAGCCTTCCACAGATATGAGTGGACCCAGATGCTGCCAAGAAAACATTTCCCAGACCATGACGGCCCCCACCAGCTTGTGTTCTGCCAGTAATGGTTGAAGAGTGTTCGTTCTCCGATGTTTCCCGCCTTATACGCAAACGTCGATCCGTTCGATGAAGCAGAAAACTTGACTCATTGGAGAAGGCCATCCTTTGCCAACCAGTGAAGGACCAATTCCGATACTGCCGTGCAAATGTAAGCATTTTCTGCCGATGCACCTTCGTTTAACATAGGTGCAGTGACCATCCGTCTGCATTGGAGCCCCATACGCAGCAGGGTTTGCTGAACTAAAACCCCCTGGAGAGAAAGCCCCAGCGCGCGAACTACGAAGGGGTGTGACGTCACGGTCAAAGGGCCATCACAATCTCTCTCTCTCTCTCTCTCTCTCTCTCTCTCTCTCTCTAGGTCAAAGGGCAAACGTAAAGGGAATGCCGATTTCAGCTTCGCGTTTATTATTGAGCTTTCGGTAGTAGTGCACATGAGTAAGCATTTTTATACAACATGCCTGGAAAATATTGAGTGTCTTTATATAGATCTAATTACAAAGCACATCCAAAAACCACTGTTTTCAGCTTTCCTGAAAGTGAAAGCTTTCGAAGAAGGCGGATTTCTTCCGTACGAATGAAGAATTTTGAACCCACCGTGAATTCAAAGGTTAAAGTTTTCATGACAGCATTTTCTGCTTTCGTTGTAAATACAATTATAATTTAGTGAATTGTTAGTCGTTTTTTTTTACTGACGGAGTAAAATTTAAGGGCTAGCCTTCCGATTATCAGCTCATTATTAATTGTCGTTTAAATACTGGTATTAATTACCATTCAACATTTCCTTTGCATAAAGTAATAGTTATTTTTCTTTACAAAATTCGTAGTTAGTAGTGTTCAAATTGAAAAAAAAAAAAAAAAAAAAGATGTACATATATTATTAGCGCATCAAGTACTAAGGTTAACCAGGCTAAAGAAACTGGCAATAAATTACGTTAAATCAACATTTCATTTCCGTAAAACAAATGTCATTTTTCTTCATAAAATTGCTATCAGAGTCCTAATTAAAACAAGAATTCGCACGAAATGTACACTTGATGCGCTGATAATCTGAAGGCTAGCCTAAAGAAAAGTTTATTGAATGTCCAACAAATGTATCCAAAAGTTTGGAATTAATATATTCCTTGTTCATTTGACAAAGAACTTTCTCCTAAATGATTTTAATTTATAATTTTTTTTTTTTACCTTCTAGAAATAGTTGCAAGATTTGAGCACACATCTTACCGTATTTTCAGTAAATATACTCACTAAATCGGAAATTTTGCTTTCCCGTTCGTTACGTAATTACGGAAAAGTCTTTTCTTTTTTTCTTTCATTTTAATGAATCGAACGCGAAGGGAATTTCTAAAAGTTTTAAGTGAAATGATTATGTTCATACAGTCCTACCAATTTGCCATTAACGCAAGTTGCCATTAAAAAGATTGTAGTTGCAAAAATGCTTAACGTAAAATGCTGGGGTTTTCACGTTATGCGTGAAAAAACTTTTTTTTTTTTGCTCCTTTAGCCAAATTGAAAACTAAAGGAAAAATTTCATGAAATCATTTCCCAGCACAAGAGCAAGACTTTGGAATTCCCCGATTTACGGATATCATTGCTGGAAACTGAGAAAAAAAAATGAAAGCTAAGGATGTAATCTTTTGATGTTATCTAAGGGCAAAAAATTAAGAGAAAAAAAAACCGGTCTATTTATTGTTTTGTGCGCAAATTGTCTAGTATCGCACTCGAGAAATTATTTCTTTGCGTAAACACCGCGGTACTTCGTCGGCGTTTTCAGGAGCGGAGAACTTGAAGCTCGAGTCGGTCGGCCCACTAGCTGTGACGTCACAGACCAGTTGGGAGGCTTTCTTAATCTTTAGGGGGTTTTGGCTGAACTGTCGTTTTAGTCACACTTCCGGTTCATTCGGTCAGTGAGGTACTCCACTGTAGCGTGTCGATTGGCCTTCACGCACATTTGAAGACGACGCTCACCTCTCACATCAATGGCACGTGGTGCTCCGCAGTTTCCACGTCGCTTATTCACAATGATGCCATTTCTCCAATTACGATACACTTTAAATACAGCAGCATGCGAATAGTTCAAAAACTGCGGTGTTTCAGAAATACTGCCACTATTGTCCCGAAAGCCGATAATCATCCCTTTTTGCAAATCTGATAAATCGCTCCTTTTATCCATAACAGCTACGAGTGATATCATGTCAATAAAATCTCGTGCTGAGTAATTCAAGTAAAAACCGTAGAAGCTATAGCTGTCAGAAAGACGATTCACAAACACTTTAGCCGAGTTAAACTGCAGAGATAAAAAATATTTTTTTTACAATAAAAGTCAGCTAAAAGACACAGGCAAGATCTTTCACAGCCGCGACGGCTGCATCTTCAGGCCTAATCAGCAACACCGGTGTGCATAAACAGTATTATATATGTAGTCAATCCCCCCCCCCAATTCCCACAATGCATAGCAGCGTGGCAAGTTCAGGTTGCCAGGTAACAGTATGATTGACAGAGGTTTTTATACAAAGGTAGTACATAATCATTAAAAGTTTTTAACTGTGTGAGTAGTCCTTGCCAAATAGAGTTAACATTGATCGGTATTTCCTCATTGCAGCCCTCTTCCGAAAAATACGTAATGTATAATGCCTCTGCAAATAGTAATGTCTGTTTATTACTAGCAGATGTAAGAATCCTAACCCCATCCCAGTCCGGGTAAAATGTTCCGTTCGTGAGAGCCCTGGTTAATGATGTTGAAATCGATTGATGTTTTAGATTGATGTTGAATAGATGTTTTCAGATCAGATCAGATGTAGAGAATTTTAGGAAGGGAGTGTCTGACCCCAGGTCTTAAAAAACCCTTAGAAATAGTAAGCCAGGAAATTTGGCCTAGAATGCCCGATAGGAAAGTGACACGAAAGCGAGGTAGAAAGGGGAGGGCACCCTTATTTATTTCCGGGGGCCAGTGCCCGGGCTTGATGTTTTCATATTGCCTATAGCATACCTTATATACTATCCAATCCAACTCACGGCACGTGCCTTCTTTGCGCTGTTGACGTCAAAAGTAGGAGGTGGTCACAATAATGTGACCCGACTGTGTACATATATATATATATATATCAGAGCCAATAGCGGTATAACTATACCATCGGGATTAGAGGAAATGCTATCCCACACTCACCAACCCGCTTGGCCAGCGTGGTGAGTTATGGCCAAACCCCTCCAAAATGACTCCACAACTTAAATCTTGGCCCTCAGTCTCCGGCAGCTGGAATGTACCTGGCCAAGGCAGCGGCCAGTGCGACATGAAGGCAGAGGGTGCTAAGAATCCCCGGAGGACCGGACTAGGCTGCCATCTGATGCTGACCTTGGCTACATATAACGGACGCTCCCTATCTTCTGATTCAAGGCTTCTTGAATTGGAAGAGGAACTACAAAGGATCAAGTGGGACATCGTCGGGCTAAGTGAGGTAAAGAGAAAAGGAGAAGATCTCATTGAACTGAAAAGTGGACATCTCTTCTACTATCGTGGGTCAGATACTGGCAGAACTAGTGGTGTTGGATTTATAATAAACAAGAAACTGAAGGATAAAGTTGTAGAAGTTGAAAGTTCCTCTGACAGAGCAGCACGACTCGTTATCCAACTCTCGAGAAGATACCAGGCTCAGATTATTCAAACTTATGCACCCACCACAAGTCATGCTGAAGAAGAAATTGAAGAATTTTATGAGGAAATTCGTGATCTAAATAATAAAGGTAAGCAGCACTTGAAGATAATTATGGGAGATTTCAATGCACAAATAGGGCAACGACAACAGAATGAAACTTCAGTAGGTAAATTCGGTCACTGCAACCGAAACCAGCGTGGAAATACTCTCGTAGAGTTTGCAGAGGCAGAAGGGTTTTTCTTCTTGAACTCCTTTTTCAAGAAAAAGCCACACAGGAAATGGACTTGGAGACATCCAAATGGGACGACAAGTGAAATTGATTTTATTATGTGTAACAAAAAATTCGTCATAGAAGACTGCAGTGTGCTAAACAAGTTCAACACAGGCAATGACCATAGATTGGTGAGATGTAAGATGCACCTCAACACTAAACTCGAACGTAGCAAGCTCATAAGACAAACAAAATGTATTGACATAACCAACCTTAAAAAACACCATAATACCTTCAAATTGGAACTGAAGAACAGATTCTCGGCTTTAGAAGGCCTAACATAGGAAGAAGTGGATATTTCTGAAGTTAACAGAAAAGTAACCAAAGCTCTTATGGAAACAGCAACAAAATTAGCTGGGTCTAAGAACAAATTGCATGTGAACAAATTATCAGGAAAAACCAAAATGTTGATGCAAAAAAGAAGAGTGATGAGGACAACTAAAGAAGATGTGACTTCCAAAGTGGAATATATAGAGCTATGCAAGACAGTACGAAAAAGTATCACTGAAGACGTAAGGAAATTCAACTGTGAACTAGTAAGGAAAGCAATTGAAAACAACCAAAGCCTAAAGATAGCAAAGGGACATCTCAGTAAGGGGAAAAAACAGATTATGGCACTGAGAAAAGAAGATGGTTCTGTAACAAGAAATAGAGGCGAAATTTTGACAAGAGTGAAAGATTTCTACTCCAAATTATATGAAAGGGATGATACATGTACTCCAGACATCACGAAAGGTACCAGTACCAGAGTTCTTCCAGTCCTTCCAGCAGAAGTTGCACATGCAATCAAGAACATGAAGCGGGGAAAAGCTCCAGGAGAAGATGAAATTACTGTAGACATCATAGAAGAAGCAAGTGGAGAAATCGAAACAGTACTCGCCCAAATTTTCACTCGATGACTTAATGAAGGGAAAATTCCTGAGGATTGGAACAACGCTACAATGTTCTTGCTACATAAAAAAGGTGACATTGAGGATCTCAGGAACTACAGACCTATCAGCCTCATATCAGTGGTTTATAAAATCTTCACTAAAGTTCTTTCACACCGCTTGAAGGTGACACTGGACATGGCTCAACCGAGAGAACAAGCTGGATTCAGGAGTGGCTACAGCACAATAGATCATATCAACGTACTGAGAGAACTAATTGAAAGAGCGAGGGAATATGAACTTCCATTGTGCATGGCTTTTATCGATTATGAAAAAGCCTTTGATTCGGTGAAACCATCAGCAGTTACCACGGCTCTGAAATCCTGCGGTATTGAAGATGCATACATTAATATTATTAATAACATCTATGAAAATGCAAGTGCAAAGATTCGGCTGTTTGAAAATACAACACACATAAAAATTGGAAAAGGAGTGAGACAAGGTGACACCATATCTCCGAAGCTCTTTAATGCCACATTGGAAAATGTCTTTCAATCACTGAACTGGGAAAACAAAGGGATAAAGATTAATGGAGATTATCTAACCCACCTTCGTTTTGGTGATGACATAGTCATTTTTGCAACTACCCCATCAGAGCTACAGAGTATGATCCAGGAACTTGCTGACAAGAGTAAAGAAGTGGGATTAAAAATGAACTTTCAGAAGACAAAACTGATGTACAATGCTTTTACAAGAAATGAAGATTTATCGATTGATGGAGAAAAGCTGGAGATAACAGACACATACGTTTATCTTGGACAGCAGATATCAAGTGAGGGTCACATTGGTGAAGAAATTAATCGGCGTACAAAACTTGCCTGGAGAGCTTTTGGAAGAAACAGCATAATTTTCAAGAGCAATATGCCATTATGTCTTAAAAGAAAAGTGTTTGATCAATGCATCCTTCCAGTGCTTACGTATGGTGCAGAGACGTGGACCTTAACTAAAAGAGACATACAAAGGCTGCAGACAACTCAAAGCAGCATGGAGAGGTGCATGCTTGGTGTAACCAGGAGAGATAAGAAGAGGAACTCGTGGATCCGAAAAATGACAAGAGTGGAAGACATCATGATCAGAGTTAAATCCCTGAAATGGCAATGGGCTGGACATACTGCCAGAAGAACAGACCATCGATGGACAGCCGAAATTTTAGATTGGATTCCAAGGGACAGGAAAAGACCCAGAAGAAGAGCACATGGGAGATGGGTGGATGAAATTCGAAAGTATGCGGGAGTGACATGGAGGAGACTGGCACAAGACAGACCGTTGTGGAGGAAACTTGGGGAGACCTTCGTCCAGCAGTGGATTGATAATGGTTGACAATGATGATGATGATGATGATATCAGAGTTAAATCCCTGAAATGGCAATGGGCTGGACATACTGCCAGAAGAATAGACCATCGATGGACAGCCGAAATTTTAGATTGGATTCCAAGGGACAGGAAAAGACCCAGAAGAAGACCACATGGAAGATGGGTGGATGAAATTCGAAAGTATGCGGGAGTGACATGGAGGAGACTGGCACAAGACAGACCGTTGTGGAGGAAACTTGGGGAGACCTTCGTCCAGCAGTGGATTGATAATGGTTGACAATGATGATGATGATGATGATGATATCAGAGTTAAATCCCTGAAATGGCAATGGGCTGGACATACTGCCAGAAGAATAGACCATCGATGGACAGCCGAAATTTTAGATTGGATTCCAAGGGACAGGAAAAGACCCAGAAGAAGACCACATGGGAGATGGGTGGATGAAATTTGAAAGTATGCGGGAGTGACATGGAGGAGACTGGCACAAGACAGACCGTTGTGGAGGAAACTTGGGGCGACCTTCGTCCAGCAGTGGATTGATAATGGTTGACAATGATGATGATGATGATGATGATATATATATAAGAAGCGGACGACACTGGATGAGGCGCCATAGGTAAGCATTAGAATTTAGAAAAGATAATTAATAATTAGAGGTCTCGTTTAACGCGAAACCCTACGAATTAGGCGAGAGTTTAATCTAAAAATTCCATTCTATTCTCCCTCAACCGCTCAGGGCGGGCTGAGTTCCTAAAAGACGAAAATTCCATCTGTGAGGATGTTGACGAATTAATGCAGCCGACTTGCCTCTCCTGTGCTGCATATCGGGGCCAGGGACAAAGTGCGTCCGGAGCCGATTTCGCAGGGAACCATCTACATATTCGCGTTCCCAAACATAGAGTCTGCGGAAAACTCCGGAAAACCCGCAGACTAGATGGCCAGCAGGATGCGGATTCGAACACTCGTCAGAAACGCACGCCTCCCACACAGTACACAGCGACTCAACCAACTGTGCTATACCGGTGGTAATCAAAAAATGCAAATCAAACTTTAATGACACTCAAAATAATCAACTTAACTACGGGGTTGGTGCAAGGCAGACATTAAATCAGCATAACTAAAATATAAAGAGAATAATTAAACGGCCATAATTAAAATTTGAAGAGGATAATAAAGGCGCCACTTAAATAAACCTGATTAAAAAGATGGGGAGGCTTTTATCCGACCCGTGAGTTCACCAAACTTTCAATTTTGAACTAAATGGTAAATTAATTATTACTAAGCACAGTCTCCCATTGTACGCATTATTTCAGTTCCCGCTCTTTATCCGTACCAGATAATAATAAGCATGCTAACAAATTGGTGAGTGCTTACAGACACTTGAACAGATTTATCCATGAATTTAGTTCTCACTGAACCACTTTTAGTTTTGAAGCCAATTTGTCATACCTCCTTTCATTTCACACACGCGCACAAAGTACGAATTTTAAATATCACTACCGCACAAAACATGGTCGTTCAGTGCAGAGGTACAGACGCACACTGGCCGCTTCGACGAACTCAAGTAGCGCACTTTTACAGAGGGCGGGTCGAATGTTTTCCAACATTTGGACCACTTTATGTCTTCATACGTACCTTTACGACGAAAGATGACTAGCATTCAAAGTATAGGCTACCGTGTTAAACCGTTTTTAGCCATCTGTCTGCCAGTTCTTCTGTTCCGCCGCGGTACCAGTTCTTGTTCTTCGAGTCGAAGAACTCCTTCACCCCAGCGTTCACCACCTCCTGGTTGTTGAAGTGCCGCCCGCGAAGGAAGTGTGCCATGGACCGGAACAAGTAATAATCCGACAGGGCAAGGTCCGGACTATATGCTGGGTGTGGCATCAGTTCGATGCCCTAAGTTCCGGGTAGTTCGCGCGGTATGAAGCCGAGCATTGTCTTGCTGTAGAAGAGCGTGCTTTCTGTTCATCAGTGCCGGGTATTTCTCCTCCAAAACGGCATACATCCGCTCCAGCTATTCACAGTAGAGGTTGGCGTTGATGGTCCGACCGTCTGGAACAAATTCCTAATGGATTATCTCCTCAAAATTCCACTAGCCGCAGAATATCACCTTGTGCTCGAAGTACCCACGCTCGGCAACAGGTTCTGGAAGCTGGCCCGGGCTCAACCACTGCCGTTGTGTGTTAGGATTACGGAAATAGACCCACTTTTCATCGCACGTAACAATTCTCTTGATGAAACGCACATAGCGCGGGTTTTCTACGAGTTTCGTGCACACTCCCACTCGGCGGTTTGTTTCAGTTGGCATCAGTTCATGAGCGACAATGCGGCAGCTCCTGTAGACCTTGCCGGGGTCTTGAAGGTGACGAACCATGTCGGTCTGTGATACGCCTAGCTCGCCTGATAATATCCGAGTGCTGGTTGCAGGATTTGCCTCTACGGCCTGGCGCACGGCCTCCGAATCCACAGTTCGAAGCCTACTTGACCTTGGCTGATCGTCGAGGTTTCTGTCACCTGAGTGAAATTTCTTGAATCATCTGGTTGCGGTGCTGTGGTCCACGGAACCTTACCCTGTCGCATGACAAATGTTTCGTTTTGCTCGAGCAGCGTAATGGCCGAGTTCAAACTCGTAAAGCAAAAGTTCCTTAATTAGCCGGTTGTGGCTGTTCATCTTTTAGGCGTCTCAAGCACAGACAGAACGACGGCATGCAATGCTGCTAACAGCAACGACTACCACTTTATATCTCTTTCGACTGACTGCAGTGCACGACTTGAACCAGTTTAAACACGTGTCATACCCGTCGCAGCATATTCGTTTATGCAAATATTGCAAAACTTTCGACTCACCCTGTGTACCTCCGGCTCTGATGGGCTCGGGCGGGCGCAGGCTGACATACTTCGGGCTGACTCGGATGGGCTCGGGTTCTTAAAATTGATCCCTAACTCAGCACTGGTATCCACGCAGTCCGTCAGCCTTTGGTCACTTTGCGACGTCAAGCGCAGCGTGTCAGTTCATTGTAGGGAGACACTTCAATATGTTTTATTTCCTGTTAGTGTTACGTAGTTTTGGAAGAGTTGTATACAGTCGTCTGCCTTTTAAAAAGCAGCAAGAGATGCAGCCGAAAGCAAGGAGCGGAAATCCCACAAACATTGTTTCGATTATTTGTGCATACAGTCAGAAACTCATAGCCTAGCATCTCATTGACCACAGTTGGTAAACCTTTTCAGCTTATTTCAGTTTCTAACATAGCCGTCATCGAGTCCTCCATTATACAGTTTTAGGCTGTTGCGACTTCTCGGTTTCGCAGTTAACCCAGGATTAAAGCATTTCGTCGTGTTACTCTGGATGCTGTTGTGCTCTCCCTACCGCACATGTTATTACCCACGCTGAAATCCTTGAAAAGTAAAGAAATGCAATACTCGGGCATAACATTTTTGCTTTACAATGAGCGTCTGTTCACTGCCAACTCCCTACCTTGTTCACAGATGGCGCTGCAAGTTCAGTTGGTTTCCGTCATATCAGAACTGCGAGCATTACGTTTGCCAGTCTATTCTTCTAGCTCCAATGTCTTTGGTAGCGTGGTATTCGGAAGAGATAAAAAAACCCAACGCGGAACTTCTAAGTTATATGGTGTGCTGGTGATCTAGAGTTTAGTCCTGAGGTCGCCGCCCCGATAGCGCATTCGTCTAAGCGCTGGCTTAAGTTTATTCGTCCTCGTGGGTCCGGGTTGGAACCATGGATGTTGTGTTTGCCTTACAGCACTGGCTCTCTCCCTTCCCTGGAACCAATGAACATAAATTAGGGACGGGCGACTACTGCTTACATCCTATGGGGTTGCTCACGGTAGTCGTTAAACCTCGAAACGAAAAAGGTCGCCCCGGTGGCGTAGTGGCCTAAGCGATGGTTTCTGATCATTCGTCCGAAAGGGGTCCGGGTTCGAATCCCGGTGAGGCATGGATGTTGTGTTTGTCTTACTGCACTGACTCTCTCCCTTCCCAGGAACCAGTTACCCTAAATTAGGGACGGGCGACTGCTTATAGCCCATTGAGTTGCTCACGGTGGTCGTTAAACCTCCAATCCAAAAAAAAAAAAAAAAAAAAAAAGTCCTGAGGTCAGCAAACACATGCTGTAGTTCGGATGTCATGTTAATCCGTTGGTCTCGGGTGAGAGTCTCCACTGCTTGCACCAATGGTTTCAAAACGATACTCATTGTTCTTGTAGAGTAGCAAGTTCTGTAAGATGCACGTCAGCAAGATTGGAGTGCCATTTATTTCGTCATCGGATGGTTAAAGATCCAGCAATAAGCGTAACGATTACTCAACCTAACCCGTTCACCACTAAGGCACTTTTTAGCACGTCTTTTGCAAAAAAAGATCGTGCTTCTGTTAATGGTTTGTCCTTCCGTCCGTCCGTCTGTACCCACGATATCTCTGCAACTATAAGTCCGATTTGAAAAATTCTTTTTGCATTGGGAAGCTTTAAATATGCGAATGATGATTCTTTATTTCGTTTTTTTTTTTTTTACGATTTACGATTTCGCCGCTAGGGGACGTAAATGCAGATGATGTCGAATTTAAAAATACGTTTTATTCCACATATTTGCTTCTAAACATCCGATTGAAAAAAATATTTTATCTTTCGATTCCATTTATGTCAAAGAGTATTTTAGATATAGTTACTTTTTCAAATTAAGCATAGATTTTCCGCTAGGGGGCGTAAAAGTAAATTACATTTTCCCCGATAACTCTTCTTCTAAAACTCCGACTTGAAATTTTTTGCTTCAGCGGATACATTTTCTGATGGAAAATCTTTTGCATATAATTTCACATTTTTGGTAAAGAATATTTTAGCCACCAGGAGGCGTAAGTGTTAATTTTTGCTTCTGACGTATTTGCCATAAAATCTGAGCTTCTAAAATATCGATTGAAAAAATTATTTTGTGGACTGATGCCACTCACATCGGTAAACATTTTCGGAATATTTTCTTCTTAAAATATTCCCCAGTTTCTCCGCCAGGGGACGTAGATGTATATCCTATTTTTGTCAATATCTCTACTTCTATGAGTCCGATTTGAAAAATTCCTTCTTTGTTGGATAGTGTTTCCAGCGTGACATGTTTTTCACATTATTTCAAAATTTTCAAGTAATTCATAAACTTTCCGCTTGGGGGCGTAGAGGTAAATTGTGTTTGCACCTATATCTCTGCTTCTAAATCTCCGATTTGAAAAATTCTTTCTGCACAGGATGGAAAATTCTTTCTGCTCTTGATGGGAAATCGTTTGCACATAATTTCTAAATTTTGTAAGAAAATTGTTTGGCCACCAGGGAGCGTAAATCTTAATTTCCGCTTCTGATGCATTTGCAGCAAATATGAGCTTCTAAATTCTTGATTGAAAAAATTCGTCGTTTGTAGACAGATAGTACTCATGTCGACAAACCTTTTAGAAACATTTTCTTTTTAAAATAATGCATGGTTTCTACGCCAGGGGCGTAGATGTACATCTTATTTTTGTCAATATCTCTACTTCTAGGAGTCCGATTTGAAAAATTCCTTCTTTGTTGGATAGCGTTTCCAATGTGACATATTTTTCATATAATTTCAAAATTTTCAATTAATTCATAGGATTTCCGCTAGGGGCCGTAATGGTAAATAGCTTTCCTCCCTATATCTCTGCTTCTAAATCTCCGATTTGAAAAATTATTTCTGCACCGGATTATTTCTGCTGCTGATGCGAAATCCTTTGCACATAATTTCTAATTTTTGAAAAAAAAAATGGTTTGGCTACCAGGTGGCGTAAGTCTCAATTTCCGCTTCTGATGTATTTGCAGCAAAATATGAGCTTCTAAAATCTCGACTGAAAAAAAAGTGGTTTATTCACCGATACTACTTGAGTCGACAAACCTTTCAGGAACATTTTCTTCTTGAAATAATGCATGACTTCTACGCCAGAGGGCGTAGATGTATATCTTATTTTTGTCAATATCTCTACTTTTACGAGTCCGATTTGAAAAATTCCTTCTTTGTTGGATAGTGTTTCCGATGCGAAATATTTTTCTTATAAATTCAAAATTTTCAAGTAAATCACAGACTTTCCGCTTGGGGGCACAAAGGAAAATTGCGTTTTCTGCGTTATATCTGCTTCTAAAACTCCGATTTGAAAAATTCCTCCTGTATCGCATACGAGACCTGATGGAAAATATTTTTCACATAATTTCTGATGTTTGGTAAAGAATGGTTTGGCCACCAGGGGGCATAAGTGTTAATTTCTGCTTCTGATGTATTTGTAGCATAAGTGTTAATTTCTGCTTCTGATGTATTTGTAGCATAAGTGTTAATTTCTGCTTCTGATGTATTTGTAGGAAAATCTGGGCTCCTGAAAACTCGACTAAATTTTTTTTTTTCTTTGAACCGATAGTGCTCATATGGAAAAACCTTTTTAGAATACTTTCTTTCTAAAATAATGCATGGTTTTCCCACCAGGGGACGTAAAGTCACATCTTATTTTTGTCGATATCTCTGTTTCTAAGAGTCCGATTTGAAAAAATTCTTTCTATGTTGGAGAGCGTTTCCGGTGCGAAATGTTTCTCATATAAATTCATGTTTTTCTTAACGCACAAGTCTGCAACCAAAGGGCGTAAGCTCACAATTCCGTTTACAGCAATATCTGAGGGATTAAAAACCCGATTGAAAAACTTCTTTCTTCCGTCAGATACTATTGTTTTCCATACCGGTTCCATTGACTTTGAATAGCTTTGATAAATTTAATTTGCGTCAGAACGGATTCAAAAGACGTGCTATTACACCCGAAAATTCGGTGTCATCTTTCTTGTTTTTTTTAAAACTGCATCCCTGGACTGTCATGTCCTTCTGATAACCTGTGTCTCTGCTTATTTTTAGTTGTTCCTACCAACAGTTTCTTAGTAAAACAGTTTTAATACAGAGCGCTGCATTTGTCGGGACTTTGTCCGATCCGCTCGAAAGCTGTTTGAAAGAAGTGTTTTTCTTTATAATCCATCTGTCTTGTTTTGTCTCAGTCTGTGCTCTTGAAAAATACCCAAGATATATAAAAAAAATATGTTTTTCTTTTCAGATTGGAACAAAAATCAAAGGATATCCATTCCGCAATCAAAATCCTCCACCAGAAGTTGAAATCTTCAGGGATAAATGCTGCCCTAAGCCGTACGGTTAGTATATGCTTTTTTTTTTTTTTTTTTGAACATTTTGAAAGTCTATATTAAGACATGTCTTTGATGTTACTTTTCCCCTTAAATAAATTGATAAACGAATTCGAGAATTATAAAACATGACGGCACAGTATCACGATACTCATCAGAAATGAAAAGTAGCAGCAACTGTGAAAAGTCCTAATTCACCTTTCACCTTAGGAGGGTGCGTTTCTTAAGAATATCAAAGCACATACCTGCTGAACTGTAGTGTCACATTGTACAGAAAGTGTTTATCTCACTGTACGGAGAGTGTTTACCGTACGGTGTCCCATTGTACAGAGGGTGTTTATCGTACGGTGTCTCACTGTACGGAGAGTGTTTACCGTACGGTGTCCCATTGTACAGAGGGTGTTTATCGTACGGTGTCTCACTGTACGGAGAATGTTTACCGTGCGGTGTCACAACGTCCAGAGGGTGTTTATCGTACGGTGCCTCACTGTACGGAGAGTGTTTACCGTACGGTGTCACATTGTACGGAGAGTGTTTATCGTACGGTGTCACATTGTACAGAGGGTGTTTATCGCACGGTATCACATTGTACAGAGGGTGTTTATCGTACGGTGTCTCGCTGTACGGAGAATGTTATCCGTACGGTGTCACATTGTACAGAGGGTGTTTATCGTACGGTGTCTCACTGTATGGAGAGTGTTTACCGTACGGTATCACATTGTACAGAGGGTGTTAATCATACGGTGTCTCGGTGTACGGAGAGTATTCTCCGTACGGTGTCACATTGTGCAGACGGTGTTTATTGTACGGTGTCTCACTGTACGGACAGTTTTACCGTACGGTGTCACATTGTACAGAGGATGTTCTTGTTTCATTCCAATTTGATACTTTACCCAGTGGCAAGGTATCAAATTGAAACGAAACAAGATCAAAGTCCAGAATTTATAATTGAACTCACATATTTTATTTTTCTATATAGTCCCCCTCACGCTCGACATACACTGCTGGCAACCCAAAATGCAACACCAAGAAGGACACGAGATAGCGAAGCAAGATTTACTGGACACATAACAACAGATACAAAGATGAAACGATTGAGCTTACAGGCCCATGCGACTTGCGGAACATGCAGACATCAATAGTTCGTGGGCCCCCGTGGCTGGCAATAACGGCCGCTACACGCCGCGTCATCGAACGAAAGAAGCTTTGGATGTGGGCTTGGGGTATGTCCGTCTAGGCTGCTCCCACACGTTACCACAGTTCATCAGGCCTAGCCGCGGGTGCTGCTTGCCGGGCCACTCGATTGCCGATCAGCGACCAAACGTGTTCGATGTGCGACATATCTTGAGAACAGGTGGGTCACGGCAGCAGTGACACCTGGTGGCCCGTGAAGAAAATTGTTGCACGATGCGTGCCACGTGCGGGCGCGCATTGTCCTGTTGAAACGTGGCCGTTGGCAGGTCCTGCAGGTAAGGGAGGACTACAGGCTCCAAAACGTCGGAGATGTACCGGTGGCTGTTGAGTGTACCGGCGATGCGTACCAGAGGGGTGCGGATGTCATATCCAATTACGCCCCAAATCATAACGTCAGGTGACGGACCGGTATGGCGATGCATAATGCAGGCGTCATATAGTCTCTCACCGCGGGTTCCGCCACACGCGGATCCGACCATCACGCTGTTGCAGGCAGAAGCGGGATTCGTCGGAGAAGACAATGTCATGCCATTCCGTAGTCCAGGTGTGGCGTTCAACGGCCCACTGCCGCCGCACTCGCCGGTGGTGTAACGTCAAAAGTAATAGGAGCAATGGTCGCCGTGCGACAAGTCCCCGCTCCTGCAGACGACGTCGAACGGTACGTGCTGACACAGGTTGTTGCGCAACACACCCTAAGTCCTGCGCTAACGTTTGTGATGTGGCGGTGCGAGTCGTCAATGCCCGCCGCACAACATGCCGATCCTCTCGTTCGGTGGTATGCCGAGGCTGCGGCAATCGCTCACGTCGGTCCGTCCGTCCCTCCTGCACCCACCGAATCCATACTCGCCTCACTGTGGCTGTATGTCGTCCCACAGGGCGCCGATGTCTTGGTACGATAAACCGCTGTCGCGATAAGCCACTATTCGTCCTGTGTCGAACTCCGAAACGTGCTGGAATGACTGCCGTATTCCGCGTCGAGGCATCAGGAAGCTTCCCACGCATAGGTCCGGTAGTACAACACACTTCTACTACTTTTTCCCCGCCTTCTGTGCACCCTTCTTATAGTGCTTCTCGGTGGCGTGCCGGGCGCACATGATTTGCATATGCTCTGCAATGCTAATCGTTTGCATGTCCTCTCGCGGGCGACGCATGCTGCGAATTTCAGGCCAATCGGATGCTTTCTTCTTGGTGTTGTATTTTGGGTGACCATCAGTGTAGATACGCCAACGTTTAACAAGGTTTTTAAACCCATCTCTGTAAAAATCTTCAGGTTGTTCTATAGGAACCATTTCCTCGTACTGGCTTGAACATCTTCGTCAGAGGGGAACAGAATTCCTTCTGGATGTCTCTTGAGAGCGGAAAACAACCAGAAGTCAAATGGCGCCAAATGTGGGTTGTAAAAGCACCTGTTGTCCCTTTCGAATGTGGGTTGAAAGCACCTGTTGTGCCTTTCGAAGATCACGCAATTTCATTAAAAAAAGAAGAAGAGAGTGGGTAATGTGTTTTATTGCTGAGAGCATTTGTCACGCACTACAGAGGGGACGTACATGTTAAGACGGAAAACTTGCGGTGACAAATTCCGTCGGTGTAGCTTAATTGGGAAAACATTCGCCTCCGGAGCTGAAGGATGCGATTTCAATCCTCGTCACCGCCAAAAAGTTGTTTCGCTATATTGGCGTCCAAACGTAAAAATGGAACTACTTGCCTCAGGGTTCTTCGAAAAATGTGTGATGTTCCTTCCACACATTGTCTGGAATTAATGAAAATTCCTTCTTCACTTCCAAAAAATGTGTTATGCTTCTTCCACATATCGTCTGGAATAAATGAAAATTAAATTCTTTTTAACTTCGAAAAATGTGTGATGCTCCTTCCCCATATCGTCTGGAATTAATGAAAATTCCTTCTTCACTTCGAAAAAAGTGTGATGTCCCTTCCACATATCGTCTGGAATAAGTGAAAATTCCTTCTTCACTTCGAAAAATGTGTGATGTTCCTTCCCCACATCGTCTGGAATTAATGAAAATTCCTTCTTCACTTCGAAAAATGTCCCTTCCACATATCGTCTGGAATTAATGAAAATTCGTTCGTCACTTCGGAAAATGTGTGATGCTTCTCCCACATATCGTCTGGAATTAATGAAAATTCCTACTTCACTTCGAGAAACGTGCTTCTCCCACATATCGTCTGGAATTAGTGAAAGTTCCTTCTTCACTTCGAAAAATGTGTGATGTTCCTTAACCACATCGTCTGGAATGAATGAAAATTCCTTCTTCACTTCGAAAAAAGTGTGATGTCCCTTCCACATATCGTCTGGAATTAATGAAAATTACTTCGTCACTTCGGAAAATGTGTGATGTTCCTTCCCCACATCATCTGGAATTAATGAAAATTCCTTCTTCACTTCCAAAAATGTGTGATGTTCCTTCCCCACATCGTCTGGAATTAATGAAAATTCCTTCGGCACTTCGGAAAATGTGTGATGTCCCTTCCACATATCGTCTGGAGTTAATGAAAATTCCTTCGTCACTTCGGAAAATGTGTGATGCTTCTCCCACATATCGTCTGGAATTAATGAAAATTCCTTCTTCACTTCGAGAAATGTGTTATGCTTCTCCCACATCGTCTGGAATTAATGAAAATTCCTTCGTCACTTTGAGAAATGTGCTTCTCCCACATATCGTCTGGAATTAGTGAAAATTCCTCCTTTACTTCGAAAAATGCGTGATGTTCCTTCCCCACATCGTCTGGAATGAATGAAAATTCCTTCTTCACTTCGAAAAAAGTGTGATGTCCCTTCCACATATCGTCTGGAATTAGTGAAAATCCCTTCTTCACTTCGAAAAATGTGTGATGTTCCTTCCCACATCGTCTGGAATGAATGAAAATTCCTTCGTCACTTCGAAAAATGTGTGATGTTCCTTCCCCACATCGTCTGGAATTAATGAAAATTCCTTCTTCACTTCGAAAAATGTGTGATGTTCCTTCCCCACATTGTCTGGAATTAATGAAAATTCCTTCGGCACTTCGGAAAATGTGTGATGTCCCTTCCACATATGGTCTGGAATTAATGAAAATTCCTTCGTCACTTCGGAAAATGTGCGATGTGTCTTCCACACATCGTTTGGAATTAATGAAAATTCCTTCTTCACTTCGAGAAATGTGTTATGCTTCTCCCACATATCGTCTGGAATTAGTGAAAATTCCTTCTTCACTTCGAAAAATGTGTTATGTTCCTTCACCACATCGTCTGGAATTAATGAAAATTCCTTCGGCACTTCGGAAAATGTGTGATGTGGCTTCCACACATCGTTTGGAATTAATGAAAATTCCTTCGTCACTTCGGAAAATGTGTGTAGGTTCTCCCACATATCGTCTGGAATTAGTGAGAATTTCTTCTTCTGCAAGCCTCCCACGCACAGGTCCGGCAGCACAACACACTTCCACTACTTACACCCCGCCTTCTGTGCACCCATCTTATAGTGCTTCTCTGTGGCTTGCCGGGCGCACATGATTTGCATATGCCCTGCGATGCTGATCGTTTGCATGTCCTCTCGCCGGCGAAGCATGCTGCGAATTTCAGGCCAATCGGACGCTTCCTTCTTTGTGTTGCATTTTGGGTGGCCAGCATTATATATATATATGGGATGTAAGGTCAGGTGATGAGCAACATCACAGCCTCTCCTTGACAAATGTCAACCCCGCCTTCTTCTGGAGCATCCTGTTCCCACAAAAGGGGCTCTGACGACCGCCAATAGCGGTATAATTATACCATCGGGATTAGAGGAAATGCTATCCCACACTCACCAACCCGCTTGGCCAGCGTGGTGAGTTATAGCCAAACCCCTCCAAAATGACTCCACAACTTAAATCTTGGCCCTCAGTCTCCGGCAGCTGGAACGTACCTGGCCAAGGCAGCGGCCAGTGCGACATGAAGGCAGAGGGTTCTAAGAAGCACCGGACGACCGGACTAGGCTGCCATTTGATGCTGACCTTGGCTACGTATAATGGACGCTCCCTATCTTCTGATTCAAGACTTCTTGAATTGGAAGAGGAACTACAAAGGAAGAGCGGGACATCGTCGGGCTTAGTGAGGTAAGGAGAAAAGGAGAAGATCTCATTGAACTGAAAAGTGGATATCTCTTCTACTGTCGTGGGACAGATACTGGCAGAACTAGTGGTGTTGGATTTATAATAAACAAGAAACTGAATGATAAAAATGTACAAGTTGAAAGTTCCTCTGACAGAGCTGCACGACTCGTTATCCAACTCTCGAGAAGATACCAGGCTCAGATTATTCAAACTTATGCACCCACCACAAGTCATCCTGAAGAAGAAATTGAAAAATTTTAAGAGGAAATTCGTCATCTAAATAATAAAGGCAAACAGCACTTGAAAATAATTATGGGAGATTTCAATGCAAATATAGGGCAACGGCAACAGAATGAAACGTCAGTAGGTAAATTCGGTTACGGCAATAGAAACCAGCGTGGAAATACTCTCGTAGAGTTTGCAGAGGCAGAAGGGTTTTTCATCATGAACTGCTTTTTCAAGAAAAAACCGCAAAGGAAATGGACATGGAGGCATCCTAATGGATGGACAAGTGAAATTGATTTTATTATGTGTAACAAGAAATTTGTCATGGAAGACTGCAGTGTGCTAAACAAATTCAACACAGGTAGTGACCATAGATTGGTGAGATGTAAGATGCACCTCAATGCTAAACTCGAACGTGGCAAGCTCATAAAACAAACAAAGTGTATTGACGTGACCAACCACAAAAAGCATCATAATGCCTTCAAATTGGAACTGAGGAACAGATTCTCTGCTCTAGAAGGTCTAACATCAGAAGAAATGGACATCTCTGAAGTTAACAGAAAATTAACCAAAGCTCTTATGGAAAAAGCAACAAGATTAGCTGGGTCTAAAAGAACAAGTTGCATGTGAACAAATTATCAGGAAAAACTAAAATGTTGATGCAAAAAAGAAGAGAGATGAGGACAACTAAAGAAGATGTGACTTCCAAAGTGGAATATATAGAGCTATGCAAGACAGTAAGAAAAAGTATCACTGAAGACGTAAAGAAATTCAACTGTGAACAAGTGAGGAAAGCAATTGAAAACAACCAAAGCCTAAAGATAGCAAAGGGACATCTCAGTAAGGGAAGAAAACAGATTATGGCACTGAGAAAAGAAGATGGTTCTGTAACTATAAATGGAGGCAAAATTTTGACAAGTGAAAGATTTCTACTCCAAATTATATGAAAGGGATGATACATGTACTCCAGACATCATGAAAGGTACCAGTACCAGAGTTCTTCTAGTCCTTCCAGCAGAAGTTGCACATGCAATCGAGAACATGAAGCAGGGAAAAGCTCCAGGAGAAGATGGAATTACTGTACACATCATACAAAAAGCAAGTGGAGAAATTGAAACAGTACTCGCCCAAGTTTTCACTCGATGCCTTAATGAAGGGAAGATTCCTGAGGAATTGGAACAACGGTGTAATGATCCTGCTACATAAAAAGGTGACATTGAGGATCTCAGGAACTACATACCTATCAGCCTCCTATCAGTGGTTTATAAAATCTTCACTAAAGTTCTTTCACGCCGCGTGAAGGTAACACTGGACATGGCTCAACCGAGAGAACAAGCTGGATTCAGGAGTGGCCACAGCACTATAGATCATATCTACGTACTGAGAGAACTAATTGAAAGAGCGAGGGAATATGAACTTCCGTTGTGCATGGCTTTAATCGATTACGAAAAGGCCTTTGATTCAGTGAAACCATCAGCAGTTACAATGGCTGTGAAATCCTGCGGTGTTGAAGATGCATACAATAATATTATTAACAACATCTGTGAAAATGCAAGTGCAAAGATTCGGCTGTTTGAGAATACAGCACACATAAAAATTGGAAAGGGAGTGAGACAAGGTGACACCATATATCCCAAGCTGTTTAATGCCACATTGGAAAATGTCTTTCAATCACTGAACTGGGAAAACAAAGGGATAACGATTAATGATGATTATCTAACTCACCTTCGTTTTGCTGATGACGTAGTCATTTTTGCACCTACCCCATTAGAGCTGCAGTGTATGATCCAGGAACTTGCTGACAAGGGTAAAGAAGTGGGATTAAAATTCAACTTTCAGAAGACAAAAGTGATGTACAATGCTTTTACAAGAAATGAAGATTTATCGATTGATGGATAAAAGCTGGAGATAACAGACGCGTACGTTTATCTTTGACAGCAGATATCAAGTGAGGGTCACATTGATGAAGAAATTAATCGGCGTATAAAACTTGCCTGGAGAGCTTTTGGAAGAAACAGCATAATTTTCAAGAGCAACATGCCATTATGTCTTAAAAGAAAAGTGTTTGATCAATGCATGCTTCCAGTGCTTACGTATGGTGCAGAGGCGTGGACCTTAACTAAAAGAGACATACAAAGGCTGAAGACAACTCAAAGTAGCATGGAGAGTGCATGCTTGGTGTAACCAGGAGAGATAAGAAGAGAGACTCGTGGATCCGAAAAATGACAAGAGTGGAAGGCATCATGATCAGAGTAAAATCCCTGAAATGGCAATGGGCTGGACATACTGCCAGAAGGACAGACCATCGATGGACAGTCGAAAAAATTTTAGATTGGATTCCAAGGGACAGGAAAAGACCCAGAAGAAGACCACATGGGAGATGGGTGGATGAATTTCGAAAGTATGCGGGAGTAACATGGAGGAGACTGGCACAAGACAGACCGTTGTGGAAGATTCTTGGAGAGACCTTCGTCCAGCAGTGGATTGATAATGGTTGACAATGATGATGATGATATATATATATATATATATATATTACTAGTGGACGCAACTGTTACAATAGTAAAGCGGGTGGGTTGCTTCAGAGATACTTGTCCGTGGCTCTTCGCAGGTTGGGTTCGACTTGGATTATTGGGAGCAATAACAGAGTCTTGGAGACACTTGGCTCGGTGACTGTCACATCTGTGGATACTTACGACTTTAAAAACCTCTTCACCTCAATTTCATTGAAGGGTCTGTGGCAGGTAGCCCTAAACATACATACGAAGTTCGAGCCCAGCACTATAGAACAGTATTGGCATTTCCTACTGGATTTCTGTATTAATAACAATTTCGTTACCGTGGGCGATGGGCATTACCTCCAAACTCGTGGTATCCCGATGGGCAGTCGCTTTTCTAGCAGTTTGGCTAATCTCTATCTACATTTTTTCGAGGATAAATATGTTGCCAATCATCCTTTACTTGGGATTGCTCTAAGATATGTTGATGCCATTATTGTCATTAACATTCCGGACTTTTGCGTTGCGCCACTGACTTGTATCCTGACGACCTTACCCTAGAAAAACTAACAGATCGTCTACTCATGTTTGTTACCTCGATGTAGAGGTTCAGGTGGACGAGGAGGGTAGAGGTGTGGTGAATTTATTTGATAAAAGAAACTCTTTTGAGTTTGATATCCTTCACTACACTCACTGGACATCCAATATTACAAAAGTTATACATCGCAATCTACTCATCTCCCAGTTTCATAGAATGGCTAAAATTTGCCCTACACAGCTCTAACTTACAGAAAATCTGAAAGCTCTTCTTTCTAAATTGCAATCTAACAATTTTCCTAGAAATTTCTTAAGACATCATTTTAATCATTTAATTTTGAACTATAATTCGGTGTCCAAGAGTTTCAAATTACACATTGACATGCTTTATTTTAACTAGGACCTAACAATTTTAAATATATATGTAACATAAAGTGCTATTTGGTGGGCCCCTAATAGCTGAAGATCTTATCTACATACACAGTTTTGCATCTTGTCAATTCGCACATTTTTTGGCTTACCAGGTAGTTGATTAACCGTGACCACCTTTCTTATCAGTGTATATCTTTGGGTTCTTATGAGTGCTCTGTTCAGTCTTGTTTGACTTTTTGTCATGGCGAGTTTTGTTCTGCCGGTAAGCTTTTAATTCTTTTTTAGTTTTATAAATTTGATTCTTGGAATTTTTGTGCTTATTAGAATTTGGTTTTGTGGCCTAGGGAGCATGACCAACCGACAATTTTGGCTTGCCTTGTCGTTTTGTTGGTACTAGAAAGGCCACTCCCATAGGTTGATGCTCTCCTGATGACGGCAACCTTTTTCAGTTTTCACTTGTTTTGAAATTTTTGTGTTTTGTTCTGTAATATTTTCATTCTATATATATATAGCGAGAGAGAGAGAGAGGGGGAACTCTCTGAATGCAACACTGTCCGTGTTCACTGCACGTCATCGGCAACAACGCATAAAATGTGTCCAAGATTATTGAGATTGGGCCATGGATGATTGGAAGATACTGGCCTAGTCCGACCAATCAAGATTCCTGGTGAATCACGTTGACAGCCGAGCGCGGATACGCCGGTTACTAACGGAGGCTATGGCATCTGGATGCACTGTTAGGGGGAAACAAGCCGGCGTCGCCGGTCTTATGCTGTGGGCAGTGTTTTCTTGTGACACTTTAAGACCCATTATCCCACTCGCACAATCCCTGGCAACTGTCAGCGCGTAGCCTTACTTCCCCTAATCCATTTCCCCTAATTCCCGTTTGCCCTAATCACGTTTACCCCAATGGCGTTTCCCCGAAATCGCTTTTACCCGAATTCCCATTTCCCCTAATTTTGTTTGCCCTAATCTCGTTTCCCCTAAATCTCGTTTCCCCTAATTCGCATTTACCCTAAACACGTTTACCCCAATGGCGTTTCCCCGAAATCGCTTTTACCCGAATTCCCATTTCCCCTAATTCCCATTCCCCTAATCTCGGTTCCCCTAATTCGCATTTGCCCTAAACACGTTTACCCCAATGGCGTTTCCCCGAAATCGCTTTTACCCGAATTCTCATTTCCCCTAAACACGTTTACCCCAATGGCGTTTCCCCGAAATCGCTTTTACCCGAATTCTCATTTCCCCTAATTTCGTTTCCCCTAATCTTGGTTCCCATAAATCTCGTTTCCCCTAATTCGCATTTGCCCTAAACACGTTTACCCCAATGGCGTTTCCCCGAAATCGCTTTTACCCGAATTCCCATTTACCCTAATTTCGTTTGCCCTAATCTCGGTTCCCCTAAATCTTGTTTCCCCTAATTCGCATTTGCCCTAAACACCTGAACACGTTTACCCCCATGGCGTTTCTCCGAAATAGCTTTTACCCGAATTCCTATTTCCCCCAATTTCGTTTCCCCTAATCTCGTTTCCCCTAAATCTCATTTCCCCTAATTCACGTTTGCCCTAAACACGTTTACCCCAATGGCGTTTCCCCGAAATCGCTTTACCCGAATTCCCATTTCCCTAATTTCGTTTCCCCTAATCTCGTTTCCCCTATTTCACGTTTGCCCGTATCAAGTTTTTCCTAATTCGCGTTTGCCCTAATTCATGTTTGGATTTTATTAACCGAAATAAAACGGTGGGTCTTGATATCTCAAGATAATTATTCTTTCCTTTCTTGTTGATGATGTCGATAACCATGCCAACAAAAGTGTAAAGAAGTGCACATGGTGAGGACCATTATACGGTTAGTCCTTAACGCAGCCATTGTATCTGTCACGACCCCCCCCCCCCTCAGCTACCCTTCCTCACAGATAAATTACTACATCGCATTAAACTTTTATTAAAGCAAGAGATACTATTGAAAAGCATTCGCTAGAATTGTGAACGCAGAAGGCCCACTTTTTAAGAGTTCTTAGCGTACTAGACCCCTTCCTTCTCCCCACCGTACGAGACTCTAAGCATGAGCCGTGGAAATGCCTTTTGCTAATTGAGTTCCCCCTTAACAGTAGACGTCAGTTTGTCCTGTTTGAATGTTTTCTCAGTTAGCACCATCACTGATTGGGTGTAGGAGAACTGGCCATCGTTGAACTGGCCACAAAAATTTTAACAGGCTGTATAAAAATTGCGTTTTCGACCGCTTCGTGGCCACGTTCTTGGAAGTTGGTTATCTGAATCACATAAAGTTTCCGTAATTTCGTCTTTTCTTAATTGCGATTATTAATGTAATTCTTTAAAAAAAATGTTTATGATCTACAACTGAACAAAAGATTTCAGGATTTACAAACTGCAAGTCTGCAATTAATTATCTGAGGGCATGTGCTGCCTCACGAAACCTTGGGGGGGGGAGGGGGCACCAAAAGTATAAAATATAGAGAATTCCTGGTCTGATCGAGAGATTTTCAGCATTTACAACCTACAAGTCAACAAATTATCTAAGGGCATGTGCTGCTTCAAGAAAACTGTCGAGAGGGGGGGGGGGGCACACGTGTACAATGTTCAGTTAAACGAAATTTGTTTTGGATTTTATGGATTTTTACACTGCCTGAAAATAAACATCTTTCCCCTTTTCTTTCTGTTGAACTTGAAATCCAAAAAGGATAAAGAAAAATTTTTGTAATTACAAAAAAAATTACAATGCCACCTTTTTCGTTCCTGAGAATTGATAGCGGCAATAAGGTGCACAAAATCCTCTTTTCAAATTTTTACTGTCTGTAGCAGTGGCTTACGCCGATAGATCGTTTTCCAAACTTAGAAATATGAAAAGTTACTTCTGATTAAATGTGAAACAGCAACGACTTTTTTTTTTTCGTTAGTAATTAAAACAAAATTGCTACAGACTTAGACAATTTGGACATTTTTATAAAGTTTGTAACAAAAAGAAAAACAAAAGCTACAAAAGTTAATTTTACCTGAAACTACGTTTGTTTGTGTGCTTTCTTAAAGCATTAGTTTTTAATTTATAGGAAAAATAATTTCATTTATAATTTCATTTAATACGAAAACCAATTATTTCGAATTCTACTTTCAGTTTTATACAATTTATTTGAATATGTACCAATAGAAGATATTTTTTGGTTAGAATAGTTCAAGAGACGCCCGTCATGTTCAATGTTATATATATACAAACTTAATTTCTGGATATTCATCACTGCTGCGTTGCGCGTCATGATATTCAGAATGTGTGTTAAAAAATTTTGTTTTAAAATTCGGTTTTAAATTTTGTCCTTAACTCTGCTTTTGGGTGACCCAGGAACTTGCTGACAAGAGTAAAGAAGTGAGATTAAAAATGAACTTTCAGAAGACAAAAGTGATGTACAATGCTTTTACAAAAAATGAAAATTTATCGATTGATGAGGGAAAGCTGGAGATAAATAATACCTACATTTATCTTGGACAGCAGATATCAAGTGAGGGTCACATTGATGAAGAAATTAATCGGCGTACAAAACTTGCCTGGAGAGCTTTTGGAAGAAACAGCATAATTTTCAAGAGCAATATGCCATTATGTCTTAAAAGAAAAGTGTTTGATCAATGCATCCTTATAGTGCTTACGTATAGTGCAGAGACGTGGACCTTAACTAAAAGAGATATACAAAGGCTGCAGACAACTCAAAGAAGCATGGAGAGGTGCATGCTTGGTGTAACCAGGAGAGATAAGAAGAGGAACTCGTGGATAAGAAAAATGAGAAGAGTGGAAGACATCATGAGCAGAGTAAAATCCCAGAAACGGCAATCGGCTGGACATGTTGCCAAAAGAACGGACCATCGATGGACAGCCGAAATTTTAGATTAGACTCCAAGGGGCAGGAAAAGACCCAGAAGAAGACCACATTGGAGATGCGTGGATGAAATTCGAAAGCATGCGGGAGTGAGATGGGTGGATGAAATTCAAAAGCATGCGGGAGTGAGATGGGTGGATGAAATTCGAAAGCATGCGGGAGTGAGATGGTGGAGACTGGGGCAAAACAGACCGTAGTGGAAGAAACTTGGTGAGATCTTTATTCATCTAGCAGTAGATTGAAAATGGTTGATGATGATGATTAAATATACATCTATTTTCCTGAATTTGACGATAAAAAATTACATACAACGATTTTTTTCCCTGAATTTTGGCGATAAAAGAAACGCTTTATTTCACTCAACGAAAATCAGGACAAACATGAATTGGGGAAAACGCGAATCAAGGCAAATTCGAATTAGAACAAACTTGATACAGTAAACGTTTTTAGGGGAAACTTTGATACGGACAAACGTGTTTAGGGCGAACGTGAATTAGGGGAAATGAGATTTAGGGGAAACGAGATTAGGGGAAACGAAATTAGGAGAAATGGGAATTCGGGTAAAAGCTATTTCGGGGAAACGCCATTGGGGTAAACGTGTTTAGGGCAAATGCGAATTAGGGGAAACGAGATTTAGGGGAACCGAGACTAGGGGAAACGAGATTTAGGGAACCGAGATTAGGGGAAACGAGATTTAGGGGAACCGAGATTAGGGGAAACAAAATTAGGGGAAATGAGAATTCGGGTAAAAGCGATTTCGGGGAAACGTCATTGGGGTAAACGTGTTTAGGGCAAATGCGAATTAGGGGAAACGAGATTTAGGGGAAACGAGATTAGGGCAAACGAAATTAGGTGAAATGGGAATTCGGGTAAAAGCGATTTCGGGGAAACGCCATTGGGGTAAACGTGATTAGGGAAACGGATTAGGGGAAACGTGTGACCACCACTGTCAGGTATCTGAATATCGTTGCGGACCAAGTTCACTCATTCATGGCAACTGTGTTCCCTGCTTGTGATGGCCATTACCAACAGGATAATGCGCCATGCCACACTGACAAAATCGTCAAGGAATGGTTCGAGGAACACGCTGGTGACTCTGTTAATGCTCTGGCCCCCAAATTCACCTGACATGAACGCAATCGGACATTTGTTGTGCTTCCGCTGAACCACCACCACCTCGAAATGTATACGGGAACTGGAGGACCTGCTGTTGACATTATGGTACCAGATATCCCAAGGTACCTAGCACCACCTGATCGAATCAATGCTTCGCCGAGTGGCAGCTGTTTTGTGGGCTAAATGGGGTCCTACAGCTTATCTGGTAGGTGGTCATAATATTATGGCTCGTCGGTGTATATGAAATATTACATAGGTGACGTGTCAAGACGACAAAGTTGCAGTGTTAAATGCCATTGGTGTATCTTAATTGGGAAAGTATTCGGCTCCGGAGCAGAAGGATGTAGATTCACGCATCACCCCTGGTAAACTGGTGTACAGCGAACTTGATTCAAACTGTATTTCAAAAAACTAGCTGGCTGATGTAACTTTTAATCAAAATTATCTGCAATTAGAAGCAGCTCCCAGAGTTAATTGATTGAACATTAAAGCATAATAATTCATCGATTAACATGTGAAAAATATAATGAATTTTGAGTAATTCAATACATATTTTGGGATACTTATTTTTATGTTTTTGTTTTTATGTTTGTTTTGTTTTGACAACCTGTGTCTAAAAATACTTACAATTGCACGACTTTTACCGGTTAACTATTGCTCACGTTCGAAGCATGAACAATTTTTGAAATGCTTCTTTGCAGATGGTGGTGCTTGCGACTTCTTTGCCCTCGGTGTCATTGGTTACCAGATGGCTTACGGAACGTCACCCACATCAGACAGCATTAAGGACAAAATCCTACGAAGAAAAATTGCTGACCACAGTCACGAGATTATGAAGCTAAGACACAAAGGTAATTCTACGAACGCTTACCTTTTTATTGACTTACATTCACCGACGTTCAGAACACACTAATTAAACAAGATTTATGACATATTTACAATTTTTGGTGTCACTTTGACGGAGAATATCTTAAATCAAAATATACAGACGCTTAAATTACAAAGTGTTGCCCAGAATGCTATGCGCAGCCAAAACTGTTAAAATAAAAAAAAATTAGGGGAAAAAAAAAAAAAAAAGGATGACCCCAAATTATGGGATGTGTTGTTTAAAATCTTTCAGACACAAAAATAATTGTAAAAGTTGGGGAATTAGCGTAAAAGGCAGCAAATTTTCGCGGCCTAGCGGAAAAACTGAGCATTATTTAAAATACACAGTCTGCAAAGTGTTTTTTCGTAGTGAATGAAACAAGCTATAGAAAAAAAATTCAGCCGGATTTCTTGACTTCGTAAAACGTTTGCATGTTGCAGCAATCACTTCGTACAAAGTTAATCCAAAGAACAGTTGCCGTTTTTACACGATTTAAGTTATATAAGAGTAAAAAAAATAAAAATTACATCCTTACTAGTTAAAATATTTATTTACTATTAAAACATCGTATCTTTCTGTCCCACACTGGGACCATCATCAGATGTAAGACACTGTACTGGATAGAACGGGTTTATAAGTGCACATGACTTTTGATGACGTATAACATAATTAGACGTAATAGTATGTTTAATTGATTGTGTTCACGTAAGGGAGTTCATTTACATAGTCTGTACCCAACTAAGACATGGAAATTTCGTCAGAGTTCACCTGGTCATTCCCGGATAAGATATATTTCCATGCTTGTGGTAGATAACTGAGGATGTTATCATTACAACATACACTGAAGAGCAATTGAATTGGAGACAGCTGGCGTTATGCAAATGTGGCGCTGTTGGCGGCCCTGTAAACGGAAACGACATGGCGTATGCAGCGATCCGACAATATAAGGAGTGATGCGACGGGAATCACTAAGAGTCGGACGCAGTATGGGTAAGACGAAGGATCTAAGCGCATTTGATCGTGGGCAAATTGTTGGGGCCCGACGAATGGGTCACTCCACCTCGGAAGTCGTGCAGGCACTAGGATTTTCACGAGCCACTGTGTCACGGGCGCCCCGTGAGTACATCGAATCCGGTAAAACCATCCCTGCTAGAGCCAACTGCCGTGGACAACAGCGTGTGGATGAGCGGGGTTATCGTCGGCTAGCTCGTATTGTAACAGCGGATAGACGGGCCAAAGTGCAAGAAATCACTCGGCAATTTAACGCTGGTGCACAAAAACGTGTAAGCAGCCACTCCATCTCCTCGCTATGGGGTACAGAAGCCATCGTCCCACGAGGGTACTGCTGCTGACTGCACATCACAGGGTGCAAAGATTAGCATGGGCGCGGAAACGTCGCCACTGGACCCTAGGCATGTGGAAAAGTGTTGCTTGGACTGATGAGTCGAGATTCACGTTGGTACATGCGGATGGCAGGATACGAGTACGGCGCAAACCACATGAAGCGATGGATCCTTCTTGCCAGCAGGATACTCTTCAACCTGGTGGGGGTGGCATTCTCGTCTGGGGACTGTTTACGTGGACTGAAATGGGACATCGTCCCTCACAGGTCAACGCTACCGGGATATCCTGGACGACCATTTGCTCCCGTTTGTGCGTCTTCAACATCCCACTGGGGACCTCATCTTGCAACAAGACAATGCACAGTGCCATCGCTCCCGAATTGTATCCGAATGGTTGGATGAACACTCCACCGACGTGACCTCGCTTCCTTAGCCTGCTAGGTCACCTGACCTCAATCCCATCGAGCACACCAGGGATGCCAACGAGGGAGATGTTCGAATCTCTGACACCCCTCCATCAAATCTTCGTGAACTGTGGGAGCTTGTTCAGGGGTCGTGGATCCGTATGGCTTCCCAACGCTTCCGGTGTCTTGTCGAGTCCATGCCGAGATGAATCGCCGCCGTCATGAAGACGAAAGGTGGTGCTACACGTTACTAGACAGGTATCTCTAATTCAATTGCTCTTCAGTGTAGTTGTCCTTTGTTAAAAATATGTACAACTTTCAGTCAGAAGCAATGATGACTTCGAAGAAGGGGTCGCCAAGATCGAAGTATCGTCCCATACGGATTAGTAATGCCCATCGTTCACAAGTCGTTATAGTGCTGTTGATATTAAGCTATTTCTGATATCATATTGGTGTTCTCGGATTAGAGTCTTTAATGTACGCCCAGTCGAGGCAATATAAATCTTATCAGGTTATTTTTATATATGATGCTGTAAATCTCATGTTTATTTTCTTTTTCTAAAGGGTCACGATTTTTCCTTATCCTTGCTAAGATGTTATATGTGTCTTGACTCCAAAATTCAAACCATGGCGCCTGCAAATATTTTTAAGAGCTGCGGTACCTTGCGGTAACAGGAGGGTGGAAATTAATGGATCCCACGTATTTTATCTGATTACTTTCTCATTGTAGCGTGGTTGGTTCCGTCCTATGCATTTTCTTTGAAAAATCACAGTGTACCCAAAGTTTTTCCCATAGCGGAAGATATGCAAAACAAAAGGAATTTCTAAAATAGATTTATTAGAAGCAGTGATAGAGAAGAAAAGGAAATATGACTTAGCCTGGAAAACTATATTCGTTATTTGAAGAAAGAAAGGGGCGCAAAATGTTCTTCATAGTGAAGGATATCCTACAAAAAAAAAGGTTTTTAGAATGAGAGATACTTTTGCAAACAGAAACACTACGTTTTTCTGGAGGATGGCTTTTAAAAACGTATAAGTTTCCCGAATGTTAAATACTATTGTAAAATTTACGCATTAAAAGAGTACAAGATGTTCCTTAGTAATGATTTATTTCAATTGGAATTGGTGGCGACAGAAAAAAAGCGTTACAAATTATAAGATATTTTATCGCATTGCAAAATCATAAAGCCTATGAAAATCGAACTTCTCTTTTGACGACTGCATGTCTATAAAAATCCTGATTGATTCTAGATTAAATGCAATCTTCACAACTAAGAATTTGAGACCAGTGTTTCGATATACGCACACATGAGTTAACAGCTTTCTTTACCTTCTGCGGATCCTGAGTGCATCAGTTGCGACGTACTACAGAGGTAAAACACGTGTCAAGACGACAAATCTGCAGCGATAGATTCCGTCCGTGTAGCTTAGTTGGGAGAGCAATTCACTCCGGAGCGAGGGTCCGTGGACAAATTGGTACATTTGTTCAGGGAAACGAATTTCCCTGAAGAAATAATTCTTCTCAAATACATGGAAAGCGATAGAAATGTAATCATTGGCACAAATATGCCATATTTTCACTGTTGTCCACGTAGCCACTCTTTCAGAAAACTTGAAAATCACATTGCCCTGGAGCGGTAATCGAACCCGCACCTCCCACACAGGACAAGGAAGTCCCAAGCAACTGAGGATAAACAGATGTAACTTAGAAATCTGAGAACATTTTAGATTTGCGTAACGGATTAGCATGCTCCACCCCGTAATCGGGAGGTGCTGGTTCGATTCCAGCTCCAGGGCAATGTAATTTTCAAGTTTTCTGGAAGAGTGACTACGTGGACAACAGTGAAAATATGGCACATCAGTGCCAATGGTTATATTTAGACAAATTTGTGTTTTCACATTGGCGCCCGAACGTCAAAGTGGATGCACTGGCAGTTGGGTTCTTCACAAAAAGTGCTATGTTTGACTTTATTTTAAATACACCAGACATGAATAATAATGAAACGTGTCTTTTTTTCGGGCCATGGTCTTCGGCTGTCGTCGCCTACTTGTATTTTCTTGAATGGGGATCCTGTTGCATTCGGGTCTTCGGTGAAATTTCTGGGTGTTATACTACATGAGACTTGATGTCCATATAAGTTATTTAGCAAATATTCTTAAGTCTCGTATTGGTGCTATTTCTAGGTTTTCTGGTTTTTGACAATCAGACTCAGATTGATACTATATACGAGTAATTTCTTTATCTATCCCATGTTGTCTTATTGTATTTTGGCCTGGGGTCAGATGGTAACGTTAACAGAATTCTTGTTCTTCAGAGAAAATATATTCGACTTCTAAATTCATCTTTAAATACTGGTAGTATTTATTGTCTTTATAACATACTTCCCTTTCGATAAAATATTCATTTTCAGGTTATTATTACTTATGCATGACAGAGTCTATACGAATAGGTATCTTGAACTATTGCAATTACAGCGTTTCTCCCATTCACATGATACTCAAGGTCACGCAAGTTTTGTGGTTCCTAGGGCGCACACCAGATTGCTGCATAACAGTATTATTGCAGCTGGACCCCTGTGAGTGGAACGTACCAAAATGGTGGTACGAGAGATTTTGTTGTTTGATTGAGTTCCTGTATTCTTTCTTTCACGGTATGCTCAACACCGGTCGGATTTCTAATGTTGCTATTTTTATCGTTTTGACCTGACACATATACCTTTGCAGATCAAGGTCTCGTCAGGCTTAAATTTAAGCCTTTTTACCTGACTCCATGCTACAGTTCCATAGTATTGCGCTATCTTTTTTTTTTTTTTTTTTTTTTGATGAATTACTTTGTATTGATTCTTTGGTAAATCGTAAACGAGTTTTAGTGCTTGTATGTTTATGATTATTATACTAGATATACCTGAGGTGCTTTGAGCTCTTGTTTACTCTTGGAATAAATAGTTGGTACTAAATGTTATTAATTTATATTGAACTTTGTGATATTACTGTGATTCCATGTTTTCATTGCATTGTGCTAACATTGTGTTAATATTTAATTTTAGTTTAGTACATATGAAAATTTTGATGTTTGTATTTTGTTAAATTTGATGTACTGTGTTGTGTGGCAGAATTTTCATTAAATTCAATTCAATTCAATGTAGCGTATTAAATCCGTTTATTTTTGTAGTGTAGTCAATACAAAGATTCAAAAGCTTTCGCACTCCACTGGGAGACTTTTTCAAGGCAATGATAGACATAAAAATTTATTTCTACCTTTATGTCTACCATAATGTTTTTATGTCTACCATTACCTTCAAAAAGCCTCCCAGTGGAGTGCGAAAGCTTGGCGAATCTTTGTGTTGACTACACTACAAAAATAAACGGATTTAATACACTATATGCGTTTTATTAGTGTTATGTTTGTTCCACACGTCGTCTAAAATTAATGAAAATTCATTCTTCACTTTAAAAAAATAAAAAAATAAGGGGGAAGTGATGTGACGTATTACAGAGGTAAAGCACGTGTCAAGATGACAAATCAGCAGCGATACAATCCGTCCGTGTAGCTTAGTTGGGAGAGCAACTTATCCGGAGTGAGGGGGCGCGGTTCGATCCTCGTAACGGACAAATTTGTGTTTTCACATAATTTCAAACCAGAATATTGAAGATATATTTAGGATTCTATTCTGCTACGCCGCTATTTAGTGAAGCCACCAAGATACGTCCTAGAAGTTTATAAAATTTTAAATAGCGCATATGTGTGTGAATCATAAAATACGAAACCAATTTTTCATCCAAACCGAAAGTAAATAACGTAGGATCGAAGTTAAAATAAGATTAGTTCAAATTCAAAGTAGGATTAGTTAAAATTCAACGTAGGATCGAAGTTAAAATGAAGTAAACTCTGATGGGATCAAAGTTAAAATTTGGTTGGAACAAGCAACTCTGTCTCAATTCTCTCAAAGTGTGACCTACTGGGTTAGGTACTAAAGAATCATAGAACCATGCATTTTTAATAATCTTAAATTCAAATTTCAACGTATAATAGCAAAAAGCGTATAAATGAATTTCGTATAACGGAGTTGAAAAAAAGCTGTAGAAACTACAGTGAAATATCGGGACTAACGCAGAATTACGCATAAAAGTGAAAAACGTATAATCGAGGTTATACTGTATATACAGTACTACAGTCACTGTGCTTTCTGAAAAAAGAAAGTATGCGAAAGAGGTTCTCACAATGGTAAAGGAACGATAGAAACAGAATGTTTCAAGCAGAAATTTTAGTAGTAAAAATTGCAAGACAAAAGTTTATAGATACACTGCTTGACATCGAGAAAGCCACACCATGAAGAAATGCGCGCAATGAGACGGATCTCACCATATGTGTAAAGAAAAGTAGGTGGGGAAAGAAGTGATTTAATTTCTGAGGAATTATAGACTTAGTTAAAAAAATCTATTTAAAAATAAGAAGCTGAACCTACTTGAGTTTTTTCAAGTACAATCGTATAGTAAATGAGTACATGACATGCTCAAATATAAGTAACCATACGTACTTAGCGCCAATAAACATAAATATAATCCCGTATTATTTCAATTTAGATATTATAGATTTCAAGAGAAATTGTTTAATAAATGTGCAAAGTGACACACATAAATAATTAGTACGACCAATTCACTGATTACAAGTAATTTAATTATGCATAAAATATTTTGTGTACGTTTTTACATTAGTTATATTTGTGTCAATCTAAAAAATAATATATTGTCGCTTCATCACTATATTTGTCATAAAATTGTGCTATCCATTTGCCCAGCATGTGACAACGAGTATATTTATTATCCCAGATGTGTCATCGAATAATATACTTCTAGTTGATTCTATGAATGAATCAGTATGTATGGAGTACACGTATTCCAAATTTGAAATCGAGTCGCAGATGGCTTAGTGGTTAGAGATTCAGACTACTGATGGAGGGACCCCAGGTTCAAACCTAGCCTGATAGACTTGAACCTGGCGACTCTCCATGGTAGTGTGAATTTCTAACAATCGCTGAATACCGGACGAGCACGTTAAGTGTCTGCCCCCCGGTAGGAATCCCCCGGTTACATATAAAGGTATTCATTCCTAAGCCCCCCCCCTAATTCTCTCTTCCTTCTATGTACAAAATCGTACGCTTGTACGGTGGCGCTATCTATTGTGCTCTCTCTCTCACTTACAAACTATCCTGTCAGAATCGCTAGATTCGGTCTAACTTCCTTCAGTTTCTGTGCCTTTTCTGGCAGGACACAGAAACTCAACGAAGTTAGAGCACATATATTTGAAATACTGTATATGGATATTTTTTTAGTACATGTACTCAACAGACATGTACTTCTTGAGTACATGTTCCCAAAAATGAGTACATATACACTAAAGTGCCAGAAAAACTGGTACAGACGAGCTTATGCAAAATACATAGCAAGTCGCATATGCGCGTACTCGGTTGCGTCAGCCAGTGCATATATAAAGCGACAGACATCCTTGCCAGCTGTCAGAGCTGCTTTCGGCATGAGAATGACAAGTAATAACGATTTAAGCGATTTTCAACGCGGTGTCATAGTTGGCGCTCGTGAGATGGGCCATATTATTTCGGAGGTAGAAACGAAGTTCGGATTTTCACGGACGACCATTGCAAGGATGTACCGTGACTACAAGAGTTCCGGCAAAACCTCCAACCTACGATACCAGTGTGGCCGTAAAAAGACATTGGGTGAACGTGATCATTGTCGGCTGTCAAGAATTTTTTCACGCGATAGGCGTGCAACACTCTCGCAGGTATCATTGGAATTCAATGCTGGAGCCTCAACAAGCATCAGCGTCCAGACTGTACAACGTACCCTTCACGATATGGGCTTTGGGAGCCGACGCCCAACTGGAGTCCCCTTGGTGGTTGCACGACACAGAGCTATGCGCCTCGTTTGGGCACGGCAACAAACTTGATGACTGGAAAAAAGTAGCAGTAGCCTGGTCTGACGAGTCGCGTTTCCAACTGTATCGAGCAGATGGAAGGATTCGTGTGTGGCGCAAACCCCATGAATTCCTGGATCCCGCCTGTCAACAGGGAACTGTACCGGCTGGAAGGGAGGGGGTCCGTAATGGTATAGGGTGTGTTTAACTGAACTTCAGTGGGACCCCTGGTACGTCCACAAAAGTCTGTGACTGGCCAACGCTACGTGCGCATCCTTTCTGATGAGGTGCACCCGTTCATATCCTGCATTCATGCTGATGGGTTGGGCCTGTTCGAACAGACAATGCACCTCCACACAAGTGTCGGGACGCCACATTATGGTTAGAGGCGCATTCATATGATTTTGGGGTGTTGCCATTCCCACCTAAGTCCCCAGATCTGAATGTGATAGAACATATTAGGGATGCCATGCAACGCGCAATCGAACACAGGAATCCGAGACTTCGGAATACACCCGAATTGTGGAACGCTCTGCAGGAAGTATGGTGTGCATTGCATACAGCATATTTCCGGAAGCTAGTGGAGTCCATGGCTCGTCATATTTTTGCAGTCCTGCGCACCCGTAGGGGACCTACCAAGTATTTGACTGGTGTACTAGTTTTTCTGGCACTTTAGTGTATTTCAAATTGGAAATACCAGATATACTCACAATTGATTCCCTGTATGTACTCAAAAATGAGACACAAGTACCCGGAGCTATTACACTGATGTGCAAAAATTAAGGACGAAGAGGAGAAATTAGCATAACAGCGAAACGAGCAGGCAGAACTGACCGAAAGACCACTCAGGAGATAGACTAGGGTCCGGTACGGTATGGCATGCGCATATATGCAGCATGACGTAGGAGGGGGTGTCGGAAGGGTATAAAGCATCCGGGCGGTGTACGCTCAGCAATTCGGAGAAAGCTATTGCTCGGTGTACATCGCTTTGAACGACGTCGAGTTGCTGCCACCGTGTGATATGGCCAACAGGCAATCCAGTAGACGACATCTGGATGACTTTACCCGAGGTTGCGTCATTGGGAAGGTGGAAGAAGGTCGAAGTGTGACTAGTGTGGCCGAGGAGTTCGGGATCGCCCACAGCATCGTTTCACGAGCTTGGAGAGCATTTCAAATGACAGGAACAGCTGTCCGAGAGTTTAACAGTGGTCGTCCACGAGCAACCACGGCGGCGGACGACCGGTATATTGTCCTACAGGTGAGAAGAGACAGACGGCAGACAGCGGGAGAAATCGCAAAGTACATGCAACAGACAACTGGATGTCCGTTATCTCGTTTTACCGTGGCCAGGAGGCTGCACAAAGGTGTTCTATTTGCGCGACGACCAGTATGATGTGTGCCATTAACGCCTGCTCATCAGAGACAGCGGTTTCTGTGGTGCCAGGAACACAAGAACTGGACACATCAGCAATGGGGTGGAGTTATGTTTACGGATGAGAGCCGTTTTAGTCTGATGAGCGATTCTGGACGTATACACATCTGGAGAGAGCAGGGAACACGCAATCACACCTCCAACATCATCGAAAGGGACCGGTTTGGAGGTGGCGGAGTACTCGTTTGAAGTGGTATCATGCTTGGTAGCCGTACTGACCTCCACATCTTCCAAAGAGGTTCAGTCACTGGTGTCCGCTAGTATAACGAGGTTCTCCTGCCCCACGTGCGTCTGTTTAGAGGTGCTGTGGGTCCTGAGTTACTCTTCGTGGACGACAGCGCTATACCTCATCGTACAGTGGCTGTCGCAGAGCTGTTGGAGAGTGAAGATATTCAACGCATGGATTGGCCCGCAAGGTCCCCGGACCTAAATCTAATCGAACACGTGTGGGACCTTCTCGGGAGACGCTTGGCCGCACGTCACCAGCCGCCGCTAGTAACGATTCCGCAGCTGCGATTGGCGCTACGAAAGGAATAGGCAGCGATGCCTCAACAGCTTCTTGATAACCTCGTCCTCAGCATGGACAGACGTTGTAAATCCTGCAACGCAGTCAGGGGTGATCATATCCCCTACTAAAGACTGGATTTTTCTTGGCCGCCGCCTGTGACATGGACGTTTCTGTCTTCTGTCCAGTTGTGCTTGAAGCTACTTTTTCAATAAAGTGCCTTTGTATCCTTTGGATTCCTTGTTTGGACGGTTTTGCTCACTTGTCCCATATTCTTACATCTTCGGGATCTTATGGTATGATTTAAGTCGAGCACTTCTGCAAGACGTTACATTCGAAAAACCATCTCGTCCTTAATTTTTGCACGCCAGTGTATAAGCCCAGAATGTACTCAAAGACGAGTACATTTTTCTTATTTCTAAGTATCAATTTTTAACAGTGATAGACAAAACATTAGAGATAGGGGTGATGGAGTTTGACACGCGTGTCCCAGTCGCAGAGTGGAACAGACGAAACCGTAGGCATACCATAAATAGTCGGAGAGCAGGGCTTCTCAACAGTCCATCACAATCGACGAACATGGGTACACATGGTGATCTGAGCAACTTTATCGCGCAAGAGGTAAGAGCGCCAGGATTCCCGGTGTCAACCGTATCATGGGTGTACCGCGAGTATATCATCGACGCACGTACCAACGACCAGAGAGCAAGCGGTGGCTGACCACACGCCATTGATGACCAAAATCGGCCTAGACACTCCAGGCTCGTACAGACCGACTGCTTGGAAATGGCGCCACAAATCACATCCGAGTTAAATGTCGAAGGCCCAATCAGCGGCAGCGAGAGATGGGTACAACGCATTCTGCAAACCCGTGTGCCACTGCTGACTGCTCGTCAGCAGTGGCACTATGCCTCGCCTGGTGCCGGGAACGTCAAAGCTGGACGTCTCCAAAGTGCGCCACGTCGTGTGATCAGATGAGTCCCATTTTGAGCTGTACCGTTCTGATGGGAGGGTGCGGGAGTGGCGTTGACAGCACGAGGCCATAGCCCCGTCACGCCAGGTTAGCTCTATTCTACGATGGTTTTGGAAGCCTTCTTATGGGACACATTAGGTTCCTTATTATGTTTGGTGAGGCCCTTAACCGTTGCGCGCAACCAACGTGTGCTGGCTGATCACCTACACACTTCCATGGCCTTCGCTATTGTCTATTCCAGCAGGACAGTGCGCCGCATCACCGGTCCGCAATCACCCAGGCATGGCTCGAGGAACACTCATCTGTGTTTGGAATCCTGTGGAAGCTATCTGAGATGCTGTTCAGCGGCAAATTAGATCCAAGGATCCTGGTCGGACGTCTCCCGCGGAGTTGTAGGCAATGCCGCAACAGGCATGTTTGGTATTACCTCCGGAAACCCTCTGGCATCTGGTAGAATCGATGCCTCGGGGTGTACAGGCTGTTATTCCCGCTAAAGGAAGACCAACATGCTGTTAAGTAGGTATCTCTAATGTTTTGTCCATTGAGGGAATTAATGTGACGGGCTAGGAGACCGTATAATGCTGCCTGAGTCCGTGGGTAGTATGGCCACCAGGTTTGGACATACGCCTTGTAACACAGTGCGGTATCACGTGGAAAAGTCTGCAGATGGTATCCTGAGGTATCGCTGACCATGTGTCATTGACCTGTTTCTACAGTTCGTCGACATTGCAAGGTGGTCGTGCAATAAGTCGTCTTCCAATGACGTCCCTGTCGACCCTTTTGGCTTATGACCATTCATCCGTGAATGGTCCTGGTTCGAATCCCCGTGAGGCATGAATGTTGTGTTTGTCTTACGGCACTGGCGCTCTGCCTTCCCAGGAACCAGTTGCTCTCCCATTGAGATGCTCACGGTGGACGTTAAACATTAAAAAGGTGACGTCGCGCATGTTCTGTCTTGGGGAGAAGTCTGGGGATCGCGCTGGACAGCTTGAACAACTTGTAGGCACTGTCTGCTGATTTCGGTATTGTGCTGATGGGCGTTATTTCGTTGAAAATGGACATCAGGGATATCACAGAGATACGGCAACAAAATAGGTTGTTACACCTCATCCACGTATCGTTGTGCTTTCATTATATCCACTATACGTACGAGTAGTGAACGGCTGTTGAAAATGAGAACGCCCCAAAATCGTGGCACTAGACCCAGAATTTGTATGACACACACGGATGATCATCCTGGTGACCACATCGTGTCCAGACTTGCAACCGGCGATTATCAGCGCCGAGACAGAAGCGAGACTCGTCGATGAATAAACGTGGTTCGATTTGTCCCACCACGCATGTCTGGTACGACGCCACTGCAACTTTACGCGACGATGTGCTGCGCTGACAGACAGTCGTTGCAATGCCAGGCGTGAGCGCATACCTCTCTCAACCAAACTGGGTTTCACATCGCTGTATCGACATCTTTATTTACGTCAATACAGGAGATGTACATAGCACACCTCGTCGAATATCGTCTGCTATGGGTTTGGTTACTGTTATGGTTTGCCATCGAATTCGGCAATCGTGGCGTTCAGACGTCCGTCCTACATGAAAACATGTGGCGCTTTATTTCATTACCATTAGTGTTCTGTCTCTTGACAGGTCCAACGGAAACTCAGAAAGTTCTCTTCCTCCGGTTTTCTCTGTCCCTTGTTTCCTCCTTCAATTTCTTTGCCCATTATATCATCAAGTATCATTAGTGGTTTCCTTCCTCTTGGTCGCTTTCCTTCAATTTTCCCTTCCATCATTCTTTTCAGTAGGCTGTTTCCTCTTAACACGTATCCTATCCAGTTATTTTTTCTTATGGTCTTTAGTAAATTCCTTTCATCTTCAACTCTTTGCAATACTTCGTCATTGGTAAATTTTTCAATCCACTTTATTTTTTCCATAACCACATTTCAAATGCCTCTAACATTTTAGCATTTTCTTCCCAATTGTCTACGTTTCCGCCCCGTGTAAAATTATACTCCAAATATAGCACTTAATAAACCTTTCCTTTAAATGGTGTTTAATTTAACAAACGGTAAATATAGCACCACTAGTTTTCAGGAGTGAATTACGTATGATATCTACTGAATTATTATTTATTTAATGCTGTGATAACGTTTGCAATTTTCTTCAGCTTTCCTTCTGAAGAGCAGCATATGCTTTCAATATTTATCCGATGTCTGAGTGTTATTTTTTAAAAATTCGTTGATCAGAATCTCTGTTTGGTTGAAACGCGTTTCCATATTTATATCTCCCAGGGTAACTTTTAAACTATGGACGTCCTCGTCCTCAGATTCTTTTTCATTTTTTAATACTCTATCTTAACAGTTCATGGAATTTCTGCAACCATCAACTGTGATAATTCTTCCGAGACAGTCTCTGTGTGAAGCATGGGTGGTGTGTCTGTATGATGGCACTGGCTCTGTCCCTTCCCTGGAGCTAGTGCATTAGGGACGGATGACTGCATATATCTCTACGAGTTTCTCATGGTGTTAACCCCGAAACAAAAGAAAAATAATTCTGCATTTCATTTTCTTTTTCAAAGAAAAAATAATTCTGCATTTCGTTCAGCGATTCATGATAAAAAAAAATCGGTGGATTGTTTGTTTTTCTTCTTGGGTTGGTGGGGGGAAGAATAACGGCCCCCTCATGATATTCGTTATTCCTCCAATTGGGTAGATTTGTGTAAGCAGTCGCCGATCTCCAATTTAGAACTACAGCTTCCAGGGAGGGAGCCAGTTTCGTATGACCACCAGAACCCCAGTGCCGTATGACCTGCCACACCGAGATTCGAACCCAGACCCATCTCAGATGGAACTGTCAGAAGCCACCACTGCCCACCAAAACAGCTTTCGTTTTTCTGCTTCGGTGTGCAACAATCTCTTTGAGCATCTAAAGCTATAAGTCTATTGTTCCTAATTTAAGTCCACTAGTTTCAGGGAAAAGAGAAAACTAGCCCAGTAGGACAAACACAAGGATCATGTTTCATCCAGAACTCTAACTAATAGAGCTATCCCTTTAGGCTAATTGTTAAATGCGTGGATTTCTAATCATCAGACCTAAGTGTCCATGGTTTCCTCAATTTAGGAACCGGAGACTGCTTATTTTCCTCTGAGTTTCTCCTCGTGGTCTTTAAAGCGCCCCCGAATCTTTGCCTTTCCTAGAACCAGTTTCTCAATTTACGGACCTGCGACTGCTTATTGCCCTCTGAGTTGCTCCTTGTGGTGGTTAAACCTCCTCCCCGCCTCTTTCCCTTTCCTAGAACCAGTTTTCCCAATTTAGGGACCGGAGACTGCTTATTGCTGTTTGAATTGATCACCGTAGTCACCAAACCACTTCCTGAATCTTGGCCTTTCCTAGAACCAGTTTCCTAAATTTAGGGACCAGCGATTGCTTATTGCCCACTGAGTTGCTCCTTGTGGTTGTTAACCTCCCCCACTACTTTTTCCCTTTCCTAGTACTAATAGTTTCCCCGATTTAGGGACCTTATTGTCCTCTGAGTTGCTCCTTGTGGTCGTAAACCCCCGCCCCGCCTCTTTCCTTTTCCTAGAACCAGTTGCCCCAATTTTGGAACCAGCGACTACTTATTGCCCTCTCAGCTCATCATAGTCGTTAAACCACCCCTGAATTCCAAATTTATGGGTAACGACTACAAGGACGCCCTCCGAGTTATTCATTTAAGAACCGGCGGTTGCTTATTGCCCACTGAGTTGCTCTTCCTGGTCGTCAAACCACACCTGAACCCTTGTCTTTCACAGAACCAGTTTCCCAATTTAAGAACCGGCGGTTGCTTATTGCCCACTGAGTTGCTCCTTGTGGTCGTTAACCTCTCCTGCCCTGCCTCTTTCCCTTCCCTAGAACCCGGTCCCCCAGTTTAGGAACCGGCGATTGCTTATTGCCCTCTGAGTGGTCGTTAACCCCATCCTCCCTAAAATAATTATTAGCCAGAAGGACACGCTTTCAACCACTCCTCCCCCGAGGCGGTCTTGATTTTATTGTCTCCTTAATTTGAGATTTAATTTCATATACTTTTGGTTACGTTGTTTAATAGCGTATTGTGCTTTTGCAGCTTTACGCCATCCGAACATCACGTTTAAAGATGGATGTGACCCAACTTTCGTGGATTTCCTGTTCCGCCTGCTGCAAAACGTAAGCAAAATTACACGATTTTACAATTAAATCGGATTTTTAGTAAAAAAATTTGCATCACTGATTTCACAATTTTGTATTATCATTTCCACTAAATGATACAATTTCTCGAAATAATATAATTTTTCCATTATCAAAATATGTCTTCAATAATACGTATTGTGCTTCGTTTGGTACGTGTCCTTTCCTGCAAATATTCCGAAATACAGTGTGCACATGAAAGAATATCACAGAAGAAAAAATTAATAATTCTTAAAGCAATGCACATGCCTATATTTTATTGTAGGCTGCATACAGATGGGAGCTATTTTCCCGACTTAACTGATTTCCGTGTGAGCGCCTTTAATTTCGCGTACGACATCTAAAAGATATTCCAGTTCATTCCAAGTGTGTTCAGGAACATCAAGCGTGATTGTGGCAATGGCATTGGAGATTCTGATTCGAAGTTCCAGAAGATTCTTCACTGGAGTGAAGGACATGATGTCTTGCCAATATCTTCACACAAGAAAACGTGAATTGGCGTTAAATCTGGAGAACAAAGCGACCAAGAAATCGTCCTCTCCATCTGCCAGGAAGCTCTTTGTTAGTTAGCTCTCTCACATGGAGTGACCAGTGTGAGGAAGCCCCATCTTGTTGGAACAAGATGTCAAGTTGAAGTTCCTGAAGTTGTGGTGAAATGTATTATTCCAACATATCAAGATGAACAATCCCGCTGTCTTTTCGACAAAAAAGAAAGGGCTCAATATTGTGGTCATTCATGACACCACACCATACACTGATTTTTGCACTTCTTCTCTCACGCTCGCGTAGAGCATGTTGGGGTTGAGAACCCATTGCTTCATCCTAAAACGCTATATGCTGCAGAAACGTGTTGTCGTTAATGAATTTATCCAAAAGCTTTAGCTGGAATTATGTACAGTATATCCATTTAGGTTTGCCCTGTGCGTGGAGATCTTGCGAAATTTACACTTTGTAAGCAATCAATTTTATTCTTTAACGGAGCACATTTTATACGGTTGAATGTACGACGACAGATCAAAAAGTTAGTTACACTGTTTAATAAAAAAACAACAAATAAAGAGATATACTCAGGGGATGTATGTTGGTTTAAAGGTACAACATCTATTCAGTTTTCGACATAGTTGCCTAAGGACTGTAAACATTTATCGAAACGTGTGATTAACTTTTCCATACCTGTACAGAAAAAGTCTGCTCCAGTTCGGTGCAACCAGTTAAGGACCGCAGTTTTCACAGCGTCATCGGTTTGGAATAGTTGTCCACTAAGGTCCTGTTTCATTTTAACCAACAAATGGTAGTCGCACGTGGATAAGTCGGGGCTGTACGGTGGATGTTGCAACACCTCTTACTTGAATAACTGCGGCAGTTCCTTTGTTTTCTGTGCTGTGTGGAGTGTGGCGGCGTTTTCGTGCAGCAGAATGACACCTTGGATCAACTTACATTGGCGTCTGTCCTTAATTGAGTTTCGCAAATTTCGTAGCGTTTTGCAATATGAGTCATCATCCGACCCTTTTGGCAGAAATTCTGTGTAAACAACATCTTCACATTCAAAGAAAACAGTCGCCATGACCTTTTCCGCAAACGGTTTTTCTTTGCAATTCTTCCTTGTTGGAGAGGTGACATACTTCCATTCCATGGACGATCGTTTCGTCACCTGTGATGATTCGACACGAAAAATTGTGACCCTCAACAGAATACCGTCGCAGAAGAGCCAAAGACGACAGGAAACGTTGGTTTCTGTCAAGGGCGTCGGAACCGCGGGAGCAGAGGGGGTAGTTGCCCCCGTACACAAAAGAGTGTGGGGCGAAACATCACATTTGCCCCCTCAGTTTTCTTCCTTTTCAAATCACATATGTTCGTTATTGGAAATGTCAAACATTCGTTTTTTTAATGGCCAATGTATAGCTGTCTCACCGTACGATAAAACACCATGTTTCCAAGTTGCAAAAATTAAAACATTTATTTATATTTACAAATTAAAAACCTAGTTGAAAGCTAGTACTTTCGCAGATCTCAAATCTCCATCTACAGGCTCCAGCGCCACAAGACAAGACCGTGTATCAGACATATATATGCACTCCTTCCCCCCCCATACCCACAATGCATCACTCACTCCACCGTCGGCAAATGGCGTTCGCCGACGCTGGGGTACAAATAAAAGTGAAAAAATAATATAGGTGTAATAAAAACCACTTATAACCAAAATAGGGAACAAAAACTAAACTAAAGAAATATAATTAAGTAAATTCCTCCGTCATTTCTGGTCTACGCCGGGATTCGAACCCGAGTCCGCTTATTCCGGAATAAGTCGCTCTTCCAACTGAGCTACGCAGACGTTCCTTCTGATTGCTATGTGCCTTTATGTCGTGTGCGTCATGCTGGCAGGTACGTCACAGAATAAGAAAGCAAAATAAGACAAGTTCATTTACGAAATCAGGGTCCTTCATCAGTGTGGAACTCATGTGAAGTGGCCAGTCTTCTCCAAGAGCTAGGAACATATGCAGGAAGTTCCAAATTACAGCAAGAGTCACTATGGTGAATTATGCACAGACTTTCTTCAAGAAAGATAGTAGATTTTTTGACATCATAGTTCAAAATTGTAGTACCATCAGTGTGGAACTCAAGTGAAGACTGACCACTTCACATGAGTTCCACACTGTTGAAGGACCCTGATTTCGTAAATGAACTTGTCTTATTTTGCTTTTTTATTCTTTAGTTTAGTTTTTGTTCCCTATTTTGGTTATAAGTGGTTTTTATTACACCTATATTATTTTTTCACTTTTATTTGTACCCCAGCGTCGGCGAACGCCATTTGTCGACGGTGGAGTGAGTGATGCATTGTGGGTATGGGGGGGAGTGCATATACACTACTGGACAATTGCTCAGGACGGATCATAAACGGCTATATAGCGCATAAAAAAGTAAGTGTGGTTGGATGCCAAGTGAAATAAAATAATGTCAGAATGCCAGGACATTACAAGAAAGACAATTTATTGTGCTCTGAAATCCAGAACACTTTGGAACGTGTTCAAGGGACAAACAGGCCATTTTGTGCAGAATACGTAAACATGAAAAATGCAATTACCGTCCGCAGGCGTTCCGGCGTAAGATGTCAATACGGGATATGGCCACCATGGAGGGCTATGCAAGATTCCACACGTCGTGTCATGCTTTGCACAACAATATCAAGCAGCTGTTGGGGTAATTTATCCCATTCCTCTGTCAGTGCACGGATGAGGGTGTCCTTGTTTATTGGAGGGCATTGGCGACCAGCAAGACTCCTCCCCAAAACATCCCACACATTTTCAATGAGATTCAGATCTGGAGAACGTGCTGGCCATACGAGGCGTTGAATATCCTCGCTCTCAAGACACTCCTGGACAGCGACTGTTCGATGACATATTGCATTGTCGTCCATGAAAATGAATCTATCACCGACAGCACCACCGAACATGCGAACATGAGGTAGCAGAACATCATTAATGTATCGTTGGCCAGTCATAGTCCCAGTTGGAAGCACATAGAGGGACGTACGGCCATTGATCATGATGCCAGCCCATACCATGACACTACATGTCGGATATCGGTCCCTTTCCTGTATGTTTGCTGGACAATATTCAGTACCACTATCATGCCAGATCAGTTGTCGTCGACAATCAGACGATAGACTGTATCTACTCTCATCTGAGAAGAGGACAGCAGACCAGTCGTTATCAGTCCAATTGCGATGTTGATGGCACCATTGCAAACGGGCGGTACGGTGACGTCTGGACAATGGGATGCACACAACAGGACGGCGGGCATATAGTCCTCCTTCACGCAAAAGTCTGGCGACAGTTTTTAGAGAGATCCGCTTGCCAGTAGCAGCCATAAACTGATTTGCTACCTCACTAGCTGTGCTGCGCCGGTGTCTTTTTGTTGATAACACTATGTACCGATCTTCTACAGGTGTCGTACTGCGAACACGACCTCCCCCGTGACGTTTGCTACACTCTCCATTTGTTTGAAATGATTTCAAAGCCTTGAAACAACACTGTGGCTGACGTCGAACTCCCTGGCAACATCTGTTATTTTTCGCCATTCTTCAATCTTGCCAATAATAGGGCCACGCGTAAAATCATCTAGGTGATGTCGGGAAGATATACTGAAAATTGCAAGTTCGTCAATTGATTCTTTCCCTTTCAACTTTGAGTTTGAACAAGAACGGTCAATACGCGTCAAATCCTTTTTATCTCTTATCAGCACTATGACGTCACGAACAAGTTCGGCAATCCAAAATTTGCATACGCACAACACGTCTTACTGTATCGCGCACTTATGCTAATTTCCACATTTTCCTGCCTTCCATTTTATGGTTGCTATCGTTCCTATTGTCATCCGTCCTTAGCAATTGTCCGGCAGTGTATATGTCTGATACACGGTCTTGTCTTGTGGCGCTGGAGCCTGTAGATGGAGATTTGAGATCTGCGAAAGTACTAGCTTTCAACTAGGTTTTTAATTTGTAAATATAAATAAATGTTTTAATTTTTGCAACTTGGAAACATGGTGTTTTATCGTACGGTGAGACAGCTATACATTGACCATTAAGTTATTACGTATGAATTTCAACTCAATTTTATTCGTTTTTTTTTTTTTTTTGTTTTTTTTTTGAAGTTCATATTGATAAAAATTGAGTATTGCTTTTCATTTTTCACCATGAACTATCTAGAAATCTGAATATTTTTTTATTGCCACCTACCTACTCCTGAGACACCAAGAAATGACCCCAATAAACAGTCCAGAGGGCTGGTTCACGTTTGAAAACCAGCAACGTTTTGTGTCTCATTAGGTGTAAAAAATTAGTCTTCCTCTAAAAAAATGAGTAAAAATAAATATGGAAATGGAAGTAGGGTGAGGATGAGATATAAGTTCCTTCAATGTTTAATTATAGCGTCTACGGCTACAATTCCTGCGAAATCCGTACCAATCCGGAAGTATCAAAATCTATAGTTTAACGCCGTTTATGAGTTCAGTTAGTTTACACTGAGAAGCTACACTGGCGGAAAGTGAAAAAAGAACACCAAGAAGGAATTGGCGGACGATCATGAAATTTACATATGTTAATGGGGTCGAGTTTACGTAGGTGTGATGTTAATTTCGGGACCAACCGGTGAGCGCTTACGCCACAGCACGGCAATATATGCAAATGATCGTCGGTGGTATTTAAGGAGTACGGCGAAGTGAATGTAATCAGTCGTCGGCGTACGGACACGTGCGAAGACCCTGAAGAAGCTGCGATGCCTGAACATGGAAGACGTGCACGATATCAGCAGTTATCGGACTTTGAGAGAGGTCGTCTAGTCGGATTCGGCGAGGCCGGGTGGTCGCATCGTCGTATTGCTGAGCGAATTGGACGGGAAGTATCGGTGGTGGTACGATGGTGGCGTAGATGGTCCGAGGAACATTCCCACACGAGAAGACGTGGAACCGGGAGTCACAGACGGACTGATGAGCGGACCGATCGACGCATAAGCAGAGCGTCGTTGTCAAGCAGAACATCCACTGCTACGCAAATCCGAGCTGCCGTTGCACCAGAGGCAAAGAATATAAACGCTTGACTGAGGTGACTCTGCGAACAATCCGCAACCGTCTACTGGATGCAGGACTACGTGCACGTGTGCCTCTGGCATGTGTACCTCTGACTCCAGCCCACCGTCAGGAACGGCTGCCGTGGTGTCGCCAACGTCTGCACTGAAGAACGCAATGGCGATCTATCGTGTTCAGCGATGAAAGCAGATTCTGCTTGAGAGCCTCCGATGGCCGTATGCGTGTTCGCAGACGCACAGGGGAGCGTCTCCACCCTTCTTGCATCCGACAGCGACACACAGGGCCTACACCTGGTCTTCTGGTGTGGGGAGCGATCAGCTATCACTCCCGTACACAACTAGTGTTTGTATCGGGTACGTTAAACTGCACCTCCTACATCAACAACATCATTCAGCCCGTTGTGGTGCCATTTGTAAGGTCGGTCCATCGTGGTGTTTTCCAGCAAGATAACGCACGCCCACTCACGGCAGGTGCAACGCAACATGCACTTCAGGGTGTGAGACAACTTCCATGGCCTGCACGTTCGCCGGATTTGTCCTTCATTGAGCACATGTGGGATTTTATGGGACAACGACTTATCCGGTCTCCACGGCCAGCCACGACCATCCCCGATTTACGCGTCCAGGTTGAGGATGCTTGGAACTCAATACCCCAAACTTACATCCAACGACAGACTCCATGCCAGAATTGCACAGTGTGACGCAGTTCATGGCGGTTCAACCTCGTACTAACCATGTTACATGGAAATGTTATTTTTCAGTTTACCAGTAAATACAGCTGTATTTTACCATAATGTTTTGATCACGTTATCCTCTGTATTCCGTTATTATGCTGTATAAATTTCGTTGGTATCAGACGTCTCCTTCTTGGTGTACTCTTTTCACTTTGGGCCAGTGTATATGATGAAGGTGTTTTTGTTTTTTTAGATGAATGTTTAATCGAAAAAAGACATTTTGTTCCGCAAATTTTCCTAATGAAATGAGCACGTCTACAGTAGTACGATAAATTTTATGCCATGATAAAATATTTTGTTGGGCGATATCTTGCCCCCGCTGTCAAAAAATAGTTCCGACACCACTGTGCAAACCCCAGATATCTCTGCTGCTGGAGCTAAAAGCTCGGTTCATATTTTGAAAAATACTCTATCATCCCTGCGCAGCGAGAATAAATTTGAGGAAATCTACAAAGAAGCAATGGATAGGGAACTTAAATTACATTTGAAACTCCCTGTTGCCACCAGAATAAAAAACACACACCGCAGTGGCTACAACAAACAGAAAATCCTGCGGAAGAAGTCACTCTCGATTCCAAATCGAAATTCCGGAAAGAGTTTTACGAAGTAATAGACCTTCTTTTAAACGAAGTTGAAAGACGGTTTGAACAAGAAGGATTTAATCAGCTGCTCCGACCTGAAAGTATTCTCATTCAAGCAGCTGAAGGATCATGTCTTTCCAAAGACAGTTTGAAAGAGGAACTCGGTGTGCACGAATCCGATTTTGACATAACAAAATTGCATGCTCAGTTGACAATGCCTCCATCCATTATGAACCGGCAGATAGCACAACCAAAGAATGTCTACCTTTTATATTCTTTGGCACAACTGAGCACTGACGTGATTGCAAGAAATCTTCGTGAATCGCCGCATGCTGTTCGCATCTTTTTGGATCAAGTTGCTCGCCTAGTAATTTTAGTTTTAACGGTGCCTGCTTCTGCTGTTTCTTGTGAAAGATCTTTCAGCGCACTTCGTCGTTTAAAGACATGTTTAAGAACAACGATGACTCAACAAAGGCTGAACCATTTGCTTCTTTTTCATGTGCACGAAAAACGTACTGCAAATTTAGATTTATAAACTGTGGCCAGAGAGTTTGCTACCAGCTGCAATGAACGAAAAGCAGTATTTGGAAACTTCTAGACGGTATTTCTCATCAATTACATATATTTTGCTCTCTTATTTTGTAAATTTATGTCCAAAGACTTTATTAAGAGTTTTATTGATATTTACTTAGGTACTTTTAGTGCCCGTAAATTCATTCTTGATTGTTTTTTAATTATTAAAATATCAGTTTCCCCGAAATTCCTGAGTATTGTGTTTTTATATCAGAGCACTAATATTTTGTTTTTTGTTAAACATAAAAATAAGTCTTCCTCAAAAAAACAAATTAAGAAAATTTAAGTAGGAAGAGAGGAATGGGAAATACCTTTATTCACTGTTTGGTTATAACGTCAGCACCTAAGGTTCTGGAATTCGTACCGATATTAAAGTTTCCAAATAACATAATTTAACACAGTCTATGAGTACGGTCTGCATCAATAAAATTCCATGTCAATATAAAACGAATGTTTTATATTGTTTAAGGTTTTATCGTTATAATCATGTTGTCTGCAGAGCTGTTCCTATTAACGTCACCACGATATTTTACAACAGTGCGATCAGTTTTAAGCTCTGATCAAAACTTACATCTGACGTCTTGCCCATCTTGCCATCACTGTCAAAAAATAGTTCCGACGCCACTGGCAGATTCCAAATGATTACTGTAACCATCTTTTCTGCATTCATGAAATAGCAAATTGAACTTCATCATTTTGTGGTCCCTACTTTTGTATATTCAACAATTTGTGCCCAAACCAGATACCTAGATTTAAGGAAACAAGTGAGTAAAATCATGCAATGCATTGATTATAATACGCTTTCCAACATTACAGAAATCATTCCTCAAGTTATCACTCAAGTTATAAGAATAATGTCTGTGGAATAAATCTCGGTCCTGTGCCCTGACCTTTGATCCCATTTCGATGATATTCAACAGAACCGGCTTTGTATACTTCCGAAATAACATGATCAAGTTTTGTCGCAATCGAAGCATTTTTACGTAAGTTATGATGCATAAGGACTATGGAATAGATCCCGCTCCTGTGTCCTAACCTTTGACCCCATTTCGCCCATTTTCAATAAGGTTTGTCGCCAGGTGGTCCTCTACCACATACTAAAATTTCATCGAAATCGAACCTTTTTTACGTTAGTTATGGCGCATAAGAGCAGTGGAATGGATCCCGCTCCTATGAACTGACCTTTGACCCCATTTCGTTCACTTGAAATACGGTTCCTTCCCAGGTGATCCCCTACCAGATACTAAAATTTCATCGAAATCCAACGATTGTTACACGAGTTATCGTGCTGATGGACACACGCACACAACGCGTGACGTAATGAGGCAGATGGGAATCGTGACCATCTGCTAGCAAGGTGTGACGTCATAAATCTTTAATAGGATCCACAAACAACGCCGGACGTAATGAGATAGATGGCATGACCGCGCGCCAACATTCTCAAACGCGAGTTGTGACGTCATAAGATTTCTAAGCATTGGTAACATTAATGGAACAACGCCATCACTAGAAACGTTATAATTCGGGATGGTTATTTAACCCACTAAACGAATTCTTCTAAAGTCGAGATCAAGCTAAATCGATTTCTAGTACCAGAAAACGGTAGATTAACAGTAGTAGAAAAGGACGGATTCTGGCTAAAACGGGAGCCCATAGACTTAACATTAGGCTCCTTCTGGAGCAGGTGGAGCCAGCTGGAGCCAGCAGCAGTCGGGTGGATGGAGGGGGCGTGGTCAGTAGCAGTCTCCAATTCCCCGCTGCAATTTTTCCCCCTCGACCGAAGGGTGTGCTTATCTCCGAAGATAATAGTATTTATTGGACTTTGTCGAATTTTGGGGGAAATCAATGAAGGCTTATTCCTTTTTTTTTTTAATTTAATGAAGGTTGTTTCTTTATTTATTTTCCCCTCTCTCGACCCCATCCCCTTAGGTTATTGTTATGTAAAACGTTTTTTTCCCTCGTAATTTGTTGATGTATTTTTTTTCAATTAATTTTCATGAATTCCTCATGTGTCTTCCCTAATGAAAATTATGTGGGGTAAGTATTAATTAATCATTTCTCTTTTTTCTCGAATAATACGGTCATGTCCTCATCTCAAGAAATGTTATTATGATATCTTATTTTTGTTCATAAATGTTTGATTTTGAGAGATGGCAACGCCCAGTGAGAAAGGGGTTGGATATAGAGGGGATGGCAACTCGATGTGTTGCCCCCTAGCGGTGCTTCTTGGAACTTTCGATTGATCTTTGATTTTGAGGGATGGCAACGTCCGAGTGGGAAAGGGGTTGGATATAGGGGGATGGCAACTCGATGTGTTGCCCCCTAGCGGTGCTTCTTGGAACTTTCGATTGATCTTTGATTTTGAGGGATGGCAACGCCCGAGTGGGAAAGGGGTTGGATATAGGGGGATGGCAACTCGATGTGTTGCCCCTAGCGGTGCTTCTTGGAACTTTCGATTGATCTTTGATTTTGAGGGATGGCAACGCCCGAGTGGGAAAGGGGTTGGATATAGGGGGGATGTCAACTCGATGTGCTGCCCCCTAGCGGTGCTTCTTGGAACTTTCGATTGATCTTTGATTTTGAGGGATGGCAACGGCCGAGTGGGAAAGGTGTTGGATATAGGGGGATGCCAACTCGATGTACTACCCCTAGCGATGCTTCTTGGAACTTTCGATGGATCTTTGATTTTGGGGGATGGCAACGACCGAGTGGAAAGGGCACTGCGTAGGTGTTAGATATGATGATGCTTCTTGGAACTTTATTATTTCGATGGATCTTTGATTTTGAGGGATGGCAACGACTGAGTGGGGTCCGTTGGGAATTTCTGCATTTATTCCTGTGTTTTGCAAGCAAGATTTCCCCCCTCTTCAATACTATTTTTCCCCCGCAGGAAATGTTTGCGTAACGATGCTGGGGAATTTTCTTTCCAAGGAATAAAAATGCTCCTAAGGTCTTAGCGAGGTTCTAACTGACGATGATTTGGTTTCCAAAAATAGTCAGGGGTCAAATGGTTTTCGTGTACTACGTATTCCCTATATATATATTTTTAAATTACTTTTACGTTATTTCTTCATGTGTTTTTATATATTTTTTGTATGTTTTGAGGGAGTTTTCGTGTAGATGTAATGAATTTTCTGGGGAACTTTTCTTTTTCCTCCATTCAATTTTATTTCAGACCATGAGACGAGGAAATGCTTCTTTAGAAATTATTTCGTTCTTGTTCGCAGTAATTACTGGACATAGACTTCATGTTAATTCTGAGTCTTTAACCCCTGCAATAATATTTTCTCGTAATTTTTTCGTATGTTCAAGAACTCTACAGATCTTTCCCAGTTAAAATTCTGCTCAAACAATATTTTCGGTCTTTATTTCCTTATAGCTTCCCAATTTCCGATGTTTTTCTTCCTCTATCTTTGAAATTTCATTAAACTTCTCAATAGGTCAGGATTCTTTTTTTCTTGGACAAACTTATGAGTCCTTTTATTCACACTATCTTTTTTTTTCATTTCATTTCAGCAAACGATTATTTTAGATGCAACAAATCGTCAGATTTTGGTTTCCTTATATAGCATATTTTCCAACTAGCTTAAAAATATTCCTCAAAGCTTGCATGTATATGTCAAATATACATTTTTTTTATTCTTTCGTAGTTAGCCATACTTTTCGTGGACTGCCTCGACAGGAAAGCATTCAATGTCAAGACATACAATCTAAAACCTTTTTCTTTCGATAAAATTTGTATTCTTTGGGCTGAATATTTTTTCTGTCTCGTCAAAAAAACATTCATTCTAGAGGCAAAGCGACTAATTCCGTTCTTCCCATAAACATTATTTTTTTATTATATTTGATATTCAGAGTTGTATACATTTACTATCCAAAAAAGAGATATATTTAATGTAAAGGTATATTCTTCCAAGCTGGGGAAATATATGTATATCTTAGTTCATTTCAGTTAAAGGAAATGCATCTTTATATTTCAATATGAAAAAAGAAGCCCTATAAGTGAAAGCTCAACCTAAAGACGGATAGATTGTTCACACTCTCTCTACTCTATGACATTTCTTTACTGAATATACCATGGCCTTTTTTTTTTCATGAACTGCTTTAAAATCTTCGTTCTCACTTTACTATTGTCAGATTCCATGTCCCTCCAGTTCTTTACTGAGAAACAGAAGCATTTATTCAATTTTAATTTATTAAGAGAGTAGAACTCTTTTAGGCTTTCGAAGTACTTTCAAGTCTTTCATTACGAAAATTTTCATTGTCATGAAAGAAGCCATAATCGAGATGATTTACTATCGTTTCAATGAAAGTGTTTACGCATTCATTGCTATGATGTCAGATTTCATTTTCTTATACTTCGAACAGAAATGAGTTTGAATCATTCGTCGAGAAAACATTTCTTTTCATATATATATATGCAAGACAGTAAGAAAAAGTATCACTGAAGACGTAAGGAAATTCAACTGTGAACTAGTGAGGAAAGCAATTGAAAACAACCAAAGCCTAAAGATAGCAAAGGGACATCTCAGTAAGGAAGAAAACAGATTATGGCACTGAGAAAAGAAGATGGTTCTGTAACAAGAAATAGAGGAGAAATTTTGACAAGAGTGAAAGATTTCTACTCCAAATTATATGAAAGGGATGATATATGCACTCCAGACATCATGAAAGATACCAGTACCAGAGTTCCTCCAGTCCTTCCAGCAGAAGTTGCACATGCAATCAAGAACATGAAGAGAGGAAAAGCTCCAGGAGAAGATGGAATTACTGTAGACATCATACAAGAAGCAAGTGGAGAAATCGAAACAGTACTCGCCCAAATTTTCACTCGATGCCTTAATGAAGGAAAGATTCCTGAGGATTGGAACACCGCTACAATGATCCTGCTACATAAGAAAGGTGACATTGAGGATCTCGGAAACTACAGACCTATCAGCCTCCTATCAGTAGTTTATAAAATCTTCACTAAAGTTCTTTCACACCGCTTGAAGGTAACACTGGACATGGCTCAACCGAGAGAACAAGCTGGATTCAGGAGTGGCTACAGCACAATAGATCATATCCACGTGCTGAGAGAACTAATTGAAAGAGCGAGGGAATATGAACTTCCATTGTGCATGGCTTTTATCGATTATGAAAAAGCCTTTGATTCGGTGAAACCATCAGCAGTTACAATGGCTCTGAAAACCTGCGGTATTGAAGATGCATACATTAATATTATTAATAACATCTATGAAAATGCAAGTGCAAAGATTAGGCTGTTTGAAAATACAACACACGTAAAAATTGGAAAGGGAGTGAGACAAGGTGACACCATATCTCCGAAGCTCTTCAATGCCACATTGGAGGGTGTTTTTCAGTCGCTGAGCTGGAAAACAAGGGGATAAAGATTAATGGAGATTATCTAACCCACCTTCGTTTTGCTGATGACGTAGTCATTTTTGCAACTACCCCATCAGAGCTGCAGAGTATGATCCAGGAACTTGCGGACAAGAGTAAAGAAGTGGGATTAAAAATGAACTTTCAGAAGACAAAAGTGATGTTCAATGCTTTTACAAGAAATGAAGATTTATCGATTGATGGAAAAAAGCTGGAGATAACAGACACGTTCGTTTATCTTGGACAGCAGATATCAAGTGAGGGTCACATTGATGAAGAAATTAATCGGCGTACAAAACTTGCCTGGAGAGCTTTTGGAAGAAACAGCATAATTTTCAAGAGCAATATGCCAGTATGTCTTAAAAGAAAAGTGTTTGATCAATGCATCCTTCCAGTGCTTACGTATGGTGCAGAGACATGGACCTTAACTAAAAGAGACATACAAAGGCTCCAGACAACTCAAAGAAGCATGGAGAGGTGCATGCTTGGGGTAACCAGGAGAGATAAGAAGAGGAACTCGTGGATCCGAAAAATGACAAGAGTGGAAGACATCATGATCAGAGTTAAATCCCTGAAATGGCAATGGGCTGGACATACTGCCAGAAGGACAGATCATCGATGGACAGCCGAAATTTTAGATTGGATTCCAAGGGACAAGAAAAGACCCAGAAGAAGACCACATGGGAGATGGGTGGATGAAATTCGAAAGTATGCAGGAGGTGACATGGAGGAGACTGGCACAAGACAGACCGTTGTGGAGGAAACTTGGGGAGACCTTCGTCCAGCAGTGGATTGATAATGGTTGACAATGATGATGATGATGATGATATATATATTTTTTTTTTTGCCTCCGAATCAAACGAACTCAAAAAATAAGAGACGCACTTTAATATTTTTTTTTCCTCTTATGAGAGGAATACGGGAATATGATACCAAAATTAAAGAATAAGAATATCGACTTTCCTCTCAACACCGTACATCTACGTTTTTTTTTATTTTTTTTATTTTCAATAAGCTATTTCTATATTTTTACAACTGAATAGAATTATTTATTGAAAAAGTCTAAGTAAGACGAAAAATGGTTTTGTTGATTGCCTAAGAGGATGATTTTGGAAATTTTCGTTTTCTGGTAATTGTAAAAATCTCATAGAATAACATGGGAAAACTAGCATGCATAAAAGACTGTTTTGGATCGAGTAAATTGAAAGAATTTTTTACAAAGTTCATTTCAGAAAAGTACATTCCTTCCTAGTGTCAAAAACGAATCACTTCGTTTTTTCTAAGATACACTTTGGAATCTTATAAAAGTGCATAGGGTCAAAAACGATTTTGATGATTTTACTAAGATGACAGATTTCGGATTTCTTGTGATAGAAAATACAGTGAATTTCCCATTGAATAACATGGGAAACTGCGAAATTAAGAAGCACACGTTTTCGTTCAAGTAAAATATTTTAAAAGTCTTTTTCGAATCAGTTGAAAACAGACAGGGTGTGTTTCTGAACAGTTCATTATTTCCTAAAATCAAAACGAATCACTTCGTTTATTTTTTCCTAATGTGCGTTTCTGAAAGAAGTAAAAATAGTTTAGGTAGAAAATTGGAAATATATTTTTTATGAATCCTAGACTGTTTATTTACGTATAGCTAGAGGGTCTTCAGTGAGAGCACTTATTCTCTTTTCAAACTAAGAGAATGAAGTGTAGTCAGTTTGAAAAAAAATTCAAACTCCCTAAATTTAGCCTTTTGTCCTGGTTTCGACTCAATACTGTAAAGCATTGCTCTCAGACCAGTTGAATTCCTGGCCCTTAATGAAATACATTAAGCCTTTCCCTTAAAAATAAGCAATCTCTTCTTCAATACCAGATCCCCAATAAATTTCTTTAAGAGTTATTCATTCACACTTTTACTTTTAAAAACTTGAAATTCATTATTATTTAACTCATTACAAAAAATGAAACTCATTCATACAGAAAAAATATAAATGAATAAAAATAAATAAAGCAGTCCTAAAAAAGGACTGTTTTCTGGGTCCCCTTCATACAGCTGCTCCATGGTCGGTATAAGGAATTTTTTTACCTGCTAATATCTCAGCACATTGACTTCACAGTCTCTAGCAAGTTCTTTACAATTATGCTTTCCAAGAACGCTTTGGACGGGACATGGTCTCCAGTGACTGCAACAAAAGATTCTGCTAGAATCTTGGGGTTAAGCAATGCAACGGCATCATCGAAATACTTTTGCCACTTGGATTCGGGGGTGGCATATGCACAGCTGTGGGCCGTGATGTTTGCGAATATGCGATTTGGGGGTTGGTGGCACTCCATACAATAATATAAGTTATTGACATGTTCCTGAAAGGCGATCCCTTACCATGTCAGCAAGCATGATGAAAAACTCTTCATCTGAGATGGAAGCAACAGGGAAGAAGTCCTTGGATGGTGCAAAACAGCCTTTCTAAAGACAGGTCCAAATAGTAGTTGAGTAATGCTGTCCCATATTTTTCCACATTGATCAATAAGAGTTCCAAATTGTTGACAAGTCAGCTTTATCGGAACAGGATTCAATCGACGAAAACCATGAATTCTGGGGAAAGCACTTCTAACGTGTAACTGCCAGAAGCATCTAAGAGGAAGGACAGCAGGAAACAATAAGTTCACGATTAATCAAGATGTCACAATTCATGCCTTGAATCCAGTGTGATTTTCCCATGAATTTTCGGAACGTTGAAGCTGACATTGTTATTCCATTCTTAGAAGGGTAGAAAGATTCCCCATCTTTCCTATAACTTCGAATATGAACTCGGACCGTGTTGTTAAAATCGCATACTTTTGCAAACGTGTTTTCACCTAAATGAAAATGATGAGGTGCAAGATTTTTCATAGAAATTCTTGGGAGGATAACTTCTCCACACGATTTGGGCTTTAAGGGAACGGACTCACATACCTTCTTAGCGAGAGTAGCAGAAATTTCAGCACTTTGCTTCATCGTGGAAATGGAATCGGTAGCACTCAAAGCAACAGACAAAAATGAAGTGACTCGTTTGAAGACTAAAGACAAACTGAAGGAACAGCTCTTATTCTAAGTCAAAACTGAGAAGAGGTTGGAGTTCGTCACTTGTTTACTGCTTGAGAGGGAAAGAGCAGAGTCATGGGGTTTAAGAACACTCGGTTATCTTCTTTCTAAAGGTCAAATTCAATCTAATGTTTGGAGCATTCTTTTGACGAGGCAGACCATGACTCCAATACGAATTAGTTGGTGGCAGGATCTGTAGTAAGTTCCAGATCTCAAAGATAAGGAAACTGGTTTAAAGCCGTTTCGCTTGAAAACAAAAAGTCTCTTTCCTGTCAGAGAGATACTGATGTAATACAAGACAAAGGATCTAATTCAGCTTCGTCATCACGGTGATAACCGATTTGGTTATCACCATTTCTTATAAAGAAGTGCATGGGGATCAAAAACGATTTTGATGATTTTACTAAGATGACAGATTTCGGATTTCTTATGATAGAAAATACAGTGAATTTCCCATTGAATAACATGGGAAACTACGAAATTTAGAAGCACGTTTTCGTTCAAGTAAAATATTTTAAAAGGTAATCAGTTGAAAACAGACAGGGTGTGTTTCTGAACAGATCATTATTTCCTAAAATCAAAACGAGTCACTTCGTTTTTTCCTAACGTACGTTTCTGAAAGAAGTAAAAATAGTTTAGCTAGAAAATTGGAAAGAATTTTTATGAATCCTAGACTGTTTATTTTTTTATAACTAGAGGGGTCGTCAGTGAGAGCACTTATTCTCTTTACAAACTAAGAGAATGAAGTGTAGTCAGTTTGAAAAAAAATTTCAAACTCCCCTAAATTTAGCCTTTTGTCCTGGTTTCGACTCAATACTGTAAAGCATTGCTCTCAGACCAGTTGAATTCCTGGCCCTTAATGAAATACATTAAGCCTTTCCCTTAAAAATAAGCAATCTCTTCTTCAATACCAGACCCCCAATAAATTTCTTTAAGAGTTATTAATTCATCCTTTTACTTTTAAAACTTGAAATTCATTATTATTTAACTCCTTATAAAAATGAAACACATTCACCCTTTTACTTTAAAAAACTTGAAATAACTTCATACAAAAATGAAACCCATTCACTTTTTTACTTTTAAAATTATAGAAAAATAGATGATACAGAACATAGGTTCACTTTCTCATTCACACTCATGCATACACAAAACAAAATTAAATAGTACTATTTGAGCTGCATGGAGGTGTCAAGATGGGTGGGAAAAACCTCCATCTATCATTCAATTGGACTAAAACTGTTGAAGGATGTGAGCTATTCTCACTAGCTCCTCCATGCAGCTCAAATAGTACTATTTAATTTTGTTTTGTGTATGCATGAGTGTGAATGAGAAGTGAACCTATGTTCTGTATCATCTATTTTTCTATAATTTTAAAGTAAAAAAGTGAATGGGTTTCATTTTTGTATGAAGTTATTTCAAGTTTTTTAAAGTAAAAGGGTGAATGTGTTTCATTTTTATAAGGAGTTAAATAATAATGAATTTCAAGTTTTAAAAAGTAAAGGATGAATTAATAACTCTTAAAGAAATTTATTGGGGGTCTGATATTGAAGAAGAGATTGCTTATTTTAAGGAAAGGCTTAATGTATTTCATTAAGGGCAGGAATTCAACTGGTCTGAGAGCAATGCTTTACAGTATTGAGTCAGCCAGACAAAAGGCTAAATTTAGGGGAGTTTGAAATTTTTTTCAAACTGACTACACTTCATTCTCTTAGTTTGTAAAGAGAATAAGTGCTCTCACTGACGACCCCTCTAGTTATAAAAAAATAAACAGTCTAGGATTCATAAAAAATTCTTTCCAATTTTCTAAGCTAAACTTCTTTCAGAAACGTACGTTAGGAAAAAACGAAGTGACTCGTTTTGATTTTAGGAAATAATGATCTGTTCAGAAACACACCCTGTCTGTTTTCAACTGATTACCTTTTAAAATATTTTACTTGAACGAAAACGTGCTTCTTAAATTTCGTAGTTTCCCCATGTTATTCAATGGGAAATTCACTGTATTTTCTATCATAAGAAATCCGAAATCTGTCATCTTAACAAAATCATCAAAATCGTTTTTTGATCTATGCACTTTATAAGAAATGGTGATAACCAAATCGGTTATCACCGTGATGACGAAGCTGAATTAGATCCTTTGTCTTGTATTACATCAGTATCTCTCTGACAGGAAAGAGACTTTTGTTTTCAAGCGAAACGACTTTAAACCAGTTTCCTTATCTTTGAGATCTGGAACTTTACTACAGATCCTGCCATAACTAATTCGTATTGGAGTCATGGTCTGCTCGTCAAAAGAATGCTCCAAACATTAGATTGAATTTGACCTTTAGAAAGAAGATAACCGAGTGTTCTTAAACCCCATGACTCTGCTCTTTCCCTCCTCAAGCGGTAAACAAGTGACGAACTCCAACCTCTTCTCAGTTTTGACTTAGAATAAGGCTGTTCCTTCAGTTTGTCTTTAGTCTTCAAACGAGTCACTTCATTTTTGTCTGTTGCTTTGAGTGCTACCGATTCCATTTCCACGATGAAGCAAAGTGCTGAAATTTCTGCTACTCTCGCTAAGAAGGTATGTGAGTCCGTTCCCTTAAAGCCCAAATGTGGAGAAGTTATCCTCCCAAGAATTTCTATGAAAAATCTTGCACCTCATCATTTTCATTTAGGTGAAAACACGTTTGCAAAAGTATGCGATTTTAACAACACGGTCCGAGTTCATATTCGAAGTTATAGGAAAGATGGGGAATCTTTCTACCCTTCTAAGAATGGAATAACAATGTCAGCTTCAACGTTCCGAAAATTCATGGGAAAATCACACTGGATTCAAGGCATGAATTGTGACATCTTGATTAATCGTGAACTTATTGTTTCCTGCTGTCCTTCCCTCTTAGATGCTTCTGGCAGTTACACGTAGAAGTGCTTTCCCCCAGAATTCATGGTTTTCGTCGATTGAATCCTGTTCCGATAAAGCTGACTTGTCAACAATTTGGAACTCTTATTGATCAATGTGGAAAAATATGGGACAGCATTACTCAACTACTATTTGGACCTGTCTTTAGAAAGGCTGTTTTGCACCATCCAAGGACTTCTTCCCCTGTTGCTTCCATCTCAGATGAAAAGTTTTTCATCATGCTTGCTGACATGGTAAGGGATCGCCTTCAGGAACATGTCAATAACTTATATTATTGTATGGAGTGCCACCAACCCCCAAATCACCATATTCGCAAACATCACGGCCCACAGCTGTGCATATGCCACCCCGAATCCAAGTGGCAAAAGTATTTCGATGATGCCGTTGCATTGCTTAACCCCAAGATTCTAGCAGAATCTTGTTGCAGTCACTGGAGACCATGTCCCGTCCAAAGCGTTCTTGGAAAGCATAATTGTAAAGAACTTGCTAGAGACTGTGAAGTCAATGTGCTGAGATATTAGCAGGTAAAAAAAAATTCCTTATACCGACCATGGAGCAGCTGTATGAAGGGGACCCAGAAAAACAGTCCTTTTTTAGGACTGCTTTATTTATTTTTATTCATTTATATTTTTTCTGTATGAATGAGTTTCATTTTTTGTAATGAGTTAAATAATAATGAATTTCAAGTTTTTAAAGTAAAAGTGTGAATGAATAACTCTTAAAGAAATTTATTGGGGATCTGGTATTGAAGAAGAGATTGCTTATTTTTAAGGAAAGGCTTAATGTATTTCATTAAGAGCCAGGAATTCAACTGGTCTGAGAGCAATGCTTTACAGTATTGAGTCGAAACCAGGACAAAAGGCTAAATTTAGGGGAGTTTGAATTTTTTTTCAAACTGACTACACTTCATTCTCTTAGTTTGAAAAGAGAAGTGCTCTCACTGAAGACCCCTCTAGCTATACGTAAATAAACAGTCTAGGATTCATAAAAATATATTTCCAATTTTCTACCTAAACTATTTTTACTTCTTTCAGAAACGCACATTAGGAAAAAAAAATAAACGAAGTGATTCGTTTTGATTTTAGGAAATAATGAACTGTTCAGAAACACACCCTGTCTGTTTTCAACTGATTCGAAAAGACTTTTAAAATATTTTACTTGAACGAAAACGTGCTTCTTAAATTTCGCAGTTTCCCATGTTATTCAATGGGAAATTCACTGTATTTCTATCACAAGAAATCCGAAATCTGTCATCTTAGTAAAATCATCAAAATCGTTTTTGACCCTATGCACTTTTATAAGATTCCAAAGTGTATCTTAGAAAAAAACGAAGTGATTTCGTTTTTGACACTAGGAAGGAATGTACTTTTCTGAAATGAACTTTGTAAAATTCTTTCAATTTACTCGATCAAAACAGTCTTTTATGCATGCTAGTTTTCCCATGTTATTCTATGAGATTTTTACAATTACCAGAAAACGAAAATTTCCAAAATCATCTCTTAGGCAATCAACAAAACCATTTTTCGTCTTACTTAGACTTTTTCAATAAATAATTCTATTCAGTTGTAAAAATATAGAAATAGCTTATTGAAAATAAAAAAATAAAAAAACGTAGATGTACGGTGTTGAGGAAAGTCGATATTCTTTATTCTTTAATTTTGGTATCATATTCCGTATTCCTCTCATAAGAGGAAAAAAAAAATATTAAAGTGCGTCTCTTATTTTTTGAGTTCGTTTGATTCGGAGGCAAAAAAAAAAATATATATATATATATATATATATGAAAGAAATGTTTTCTCGACGAATGATTCAAACTCATTTCTGTTCGAAGTATAAGAAAATGAAATCTGACATCATAGCAATGAATGCGTAAACACTTTCATTGAAACGATAGTAAATCATCTCGATTATGGCTTCTTTCATGACAATGAAAATTTTCGTAATGAAAGACTTGAAAGTACTTCGAAAGCCTAAAAGAGTTCTACTCTCTTAATAAATTAAAATTGAATAAATGCTTCTGTTTCTCAGTAAAGAACTGGAGGGACATGGAATCTGACAATAGTAAAGTGAGAACGAAGATTTTAAAGCAGTTCATGAAAAAAAAGGCCATGGTATATTCAGTAAAGAAATGTCATAGAGTAGAGAGAGTGTGAACAATCTATCCGTCTTTAGGTTGAGCTTTCACTTATAGGGCTTCTTTTTTCATATTGAAATATAAAGATGCATTTCCTTTAACTGGAAATGAACTAAGATATACATATATTTCCCCAGCTTGGAAGAATATACCTTTACATTAAATATATCTCTTTTTTGGATAGTAAATGTATACAACTCTGAATATCAAATATAATAAAAAAATAATGTTTATGGGAAGAACGGAATTAGTCGCTTTGCCTCTAGAATGAATGTTTTTCGGACGAGACAGAAAAAATATTCGGCCCAAAGAATACAAATTTTATCGAAAGAAAAAGGTTTTAGATTGTATGTCTTGACATTGAATGCTTTCCTGTCGAGGCAGTCCACGAAAAGTATGGCTAACTACGAAAGAATAAAAAAAATGTATATTTGACATACATGCAAGCTTTGAGGAATATTTTTAAGCTAGTTGGAAAATATGCTATATAAGGAAACCAAAATCTGACGATTTGTTGCATCTAAAATAATCGTTTGCTGAAATGAAATGAAAAAAAAAAAAGATAGTGTGAATAAAAGGACTCATAAGTTTGTCCAAGAAAAAAAGAATCCTGACCTATTGAGAAGTTTAATGAAATTTCAAAGATAGAGGAAGAAAAACATCGGAAATTGGGAAGCTATAAGGAAATAAAGACCGAAAATATTGTTTGAGCAGAATTTTAACTGGGAAAGATCTGTAGAGTTCTTGAACATACGAAAAAATTACGAGAAAATATTATTGCAGGGGTTAAAGACTCAGAATTAACATGAAGTCTATGTCCAGTAATTACTGCGAACAAGAACGAAATAATTTCTAAAGAAGCATTTCCTCGTCTCATGGTCTGAAATAAAATTGAATGGAGGCAAAAGAAAAGTTCCCCAGAAAATTCATTACATCTACACGAAAAAACTCCCTCAAAACATACAAAAAATATATAAAAACACATGAAGAAATAACGTAAAAGTAATTTAAAAATATATATATAGGGAATACGTAGTACACGAAAACCATTTGACCCCCTGACTATTTTTGGAAACCAAATCATCGTCAGTTAGAACCTCGCTAAGACCTTAGGAGCATTTTTATTCCCTTGGAAAGAAAATTCCCCAGCATCGTTACATAAACATTTCCTGCGGGGGAAAAATAGTATTGAAGAGGGGGAAATCTTGCTTGCAAAACACAGGAATAAATGCAGAAATTCCCAACGGACCCCACTCAGTCGTTGCCATCCCTCAAAATCAAAGATCCATCGAAATAATAAAGTTCCAAGAAGCATCATCATATCTAACACCTACGCAGTGCCCTTTCCCCACTCGGTCGTTGCCATCCCCCAAAATCAAAGATCCATCGAAAGTTCCAAGAAGCATCGCTAGGGGGTAGTACATCAGTTGGCATCCCCCTATATCCAACACCTTTCCACTCGGCCGTTGCCATCCCTCAAAATCAAAGATCAATCGAAAGTTCCAAGAAGCACCGCTGAGGAGCAGCACATCGAGTTGACATCCCCCCTATATCCAACCCCTTTCCCACTCGGGCGTTGCCATCCTCAAAATCAAAGATCAATCGAAAGTTCCAAGAAGCACCGCTAGGGCAACACATCGAGTTGCCATCCCCCTATATCCAACCCCTTTCCCACTCGGGCGTTGCCATCCCTCAAAATCAAAGATCAATCGAAAGTTCCAAGAAGCACCGCTAAGAACAACACATCGAGTTGCCATCCCCCTATATCCAACCCCTTTCCCACTCCGGACGTTGCCATCCCTCAAAATCAAAGATCAATCGAAAGTTCCAAGAAGCACCGCTAGAGCAACACATCGAGTTGCCATCCCCCTATATCCAACCCCTTTCTCACTCGGGCGTTGCCATCTCTCAAAATCAAACATTTATGAACAAAAATAAGATATCATAATAACATTTCTTGAGATGAGGACATGACCGTATTATTCGAGAAAAAAAGAGAAATGATTAATTAATACTTACCCCACATAATTTTCATTAGGGAAGACACATGAGAATTCATGAAAATTAATTGAAAAAAAATACATCAACAAATTACGAGGGAAAAAACGTTTTACATAACAATAACCCTAAGGGGATGGGGTCGAGAGAGGAAAATAAATAAAGAAACAACCTTCATTAAATTAAAAAAAAAAAAGGAATAAGCCTTCATTGATTTCCCCCCGAAATTCGACAAAGCCCAATAAATACTATTATCTTCGGAGATAAGCACACCCTTCGGTCGAGGGGAAAAATTGCAGCGGGGAATTGGAGACTGCTACTGACCACGCCCCCCTCCATCCACCCGACTGCTGCTGGCTCCAGCTGGCTCCACCTGCTCCAGAAGGAGCCTAATGTTAAGTCTATGGGCTCCCGTTTTAGCCAGAATCCGTCCTTTTCTACTACTATTAACGACTTTCATCAAAATTCTTAGAGCCGTTTTCAAAATAAAATGTAAATACATACATACAAGAATTGCTATTTTAAGGTGGACGTCAAGTAATTTTGCTTCCTATGCTTCTAATGGAAAAACTTTTGTACACATTTTCTTCACAATTAATGCGTTCCCAAGAATGAAAATTTGAACATCGATTAAAATAGCTTCATTTCATAACTTGGAATACTTAATATTTTCTAAACCATAACCGTATTTATGCAATCCAACATTTTTTTGTCCACTGACGTCATCAAAGTACAGGTCGCGCCATCTTTTCTCTAGTTTCAACACCACCAAAGGAAAAGTCACTGATTTTTAATATAATTATGGTTATGTTTTAGAAAATATTAAGTTTCCCAAGTTATAATATGAAGTTATTTTAATCGATGTTCAAATTCTCATCCTTGAGAACACATTAATTGTGAAGGAAATGGTACAAAAGTTTTTCCATTAGAAGTATAGGAAGCAAAATTACTTGACGTCCACCTTAATAATATGGGATAAGGACAATGAAATGGATCGCAATCCTATGTCCTGACCTTCGCCCACATTTCGTCCATTTTCAATAGGGTTCGTCCCCAGTGGTCCCCTACTACATACTAAAAATTCATCGAAATCGACCCATTTTTACGCCATGTATCGTGCAGACAGACGGGCGGACGGACAAAGCTGGAGCATATACGCTTCTTCAACCTACGGTTGGGAAGCTTAAATAAAAAGAACAATATCCAAGTTTGCTTTGGACTACATGTGGAGGTCACCTTTTCAGTGGCTTTAAAAACATTACAAGAAACTGAAAAAAAAAGCAACTTTCAGAAATGAGCGCGTATAAAAGTTTAGGATGGCACTCATTTGTCAGTTACTCCACTGTGCATTAAAAATCAATAATTAAACATGTATTAAGGGAAAAAACTGTTTATACCAATTTATTTTCTAGGGATACTTATTATATTTCCTACACAAACATATTCGCTACGTAGGTATCTTTTCACTATTTTGTGAATAAGTTGTTATAAAGAGTCACAATATAACCTAAACCCCTTCTCCCGGGAAAGAAAATCAGAGATTTTAACACGATTCAGTCTCTCTCACTCTTTCTCTATTTCTCTCTCACTTTCTCTCTCTATCCCTGTCTCTCTCTCTCTCTCTCTCTCTCTCTCTCTCTCTCTTTCTTTATTCCTCACTTTCGCTATCCCTCTTTCTCTCATCTCTCTCTTTCTCTTTTTCTCTTCCTCTGAACTTTCAGTCCGTATTATGGTCTTTTTTCTTAAGCTTAAAGCAAATACTTCTTTGAGATAATAATTTTGTCTTTATGGTAGTTTTCGTGTATATACGATAATTCTCAGGTAAAGACTTTATTAAAATGAAATTTATTTTTTAGTGCCCATCGTGAACTTTCGCTCCCGGGACTCGCAATCAAATTTCGCCCACGGCCCCGCAAAAGAAATATCCGGACCTGGTGGTAGACGTCATAGTTTCCTCCACATGAATGATTAGACCCAGGGTTTCCCAGCAGAACATTGTCCAAAACATTACATTTCCTCTACCGGCTAGTTTTCATCCCATGGCGCATCCTGATGCCAACACTTCCCCAGGTAAACGACGCACACATACCCTGCCGTTCACAAGTCACAAAGAGAAACGAGATTCATCTGACCTGACGACTTTCTTCTAGTCATTGAAGGTCAAACTTTGATGCCCGCGTGCCCATTGTAGACGCTTCCGACGGTAAACCGAGGTTAGTAAGGACACTTGGAGCGACTTGGGGCTACGCAGCCCAAATTTGCTGCGGGGTTCCAATGATACATTACTTTCGTCACTAGTATTCAAATTACCAGCCAGCTGCGCCTCAGTATACCTTCTGTTGGCTCGTACTATAGGCGATAACCTTCACTCATCTCTAGCATTCATAAAACGTGGTCGGCTCACACCTTGCTGACGGTTTGTAGTTTTTCCCTAAGGCTTCGGACTACTTTTTGACTGCGGCTGACCGTGAGCACTCCACAAGTCTGGTCACGTCTCGGAAATGCTCTGACCCAGTCGTCTGGCCATTACAATTTAGTCTTTGTCAAACTCATTTAAGTCAGTTGCCCTACCCATCTGAAGAACAAGAAAAACACTGGTTAACAGAGCACAGCAGCAGGTGTTATTTTTACCTTTTCATGACTTTCACACGTGCCGTCGTTTACCCGGAATTGCTTCGATTTGCATAAAGACGCGCGGGTCACATTTTTTTTTTTTTTTTTTTTTTGGCTCTTTGGTGTATGAGTACAATGATTTACAACGGTAAACCCTTGATCGATACGGTTGAAGCCATTTTATCGAATTCGAAGGGGGAACTTAATAGTTCGATATAAACAATAATTCGATATACGGGTTTTACCGTCCTACCACTCTTAGTGGTGTTCTTGGGTATACATTAGGTGAACATACAAAAACTAAGAGTATTTACTTCCGTATTATAAATTGTGAATAGAATTACATGATCAAATTAAAGACAGGATACACAGCAATACGACAGAAAAGGAAGTGTTACCAGAATCGATGCTTTAGGAAATAAAACCAGGGGCGGCGGAAAGTGAAGTGCGTTGACCGGGCCCAAAATTTTGAATCGTGGTGCACCCACCTCCCTTCCCGCTTCCCCGAACAAACAGAAGAAAAACAATGTCTAAGGAGCTTTGTTAGTGATTAGGACCACCTGACCACTTACCTAGAGGAACTTTTTAAGGCACATCACAACAAAAAACGCACATATGCCAAATAAAAAAAAATAAAAAAATCTTGGCTAAAATTATTATTGGGCCCCGGCGGCCCGGATGGTTCCGCCGCCACTGAATAAAACAGTTAGTCATCTTTTTCTGCTTCTTTAAATTTATTGTATTTGTCAAAATGCTGTTTTCAACCTGTTCAATTTTTTGAATCAAAGTGCATCCGATACCCTCAATTGTTCCATAATGCTGTCGGAGTACCATAGCCGCTCAGTTCCCTCCTCTCGCTTCGTCTGCGAGGACCAGCAGTTGCCCGCCCCTCCCACCAGGTTCTCTCTCTGCCACCCTCCTCCACCATACAGCAGCATCTCTCTTAGCAACCCAGCCCGAAGATGACAAAGTCGCCCTTCTTTTCTTTTTGCCTCAGTGTGCTTCGGAAGAGGTAGGTAAATGGGGGGGGGGGGGGGTCGTCCCGTTGAAAAGTTCGGGGACGGGAAGGTCTCTTGAACAATGAAAGAAAAGAACTGCTACCAGTTTGGAAACGGAAGCGTCAGAAATTCGCCAAAGGGAATTCCCACTTACGCAAAGGTGATCTTGCTTAACAAGATTTGCTTCCCAGAAAATTTGCAAGGAAATTTTTTGGAACAATTCGATATATACAGTAAGGCTGTTTCAACTCGTTCGATATAGGATATAAAGATTGCCGTTTCTGGGCCTATATTGAGAACTGAATTGGGAACTCCAAACGAATTTCGCGAAAACGTTCCATGTAAGCCAAGCGAGAATTGTACTTTAATTTGAAGAAATAAATTGCCGAGGGTCCGAGGTACACTTGATGGGGTGGGGACGGGCTCAACCCCCAACTTCCGTAATATTATATTCTGGGCCGCTGGAGTCTGTCAGTGTATCAGGAAGTTCCCCTTGAAGTGTCCGCGAGGTCCATCAGCTTGGGAGGGGGAGGCTTTTCCCCAAAATGTTAAAATGGATGTAGAGCTGTAAACATTAGTACTATGCTTTATATAATGATTCTGTACACGACCACGGATTTTCAGGAGGGTGGGGTAACCCCCTCCGTTTCTAAGAGCTATTCAGGGGTAACATCGAGGATACACTGACCGACTCTAGACTCGTATTCCTTTCACAGGCTTCACCAAATTTCTGGGGGAGGGGGAAGGGCATACATAGTTTACCATTAAACACAGCATGAAGCATAGAAATTGCGAGCAAATCCCTTACCTCGAACACTTGTCTGCGCTCTTAAAAACTTGCACCCCGCCTTCCTGAAAATTCATAGTCGTGTACAGAATCATTATGTAAAGCATGGTTCTAATGTTTACAGCTCTACGTCCATTTTAACATTTTGGGGAAATCGCCCCCCCCCGTCCAGAGCTCACAGACCTCGCAGGCGCTTCAACGGGAACAGCTTGGATACACTGACAGACTCCAGCGGCCCAAAATCTAATATTGCGGAAGTTGGGGGTTGAGTCCCCCCCCCTAACCACCACCACCAAGTGTACCTCGGACCCTCTGCAATTTATTTCTTCAAATTAAAGTACAATTCTCGCTTGGCTTACATGGAACGTTTTCGTGAAATTCGTTTGGAGTTCCCAATTCAATTCAGTCATCAATGTAGACCTAGAAACGGCAATCTTTATAGATTGCTGGTAAATTGCCACATCGGAACACTGCCACACATCAGTGTTCCTGTGTGGCAGTTTACAGTGAACCGTTTGTTCTGGGGATATTTCTTCCGGGGATATTTTCTCCGGGGGCATTTTTTCCGCTTTTCAGTTTTCAGGGGTATTTTCTCCGGGGTATTTTTCCAGGGGATATTTTTACCGTTTACCTATTTTGGCATCTTTCCTCCGCACCTGTCTCCGAGAAAAATCGAGTGTTACAGAATACGTGCTTGGTTTCGTAATCGTAGTCTGGGCACTCTCGTCTCAAAGGTCGTCTCACCTAACGAGTCGCGCTGGCACTAGACCAACAGAACCATTAACAATGGTATAAGCGGAGTACTTCAGAATACGTTCTTGGTTTTGTGTTCTTAGTATTGATAGACTCTCTTCTCTAACTCTGTGTCATTTTCGCCATTCAGAGGCCATCCCACCTAAGTTGCATATTAGAGGAACGAAACCATTATTTATGACGACCTAGTTCGAAACAACTATTCAATAACCTTATAAGTCACGTGGTTGTAGTTGTATTGATGAAATCACTCTTTTAAATACGCATCCAGATTTTTAACTGTAAGTAAAGGAAACATGTTTAAATTTTGGAAAATGCATATTACATTTGCTAAATTAAAAACTTTCCATTTCAGAAACCAGGTGACAGGCTTGACAAAGAGTCATTTTTTGAGCATAAATTTCTGAGAGGCTTTGATCCACTAAAATGGTAAGATTCAGAATGATTCTTTCAGCATGATTATGAAATTAAAATTAGATTTTTGTGTCCTACCTGTTTTCGATTATTGTTTGCGCTGGACTGGCTTTAAGGATTTTTTGGTATTTGCGAAAAAATGACTATTACATTTCTAATTGAGAAAAGCCAAACAAAATGCAATAGACGTAAGGATCAAATCAGCCAGTGCATATTTTAAAAATGCTATGCTAAAAAATTTTCATATCTTTTTTTTCATAACGTTCAATTCATGTATTTCTTCCAGTGCTTATATAGAGCGACCTGCTCTTCAGACAGTTAATTAAAAATATGGTTTATCACTAATATAATATTAAACCATATGATTAGAAGCAAGATCATGTTCTATCCTATTTAAATCTGAATCATTCACAATATCGTTTTTAGTGGTTATCAAATAATTTCTGGTTCATTAAACTTTGAAAGTTCTGTTTGATCAACTTGAGCGTTGACTGGCGGCTTTTTCACTCCCTATTGGCCGAGTAGTAAGAAACGCTGGCTTCTGCCCCAAGGCACCCTACGACTGTATCTTTGCTAAAAGTAGGGAAGCCAAATAACTGCCTCTTCGTGGAACGCAAGAATGGTATCAGTCCGCGTTGCGCTGCCCTCCTGCTCTGCTATTTCTGTCAAGTAATTGCTCACGCATTGATCCTTCCCTCAACCACTGAGCAGAACTACGCTCTGAGGATCAAATTTAATCTCAACACCAGAAGGAACTAAAAATGCCTCATACAGGGATCCGTTTCAAGGAAAGATGTGGGGATAAAACGGAATGAGGGTGTGGTGGGGTATGAACTTCCAAGAAATTCTTCCCCTATTGCTGCTGAAGAACATCTCTCCCCTCGAGTTTCTCCTATTTTCCATTTGTACCTCTGTGTTGGGAATATTGGGAGAAGTCTTCCATCCCTTTACCCTTCTCCAAGTTATTCTCAGCTGGACAGGCAGCGGCTGAAAGTGCGAGGCTGTTGATTGAGTAACTTCTTATATCAAATTTATTTTTAAAAACGCTCTGACATTTAAAAAAATTGTTTTAGATAGCAATTTTGCCTGATAAACTGCTGAGAAAACAAAAATTGGCTGCTCCGGTGGCGCAGTGGTATAAGTGCTGGCTTCTGACTATTCGTCAGAGATGGGTCCGGGTTAGAATCCCGGTGAGCCATGGATGTTGCATTTTTCACACGGCATGGACTGTCTCCCTTCCCTGGAACCAATGTCCTAAATCAGGGAACGACGAGTGCTTGTAGCCCATCGAGTTGCCCAGAGTGGTTGTTACACATGCAATAAAAAGCAATAAAAAAATGGAATCTGGGCAATAATTTTGTCGCTTTTCAATCTAATCGCTAGGGATTACTTTTCGTGGCGGTGACAGCTGTTTCGCAAACTCCATAGTGGTAAAATTGGAATATAGGTATTCGTCCGAGATGGATACGGGTTCGAATTGTTGGTGAAGCCTGGATGATATTTTTGTATCTCGTCACTGGCTCCCTCCACTTGTAATTAGTAACCACAATTAATTGGCGGGCGACTACAAGGTGGTTAAACACCAAAACGAAAAAAAAAAAAAATAATAATAAAAAGAAGTTTTTTCCGTAGCATTTCCCACACACTGAGAGTGTTTAATATTTTTAACATAAGAAATCCATTAGAACAAAGACGTTAAATTTTTTCTGACAAATAAATGAGAAAAAAAAGTTTTCAACTATTGAACTCATTTATGTTTTTTTGGGTAGAGCTTATAACTCGTCAGAAACATCTTGGGTTACTATGTTTTTCACATCTTGTCGTTTAACATTATGTTCAAAGTCGCACATTTCCTAAAATATTGTTAAGAAAAATCCAAGTGCATAAAAATTTTGTTCCAAAAATGATAATGTTCAAGCTCGCACATTTCCTAAAATATTGTTAAGAAAAATCTAAGTGCATTACAATTAGTGGAACATAATTTTTATGTTCCACTTTTTGGATAATAATTTTTACGCACTTGGATTTTTTCATAAACATTATGAAAAATCCAAGTGCATAAAAATTATTATCCAAAAGGTGGAATATAAAAATTATGTTCCACTAATTGTAACGGCCGCCTCGATGGCGCAGTGGTCTAAGCGATGGCCTCTGATCATTCGTCCGAAAGGGGTACGGGTTCGAATCCCGGTGAGGCATGGATGTTGTGTTTGTCTTATGGCACTGGCTCTCTCCCTTCCCTGGAACCAGTGACCCTAAATTAGGGACGGGCGACTGCTTATAACCCATTGAGTTGCTCACAGTGGTCGTTAAACCTCCAATTAAAAAAAAATTGTAACGTTCTACGTGACATGCCGTGAATGACGCACTGCTTAGGTGATGCATGAGATAAATCGACATTGAAGTAGCGATAAGTCTGCCTGCGTAGTTCAGTTGGAAGAGCAGCCTCCCTGGGTAGGTCAACGCGACCTCGAAGTCCACCACCGGCAAAAAAAGTTACATGATATATAAAATGTGGTTTCGACAAAATTGATTGCTACATGTAAAACAGAGTAATAGAAATCAAGCCGCCCAGGTGGCGCAGTGGTTTAAGCGTTGGCTCCTGACCATTCGCCCGAGATGGGTCTTAGTTCGAATCTCGGTGAGGCATGGATTTTGAGTTTGTATCACGCCACTGGCTCCCTCTCTTCCCTGGAACCAGTGGCTGTAAATTAAAGACGGGCGACTGCTTATAACTCATCGGTGGTCGTTCAACCCTAAAAACAACAATAATAATATAAATCAGTTAAATATTTTCGATTCCTGGAATAAGGACACAGAGGTGTATTAAGGGGAGGGCCAGACGAGGCGGCCGCCCCGGGCGCAGCACAAGAAAGGGCGCAAAAATCACTGTTCGGAATCTGATCACAATTGGAACTGAGACCTTTACAGAAGTTTTTGGCACACTTGAAATTAGAATTTTTTCCTCGAAATGTTCAGGGGTTGTTAATTCCTCGCATTCAGTAATGAAGTTGTGGCTGTGTAGTCCGTCCAACTGAAGAAGAACCACGGCTCCTTCTGCAACAATGGGCTCGCAGTACGTTTTTAGTTGGATGGACTATACATACATTGCAAGATAAGAATATCGTTCACATTTCTGAAGATTCCCTGGAGACTATTCTATCTTTATTGTGGCTGCATGCCACGACTGTCATCTGCATTCGGTCCGTTTGATGTGGTAACGAAGGTCCGAACTCCGAAGCAGTCGCGAAAAACTGTAAAAACAGTCATTAATTGTGCCTTTTTATATCTAGTTTCTTTATAAATTATAAATGAATTTTTATGCCTAGATTGTAAAGAAATTAGAAATTCATTTTATGCATAGTTTATTTAGAAATTAAAAATACACTTTTATGCCTCGTTTTCTTTTTAGAAAGTATTTAGTATTTACAGCACTGTTGTATTTTTGAAATTGTATTGGCATTTTGCTGTCTTTAATTTAAAGCTATTTTTCTTCAAAGTTCTTCTCTACAGCTAGTGATCGCTTAGATTTTCAATGCTCTTGTTCTTTTTGACATACATATATTTATAATGAGCACGCCTGGATACCGAACGTTGCGCAGATGAAGTTAACAGAGCAGTATATACGCAACCCGAGGAGCGACTTTCGGTTTGCAGAGTGTATGGAATAAGCATGGAAAAAGCTGCCTATATTTATCGGAGTTTGATAAAGGACATATTGTGGTGGTACGGCGCCTCGGAACTACAATCTCGGAAATGTGGGTTGTTCACGTGCCGTTGTAGTGAGTGCGTATCAAAAGTGGTGCACAGATTGCCAAACGACGTACCGTCGTCCAGCCATGTGCCGTCCGTAGCTCATTGATGCCAGAGGGGAGCGGAGACTGTCGCACATTGTTCTCAGCGACAACAGGGCCACAGTGCGACAAATTACCCGCAGCTACAACAGTGGTGATCAGGACAATGTGTTACAGTATACAGTTTGTGACGTACCTGCCAGCAGGACACACACGACCTAAAGGCAGATAGTAGTCAGAACAAACGTCCGCGTAGCTCAATTGGTAGAGTGATTTGTTCCGGAATAAGCGGATCCGGGTTCGAATCCTGGCGTGGACAGAAATGACGGAGAAATTTACTTCGTTATAAGTTCATCACAGCCTTCTGCGCATGGGCATGCATAGCCGAAGACCCAGCCGGGTCGCCATGATCACTGCACGTCATCGCCAACAACGCATGAAACGAGCTCAAGATCATCGAGATTAGGCCGTGTGGATGATTGGAAGAAAGTGACGTGGTCTGACGAATCAAGATTCCTGGTGCATCACGTAGACGGCCGAGCGCGGATACGCCGATTACCAACGAAGGCTATGGCACTTGAATGCACTGTTGGGGTGATACAGGTCGGCTGCGGCGGTGTTATGCTGTGAGCTATGTTTTCTTAGGATACTTTAGGCCCCATTATTCCAACAGAACGATCCCTGACAGCTGCCAGGTATCTGAACATCGTTGCGGACCAAGTTCACCCATTCATGGCAACTGTGTTTTCTGCTGGTGATGGCCATTACCAACAGCATAATGCGCCATGCCACACTGCCAGAATCGTCAAGGAGTGGTTCGTTCGAGAAACATGCTTTTCAAAATCGCTTTATTTGTATACCGAAATAAAATAGACGTTCAGCATGGAACGTCATACAAATTAAATTCAAAACGATAAAATGAATTATATTTACACTGCAATGAGAAATGGTAATGATAATGCGATGCTGCAGTTGATCTAAATACACAGCAGGTGTAGGAAAAAACACCATAAAGAGGAACATGCTGGTGACGCTGTTAATGCTCTGGCCTTCAAATTCACCTGACATGAACCCAATCGAACATTTGCGGTCGGACTTGGAAAAGCGGGTTGGCGCTAAATCACCAAGTAAGGGAACTGGAGGACCTGCTGTTGACATTATGGTACCAGATACCTCAGGATACCGATCGCTACCTCATCGAATCGATGCCTCGCCGAGTGGCCGCTGTTTTGCAGGCTATAGCAGGTCCTACAGCTTATTAGGTCGGCGAATTCCTATTTTTCGCTGCGCAAAAAGCGGGTTCACCCCAAATCACCACCACCCCGAAATGTACTGGAACTGGAGGACCTGCTGTTGACATTCATCATCATCATCATTGTCAACCATTATCAATCCACTGCTGGACGAAGGTCTCCCCAAGTTTCCTCCACAACGGTCTGTCTTGTGCCAGTCTCCTCCATGTCACCCCTGCATACTTTCGAATTTCATCCACCCATCTCCCATGTGGTCTTCTTCTGGGTCTTTTCCTGTCCCTTGGAATCTAATCTAAAATTTCGGCTGTCCATCGATGATCTGTCCTTCTGGCAGTATGTCCAGCCCATTGCCATTTCAGGGATTTAACTCTGATCATGATGTCTTCCACTCTTGTCATTTTTCGGATCCACGAGTTCCTCTTCTTATCTCTCCTGGTTACACCAAGCATGCACTTCTCCATGCTTCTTTGAGTTGTCTGCAGCCTTTGTATGTCTCTTTTAGTTAAGGTCCACGTCTCTGCACCATACGTAAGCACTGGAAGGATGCATTGATCAAACACTTTTCTTTTAAGACATAATGGCATATTGCTCTTGAAAATTATGCTGTTTCTTCCAAAAGCTCTCCAGGCAAGTTTTGTACGCCGATTAATTTCTTCATCAATGTGACCCTCACTTGATATCTGCTGTCCAAGATAAACGTACGTGTCTGTTATCTCCAGCTTTTCTCCATCAATCGATAAATCTTCATTTCTTGTAAAAGCATTGAACATCACTTTTGTTTTCTGAAAGTTCATTTTTAATCCCACTTCTTTACTCTTGTCAGCAAGTTCCTGGATCATACTCTGCAGCTCTGATGGGCTAGTTGCAAAAATGACTACGTCATCAGCAAAACGAAGGTGGGTTAGATAATCTCCATTAATCTTTATCCCCTTGTTTTCCCAGCTCAGTGACTGAAAAACACCCTCCAATGTGGCATTAAAGAGCTTCGGAGATATGGTGTCACCTTGTCTCACTCCCTTTCCAATTTTTATGTGTGTTGTATTTTCAAACAGCCGAATCTTTGCACTTGCATTTTCATAGATGTTATTAATAATATTAATGTATGCATCTTCAATACCGCAGGTTTTCAGAGCCATTGTAACTGCTGATGGTTTCACCGAATCAAAGGCTTTTTCATAATCGATAAAAGCCATGCACAATGGAAGTTCATATTCCCTCGCTCTTTCAATTAGTTCTCTCAGCACATGGATATGATCTATTGTGCTGTAGCCACTCCTGAATCCAGCTTGTTCTCTCGGTTGAGCCATGTCCAGTGTTACCTTCAAGCGGTGTGAAAGAACTTCAGTGAAGATTTTATAGACTACTGATAGGAGGCTGATAGGTCTGTAGTTTCCGAGATCCTCAATGTCACCTTTCTTATGTAGCAGGATCATTGTAGCGTTGTTCCAATCCTCAGGAATCTTTCCTTCATTAAGGCATCGAGTGAAAATTTGGGCGAGTACTGTTTCGATTTCTCCACTTGCTTCTTGTATGATGTCTACAGTAATTCCATCTTCTCCTGGAGCTTTTCCCCGCTTCATGTTCTTGATTGCATGTGCAACTTCTGCTGGAAGGACTGGAGGAACTCTGGTACTGGTATCTTTCATGATGTCTGGAGTGCATGTATCATCCCTTTCATATAATTTGGAGTAGAAATCTTTCACTCTTGTCAAAATTTCGCCTCTATTTCTTGTTACAGAACCATCTTCTTTTCTCAGTGCCATAATCTGTTTTCTTCCCTTACTGAGATGTCCCTTTGCTATCTTTAGGCTTTGGTTGTTTTCAATTGCTTTCCTCACTAGTTCACAGTTGAATTTTCTTACGTCTTCAGTGATACTTTTTCGTACTGTCTTGCATAGCTCTATATATTCCACTTTGGAAGTCACATCTTCTTTAGTTGTCCTCATCTCTCTTCTTTTTTGCATCAACATTTTCGTTTTTCCTGATAATTTATTTACATGCAACTTGTTCTTAGACCCAGCTAATTTTGTTGCTGTTTCCATAAGAGCTTTGGTTACTTTTCTGTTAACTTCAGAGATGTCCACTTCTTCCGATGTTAGGCCTTCTAAAGCAGAGAACCTGTTCTTCAGTTCCAACTTGAAGGTATTATGGTGTTTTTTAAGGTTGGTTATGTTGACATTATGGTACCATATACCCCAAGATACCTATCGCCACCTCATTGAATCAGTGCCTCGCCGTTTTATCCGCTGTTTTGCGGGATAAAGGGGGTCCTACAGCTTATTAGGTAGGTAATAATGCAATGGCTCATCGGGGTATGTGTGTGTGTGTGTGAGAGAGAGAGAGAGAGAGAGAGAGAGAGAGAGAGAGAGAGAAAGAGAAAAGACAAATGGGGGCGCCATATTTTGTCGTTTGCCCCGGGCGAAGAAATGTCTAGTCACACCTGTGCAGGTTACCTTGGGCTTCACAAGCGATCAAACGGGTTTTACCTGTTTGTTTTGAAAAATCAGGTCCTTAATTTGGTGTCGAATACTGGAGTAACTCCTGCTGTATGAGTTTTTCACCTTTTTCTCTTTATTTTGTAAACTGATCACCGGTCTTACAATTTTGTTAATAAAATTACGTTTCGCTTAGGTATTCCCTCGGCACAAATTATGCATGAGAGATGATTCCTGATGTGAATTTTTAGTTATGTTTCATAGACAAATAACATTTTGTCAATATTTCACCTTTCGTTATGGAAAGTGAGATTTCCTAAATGTTGTTCATCTGATGTCGTATAGCTGTGAATGAATATGTTCGATTTTCTCAAGTTGTATCTATAAGTAATTTATAAATGCTATGGTATGGTTTGTAACAGATATAATTCAATATTTGGCAGAAATTAATTTTATGGATGGGAGTTTGTCGAGGCTTCTACATGACCCCCTTTGCTGACAAGGCACAGCTTATACTGGATGCTCATTTCTTGCGACGTGTTTTCTAACATCTGTGTGGGAGGTGAGTCGTCACCAGCTGTACGGTCCTTTCTTCTTCTCTGAGAACACTGTACGGCCCTTTCTTCTTCTTCTCTGAGAACACTGTACGATCAGAACCATAGGTGGACATGCTACAGATCTTCTTGGTACCACAACTGGATAACGACGTCATTTTACAGCAAGACGGGGCCCCACCCCACTGCTCACTGGAAGTCAAGAACTTCCTGAATAACACATTCAATGACAACTGGTGTGGCCGCCATGGCCCTATTCCTGGGCCTGCAAACTCCCCGGATCACACTCCCTCGGTTTCTTCGTGTGGGGGTTTGTAAAGAACATAGTCTACGCAAAACGACTTCAAAGCCTGGAGGACTTGAAGGTGGAAACTTCTGCAGCGTTCGGAGAAATCACTCGGCAGGTGTTAGAAAACGCGTGGCAAGAACTGAGCACCCGGCATGAACTCTTCCGGGTCCACAAATGGGGTCATGTATACAGGCTTAGACAAACTCCCATCCATAAAGGTAATTTCTGCCAAATATTGACTTATTATATCTGCTGCAAGCCATATCACAGTATTTTTACATTATCCCTACCCAGATGGATCACCCTGTATATTTCAGGCTGTTCAGAAGCAGAAAAACAGTTGCAAATGCATTGAGCAGTACATAAAAAAATAATAACAAGTTTTCTTTTCCGCACACATCCTCACTCATGTTAGCACCAATGCTATCTCCCTATTCTTCCATTCTAACAAATGGCATTTTTAGCACGTCTTTTGTAAAAAAAGATCGTGCTTAAGTTACCGGTTTGTCCGTCCGTCCGTCTGTTCCCACGATATCTCTGCAACTATCAGTCCGATTTGAAAAATTCTTTTTGCGTTGAGAAGCTTAAAATATGCGAATGATGATCCTTCATTTCGTTTTTTTTTTTTTTTTTTACGATGTACAATTTCGCCGCTAGAGGGCGTAAATGCAGATGATGTCGAATTCAAAAATACGTTTTATTCCACATATTTGCTTCTAAACATCCGATTAAGAAAATTATTTTATCTTTCGATTCCATTTATGTCGAAGAGTATTTTAGATATAGTTATTTTTTCAAATTACGCGTAGATTTTTCGCTAGGGGAGTAAACGTAAATTACATTTTTCCCGATAACTCTTCTTCTAAAACTCCGATTTGAAAGATGTTTTTTTCAGCGGATACAACTGCTGATGGAAAATCTTTTGCATATAATTTCAAATTTTTGGTAAAGAATACTTTGGCCACCAGGGGGCGTAAGTGTTAATTTTTGCTTCTGACGTATTTGTCATAAAATCTGAGCTTCTAAAATATCGATTGAAAAAATTCTTTCGTGGACTGATGCCACTCACATCGATAAACCTTTTCGGAATATTTTCTTCTTAAAATATTCCACAGGTGCTCCGCCAGGGGGCGTAGATGTATATCTTATTTTTGTCAATATCTCTACTTCTAGGAGTCCGATTTGAAAAATTCCTCCTTTGTTGGATAGTGCTTTCAGTGTGACACGTTTTTGATATAATTTCAAATTTTTCAAGAATTCATAGACTTTCCGCTAGGGGACATAGAGGTAAATTGCGTTTCCCCTTATATCGCTGCTTCTAAATCTCCGATTTGAAAACTTCTTTCTGCACCGGTCACAGCTCCTGATGGAAAATCGTTTCCACATAATTTCTAATTTTTGTAAAAAATATGGTTTGGCCACCAGGGGGCGTAAATCTTAATTTCCGCTTCTGATGTATTTGCAGCAAAATCCTCATCATCATCATTGTCAACCATTATCAATCCACTGCTGGACGAAGGTCTCCCCAAGTTTCCTCCACAACGGCCTGTCTTGTGCCAGTCTCCTGCATGTCACTCCCGCATACTTTCGAATTTCATCCACCCATCTTCCATGTGGTCTTCTTCTGGGTCTTTTCCTGTCCCTTGGAATCCCATCTAAAATTTCGGCTGCCCATCGATGGTCTGTCCTTCTGGCAGTATGTCCTGCCCATTGCCATTTCAGGGATTTAACTCTGATCATGATGACTTCCACTCTTGTCATTTTTCGGATCCACGAGTTCCTCTTCTTATCTCTCCTGGTTACAATAAGCATGCACCTCTCCCTGCTGGTTTGAGTTGTCTGCAGCCTTTGTATGTCTCTTTTAGTTAAAGTCCACGTCTCTGCACCGTACGTAAGCACTGGAAGGATGCATTGATCAAACACTTTTCTTTTAAGACATAATGGCATATTGCTCTTGAAAATTATGCTGTTTCTTCCAAAAGCTCTCCAGGCAAGTTTTGTACGCCGATTAATTTCTTCATCAATATGACCCTCACTTGATATCTGCTGTCCAAGATAAACGTACGTGCCTGTTATCTCCAGCTTTTCCCCATCAATGGACAAATCTTCATTTCTTGTAAAAGCATTGAACATCACTTTTGTCTTCTGAAAGTTCATTTTTAATCCCACTTCTTTACTCTTGTCAGCAAGTTCCTGGATCATACTCTGTAGCTCTGATGGGGTAGTTGCAAAAATGACTACGTCATCAGCAAAACGAAGGTGGGTTAGATAATCTCCGTTAATCTTTATCCCCTTGTTTTTCCAGCTCAGCGACTGAAAGACACCCTCCAATATGGCATTAAAGAGCTTCGGAGATATGGTGTCAACTTGTCTCACTCCCTTTCCAATTTTTATGTGTGTTGTATTTTCAAACAGCCGAATCATTGCACTTGCATTTTCATAGATGTTATTAATAATATTAATGTATGCATCTTCAATACCGCAGGGTTTCAAAGTCATTGCAACTGCTGATGGTTTCACCGAATCAAAGGCTTTTTCATAATCGATAAAAGCCATGCACAATGGAAGTTCATATTCCCTCGCTCTTTCAATTAGTTCTCTCAGTACGTGGATGTGATCTATTGTGCTGTAGCCACTCCTGAATCCAGCTTGTTCTCTCGGTTGAGACATGTCCAGTGTTACCTTCAAGCGGTGTGAAAGAACTTTAGTGAAGATTTTATAAAACACTGATAGCAGGCTGATAGGTCTGTAGTTCCCGAGATCCTCAATGTCGCCTTTTTTGTGTAGCAGGATCATTGTAGCGTTGTTCCAATCCTCAGGAATCTTCCCTTTATTAAGGCATCGAGTGAAAATTTGGGCGAGTACTGTTTCGATTTCTCCACTTGCTTCTTCTATGATGTCTACAGTAATTCCATCTTCTCCTGGAGCTTTCCCCCGCTTCATGTTCTTGATTGCATGTGCAACTTCTGCTGGAAGGACTGGAGGAACTCTGGTACTGGTACCTTTCATGATGTCTGGAGTACATGTATCATCCCTTTCATATAATTTGGAGTAGAAATCTTTTACTCTTGTCAAAATTTCGCCTCTATTTCTTGTTACAGAACCATCTTTTCTCAGTGCCATAATCTGTTTTCTTCCCTTACTGAGATGTCCCTTTGCTATCTTTAGGCTTTGGTTGTTTTCAATTGCTTTCCTCACTAGTTCACAGTTGAATTTTCTTACCTCTTCAGTGATACTTTTTCTTACTGTCTTGCATAGCTCTATATATTCCACTTTGGAAGTCACATCTTCTTTAGTTGTCCTCATCTCTCTTCTTTTTTGCATCAACATTTTAGTTTTTCCTGATAATTTATTCACATGCAACTGGTTCTTAGACCCAGCTAATTTTGTTGCTGTTTCCATAAGAGCTTTGGTTACTTTTCTGTTAACTTCAGAAATATCAACTTCTTCTGATGTTAGGCCTTCTAAAGCAGAGAATCTGTTCTTCTGTTCCAACTTGAAGGTATTATGGTGTTTTTTAAGGTTGGTTATGTCAATAGATTTTGTTTGTCTTATGAGCTTGCCACGTTCAAGTTTAGTGTTGAGGTGCATCTTACATCTCACCAATCTATGGTCACTACCTGTGTTGAACTTGTTTAGCGCACTGCAGTCTCCTATGACGAATTTTTTGTTACACATAATAAAATCAATTTCACTTGTCGTCCCATTTGGATGTCTCCACGTCCATTGCCTGTGTGGCTTTTTCTTGAAGAAGGAGTTCAAGATGAAAAACCCTTCTGCCTCTGCAAACTCAACGAGAGTATTTCCACGCTGGTTTCTGTTGCCATGACCAAATTTACCTACTGAAGTTTCATTCTGTTGCCGTTGCCCTATTTTTCCATTGAAATCTCCCATAATTATCTTTAAGTGCTGCTTACCTTTATTATTTAGATCACAAATTTCCTCATAAAATTCTTCAATTTCTTCTTAAGGATGACTTGTGGTGGGTGCATAAGTTTGAATATTCTGAGCCTGGTATCTTTTCGAGAGTTGGATAACGAGTCGTGCAGCTCTGTCAGAGGAACTTTCAACTTCTACAACTTTATCCTTCAGTTTCTTGTTTATTATAAATCCAACACCACTAGTTCTGCCAGTATCTGTCCCACGATAGTAGAAGAGATGTCCACTTTTCAGTTCGATGAGATCTTCTCCTTTTCTCCTTACCTCACTTAGCCCGACGATGTCCCACTTGATCCTTTGTAGCTCCTCTTCCAATTCAAGAAGCCTTGAACCAGAAGATAGGGAGCGTCCGTTGTACGTAGCCAAGGTCAGCATCAGATGGCAGCCTAGTCCGGTCCTCCGGGGATTCTTAGCACCCTCTGCCTTCATGTCGCACTGGCCGCTGCCTTGGCCAGGTACATTCCAGCTGCCGGAGACTGAGGGCCAAGATTTAAGTTGTGGAATCATTTTGGAGGGGTTTGGCCATAACTCATCACGCTGGCCAAGCGGGTGGGTGAGTGTGGGATAGCATTTTCTCTAATCCCGATGGTATAGTTATACCGGTATTGGCAGTCGTCAGAGCCCTTTTAGTGGGAACAGGATGCACCACGAGAAGGCGGAGTTGACATTTGTCAAGGAGAGGCTGTGATGTTACGCATCACCTGACCTTACATCTCTATATATACAGTAAAATATGAGCTTCTAAATTCTCGATTGAAAAAAACGTCGTTTGCAGACCGATACTTCTCATGTCGATAAACCTTTTAGAAACATTTTCTTCTTAAAATAATGCATGGTTTCTACGCCAGGGGGCGTAGATATAGATCTTATTTTTGTCAATATATCTACTTCTAGGAGTCCGATTTGAAAAAATCCTTGTTTGTTGGACATGCTCTTTATATAATTTGAAATTTTTTAAGTAATTCGTAGACTTTCCGCTAGGGGGCGTAAGGGTAAATTGCTTTTTCACCTATGTCTATGCTTCTAAATCTCCAATTAGAAAAATTCTTTCTGCGCAGAATACAGCTCCTGATAGGAAATCCTTTGCAAGTAATTTAAAATTTTTGTAGAAAATGGTTTGGCCACCAGGTGGCGTAAGTCTTAATTTCCGCTTCTGATGTATTTGCAGCAAAATATGAGCTTCTAAAATCTCGATTGCAAGGAAAGTCGTTTGTTGACCGATACTACTCATGTCGACAAACCTTTTAGGAACATTTTCTTCTTGAAATAATTCATGGTTTCTACGCCAGGGGGCGCAGATGTATATCTTATTTTTGTCAATATCTCTATCTCTAAGAGTCCGATTTGAAAAATTCCTTCTTTTTTGGATAGTGTTTCCGATGCGAAATGTTTTCCTTATAAATTCAAAATTTTCAACTAAATCATAGACTTTCTGCTAGGGGGTACAAAGGTAAATTGCGTTCTCTGCGTTATTTCTCCTTCTAAAACTCCGATTTGAAAAATTCTTCATGTATCGCATACAAGACCTAATGGAAAATATTTTTCACATAATTTCTAATGTTTGGTAAAGAATGGTTTGGCCACCAGAGGGTATAAGTGTTAATTTCTGCTTCTGATGTATTTGTAGCAAAATCTAGGCTCCTGAAAACTCGACTAAATTTTTTTCTTGGACCGATACCGCTCATATTGAAAAACCTTCTGAGAATACTTTCTTCCTAAAATAATGCATGGTTTTCTCACCAGGGGACGTAAAGTCACATCTTATTTTTGTCGATATCTCTGTTTCTAAGAGTCCGATTTGAAAATTTCTTTTGGTGCTGGAGAGCGTTTCCGGTGCGAAATGTTTCTCATATAAATTCATGTTTTTCTTAACGCACAAGTCTGCAACCCGAGGGCGTAAGTTCAGGATTCCATTTACAGCAATATCTGTGGGAATAAAAACCCGATTGAAAAACTTCTTTCTTCGTCAGATACTATTGTTTTCCATACCGGTTCCATTGACTTTGAATAGGTTTAATAAATTTAATTTGCGTTAGAACGGATTGAAAAGGCGTGCTTATTACACCCGAAAATTCGGCGTTATCTTTCTTGTTTATGTTGGTGCCTGTCATTTTACCAGGTATTTCCTTTCCACTGCATCGTTTCTTATTCTCAGAGTCAAGGGGTCAACTTTTAGCTGAGCTTGATCTGTGTAGAATTTTGAAGTTCTGGCGGAAATACAAGTAACCCTTTCTTCAAATTTACTTCTGTAGGGTCTAATACCTCCAAAAAAATTAAAAACACAAGAAGACATTGACTGCTGCATTCTCGTATGCGGAAGTTTGAATTTGGCTTTGCGTAATATAATTACCGTGGCTAAAATTAACGCCCTTGATGGAAAAAAGAAAACAATTCTTTGTAAAACTTTTGTTAAATACACACACACCGGCCTCTGTATTAGAAACCTTTATACAGATGTACGTTAACAGCACTTACGCGGAGTATATGAAAATACGAGGTAACCTGCGTATCGTATGATCTAGGCAACTGTTTAAGGCCGCCCCGGTGGCGCAGTATTTTTAAGTGCTGGCTTCTGATCATTCGTAATACACTGCTGGACAATTGCTAAGGACGGATCATAAACGGCTATATAGCGCATAAAAAGTAAGTGTGGTTAGATGCCAAGTGAAATAAAATAATGTCTGAATGCCAGGACATTACAAGAAAGACAATTTATTGTGCTCTGAAATCTAGAAGGCTTTGGAACGTGTTCAAGGGAAAAACAGGCCATTTTGTGCAGAATACGTAAACGTGAAAAAAATACAATTACCGTCGTCAGGCGTTCCGGCGTGAGATGTCAATACGGGATATGGCCACCATGGAGGGCGATGCAAGATTCCACACGTCGTGTCATGCTTTGCACAACATTATCAAACAGCTGTTGGGGTAATTTATCCCATTCCTCTGTCAGTGCACGGATGAGGGTGTCCTTGTTTATTGGAGGGCATTGGCGACCAGCAAGACTCCTCCCCAAAGCATCCCCCACATTTTCAATGGGATTCAGATCTGGAGAACGTGCTGGCCATACAAGGCGTTGAATATCCTTGCTCTCAAGACACTCCTGGGCAGCGACTGTTCGATGACATGTTGCGTTGTCGTCGATGAAAATGAATCTATCACCGACAACACCACGGAACATGCGAACATGAGGTAGCAGAACATCATTAATGTATCGTTGGCCAGTCATAGTCCCAGTTGGAAGCACATAGAGGGACGTACGGCCATTGATCATGATGCCAGCCCATACCATGACACTACATGTCGGATATCGGTCCCTTTCCTTTATGTTTGCTGGACAATATGCAGTACCACTATCACGCCAGATCAGTTGTCGTCGACAATCAGACGATAGACTGTATCTACTCTCATCTGAGAAGAGGACAGCAGACCAGTCGTTATCAGTCCAATTGCGATGTTTATGGCACCATTGCAAACGGGCGGTACGGTGACATCTGGACAATGGGATGAACACAACAGGAAGGCGGGCGTATAGTCCTCCTTCATGCAAACGTCTGGCGACAGTTTTTCGGGAGATCCGCTTGCCAGTAGCAGCCATAATCTGATTTGCTACCTCACTAGCTGTGCTGCGCCGGTGTCTTTTTGTTTATAGCACTATGTACCGATCTTCTGCAGGTGTCGTATTGCGAACACGACCTCCCACGTGACGTTTGCTACACTCTCCATTTGTTTGAAATGATTTCCAAAGCCTTGAAACAACACTGTGGCTGACGTTGAACTCCCTGGCAACATCTGTTCTTTTTCGCCCTTCTTCAATCTTGCCAATAATACGGCCACGCGTAAAATCATCTAGGTGATGTCGGGAAGACATACTGAAAATTGCAAGTTCGTCAATTGATTCTTTCCTTTCAACTTTGCGTTTGAACCACAACGGTCAATACGCGTCAAATCCTTTATATCTCTTATCAGCGCTATGACGTCACAAACAAGTTCGGCAATCCAAAATTTGCATACGCACAACACGTCTTACTGTATCCCGCACTTATGCTAATTTCCATATTTTCCTGCCTTCCATTTTATGGTTGCTATCGTTGCTATTGTCATCCGTCCTTAGCAATTGTCCGGCAGTGTAGTTGGGTCCGGGTTCGGATGCCGGTGAGGCATGAATGTTGTGTTTGTCTTACGGCCCTGGCTCTCCCCCTTCCCTGGAACCAGTGGCCCTAAATTAGGGACGGCGGCTGCTTATAGCCCACTGAGTTGCTCACGGTGGTGGTTAAACTCGCAATCAAAAAAAACAAAACCGAACAAAAAAGAAACTATTTTTTTTTTTTTTTTTTTTGGTTGGAGGTTTAACGACCACCTTGAGCAACTCAATGGGCTATAGCAGTCGCCCGTCCCTAATTTAGGGTCACTTGTTCCAGGGAAGGGAGAGAGCCAGTGCCGTAAGACAAACGCAACATCTATGCCCGACCGGGATTCGAACCCGGACCCCTTACGGACGAATGATCAGAGGTTAGCGCCTTAGCAAAGAATTTGGCCTTAGACCACTGCGCCACCGGGGCGGCAAAACTATTTAAGACAGCTGCTCGTCAGTAGTGTTGATCACAATGGGAAAAACAAAGAACCTTTCTGAGTTCGATAGAGGACTTATCGTGTGTGTCCGTCTGGCTGGAACGACGATTTTGAAAACTGATTGGTTTCTCAAAAGGTGAGATATCCAGGGGTCTTTAATCAGAGGGAAAATAACCCACACTGCTTGCCTGACAGGCGTAATTGTGACGCGACGATGATTTGTAAGGAACTATTCTGATGAGCCATTCCATTATGACCTCCCCTATAGCCTCGAGAAATGAGCGCGCCTGGAGGCCATACGGTGGCGCAGGTGAAGTTCACAGAGCAGTGTACAGTACTGTATATACAATTCGAGGACCAGCTTTCGGTTTGTAGAGTGTTCGGAGTCAAAATGGGAAAAGCTTCCGATTTATCGGAGTTTAATAAGAGACAAGTTGGGACGGCACGGTGCCTCGGAACTACGATCACATCTCGTTTATGCCAGAGGGGAGCGGAGACTGTCGCGCATTGTTCATAGCAACCGCTGGGCCACAGTGCGACAAATTACCCGCAGCTACAACAGTGGTGATCAGGGCAATGTGTTACAGTATACAGTTCATCACAGCCTTCTGCGCATGGGCATGCATAGCCGACGACCCAGCCGGGTCGCCATGATCACTGCACGTCATCGCCAACAACGCATGAAACGAGCTCAAGATCATCGAGATTAGACCGTGGATGATTGGAAGAAAGTGACGTGGTCTGACGAATCAAGATTCCTGGTGCATCGCGCAGACGGCCGAGTGCGGATACGCCGGTTACCAACGAAGGCTACAGCACCTGGATGCATTGTTGGGCTGAAACAGGCCGGCGGCAGCGGTGTTATGATGTGGGTTATGTTTTCTTTGGACACTTTAGACCCCATTATCCCAATAGCACAATCTCTGACAGCTGTCAGGTATCTGAACATCGTTGTGGACCAAGTTCGCCCATTAATGGCAGCTGCTGGTGATGCTATACCAAGATAATGCGCCATGCCACACTGCCAGAATCGTCGAGGAGTGGTTTGAGGAACATGTTGGTTACTTTCTGTTAATGCCCTGGCCTCCAAATTCACCTGACATGAACCCTGTCGAAAATTTATGGTTCGACTTGGGAAAGCGGGCTCGCGCTAAATCACTACCAACCTGAAATGTACGGGAACTGGAGGACTTGCTGTTTTCAATATTGTCTCAGATACCCCAGGATACTATCGCCACCTCATCGAAGCGATGCCTCGCCGAGTGCTTGCTGTTTTGCGGGCGAAAGGCTAGGTGGTCATAACGTAAAGGCTCATCGGTGTTGATCGCAGTCGTCTGAGAAGGCTTGTACGGAGAAACAGGACTTCATGTGTGGAACAATTGACCGAAGCATTCGATGAAGGTTGTTCTTGACCCATATCTCAGCGAACCATGCGCAGGGATTTAAAGAAGATCGGTATTGTCATCCTCATGCATGTACAGAAACCACTGATTTCTGCAAAAAGCTGGAAATTTCGTGTACAATAGTGTCAGGAACACCGTAATAAAGACTGGAAATCCAAGATCAAGGATTTCCAAGTTCGTCGTTGCATCCCTTGGAAATAACGTATTTTAAGTGTTTTCTAAATATGTTCAGCAAAATCTGTAAGAGCAGAATGCAGCAAGATTATGAGATGTAGATATTGGTCAAAGTTATACGAATTGTTTAAAGTCAAAGAACAAAATTTTTCCCTCATCTGATGGACGAAGCAAAGCTACAGGTCCTTTCATTCCGTTCAACATACCTTGTTACGTAATACAGAGGTGAAGCACGTGTCAAAGATGACAAATCTGTAGCTCTGTAGCAATACATTTCGTCGATATAGCTTAGTTGGTTAGAACAACTCACTCCGGAGCGAGGAGACGCGCTTTTGATCATCGTCACCGACAAATTCCTGTTTTCACAACGTTGATGAGATAAACTTCGTCAACGTAAAGAAACTATTTACCAAGGCAATAAACAAACTATGTGAAAGGGCGACCTTGAGATTATAGCTGACAAACATGGAAAGCCCGATTTCATTGCCTTCATGCATCTCAATCGATGCCACTGATGGATATTAAGAGAAGAATGCATTCCTGTGGCTCATAAAAACAATATTTTACTTCAATTTATGTGCGATAAAATATTTTTGAATTTGATGTGTTCATAATTCATACCAGATCTTATTACTGCGAGTAAGCAGGTGAGTAGACAGTTAAGTTGGTTTGGGGACACCAAGTGCTGCGTCTTCCTTCCTGAAGGGGTAAATTGCTCATCAAAAGATCAGGGGGAAGTTACTTTTTAGCCGTCTTCTGTCACGGTGCAACACCCTCAGCTCGTGGTACGGTCCCCAACACATTGTACCGCATTAGTACTGAAAAATACTGAAAAACATGAGACATATTTTCGGTGAAAATGCTTTGCTAACTCGCACACTGTAACCAGGTTAGGTTTTCCCCTAAACTGTTCTGTCAAAAAGTCGCTAGACTTGCTCTCATTCCTTCCGTTTCTGTGTCCTGCCCAAAAGGCGATTTCGCTGTAGGTGGCTGGGACCTAAACTCTACTCCCTGTGGACGGAAGTCCTACATGAAAATGACAAATTCTGCATCCCGGCGTTATTATGGCTGAGTGGGTTACTGGTATGATGCCGTATGGTCAAATGAAACTGAAGAAATTAATTATTGGTATGATGCCCTGAAGAAAAAAGAAACTTGCTATTGGATTCGAAGGCGTCCATAAAACATATTACCACTATTGAAGTAATGCTCAAGATTTCAATCTGACATAAAAGTCGTCTTCATTTTTTGAGATGGTTTGTGTCTCCTTCTTGAATGCATGATCACTAGCCTAAATACGGATGACCCTTTCCTAAACCAACTTTTTTTTATAACATAAAAACCCAAAACTTTTTTTTTTATATAAAATATACGCTTGGGGACTTATTGTTACAAACTTAATTAAAGGAGAAAGTTTTCTGTACTTAAAGGAATTTTTTTTTACGGGAAGTGTGAAAAAAAATTATGAGTAGATGATTTGTATTAACTTTGTAAAAGAACAGATGTCATTCAATGGAAGAAAATATAATGTCATTTCTCTTACTTACAGGAAAGCTAAAGTAAAAAATCTGAAAAACCTGACTTGTCCGGAGGAGCTGAAGTATTTGTACCTGGAACAGGTAAGGGAGATAAAAAAACAGATTGTGATATTTTTCATTTATTTTATTGTTTTATTCAATGTTTAATATTTCAGTTTTGTATTTTGAAATTTTGACTTGAATGAAAAATAAGATATTAATAGTAATAAAAAATTATATTGTATCAGCTTTTAATGAATATTGTGACGTACTACAGAGGTGACACATTCATCAAGATGGCAAGTAGCAGTGATAAGCTTTTGTAGGTGTAACTTAATTGGGAAAGTATTCAGCTCCGAAACAGAAGGACACTGGTTCCAGTCTTGCCACCAGCAAAAATTTATGTTTTCACGTTGGCGCCAGAACGTAAAAATGAGCCTATTGGCCGTTAGGTTCTTCGAAAAATGTGTGATGTTCCTTTCACGCATCGTCTGGAATTCATGAGAATTCTTTTTTCGCTTCGAAAAATGTGTGATGCTTCTTCCACACATCGTCTGGAATTAATGAGAATTCCTTCTTCGCTTCGAAAACTGTGTGATGCTTCTTTCCGCTATCTGGAATGAATGAGAATTCTTTCTCCGCTTCGAAAAATCTATGATGCTTCTTTCACACATCGTCTGGAATTAATGAGAATTTCTTCTTCGCTTCGAAAAATGTGTTATGCTTCTTCCAGCAATGTGAGACGCTTCTTTCCGCTATCTGGAATTAATGAGAATTCTTTCTTCGCTTCGAAAAATGTGTGATGCCTCTTCCACACATCGTCTGGAATTAATGAAAATTCTTTCAATAAAAAAAGGCATCGCTCTTTCCACGTTTTAGCAACACAAAGCAACCGAATAACAGTTTTTAACGTCTCCATCTAGTGGGCATTAACGTCTCCATCTAGTGGGCATTAACGTCCCACCAGATGGAGATGTCTCAATAGCTGAGCCCATCTTACGGATTTACGATGTCAGAAGCTGACAGAGAAACACACATAGCGCCGTGGATTGTTGGCCACCGTGGTGTAAGGCTACCGCGCTCGGCTAGATATCGAGAGGTCCGGGACTCGATTCACCAGCGGTGACCGAAGCTGTGTGTTGCTAAAACGTGGAAAGAGCGATGCCTTTGTCTATTCACTGACGGTATTTGGAGGATTTTCACTTTGGATCTCGCCCTTTGGATTTAACTGCTATAATTAATATATATCCAGTACCGTTAATGCCCACCAGATGGAGATGTCTCAGTAGCTGAGCCCATCTTACGGATTTTTGATGTCAGAAGCTGACTGAAAAACACACATGGCGCAGTGGGTTGTTGGCCACCGTGGTGTAAGGCTAACGCGCTCGACTGGACATCGAGAGGTCCGGGATTCGATTCTCCAGCGGTGACCGAAGCTGTGTGTTGCTAAAACGTGGAAAGAGCGATGACTTTGTCAATTCACTGACGCCACGTATTTGGAGGATTTTCACTGAGAATTCTTTCTTCCCTTCGAAAAATGTGTGATTTTCCTTCCACACATCGTATGGAATTAATGAAAATTCCTTCTTCGCTTCGAAAAAAGTGTGCTGCTTCTTCCACACATCGTCTGGAATTAATGAGAATTCTTTCTTTGCTTCGAAAAATGTGTGATGTTGTTTCCACACATCGTTTGGAATTAATGAGAATTCCTTCTTCGCTTCGAAAAATGTGTGATGCTTCTTCCAGCAAATGTGTGATGCTTCTTCCAGCAATGTGTGATGCTTCTTTCCTTTGCAATGTGTGATGCTTCTTTCCTTTGCAATGTGTGATGCTTCTTTCCTTTGCAATGTGTGATGCTTCTTTCCTTTGCAATGTGTGATACTTCTTTCCTTTACAATGTGTGATGCTTCTTTCCGCTCTCTGGAATGCTTCTTTCCGCTCTCTGGAATTAATGAGAATTCTTTCTTCGCTTCGAAAAATGTGTGATGCTTCTTCCACACATCGCCTGGAATTAGTCAGAATTCCATCTATTACAGAAAGTTACATCAAGCATGATTTGCGGCGAACCCGAAACCAGTAATTTCATGCCCCCGCTTATTTCAAGGGGTTAGAAGGGTATATGTTACGTACTACAGAGGTAATACACATGTCAAGATGGCAAGTAATAGTGGTAAGCCCTTGTCTGTGAATATTAATTAGGAAAGCATTCGGCTCCGTAGCAGAAGGATGCGAGTTCGAGTACCGCCACCAGCAAAAACTTGTGTTTTGATAATATTCAGAGTCAAAACAATACGATGTGAAGTTTAATATACATTAGTGTTTCATTCACTTAAATCTTTCGGTCTAGTTTCGAATGCCATCGTGAACCAGCTCTTTCAGATTCTGGGATAATTTCCCGTGCAAAGTCCCTTTAATTGAGGTGCATCCGTGCGACGTTTGCACAGGCCAGGAGCAGTCTGCACAGGCGAAAACTTAAATTTCACGAAAATGTTCCTATCATAACTAAAACTCCGAAGTCCTGAGTTTGTGTAGTCGCTCGCAATTGGCTGAGACAAATGAATAAATAAATGGAAAATAATGGAATAATCTGTCCACGTAAGATCACAGATTCTTTGGACGTTGTAATTTGAACTTTGAAGAACTGCACAGATAATTCCGCTCTCATTTTTTGTAGTCATGTAACCCTTTTGGAAAACTTGTAATGGAATTTATTGCAATAATACTTATCTAAATAATATTGCAGAATTCCGTGACAAAGTGACAGTACAGCCTATTAAATCGTTTGACGTTTACCTTCTGATATCGATCCATGTGTGCCTAAAGTTTAGGGTTAAAAGTTTATATCCGTATGTTACATACACTACCCTTTTTGTGAAAATTGCAACACCACGAAGGACTGCTGCATGGTATTAGCCTAAAACTTACAGAATATGTATTATACAACAGATTCGGATGCGTTTGGATTCAAATGTCAGAGAAAATGCGCATGCGGTTTCGGAGCAGCGCTCTCTAAGCTGTCCGGTCTTGGGTATGAGGAGCTGTGGCTCAGATGCTGCAATCAGTGAAGAGCTAACATTTAGTTGGAAGGGTGTTTCTTGTGTCTCTCTATACCCCGTCGCCGAGGAAGGACGCATTATTAACACTGACGGACTTTAAGCGAAGAAGGACGGCTGAGATGAGAGAAACTGAATTTTCCTACCTCGAAATTGCCACTGGTACGGGAAGAAACAACAGTACAGTGATGTGAACGTGGCATCAGTTGACAGATGAGGCTCGGACACAACAGAAATCCGGGAAATAGACCGCTAAATCTCACAACTGCACGGGATGATGATGGACCCCTCTACCGCATGGAAGTGACCGATCGCACACCGACATCCACGGTGTTAACTCAGCAGTGGAGCACTGTCACATGCCAAGTTGTGTCTTCCAACACAGTTCGACGTCGTCTGCTTAACAGAAGACTGTCGCTAGCAGTCCATTGCTGCGCATGCCTTTGACACTCAACAACAGACACCTCATGCTGCAATGGAGTCTCGAACACAGACACTGGCGCGCTGATTCGCTACAGGTCAGATTTCCCGACGAGTAACGATTCAACTTGATTCACCATGATGTTTGCGTATGTTTTCGGAGACATTATGGTGAACTGAACCTTGCAGCGTGCATTTTGCAGCATCATACCGGCCCAACACCAAGCGTCGTGGTTTGAGACGCAATTAGATTCAATTCGCGATCTCACTTGATACGAATTGAGGGAACCCTCAACAGCTAGCGATTCATCAGGGATGTATTAGAGGCACAGGTGATACCCTTCCTTTAGAGTTGTCTTGGCGCTATATTCCAGCAGGACAACGCTCGGCCACATTTGGCTCGGAATGTCCAAAACCTCTTTCCTGCACGGCAGATACCGCTTCTTCCCTGCCCTCCACGTTCGCCAGATATGTCCCCGATCGAACTTGTCTGGGACATGGTACTAAGCGACTGACCCATCAAGCTCCTCTACCGGTCAACACAAATGAACTCTGGTCTCGCATAGAAGCAGCCTGGAAGGCTATTTCCCCAGGACGATATCAAAAACCTTTTCCGTTCGATGCCACGCCGTGTAAAGTTTGTTATTGTTGCTCGGGGTGGCTTCACACGATGCTGAGTTTTGAAGCAAAAAAATTTTGAATAGCTTAACAAATGTAATTAGTTATCTCCTGTAACGTGAGGAATCTGTGATATAAACTTCAATTGAATGGGGGTTGATTCTTTCTTGGTGTTGCAATTTTCCCAGACGTGTATGAAGTCGAACTCACGTGTAATGAGCTCGCATAATACGAAGTTCCGCATAAATCGAAGTTTCTTTCGATCCCTTGAAGTTCGTAACCTCGTTATTTTAACGACACATGAACAATAATATTTGGAGAAACATTATATATCGAAGTTCAGTACGATTACAAGCAAATAGAAAAAGAGCATTCGTCCAATTTTTTCACTGAAATACAAGGATTTACATGCTATTGGAAACGCATATCCTGGATTTCCTGTTATGAAGCCTGATTTCACGAAGCCTTCTGGATACAGTAGATTTTGATGCTGTTCTTCCTGTTGTCGACGGAAACTCCAAGGTGAGAGGGTGAGCTGTTGTGCGTTTACTGCGCTTTGCAATTAGGTCTGCATACCGGTCATCTTCAGCTGTTGTAGACCTTGATGGATCTTGGGGTGTCCATCCAGGGTATGTTCGTGTGTCCTAGAAATGTCGACATAGCCTTGATATGACACTTTCATTCATAAATGTGACAACCTCTGCATTACTTTGACTCACTTCCATCCTTCCATTCAAATGGCGTCGTAAAGACATTTGGAACAAAAATTGCAAACAAAAAACAATCGCAGTATTACACATTCACCAATGAAAAGCAGGCCACTGGAAGGCTTCTTTTAAAGTTGTCCCTAATTATCCTATTCGGTGCTGCATTGGAATACTTGCACGGGTTTCACTTCTCACTGGATTACGACGCACACACAGAGGAGAATATACAGGTACAACCAAAGACATTAGAGAGAGATCGACTGGCAAACGTAATACTAGTGGTTCTGAAACGATGACCAACTGAACGAGCAGCGCCATCTATGAAGGTGAGGGGGAGCTAGCAGTGAACTGATGCGCATTGGAAAGCAAAAATGCTTGATTCTTTTCTGAATGTGCTGCAGAAATTACGTATAAAGTATGTTCGCGTGCAGCCCGAGAGTTTTCTAGGACAAATTCTAATTAGCAAGTGCTCACATCAGAGAAAAAACAAACAAGACTAGTAAGCAGGAAAATACAAGTCCATATTGCGGCCGGCCATAAACAAAAAACAGAGATATAAAAAGAGAGAAAGAAAAAAACGTAATGCACACTATTGAAGTGGATTAGGAACATCAAACAGAAGTCATCGCTCTTTCCACGTTTATAAGTGAGTCACGGAAAAATTCTCATCGGCAGCCATAGTGAATCGAACCGAGGGTCTTCCAGTTACGCGCCGGACATGCTACCACTGAACCACAGCGGCCTCGAATTCTCCAAATTTACATATGCCATGTGAGTACACTTACATACGCCATGCATTTCTCTAGACTCACATCCGTATGTGAGTCTGGAAAATTCGAGGCCGCTGGGGTGCCGTGGTAGCATGTCTGTCGCATAACTGGAAGACCCTGGGTTCGATTTCCGGTGGCGGCCGATGGTAATTTTTCCGAGACTCACTTATAAACGTGGAAAAAGCAATGACTTCTGTTTGAAAGAAAACTATTAAACAGGAAAATTTCGCGTCACATACATTTAAATATTAAAGATATATCAAAATCTTAAAGATTTAGAAAGGAAATACTCGCGCAAACACATCAACACACTAGCTACTGCGTAAAATGGCAGTTTTTTTTTATGTAAGGCGGAAGAAGCATGCTCTTTGCCAGTCTATTCTCCTCCAATGTCTTTGGGTACAATCAGGGATTGACTTAGTTTGGGGCTCTGAGCAAGAAGCTGTAAGAAGACTACCCAGCATCCTGTGTTATGTGCATTCATACGTGATTGAGAATGGTCTCAGGATCCTTAATCTGAGCTTTTTCTGGTTTCATTCCGAATCGGTTGGATACTCATCGGAAAAAAGTGTAAATTCCATGTGGAATAATTTCACAGATGCACCTCATCGTCAAGTGACGCGACGCAAAGCAAACAGATGATTAACCAATCACGAACGGAGTCAGTTATTTCATGATTGGTTATCTCCCTCTCGTTGCGTCGCTTGACAATGCTGAGGTATAAATCCAGCATTCATTTCAGTTCCTTCGCCGAATCAGAATGGTGGTGATATTCGTTAATCACTGCATTAAGTTCCAGAGTATTTAGATTAATCGAAAATAATGATCATTCTATTTACCATCAACCGAAATGCCTTCCTTGAAGTTCATAGTTATTGCACTTAAAACATTTAGTGATTTAAGAAAAGAAATTAACGTGGAATTTTTGTTTGCAAAGTATGAAATTATTAAATGCTATTGCTTTGCTTTCATGTATCAGATGACACAACCAAAGCCACAAAGACAAGGACCAGAGAGACGTCGCCTTAAGAAAATTAGAGAGGACCTCTTTTGGGATTCCACTAAAGTAAGCTGTCAGTTTTTAAAGGTTGCTTTTTAAAAGACCTACATACACCGGTGAGTCATTCCATTGTGACCACCCCCAGCCTAGAGAAATGAGCGCGCCTGGAGACCAAACGGTGGCACAGGTAAAGTTCACAGAACAGTATATATACAACCAGAGGACCGGTTTGCGGTTAGTAGAGTGTCCGAAGTCAAAATGGGAAAAGCTACCATCTTATCGGAGTTTTATAAAGGACAAATTGAGATGGCACGGCCCCTCGGAACTACGATCTCGGAAACGGCGTGGTTTGTAGCTTGTTCACGTGCCGCTGTAGTGAGTACGTATCAAAAGTGGTTCACAGGTGGCCAGACGACAAACCGTCGTCCAGTCCTGTGTCGTTCGCAGCTCATGGAAGCCAGAGGGGAGCGCAGAATGTCGCGAGTTGTTCACAGCGGCCGCACGGCCACAGTGCGACAAATCACCCTCAGGTACAACAGTGGTGATCAGGGCAATATGTCACAGCACACAGTTTATCGCAGCCTTCTGCGCATGGGCATGGGTAGCCGAAAAACCGGCCGGATTCCCATGCTCACTGCACGTCATCGCCAGCAACACATTAAATGGGCCCAAGATCATCAAGATTGGACTGTGGATGATTGGAAGAAAGTGGCATGGTCTGACGAATCAAGATTACTGGTGCATCACGTAGACGGCGAAGCGTGTATACGCCAATTACCAACGGAGGCTATGGCACCTAGATGCACTGCTAGGCGGAAACAGGCCGGCGTCGGCGTCGGTGTTGTGCTGTGAGCGATGTTTTCTTCGGGCACTTTATGCCCCATTATTCCATATAACAATCTCTGACAGCTGTCAGGTATCTAAACATCGTTGCGAACCAAGTTCACCCATTCATGGCGATTGTGTTCCCTGCTGGTGATGACCGTTACCAACAGTATAATGCGCAATGCCACACTGCCAGAATCGTTAAGGAGTGGTTCGAGGAACATGCTGGTGATTTTCTGTGAATACCCTGGCCTCCAGATTCACCTGACACGAACCCAATCGAACATTTATGGTTCGACTTGGAAACGCGGGTTCGCGATCAATCACCAACACCCAAATGTACGGGAACTGGAAGACCTGCGGTTGACATTATGGCACCAGATATCCCAGAATACCTATCGCCACCTCATCGAATCAATGCCTCGCCGAGTGGCAGCTGTTTTGTGCGCTATAGGGAAGGCGGGTGTCCTATAGCTTATTAGGTAGATGGTCATAATCTATGGCTCATTGGTGTATGTTAAATAAATGTTAAAAATACTTCACTAACCACAGCAATCCTTTTACAGTTTTCAGTCAAGTCACCTATCTTTCCGTAATTTATCGTTCGTTGTCGCAAATGTTTTAGATAGATATACTGGCTGCTAGAATAGCACATAATAACACATCATAGTAAAAATAAGTTTAACTGCATCACTAACGTAATTTTGTGATTTTATAGAATGTGGTTTTCCTCGTTCTCTTGCAGAAAACTTATCAACGACTGTGCAGAGCCTCAAAAATGATGAGTGGGTCGAATTATTTCCCGAAATTCATATTCAACTACGACGACAAAGATCTTGGTAAAGAAACCAGGTATGTAGATTTTCATTTTTTATCTGCCTAAAAGTTTTCACTCTTTTTATCCTGACTGAAATAAAATGGAAGCTTATTTTTTAAACATTGTTAAAGTTCCAAGCTATAACCGTTCGCACTCAGTGTGGCATCGAGTGCACTACTGTTGTGAAAACACAAATTTGTCCGTGACTGTATCGAATGTCGCGCCCCCTCACTCCGGAGTAAGTTGATCTTCCAACTGAGCTACACGGACGGAATGTATTGCTGCAGATTTGTCGTCCTGACACGTGCTTTACCTCTGTAGTACGTCCCACTGTACAGAATGACGTACTGGAGTTTGGCGAGCGAACGAGACACTGACGTCGAGTAGCAAATTCTGCAATCCTCTACATCCCACAAATGTTCAGTGGGGTTTAAGTGGAGGGAATTTGGTGGCCAAGGTTGCACACAAAGGAGCGTTGTCATTCTGAAAAAGTCCAGTGCTATTATGTCTACGTGGTCACAATACAGAGCAATACTTGTTTCGAGACAATTCAGGGCCATTATCGTCACATTGGTCCGCAACAATTCAGTGTCTTTATGGCTACATTGGTCCGAAGTGCCTTTATAGCTATATTGGTCAGATACAATTCAGTGCCTTTATGGCTATATTGGTCCGATACAGTTCAGTGCCTTTATGGCTACATTGGTCCGAAAGAAGTCCCGTGCCTTTATAGCTATATTGGTCAGATACAATTCATTGTCTTTATGGCTACATTGGCCCGAAACAACTCCAGTGCCATTTTAACTACATGGCCACAATGTAGGGCAGCACTTAGTCCAAAACAATTCAGTATGGCTACATTGCGGCGAAACAATTCAGTGCCATTATCGCCACATTGGTCCGAAAAAATTCAGTGCCTTTATGGCTACATTGGTCCGAAACAGTCCAGTACCATTATGACCCCATTGGCCCGAAACAAGTCCAATACCATTACGGCTACATAGTCACAATGTACAGCGCAGCACTTAGTCAGGAACAATTTAGGGCCATTGTTGCTGCATTGCATTGCTCCGAAACAAATACAGTGCCATTAATAGCTACATGATCACTATGTACACTGAAGAGCAATTGAATTAGAGACAGCTGGCGTTATGCAAATGTGGTGCTGTGGGCGGCCCTGTAAACGGAAACGGCATGACGTATGCAGCGGTCCGACAATATAAGGAGTGATGTGACGGGAATCCGTAAGAGTAGGGCGCAGTATGGGTAAGACGAAGGATCTAAGCTCATTTGATCGTGGGCAAATTCTCGGGGCTCGACGAATGGGTCACTCCACCTCGGAAGTCATGCAGGCACTGTGATTTTCACGAGCCAATGTGTCACGGGTGCACCGTGAGTACATCGAATCCGGTAAAACCATCCCTGTAAGAGCCAACTGCCGTGGACAACAGCGTTTGGATGAGCGGGCTCATCGTCGGCTAGCTCGCATTGTAACAGCGGATAGGCGGGCCACAGTGCAAGAAATCACTCGGCAATTTAACGCTGGAGCACAAAAACGTGTAAGCAGCTCACTATCCAGAACCATCTCCTCGCTATGGGGTACAGAAGCTATCGTTCCACGAGGGTACCGCTGCTGACCGCACATTACAGGGTGCAAAGATTAGCATGGGCGCGGGAACATCGTCACTGGACCCTAGACATGTGGAAAAGTTTTGCCTGGACTGATGAGTCGAGATTCACGTTGGTACATGCGGATAGCAGGATACGAGTACGGCGCAAACCACATGAAGCGATGGATCCGTCTTGTCAGCAGGGTACTCTTCAAGCTGGTAAGGGTGGTGTTCTCGTCTGAGGACTGTTTACGTGAACTGAAATGGGACCCCTGGTATGTGTGACATCATCCCTCACAGGTCAACGTTACCGGGATAACCTGGACGACCATTTGCTCCCGTTTGTGCGTCTTCAACATCCCACTGGGGACCTCATCCTGCAACAAGACATCATCGCTCCCGAATTGTATCCGAATGGTTGGATAAACACTCCACCGACGTGACCTCGCTGCCTTGGCCAGCTAGATCACCTGACCTCAATCCCATCGAGCACATCTGGGATGCCATCGAGAGAGATGTTCGAGGCTCTGACCCCCTCCATCAAATCTTCGTGAACTGTGGGAGCTTGTTCAGGGGTCGTGGATCCGTATGGCTTCCCAACGCTTCCGGTGACTTGTCGAGTCCATGCCGAGACGAATCGTCGCCGTCATCAGGGCAAAAGGTGGTGCTAAACGTTACTAGACAGGTATCTCTAATTCAGTAAGATCTGGCGGTGAGGGTGTGTTCCCTAGGGATGAAGGGACCCAGTGATAGCGATGAGCACAATCCCCATGTTACAATATTTCCCCCCACGCTTGTATCCACTCAACCGTACAATCTCGTTTTAGCTGCTCATTCGCACCACGTCCAATACGGACCCGTCTATCGGCATATTGGAGCTGGAGTTTGGACTCTTAGAAGCAGGCTTTTCTTCTCCAGGGGTCCATTGTCCAGCGCATGCAAAGCTGTCAATTACGGGCGGTCAACATGGTCACATGAATGGGCTGTTGTGTCCTTACATCTATACGCCAGACCCACCGCTAGGTTGTAAGCTCCGAAACGTTTCTCTGCCAGCCCTGCTGTTAGTCTACCGTTAGTTGAGGGATCGTGAACCATCTGTTGTACCGGTCAACATGTGAAAACTGACTTTTACTCCTACTGTCAACCAGTGGTGATCTTCTCTTTAATGCATGTTGAGCGGATGTCTGTCCTTCTTCAGGCCATTCCAGCTATTCCTTTATTACGGCAGCCTTTAAACATTCAGAAATTTAAGCTAATCCTGAGATGCTGCTCTTTTTCTTCCTCGCACCGATAATCACCCCCCCCAGTTTAAACTCCGACAAGTCCTTCGATTACCTCATTGCACGAGCTTCGTGCCTGCGAACTGACATGTCATACCCGTGTAATTTGCGGTGACGTCACGGCTACGAGCTATGGGGCTGCGCGTCCGCTAGTGGAGATAGAAGTGGTCAAAATCTGGCGCATAAGTGTATATCTATATTTATAATATATGCAGTATATACACGGTCGAGTCACATTATTGTGATAACCAGCTAATATCCAGCTGCTGTCCGCGCCGTGTGCGCCGCGTGCGCCGTGGACAGCAGCTGCGCACTGGCTGGATGTGAAACAATAAAGTGCTGGAAGGTATTTACAGGTATATGGAGCCATGCTGACTGCTGTGCATCTGACAGCTGCTCGAGGGTGCTTGGTGGAGGATACATAGAGCGAACAACACGATCGAGGTGGTCCCACAGATGCTCAATTGGGTTCAAGTCTGGAGAATTAGGGTGCCAGGGAAGTACTTTGAAGTTTTCATCGTGCTCTACCAACCACTCTCGGACATTTCTAGCTGTGTGACACGTCGCATTGTCGTTCTGGAAGATCTTATCCGCCCCAGGGAAGACAATCAGCATGTATGGGTGTGCGTGGTCTGCAAGGATGAGTTCATAAGGAATTCGGTCCATAGTGCCTTTCACAGGTATGAGTCGACCCAGAGAATGGCACGAAAACATTCCCCAGACCACAACGCTGCTCCTACCAGCTTGTGTTCTTCCAGCAATGGTTAAAGAGTGTTTGTTCTCCGATGTTTCTCGCCATATATATGCCAGCGTCCATCCGTTCGGTGAAGCAGAAAACGGGACTGATCGGAGAAGGCAATCCTTTGACAATCAGCGGAGGTCTAATTCCGATACTGTCGTGCAAATGTAAGCCTTTTCGGCCGATGCACCTTCGTTAACATAGGTGCAGTGAACATCCGTCTGCATCGGCGAGCCATAGGCAGCAGGGTTCGCTGAACTGTCGTTTAAGACACACATCCGGTAGTCCCCCGGTTCATTCGGCCAGTGAGTTGCTCCACTGTAGCGTGTCGATCGGCCCTCACGCGCCTTCGAAGACAACGTTCACCTCTCGCATCAATGGCACGTGGTGCTCAGCAGTTTCCACGTCGCTTATTTGCTATTGTGCACTCTGTCCAATCACGATAAACTTTAACCAAAGCAGCACGCGAACAGTTCACAAACTGCGCTGCTTCAGAAATACTGCCCTTGGTCCGAAAGTTGATAATCATCATTTTTGCAAATCTGATAAATCGCTCCTTTTATCCATGACAGCAACGAGTGATATGTTTACAGAATGCCTACAGTACACCTTATATAACCTCCAAGCCAGCTCACGACACATGCCTTCTTTCATAGGCTATGCGCTGTGGGCCTCAAAAGTAGGTGGTGGTCACAATAATGTGACTCGACTGTGTATATTTTTTTTACTGAGGGTTTAACGACCACCGTGAGCAACTCAATGGGCCATAGGCAGTCGCCCATACCTAATTTAGGGTCACTGGTCCCAGGGAAGGGAGAGAGAGCTAGTGCTGTAAGACAAACACAACATCCCTGCCTCACCGGGATTTGAACCCGTACCCCACTCGGACGAATGATCACAAGCCAGCGCTTAAACCACTGCGCCACCGGGACGGCATCTATATATGTATTATGAAATGCACACATGTAAAATTGATAGGAAAAATCTGGTGCTGTGTGATTGTTTGATATATGTTACAGTTTTCAACATATGTAATCTCCGAATATAGTGTAAATATGATTGTACTGTAACGAAAAGTTTAAAAAATTATCCTAACTTGTGGTGAAATTTGTGTGCTAAGAAGTAAGATTCTATCAGTGGTGTGGTTAATGTAATACATTATTTTTCATGTAGTGCATCGCAACGATAAATATTAAATAGTGATTCCATTCAAAGCCGGTAACAAAATTGGATGTTCTATAACAAATTTTTTGTTAACCGTATAAGAGGCCGATGTACCTGAATCAAACGATGCCAAATTTTTTGCGCTCCCAAAACAGAAGTCTTCACATAGCGGCCAGATTTTATGAAAGCCACGGCAATACAGTTTCTTTCCGCCTTTAATCTCATCAGCACCTCCGTAAACCTGCCATAAGCGATAAGAGATCCTTTTTATTTCTTTATATCACGAACCAAGGCGTGATAACGAAGAATTAATCGGTGGCGCGGTGGTCTGAGCGATGGCTTCTGAACGCTCGTCCGAGATGGCTGCTGGTTCGAATCCCGGTAAGCCATGGATGTTGTGTTTGTCTTACGGCATTGGCTCTTTCCCTTCACTGGAGCCAGTGGCCCTAAATTAGGGACGAGCGACTGCTTAAAGCAAACTGAGTCGCTCATGGTGGTCGTTAAACCTCCAATAAAAAAAAAAGAATTAATCCCCCTGACACGGACATCGTGCCACTTGGTAGACGCAGGTTACTCATACAACTTCTCTCTCAATTCATAGATGGGTTCTGCACCATTATTATAGACTTTTTAGCAGGCATTTAGACAAAGAGGATTAGTGTCAATCATTCCCCTAAATGGCCACTTGGAAAAGCAAAGCTAAGGGGAAAGCAATGCTTAGTCATGAGCAGGTTCACTCGTTCCAGAAGCGTTCGGCCCAGTTCTGAGTCAGCGAACATTTCATCCCATTTCGCGAACCTCGAATTAATGCATTCTAACTGAATTAGTTTTTCAGTTTTTCTCCCTCCAAGTATACAACACTCATCGAGTAATATTCCTACCCGCACATATAAGGCCGTTTGATAGGTCTCACGGCTGGGCGGGGTGAGCACTGTCTAGAATTTTAAACTGTGATACTTTTGCATAAATACAGCAAGAAACTTTTGCCCTTGTTTGCAGTTTGTTCAAAAAAAAAAAAAAAAAAAAAAAAATCACTTGAAGGTCTACTTGTCCGTTGACTCGTATCGACATTTCATCTATTTTGGTGAAGTTGTGCAATAGGCGACTGTGATTATTAGCGCCGCCTGAAGCTAAAAAATGGAACAGAGTTTAGAACAACGGTACGTTATAGCGTACATTTAAAAAAGAACCTGCGACGAAAACGTTCGACTGAAACATGTACAGTGAAACGTCTGTTATACGTTGTTAGTGAGGCACACAGGAAGACCAGATTCATTAAGTAGCTACTGAAAACATAGCATATTTTCTTTTCCCTGACTTCTTATTTAACCAGTGATTTTTCAACTTTGAGTAGTTATTTAAAAGTATCTTTAAAAATACAGAAGCGCACTGTAATCCCAGTTTAAATTTAGTTTGATTACATTTTGAACATTTTTCTTTTACCACATTCAACTCTTCAACCTTCTCTGCCACTAATTTTTTTTAACACAAATTTTACATTTTGTACATGCAGTAACTGCTCACAATCATCAGTCAAAAGGAACTTAAATAATTAGAAGCAAATAATGAATATTTTCACAATGTCTTCAGCTATCCATGGATGGTGCCCGTCGCTTAGCGTGACGTCACAAAAAAGTTCTTAATCCGGTGGCCAGGCCCGTAAACATAGATCATGATCATGATCATATATTTAGAGGATTTTAGGAAGGGAGTGTCTGACCCCAGGTCTTAAACAACCCTTAGAAATAAGAAACTAGGAGATTTGGGCTACAGCACCCAATAAGAAAGTCCGTAAACATTGAGAGGAGTGCCGGCTAGGGTCATTTCTCTAGCAGATTCAACTGCGCATCCTAGCAGCCAATCACAAATTTTCTTTAGTATTATTGGCCTATATACCAAAACAGTTAATGTTTGCTCACTGCTTTGCGGTGTATCTTTGATACTCTGCTTATTAACGAAATATCAGTTAATTTTATGGAGATTTTTTGGATTTAAAATTGCATAAGTGTTAAACAAGTGATTCTGAAAGGAACTATTTTATGAATTTGAATTTTTTTTCCAGTTTTTCATATTTCCTTAATTAAACTTTAAATAGGCAAAATAAGTTATACACCCCTCTCCCTTACACTGATACATCATGGGAAGACTTTTCTAGGAGTCTTTGACCCCACATTTTACTATAAATACCCCTTGCTGCACAGATTTTCTAACCCCCTAAAAGAAGGAGATTACTCAATCGTGAAGGTTCCATCTTTTGGAACCTAACAAACTAAGTACAGACATTTACAGTCATACATTTTTCTATCTGAACATTCCTTTTACATTGGAATATCCACACATGTCCAACATTGATTAAGACATAATCTCCCCCTGGATTGGCTCTTTGACGTTTGTTCTATTCCTATGGAGTTTTTCCCTTTAAAATGTTTTTTCTTCTTTTAACCGCTTATTCCTTATTTAAATGTGCGTCCTTTTCGCAGAAGATGCAGTCATTAGTCCACTTATTGTCTTAGTATATTTCCCAAATCTCGCAGTAAATTGATGCTCCCTTCTTTGGGGTTACTATTCCTCGGCGCTTAGACGAGGAGAGAGTCGTGATCTTTGTTTTGTTTTTTAATCCCCTACCAAATTGGTTAGGTCAAAATTGTTAGGTAGGTTTTTAGTTGTTGTTTTTTCCTTTGCGTATTTTCAGGCTTTCACAACTTTTATTGTATAGAGACTTCTGAGCTCATCATCTAATTATATTTCATTTTTCTGGTGCAGATCATCTAATTTTATTTCATTTTTCTGGTTTTCTCCGCTAGCGCCCATCTTGAGCCCGCTTCATGTAAATTTAGTTTTTATTAATTTTTATGGGAATTTTGCTAGGTTTTATTTCCGGGGGATGGGAACAGCTCATTATTTAAATTTTTTTCTCCTTTAGTCTAACTCCAAAAAGTCATTCGTTCCAGCTTTATCACATTTCTACCTCCACTCTTCATTATTTTTGGCTTTCATTTTGGTCTTAACGTTCTTTCGAATAATGCGTTTCACCATGAAAAAAAAAAAAGACACCTTGTCCTTCCTCGACTGACCAACAAGTTTTGCGGTCGCATGGCCGAAAATCATTCTGATAGTGTGGCATTATTTCCAGAATCCAGCATTCCTAAACTTGATCACTTTTTTGAACAGATATCACGTGAAGACAGAGAGACTTGATGGCCTCACACTCAAGGAATTTGGCAAATCCCACCATGTGACTAAGAGTTTGTTCCAGTCGTTGTTTTGGCAGCTAGGAGAAAGTGTTGGAGAACTTCATGCCAAAAGTAAGTTAAAAATGTTTTTTTTCTTTTTCTTTTTTTTTTTTTTTGCTTACACAGTTTGAATATACACTATCTACCAACAAGTAATTGGACACCTGTGATAGCAAAGGAAAACGAAATTTATTCACCTTCAATAGTTGGTGGAGCCTCCACGAGCGGCGATTACAGCTGCGACCTTCCGGGACATACTCTCAACCAGGCGTTGTACGACGGCTAGCGGTATTTTCTTCCACTCTGCTTGGAGAAGACAGGTCAGTTCCTTCACCAATTTCGGACGGTGGGGGGCACCCCTTAAGTCGACGCTCCAACTCGTCCCTGAGGTGCTTGATAGGGTTTAGGTCCGGGCTCTACGCAGGCCAGTTTATTCGATTAACCTCATTGTCACCATACCAAGCCATGGTGGACCTCGCAACATGACAGGTGGTATTGTCATCCTGAAAGTAACATCGGTCCACTCCGTAAAACTGCTACAACGTAGGAAGCGCATGGTCATCCCAAATGGTGCTGTAGGTCTCGGCGTTGAGTCTACCAGGAATTGCGATCAAGGGTCCCGTGCCATACTGGGAGAAACACCCCCATAGCATAATTCCACGGCCTCCGAACTTCACAGTTGGCTCAATACATTCCGGCAGGAGGCGTTCTCCAGGCAGATGCCAAACCCTGACCCTGCCATCCGAACGGTAGAGGGTGAACCTTGATTTGTCGCTCCAGAGAACCTGTTTCCACTGTTCAACGGTCCACTGTCGACGTTCTTTGCACCACGTTAGCCGAGCAGCGCTATTGGACTTGGTGATCAAAGGCTTGTGGGCGGCAGCACGTCCATGATAACCGAAAAGATAGGCTTCCTTAAGGATGGTATTCATTGAAAGAACTCTGCGGGATGCCTGTTGAAACTCCTCGCGGCTGTGGCCCATCGATTTGGTGCGGTTCTTTCGAATTTCTCTGGGAAGCACCAGTTGGTCTCTTACTCCCAGTTTTGTGGGTCTGCCGGGTAGGGGCACATTCCGACAGTCACCTCTCATCTTCCACTTGCCAATCACGTAGGCCACAGTCGATTTTGGGTACTTCAACTCGCTGGATATGTCACGTATAGATCGGCCATTTCTATGATACCCGACGATTACACCTTTCTCGAAATCAGAGAGTCCGAACTGCGTGGCATCTTGCATGCGACTGGTTGCGTTGTTGTTTCCCACACGATATTTAACAGCGGCGGCCGTGACGTGTATCAGGACCACAGATATCGTCGATTGCAGGGGTGTCCAATTACTTGTTGGTAGATAGTGTACATGTGTGTTATTATGCATGTGCACGTAATGTGAATTTATTTTTTCTTTCTGTTAAGTTTAAAGTATTTAGGGTGTAAGGTTCAACGCGTGTTGAGGAATGTGTGTTTCAATCTGAGGAACACATACACTGAAGAGCAATTGAATTAGATATACCTGTCTAGTAACGTGTAGCACCACCTTTCGCCCTGATGACGGCGGCGATTCGTCTCGGCATGTACTCGACAAGACACCGGAAGCGTTGGGAAGCCATGCGGATCCACGACCCCTGAACAAGCTCCCACAGTTCACGAAGATTTGATGGAGGGGGTCAGAGCCTCGAACATCTCTCTCGATGGCATCCCAGATGTGCTCGATGGGATTGAGGTCAGGTGACCTAGCTGGCCAAGAAAGCGAGGTCACGTCGGTGGAGTGTTTATCCAACCATTCGGATACAATTCGGGAGCGATGGCACGGTGCATTGTCTTGTTGCAAGATGAGGTCCCCAGTGGGATCTTGAAGACGCACAAACGGGAGCAAATGCTTGGTCGTCCAGGATATCCCGGTAACGTTGACCTGTGAGGGACGATGTCACACGTACCAGGAGTTCCATTTCAGTCTACGTAAATAGTCCCCAGACGAGAATGCCACCCGCACCAGCTTGAAGAATACCCTGCTGGCAAGAAGGATCCATCGCTTCATGTGGTTTGCACCGTACTCGTATCTTGCCATCCGCATGCACCAACGTGAATCTCGACTCATCAGTCGAGGCAACATTTATCCACATTATGACGTAGAAGTCTTTTCGTACTTCTATGTTAATTTAAAACATCAGCATACTAAGAAATAGTTTCTAAATGAAAGAAACCTTAACTGCCAGACGAAACATGTAAACAACAGAAGCCACACTTACGGAAAAAGATGCTTTATTCAAGGTTGTAGCACGTCCATAACAGAACTATATCAATATTTAAACACACCACACAGCTTCATAGCTCTTAACACAACGCTCGCGTTAGAGCGCACTCTTTCAACACTCTCAATAATCGCTCTTATACAACAGTTTAGTCGTCGCTTTTATCTCTCGTTCTTATCAAAACAGGCATACGTCACGTTCATTCAACCTCAATTGTGTTGCCAACAGTATTCGTTTGAGAGAAAAGATATTACGTTAAGAGTGAAGTTTAACAGAATAAACTCAAGATTTACATAGGGAAAGAAACTAAAAAGGAAAGTTAATTTAGAATATACGTCACAACATGCCTACGGTCCAGTGGCGATGCTCCCTCGCCCATGCTAATCTTTGCACCCTGTGATGTGCGGTCAGCAGCAGTACCCTCGTGGAACGATAGCTTCTGTACCCCATAACGAGGAGATGGTTCTGGATGGTGTGGCTGCTTACACGTTTTTGTGCACCAGCGTTAATTTGCCGAGTGATTTCTTGCACTGTGGCCCGTCTATCAGCTGTTTCAATGCGAGCTAGCCGACGATGTGCCCGCTCATCCACACGCTGTTGTCCACGGCAGTTGGCTCTTGCAGGGATGGTTTTACCGGATTCGATGTACTCACGGTGCACCCGTGACACAGTAGACAATTTTCCCACGATCAAATGCACTTAGATCCTTCGTCTTACCCATACTGTGCCCGACTCTTACTTATTCCCGTTGCATCACTCCTTATATTGTCGGATCGCTGCATACGTCATGTCGTTTCCGTTTACAGGGCCGCCCACAGCGCCACATTTGCATAACGCCAGCTGTCTCTAATCAAATTGCTCTTCAATGTAGTGCCTAAGAAATCTAACACCTGGACCAATTGAATAAAATGAGTTCAACATTTGCGGGTCTTTATCTTTATTTAAGGGTTTAAACTACCACCGTGAGTAACTCAGTGGGCTATAAGCAGTCACCGGTCTAGAACTTAGGGCCACTTGTTCCAGGGATAGGAGAAACCAGTGACGCAAAAAAAAAAATGCACCATCCATGCCTCAACGAGAATTTGAACCAGGACTCATCTCAGACGAAAGGGCCTGAAATCACCGCTTAGACCACTGCGCCACCGGAGCTACGTACTTTCATTGATATGTAGAGGTAGGGCGGAGAAGCACAAGAAACAGCACAAAAACCAGTGCTTGGGACCTGATTAAAATTGGAACTGAAACTTTTTCACCAGTGTCTGGTACACTAAAAATTCGAATTTCTTCATCAAAATTTTCACGAGATGCTAATAGCCCATACTCAGAAATGAAGTAGGGGTTCTGTAGTCTTCACAGCAAAGAAAAACTGCGGCCTTTGTCCACAGAAATGGGGCTCAACGGGCGATTGTTCTTTAATTGGATGGATAAGGATGTTGTTTTCCTTTAGTTGGATAGATAAGATGAGAATGTCTTTCACATTATTGAAGATTATCTGCGGGTTATTCGATCAATACTGTGATTGCGATCCACGACTGCCAGTTACATTCGATCCATTTGAAGTGGTACCGAAGGTCCGAAAGCCCGAAGTATATTTATTAATGTTGGCGCGTTTCTCCTACGGTTTTCGGGAAGCGGTTTTTATTTTACATGGCCCATTGTGAAAAACTCGTTTAGCACATCCTTAGGCTTACTTGTACTGTTGAATTGCCCATTTCTCTTTCCACCATAGGATTAATATTCTCATTTGGCAGTATTTTGTAAATAAGCAACTGATTTTAAGTCTTCATACACTTTTAGGTACCGAGAATTTGGCTGTAAATAATTACAGCCCAAGTTTGGTTGTAACAATGTATTTCCTTTGTAATCGGCGTCCTTTGCATCTCAGTGTGTTACTTATCGTTTTTTTTTTTGTTTGGCGTGAGTGTGCGGTCGGGCCCCAGTGAATTTAGTCTGCTGTGAGTAGGGGTCAGTTTTTGTTTATTGTTAGGGTTTTTTTGTTTTTGGTTTTTCCTCTTTTTTTTTTTTTTTTCCTTTTTTCTTAATTTTTTTTTTATTTCGTTTTTAATTTTTTATTTTGGGATTTGTGTTTGGGTGTTCACGGGGCGGAGTTTTTTCTGGCTGTAGTTGGATTGGGTCTCCTTTTAAGATTGTTTTTGTTTTTATCTATTTTTTTCGGAAATTTTCTTTCAAGGTTCTTAATTTTCTTTTCTATTAATTATTTTTTTTTTTTGCGGTTAACGATTAGCTCGTTGCGCAGTGTTGCGGACTAGATTCGCGCAGAAACCCACTCTTTTCTGGTCTCTATAGAGGTAGGAAAGGTGTTGTCCGTGCGTGGCCCTTTACAAAGCCACGTAGAACAGCTTACCATAGCTTTATATCCCTCTCTTCTCCCTGTGGTAGGTAATGCTATTTGGTTTTGCTGTATTGTTTTTACACCTACAGTATTAAGGTGATTTCCATATTGATTTTGATTTTTCTTTAATGCAGCTTTTGACGCTTTAGAATTTCAAAACCACTTCTTTTTATTTGTTGCCTTTGATTTATATATATATATATTGCTGATGACGTAGTCATTTTTGCAACTACCCCATCAGAGCTACAGAGTATGATCCAGGAACTTGCTGACAAGAGTAAAGAAGTGGGATTAAAAATGAACTTTCAGAAGACAAAAGTGATGTACCTTTTACAAGAAATGAAGAATTATCGATTGATGGAGAAAAGCTGGAGATAACAGATACGTACGTTTATCTTGGGCAGCAGATATCAAGTGAGGGCCACATTGATTAAGAAATTAATCGGAATATAAAACTTTGCCTGGAGAGCTTTTGGAAGAAACAGCATAATTTTCAAGAGCAATATGCCATTATGTCTTAAAAGAAAAATGTTTGATCAATGCATCCTTCCAGTGCTTACGTATGGTGCAGAGACGTGGACCTTAACTAAAAGAGACATACAAAGGCTGCAGACAACTCAAAGCAGCATGGAGAGGTGCATGCTTGGTGTAACCAGGAGAGATAAGAAGAGGAATTCGTGGATCCGAAAAATGACAAGAGTGCGGAAGACATCGTGATCAGAGTTAAATCCCTAAAATGGCAATGGGCTGGACATATTGCCAGAAGGACAGACCATCGATGGACAGCCGAAATTTTAGATTGGATTCCAAGGGACGGGAAAAGACCCAGAAGAAGACCACATGGGAGATGGGCGGATGAAATTCGAAAGTATGCGGGAGTAACATGGAGGAGACTGGCACAAGACAGATCGTTGTGGAAGAAACTCTTGGGGAGACCTTCGTCCAGCAGTGAATTGATAATGGTTGACAATGATTATGATGATGATGATGATATATATATTACGAACAATGATGTCAATAGGTAACACTACTCGAAAATTCTAGCTCACAAGGTTAATTAAAGTATTGTAATCTATGAAAATCCATTACCTATAACAACGCGCATGAACTCTTGTTACCTTCGTTTTTTTATCACTTGGTACAGTAGAGTGACACTTCATTTAGTACAGTGACATTTAGTACAGCAGTGACACTTCACCTAGCTAGCTATCAGCGTTAAACATCAGTAAGGCGTTTGAGGTTCAAGACGTGACGTTTAGAAGTGAAACACATAACCAAAGCCGCCTTTGTGGCGCAGTGGTTTTTGGCCATTCGTTCGAGATGGATCCGGGTACGAATCATAGTGAGACATTGGTGCTGTGTTTGTATTACGGCATTGACTCTCTCACTTACGGAACCAGTGGCTCTAAATTAGGGACAGGCGACTGCTAACAGTACATCGAGCTGCTGACGGTGGTCGTTAACCCCACCCAGAAAAAAAAAAAAAATGTGTGCAATTTCGATTTCGTATTTTGCGGTTCGCATGCGTTTCCAAATAGGTTTAAAGTGGCTGAAAGCTCAAGCAGCTTCAATTTTCTCTCAAATTTTTAGAATTTCCGACAGTGTACTTTTCTGCAATGCCGATTTTCTCCGCAGCTGTAATTTTATATATAAAGACCATCGCCCACTTCGTTTAAGGGGACAATTTTCCCCGGGTATTGTTCCCCCGGTAATAAATAAGGGCGTCTTCCTCCCCTTTCTACTTCGCTTCCGTGTCACTTTCCTATAGGGCATTCTAGCCCAAAGCTCCTAGCTTCCTATTTCTAAGGGTTGTTTAAGAATTGGGGTCAGACACTCCCTTCCTAAAATCAGTGGCGACGGATTTTGGCATATGTGCGATCTTTTGTTGTGATGTGCCTTAGAAAGTTCCTCTAGGTAAATGGTCAGGTGGTCCTAATCCCTAACAAAGCTCCTTAGGCATTGTTTTTCTTCTGTTTGTTTTGGCAAGAGGGAAGGGACGGGGGGGGTGCACCACGATTCCAAATTCGGACCCGGTGAACGAACTTCACTTTCCGCCGACCCTGCCTAAAATCCTCTACATATGATCGTTTAAGGGGACCGGTACCCTGAAATTGACGAAAATTCATATTTTGTTTTTATAAGCTTTTGTGAAAGTTTGGAATCTTACCTTTACAGCGACGTATTACATAAGGAAATCCGAGAACTAAAAGTATTTAAAAAATTTCAAATAATTATGTTTTCAAAAAATTTAGACATGGTTTGTGTCCGGAAGGCATAGAAAGTTGGTATAAATACAGTGTCGCTGAAGCTTATGGGATGGGATATGACCACAGCACTCACTTTCATATTTCACCCGTAATAATGGCTGAAATTATGCCGATTTTACAGCTTCATGTACACATTTGGTGTACATGAAGCTGTTGCCATTTTTAGTATTTGGCAAATCCAGCTTAAAAAATATACACATGGAAAAACCCAAAATCCTAATGAGTAAGTAAACAATGCTATCTGGTCTCGACTACCAAAAACTGTGTTTCTTTCGCTCAAACCACTGGCATTTGGTGTCCATGAAGCTGTTGCCAGCTTTAATAAAGGAAACATCGTAAAATGTCATGTATTGAAGACTGCCGGAATTGAACCAAGATCAAATTGTGTACAGGTTATGAAAAATCCTAACATTTTACGCGTTTCACTAGACAACAAAAAATGGATGAAACTGAAAAAAAAAAAAAGAAAAAAAAAAAGCCCGCCGAAAAAAAAAAAAATAATAATGTTAGAAAATTATTTTCTGGAATAAGAAGAAGGTCCAGATGAACCTTCTTACTCTGCTGGAAATTATTAAATAAATGCTTACAGGTATGAAAGTTGTCATTTTTTTACTTTAAACGCGTTTATCTCAAAACTTACTTTTTCAATGTTTAGGTACACTTTCCTCACAATCGATCAAAGGTTTCAATCTGATATTTTTACAGCATATGCACGATATATTTGTACAAACAGACCAGGCAGATTAAAAATATCTAATTTTTAAAAGTTATTAAAAACAAAAATGTGTCGTTTTTTAGGGTAAAATTATGAAACGCACATTAAAAGTTCGTAAATTTTCAAAAAAATAAAGTATTCATAAAATATCTCATTAAAATGTTCACAAGTTTTCAATAAATAACTGGTACAATTTTTATTAAAAAATAATGGATCGCTTTTGAGAAAAACGTACCTAAAAAAGGCCTATTTAATATGGGTTCCAATGGAGTGTACCGGTCCCCCTTAAAATGAGCTTTTTTCTCTCTCTCTAAGCTCAAAGATTGCCGAGATTTACCTGCCTGTCGTGCTGACACGAACAATATTTGGAGTGAATAAAAAATGGAAAGAATTGAGAGAAAACAAAACGCCTACAGAACAAAGGCAAGAATAAGCGGCCGCCTAACAGTTCTCTGTTTTCAATAGATAGGGAGTTCAGCCTAACCAGGTGAAATCGATTGAGAAAGAAACAGATTCACCCCTTCGTGTAATTCGTTATTTCTTGTTGAAGGGGAGTTCACGAAGGCCCCAGCTAAAGTACTCTGTTTCGCGATCCCATCCACTTTTCCCTTTCGATCAATTTCCACAACAGGAACAAAAAATATGAGCGAAGTTCCCCAGGGGGCTTCAAAATACGGGATCAAGTAGTAGCATTAACAAGTAAAAAAAAAGTTTCTATTCGGCGCTAAGAGAATGCATTTTTCTATGCTGATGAAACATTACTTCGCCTACACCGCTATTTCGTGTTAAGGGTGTTCATGTTAAAAGAATGAAAAAAAAAAAAAACATTTAATATTAATACATATGAAAATGGTAGGCAATTAAGAAACAGCTCACGCTACAGTAATTCGGGTTAAGCGCCTTTACGTTATTGAAGTTCGACTGTAAAAGAATCTAGTAATGAGCATGCAGTATATTTCCCCTACCAACTTCACTCAGCTTCAGTTTATTATCTTCGTGTGCAAAGGATACATGAATTTTATATATACATGAAACATATACAGTCGGGTCACATTATTGTGACCACCTCCTACATTTGACGTCAACAGCGCGTAGCCAATGAAAGAAGGCACGTGTCGTGAGCTGGCTTGGAGAGTATATAAGGTGGACTGTAGGCATTCTGAAAACATGGGGCCGCGGGTGGCCTAGTGGGCAATGTTCGTGACTGCCACGGAAAAGACATCAGGTTCGATCCCAGGCGGGTACGAACGCTCGATCCACTAAATACCCCCCGTGCGTCGGATGGGCACGTTAATCCGTCGGACCCCGGGTACTGCCCCCCCCCGTAATAAATTAGGGCGTCTTCCTCCCCTTTCTACTTCGCTTCCGTGTCACTTTCCTATCGGGCACTCTAGCCCAAATCTCCTAGCTTCCTATTTCTAAGGGTTGTTTAAGACCTGGGGTCAGACACTCTCTTCCTAAAATCCTCTACAATCAATCATACAATCATCTGAAAAGATTTTACTCGTCGCTGTCATGGACAAAAACAGCGATTTATCAGATATGCAAAAAGGAATGATATCGGCTTTCGGAAAAAGGGTGGCAGTATTTCTGAAACAGCGCGGTTTGTGAACTGTTCGCGTGCTATTGTTGTGGTTAAAGTATATCGTGATTGGAGAAGTAGCACCATTGCGAATAAGCCACGTGAAAACTGCGGAGTACAACATGCTATTGACGTGAGAGATGAACGGCGGCTTTGAAGGTGCGTGAGGGCCGATCGATACGCTACAGTGAAGCAACTCACTGGCCGATCGACACACTACAGTGAAGCAACTCACTGGCCGATCGACACACTACAGTGAAGCAACTCACTGGCCGATCGACACGCTACAGTGAAGCAACTCACTGGCCGAATGAACCAGGGCGCTACCGGAAGTGTGTCTAAAACGACAATTCAGCGAACCCTGCTGCGTACGGAGCTCCTATGCAAACGGATGGTCACTGCGCCTGTGTTAACAAAGATACATTGGCAGGAAAGGCTTATACTGTATATCCACTGCAGTATCGGAATTGGGCCTCCGCTCATTGGCAAAGGATTGCCTTCTCCGATGAGTCACGTTTTCTGCTTCATCGAACGGATGGACTCTGTGTCCACTCATATACCTGTGGAAGGCACTATGGACCGAATTCGTTATGAATCCATCCTTGCAGACTACGTACACTCATACGTGCTGATTGTCTTCCTTGGGACGGATGGGATCTTCCAGCACGATAATGCGACGTGTCATAGTGCTGGAAATGTCCGAGAATGGTTGGAAGAGCACGATGAAGACTTCAAAGTACTTCCCTGGCCCCCTAATTCCCCAGATTTGAACCCAATTGAGCATCTGTTGGACTACCTCGATCGTGTTGTTCGCTGTATGGATCCTCCACCACGCGCCCTCCAGCAGGTGTCAGATGCACTGCAGTCAGCATGGCTCCTCATACCTGTGAACATCTTCCAGCACCTTATTGCGTCACTCCCAGCCCGTCTAACTGCTTTCTGCGCTACACACGGCGGTTACTCTGGATATTAGCTTGTGGTGACAATAATGTGGCTCAACCGTGTATATTGACAGCTTCAATATTGTGTGTATAAAATTGTTTCTCAGTAATGTATTTTTTTTCTTTTCTTTTTTTGAATTTAAAGATTTTGGGCTTATTCTCACTTAGAGTATTTTTTTCCGAAAGGCTTTCACTAGTGAACGAAATCCATGGTTCCCCCTCCCCCTAAGAAATTTCTGGTTACACCACTGTATCGACAACAGTCACACGTTCATTCATTCTGATTGAACGTTTCGGGACTGAATTTCATGGACTGTTTTTTCTTTCGTTTTCACAATTTTTGCTGCAAATTCGAAAATGGCATATGTCCCTAGTTTTCACTTCAGCTTCCTGCGAATGAGGAACACTGGTATTTCGGCTAATAACCTAAAGTGTCCGTAATATAAGTACTTAATATTAACAGAACTGGTGAAGACAATTATTCTCTGTAACGAAACGAAAAGCAGCTAGAGCGTAGATTAGTCCCTGTGTGTTCTAATGTACTGCTGTCGAACTTCAAGAAGGGCACTTAATTGCGCATGCTCCAATATCCCTAAGAAATAGCCATGCGGTCTTTGTGCTCACACGCTGGAATGAAAAGGAGCCGGAGTCGATTGGCATAAGCATGTGTATCATTATGTGCTGTTCTCCAGCTCGGTGGTGAAAGCAAATTATCTGTTTTGGGAGAGCTCAGTGTTCAGCGTTTCAAGTCTGGTCGAAACACATACGCACCCTATAACGAAGTAAATTTCTCCGTCATTTCTGTCCACGCCAGGATTCGAACCCGGATCCCCTCATTCCGGAACAAGTCACTCTACCAATTGAGCTACGCGGACGTTTTATTCTGATTCCTATCAGCCTTTATGTCGTGTGCGTCCTTCGGGCAGGTACATCACATCTCCTGGTACGTTACATCATCTCCCCCTTATTTTTTTTTATTTTTATTTTTTTTTTCGAAGTGCTGGAGAAGGGATTCTCTTATTTTTCCTATCTCGCGGTGTGGCAGCCCCGGTGGCGCAGTGGTCTACGATGGCCTCTGATCATTTGTCCGAAAGGGGTCCGGGTTCGAATCCCGGTGAGGCATGGATGTTGTGTTTGTCTTACGGCACTGGCCCTCGCCCTTCCCTGGAACCAGTGACCCTAAATTAGGGACGGACGACTGCTTATAACCCATTGAGTTGCTCACGGTTTTCATTAAAAGTTCAATAAAAAAAAATTTCGTCGACATAATGCAGCATCAAAACGACAAGAACTACACACCCCGGTAACATAAATTTACAAAGGAACACCATAGTAGGTGTTCCTTTGAAAGTTACCAAAGAAACTGCTGCTGTTGGACACCACTTTAACCAATTAGTGAACGCCGTCTTCCCCGGAGGGCAGTGCGGCCTTGTTTAGCTGCTATGTACCGAATTCTCACTGTAGATGAATTTGATTTCGGTGTTCAAAGCCAGCCTTCTGTTTCTAGTACAAGATTCCGCCCCGCGAACCTACAGGACGATATGAAATAACAACAGTCGAATGCGAGCATCATCTACGAGTGTTTAGCTAATAATCCAGAGGACAAAATTTATTGATTTGTTTCGAAAATTCTGAAAACTGCAAAATTAGAGAGAGCAAATTTTTAAATCTTGCTCAAATGACGAATACATTTCATAGATGTAAATAAACAGCGAGCCCGAATTTCCTTTGTATAGTTCAGCAGCGTGGTTTTTTTTTTTTTTTTTTTTTTTTTTTTTACTTTTTTTCCTCAGATTTCTATGTACTTTCGTTCACAATTATTTTACCTAGGGGAACGTCGTTCCCCTAGGTAAAATAATTCGCTTCTGAAAATAACGAGAAGTAAAATAAAATATATTTCCTCTTTAAAACAAATGTAGTTTCGGACAACGGAAAGGAAAGATAAAATGTGACGTGAACCCTGGTAAATATATATTAATTCAAGAATCGCCTTTCAAGACGACAAGGACAGCACAAAACTTTGGAAAGCGACTTTAAGTTGCTACACCCCTTGAAAATGAGTGAGGTTCCCTTAAGGTAAAAAAAAACTTTCGCTACGTTGAAAAAATAAATTTATGAATTATATGAAACTGACTTTTATGAAAAACACTTCGCAATATTGTAAAATGAATGAGAGAACCGTTCGATTACACATTCCGCAGGTAACCGACAGCTTCAAGCACACACTCGTGCGTGGCAAATCAGTCCCGTCGGTAGAAAGCTCGCCTCCGACGGCCCTGGTTCGTTTCCAACCAGATCCAAACGGTTGTTTTTCCGGTCTGTTCAGAAGATTTCCACAGCGCAGTGCTATAATTCAGAAGTTTCGTAAGGGGGAAAAAATAGTTGTGGCTTTGGGAAACTGCGGTTATCCTTGATTTATATATATATATATTTTGTGCGTGGTTACTACTGGGAAATTGGCGGAAAAGATTCGGCAAGCCATCAGTTACGTCACGCGGTTGCCGGCTGCCACTACCGGCAAACTAGCGGACCACATTAGGCTAGCCATCATTTCTGTAACGTGCTTGCAGAGCCACTTGTGGCAGCTACTGCCTTTGGTGGATAACTGATGACCCTGTTGTGGCATATGAAAACTGATGGAGGTGCCAACTGTTGGCCTGAACTGCTGGTCCTTTTGTTGGCCTCCCGGACATTTTATTGACGGTTCGATAACGGCAACATAGTGCTGGGCCAATGCCGGTAGTGCTGGCTGCCAGCAAGACTGTTTTTGCTGGGCACGCATATCTCACCAAATAGACAGCAGGATCTTATGTGGGTGTAAGCCAGCTTTGGGGGGTTGGTACGGGCTTTTCTTTTTTTTTTTTATCTAACAACTGTTTCCGGGCGCTGGCATTGCAATACAAGACCCATTTCTCATCACCTGTCACAAGGCCGTCCAAGAACAGTTCACCTTGGTCGCGTGCAAGCAGGGAAACGCATGCACTCATGCGATTCGCTTTCTGCTCAACTGTGAGTTGATGGGATTTCAAAACTCCCCTCTTGTGCCCTTTCCCAATTTAAAGCAGATGCATGATAATGCTCGTGTGGGTAGTCCACAACTGTTCGGCCAACTCCCGCGTAGTCACACGTGGGTCAGTTCTCTACTAAGGTCTTCAGCATGTTCATATCCACTGTTGTGGGTCTTCGAGCTTTGGGACGGTCTGGCAGGACAAAATTTTCCTCTCGAAACCGTTCGAGCCAACGACAGCACTGACGATATGATATAGCATTGTGGTACACACTGGTAATGTTCCTTACATCGCTTGTGGCGGTCTTACCGTGACGAAATTCATACAGCATGCAATGACGGATGTGCTTCTTGTCCACTTCCATGTTGACTGGCGCTTACACTCTTCGCCTTAGGACGGCAAACTGCCACTGACTTAAGCCACCTAGCTGCTGAAGTCATGTCGGTGTGCTGCGCAATCTCAGCGGCCAATGTGCGCCGTGGCCGGGGCTTCGACTTCGGCTACCTCGTCACCAGACATTACTTTCTTCCCAACCCAATAGTACTGTGGTGATTCCGTAGTAATGCCAAGCAGCTTTCGAAAGGTACAAGTTTTAAAATGACATCTACTGTCTGCAAGAGTGGCAGGGGATATTAGCAAATTTCACTGTTAACGATTTTTTCCCTTTTCAAAGAGAATGCTCGTCCACATTCCATGAACAGCCACTGACTAATTTGGAGTATTTGTATATAATAGAAATTTAATAAAACGTGTATAAATGAGTCATTTTGATTGTATTTTCCCACGACGTAAGCAAATAATAAAGTGGTTTAAATACTTCTTTTATATTTCAGATATAGTTCACAGAAACTTAAATACCCACAATATCTATGTGACACATGATACTCGCATTCAAGTAACTGGACTCAGCGACGCCAAGGTATGATATATTTCCAACCTTATATACCAATTCGCAAAAGTTTTCATTGTTTAAGTTGGTTCCACCTAAAACTCTGTCTTACATGTTTACAAACTCCTGTAGACATTTCTTCGCAATTAAATGTATTCACAAAGATAAAAATTTTCACATCCATAGAAATAACTTTAAATTATAACATGGCATACTTAATAATTGCTAAAACTTAACTAAAATTATATTAAGAATCAGTTGTTTTCCTTGGGTAATGCTAAGATCTACTAATAGATGGCGCGGCCTGTACACTTATGACATCAGTGGACTAGCAAATGTTTGATGGCTTATTTCGGAATTAGAAATCAGCAGTACTTACAGCTCTGTTGATATTTTCAGCTAAATTGTTACCAGAACGCAGAGGCGTAACTGGGGCGGGGCAGGTGGGGCAGGTGGGGCAGGCGGGGCAGGAGGGGCGGCTTCCCCGGGTGAAGCTCAAGAGAGGTCGGAAAAACCACTGCTTGTAATCTGATTAAAATTAAAATTGAAACTCTTGCACGATTTTTGCGTCATGTCATTTGTCCATTTTTCAGAATTTGCTTATAATATGCTTCTCCGGTTTCGGTAGACATGGTAGCTTAAAATGCGTATTACGGAGGGTGAGTTGAAAGTTTTGCAATATTTGGATCACTTTATGTCTTCATACGTACCTTCATGATGAAAGCTGACTAGCATTCAAAGTATAGGACATCGTGTTGCACCGTAATTAGCCATCTGTCTGCCAGTTCTTCAATTCTGCAGCAGTACCAGTTCTTGTCCTTTGAGACGAAGAACTCCTTCACCCCAGCTGTTACCTCCTCCTGTATATTGAAGTGCCGCCCGCGAAGGAAATGGGCCATGGACCGGAACAAGTAATAATCCGAAGAGGCAAGGTCCGCACTATATACTGGATGTAGCATCAGTTCGATGCCCTCAAGTTCCTGGAGTTTTGACCGGGTAGTTGGCGCGGTATGACGCCGAGCGTTGTCCTTCTGCAGAAGAGTGAGCTTTCTGTTCACCAGTGCAAGGTACTTCTCCCCAAAACGGCATACATCCACTCCAGCTGTTCAGAGTAGAGGTTGGCGTTGATGGTCCGACCGTCTGGAACAAATTTATAATGGATTATCCTATCGAAATTTCACCAGACGCAGAGCATCACCTTGTGCTCGAAGTACCCACGTTCGGCAACAGGTTCCGGAAGCTGGCCCGGGCTCAACCTCTGCTCTTGTGTGTTAGGATTACGGAAATAGACCCGCTTTTCATCGCATGTAACAATTTTCTTGATGAAACGTACATCGCGCGGGTTTTCTAGAAGTTTCGTGCACACTTCCACTCTGCGGTTTGCTTCAGCTGGCGTCAGTTCATGAGGGACAATGCGGCAGTTCCTGTAGACCTTGCCGAGGTCTTGAAGGTGATGAACCACGGTGGCCTGTGATATGCCCAGCTCGCCTGATAATCTCTGAGTTCTGGTCTGTCCTCTATGGCTTGTGCCACGGCCTCCAAATCCACTCTTCGCGGCCTGCCTGACCTTGGCTGATCGTCGAGGTTTCTGTCACCTGAGGAAAATTTCTTGAACCATCAGGTTGCGGTGCTGCGGTCCACGGAACTTTTCACTTTCGCATGACAAATGTTTCGTGTTGCTTGAGCAGCGTTATGGCCGAGTTCAAACTCGTAAAGCAAAAGTTCTCTAATTAGCCGGTTGTGGCTGTTCGTCTTTTAGGCGTCCGAACCACAGACAGAATGGCGACATGCAATGCTGTTCACAGCAAAGGACTACCACTTTATATCTCTTTCGACTGACTGCAGTGCGTGACTTAAACTAGCTTAAACACGAGGCATACCCGCCACAGCACACGCGTTTATGCAAATATTGCAAAACTTTCGACTCACCCACTGTAATTCACGAGGAAGATTCAGGGGATTCAGTTGCTCACATTGAGAAATGAAGGCGTGGTTTTACAGTCTGTGACGTATATTCTAAATTAACTTTCCTTTTTAGTTTCTTTCCCTATGTAAATCCTGATTTTGTTCTCAGTTATACTTCACACTTAACGTGATATCTTCTCTCTCAAACGAATACTGTTGGCAACACAATTGAGGTTGAATGAATGTGACGTATGCCTGCTATGAGATAAGAACCAGAGATATAAACTACGAGACAACAGTTGCTCGTGTGGAGCGTGGAGTGCTTAATGTGGGGTGTTGATTTGTGTGAGAGAAGTGGTTTGTGATTTCTATGCTATCCTGAAGTGCTATGATGTATTGATGAACACATCTGGAATAAAGCCAATTTCCGTAAGTTTGACTTCTGCTTAAATGTTTCGTCTGGCCGTTAAGGTTTAACTTAGGAACTCTTTCATCGTATGGTGAAGTTTTAAAATAACGTAAGAAGAGCGATAAAAGCTCAATACGAAAAGACATTAGGTTATAAGTCGGTCGAGCTAAAAAAAAAAACAAAAAAAACACAGCTTTCGTACGATAGTTATACGGCCTTCGGTTTTTCTTTAGTTGGGAGAACTGTACATACGTTACAAGATGATAATATGATTCTCATTGTTGAAGATTCTCAAGGGTCTATGCAATCATTACGGTAGTGCTGCGAGCCACGACTATCTTTTCATATCAGTACAGTAAAGTACAATATGTAGGTGTACGTGTATGTCAAGGGCGTATACTCCTAGTGTGCTAGAACCAAAATATGGAGTAAAAATTACCAGAATCCCATGCAGGAATAATATATATGCCAAAATTGCTTCAAAATTGCCAGCGTAGTTTTATTGCATTAAGTAATCTTTGATTAGGACAATTCAAAGAAATCAGGTGTATAAGCGCTGTTGGGCATTCTGCTCGCCTGTTGACGACCAGAACGCCGTGTAGCAAGCGTAAGGTTTAATAGGAGGAATGAACATGTACTCATCATATAACGGAGCGACGTTGCGATGGGTGTGCGGGATAACATCTGCACCGTCGTTCCTTTCCTCAGCGCCAAAGGTGAACCCGCCGCAGGGCTTTCAATTAGGGTGCGGAACCCGGGTTAGTCAAAGAAGAAGAACCCCTCATTGTGATGATCTATACTCCGAGTCAACCTAAGAGTGTACCACTACTGAAGGTACGAAACAGCTACCTCCGCTACGAAAAATAGTCCCTATAGTGTTTAGAGCCAAAAGCAGCAAAACTATTGCTCATAATCCATTTTTTGCTTGCTTACTAGTTTATTGGACAAAATTGCTATTTAAAACAAATTTTCAAAAAGTCGGAGAGTTTTCAGATATAAATTTGATATGAGAAGCTACTCAATCAAGAGTCTCGCCCTGCTTTCAGCTGACCCTGTCCAGCTTGGAGAGAGCGGAAGGGGTAGAAAACTTCTCCCAACACAGCGACAATAAATTGGCAATTTGGAGAACTCGAGGGGACACAGATTCTGTGATTCTGAATGGAACACCCCCATTCAGAATCTCCCACTGCTTCTGTTGAAACGGATTCCTGTCTTTTAGTTCCTTATGGTGTTATTTCGTGTTAAGGCTCAACGAGACCCGCCATCTTGTATTGCTGCCTACTCTAATAAACCAACGGGCAAGCGTATTTCACAAATTGCTCGTGCAGTTTTGCACATTTTGGAACGCTGTTTGTGGCTAACGCAAGATATATAATAAACAAAGAGTTCCCTGGTTTCAGATTTTTATTTTGGACCCTTTAAGTATTTTTTATTAATTAATAAAATTATGGAAGATGCCCTGGTACGACTTTTGCTGCAGATAAAAAATGAACGCAAAGGTCAATAAAAATTATGAAACCAGAGAACTCTTTATTTATCATTTATCTTGCGTTAGCCACAAGCAACGTTCCAAAATGTGCAAAATTGCCCGAGCATTTTGTGAAATACGCTTGCCCGTTGGTTTATTAGAGAAGGCAGCAATACAAGATGGCGGGTCTCGTTGAGCCTTAAGATTAACTTCGTAATGCAGCCTTAATTTATTCTTTGCTGAATTTAAAGATATCAAAGAATAGCACCAGGCAGTTGAAGAAAGAAAAGAAAAAGACTATACAGTCAGTTTAGGTTGGGTAATAAATCCGTCAGTGGCGCGGGTGGGGAGCAAGTGGCAGAGTAATTGTTTGACAGAAAGGAAAAAGCAATAGTTCACGGTAACGCGGACTGATACCGTTCTTGCTTTCCACGCATGGGTGGTGATAAGGCTCCCAGTCTTCAAAAACAGTACACTCTTAGGGTGACGTGGAGTATAGTAGAAAGATAGGCAATTCCTGGTAGATAACACTCAGGTCATGAATTCTGCGCTCTTGAGTCTAAATATACAGGGTCTTTATAATTAAAGTTTCACTTTGAAATGGCCATAAAATGAAAACTACTGGACGAAATGTTACCAAACTTGATAATAGTTAACAGGAGGTCATGGGATTTTATTTTCCGCAAAACCAAAAAATTAGTTCCAAAACTCACCACCAGCGTGGAATGGCGCTGTATGCAATATTGGGAAACGAAAGAAGACATGAAGACATCAGTTGCAAATGTGTGTAATCGTGTCGAACACGTGTTACAGCTCATGTTCAATGTGGCGGCTACCATTTTCAGAAAGCAAGTGAAATCGCAGTACTAGCTCGTGGCATATCAGGAGGAATATTACGGACATGTCGGTGTATGGCAGTTTTCTATTCCGCCAAATTCTGGATGTTATCACCATAAACAGTGGCTTTGAGGCAACCCCATAGCCAGAAGTCACAGGGGTTGAGATCTGGTGACCGGGGTGGCCAAGCCATGGGGAAGTGGCGGCTGATAATCCGGTCATCCGTGAAATGTTGCTGAAGTAACGGTTTCACACATGGACCAATGTGCGGTGGAGCCCCGTCCTGCATGAAAATCGTGGTGTCTAAAATGCCACGCTCCTGAAGCTCCGGTATCACGAAACGTCGTAACATCGACGTTTCGTGATACCGGAAGAGGCTTTGCGTATTTGCAAAACACCGCACACTATTTCGTGTTCGACACGATTACACACATTCGCAACTGATGTCGTCATGCCTTCTTTCGTTTCCCAATATTGCATACAGCGCCATTCCACGCTGGCGGTGAGTTTTGAAACATTTTTTTTTTGTTTTGCGGAAAATAAAATCCCATGACCTCCTGTTAAACTATTACCAAGTTTGGTAACGATTTGTCCAGTAGTTTTCCTTTTATGGCCATTTCAAAGTGGAACTTTAATTATAAAGTCCCTGTACATCATGTGCTTGTGCCATTAGTATGCCTTATAATTTATATGTATCCCATATTACGCAGGATTTACTCTCTTTTTCAATAATTCGTATGTTTGAGTGCACTCGAATCAGAAGAATAATCGGATTACTGTAGACTGTTCTGCTTCTGAGTACGTTTTTGAATATGGAGAAAACACAATGCAGTGTTGATGAGCTGCTAAACAAACCTTTTTCTTCAAGAACCTACGAAGAGAAACCGGAAACAATAAAAAAAGGTAGTTCGTGTCCGTATCTACAAGGATTAGTTTCTGTTCATAAAGAAAAGAAATAGCAGTATTCAAGACATTTCTCTTGTGCGCGGTATGAAAAAGTAACTTGGCAGGATGTGCAAAACGAAGTAAACTCTTTTGCTGGCCTTGTTTATTGTTTACAAAGAATAAGAGTGCATGGAATTTTTATGCTATTCAGATTTAAGTCATTTGTCCAGTTCTCAGTAAACACATGAAATGTGCCAAACTCATGTTCAGAGCTTTCTTCAAATGAAAATGTTTGGAAAACAAAGAGTGGACACTCTGATAGAATCTCAGCGAAACATAAATCGGTTTAATGAACAGGTGAAGAAAAACAGTGAAATATTGAAGCGGCTAATCGATGCAGTTTGTTATTTGTCAAAACAGAAACTTCCTTTCATAGGTGATGATGAATCCATAAACTCGTTTAATAGAGGTAAATATTTAGAATTTCTCAGTGTGCTAAGAGATTACGAACCGCTTCTAGATAACCACTTAAAAACGTCAAAAACTTTTCGTGTTACATCTCCAGTTATCCATAATGACCTCATCAAATCTATCAGTGGTATCCTCAAAGACTGTAAAAACCGAAATTGAGGAAGCCAGATTTGTAGCTATCATGCTTGACAAAACCTCTGATGTTATGTGTAAATCTCAACTTTCACCTGTTTTGAGGTATGTGAACAAGAAAAGTGAAGTGTATGAAAGGTTTATCGAATTCACTGACGTTAGCGCTGACAAAACTTTCACTGGTCTTTTTAAGCATTCTTCCACTGGTCATGTGCAAATGTAATTCCTCTCAAAAGATTCCTTTTCGTTCGCACTTGTCCCCCCTCCCCCCCCCCAATAAAATCTCACCCATACCTATCTGATGCTTACCACACGCCTTAAGGTTTGGAGAAGGATACGTCACTGGTGCATATAGTAAAAGAAACGTACAATTGTAATACAGCACAGATGAAATCTCGAATTTTCTACTGAGTGCGGTCACTTCGAAAAATGTCACGGATTTTTTCCGCTTTAATGAAGATGCTCGTCGACGGCACGCTTTGCCATGCAATCATTTTACTAGCATTAGGTCGGTACTGTACGCCTTTTTTTGGGGGGGGGGGGTTAACCATTAGACGAACTAGGCAGCCGCCTAGGGCGTCAAAATGTGAGGGGCGCTAAGATTTAGTGTTGATGAAATCAATTGGGTTAATAAATGAAAAAAAAATAAAGACAAAAGACACTTTTATTTTCTATTGTCTATTCGATATAAATTGCGAATTCTTTTTCATTGAGAACGTGGGCCTATTCTTATGGACTGGGTAAGGTCTTATAGACTCAGTTTTTTCTTTTGTTCATTCGATATAAGTTGTGTATTCTTATTCATTCAGAACCTGTTTTTATGGATTGGGTAAGTCAGCTTACCGTAAATCCACCCCCTCCCCTGCACACACACACACACACCCTTTCAACACGCCACGAAAGCACGCATCTATCGAAAAACTGCCAAAAACCAAGATCGTCTCCATCAGCAGAGAAGTCATGCAATGCCTGAGTGCGGCACAAGATTTTTTTTTTTTTTTTTTAAGAAAATGAATTTTGTGTTTATTATCCGGCTTTCAATGGAAATATAAACCGTCCCTAATTTAGGACTGCTTATTCCAGGGAAAAGGAAGAGCCAATGCGGTAAGATAAACACAACATACACGCCTCGTCGGGATTCGAACCCGGACCCATCTCGGACAAATCGTCAAAATCCGGCGTTTAGACCACTGCGTTACCGGAGCGGCTTGCCCAGAAGTTTGTGGTTGTCTCAGTCAGACTATTTTCTAGCAATAACAGGGGCAAGAGTTAGAGAGGCCATGCTACTATATTCGTTCGCTAGAATTCTTTTCTCTTCCCCCCCCCTCTCCATAGGGGGACGCAGGAGGAAAGAACCTTGTTGGGTTATACGCATTATCAATCGAATAAAAAAATTGCCCGTGATATAGATTTGAAGACACTTGTTGATAATTTTGCGAAAAATAGAGCACGCAAAATGAAATTTTAATTTCATTTTCATTGGGCCAGTAAGTAAATTAATGTAGTTTCCATTAGTTTCTTTTTATTTAGTTTACAGTGCAATTTTGCATCTTGAAATAATCATTGAATCAATGTAATATGTTTGGCCACACAAAGAATAACTTTTTGGAGGCGCAAGGCTGGTGGCCTGCATAGGGCGCCAAACAGCCTAGCACCGGCCTTGGGGATGGGAGGGGAGTATTAGTCACAGTAAAGCTATATACTGTACAAAGCAGCTACTGAAAACAAGATAGTACACAGAAGATATGGGTTTGGCAATTTAGGCACAATATAAAAAATATATATTCAGTAAAAGTAACGAATATGACATAAAGAAATATAAGCTTAACAGACGTCTAAACCTTTCACACGTGACCGGCCGGCTTGCCGTCACAGCGCCGCCTCACGACCGGAGCCGGATGCCGGGTGATTAAGAGACCGGATTATTAAGGGCCAGATTGGCAAGAACTTACTGTACTTCTAGGCACTCTGAATCTGATGTACATACACTGAAGTGCCAGAAAAACTGGTACAGATGAGCTTATGCAAAATACATAGCAACGTCACCTATGCGCGTACTCGGTTGCGTCCGCCAGTGCGTATATAAAGCGATAGACATCCTTGCCAGCTGTCAGAGCTGTTTTCGGCATGAGAATGACAAGTAATAACGATTTAAGCGATTTTCAACGTGATGTCATAGTTGGCGCTCGTGAGATGGGCCATAGTATTTCGGAGGTAGAAACGAAGTTTGGATTTTCACGGACGACCATTGCAAGGGTGTACCGTGTCTACAAGAATTCAGGCAAAACCTCCAACCTACGATACCAGTGTGGCCGTAAAAAGACATTGGGTGAACGTGACCATCGTCGGTTGTCAAGAATCTTTTCACAAGATAGGCGTGCAACACTCTCGCAGGTATAATCGGAATTCAATGCTGGAGCCTCAACAAGCATCAGCGTCCGGACTGTGCAACGTATCCTGCACGATATGGGCTTTGGGAGCCGACGCCCAACTCGAGTCCCCTAGATGGGTGCGCGACACAGAGCCATGCACCTCGCTGGGGCACGGCAACACCGCAACTGGAAACTTGATGACTGGAAACAAGTAGCCTAGTGGTCGCGTTTCCAACTGTATCGGGCAGATGGAAGGACTCGTGTGTGGCGCAAACCCCATGAAGCCATGGATCCCGCCTGTCAACAGGGAACTGTACCGGCTGGTTGGGGGGTCCGTAATGGTATGGGGTGTGTTTAGCTGGACTTCACTGGGAACTCCTGGTACGTCTACTAACGTCTGTGACCGGCCAACGCTATGTGCGCATCCTTTCTGACGAGGTACACCCGTTCATGTCCTGCATTCACGCCGATGGGTTTGGCCTGTTCCAACAGGACAATACACACGACACATTATGGTTAGAGCAACATTCATCTGAGTTTGGGGTGTTGCCATTCCCACCCAAGTCCCCAGATCTGAACGTGATAGAACACATTTGGGATGTCATGCAACGCGCTATCGAACACAGGAATCCGAGACCTCGGAATACACCCGAATTGTGGAACGCTCTGCAGGAAGTATGGTGTGCATTTCCTACAGCATATTTCCAGAAGCTAGTGGAGTCCATGCCCCGTCGTATTTCTGCAGTCCTGCGCTCCCGTGGGGGACCTACCAAGTATTAGACTGGTGTACTAGTTTTTCTGGCACTTCAGTGTATTTCTAGGTTCTTTGAATTGCACAAACGTTTTACATAATAATTGTAAGTGTATGTGCAATATTATTATTACACATACATTATATAATATTTTGATGTGATGAATTTTGATTGGAAATCTTTTGCCCCATTCTATGTATAATTGAGAAACATATGGAATATGAAAACTGCTTTTATTTTCAGGTGGGAACAAAAATAAGAGGCTATCCCATGACAAACAAAAATATGCCTCCCGAAGTCCTGAAATTTCGGACCGATTGCTTTGTAAAATCATATGGTACGTCTCTGCTTTTTCTTTTTTTCTTTTTTTTTTTTTTTTGTGTTAACATTTTTATGTTTTTATGCATCATAATATTTAATATGGGGGCCCTAGCAAAAGTTCTGTATACTGTCCAAAATTTGACATGCTAAAAGAGATTATTACACTGCCGGAAAGTGAAAAAAGAACACCAAGAAGGAATTGGCGGACGATCATGAAATTTACATATGTTAATGAGGTCGAGTTTACGTAGGGGTGATGGTAATTTCGGGACCAACCGGTGAACGCTTACGCCACAGCACGGCATAATATGAAAATTATCGTCGGTGGTATTTAAGGAGTACGGCGAAGTGAATGTAATCAGTCGTCGGCGTACGGACACGTGCGAAGACCCTGAAGAAGCTGCAATGCCTGGACATGGAAGACGTGTACGATTTCAGCAGTTATCGGACTTTGAGCGAGGTCGTCTCGGCGAAGCCGGGTGGTCGTATCGTCGTATTGCGGAGCGAATTCGACGGGAAGTATCGGTGGTGGTACGGTGGTGGCGTAGATGGTCCGAAGAACATTCCCACACGAGAAGACGTGGAACCGGGAGTCACAGACGGACTGATGAGCGGACCGATCGACGCATAAGAAGAGCGTCGTTGTCAAGCAGAACATCCACTGCGACGCAAATCCGAGCTGTCGTTGCTCCTGAGGTGATGAGGTGACTGTGCGAACAATCCGCAACCGTCTACTGTATGCAGGGTCACGTGCACGTGTGCCTCTGGCATGTGTACCTCTGACTCCAGCCCACCGTCAGGAGCGGCTGCAGTGGTGTCGCCAACGTCTGCACTGGAGAACGCAATGGCGATCTGTCGTGTTCAGCGATGAAAGCAGATTCTGCTTGGGAGCCTCCGATGGCCGTATGCGTGTTCGCAGACGCACAGGGGAGCGTTTCCACCCTTCTTGCATCCGCCAGCAACACACAGGGCCTACACCTGGTCTCCTGGTGTAGGGAGCGATCAACTATCACTCCCGTACACAACTAGTATTTGTACCGGGTACGTTAAACAGCACCTCCTACATCAACAACATCATTCTGCCCGTTGTTGTGCCATTTGTAAGGTCGGTCCATCGTGGTGTTTTCCAGCAAGATAACGCACACCCACACACGGTACGTGCAACGCAACATGCACTTCAGGGTGTGAGACAACTTCCATGGCCTGCACGTTCACCGGATTTGTCCCCATTGAACACGTGTGGGATTTTATGGGACAACGACTTATCCGGGCTCCACGGCCAGTCACGACCATCCCCGATTTACGCGTCCAGGTTGAGGATGCTTGGAACTCAATACTCCAAACTTAAATCCAACATCTGTACGACAGACTCCATGCCAAAATTGCACAGTGTGACGCAGTTCATGGCGGTTCAACCTCGTACTAACCATGTTACATGGAAATGTTATTTTTCAGTTTACCAGCAAATACAGCTGTATTTTGCCATAATGTTTTGATCACGTTATCCTCTGTATTCCGTTATTATGCTGTATAAATTTCGTTGGTATCAGACGTCTCCTTCTTGATGTTCTTTTTTCACTTTCCGCCAGTGTATTTGAACAGTTTTCTTATCCTACAGACAGTAAGAGGACTTGGCGCTCTATGAATGATCTCTTGGCCAGATCCAGATCTGTTGCTAAAACTATTCCGGTTGATCATAATAGGGACATGGTGTCAGACCCACAGAGTGTTGCTGATTTGTTCAATAATTACTTTGTGGAGTTGCCTGGAAAACTTGTCTCGGGTTTAAACTCAACTGATGGTGGGTTTCGTGACTATCTTGGGAATCATAGCCCTACTTCATTCTATTTCACTTCTGTTGCAAGTGATCTTGCTCAGGTTTTAAATGAATTAAAGCCTTCGAGGGGCCCTGGTCCAGATGGTGTTTACCCTAAGGTGGTCAAATTTGTCTCCTCTCGCCTAATTGTTCCGTTGACTCATATTTTTGATAATATTGCCTTAACTGGGATTGTCCCGCCCCCTTGCCTCTTAGTCGAATTACTGTATTTCATAAAAAGGGTTCGGAAACAGATATGGCAAATTATCGGCCGATTGCAAATATTTCGGTATTTGCAAAAATTTGGGAGAGACTAATACTAAATGGATTGAATTCATTCTTGGATTGAAATGGGATTTTATGTCTCAACCAGCATGGTTTTCGTAAAGGTTTTTCGACGGAGACTGCTGTTTTGGACGTTTTGAATTACTTACATGCCAGTTTGGATTCTAGGGACTCTATTGTCGGACTTTTCTTTGATCTTTCAAGAGCATTTGATACAGTCTGTCACGATGTTTTATTGATTAAGTTAGAGAGGATTGGGATAAGGGGTGCTGAATTGAAGGTGTTTCGGAGTTATTTGATGGGCAGGAGACAGTATGGCATTGAAGGTGTTTAAAAGTTTTTTTATGGAGTCCCTCAGGGCTCGGTATTGGGTCCTATTTTGTTCCTTACCTATACAAACGATTTTTTTCAGGTCCCGGCTAAAGCTCATATGGTACTGTTCGCTGATGATGTCAGTCTCTTTTTTAGGGGAGACTCCTTGGATTAACTGATTCCTCGAGTAAATCTTGAAATTGTGAAGTTTGTTCGTTGGTTTGCATGCAATTTTCTAACATTAAATGTCGCTAAGACGGGTTATATGCTGTTTTCCTGTGCTAGGCATGGTCATAGTGATTTGAATCCGGTATATTTGTACGACACGGCATTGGAATATCGGGCCTCAATAAGGTTCTTGGGAGTTGTTTTGCATAAATCTTTGAAATGGGATGACCAGGTGGATCCGTTGGCGTCTTGCCTTAGATCTAGGGTTGGTATGATTACGAGAATCTCGGGTTTCCTGTCGGTTAGAGTTCTGTTGATCTTGTACAATTCATTTGTTTATCCTGTGCTGACGTACTGCATCTTGATTTGGGGTATAACTACAAAGCGAAATCGCACTCGTCTATCTGTTTTGCAGAGAAGGTATGTTCGATTGTTAAACTCTTCGGCTCATTCAGAATTTTTATTTCGTTATTATCGTATATTGACTGTAGAGTAGTTGCACATATATAGACTAATTATGTTATTGATTCACGAACGTATTAATACAGGAAGATGTTTATATCTGATAGTGTTGTCGAGATCCACTCATTCATATGATACTCGCAGGGGGTCAGAGTTCGCTGTCCCTTGGGCGCGTACGGGCATGATGTTTAACAACATTGGTGTATTGGGCCTTCGAGAATGGAATAGACTTCCATTGACCATTAGATCTGAAATCCGATACCCTGTTTTCAGGCGACTGTTGAGGAGTTTTTTGATTGAAAATTGTATATAAAAAGGGGAGGGGAGGGGGAGGGAAAGATATTTTTACTGTCTTGGGCTTTCTGGATGTTATTTAGTGCATACTTTTATAATATATTCGTTATCTCGACTGGACTTAAAAAAATTATTTTTTTTTTTTAAATTTCAGAGGAGATCAGGGGCTTGTCAGGCTAAAAATTTAGCCTTTTTCCCTGGCTCCTTGCTGTACATTTTAAATTGATATTGAAGGTGTTTTAGTCATATTGACAACATTTGAGTGATAATTTGTTCCTGTATTTTATGTTGTAAAGTATTTATCTTCGTAACATGGGAATTATATTGTTAAAAACTGGAAAATTGCCTTACTTATATTGGTTTCATTGGTGTATTATGCATATTCTTGTTATTATTAACCTTAGATTATGTGATATATTGTTCGTTCTTTGGGTGTTGTATTGTGATATTATACAGCAAAAAAAGAGTTCTAATAAATAAATAAATGAATAAAACTACTTTTGAGAAAAGTGTGAAATAACAGAGAAAACTTACCTTATTACCGTGTAATGTACTCCTCTCCCCGGCTAATGACAGCTTGCCAGCTGTGAGGTAGGTCCTGGATGCGCAGTAGTACTCCATCTTTGTTCAGCTGTCGTATTACTCGGGTCACGTCCAATGACAGTTCGTCCAGTGATTCGCAGCTGATGCCACGGAGCCGATTTTTTTATTCTGGGAAAAGATCAAAGTCGGGTGGACTGAGATCAGGGCTGTATGGTGGGTGAGGAAAAGTTTCCCAGCCATATTTCGACAAAAGTCTCCGTACCGACGCTGCACCATGACACGATGCGTTGTCATGCAGCAAGATCGCTCCCGCTTACAACAAGTTGGGGCGATTTTGACAAATTTTCTATTTCAATTTTATTCTCAGAAAGTCGTGATGATATTGTGGGTGAACACTTTGCCCTACCGGCACTCGATCAGAGACCAAAACACCCTGGGCATCGCACGCAAAAATCATTATTTGCTTCACTTTGGATTGTTGCCGACTACACTTTGAGGGACGTGACGACCTTGGATGCCTCCTTTCCGCTGATTGTGACGTCAGTTCCGGCTCAGAATAAAGGGTCGAAGTCTCATCAATTGCGACAATTCTGTTTAGGAAGGTGTCGCCCTCCCTTTCGAACCTGTGGAGTTGATCTTGTGCGATGTTCACTCTGGCTGCCTTCTGCTCGGGGGTGAGTTGATGGGACACCCAGCGGGTGGCAATTTTTCTTTTTCCCAGTGAGTCGGCCAAAATCCGGTGAACAGACGTGGTGGACAAAATCGCCTGATGAACAATCTCCTCGACTGTCAAACGGCGATTTTCTTCAAGAAGTGTTGCAACAATGGTGACAGATATTTTATCTGTCGCCGTTTGAGGTCGGGCTGAGTGTGGTGATCATCTTCAATGCTTCTTCGGCCCTGCCGAAAGGACGATGCCCAGCGAGAAATTGTGCTTCGATCAAGAGTTCCTTCCCCACTAATTTCTTGCAAAGCAGTGTGGATCTGTGTCGGAGTTTTTCCCCGCAGAGTTTCTATTTTCACATACGAGCGCTGGTCTAACGCCGTGACTCGACCTGAGGAGCTTCCATTTCCAAACCCTCCCACGTCCACACAACAAATGATAGCGCGTCGTTCTGACGCCACTGCGTTGCTGAGATTCTTACCTTGACATGACGCAATCATTTCCCCGATTGCATCATCCGCTTCCGTTTTAGATTAACGTGCGCAGAACTTTTCTCATCACTCTCGTACACATATCAGCACACCGTAAAAAATAAGTGGTGTGAACTGACGGAAAATTCCTGAAAATAACGTGCAGCAAAGTTGCCGGTATAAGTGTTCGTCTTTTAACGAAATTTCCGTTTCTTATGACCAGTATTTTTACAGAATTTCCGTAGTCAGTAATTCCGTTTATTTCAAAACAACCGTTTCGGATTTTCCCGTATTTATACGGAAATTACACAAAGCCTTCGATCTTGAGCATTTTACAGCCCTTACACCAGAGATTCTTCCCTCCCGGGGTATTACGTTAGCGAGCCCCTTTCTTTCGTCCCTGGTGGGATTTGAACCAGTACCTCTACAACGGGAGACGCACATGATACCGTTGAGCCAGAAAGACCCGGAGTCCGTATAATGTAGAACTACGGGATGCGGAAATTTTTTTTTGGTATTCATTTTGGGTGAATTAGTCATCTTATTTTCTGTTGAAGCTTTTTATTTTTCTGAATAGGTTTCTGATAATTTTATTTTTTCTATAGGAGGACTTATTAAAATTACGAACATTTTTCATCGTGATTTTTCGAATCACTTGAGATCTTTTAAGTTGACAATGTTTTTCAATTATCCTTAAGGCTGTTTTTGAATGAGTGTTAGGGTTCATCTTCTGCGATAGATGGCGCAAAAAACACTCCTTTGGCGTGGCTTTTACGTTTCGAGTGACTGTCCCAGAGCGTCAGCGAATCATTGCAGACCTCAGCATATTTAGAATGGAAGCGGTCACTCGTTGGCTCCACAAAGACAAAATACGCGTTGTTACACTTTAACCAATGACTTTATTTGGGAGTGAAGCTCAGTAAGTAGGTGGCGCTTAGTAAGTAGACGGAGTTTCTATAGCTCAAATTCAGGAATTCTCTGCTAATCTAGAGATTTTCTCTTCAAAAAATGAATGTTGAATGGGATTTAAAGGGATCTATTGAAGACAAGATTCCAATCTTGCTTTTGCCTCTATTTATTGATTTGTATTTGTCTCAGATAATTAGAAAAATCAGACAGAAATAAGAGATTTTGTTGCTTCCAGACAGAAACACTGCTATGCTAATTTATCGCGCCATCGAGCGCAAAATTGGAATGCTTTTGGGTCAAATACATTGAATTTTAAAAAGATTCTAACAACTTTTTCGGAATAATAACTGTGGCATATGTTAGCTATGGGTCGTTTTTATTTGCGCTCAAAATTTCAAACACTACAAAAGTAAGTCTTCGAGAAATGTGTACAAAAGAATTTACATTGCAGATATAGGTTAGAAGAAGATGAACCCTAACACAGCCGCCCCAGTAACTAGTGTTCTAAGCGATGGACTCTGATCATTCGTTCGAAAGGGGTCCGGGTTCGAATCCCGGTGAGGCATGGATGTTGTGTTTGCCTTACGGCACTGACTTTCTCCCTATCCTGGAACCAGTGACCCTAAATTAGGGACGGGTGACTGCTTATAGCTCATTGAGTTGCTCACGGTGGTCGTTAAACCTCCAATCAAAAAAAAAAAAAAAAAAACCTAACGCTCATTCAAAGACAGCCTTAAAAAAAGGTTACTGCTTTACAGTATTTTTTCGTAAAACACCTAAATGTAAAATTTTCTCTTCATAGCTATAATAAATAAATAGCTTTTGACTTAAGGGTTCCACAGCAGGGTCGCCGACTTCACCAAATTATTAAGGGGGAGGGGGAGGGGGCTGAAGAGATCAGACTTCGGAGGGGCACGTCTCTTCCATTTTCAGGAGGAAAACAATAAAAAAAAAAAGGCGAAAAGATAAAGTACTAGATTCGGCGTATATTTTTAAACGCAATTTGCTCATCAGAAATGAACAAGGTAACCGAAATATTCTTTTGCTGAATATTGATATTTTAAAAAATAAAAGTTAGCCTGTTATTTTATAAAAATATCCACAGAGATTTGATCTCCAAACGTTTATAAAAAATATGAGAAATCAGGTCTGTTACTCAAAGAACAAGCAGCGAAAACATAAATACACGTAGATAAACAAAGGCGGTTAGAGACCATACGTTTCTGTATTTCTATTTATTTTATTTTTGATAATTGTTTTAGACATTAACACATCACGAGAACATGTCAAACATAACACGGGGCTAGCAATCCAGTTTCTTAGCAATGCTGAATATGGAAAAAAAGATTTTCTTTATTTTGTTATTTAATAATTTTTTTGAAAATAAATCGTTTTGGCCTCATAAGGTGATGCTTGGTTCACCAAGACATCACCTGACCTGTACAATAATTTAAGTACCCGATTTTTTACGGTAACACAATATACAATAGCTAGTGTACAAAATGGGGGAGAGGGGCAGGAATATCCAGTGCCACAATTACCAAAATTTCATGCACTATGCTCTCCACGATATCCGATCTCGCTATAGAACTTCAAAATCAGGTTCTCCGATAGACGATTGAAATTTAATAGTTATTCAAACCTCAAGTTTCCCGCAAATCACTCCTATTAGACGGAAATTTTTCGTCATTTGGATACAGAAAAAATAAGAACAGAATTTTCCTGTTGATATACGACAGGAATTATTGAAGGGTTTCTGAAAATTCAGGATTTTCCTGTCCCTGAAATTCAACTTTTTCCCAAAAAACTTGAATAATTTTTTTAATTTTTTTTCGAAAAGTCCCTGAAAATCAATTTTTCTTCCGTCGTTTCAAGGGAAAAGTTGTATCATAAATATGCTTCGTTAATTTACGGAAGGAATTACGGAAAATGGTTTGTGAATTTCAGAATTTGCATGCTTAAAAATATGTGACGCTCACATTTGCCGAGTGGTAGGAGGCGGTAGGATACCCAAAATTTTCTGCAATCGCTAAATAGAAATGTTCTCATAGTAGTTGGGTTTTACGAAAGCAGCCGCAAAACAATACCCCCTTCCCCCTCGTCTCAGCAGTACAGAATAACCCTGTCACTGGTGATAAGAGTTTGCTTCAAGTTCTCTATTACCGCCCCAGTGGTGCAGGATTTGGACTGTTCGTCAGAGTGGGTCCGGATTCAAATCCCGGTGAGGTCTGGATGTTGTGTTTGTCTTACTGCACGGCACGGTTTCTCGCTCTTCCCTGAAACCGGTGGCCCTAAATTAGGGATGAGCGACTGCTTATAGCCCATGGAGTTGATCGTTGTGGTCGTAACCCCCCCCCCCCCCTCACCCAAAGTTCCTTATTCTCTGCTGCTCGATGACCCAAGACATGAAGGGGAAGTATCTCTGACATGGTCACCATTCCACTGGGTAGAAACATGTGACTCAAACATATTCTCTTCCTTCCTTAGTTTGTCACCATTGTTACATCCCTTTAGCAGGTAATCAGTCAGAAAGGATTGATGTCAATCATTCTACATATCCTCTCACCTTTCTTAGTTTATCGCCATTGTTATATCCCTTTTAGCAGGTAATCAGTCAGAAAGGATTGATGTCAATCATTCTACATATTCTCTCACCTTTCTTAGTTTATCGCCATTGTTATATCCCTTTTTGCAGATAATCAGTGAGAAAGAATTGATGTCAATTATTCTACATGTTCTCTCGCCTTTCTTAGTTTATCGTCATTGTTATATCCCTTTTTTTTATTTAAGATCCCTCACGAGTGGATGAGTGTTTATTTTTTTTTCATTATCACTGTTTTAATTTACACACCGAGCTGGTCGTTTTTCTTCATTAACCCTTGCCATTGATTATGGCATCTGACGACGAGGGCACTGTTCCCGCCCGCATCGCTGCAGCTCCTCGCGTCGCCTTTTAACGACAGACGCAGCCGATCAATCATCTTCGCTTGCTAGTGGAGAGCCTCTTATATTTCCTCCTGTCATTTGCACGTCTTCTTCCTGCTCAGGTCTCAGATTCTGCCATTGAGAACGTGGATGTGATATCTCTGGCCTCTGCTGACGAAGATGAATTCATGGACATCTCTGACGGCGTCGCTAATCTGCCCTCTACAGTTTCTACTGCCTCTGCTTCCAGTACATTGTCTCATGCTGCGCCAATGCCTTCCAGAGGAGGCGCTTCTGCACGCACGTATTCTACGGCTGCCTCTGGTATTCCACCGGCTTCCTGCTCGTCTGGTCTCCCCCTATGGATTCTTACGTTACTGTCAACGGTGACACAATCTAATTAGACATTTCCGAGAACTCTCCTGCTGGTTAACATCTTCATTCGACCCTCGAGTTAGGTTTTTTTTATGCGCTGCCCAACGCTCCTTTGAAGCAGTACAGCTCCACTCTCAAGAAAATGCTTCCTTCTGGTGCCATCACCCACCTCACCCGAAAGCCACGAAGAAAGAATATGCCGAGCTTGTCTTGTCGCGGGACCAATCAATTGGCGATCGTCGCCTCTTATCTGAATCCATCGCCCATCGTCCTGTTCTGGTCTCTCTACATCCGGTACCCCCGGAGATCTCTGATGATATGCTATGTGCTGCACTGAGTCGATGCGGCAGAGTAGTCGGCCCAGTGACTACTCTGCCGCATCGACTAAGTGCAGCACAAAGCTCTTTCCTCTTCCCCCTCTGACCCCGATGATAAACATATCTGTGGCTTCCGTAGAACTGCTCGCATCATCTTACCGTCGGAAGAGCATCTCATAACGTTTCCACGGTTCCTCGATGTCCGTTGCGGTAACGAGCGCCGCCGGATTGAGCTCCTCACCTCAGCTCATTGCTCACGCCGCGAAGGTTTACGGCCATCAGCAGACTCATTGCCCCTATGCATAGCCACTGACTTCTGGAGCTCCAAGGCAGCATTCTACCTCTTCCTTCGTTTCTGCTGCCATGCCTCCTCCTGCGTCTGCACCTCCTGAACCCAGTTCTGCCGAAATTCTGATTAAAGCCTTCAATCAACACGCGTCTTCGGATGTTTCTTTCTCCACTCTGTCGGATTTTCCTCCGCTTGACTCCTCCTTGCCTTCTCGTGTTCTCTCTCCATCAGAGGACATCACGGCTGATCTTCAAGCTTCATCCACCGTCGGCACTTTTGCTCCCGGCGATGAGGTGGACCTTTCCTCTGATTCCACATCTCGTGTGTCATCGATCCACGGCAAACGTCGCTCTAATACCAGTACCGAGGCCCGGAGGAAAAAGAAGTCACCTTCTCCGACTGGCCGCCCACATCGTTCCACCCGTCTAGCAGACTTCAAGTAACCCCTGTCACGTTCTAGCTCTTCCTCTTCAAACTTCAAGGGTCCTCTGCCGACGTTTGAAGATTTCTCGACTCTGCATACCAATGCCTCTGTTAATTCAGAACCTCTCTCCTTCGAAGATCTTTATGAGTTTCTCACTCATAAAACAAATCAGGAGGCTTCTCTCATCTTTTTAGAGCAGTTTGAAGCAGTTCTTCCCGAGGTCTTCGACCAAGCAACCTTCATCCTCAAATTCCTCCGGCATAATGCCAAGCAACTCGACTACGTCTTGTGGTGTCGTGGTATCATCAATCGCCTCGACACATTCCAGAAAGCTTCCATAGCTACCCTTCATCCGACGTGGGACTTACCCATTCAAGGTCGCCACTCTGAATTGTAGGGAGTTAGCTAACGCTCTCGTTCTGGAAGATATCTCGCCTCTTGGGGACGACTGCCACTCCTCGACACTTTTTCATAGATGGCGCACTTGGGAGTTCACCTTTCACCATGCTTTCCGTTACTCTGTGCACAGTGATACAGCAGGAGTATCAGTCTGCCATCTCCGCATGCCGTGAAAGCTCCTTCTATGCTACGTGGTCGCCAGTGACCCAGTGGTTCGCTGTTACACCAAGTCCGTTACATCTCACGGTGAGTTAAGACTACATTAACTTTTTGATGTTATTTCGCACTGCGGTGCCCCGCCTGTGATCATTTTGTTCTTTCTCAAGCATTGCTCTGTTTGCATCACGTTGTAAATTTGTCATTACTCATTCAATGTACATATCATCGTTTTTATCAGTTTATATCATTCCTGTTCTCTTTTTTTTCTTTGAGACGATTCCATGTTGCTCGCCTCCTCTGTTTTGTTACATTAAAGCGATTCCGAAACCGCCTTTGGCCTTAATGCATGCACTGACCCTTCGAGATATGCTTTCGACAAGGTTTTGAAACACAGCGATAGGTATGCACTTCCATTTAGTACATAATGCTGCCGCTAACTGTTACTTAGTAGTAGGCCTTGGTTCCAAACTTCTTATGCGGCGCTCTAATTCATCCCATAGGTGATCTATGGGATTAAGATCAGGGCTCTGTGCTGGCCAGTCCACACACGATACGGAATTATCGTCAAACCATGCCGTAACAGTCTTTGTTTTATGGATCAGTGAATTATCCTGCTGGTATCAACAAGGCTCGGTTCCATAGTATTGCCACAGAGTTGGTAGGGTATAATTGTCCAGAATAGCGTGGTAGACGTGCTGGTTAACTGGTTTTTACACTATAACTAATGGGCCAGGACCATACCACAAAAAACAGCCCCACGCGAGTACACTGCCAGCTCCAAACTTGACCGTAGGAACAGTACACTGTGGTAAATAGCGTTCCCCCGGCGGCCGCCATTCCCACACACGGCCATCAGACTGATGGATCGTGTATCTGGATTCATCAGTCCATAGGACCCGTTTCCGTTGATATACGGTCCACGATAAATGTTCTTTGCACCATGCTAAACGACGAGTAGCAGTCCGAGTGGAGATGAAAGGCTTATGAGCAGCAGCACGACCACGGTAATCCATAGAATAAAGTTCTCTGCGAATGGTACGTACATACCGAGGTTCCAGCATTTTTACTCGCCTGTATACTGAGGTCCAGTGCAGTACTCCGTCGATTAGCTGTAACGACTCTCCTGAGGCATTAACGTCCTTTATCACTGATTTTGTTTGGTCTGCTGGTACGTTTAGCTACTTCAGGCACACCATGTGTCTTCCACTTATTCAGTACATCCAAAAAAGTTGACTTCGGTATTTTTCAACGCCTCTCGGTTTCTCTTATGGACAACCCACAAATATAACACCCAATATAACACTGATGCGATATGATCGCATCAGCTGCGGGCTTGTTTTTATACCGTTTACAGCTCTACCGCGCATCTTAACAACGCAGCGGATCCGTTCATTTGCTTTTGAAAGAGTGTCCGGTGACTTTTGTCAACATAATACATAAGTCACCAAGCTTTCGTTCTTCGCTAGGAGGTTTTTTCAAGGCAGTAGTCGTATAGGTCTGACATAAATAACGAACGCAATCCAATTTAGTGGTTGTCTGACCACTGCATTGCAGAAGTCAGGAAAACAATGAAATAGCCGGCTAGCTTTTTTCATTGTCATTAAGTTATTTGTCACAAAAACCAGTTCTTGGAGTGATTTCGCTTAAGGTGTATAAGACGTATGTGATTCTATTTTCTCTTCTTCACTTTTTCTTTATTTGTTTCTTTAGTTATCCCCCACGTCTTCTGGACAGACATATCCATCGTTATGTGATTTAAACAAGAACATGAGTTATCAAACTGCCATGCACATTTTACTGACGTACTAAGTGCTTTTCATGACGTTTCTTCACAGATTCGGCTTGCGATTACTACAGTTTAGGCGTCATAGGATTTAAGTTAGCATTTGGCTCTTCTCCGGCGATCTACCAAATGCTCAAAGAAATCAAGAGGCGAAAGATTTTTGGCCGCTCTCATGCTATCCAGAAACTTAAGCAGAAAGGTAATATTAATAGATAATTTACTTTGTCTCAGTAATATTTCTTTACCATGTCAGTATATAAGCGTGCAATCATGTGTCGGTTAGCTTGTGTGTATAAGTTTGGTTAGTGCGTGTGTGCGTGCAATGAATGCGAAAAAAAATCTAACGGCATGAAATCATTTGTATTGAGTAACTACAAAAGTTCGTGCCGTTTTGTGTATGCAAACTGGATACGTGATGTATGTGCAGAACGAAGGACGGAAGGAGCCACTATTCCGCAATGCTGAAAGGCTTCGTGGTCATTAACAGTGTAGGTGGAACATGTTTTCTGCGGCTGTATGCTTTTCTGGAAACGGAATACAAAATGGAGCCTTCTCAGACGGTAATAAGGGGATGTATGCTCTGTGAGTAGACACCGAGCATAAACGCTGCACAGGCAAAGGAACTGATAAGCGTAGCATTTGAGGCCGGCATGGTAATTGAAAGAAACACCAAAAAGTGGATCCAGAAATTTTGTTGTGGCGACGAATCCTTGGAGGATGTCTCACGCACTGGAGTACCACAGGATCTTGATGATGACTAACTATACTCACTGCCATTGAAAAAGACAGCTCGCAAATATCTGTGCTTCACGGTCGGAATCAAATATTAGACGTGGTACCCTTCCGCAGGTTTTCACCAGACGCATACTCTGGTAGTGTTCATATGCTTTACACCACCTTATACGTTTTCTTGCATTGATGTTGGTTATCAGAGGTTCGTGAATTGCAGAACAGCCATAAATACAGTCACGATGGAGATACCGATGAACTATTATGGCGGAAACGAGATCATTCCGATTGTTGTTCAACTCTGCTCGTATTCGTGGTGCCGTGGTCTTGTTCTTACGTTGAACAATCCGTGCCGACATTCGCCTATCCCTATCTGAATCTTTGTATTGTGTCCACAATTTACATGTTCGGAAGCAACTCCGTGTTCTTATCGATAGTTAGTCATATTCTTTGATACAGTTCTTCGTGTTACACCTACAATTTCTTCCGTTCTACTCAAGCTCCTACAAGACGCGCACCAATGGTCATACCTGACTTTTTGAGATCGCCGAGATCTGACATTGTCGACAATAATTCATATAATGAATTAGCTTTATTTGCTTTCCGCTAAGCTAATTATAATGAATAACCTTTTGTACCAGCTAAGCTAATGATAATGAATAAAGCTTTCAACTAAGCTAAGTATAATGCTTCTGCTACTGAATTATATGCTTGTACTAAACTTCAAATAGTGAATTCAAATGGTTGTTGTTACTAGTTAATTAAGAACATGAATAAAGTCTCCTGCTAGTAGTGTAGTAATAGTATTGAACAAACTTGTAACTGGTAGTAATGTTGTAGCAGTAATTAAGATGAATAAAGTCTTATGCTGGTTGTTACTAGTAATATTAATTGAAATAAACCTAACAGCCAGACAGAGGTCTGACAGTACTATGAACTGAGAAAGACGTACTTACGTAAACCATTTATTATGACCTTCTACTGGAATCATCACACACAGCTACTCAAATAACAATAATAAAGAATCAACCTAATCACATAGAACGAAGCTCTCCCTATCCAACAACAAACGCTCTGGCTATACAACAACAAACGCTCTCCCTATAACAACAAAAGCTCTCTTTGGCTATCGTTGAACGCGCCTATTTATACTAGCTACCACCACGTCATGACTTACACTCATTGCCAGATCTCATTCAGCGGGTGAAATAATATTTCGTTCAGTAAGAAGATAATTTACATAGTAAAATAAAATAACCAGAGATAGTAAAATCAAAAGGAAAGTGAATATAGAGTATACGTTACATCCACAACATCTGTTTCGGTGGCATCATCCCTGAGATGTGTATACGGTTCGTTTTGTGTACTTCAGTTGCAGTCGGTGTTTTCCATTATTTTGATAAACCGCTGTATGTTGAGGAGACTGGCTCAAGGCAGACAGTTCTGGAAGAAACTTGTGTTAGGGAGAACTTCATCCAGCAGTGGATTAATAATGGATGATTATGATGATATACATATGTATATTACTAACTTAATGTGTGTGTTAGTACGTAAATATACACTGAAGTGCCAGAAACACTGGTACAGACGAGCTTATGCAAAACACATAGCAACGTCACCTATGCGCGTACTCGATTGCCTCCGGCCAGTGCGTATACTAGTATAAAGCGATAGACATCCTTGCCAGCTGTCAGAGCTGTTTTCGGCATGAAAATGACAAGTAATAACGATTTAAGCGATTTTCAAAGCGGTGTAAACGTTGACGCTCGTGAGATGGGCCATAGTATTTCGGAGATAGAAACGAAGTTCGGATTTTCACGCACGACCATTGCAAAGGTGTACCATGACTACAAGAATTCCGGCAAAACCTCCAACCTACGATACCAGTGTGGCCGTAAAAAGACATTAGGTGAACGTGACCATCGTCTGCTGTCAAGAATCTTTTCACGCGATAGGCGTGCAACACTCTCGCAGGTATCATAGGAATTCAATGGTGGAGTCTCAACAAGCATCAGCGTCCGGACTGTGCAACGTACCCTGCACGACATGGGCTTTGGGAACTGACGCCCAACTCGAGTCCCCTTGATGGGTGCACGACACAGAGCTACACGCCTCGCTTGGGCATGGCAACACCGCCACTGGACACTTGATGACGGGAAACAAGTAGCCTGGTCTGACGAGTCGCGTTTCCAACTGAATATATGAACTGTCTGCCTTTCTCAATTATATTAATTATTAATTTCTTTTTAAAATAATACAGATTAAAATGAAATACAAACATATGATTTAAATCAGCGGTTCGTAGAAATGGCGTCCTAGGCAGCCGCTTTTCTCGCGTAAGCTAAAGACCGGCTCTGATTTCTCCAGTTTCTGAAGTGCACTTCACTAATGCCTTCGTAAACCTGAGATTTCAGTGTTCTGCCGCCCTTCTAACTATTCATGCGAGTTGGGTCCAGATTCGAATCCCGATGAGGCATGGAAGGCGTATACTTTCTCTCCTATCCCTGGAACCAGTGGATCTTATTTAAGGACGGACGATTGCCTCTAGCGCCTGGAGGGCCGCGGATGACCCAGTGGTCAACGTTCGTGACTGCCGCGGATAAACCTCAGGTTCGATCCCAGGCGTGCACGAACGCTCGAACCACTAAATATCCGCCGTGCGCCGGATGGGCACGTTAAGCCGTCGGACCCCGAGTACTGGCCCTCCGGTAAAAAATAAGGGCGTCTTCCTTAGCCTTTCTACTTTGCTTCCGTGTCACTTTCCTGCCTGAGACTCTAGCCCAAATCTCCTAGCTTCCTCTTTCTAAGGGATGTTTAAGACCTGGGGTCAGACACTCCCTTCCTAAAATCCTCTACGTATGATCTGATATGGCCCCTGGAATTGGTAATGGTGGTCGTTAACCTCCAGCCCCACTATTCAGTGCTTACCATAGACTCCGTATGACTGCTAGAAAATTAGGCAGAAATGTTTATAAATATGACTTTTCAAAAAAAAACTCTTGTTTTTGTCTTAATCTATACCCTCTAATGTTATAGAATTTAAATTTGAAACACGCCTCGTTAACCGGAGACATAATCCGTGGTGCTATAACGAAAAATATGTTGTTGTTTTTTTTTACTTGTTTAGCATTTACGAAGGTATGCGTAACTGAAAGAAATTAAAGCAAAATTGCCGAGCTAATTTTTTCTTCTTTTGTAGCCTTGTTGAATCCAGAGGTTCAGTTCCCCAAGAATGTCGATGAAGATTTGGTAGACTTCCTCCGACAGCTGCTTCAAAAGGTAACAAAATATTAAGCATTTCATATATTTTTAAATACAAGTGATTTTATAATAAATTGAAATGCTGGTATCTCTCATATAAAAACGATTCTTTCCGAGAAATTGCCAGGTAAAGTGAATTGCTTTCAGTGTGGCTGAAATGCGTTCCAAAACGAAGAAAAAAAAACATGTATCTAAAATTTGTATGGAAATACATCTGCTTATTCTTCGCTCAGTTAGTATAATATCACTGCAATTCATTTAACTTTATGATGAGCCGAATGAAGGATCATCATTTTTAATCGTCTTTTTCTCGCTCTCTGGATCATCATTTTTTTGGCATCCTTGAAGCACCGGGGTTAGCGGACTAAAATTGTTTAGCTCTGTTGAAGAAATGACCAAGAGAAACCTGGCAACAGAAAGCATTTTGTCTCACCAATAGGAAAAATAATCTACACGGGCGCTAATATAAGGAGGGAGGCAAGAGAGCAGACTTGTCCTTCCCTGGAAATCTGACCATGTCTCTTCTGTTCTCGGAAGGTACTACAGAGATTTTCGTAATAGCTCTATTTCTAATTGCTAATTTTTTCTGTCTGCTTACAGCCAACATAGGAACAAGTTGGGAATTTTCAGTTGAAAAAGTGGAAATTAGCAGCATAAAGTAATGAAATTGTCCATTGCATGTTAGAGTTTAGAGTACATGTACAGTAAATACAATGTGGAGAAGTATGAAAGGAAAAGAAATGAAAAAATATATCATCCCCTGCAGCAGCCATTCACTATTGGACAAATATCTCCCGAAAATTTTCCCAGAACTTTGTACTGTGGGTATCTTACTTCTTGCTGACGTTGGGGCCGCGGGTGGCCGAGTGGGCAACGTTCGTGACTGCCACGGGAGGGGCCTCAGGTTCGACGGTACGAACGCTCGATCCACTAAATATCCACCGTGCGTCGGATGTGGCACGTTAAGCCGTTGCACCTCTGGTACTGGCCCCCGGTAATAAATAAGGGCGTCTTCCTCCCCCTTTTGACTTCCTTTTCGTGTCACTTTCCTATCGGGCACTCTAGCCCAAATCTCCTAGTTTCCTATTTCTAAGGGTTGTTTAAGACCTGGGGTCAGACACTCCCTTCCTAAAATCCTCTACATATGATCATGATCTTCTTTGTGACGACTTGAGTGGTTGGTGGGATTTTATGGTGTATGGGGCATAAATGGCCAAAAGACGCATAGATGCAAGGCTGAAAAGAATAAGCCGCCCCGGTGCCGCAGTGGTCTAAGCGCTGGCCTCTGATCATTCGTCCGAAAGGGGTCCGGGTTCGAATCCCGGTGAGGCATGGATGTTGTGTTTGTCTTACGGCACTGGCTCTCTCTCTCCCTTCCCTGGAACCAGTGACCCTAAATTAGGGACGGGCGACTGCTTATAGCCCATTGAGTTGCTCACGGTGGTCGTTAAACCTTCAATCGCCGCCCCGGTGGCGCAGTGGTCTAAGGCGTTGGCCTCTGATCATTCGTCCGTAAGGGGTCCGGGTTCGAATCCCGGTCAGGCATGGATGTTGTGTTTGTCTTACGGCACTGGCTCTCTCCCTTCCCTGGAACCAGTGACCCTAAATTAGGGACGGGCGACTGCTTATAGCCCATTGAGTTGCTCACGGCGGTCGTTAAACCTCCAATAAAAAAAAAAAAAAAACACCTTCAATCAAAAAAAAAAAAAAAAAAAAAAAAAAAAGAATAACAAAGAAATTTCGTTATCGTACCAGCAAGCTGTCTAATTTCATTGATCCCTCGGTTTTACGTAGTTTTGGAATCTCCGGATTTTCACCTAAATTGACCTGTTTAGTTAGAGTGTGGTAAAAACGGTTAGGTAACAAGAAGTCGCTGTGGAAAATCGCATGTGGTGCTTGCATATGTTATTCGTACTTACAATTTCTGTTTGCCCTCTCCTGAAAATTAAGCTACTGGCGCCCATGATAATCTACTCTTTTATTTAATGATCTGACCAAGCTCATTTCCCCAATAACAGCAGTTGTGAAAGTGGGAGGGAATGGCGTTCCCGTAAAGAGTGGTGAATAAAAGTACAAAGTACACAACAGTTGAAAAATACATGTACTGCAGAACTGTACCGAGGAAATTTTGGTTCGCAGTTTATTTATACAATGGCCGTTCCATAAAAACGGAGAGTAAAATCACACAAAATGAAGAAATATAGGTACAGCAAAATATATGTTATTCTTTCTTAAGGTATCTTCACTCGGATGATATGCAACGGTCCCATCGTTCAGTCCACTTTTCAAAACATGTGGCGAAGGCATTTTGTGGAAGCTGCTTTAGCGACCCCTGTACAGCGTGAATAACGTTAGCATCTGTGTTGAATGTTGCGCCACGGAACTTCATCATTGTTGAAAACAATCAGAAATCGCACGCGTCGAGGTCAGGGCTGTCGGCAGGCTGTGACTTGATTTCAATACTGGATTTCGTAAGAAACTGTTGAACACAAGTTGCCACATGTGGACGGGTCCACTTGCCCACCAGTTCTGGTCACTTAATCGATATGTGTCGTCGCAGACGCTACGAGACTGAAATGTAATACTCAGCATTGACAGTAATTTGTGGAGGAACGGCATGCTGTTAGACTACACCTTTATGATCAAAGAAAATTATCATCACCGCCTTCCCAGCTGATTTGCTTTGGCGGACCTTTTTCGGACGAGGCGAGCCTGTGTGTTTCCAGACACTCGTTGCGCGCTTCGTGAGGGGGGAGGTCGAAATAGTGGATCCATGTTTCATCGGCAGTTATTACTATGTTTAGAAAGTTTGAATCCTTTGCAATCATTTGTTTCCACTCGTGACACACCTGAACTCTCGCTAATAATTGTTCTCTAGTCAGGTGAAGAGGTACCCATCTGGAACACACACGATGCAGCAGTTTGTCGCGTAGAATGCGGAATGCCGACGTTTTTGAAATATTAGTTGACGCCGCTATGTCTTCAGAGACAATTCGTCGATCTTCTTGCAGCATTGCCTGAACAGTGTTAACAAAACGCTCCGTAACAATACTTTCAGGTCAACCAAGCTTAGGAGTGAGTTTGGGCAATGACCAGGTCTTACTCCCAGACCAGGCCATTACAACAGCACCTCGCGAACAGCCTACGAAGTCTACCGTTTCTGAGATGCTTTCACCCTTGGAGCGGTAGCCGATTATCATTTCTTTTTTAACGTCCATCAGATCACTACCTCTGTCTATTGTGCTCACGTTACGCACTATGGCTCATTTGTCCTGGCAGGTCGCTTATATCTCCGTGTGGTGGATCTTGTCACGTGCACTGTAATTCAGGGGTGGTCATATTATTCTGATTCGACCGTGTAGAACAACTGACACCTGTATTATAAAACAGTTTGCTAGGAACTCCACAGGAGTTCCATTCTTATTACCCCTTGTGGTAGGAAACACTTATAAACCGTTCAAAAAGTTTTTAGCACATCTTAAGTTTGTTTTTTAATAAACTTAAGTCTTGTATCGTGGGCATCCTTGTACTTTCAACAGGATATACTAGATGATAACACATTATCCGCCGGATCCATGTTTTTTTGCACGCGCGATTGAAGGAGTGAAGGTAAAACGCATTTCAACTTCAGCTAGTGATTTCGGGCCAGTGGGAATTTCTTCACTCAGTAACAACGGCCATGCGGGAAAAGAGAAATTTGTGAAGTAAATCCTGAAATGTAAGGAAATGTTTAGCCTGAACTCTGAAAGTAAAATAATGAAGGAACGGTTTTTAAATAAACAAAAATTGCATTTTAACTGCAACCATTTTAACATTAGTTTTAATAACATAGCTTTATAGCCTCTAGCGCTTTTTACAACTGTGAGCAGCAGCTCATTTTATGAATTAAGTAAGAATTTACGAGAAATGCACTGAGTGCGGATTACTAAAGTCGATCTAATGCGATATCCTTCCGCGTGCTTAATGATATTCTGAGCATTGACTATTCCCTAGGTCGTGTATTTCATTTAAAAAAATTAGAATATATATAACTTTTAAACAGTGGTGGATTTAGAGTAACTGTCGCTTTGCGCACAACATCGGTTTTGAGGCCCCTCGCTTTGCCCGTCATCCTTCAAAAATAGCCTTTTTGTTTTCTTGCATACCCCGTTCCCTACTTCCATTTTTATTTTGCATTTCAAAATAAATTAAAGATTTTACAAAAATATTCATTTTGGATTCCCCCTGACAGGATTTAACTGTTTACATGGTGGTGTTTCTGTGTCAGTCTGTCTGTTTGGTTTATTGCCGCCACAATTCAAAAACTGTTACAGCTATTAAGACTAAATTTAATATGTATGCCATTTCAACACTTTTGCACACTGCGCAGGCGCTACGCATAGGATAATGCAATCGCTCCAATCGTTGCGCCAGTTGTGAGTCAGACTTCACTATACAAAGTTGCGTCTATGCTTGATGGTTAATTTGTTCCTCTTCCGAAAAATTCTGTCTAGAAATGGAAAAAGAAAGTGAGTAGGCGACCAGAGATCGTACATTAAAATTGAAACTTTGCAAGAAAAATCCCCTATTGAAATTCATAAAGCTTTGTGTGGTTAGTGTAGTGGATCGTAGCTCAGTGTCACGTGGGCTTCTACTTTCCTCCAAGGTTGAGAAAGCATCGAAGATGACCCAATAAGAGGCCTGCCATCAAATGCAACGGACGACACTTCTGGGGTTATTGTCAACAGCATTTTAGAAGAAGATGAGGGATGTAGTTCTTAATAAAAAAAAGTGCCTTAGCGGTAAATGGGTTGAGAAAAACAGCCCGGAAAGAATTCCTTCAAAAGTTTCAAAATCCTTGTGAAATTAAATTTGTTGTTTTTATTATTTAGTATTTTTCATTAGATTTTTATTATTGATTATTTTTATCAATTGATTAAAATTGCTTAATTTGAGCAATTTTAAATAGAAGAAAGAATGTAACGTAAGAGTTATATGTTAAGAATATCAATTTTTTATTTAAATACCGCAGTGTCGTTCTACACGGTTCTCTACTGAGAATATTACGTAATTAGTTACTTTGAACAGATGCAACTAAGAGTCACATAAATTCAATATGACAAATACTCCGTTTTTCCTAAGATTATGAAGTGGATGTTGTAGAGTTCTTTTCTGTTATCCGTTAAGAATGAGTGAGCTCAGGGGTTTACGCTTATTACAGCCAACAGCCGGTGGAGAGCAGTTTAGCACAAAAACAGTTTAGTTCTGGGTTTAAACGACCACCATGAGCAAGATGTAGGGCTTTAGCCGTCACCCGACCCTAATTTGGTACCACTGGTTCCAGGGAAGCGACAAAGCTAGCGCCATCAGACAAAAGTATCTCCCATGCCTCACCGGGACTCCAACCAGGACCCATCTTAGGCGAATGGCCACAAATCAGTGCCTCAGACCACTCGACCACGGGGGTGGTCATCTCTGGAATACGAACATTTGATTAAGATACTAAGTATGTTCGTACGACGAACACAGTTTTCCCCTGTTTTTGTATATTTGATCGTCTAAAAAATTTCCTTTGCCCTGCTTTTCTTTCCAGACAACCTCAAAAACCGCCTTAGCGCCACCAAGCCCAGAAAAATAGTGCCTTAGGGCGGCTAAGGCGCGCTAAGCCCCTTCTACATCACTGAAGAAGATCGATGGAAAACATGTGAAGAGATTGCATCTGAAGCAAACATGTTTGCCTCTTCGGTTTTCAGAATCCTAACTGAAAAATTACAGAAGACCTATTTGGCAGCCACTTTTCCGCATAATCTGAGTGAAGAGCAGCAAGCAGTTAGCAAAGGGATCGCGGCGCCTCAATGGTCTAAGCCAGTGGTTCTCAAAGTGTGCGCCGCGCCGCCCTGGGGAGCCGCGGCTTCCTCACAGGGGCGACGCGAAATATTACAAAAATTTTATAATTTCATTTCCATTTTCAATTCAATGTGATAGGATGCGACATCGCGACATCTAGCGGACCTGGTGCAAACCGGTAACTCACTTAGTAATAACTGTTTGCAGAAGCCTCTACAAATGATTACTAGATGGCGCTCTACAATAATGTTACAAGCTTGAGCTCCCCTCCCCCACGATCGCCGCCCGACGGGCGCACGTGTGTGTTCCGCGCGGTAGCTACCGGAAGTAACCTGAGCTTTCACACCAGCCTCCGTGCTTCTGACAAACATTTCTCCCTCGTTCTCTCAGCGTCTAGAAATAAGACTCTCAATCTAGAATTTGTCATTTGTGACTCATTTGGCGGTTAGCAGTCTGTTATGCTGATGCTCTATCGCTGAGTTTCGGCGTTTGTAAGCTTTCGGCGTATCAACTGAATATTGTTGTGGTTAAGTGAAATGAAGTTTCAAAGTTTTTCTTCTCCTATGTATTTTTAAAAATGGATCGGTTTTTACTGTTTAAAACGATCCATTTACTTACTTTTTTATCACATCGGTCGCTGTGATAAAAACTAAGTATCGCACGAAAATAAATGTGGAGAAGGAAATGCGGGTGGCTGTGTCCAGTTTGATTCCAAGATTTGAGAAAATGTGCTGTGATCAACTGGCTCATCCATCCCACTAATTATAATTAGTTGAATTTTTTCAATTACATTTTTCTTTTTTGTGATCTTCAATACCTGTATTTTTACCTAAGTGTACTTGTTAGAAATTGACATAGGAAAAGTGTACTTGTTAGAATTTGACATAGGGCGCCTTGGGTAAACCTGGATTCAGCAAGGACTCTAACGAATCGAAAAAGTTTGGGAACCACTGGTCTGAGCGATGGCTTCTAATAATTTGTCCGAAAGGGGTCCGGATTCGAATCCCGGTGAGGCATAGATGTTGTGTTTGTCTATAGCTTCCGTTGGTAATATGCGTATCCTCGCTCGGCCGTCTACGTGATGCACCGGGAATCTTGACTCGTCAGACCAGGTCACTTACCTCCAATCCTTCACGGTCCATCTCGATGACCTTGGGCCCATTCCATGCGTTGTTGGCGATGACGTGCAGTGATCCTGGGGATCCGGCTCGGTCTTTGGCTACGCAGGCCAATGCGCAGAAGGCTGCGATGAACTGTGTGCTGTGACACATTGCCCTGATCACCAATGTTGTAGCTGCGGGTGATTTGTCGCACTGTGGCCTTGCTGTCGCCGTGGACAATGCGCAACAATCTCCGCTCCCCTCTGGCATCAATGAGCTGCGGACGACCCACGGCTGGACGATGACGATTCGTCGTTTGGCTGTGCACCACTTTTGATACGTACTCACTACAGCGGCACTTGAACAACACACAAGCCGCGCCTTTTCCGAGATGATAGTTCCGAGGCACCGGGCCATCACAATTTGTCCTTTATCAAACTTCGATAAATCGGTAGCTTTTTACCATTCTGACTCTGAATACTCTACTAACCGAAAGACGGTCCTCAAGTTGTATATATACTGCTCTGTGAACTTCACCTGCGCCACCGTTCGGTCTCCAGCTGCACTCATTTCTCTAGGCAAGGGGCGGTCATAATGTAATGGCTCGTCGGTGTAGTATCAGAACTATGGATACGAATCTGTATGCGGCAAGTTTTCATTTTTTCGCAATTTTAGCTTACTTAGGTCGCTTTTTAGCACGTCTTTTGTAAAAAAAGATCGTGCTTATGTTACCGGTTTGTCCGTCTGTACCAACGATATCTCTGCAACTATTAGTCTGATTTGAAAAATTCTTTTTGCTTTGGGAAGCTGGAAATATGCGAATGATGATCCTTTATTTCGGTTTTTTTTTTTTTTTTTTTTACGATGTACAATTTCGCCGCTAGCTGATGATGTCGAATTCAAAAATACGTTTTATTCCACATATTTGCTTCTAAACATCCGATAGAAAAAATTATTTTATCTTTCGATTCCATTTATGTCGAAGAGTATTTTAGATATAGTTACTTTTCCAAATTACGCATAGATTTTCAACTAGGGGGCGTGAAATAAATTATTTTTTTCCCGATAACTCTTCTTCTAAAACCGATTAGAAAAAAAATTTCTTCAGCGGATACACCTCCTGATGGAAAATCTTTTGCATATATTTTCACATTTTTGGTAAAGAATACTTTAGCCACCGGTGGACGTTAGTGTTAATTTTTGCTTCTGATGTATTTGCCATGAAATCTGAGCTTCTAAAATATCGATTGAAAAAATTATTTCGTGGACTGATGCCATTCACATCGATAAACCTTTTCGGGATATTTTCTTTTTAAAATATTCCCCAGTTTCTCCGCCAGGGTGCGTAGATGTATATGTTATATTTGTCAATATCTCTACTTTTAGGAGTCCGATTTGAATTTTTTTCTTTGTTGGATAGTGTTTCCAGTGTGACATGTTTTTCATATAATTTCAAAATTTTCAATTAATTCATAGACTTTCCGTTAGGAGGCGGAAAGGTAAAATGCTTTCCCTCCTATATCTCTGCTTCTAAATCTCCGATTTGAAAAATTCTTTCTGCACCGAATACATCTCCTGATGGGAAATACTTTGCACATATTTTCTAAATTTTGTAAAAAATGGTTTGACCACCAGGTGGCGTAAGTCTTAATTTCCGCTTCTGATGTATTTGCAGCAAAATATGAGCTTCTAAAATCTCGATTGAAACAAAAGTCGTTTGTTGATCGATACTACTCATGTCGACAAACCTTTTAGGAACATTTTCTTCTTAAAATAATGCATGGTTTCTACGCCACGGGGCGGAGGTGTATATCTTATTTTTGTCAATATATCTACTTCTAAGAGTCCAGTTTAAAAAATTCCTTCTTTGTTAGATAGTGTTTCCGATGCGAAATATTTTTCTAATAAATTCAAAAATTTCAAGTAAATTATAGGCTTTCCGCTAGGGGGCAGAAAGGTAAATTGCGTTTTCTGCGTTATTTCTGCTCCTAAAACTCCGATTTTAAAAATTCTTCCTGTAGCGCATACAAGACCTGATGAAAAATATTTTTCACATAATTTCTAATGTTTTGTAAAGAATGGTTTGGCCACCAGGGGGCATAAGTGTTAATTTCTGCTTCTGATGTATTTATAGCAAAATCTGGGCTCCTGAAAACACGACTAAATTTTTTTTTTTTTTTTTCTTGAATCGATAGTGCTCATATGGAAAAACCTTTTGAGAATACTTTCTTCTTAAAATAATGCATGGTTTTCCTGCCAGGGGACGTAAAGTCACATCTTATTTTTGTCGATATCTCTGCTTCTAAGAGTCCGATCTGAAAAATTATTTCTATGTTGGAGAGCGTTTCTGATGCGAAATGTTTTTAATATAAATTCATGTTTTTCTTAACTCACAAGTCTGCAACCAGAGGGCGTAAGTTCACGATTCCGTTTACAGCAATATCTGAGGGATTAAAAACCGATTGAAAAACTTCATTTTTCCGTCAGATACTATTGTTTTCCATACCGGTTCCATTGACTTTGAATAGCATTGATAAATCTAATTTGAGTCAGAACGGATTCAAAAGACGTGCTTATTACACCCGAAAATTCGGTGTCATCTTTCTTGTTTTTTAATGCTTTCATAAGGCTGTTTATAAATTTTAGTTTGTGTAACCTGACAAGGAATATCCATTTCTCTCTCTCTCTCTCTCTCTCTCTCTCTCTCTCTCTCTCTCTCTCTCTCTCTCATTTTTTAAAACCATAATTACAAAAATGTAGTGCGTTTCTACTACTCTCTTAGAAATTCGTTCAGAGGACTCCTACCATTTCCCAGAAGTGCAAACATTAAATTTTACAGAAAAATCATTTCATATAATAAAATTTCAGTGAATTTAAGAAATACGTGTACGTTTATCCAAGTTCTCTAAAAACTTAAATTGCTGCACCTACCATATGTTATAACTGCTTAAATATTGGGGGGGGGGATAAAGGGTGGGCTCAAAGAAAAGTTAGGTGGCTGAAGCTCACATCAGCCAATCCGTAGCGTCAAGCCTGCTCACAGAGCATACAAATAAGAAGAAGGTTCCAGATATCGCGCCCCTCACGGCGAACACTTGTCTAAAGAAGCTGTGTTCAAAACGGGTGCTTCACCTTCTAACGGATAAGCAAATAGCACACTCGGGTGAGCTGCTGCTTTTTAACACCATCAGGGACGTTATCAGACTTCGAAATCAGACGTGGGCAACTGTTGGGCGAGTATTATTTCTGCTGGGGCAAATTCGATAGCAACTTTATTTACGAAACCTTGAAGGAAATTATTTTTCATGCTTTTTACTGCCGGCTACAAAGGAATTCATGCACATCCCCACGCCTTCCCGGACACACACACCAATAAGATAACATGGCAATGACTAGTGTGTTACTCGTGTAAGATATAAATGTTGGTGGGATATCACCTTCAACTGTTTTCTTGCTGTGAATGCATTTTCTTAATCGCTTTTGCATTTTTGCTTATGAAAATTGCACTGTACTTGGAACATTTCTTCAAACAAAATGTTCTTTTTGTCTTCTTGAATCAAATGTTAACGTCGTGACGCGCCGACACATCAATAGCATTTTCCTTCTTAACTCCCTTCCTTCAAGTCAGCGACCTTGCCTTGCACTCCTCTCCTCGAAAGCAGTCGTCAACCACGTCCTGCTCCTTCACTCTTCCAGGGGCAGTCTTAAGAGCGCTAGTGTAGCTTTAGACTCCACTTTCCGTGTTGTAATCCCCGACTTAGGTAGTACAAACAATCAGCAGAACAATTGGTAATGGCCTTCCTCTGTGAATTCCTACACATCCTCCTCATTCGATCTTGGCCATATCAACATGAAAAGGGATTGAACTAAGGATTTGGAAGAGCGGAGAACAACGGCCTGAGGATGCTATTTTGATAACCTTTCTACAGAAAAGTAAACAACGTACTTCATAGGGGGAAATACGTAGGACTACAATGCGAAAAACCAGAGACTTATTATTCTTCGGCAACGTCCAGATTATATTTTAAGGTTAAACAAATTGAAAATTGCACATCTTGTACTGAGTGGGCGACAGCATGGGCAAGAAAGGTTTCAGGGTGGGCTCGCATCCCCTTGGCGACGTTCCGGTTTGACACTGGATATACACTGCCTGACAGAGAAAACGCCACACCACGAAAACGCAATGCCGTGCAAATTGCAGAGTGGGTGCACACTACAAGTTATGCAAAGATTGCATTTGCTGGCCAATCGCGCGAACGTCACGCGGGATATAAGCGGACAACCATCCCGTGAGGCCAACATTCGAGACGTCGTTCCAATGCCGTCGTACGCGATTTCGTCGAACAGATGAGTTCAAGAGAGATGTCATCGTAGGCCTTCGTACCGCCGGATGGTTCTTGAGTCGTATTGCGGAAGAAACGCAACGTGATGCCACAACCGTCGGTCGCATTTGGAGAGAGTGATCCCAGGAAGGATCTGTGCGGCGTCGTACTGGGACCGGAGCACTGAGACGGACGTCCGAGCGCACCGATCGTCGCATCCGACGTCATTCCATAGCGGACCCAAAGGCCACAACGGGCGATATCTTCGGGGAGGGTAATGGGAGGCTTGAATGTTCCGTTTGTCTGCGTCTGGTTTGCTGTCCTGCCGTCCGTTGCGAAGGTTACCCTTTACAGCGTGCCATCGTCGTCACCGCTTGGCATGGCGTCTCTCCACAGCTGCGTGGGGTGCCAAATGGAACAGTGTGGTGTTCAGCGACGAATCGCAGTTCTGTCTCACCACGGATGATCGCCGTGTGAAAGTCTGGAAAAGACGTGGCCAACGGGCGGATTCCTCCGTCATTGTGGAGCTCCACACGGCCCAGCAACATGGAATCATGATGTGGGGTGCTAACAGCGTCAACAGCCACTCACCGCTGGTACGCATTACGGGCACATTGACGGCACGCCTCTATATTGACAAGGTGCTGCGACCCGTGGCGCTACGATATCTTTAAAGCCGTTTTTCAACAGGATAACGCTCCGCCTCATACCGCTCGGATCAGTCTGAATGCTTTATATGGTGTGCGGATGCTTCCGTGGCCAGCACGATACCCCTACCTCTCGCCCGTCGAGCATCTGTGGGACACGATTGGACGTCGGTTGATTACCCTCCCACCGCCGCAAAATTAAAATGAACTGTGGACTCGAATCAACACCACATACTCCACGATACCCCAGGACCCTATTCGGACTCTCATTGCCTCGATGCCATGTCAGATTCAACGCTGTATCGCTCAAAATGGGGGCCACACTCCTTATTGATCATCTTGTATATTCAGTCACAGGAGCTTAGTCTGTATGTGACAATTAAATCATTTGTTCAGGACCTACTTGGCTATCTGTGTGTGTGCAGTTTGGTCTGTTTTCGAGCATTCCTTCATGGTGTGACATTTTCTCTGCCAGGCAGTGTATTTGGAAAAGGACACGCCAGGAGTATTTCAAACATCTTAATTGAAGAAGAATAAAATATGAATTTACATTCACGAGCCCGACACCAAACAACAATCCATTTTGTGATGCTTTGAAAAGATGAGGTCTCACCTGCAAAGATGAAACGAGAGGAAAACACTGAAAAAATTGAAATTGAAACTTTACACTGAAAAATATTGGTGGCTTTTTTCTCCAAAAGCGATCACCTAGTAACTATTCCGTTAGAAAGTCACCGGACGATTTCAGCAGAATGGTTTACATCCGAATCTTTTTTTTGGGGGGTGGGGGTGGGGGGGGGTTAACAAACATTAGAGGTCTTCACGTGAATAGGCCGGCCCTTTGCTCATTTCTAAGTTTGGAAAACGGACCCAGGCCTTCAATATTTAATGTAAAACAGGCACGGGCTGAGCAGGGTTGTTGTTGTTTTTGTTTTTTTTTATGAGCAAAATAATCGCTGTACGGTGTCTTTCTCGTTTGGAAATCTCACAACATACAGCAGCAGGATAAGATTGAATAATTTTCGCTGTTGGAAAAAATAGAAGTTTTACGACATCCTCCCCTTCTACAAAACAATTGGAATGGGTCAGCTCCTTTAGTTCTTCAGTGTGAAGTGAATGCGGTCTCTTCTCTCTCTGTCTAACTTGCATCCTCCTCTCATGCTCCAGGGCAGGACTGCAGCATTTATAAACCGAGCCACCCGCTCGCAGACGATCTTTTTATTGTTCTGGTCGGCGGCGCTTTGTTCTCTAAATGTGTGAAAAGCTTCTAAGTTGTCTTATATGGCACGGGAGAAATGGGGTGGAAGAAACTTACTTCTGTGTATAAATCTGTGCCGTATTTTCCCCATTTGTACTATCAGGCAGCCGTTTTCAAAACTTCTGTGACACTGGTTAGATGGGCAGTCTGTCGTTGCTTTCCCTAGCATATGCTCAGTTCAGTGTTGCTGAAAAATACTCTTCCATACTTATTATGGAGTTTAAGAAAGCGAAAGATTTTCGCGAAAAAATCGCTTCCGGAGAATATGTGCTTGTAGACAATGTAAAGTAGAACGATCAGACTCATAATTCTGGATGTTTCGTACTTTTCGAATTAATCTCCCCCCCCAATCCTTATCCCCAAGGATATTCCGGGTCCGGCAGTAGGCAATTATAATTTAAAAACCCAGAACATTTGAAAGGCATGGAAATTGTCGTTTACGTGCAATATTTTTGAGTATACAAGCCCCCCCCCCCCCCCCACCTCAGACGTCACGTGACTTATACAGAGTCACAAAAATATTTCGAATTAACGTTTATTGTAATAGAATACGTGTAGCAATTAAGAAAACGAAAACTCTTCAGGAGTCGAATGACAGGTGTCAAATTCGTCTTTTAGTAATTGTTGAAATTTTACGGGCCGGTCCGAGCCTTGGAAGCAAGAGAAATACACGGGCCGGGCTTTAATTAAAAAATTTAAACAACCCGAGTACGGATCGGGCCTTGGACGTGCGGGCTTTGGTCGAGCCGTGCCTTCCAAATTAAGGCCCGTGCAGACCTCTATCAACCATCATAAGCAACTCGATGGGCTATAAGCAGTCGCCCGTCCTAATTTAGGGTCACCGGTTCCAGGGAACGGAGAGACCCAGTGTCGTAAGAAAAACACAGCGTCCATGCATTACCGGGATTCAAGCCCGGACACATTTCGGACGAATGGTCATAAGCCAGCGCTTACACCACTGCGCCACCGGGGCGGCCATCCCAATCTTTACTCAAAGTACTAGAGAAATGGTGTGAAAAGGGGCGACTAAAGACTGGCACTCGAGCTTTGCTTCTACACCATGACAATGCAACCGCCCACACTGCATCTCGAACTGCAGACTACAGAAATTGGCCATATCTTTAGACTTTTCTCTGTGCGACTTCTTTCTTACATTCCTACATGTCAAAAATCAGATGCAAGGAACTATGTTTTCCACCCCAGGAGAGGCACTAAGAGCCCATAAAGAACATGTAAATGTAATACCTAAACAAATTAACTGTATACTTCAACACATGATTCCAGAGAATGTAAAAGCGTAGAGCAGTTCGGGTGAATACTTTAAAAATGTAACTATCGTTTTGTTTCTGCCATTTCTTATATTCTACTACACGGATGAGTCATTACATTATGACCACCCCCAACCTAGAGAAATGAACACGCCTGGAGACCGAACGGTGGCGCAGGTGAAGTTCACAGAGCAGTATATATACAACCCAAGGACCGGCTTTTAGTCAGTAGAGTATTCGGAGTCAGAATGGGAAAAGCTGCCCATTTATTGGAGTTTGATAAAGGACAAATTGTGATGTCACGGCGCCTTGGAACTACGATTTCGGAAACAGCGCGACTTGCGGGTTTTCACGTACCGCTGTAGTGAGTACGTATCCAAAGTGGTGCACAGATGACCAAATCGACGAACCGTCGTCCAGCCGTGGGTCGTCTGCAGCTCATTGATGCCAGAGGGGAGCGGAGATTGTTGCACATTGTTCACAGGGTCAGCAAGGCCACAGTGCGACAAATCACCCGCAGCTACAACATTGGTGATCAGGGCAATGTGTCACAGCACACAGTTTATCGCAGCCTTCTGCTCATGGGCCTGCGCAGTTGAAGACCTATCTGGGTCCCCATGCTCACTGCACGTCATCGCCAACAGCTCATGAAATTGGCCCAAGATTATCGAGATTTGACCGTGGATGATTGGAAGAAAGTCGCGTGGTCTGACGAATCAAGATTCCTGGTGCATCACGTATATATTTCAAGCGCTGATACGTCGATTACCAACGGAGGCTATGGCACCTGGATGCACTGTTGGACGGAAATAGGCAGGTGGCAGCGGTGTTATGCTGTGGGCGATGTTTTCTTGCAACACTTTAGGCCCCATTATCCCAATAGCACAATCCCTGACAGCTGTCAGGTATGTGAACATCGTTGCGGACCAAGTTCACACTTTCATGGCAACTGTGTTCCCTGTTGATGATGGCCATTACCAACAGGATAACGGAACATGCCACACTGCCAGAATCGTCAAGGAGTAGTTCAATGAACATGCTGGTGACTTTCCGTTAATGCCCTGGCCTCCAAATTCCCCTGGCATGAACCCAATCGAACATTTGTGGTTCGACTTCGGAAAGCGGGTTCGAGCTAAATCATCACCACCTCGAAATGTATGGGAACTGGAGGACCTGCTGATTGATACCCCAGGATAGCTATCATGGAATCAATGCCTCGCTGAGTAGCCGCTGTTTTACTGGCTAAATAGGATTCTACAGCTTGTTAGGTAGGTGGTAATGATGTAATGGCTCATGGGTGTGTCTAAAACTCTTTTAAACCACGCTCGTATGACGTCCTCTATCGTATGATCAGTAGCTGCTGTTGAAATTTTACATTTCCTGTCACAAAAATGTGCGCCGCACGCAGTTACTTAGTTTCAGTTTCTCATTTCAGAACCCTCAAGACAGGCTGAATAAAGACACTTACTTCTCTCACAACTTCTTCAAGGGTTTCAACCAGGGGGAATGGTAAGATTTGTAGTTTCCATTTCAGTGCAGCTTTAAAAAGTTAGATTTATGAGCTTTTAAGTTTCACATATACTAATCATCGTGTCCTATATGTATCCAACTAGTTCAATGTCTGTTTACGTACAGCCGTAGGTCATCAGTGTAAAAGTAGGTATTCAATACGCAAAGTGGGAGTACTCTCAAGAATGAACGTCACGGACCCTTTTAAAGAAGAAGAAAAAAAAACGAAACATTGTGTGAAACTAGGCAAAAAAATTAGTAAAACTTTAATAATTAAAGGTTTGGGAAAGATTTGGTTTTTAGGTCTATTAATACTTCAAAAGGCAATTGGGAGAAGATATTTCTGTTCCCAATGAGAAATTTTTAATATTTCGATTTGTTGGTTGCAACATTAAATCAGTTTATGAATCCTACCAGTCATTTGGCTTGTGTAGTTTTGGCCTATTGCTGCCTTAGCCTCCATTGCAAAAAATTCTGGGTTTTGCTGAATTCTTGACTGCTAGGTGGCGCTGTTGGCGTCAATATTTTTTTAGCAGTTTTCAATAGAGAACTGAAGATGTGGTATTGTAGGATATCCTGGTCATTATTTTATTTCCTGGAGATTAAGTCTTATGCTTTTTGTAAAAAAAATTTTTGGCTATGAGGTCTTCCCCTCTATCATACATAAGTTTAGAGTGTTTTAAGTAGTGCGTCCCGTTTGTTCAGTTTGTTAGGATGTGTCTGAGCGTACGTCATTGTTTAAGAGACCACGTTTTTAGTTTGGCTTTAGCACGCGCAGCTTAGGCTTGCTCTTGCAAGCCTAAGCTGGGCAATGAAATGAGGGCAATGAAATGAAACCTCATTTCTGCAATCATTTGTAAATAGGTTAACTAATTTAAACTATTCTCTCCTTTTATTTGTTTTGCAAAAGGATATGCTTCTTGATAATGATTTCGATCCAGTGTATGATTATATTTGTGTTTTTCATTGGTATTTTGCAGGTATTAACCCTTTAAGCGGCTGATTTACCTGAACCAAACGGGACCAAAAGTTTTCCTGCATTTCCCAAACTGAAATGTTCTGTAGCGATCGGGTTTTTATAAAAGCTACGGCAAAACAATTCCCTTTATCCATCTCACCGCAGCAGTATACCGACACTAAACCTGTCGGAGCTAGTAAGTGCTCGCGGGACGATGAGGGAACGAGTTAGTCTCCCTGACGTGGACATCATGCCACCAAGCAAAAAAGAAGTTACTCAAACAACGTTCTTAGGTTCAACACCATTGTTACAGTCCTTTACCAGGCAACCAGTCAGAGAGGATAAGTGGCAATCATTCCCCTAAATGATCATTTTGAATAACAAAGCAAAGAAAGAGAGAGCAACGCTTTCTGATGATATGGTCTTGCAGGTCATACGTTCGAGTGGCGTTGGGGCCACTAAACACACTAAGAATGAATTCTTTCTAGCCGCGTTTGTCCCACTTCTTAGACAACAAATGTATTTACTCGAGCTGATTTGAGCTCACTTTCCTAACCCCGAGTTAATTCGCTTCAGCCGGTTAAAGGGTTAATAATACAGTATATCGTTTGATGTTCTTAGAGCAGTGCTGTCTGTGGTCGGACTATGATTATTCAGTTTGCAACTGGTTTTTTTTTTTCTATAACTCCTTTATTTTACTTTAGTCTCCTTTAATATTTTTTACTTTTTTTGGTGGGAGCTTCTAGCTTTTTGTATTTAGAGTGGTAAAATTTGTTGTGGGTGGCTTAGTTGCAATGGGGATGGGTTTGTTTTTTGTTTTGCTTTTGATATATTTTTCCTAGTTTTTCTTACAAACTGGATAATGCTGAACCCACACTTTCTGTTATACATAGGAGTATAAGAGATGTGATCTGTCCTGGCCCCTGATGAAGCCATGGATGACAGCTACCATGTTTTATAGTCCTTTCGTTTTTGTCCTGGTTGATACTACAGTTCTTCTTTCGTTTATCCGAATCAGAGTTTTTTATTCTTTTTAGATATTTGCGATTATTGTTATGGTGTTATGGTTTGTTTTTTCTTTTAATTTTCTGATACGCAGCAGCCTCTGACGCTCAGGAATTTCAAATACTGAAATAGTAGATTGTTGAGTATCTTTATGTTTTGCATTAGATATATAGACAGATATACAGATAGATGTAAGGTCAGGTGATGTAAGGTCAGGTGATGCGTAACATCACAGCCTCTGCTTGACGAATGTCAACCCCGCCTTCTCGTGGTGCATCCTGCTGCCACTAAAGGGGCTCTGACGACCGCCAATAGCGGTATAACTATACCATCGGGATTAGAGGAAATGCTATCCCACACTCACCAACCCGCTTGGCCAGCGTGGTGAGTTATGGCCAAACCCCTCCAAAATGACTCCACAACTTAAATCTTGGCCCTCAGTCTCCGGCAGCTGAAATGTACCTGGCCAAGGCAGCGGCCAGTGCGACATGAAGGCAGAGGGTGCTAAGAATCCCCGGAGGACCGGACTAGGCTGCCATCTGATGCTGACCTTGGCTACGTATAATGGACGCTCCCTATCTTCTGATTCAAGGCTTCTTGAATTCGAAGAGGAACTACAAAGGATCAAGTGGGACATCATCGGGCTAAGTAAGGTAAGGAGAAAAGGAGAAGATCTCATTGAACTGAAAAGTGGACATCTCTTCTACTATCGTGGGACAGATACTGGCAGAACTAGTGGTGTTGGATTTATAATAAACAAGAAACTGAAGGATAAAGTGGTAGAAGTTGAAAGTTCCTCTGACAGAGCTGCACGACTCGTTATCCAACTATCGAGAAGATACCAGGCTCAGATTATTCAAACTTATGCACCCACCACAAGTCATCCTGAAGAAGAAATTGAAAAATTTTATGAGGAAATTCGTCATCTAAATAATAAAGGTAAGCAGCACTTGAAGATAATTATGGGAGATTTCAATGCAAAAATAGGGCAACGGCAACAGAATGAAACTTCAGTAGGTAAATTCGGTCACGGCAACAGAAACCAGCGTGGAAATACTCTGGTTGAGTTTGCAGAGGCACAAGGGTTTTTCATCTTGAACTCCTTTTTCAAGAAAAAGCCGCACGGGAAATGGACATGGAGACATCCAAATGGGACGACAAGTGAAATTGATTTTATTATGTGTAACAAAAAATTCGTCATAGAAGACTGCAGTGTGCTGAACAAGTTCAACACAGGTAGTGACCATAGATTGGTGAGATGTAAGATGCACCTCAACACTAAACTCGAACGTGGCAAGCTCATAAGACAAACAAAATGTATTGACATAACCAACCTTAAAAAACGCCATAATACCTTCAAGTTGGAACTGAAGAACAGATTCTCTGCTTTAGAAGGCCTAACATCGGAAGAAGTGGATATTTCTGAAGTTAACAGAAAAGTAACCAAAGCTCTTATGGAAACAGCAACAAAATTAGCTGGGTCTAAGAACAAGTTGCATGTGAACAAATTATCAGGAAAAACCAAAATGTTGATGCAAAAAAGAAAAGAGACGAGGACAACTAAAGAAGATGTGACTTCCAAAGTGGAATACATACAGCTATGCAAGACAGTACGAAAAAGTATCACTGAAGACGTAAGGAAATTCAACTGTGAACTAGTGAGGAAAGCAATTGAAAACAACCAAAGCCTAAAGATAGCAAAGGGACATCTCAGTAAGGGAAGAAACCAGATTATGGCACTGAGAAAAGAAGATGGTTCTGTAACAAGAAATAGAGGTGAAATTTTGACAAGAGTGAAAGATTTCTACTCCAAGTTATATGAAAGGGATGATGCATGTACTCCAGACATCATGGAAGGTACTAATACCAGAGTTCTTCCAGTCTTCCCAGCAGAAGTTGCACATGCAATCAAGAACATGAAGCGGGGAAAAGCTCCAGGAGAAGATGGAATTACTGTAGACATCATACAAGAAGCAAGTGGAGAAATCGAAACAGTACTCGCCCAAATTTTCACTCGATGCCTTAATGAAGGAAAGATTCCTGAGGATTGGACAATGATCCTGCTACATAAGAAAGGTGACATTGAGGATCTTGGAAACTACAGACCTATCAGCCTCCTATCAGTGGTTTATAAAATCTTCACTAAAGTTCTTTCACACCGCTTGAAGGTAACACTGGACATGGTTCAACCGAGAGAACAAGCTGGATTCAGGATAGGCTACAGCACAATAGATCATATCCACGCACTGAGAGAACTAATTGAAAGAGCGAGGGAATATGAACTTCCATTGTGCATGGCTTTTATCGATTATGAAAAAGCCTTTGATTCGGTGAAACCATCAGCAGTTGCAATGGCTCTGAAATCCTGCGGTATTGAAGATGCATACATTAATATTATTAATAACATCTATGAAAATGAAAGTGCAAAGATTCGGCTGTTTGAAAATACAACACACATAAAAATTGGAAAGGGAGTGAGACAATGTGACACCATATCTCCGAAGCTCTTTAACGCCACGTTGGAAAATGTCTTTCAATCACTGAACTGGGAAAACAAAGGGATAAAGATTAATGGAGATTATCTAACCCACCTTCGTTTTGCTGATGACATAGTCATTTTTGCAACTACCCCATCAGAGCTGCAGAGTATGATCCAGGAACTTGCTGACAAGAGTAAAGAAGTGGGATTAAAAATGAACTTTCAGAAGACAAAAGTGATGTTCAATGCTTTTAGAAGTGAAGATTTATCGATTGATGGAGAAAAGCTGGAGATAACAGACACGTACGTTTATCTTGGACAGCAGATATCAAGTGAGGGTCACATTGATGAAGAAATTAATCGGCGTACAAAACTTGCCTGGAGAGCTTTTGGAAGAAACAGCATAATTTTCAAGAGCAATATGACATTATGTCTTAAAAGAAAAGTGTTTGATCAATGCATCCTTCCAGTGCTTACGTATGGTGCAGAGACGTGGACCTTAACTAAAAGAGACATACAACGGCTGCAGACAACTCAAAGCAGCATGGAGAGGTGCATGCTTGGTGTAACCAGGAGAGATAAGAAGAGGAACTCGTGGATCCGAAAAATGACAAGAGTGGAAGACATCATGATCACAGTTAAATCCCTGAAATGGCAATGGGCTATACATACTGCTAGAAGGACAGACCATCGATGGACAGCCGAAATTTTAGATTGGATTCCAAGGGACAGGAAAAGACCCAGAAGAAGACCACATGGGAGATGGGTGGATGAAATTCGAAAGTATGCGGGAGTGACATGGAGGAGACTGGCACAAGACAGACCGTTGTGGAAGAAACTTGGGGAGTCCTTCGTCCAGCAGTGGATTGATAATGGTTGACAATGATGATACAGATAAATAGAATATATGCGTCCCAACGTCCCTCCCACTTTTTGAATGACTTCTGGAATTCTTTTGAAATGCTGTTGAAGCACCCCCTGCACAGCTGTAAATAAGTTGTTGATGAGTCTCAAATTGTCATCCCCGTTATGCCTTTCTTTAAAATGGGGAACAACCAGAAGTCACATGGTGACAAGTCTGGACAATATGCAGGTTGGAGTATCAACTTAATATTCATTTTCTCCAAATAAAAAACAAAGGCCCGCACATGAAAAGAAATGGGGTATCCAAGTTGAACAAACTCGCTTCATGCCCAAATGCTTTTTTTTTTTATTTGATTGGATGTTTAACGACCACCGTGAGCAACTCAATGGGCTATAAGCAGTCGCCCGTCCCTAATTTAGGGTCACTAGTTCCAGGGAAGGGAGAGAGCCAGTGCTGTAAGACAAACACAACATCCATGCCTCACCGGGATTCGAACCCGGACCCCTTTCGGACGAATGATCAGAGGCCATCGCTTAGACCACTGCGCCACCGGGGCGGCCCCAAATGCTTGGTTAAAATTTTGTGAATTGATGATTTTGAAATGTAAACCGTATCTTTGATATCTCTAACTGGTAGGTAGGTGACTGGTTGTCTTCCCGTATAATAACACCTATTGTATTGATGTTTACCTCTGCAAGACTCGTTGAAGGTCTTCCTCCATGCGCGATTAAAGCCTCTGACTCACGACCAACCATATATTCTTCATGCCATCTGAAAATTGTTGACTTTCCTAGACATTCATCTTTATAAACCGTTTGCATAAAACATAAAGTCTCTCTGACAAACATATTAAGTCGACAGCAAAATTTGATGGTGCATCTTTGTTCCCCTTTCACATCCATTTTTTTTTTTCGAAAAATCACAGCATGAAAACACTTGTTAAGGGTTCACGAAACAGCGATTATTGGAAGCTTACCTATTAAAGAGTATTCCCACCTTTCTCCTGCATAAGGGCCATCACACGCTGAAGAATCCACTAGGGCACGAAAGCATCGCATAGGTATCTTCATCCATGTTCGCTGCCCCGCTGTCCGTAATTCCATCACATTCCTGGGTGGAGAATGCAAAGCTCGAACATTCCTTTGCACAATATTCCAAACTTTTTTCGCAGGATTCATGTCCGGTGAACGGGGAAGCCTTTCCAGAGTAGGAACTTTTGCGGAATGCTCTTTTAACCTTGATCTAGTCAACACGGCTCTGTGGGGAAGCGCATTGTCCTGCTGGAAGAGTCCTTTGCCTCGTGAGTGCATGACGAATATAAACGGAGGCAGAAGGTCTGCAAACACGTAGCATAAACCGTTCATGGATGCATCTAGCAAACATACCAGCGGTTCAACTTGTGTCAGATGAAAACTCCCCAGACGTTAACCTGGCCGCCACCAGCCCAAACAGTTGTTAACAAGCAGGGTCCATCGCTTTGTGTAGTTTCCGCCAGACCTCTCACCCTCCCGTCTGCGCGGAATAACAGGAAACGGGACTCATCAGACCAAGGAAACCGTATCCATTCATCTACGGTCCAGTGCCAATGTTCTTTTGCCTAATTGAGGCGTAAAGTACGGTGATGTGGCTTAGCAATGGAACTCTGGTGGGTCGGCCACTCTCTGTCTTTTTTAGTTGAGGTCCATGTCTCTGATCCATAAGTAAGAACTGGAAGCGCATTGATTAAGTCATTTTAAGACATAACGGTGAATGGCTCTTGAAAATTGTACAGTTTCTTCCAAATGCACTTTATTTCTTCTTCGATTTGCTCTCGCTTAATATATGTTGCTCAAGGTGATGTAGGCATCAGTTATTTCTAAATTTACACCATTAACTTGTTCATTTGCTCTTTCAATTAGTTCTCTCAATACATGGAAATTATCAATAGTCTTGTACCCACTCCTGAATCCAGCTACTTTCGATTGAGCCATGTTCATTGTTTCCTTCAAGCGATACGATAGTATCTTAGTGAAGATTTTAATAACTCGTAGGAGACTGATAGGTCCGTGGTTCTCGAAATCTTCAATGTCCCATCTTCTAAGTAGCAGGACCACTGTAGAATTATTACGATCATTAGGAATCTTTCCTTTGTTCAGGCATCTGGTGAAAACTTTGGCGAGTGTAGTTTCTATATCTTTATTGGCTTCCTGTACATTGTTTACACTAATTTCATCTTCGCCTAGAGTTATTTCCGGTTTCATGCTCTCAATTGCATGGGCAACTTCTGCCGCAAGAACTACAGGCTCTATTTATCTACTCATAAATTTTAAAGGTAGATAAACCACGAATTATAAAAGCATTTGCCAGTCTCTAGAGGGCATTTTCCTCCTTTTTCATAAACTGGAAAGAATTTTCAAAATATTCGCGAGCAATGCATCTTTTTTATTGTAAAACTAGAAAGTACAGTGCTAATAAACTTTATTAACACGCGCTCTTTCTGTGACATAGAATTAAATTGCTGCACCGTGCTAAAGCAATCGTAATGAAAACAAAATTTTCTTGTTTAATTACATTGTCGACAGACGATTTACAAAGCAATTTTTGCTTTCCAGCGAAACGAGAGAGGAATTCCAACTTTAGATATCTTATATATAAAACACAAAACGTCTGTTTGTCTGGAGCAGCAAAAACTCTCGAACGCCGAACTGTGCCATCCTGAAATTTGCATAGCTTATTAATACTGGAATTTCTAGGTCAACGCAACTATTTTAAGATATCTACATTGTTCCGTTCGCGAGTTATGAATTAATTAATAAGCTAATGAATAAAGTCAGCGTCGTTTGCTACGTCATCGTTATCCTGTTCCAAATTTGAAATCACATGACTGCATTCATTGCCGCGGCACATCCACAGGTGTTTCTATTCTTTGAGAACTGTGCATAAAAAATGCAAAAACAAACTTTGCAAAATTTTAACGAAACGGGCTGAAATTTTTATCAACACCGTGAATTGCCAATAAGAGGAGTCCCTCAAAATTTCACCGGAATCCGGTCAAAACTTTTTAAAATAGGCATGGAATTTTTAATTCATCGGTATACAGAAATATATACGCAGAAACGGTTAATAAAATTTTGACTGCTAATTTAAAAAGTTATTTACCGATTCAGGGGAAATTTGGAGGTCATGTTCCTATTAACGATTTATGGTGTTCATTAAAATTTCAGATAGTTTCATAAAATATTAGCAAAGATACGTTGTTTTTAACTTTTTTATCCCAGAGATTCGCCCCTCAAAGCCGTCTGAAACGGAAAGCACGTGATGTATTTGATCGTCGATAACAAATTGTTAACGAATTTTGTTCAGTCAGTGTTCTAATGCTGTGTCTCCTAGACGCGTGTTAAATAATTCGTAACGGTTTTGGTCCGTTTGATTCTACAGATTCCATACATTCTTACGACAAATATTTGTGACAGCAATGCCCAAAAGGAAGAGACCAATTTTTAATCAAACACGAATCAACACAAAACGTTAAAAGATATCACGAACCAAGCAATCCGAAGAGGAAAGATCAAAAGCAAGTGAAGCGGACAAAACTCAACAAGGTGTTCGACGAAGCAACGAAACTGCTGACGAAACAGGGGCGCGACTTGCTGAAAAACGATTTCGAACTGCTACAAAACGAAGCAATGAGACTGCTGAAGAGACGAACGAGCGCCGAACGTCCGATCGCCAACGAGCTTCAAACTCGAGAGCTATACGTTGTTAACCAGAACCGAATTTTGCCTGAAACTGTTGAAGCTCGCAGAAATCGACTCCAGCAGGAGAGAATTCGTCAAGGCACCACACGGACAAGTAAGTGGATACATTTGAAGGACGAAGCATTCAATTATGATCCTGAATTGGATTATTCAAACTATCCTCCGATTGTCATTGGTAGCATGTCTTTGAAGTGCAGTTTTTGCGATGCGATGAAGTTTGAAGGCTTGACACCAGGATTGTGCTGTTCCGGAGGAAAGATTTCGTTGCCAGAGCTTCCGGAATTGCCAGAGCCATTCAAGAGCCTTATGAAAGGTGATCATCTAAAGTCGAAAGAATTTCTAAATGCAATTGCTGTTTTCAAATTACTTCGTTTGGAACATCTGTGCCTATGCCTCAGTCAACTGGATTCATGCCAACGTTTAAAATTCAAGGGCAAGTGAACCACAAGGTAGACTTACTCCTGCCACTGCCTGACAAATTTTCTCAATATTTACGTTCAGCAATTCAAAATGGCACTTGACGATAATCCAAGTGAAGACCTGAAGATCGTTATTAAGGCAAACAAGAAACCAGCACAAGGCCATGCACGTGTCTTTAATGCACCGGTAGTCAATGAAGTCGCCAAAATAATTGCCTGAAATGAGTTTGAAAAGAGCGATATTGTTTTGACTATGCGTAGCAATGAGCTAAAGAGTATATCCGAGACGCACATTTCGTATGACGCCTTGCAGTATCCGCCGATGTTTCCACGAGGCGAGGACGGATATGCCATCAACATTAATCAAGTTCAGCCAGGAACTTCAAATAAAGTCAACAAAATTGTGTCGGCAATGTCGTACTATGCCTATCGATTGATAGTGCGATCGAATGAGAACCGATTGCTAAATTACCGACAGTTACTGCATCAGTACTTGGTAGACATGTATGCTAAGATTGAGACAGAAAGATTGCTCTTCATCCGACTGAACCAAAAGAAGCTTCGTGTCGATGATTACGTTCACTTGAAAGATGCGATTGTGAACGATGGCAATGCGGAAAATCACGGCAAGTTAGTGATTCTGCCATCAGCATATACCGGAGGGCTACGAAAGATGCACGAATATGCACAAGACGCCATCACCTACGTTCGTCATGGAGGTAAGCCATCATTTTTCATCACACACACGTTCAATCCGAACTGCAAAGAGATGGAAGAGAATTTGATTAACGGCCAATCAAGAACGGATTGACATGATTTGGTGGCAAGAATTTTCCGACAGAAGCTCATCATATATATGAATGTTCTCAACAAAGGCAAAGGTTTTGGCTCTTTTAAATATTGGCTTTATTCCGTTGAGTGGCAAAAGAGAGGTCTCCCACATGCACACATTTTGATTTGGCTGATCAACGGACTCAAAACAAATCAAATTAACGACATTATCTCTGCTGAGATTCCCGACCCCGACAAGAAGCTTCACGATATCATCATTAATAACATGGTACATGGTCCTTGGGGCTTTGAATAGATAGTCTCCATGCACGACGGATAATATGTGCAGCAAGATGTTTCCGCGTCAATTCAGCAAGAAAACGCAAACATTAACAGATGGCTACCCATTGCCATTGTATCCTCGTCGTTAACCTGAAGACTTTGGACAAACGGCAACCATTAAAATGAAATATCAGGATGCTGAAATTGATAATCGGTGGATTGTTCCATACTGTCTTTGCTTCTGAACATGTTTGATGCCCATATCAACGTTGAGTGGTGCAATTCCGTGCAATCAGTTAAATACATCCTCAAGTATGTCCACAAGGGATACGATCAAGGAGTTTTTACTACGACACGTGACAATGTCGAAATTGATAAAAATGCTGAGTGCCGAGCAGGCCGGTACATCTCCAGTAATGAAGCGGCATGGCGCATTTTCGGATTTCCGATTCTCAAACGATACCCTACAGTTGTGCATCTTGATGTTCACCTCGAAAACGGTCAGCGCATCTATTTTAACCAAGGCAATTTGCAAAATCTTCTGGCCAATCCACCAAACACAACATTGACAGGATTCTTCGAGCTATGCAAAACAGACGATTTTAGGAAAACACTGCTCTATTGTGAAGTTCCGAAATATTGCACATGGGACAAATCAAAGAAAGTCTTCAGTCGACGCAAACAAGGTGCAATTGTTGAGGGACATGTCGGCATTCGATCTAGTTTGCACAGTTTACTTGAGAAACTTCGATTGCTGCTACTTGAGAATGTTGTTGCACAAAGTCAAAGGCTCGACTTGCTTTAAGGATCTCCGAACAGTCGATGGAGTTGAACACGACACGTATCGTGCAGCTTGCATGGCATTGGGACTACTAGAGAGCGACAATCACTAGGATGAAACATTGAAGGAATTGGATTCACCATCAAAAATCAGAACTCTCTTCGCAGACATCCTGTCGTTTTGTGAAGCATCAAATCCAAAATCACTTTGGGAAAGCCACAAGGACTGCATGTCTGAAGACATTTTAAATAGACTTCGACAAGAGAATCCTCAAATGACTTTAGAATTCACTGATGACATCTATGTATAATGAGGCACTTATCATGACTGAAGATAAAGCTTTGGAGATGATTGGAAAATCTTTGTCGGAGATCGGCATGAAAAGTCCTTCACGACAGCAAGCAGTGAACATGACTCGAGAAATGCTTCGAGAGTTGTCGTATGACTCTGACAAAATGCTGGATTACGTTGCGCAGAACGAGCCACTATTGAATACAGAACAACAAAGAATTTATCAAAAGGTTCTACGACGACATTCCAACAACGAAGGCGGAGTAATTTTCATCGGCGCGCCTGGAGGAACCAGAAAGACATTTTTGATCAATTTGTTACTGGCCCGCGTCAGAGGAGAAAATAAGATTGCACTTGCTGTTGCATCTTCATGTATCGCTGCAACGTTGATGACTGGTGGACGAACAGCACATTCAACGCTTCAAATCCCGATTGACTTGGTCCATAATGAAGCGCCCGTTTGCAACACCAAAAAGAAAGTGGAAAGGCCAAAGTACTGCTTGAAGCTAGAGCGTTATTCAGGGATGAAATTTCGATGATGCATAAGCACGGATTTGAGGCAGTCAACAGAACACTGCAGGACATTCGTGGCAACAAAAAATTTATGGGAGGTTTGATCGTTGCTCTTGCTGGTGATTTTCGCCAAACGTTACTAGTGATTCCAAGAGGCACGATGGTTGATGAGATCAAAGCCTCCGTGAAATCATCACAGCTTTGAAGAGACATCACAACAATGAAGCTCACGACCAACATGAGAGTTCAACAATCTCATAGCTATGACTCCGAGAAGTTTCATGAGTACTTGCTCAACATTGGAGATGGCAAGGAAACAACAAGTGAAACTGCAAAAATCAAGCTTTCCAAAAAATTCGGCAAATTTTGTCCTACTCTGAAGAGTCTCATTAATTGCGTGTATCCAAACATCGGAGCAAATCTTCTGAATCGCAAATGTCTTAAGGAACGTGCAATTCTGACACCACTAAACGTCAAAGTTGAGGAAATCAACTATTCCATTCAAGAAATAATTCCAGCTCTTTCACAAACATTCTTCTCCATTGACAAATGTATCAATGAAGACGAAGCGACAAGCTATCCGGTAGAATTTTTGAATTTTTTGAATCCAAACGTAATTCCGCCACACAAATTAGCGCTGAAAGTTGGATCTCCCATCATGCTGTTAAGAAATTTGGACCCACCAAAAATGTGCAACGAATCAAGACTGACTGTGAAGGCATTAAATGCTTATGTCATCGAGGCAACGATTCTGACTGGACCATTTGAAGGCGAGCACGTTTTCATTCTAAGGATTCCGTTAATTCCAACTGATTTGTCATTTTCGTTCAAACGATTACAATTTCCTGTTCGGCTTGCATTTGCAATCTCCATTAATAAATCGCAGGGACAATCGCTTGAAGTTACGGGCTTGGATTTGACAGAGGAATGTTTCTCACATGGGCAGCTGTAATACACTGACGAAAAAATCCCAACACCACGAAAAAATAGTTGTAGAGGAATGAAATGGCGGCAATACATTTGTATAGGTAACATATTTAATCGATTAAGGTTTCAAGATCACAGCTTATTGTAAGCGCGAGAAGAGCCATTTTAAATGTGAAATGCTGGTACATTAATAACCGGTGTAACCGTCAGAATGTTGAATGTAAGCACGCAAACGTTCATGCCTTGTGTCTTACAGGTGCTGAATGTCAGTTTGTGGGATGGAGTTCCATGCCTGTTGCACTTGGTCGGTCAATACAGGGACTGTTAATGCTGGTTGGAGGTGACGCTGGAGTTGTCGTCCAATGATGTCCCATACGTGCTCGATTGGTGAAAGATCTGGTGATCTAGCAAGCGACGGCAACATGTCGACACTCTGTAGAGCATGTTGGGTTACAACAGCGGTATGCGGGCGAGCGTTATCCTGTTGGAAAACACCACCTGGAATGCTGTTCATGAATGGCAGCACAACAGGTCGAATCACCAGACCGACGTACAACTGTGCCGTCAGGGTGCGTGGGATAACCACGAGAGTGCTCCTGCTGTCATAGGAAATTGCTCGCCAGACCATAACTCCAGGTGTAGGTCCAGCGTGTCTCGGCCGCAGACAGGTTGGTTGCAGGCGTTCACCTGGCCTCCTTCTAACCAACACACGGCCATCACTGGCACCCAGGCAGAACCGGCTTTCATCAGAAAACACAACAGATCTCCACTCCGTCCTCCAATGAGCTATAGCTTGACACCACTGACGTCGCAAACGGCAGTGGTTTGGAGTAAGTGGAATGTACGCTACAGGGCGTCTGGCTCGGAGCTGTCCTTCAAGTAACCGATTTGTAACAGTTCGTTGTGTCACTGTGGTGGCAACTGCAGTTCGAATTGCTGCCGCAGACGCGGTACGATGCGCCACGGCCATACGCCGTACACGGCGGTCTTCCCTCTCAGTAGTGCCACGTGGCCGGCCGGAACCCGGTCTTCTTGGGCAGTACTTTCCCTTGACCACCGCTGCCAACAATCATGCACAGTGGCTACATTCCTGCCAATTCGTTCTGCAATATTGCGGAAAGAAAATCCGCCTTCTCGTAGCCCTATTACACGACCTCGTTCAAACTCCGTGAGCTGTTGATAATGGCTTCTTCGTCTTCTTAAAGGCATTCTTGACTAACATCAACACCCTACGTCGAATCTCAACGATAACTAACGCTCACGAACGTTACAGCGCGTATTTACAGCAAACCTGCTTTGCATGTTCCGAGGGGCGCTACTAGCGCCACACGTATGCGCCGAGCGCGAAATTTGCATAGACGTCATCTTACAGATGTACTCTCATCGCCTACCAACTATCGTTTATCTAACACAACCCCTTCTTGGTGTTGGGATTTTTTTTTCCGTCAGTGTATTATGGAATGTCTAGAGCAAAGGATCCAACACATTTATATACACTGCTGGACAATTGCTTAGGACGGATCATAAACGGCTATATAGCGCATAAAAAAGTAAGTGTGGTTGGATGCCAAGTGAAATAAAATAATGTCAGAATGCCAGGACATTACAAGAAAGACAATTTATTGTGCTCTGAAATCCAGAAGGCTTTGGAACGTGTTCAAGGGACAAACAGGCCATTTTGTGCAGAATACGTAAACGTGAAAAAATGCAATTACCGTCCGCAGGCGTTCCGGCGTGAGATGTCAATACGGGATATGGCCACCATGGAGGGCGATGCAAGATTCCACACGTCGTGTCATGCTTTGCACAACATTATCAAGCAGCTGTTGGGGTAATTTATCCCATTCCTCTGTCAGTGCACGGATGAGGGTGTCATTGTTTATTGGAGGGCATTGGCGACCAGCAAGACTCCTGCCCAAAGCATCCCACACATTTTCAATGGGATTCAGATCTGGAGAACGTGCTGGCCCTACGAGGTGTTGAATATCCTCACTCTCAAGACACTCCTGGACAGCGACTGTTCGATGACATGTTGCGTTGTCGTCCATGAAAATGAATCTATCACCGACAGCACCACGGAACATGCGAACATGAGGTAGCAGAACATCATTAATGTATCGCTGGCGAGTCATAGTCCCAGTTGGAAGCACATAGAGAGACGTATGGCCATTGATCATGATGCCAACCCATACCATGACACTACATGTCGGATATCGGTCCCTTTCCTGTATGTTTGCTGGACAATATGCAGTACCACTATCACGCCAAATCAGTTGTCGTCGACAATCAGACGATAGACTGTATCTACTCTCATCTGAGAAGAGGACAGCAGACCAGTCGTTATCAGTCCAATTGCGATGTTGATGGCACCATTGCAAACGGGCGGTACGGTGACGTCTGGACAATGGGATGCACACAACAGGACGGCGGGCGTATAGTCCTCCTTCATGCAAACGTCTGGCGACAGTTTTTCGGGAGATCCGCTTGCCAGCAGCAGCCATAAACTGATTTGCTACCTCACTAGCTGTGCTGCGCCGGTGTCTTTTTGTTGATAGCAGTATGTACCGATCTTCGGCAGGTGTCGTACTGCGAACACGGCCTCCCCGTGACGTTTGCTACACTCTCCATTTGTTTGAAATGATTTCCAAAGCCTTGAAACAACACTGTGGGTGACGTCGAACTCCCTGGCAACATGTGTTATTTTTCGCCCTTCTTCAATCTTGCCAATAATACGGCCACGCGTAAAATCATCTAGGGGATGTCGGGAAGACATACTGAAAATTGCAAGTTCGTCAATTGATTCTTTCCCTTTCAACTTTGCGTTTGAACAGCAACGGTCAACACGCGTTCAATCCTTTATATCTCTTATCAGCGCTATGACGTCACGAACAAGTTCGGCAATCCAAAATTTGCATACGCACAACACGTCTTACTGTATCCCGCACTTATGCTAATTTCCACATTTTCCTGCCTTCCATTTTATGGTTGCTATCGTTGCTATTGTCATCCGTCCTTAGCAATTGTCCGGCAGTGTATATTGTCGCCGATGAAGGAGAAACCAAAAATATTGTGTACGGCCAAGTGCTGAAATAATCGCACTATGAATAAATAATTTGTAATGACCGAATTTGTGAAATCAGCTGTTTTCTTTCTTGGAAGCATCAATTTTTTCCCCGAATTTTTCAGTGACGTATAAGGCAATATTAAATTAATAAGCCTAAATCCCGGGCAAAGCCGGGTAGTAAAGGCAGTTCTTTATTAAGTTTTTAAATACAGCTTAAAGTTTGGTAAAACTATAATTTTCGTTTTGCTGATTCTTTCTCAAAATACAATTTCGTCCTAATAAGTTTTCATAGAACACAGTGCGCTACTCGTGAACGATTCATTTTGAAACTTTTCATTATTCTTTAATGAGGCAAAACAGAATAGAAAGGAATGCCATTTTCTTTTTCTTTTCTTTTCTTTCTTTTTTTTTTTTTTTTTTACTTACAGGGAGAAAAAAGTGAAATCTCTGCAACATGTGAACTATCCTGACAAGCTGAAATTTGTCTACCTAGAACAAAAGGTAAGAACATTTTTAAAAATTTAATTCACCAATTTTTATCTGCAAATAGTTAGGTGTTTTTAGTTACTGCTTTTGTTTTGTCCAAAAGTTCGTGTGTTTACTCGGTCATTTAGAGAGAGCAGGTTTTTAATGTTGAGTAGGTCACATTCATTTCATTTATTACATTTTTTTTTATTTTTATTTTTTTGTAATATATGATACATATAAGAAGTAATATATAGCAGTATATAGGGAATGAGGAGAGAAAAGGCCATATAGGCCTGACTTGACCCTTTTCTTCCAAAGTAACAAGAGTAGCTTTAACAAAGAAAACGACAAGCTGGCATGCTATTGAAGAGCGGATGAAAGTATAACAACGATGTTCAACAATATTATTGCACTATATAGCTTTAGTTAGTAAATACCACTTTTATAGTTTTTTCTTCAATATGTAATATTGTTAAGGGATGTGAGATCACAGGGCAACGATTTCCACAACGTAGGACCTGCTGGCCACTTGCATAATCGATATGTGTTCTAAAACTCTCTGTTGTAGGAAACATAAGAAGTAAGGTTGTTTTATTTCTGGTACAATGAGAATGACTATGTGTGTCATGTAGAATTAAGTCCTGATATAAATTATTCTTAATTCTCTTGAACATTAATTTGCCTAAGTTGTATAGGCTGTATTGATAAAATATAAAAATCATTGGATTTAAGTCTGGAATGGAAAACCGTACTAAAATAATAGATTATTTGGTAATTTAAGTTCAAAGAGTCTAATAAATTTATTCTGAAGTATCTGTAATCTATTAGTATTATATTTAGTAGTTTTACCCCAGACTGACATGCAATAATTAAGAAGAGTCTGAATTAGTGTATTATATAAGAGAACCATCAGTTGAGGATTCAAATTAGTCAATACACTGCTATAATGACTCCAATGTTCCTGGATATCTTATTGGAAAGGTAATTTATATGGCTATTCGATTTTAAGTCCTGTTGAGTTAAAATACCCAGATAATTATGACTCTGAACGACTTCGATAGAAGTTCCCTTTAAATAAATCTGTTGATATGGGGGTGAAACAATTAATTTGTTCCAAAAAATCATAATTTTAGTTTTTATTAAGATTGATAGCGAGGTCGTTCATAGTCAACCAATCAGTCATCAACATGAAGAGACCTTCCAGTTGTGATATAAGTACATCAATATTATTTCCATGTATTAATAAAGTTGCATCGTCAGCATAAAGAATTGGGTCAGAATTATGTAATTAGGTAAAAATATCATTAATATACACTTATGAGTCATTACATTATGACCACCAACCTAATAAGCTATAGGACCCACTTTAGCCTGCAAAACAGCGGCCACTTGGTGAGGCATCGTTTCCATAAGGTGACGATAGGTAACTTGGGGTATCCGTACCATAATATTAACAGCAGGTCCTCCAGTTCCCGTACATTTCGGGGTGGTGGTGATTTAGAGCGAACCCGCTTTTCCAAGTCGAATCACAAATGTTCGATTGGGTTCATGTCAGATGAATTTCGAGGCCAGGACATTAACACAAAGTCACCAGCATGTTCCTGGAACCACTCATTGACGATTCTGGCAGTGTGGCATGGCGCATTATCTTGTTGGTAATGGCCGTCACCAGCAGGAAACACTTTTACCAAGAATGGGTGAACTAGGTCCGCAACGATGTTTAGATACGTGACAGCTGTCAAGGATTGTGCTATTGGGATAATGGGGCCTGAAGTGTTGCAAGAAAACATTGCCCATCGCACAACACAAGCCGTCTCCGGCCTGGTCCCGATCAACAGTGCATCCAGATGCCATAGCCTCCGTTGGTAATCGGCGTATCCTCGCTCGGCCGTCTACGTAATGCACCGGGAATCTTGATTCGTCAGACCAGGCCACTTTCTTCCAATCATCCACGGTCCATCTCGATGACCTTTAGCCCATTTCATGCGTTGTTGGCGATGACGTGCAGTGTGCATGGAGACCCGGCTCGGTCTTTGGCTACGCAGGCCCATGCGCAGAAGGCTGCGATGAACTGTGTGCTGTGACATATTGCCCTGATCACCACTGTTGTACCTGCGGGTGATTTGTCGCACTGTGGCCCTGCGGTCGCTGTGAACAATGCGCGACAATAGCCGCGGCACCAGTGAGCTGCAGACTTCGGTTCGTGATTTGGCAGTCTGTGCACCACTGTTGATACGAACTCAGTACCGCGGCACCGGAACAACCCACAAGCCGCGCCGTTTCCGAGATCATAGTTCCGATGAGCCGTGTCATCACAATTTGTCCTTTATCAAACTCCGATAAATCGGCAGCTCTTCCCATTTTGACTTTGAACACTCTACTAATCGAAAGCTGGTCCTCGGATTGTGTACATACTGCTCTGTGAACTTCACCTGCGCTACCGTTCGGTCTCCAGGCGCGCTCATTTCTCTAGGCTGTGGGTGGTGATAATGTAATGGTTCATCGGAGTAAATATTAAAACGCAAAGGAGCGAGTATCGAGTCACATTCTAAGATTTACGAAAATATTTCCATCACGACACAAATTATGAGTTTCTAAATTTGTGTAAGAATTTAATTATTCTGAAGAAGGGAAAAGGTGATGTCACTTGTACTCGAAAAATCTTATAGTCACAGGTCTTCTGAATGAAACTTCAGTAGGTAAATTCGGTCACGGCAACAGAAACCAGCGTGGAAATACTCTCGTTGAGTTTGCAGAGGCAGAAGGGTTTTTCATCTTGAACTCCTTCTTCAAGAAAAAGCCACACAGGAAATGGACATGGAGACATCCAAATGGGACGACAAGTGAAATTGATTTTATTATGTGTAACAAAAAATTCGTCATAGAAGACTGCAATGTGCTAAACAAGTTCAACACAGGTAGTGACCATAGATTGGTGAGATGTAAGATGCACCTCAACACTAAACTGGAACGTGGCAAGCTCATAAGACAAACAAAACCTATTGACATAACCAACCTTAAAAAACACCATAATACCTTCAAGTTGGAACTGAAGAACAGGTTCTCTGCTTTGGAAGGCCTAACATCGGAAGAAGTGGACATCTCTGAAGTTAACAGAAAAGTAACCAAAGCTCTTATGGAAACAGCAACAAAATTAGCTGGGTCTAAGAACAAGTTGCATGTAAACAAATTATCAGGAAAAACGAAAATGTTGATGCAAAAAGAAGAGAGATGAGGACAACGAAAGAAGATGTGACTTCCAAAGTGGAATATATAGAGCTATGCAAGACAGTAAGAAAAAGTATCACTGAAGACGTAAGAAAATTCAACTGTGAACTAGTGAGGAAAGCAATTGAAAACAACCAAAGCCTAAAGATAGCAAAGGGACATCTCAGTAAGGGAAGAAAACAGATTATGGCACTGAGAAAAGAAGATGGTTCTGTAACAAGAAATAGAGGCGAAATTTTGACAAGAGTGAAAGATTTCTACTCCAAATTATATGAAAGGGATGATACATGCACTCCAGACATCATGGAAGGTACCAGTACCAGAGTTCCTCCAGTCCTTCCAGCAGAAGTTGCACATGCAATCAAGAACATGAAGCGAGGAAAAGCTCCAGGAGAAGATGGAATTACTGTAGACATCATACAGGAAGCAAGTGGAGAAATCGAAACAGTACTCGCCCAAATTTTCACTCGATGCCTTAATGAAGGAAAGATTCCTGAGGATTGGAACACCGCTACAATAATCCTGCTACATAAGAAAGGTGACATTGAGGATCTCGGAAACTACAGACCTATCAGCCTCCTCTCAGTGGTTTATAAAATCTTCACTAAAGTTCTTTCACACCGCTTGAAGGTAACACTGGACATGGCTCAACCGAGAGAACAAGCTGGATTCAGGAGTGGCTACAGCACAATAGATCATATCCACGTACTGAGAGAACTAATTGAAAGAGCGAGGGAATATGAACTTCCATTGTGCATGGCTTTTATCGATTATGAAAAAGCCTTTGATTCGGTGAAACCATCAGCAGTTACCACGGCTCTGAAATCCTGCGGTATTGAAGATGCATACATTAATATTATTAATAACATCTATGAAAATGCAAGTGCAAAGATTAGGCTGTTTGAAAATACAACACACGTAAAAATTGGAAAGGGAGTGAGACAAGGTGACACCATATCTCCGAAGCTCTTTAATGCCACATTGGAGGGTGTTTTTCAGTCGCTGAGCTGGGAAAACAAGGGGATAAAGATTAATGGAGATTATCTAACCCACCTTCGTTTTGCTGATGACGTAGTCATTTTTGCAACTACCCCATCAGAGCTGCAGAGTATGATCCAGGAACTTGCTGACAAGAGTAAAGAAGTGGGATTAAAAATGAACTTTCAGAAGACAAAAGTGATGTTCAATGCTTTTACAAGAAATGAAGATTTATCGATTGATGGAGAAAAGCTGGAGATAACAGACACGTACGTTTATCTTGGACAGCAGATATCAAGTGAGGGTCACATTGATGAAGAAATTAATCGGCGTACAAAACTTGCCTGGAGAGCTTTTGGAAGAAACAGCATAATTTTCAAGAGCAATATGCCATTATGTCTTAAAAGAAAAGTGTTTGATCAATGCATCCTTCCAGTGCTTACGTATGGTGCAGAGACGTGGACCTTAACTAAAAGAAACATACAAAGGCTGCAGACAACTCAAAAAAGCATGGAGAGGTGCATACTTGGTGTAACCAGGAGAGATAAGAAGAGGAACTCGTGGATCCGAAAAATGACAAGAGTGGAAGACATCATGATCAGAGTTAAATCCCTGAAATGGCAATGGGCTGGACATACTGCCAGAAGGACAGATCATCGATGGACAGCTGAAATTTTAGATTGGATTCCAAGGGACAGGAAAAGACCCAGAAGAAGACCACATGGGAGATGGGTGGATGAAATTCGAAAGTATGCAGGGGTGACATGGAGGAGACTGGCACAAGACAGACCGTTGTGGAGGAAACTTGGGGAGACCTTCGTCCAGCAGTGGATTGATAATGGTTGACAATGATGATGATGATGATATATAAATTTATTAATTCACTGTTATAATCATTATATATATATATTTTAAATAAGTTTTAAAAAGTCAATCTGCTTTAAGAACGAAAATACTGCGAAAGTGTCGCAGTGGTCGCCCAAAAGCTTCTGCAGTGTAGCTGCGCCGTCATCCAGTAGATGAGACTGAAAATAGTGAAACCGATGATTACGAAAACGAACACAACTACATAAATAAAACATGAGAGATGGTGAGTAAACAGTCGCACGCCTCACACATTGGGGCAGTGTCGCCACACAGCAAATAGCTATGCGTGAAGCGACAATGCCCAATGCGGAGACGCGCAAGAACAACTTCTTCCCTACGGTTCCGGCGACACGATGATTTTCAGACTCCAAGGTTAGGTTTTATACGGTGCAGTTTATTCTCCACCTGTTGGATACCATCCACCATCAAGCGCTGCGTCTTTGTACGGGAGCATTTCGCACGTCACCCATTCCCAGCCTTTATGCCGACGCGAACGAACCGTCGCTTCATTTACGCCGTCTGCAGCTGTCTCTTAAATTTTACCTCAAACTTAAATCTCTCTCAGACCATCCTTTATACGAGGCAGTTTTTCATCCCCAGCATGCTCGTTTGTTCGAGATCCGTCCCTCGTGCATTCGAACCTTCGGTCTTCGTATAGCGGCCGTAGCCCGTGATGCAGGGCTCGACTTGTCACTCGTTGGAGAGACCAGGGGCTTTGATGATCCCCCATGGCATCCTCTTGGTGTCATGGTTGATACCAGCTTTACATCTGTTGACAAGTCCTCAACCCCTGCGTCAGTGTACCAGCAGCTCTTCGCTGAACACCGTTACGTCAATGCAGACTTTATTCCTGTTTTCACCGACGGATCTAAGGCGGCTGGTGTTGTTGGATCCACCGCCGTCTGCGTTGACGAAGTTTCTGTTGCCCGCATTCCTACTGAGGCCACGGTGTTTTCGGCGGAGATGCATGCTGTGTATCTTGCACAGGTCTTCTTCATGTTCTTACATTACTTTTCAGAAATTAACTGTACTAATTCAGCCATTTTATATGAAGATCGAGTGACTCTTTTTGGAGAACTAGTGATAGGATTAATAGGAAGGCTTATTCAATATGCTGTACAAGCTAGTATTGCAGTCGATCGCATGCAGCCAATCACAGGCGTTTTGTTGCCTCCTAATATCGATCGATGTGTAACTTACGTTGAGGGTCAGACTTTGTCTCCGTGTGCAGAAGAAGAGCGGAAAACTTCACGGATACCACTTTTTTTAAAATAAAGAGTGTTTTTTCTGGAGTCCAATTCATTTGCCCGGCGATTACTTCACCGAAGGGTCACTTGGTCGAAAATAAATTCACCGGAAAAATCGCCTCACCGAAGGTTCACTTTATCGCAACGTTTATTTCACCGAAGAGTCCTTTGATCGAAAGATACATTTCACCCATGGAATCGCTTCTCTTAAAAGTTTATTACATCGAAATATCATTTTACCGAAGGGTCAATTTAACGAAAACTTTAGATTTTATTATAGGATATGTTGAAGTGTAATGAATGTGCTTTAAACTGGCCACCAAAACTGTAGGGGACCATTTAAAAATAGCATTTTTCATTTCTCTATGTTTGCTTTCCTGTAACATTATTTATAAGGCTTGTGCCTCATAAATAATGTAAATAGGTCAGAAGGCGTTTCGTCTCCTTCTGTTGTACAGAATGTTTGGTTCTGAATTTTGGAGTGATTATTTAATTAAAATATCGTAATAAAAGTAACATATAAGCAGGGGCGTAAGCCGTCTAGAAAACACAAGGTCATGACATTAGAGAGATGTGTTTCCTCTGTTTGTGACGTCATTCTCACGTTACGCGGACTGATACGTGGGTTTCGTGTTTGATGTCACACACGACAGCGTTAGAAACCGAACGGAAGCTTTGGTTTCCGCATGACGTCACTAAAAGAGGGAACTCATCTCTCTAATTCCATGGCTTTGTGTTTTCTAGACGGCCTTGAGTGGCGTCGGAACCAGTGGCGACTTACATTAGAAAAAAAATGCCTTAATTTATTAAAAATGTATCAACTTAATTAGAAAAAAATGCTTTAATTTTTCTTCTATTTTTCATTAACTTTATTTTGTTCTGGTGGATTCCCTAAAACACTTCCATTTTTCGCCCCCCCCCCCCCGAAGAAAAATTCTGTATACACCCCTAATGTAGTAATTACTTCTTCAAACATTTCCAGAGTAACAAACTTTCTTCAGCTAAATGAGAGAAGGTTCCTGGGGGGGGGGGGGGCTTGAAATTTTTATCTAATAAAATACATTTAACACACTCTTGATCCTGAATCACGATTCCCAGACAATTAGGTATGATTAGTTTACTTATTATATTTTGAAGAATAGCATGCTTCGTAATATACTTTTTATCAAAATAAAATATAATTCTAGAACAAATATTAAAAATAATATAATTGGAGAAATATTTGTAGCATAAAAAAGAAACGAAAATTTCTTTTTTATCATAGCCTAAATTTATTAACATTTGGCTCGGTAACCTAAAATGTCTCGGGGGGTGGGTTGTATCCGGGAGGGCTTCGCCCTCCGAATGTATGCCGTCGGAACCGCGGGGGCATAGGAGGGCAGCTGTCCCGCACTCATTTGCGTGCAGGGGGCGAAATATTACATTTGCTTCCTCACTTTTACTCCTCTTTAATTATGTCCGTAGTGAAATCGGATTAATACCTGAGCTTTTTTTATTTCATGCCACTTCCTTCTGATAAAAACAAAAGATTGTTTTTCACATTAATTATTAACCATCTGAGACGCAAGTTAAAGTCGCCTCTCCTAATGACAGCTTGCCAGCGGTGAAGTAGGTCCTGGATGCCCCGTAGTACGCCATCTTTGTTCAGCTGTCGTATTACTCGAGTCACGTCCAATGACAGTTCGTCCAGTGATTCGTAGCGGATGCCACGGAGCCGATTTTTTAACTTTGGGGAAAATCAAAGTCGGGTGGACGAAGATCAGGGCTGTATGGTGAGTGGGATAAAGTTTCCCAGCCATATTTCGACAAAAGTCCTCGTACCGACGCTGCACCATACGATTTGGACGAATTTTCGGTCTCAACTTTGTCCACAGAAAGAAATTATACTTCGATCAAGAGTTCCATCCCACAAACTTCTTGCAAGTCAGTGTGGATCTGTGTCGGAGTTTTTTCCCCGCAGATTTTTGATTTTCACGTACGAGCGCTAGTCTAAAGCCTAGACACGATCTGAGGAGCTGCATGCTTCCATTTCCACTCTCCCACGTTCTCACAGCAAATGATAGCGCGTCGTTCTGACGTCATTGTGTTCCTGAGAGTCTGACCTGGACATGACGCAATCATTTCCCCCGATTGCATCATCCGCTTCCGTTTTAGATTAACGTATGCAGAACTTTTGTTATCAGCCTCGTAAAATTATTGTTTTTTTACGCTTTCCAACCGTAGGTTGAAGAAGCGTATATGCTCCAGCTTTGTCCGTCTGTCCGTCCGCACGATAACTCGCGTAAAAATGGTTCAATTTCAATGAAATTTTTGTATGTGGTACAGGGGACCACCTGGTGACGAACCCTATTGAAAATGGACGCAATGGGGTCAAAGGTCACGACACAGGTGCGGGATCCATTGAATTGCCCTTATGCGTCATAACTTACGTAAATATGGTTCGATTTCGATGAAATTTTAGTATGTGGTAGGGGACCACCTGGGGACGAACCCTATTGGAAATGGGTGAAGTGGGGTCAAAGGTCAGGACATACGAGCGGGATGCATTCCATTGCCCTTATGCGCTATAACTTACGTTAAAATGCTTCGATTGAGACAAAACCTTATCATGTTGTTCCGGAAGTATACTTTACTGGTTCTGTTGAATATCATCGAAATGAGGTCAAAGGTCAGGTCATAGGAGCGAGATTTATTCTACAGCCATTATCCTCATAATTTGAGTAATGATTGCTGGTGTGTTGGAAAGCGTATTATAATTAATCAATGCATTGCATGATTTTACTGACTTGTTTTAATTAAAGATGCAGATGCAAAAAAGCTATTTCATTTAATTACAATAAAAACAGTCCTTCTTTAAGAAAGGAAATGGAAGAGGTAGAAAGGAATGAGATATATTTTTATTGTGATGTTGTTTGATGTATAACGTAAGGGCTACGGTTCTTGTGGAATTCATACCAATGTGGGGGGTCTACAAATCAGTACAATTTAACATTTTATATCAGTAAAATGCTTTATATCGAAATACCGTGCAACATAGATATAAAAATTGTAAGTTTACATTAATTTAGATTTATCGATATAATTGTTTTACCTGTAGCATGTTCGAATGACGTCATCACCTCCTGTTTAATAAAATCGCAATAAGTTATACTAGTCCGTAGCCCGTGACATGCATGGTTGAAAAAGCTGTGACTGAAATTTTTTCTTGTCATATAACACGAATCGTAATAAAATGCATAACTATAATAAACGGCTGAATTATTAATGGGCAGTCTATAAGATGGGTCACCAACAACAAAATTTCCGCGCAATATTCCCACTAAATTTTAATTTTTCCAACAACTCGTATACGGATTAATGATGACGCTATTGTATAAACATGTGCTTACCCGTCGTTGACGGGCTTGCATTGGAGTATTGAGGCATTCTTTCAGTGACCCGAAATGATATCATATCTAGATAACTACACAATGATGTTAAAAATGTGTTTGATTTTAACATTTTTTTTTTTTTGGTATCATTCTATAATCTGTACTAATATATAAAGAGATAAATTTTGTTTGTGTGTTTGAGGTAATCTCTAAAACTACTTAACCGATTTGGATAATTATTTCACCGTTGGGAAGCTTATTTCTTTCCGGTGGACATAGGCTATTTCGTTTATTTATTATTATTTTATTATTACTTTTGGCTGAACTATCTAATCAAATCGCTTTCAAGTAGTTCCCGAATTCTCGTGTATCGTTTCGCTTTGTTTACATACAACCTGATCACCCAAGGTGAAAGAAAGTAGTTCACGATAATATACGGAATTTGTTTTACTAATCTCGAAAACTACTGAACCGATTCGAATAATTACAACTACGTAGTTGATAGTGGAGGACATAGTTTCAAGTCCGACCACCACAGAAAGGCAGATGGTGCGGTAGGTACTGAAGCGAGAACAAAAGCCAGAATAACGAAAGACGGATTGTACAAAGAAAATGCCATGGTAACATGAAAAAAATTACTTATGACAATAAAAATTACCGATGACAAATCTGTGGGTCAGTAACTTTCATTAAAAAAAAAATCATGAAAATCACTCGGATTGTAGAAAGAAATAGCCTTGTGTTTTAAATACAGGGTGTATACAAATTACTTGGGCAATTTCGTAAGTGAATAATGTGCAAAATATTAATTGCAATTTACCGGTTCAAATGCAGATGAGTCTTAGTGTATCCTAAGTTTGCGGATAGATGGCGCTAGGTGTGTCATGTCCACGTCTCAGTGAGCTTGTAGATCGCGGTTGTTCATCATTCGTTCTGTGTTCGCGTAACGATGGAGACGTATACCGGCGGTAAAAAAGCGAAATGCTGTCTGTGGTTCCATGAAACGCATTCCGCAGTGCAAGTGCAACAAAATTTCCGCCGAGAATACCACAAAAGTGCGCAGAAAATTGTAGCATGGTACAATCGATTTACCGAGATGGGATGTGTGGCACATACGCTTAGTGGCCAAGGCAGACCTAAAATGCGAGAACAGACGGTGGATGCACTGAGAGAATCATTTGTGAGAAGTCCGGGAAAATCTACAGCACGCACTAGTTTACAACTGGGAATTCTTAAAACAACAGTGCATAAAATCCTGTGAAAACGGCCAGTTTGGATTGGTCGCGGAGGTGTTATTCCATGGCCAGCACGCTCACCAGATCTTTCACCCCTAGATTTCAGTGCATGGGGTTTTGTTAAAGACCAGGTTTACCGTCCGCCGCTTCCAAAATCCATTCCTGAATTGAAATCACGAATCAGCACTGCACTTGGTTTGATCGACGTGAACATGCTCACTAACATATGGCAAGAACTGATGTACCGATGGGACATTTGCAGAGTAACGAAGAGCAGCCACATCGAACATTTGTGAAAAAGGTAAACTTGATGTGTTTCACTATCTTATAATCTTGTTCACTCTCATGTGTGCCTATATAACTACGCATAATAAACCATTCTTTTTGCCCAACTAATTTGTGTACGCCCTGTATATAGATGATCTAACCAAAAAATGCATATCATGAAATCTTGTCCCCGATGTCAAAAAATAGTTCCGATGGCCATGCATGTGAGGGAGAGAGATGACTGGAGTAAATCTCTTGTGTTTGACATTTTTTTCCAAGTTGTACACGGAAAAGTTTCTATCTTGTATATAATGTGTCCCTGTAAAATGTTTATGAAGCGATATATTATTTATAAAGGGAAATAGGCTACACCATATCGTGGACAAGAAATCAGGAAGTTATCTGAGAGGTTTAAACTTAATGAAAGAGATATGCTTCGTTCTTTTAGCGAATACCTACACTGCAAAAAATAAATGCTGTGAATTCACGGAAATTCCTGAAAGTAATGTGCAGCAAATTGCCGGTAGATGCTCGTACTTTAACGAAATTTCCGTTTTTAAAAGTTTCCGACTTTAGTATTGTGACAGACTTCCGTTGTCAGTCATTTCGTTTATTTCACAAAAGTCAGTTTTTTTTTGTTTGTTTTTTTTTTGTATTTATACAGAAATTTCTCAAAAACTTTGATTTTGACTTCTTCACCACAGATTGTTCTTTCTTGGTATAAGAAATTAACGACCACGTTTCCCCGGCAGGGCTTGAACTACGTACGTCTTCAACGACATCCACGCGTGCTACCGATTAAACTAGAAAGACACGCAATGGATAGTCAGATACAAGGCAGAAATGAAAAGAGACTCGAATCGCGTGACGATGAAATGTCTTTCGCTATTAATGCCGATGAATTATTCATTTCACTTTCTGTTGGAGTTCATTATTTTTCGGAATACGTTTGTAATATATATACTGTATATTTTTTTCTATAGGAGGACTTATTACAAATCGCATTTTTTTTCATCGTGATTTTTCAAAGCACCAGAATGCTTTGCAACTCGAGATCATTTTAAATTGGCAATGACTTTCAATTATCTTAAAGAAAAAGTGAAATTACTGCTTTATAGTATTTTTTATAAAGCCCCTAAATATGAAATTTACTCTTGATAGGTATAATAGCTTTTGTTTTAAGGGTCCACAGACGCATACATTCAATTCGATTTATTGGTTTAACTGGGTTATACGTCAATTCGTCGACTACCACGATTCGTCGACCACGACGATTCATCACGAGTCAATTTGTCGCGTTCACAAATTTTGGTTACATACAAATCGCATGCAGGAAAAAGTACGATTTCGGTTGTCTTCCGCAGTGATCATATTTATAATGTTTGGACAGAGACAGGTTAGTAATATTACGCTTTTTCTTTGGCACTAAAAATAAATTAATATGCGTAGGCCTAAGCTGGCCTTTTTAACAGTTTTTTTATTCCATCGTGTTCGTGTTTGTACATGAATACATAAATTGAGGCACCAAGTCAAGTTAGTATTATTGCGCTTTTACTTAGGCATTAAATATTAATACCTTTGCCTTTTTAACAGCTTTTATTCCATCGTGCTCATATTCATAAAATTTAGAGTTTAGGCACCAAGTCAAGTTAATATTATTGCGCTTTTACTTAGGCATTAAATATTAATAGATAGGACCTAGCCCTGGGCATTTTTTACAGTTTTTATCCCATCGCGCTCATATTCATAAGATTTATACTCCAAGTCATTTACGTAATATTGCGCTTTTACTTAGGCAATAAATATGAATAAGTAGGCCTTAGGCCCACGCCTTTTTAACAGTTTTTATTGCGTTGTGCTGGTATTCAGAAGGTTTGGATACTAAGTCAAGTTAGTATTATTGAACTTTTACTTAGGCATTAAATATTAATAAATAGTCTTTGGCCTCTTTGACACGTTTCATTCCGTCGTGCTCATTTTCGTAAGGTTCAGACATGAATGAAGTCCAGTTAGTAATATTGCGTTTTTACTTAGACATTAAATATTAATTAATAGCCATTTGGTCCAGGGCTTTCTGAAAGATTATGTTCAAGTGTATGAAATATTTATTCTTAAGTAAAAGCGCAATATTCTTAACTTGACTGGATGCAAAGATTATAAATATGAGCACGACGGAATGAAACTGCTAAAAAGGCCTAAGCCTAAGCCAAGGTATTAATATTTAATGCCTACGTAAAGTCACAATAATACCAACTAGACCTTATGTCTAAACCTCATGAATATGAGCACAATAGAAAAAAACTGTTAAAAAGACTTAGGCCTAAGCCTATGTAATAATATTTAATGCCTGAGTAAAAGCGTAATAACGCTAACTTGACCTTGTGTCTAAACCTTATGAATATGAGCACAATCGAATAAAAACTGTTGAAAAGGCCTAGGGCCTATTTGTTAATATTTAATGCCTAAGTAAAAACGCAATAATACTAACTTGACTTGATATCTAAACTTTATGTATTCATATACAAAAATGAACACGATGGAATAAAAAACTGTTGAAAAGGCCTAGGCCTAGGCCAAGGTATTAATATTTAATGGCTAAGTAAAATCGCAATAGTACGAAGTTGACATGGTGTCTAAACCTTATAAAAATGAACACGGTGGAATATAAACTGTTAAAAAGGTCTAGGCCTTTTTAACAGTTTTTGTAATGCCTAAATAAAAGCACAATAATACTAACTTGACTTGGTGTCTAAACTCTATGAATATGAGCACGATGGAATAAAAACTGTTAAAAAGGCTTAAGCTTAGGCCTACGCATATTAATTTATTTTTAGTGCCAAAGAAAAAGCATAATATTACTAACCTGTATGAGTGTCCAAACCTTATAAATATGATCACGGCGGAAGACAACCGAAATCTTACTTTTCCTGCATGCGATTTGTATGTAACCAAAATTTGTAAGCGCGACGATCTGACGTAGTCGACGAATTGCTCAGCGACGAATTGACGCAACACCGTTTAGCTGTTATTTTTTTTTTTTTTTTTGATTGGAGGTTTAACGACCACCGTGAGCAACTCAATGGGCTATAAGCAGTCGCCCGTCCCTAATTTAGGGTCACTGGTTCCAGGGAAGGGAGGAGCCAGTGCCGTAAGACAAACACAACATCCATGCCTCACCGGGATTCGAGCCCGGACCGCGTTCGGACGAATGATCAGAGGCCATCGCTTAGACCACTGCGCCACCGGGGCGGCTTAGCTGTTTCATACACATACGAAATACTCATTGGAAATAACAAATTAGTAGACGTATAACAGCTAGAGAAATCAGGAAAAAGGCCCAAATGGCATGAGAAGTCCCGATCTCCCTTAGTAAAAAGCACAAGAAGTAAAATAACTAACATCAATTAGACACAGAGTTAAATGTATTAGTAGATAGTAGTGAATGCGTGTTAACGATGTCTCAAAGTGTTGAAGCAATATTTATAGGAAACAAATAGTAGTGTTAGTAAGTTACAAAATCATATATTTGCATTTCATATTTATAAGTAAAATGGGCATCTTTAATCCGAAAAACCCTCACACACTCAGTCACAATGGTATCAACGATATGTCATCCATTCTGTCTTCTGTCATTAGACATCATCGTATTACCGTAAGGAACCGGGTGCTTATTATTACCTGTACAATAATTTAAGCACCCGTACATAAGAATGGTGCCTCCATCTGAAGATGACCTTATCGTAAGGTTTTTTTTTTTTTTTTTTTTGATTGAAGGTTTAACGACCACCGTGAGCAACTCAATGGGCTATAAGCAGTCGCCCGTCCCTAATTTAGAGTCACTGGTTCCAGGGAAGGGAGAGAGCCAGTGCCGTAAGACAAACACAACATCCATGCCTCACCGGGATTCGAACCCGGACCCCTTACGGACGAATAATCATAGGCTAGTGCCTTAGACCACTGCGCCACCGGGGCGGCATCGTAAGGTTGAAACATCTAATGGTTTTAATTGTAAATATGATTTTAACCTATCATTTTTACGAAGTGCCTTCACCTTGTGTATAGATCGTGCAAATACAGCTAATTTTGAATATATTCGTTATTATTAGTTTAAGCACCCGGTTCCTTACGGTAACATAATATGCAATAGCTGGCTCACAAAAGGGGGGGGATGGGCGCCGGCAGGAAATTTTTCAAGGGGTCAAGTGTATTTAATTAAGGTTTGGCTAATATGTAGAAAACAGTAATTCGTGAAAATGAAAGATTAATACTATTACTACTACTTACTTACTACACTAGAACACTACTACTACTTACTTACTATACTAGAACACTATTATTATTATTATTATTATTATTAATTGATGCTGCTCTTGAAGAAAGTGTATGTTAGTAATAGTCATGTATTATCATGTACATTGGTTAACTGTTTTCAAAATAATGAAGTGTCGAGCAGGGCCACGCCAAGCCTTTTAAATTCAGCACACACCACCCTGAGCGGAACTTGTTTGGGCGTACTACCTTATGGTTTGCTAGGTTATCCGCTTTCACGTTATCGTTTTCCAATTTCCAATAAAATTAGGATACTAAATTAGACGCCCAAACTCCATCTTTCCTTGTGGCCCAGTTCTGTGAGTGTAAAAAAAAAGTAATAAATAAAATAAAATAAAGGAAAAATAATTCTACAGGGGAGGTCAAGTGACCCCCTGTCGGCGCCCAATGGGTGGAGGGGGAGATGAAGTAATATCCGGTGCAACAATAACCAAAATTTCATGTGATATGCTATCCACAATATCTTATCTCGCCACAGAACTTCAAAATCAGATCCTCCGACAGATGGCTGAGATTTAATAGCTAATCAAACCTCAATCATGGTTCATACGCTTCTTCAATCACAAAATTACAGGACTTTTTTACAGGACATACGATCGAAACGCTCTTACTTAAAATATAATGAAACCATAGGTCTGTTCAACCTGTAACCTACAACAAACAATTTCTTACATGCTTGGGCAAACTTAATACAGAATGCAGAATGTTAAAAATGTTGTCCACTGCATTTAATCAGAAACTTAGAATCACGGAAAAATACTGAAATACCAAAACTGTCACTGAAAATGTGACCAGGTTTAATATCTACTAAACTTTTATATACTATACTACACTGATTTTGAGAAACTTTTATTTTTTTATACTTTGGCTTTAGTTCAATTATTGAAGCAAATTACAGAATAAACAAGTTAGTAAAATCATGCAATGTATTGATTATAATACGCTTTCCAACATACCAGAAACCATTACTCAAGTTATGAGGATAATGGCTGTGGAATAAATCTCGGTCCTGTGCCCTGACCTTTGATCCCATTTCGATGATATTCAGCAGAACCGGTTCAGTATACCTCCGAAATAATATAATAAACTTTTGTCGCAATCGAAGCATTTTTACGTAAGTTATGATGCATAAGGGGTATGGAATAGATCCCGCTCCTGTGTCCTAACCTTTGACCCCATTTCGCCCATTTTGAATAAGATTCGTCCTCAGTAAGGCCCCTACGATATACTAACATTTCATCGAAATCGAACCTTTTTTACGTTAGTTATGACGCATAAAAGTAGTGGAAGTATCTCGCTCCTATGTCCTGACCTTTGACCCCATTTCGTTCACTTTCCTTAGGGTTCCTTCCCAGGTGTTACCTTACCACATACTAAAATTTCATCGAAATCGAACGATTTTTACGCGAGTTATCGTGCGGACGGACATACGCACACAACGCGTGACGTAATGAGGCAGATGGGAATCGCGACCATCTGCTCGCAAGAGTGTGACGTCATAAAACTTTAATAGGATACACACAACGCGTGACGTAATTAGACAGATGGCGTGACCGCGCGCCAACATTCTCAAACGCGAGATTGTGACGTCATAAGATTTCTAAGCATGGGTTACATTAATGGAACGACGCCATGACACTAAAAACGTTATAATTCGGGGTGGTTATTTAACCCACTAAACGAATTTTCCCAAAGTCGAGATCAAGCTAAATCGATTTCTAGTACCAGAAAACGGTAGGCTAACAACTTTCATCAAAATCCTTGGAGCCGTTTTAAAAATAAAATTTGCATACATACAAGAAGTGCTCATTTAATAGGTGGGATAAGGGCGATGGAATTGATCCCGATCCTATGTACTGACCTTTGACCCCATTTCGTCCATTTTCAATAATGTTCGTCCCCAGGTCATACTACCCGACGACATACTACAATTTCATCGAAATCGAACCATATTATAGACATCGAACCATATTTACGCAAGTCGTGACGCATAAGGGCAATGGAATGGATCCCGCTAGTATGTCGTGATCTTTGACCCCATTTCGTCCATATTCAATAGGGTTCGTCCCCAGGTGGTCCCCTACCACATACTGAAATTTCTTCGAAATCGAACTATTTTTACGCGAGTTATCGTGCCGACAGACAGACGGACGGACAAAGCTGGAGCATATACGCTTCTTCAACCTACGATTGGAAAGCGTAAAAAAGCAACAACATAAAACTCAAAAACACATAGGTATGTTGGCATTACTCTTAAAATGCCTTCATATACCACACAATCAATACATAAAATACAATTTATATTTAATTATTCAGAAATAATGCTTACATTGGAAATTTAAGGGTAAGGGAAGATGAAATATTTGGAACGTTTTCAAAGGACCAAAGGGATTGTTATTTCTGAAACACATAATCATGGGAGCAAATATTTGTGTTACATCTGATTTAGGGAAGGAATTTTCAACATAATATGGATGCTGTACCTATGTTTTAAATTTGTACTTGCCAGTAAACCAAGTACGCACAAAAATTTCCAACATGAAATGAAAGAGAATAATGGGGAAGCCTTAAGTACCAGGGCTGTGTACAACAGCATTTATTAGTGGGCCGCGGGTAGCTTAGTGGGCAACATTAGTGACTGACGCGGAAAGGACTCAGGTTCGATCCCAACCAGGTACGAACGCTCGATCCACTAAATATCCGCCGTGCGTCGGATGGGCACGCTCAGCCGTCGGACCTCGGGTAGTGGCCCCCCGGTAATAAATAAGGGCGTCTTCCTCCCCTTTTCTACTTCGCTTCCGTGTCACTTTCCTATCGGGCACTCTAGCCCAAATCTCCTAGCTTCCTATTTCTAAGGGTTGTTTAAGACCTGGGGTCAGACACTCCCTTCCTAAAATCATCTACATATGATCATTTATTAGTGATCAAGGCAATTTAACTGAGCCATTAGAAAACTACTCATAGAAGATGCAAAGTGATTAGTTTGCTCAAAAAATATTAAGAAACAATTAGATTTAAGTTTCTGATGGTAGAAAGCAATCTAATTTTATATAAAGCATCCATTAGCAAATTTCAGTAAAGGTCAAAATAACCTACAAAAAAAAAATCAGCTACTTACTTCTACCAGTAGCTAAAAAGTATGTTACGATACTTAACAAATGGCGCAAAAAACGTTTCGCAGAAGGAAGGTATTAGAGACAAAAAGATTTTCAAATCAAACAATTAAAACAAGAGATGGAGAAGGAAACATGATATACACTGACGGAAAAAAAATCCCAACACCAAAAAAAAAAAAAAAAAAAAAAATAGTTGTAGAGGAATGAAATGGCGGCAATACATTTGTATAGGTAACATATTTAATCGATAAAGGTTTCAAGATCACAGCTTATTGTAAGCGCGAGAAGAGCCATTTTAAATGTGAAATGCTGGTACATTAATAACCGGTGTAACCACCAGAATGTTGAATGCAAGCACGCAAACGTTCATGCATTGTGTCGTACAGGTGCTGGATGTCAGTTTGTGGGATGGAGTTCCATGCCTGTTGCACTTGGTCGGTCAATACAGGGACGGTTAATGCTGGTTGGGGGTGACGCTGGAGTAGTCGTCCAATGATGTTCCGTACGTGCTCGATTGGTTAAAGATCAGGGGATCTAGCAGGGGACGGCAACATGTCGACACTCTGTAGAGCATGTTGGGTTACAACAGCGGTATGCGGGCGCGCGTTATCCTGTTGGAAAACACCCCCTGGAATGCTGTTCATGAATGGCAGCACAGCAGGTTGAATCACCAGACCGACGTACAACTGTGCCGTCAGGGTGCGTGGGATAACCACGAGAGTGCTCCTGCTGTCATAGGAAATTGCTCCCCAGACCATAACTCCAGGTGTAGGTCCAGTGTGCCTCGGCCGCAGACAGGTTGGTTGCAGGCGCTCACCTGGCCTCCTTCTAACCAACACACGGCCATCACTGGCACTCAGGCAGAACCGGCTTTAATCAGAAAACACAACAGATCTCCACTCCGTCCTCCAATGAGCTATAGCTTAACACCACTGACGTCACAAACGGCAGTGGCTTGGAGTAAGTGGAATGCACGCTACAGGGCGTCTGGCTCGAAGCTGTCCTTCAAGTAATCGATTTGTAACAGTTCGTTGTGTCACTGTGGTGGCAACTGTAGCTCGAATTGCTGCCGCAGACGCAGTACGATGCGCCACGGCCATACGCCGTACACGGCGGTCTTCCCTCTCAGTAGTGCCACGTGGCCGGCCGAAACCCGGTCTTCTTGAGGCAGTACCTTCCCTTGACCACCGCTGCCAACAATCATGCACAGTGGCTACATTCCTGCCAAGTCGTTCTGCAATATTGCGGAAAGAAAATCCACCTTCTCGTAGCCCTATTACACGACCTCGTTCAAACTCCGTGAGCTGTTGATAATGGCTTCTTCGTCTTCTTAAAGATATTCTTGACTAACATCAGCACCCTACGTCGAATCTCAGCGCGTATTTACAGCAAACCTGCATTGCATGTTCCGAGGGGCGCTACTAGCGCCACACGTATGCGCCGAGCGCGAAATTTGCATAGACGTCATCTTACAGATGTACTCTCACCGCCTACCAACTGTCATTTATCTAACACAACCCCTTCTTGGAGTTGGGATTTTTTTTTTTTTTTGCCTTTTAGCGGAAGAATTTTGCACAATGGAAAATTTGAACATTTTTATTATATAGAATGGCATACAGTAAAAAAAAAAAAAGAAATTTCTCAATAGGAGTTTTTAGAGACAGAGATAGGTTGCAAACGGAAGTGCATAAACACAACCCAGCGGCAGAATTGTTTACCACAAACCTCCTCAAATACAAACCTAAAGTGATCCATAAGGTAAATGGTATATGTTGTTAAAATAATTTTTTAAATCGGACATTTAGAAGTACAGATATGGAGAAAAATAGATTAAATATTTGCGCCCCCTAGCGGCGAAATTGTGCATTATTTTGGGAGGAAAATACACACAAGGAGTTTTCATAGTCAGTAGTATCTGGCCGAAAGAGAATATTTTTCAATCGGGTTATTAGTCCCGTAGATACTGCTGCAAACGGAAACGTGAGCTTACGCCGTCTAGTGGCGCACTTGTGCATTAAGAAATATTTGAAATTATATGAGAAACATTTCGCATCGAAAATGTTCTCCAACGAAGAAAGAATTTTTCAAATCGTACTCCTAGAAACAGATATATAGGCAAAAATAAGATATACGTGTACGATTCCTGGTGGGAAAATTATGCATTATTTAAGCAGGAGGTATTCTCAAAAAGTTTTTGGAGGTCAGCGGTATCGGTCCACGGAAGAAGTTTTTCTAACGAGTTTCGAGCTCAGATTTTATTGCAAATACATCAGAAGCAAAAATAAACACTTATGCTCCCTGGCGGCCAAACCATTCTTAACCAAAAATGAGAAATTATATGCAAAACATTTCACCTCAAGAGCTGTATCCAACGCAGAAAGAATTTTTCAAATCGGACTTTTAGAAGCGGAGATATTGGGAAAATCGTGATTTACCATCACGCCCCTAGCGGAAAATTATTAGTCCCGTAGATATTGCTGTAAATGGAAACGTGAGCTTACGCCCTCTAGTGGCACACTTGTGCGCTAAGAAATATTTGAAACTATATGAGAAACATTTCGCACCGAAAATGTTCTCCAACAAAGAAATAATTTTTCAAATCGTACTCCTAGAAACAGAGATATAGCCAAAAATAAGATATACGTGTGCAACCCGTGGTGGAAAAAATGTGCACTATTTAAGCAGGAGGTATTCTCAAAATGTTTCTAGAGGTGAACGGTATCGCTCCATGGAGGAATTTTTTTTTTTTTTTTTTTTATTGGAGGTTTAACGATCACCGTGAGCAACTCAATGGGCTATAAGCAGTCGCCCGTCCCTAATTTAGGGTCACTGGTTCCAGGGAAGGGAGGGAGCCAGTGCCGTAAGACAAACACAACATCCATGCCTCACCGGGATTCGAACCCGGACCCCGTTCGGACGAATGATCAGAGGCCATCGCTTAGACCACTGCGCCACCTGGGCGGCGAGGAATTTTTCAATCGAGTTTCTAGCTCAGATATTATTGCAAATACATCAGGTGATGCGTAACATCACAGCCTCTCCTTGACAAATGTCAACCCCGCCTTCTCGTGGTGCATCCTGTTCCCACTAAAGGGGCTCTGACGACCGCCAATAGCGGTATAACTATACCATCGGGATTAGAGGAAATTCTATCCCACACTCACCAACCCGCTTGGCCAGCGTGGTGAGTTATGGCCAAACCCCTCCAAAATGATTTCACAACTTAAATCTTGGCCCTCAGTCTCCGGCAGCTGGAATGTACCTGGCCAAGGCAGCGGCCAGTGCGACATGAAGGCAGAGGGTGCTAAGAATCCCCGGAGGACCGGACTAGGCTGCCATCTGATGCTGACCTTGGCTACTTACAATGGACGCTCCCTATCTTCTGATTCAAGGCTTCTTGAATTGGAAGAGGAACTACAAAGGATCAAGTGGGACATCGTGGGGCTAAGTGAGGTAAGGAGAAAAGGAGAAGATCTCATCGAACTGAAAAGTGGACATCTCTTCTACTATCGTGGGACAGATACTGGCAGAACTAGTGGTGTTGGATTTATAATAAACAAGAAACTGAAGGATAAAGTTGTAGAAGTTGAAAGTTCCTCTGACAGAGCTGCACGACTTGTTATCCAACTCTCGAAAAGATACCAGGCTCAGATTATTCAAACTTATGCACCCACCACAAGTCATCCTGAAGAAGAAATTGAAGAATTTTATGAGGAAATTTGTCATCTAAATAATAAAGGTAAGCAGCACTTGAAAATAATTATGGGAGATTTCAATGCAAAAATAGGGCAACGGCAACAGAATGAAACTTCAGTAGGTAAATTCGGTCACGGCAACAGAAACCAGCGTGGAAATACTCTCGTTGAGTTTGCAGAGGCAGAAGGGTTTTTCATCTTGAACTCCTTCTTCAAGAAAAAGCCATACAGGAAATGGACATGGAGACATCCAAATGGGACGACAAGTGAAATTGATTTTATTATGTGTAACAAAAAATTCGTCATAGAAGACTGCAGTGTGCTAAACAAGTGCAACACAGGTAGTGACCATAGATTGGTGAGATGTAAGATGCACCTCAACACTAAACTTGAACGTGGCAAGCTCATAAGACAAACAAAATCTATTGACATAACCAACCTTAAAAAACACCATAATACCTTCAAGTTAGAACTGAAGAACAGGTTCTCTGCTTTAGAAGGCCTAACATCGGAAGAAGTGGACATTTCTGAAGTTAACAGAAAAGTAACCAAAGCTCTTATGGAAACAGCAACAAAATTAGCTGGGTCTAAGAACAAGTTGCATGTGAACAAATTATCAGGAAAAACCAAAATGTTGATGCAAAAAAGAAGAGAGATGAGGACAACTAAAGAAGATGTGACTTCCAAAGTGGAATATATAGAGCTATGCAAGACAGTAAGAAAAAGTATCACTGAAGATGTAAGGAAATTCAACTGTGAACTAGTGAGGAAAGCAATTGAAAACAACCAAAGACTAAAGATAGCAAAGGGACATCTCAGTAAGGGAAGAAAACAGATTATGGCACTGAGAAAAGAAGATGGTTCTGTAACAAGAATTAGAGGCGAAATTTTGACAAGAGTGAAAGATTTCTACTCCAAATTATATGAAAGGGATGATATATGCACTCCAGACATCATGAAAGATACCAGTACCAGAGTTCCTCCAGTCCTTCCAGCAGAAGTTGCACATGCAATCAAGAACATGAAGCGAGGAAAAGCTCCAGGAGAAGATGGAATTACTGTAGACATCATACAAGAAGCAAGTGGAGAAATCGAAACAGTACTCGCCCAAATTTTCACTCGATGCCTTAATGAAGGAAAGATTCCTGAGTATTGGAACACCGCTACAATGATCCTGCTACATAAGAAAGGTGACATTAAGGATCTCGGAAACTACAGACCTATCAGCCTCCTATCAGTAGTTTATAAAATCTTCACTAAAGTTCTTTCACACCGCTTGAAGGTGACACTGGACATGGCTCAACCGAGAGAACAAGCTGGATTCAGGAGTGGCTACAGCACAATAGATCATATCCACGTGCTGAGAGAACTAATTGAAAGAACGAGGGAATATGAACTTCCATTGTGCATGGCTTTTATCGATTATGAAAAAGCCTTTGATTCGGTGAAACCATCAGCAGTTACAATGGCACTGAAAACCTGCGGTATTGAAGATGCATACATTAATATTATTAATAACATCTATGAAAATGCAAGTGCAAAGATTAGGCTGTTTGAAAATACAACACACGTAAAAATTGGAAAGGGAGTGAGACAAGGTGACACCATATCTCGAAGCTCTTTAATGCCACATTGGAGGGTGTTTTTCAGTCGCTGAGCTGGGAAAACAAGGGGATAAAGATTAATGGAGATTATCTAACCCACCTTCGTTTTGCTGATGACGTAGTCATTTTTGCAACTACCCCATCAGAGTTGCAGGGTATGATCCAGGAACTTGCTGACAAGAGTAAAGAAGTGGGATTAAAAATGAACTTTCAGAAGACAAAAGTGATGTTCAATGCTTTTACAAGAAATGAAGATTTATCGATTGATGGAGAAAAGCTGGAGATAACAGACACGTACGTTTATCTTGGACAGCAGATATCAAGTGAGGGTCACATTGATGAAGAAATTAATCGGCGTACAAAACTTGCCTGGAGAGCTTTTGGAAGAAACAGCATAATTTTCAAGAGCAATATGCCATTATGTCTTAAAAGAAAAGTGTTTGATCAATGCATCCTTCCAGTGCTTACGTATGGTGCAGAGACGTGGACCTTAACTAAAAGAGACATACAAAGGCTGCAGACAACTCAAAGCAGCATGGAGAGGTGCATGCTTGGTGTAACCAGGAGAGATAAGAAGAGGAACTCGTGGATCCGAAAAATGACAAGAGTGGAAGACATCATGATCAGAGTTAAATCCCTGAAATGGCAATGGGCTGGACATACTGCCAGAAGGACAGATCATCGATGGACAGCCGAAATTTTAGATTGGATTCCAAGGGACAGGAAAAGACCCAGAAGAAGACCACATGGGAGATGGGTGGATGAAATTCGAAAGTATGCAGGGGTGACATGGAGGAGACTGGCACAAGACAGACCGTTGTGGAGGAAACTTGGGGAGACCTTTGTCCAGCAGTGGATTGATAATGGTTGACAATGATGATGATGACATCAGAAGCAAAAATAAAAACTTACGCCTCCTGGCGGCCAAAACATTCTTTACCAAAAATGAGAAATTTTACAAAACATTTTTTTCTCAAGAGCTGTATCCAATGCAGGAAGAATTTTTTAAATCGGACTGTTAGCAGTGGAGATACTGGGGAAATCGCGATTTACCGTTACGCCCCCTATAGCGGAAAATTTATGCATTAGTATTTGAAAAAGGGACTGTAACTAAAATAGTCTTCGATATAAATGTTGTCGAAAGGAAGAAGAATTTTTTCAATTGGATATTTAGAAGCAAATGTAGGAAATAAAATGCATTTTAAATTCGATATGATCTTTATTTGCGCCCTAAAGCGGCGAAGTTGTGCATCAGAAAAAATAAACGGAACAAATGGATCATCATTCTCAAATTTTAAGCTTCCCAATACAAAAAGACTTTTACAAATCGAACTAATAATTGCTGAGATATGGTCTTCGCAGTCGGACAGACAAGGTGATAACATAAGCACGAGGCCAAAAAATGCTAATAACGCAGCTTCAGTCCTCCTAACAGACAAAAAAACCGACAGGCCCCCTCCCCCGCGCACATTTCGCAGGGATGGGGGAGGAAAATTCGTCAGACATAAGTTATGTCAGTAGAAAAATCCTCAACTACAAAACATCGCACATAGACAAAAACAGACGGGAATGGATAAAATTCTAGGACATTTTCAGGACAAAATGGAATTCCAGGACTTTTCCAGGACGCGTACGAACCATGTCAAGTATTCCCGAGAATTGCTTCTATTACTGGAAATTTTCCGTTACACGGATACGAAAAAAGTGAGAACAGATTTTTTTTTTTTTAATATACCAAAGAAATCGCGGAAAGGTTTCCGAAAATTCAAAACTTTCGTGGCGTTCGAAAATTCCATGAATTTCACGTTTTTCCCATCATTTCACGGAAGAGGTTGTATCAGAAATATGCTTCGTTAATTCACGAAAGGAGCAATGATCCTTTTTTGTTGTACTTATCATAAAATTCTTAAAAATTTGTCTTTCATTGAAATTTTCTTTTCAGTCATCATATTGTATTCTCAACCAATCATTTTAATGATTTCCCCAGGGAACCTGTGACGACAGGAAATTTTCAAGGACTAGTGCCTCCTTTGTAAAGCCGTCAACTTCAAAGGTAGCAGACATGAGACCTTACCCATTTGTTGAAAAGGATAAAAGAGTTGCCTATCCAACATAATTGGCAGCAAAAGACACGGTGGTTAACGGCAACCTCCAAATGCCTAGCCTTACTGTGACGGAAACCATATTACATGACACCGACTCATCATCACTTGTGACCGCCGGGCGTATTGTCCCCGATGTCATGTTGTAAAACATTATTTTGTGTTCATTAATGAAGACAAAAAAGCTGTGTGTGCGTGTATATTAAATATTTTAATAAAATTAATTGTAAAACTCAATGTGAAAGTTATTTTGGTTATCGCCACTTCTTATGTTTTCAGCTTCTGTAAATTACGCAGAGATGTGTTATGTTTGTTTGAAACGTCTAATAGATGCTCATACATAGCACTGGACGTCTATATTTCATCCATGACGCCTACTGGACCAGATGGATGTAATATAGACGTGGCTGTTTTTTTAATTATTGGAGATTTTTTTTGATTGGAGATTTATTTTTATTTATTTTTATTTGAGGTTTAACGACCACCGTGAGCATCTTAGCGGGCTATAAGCAGTCGTCCGTCCCTAACTTAGGGCCACTGGTTCCAGGGAAGGGAGAGAGCCAGTGCCATAAGACAAACACAACATCCATGCCTCACCGGGATTCGAACCCATCTCGGACGAGTGTTCAGAAGCCATCACTTAGACCACCGTGAGCAACTCAATGGGCTATAAGCAGTCGCCCATCCCTAATTTAGGGCCACTGGTTCCGGGGAAGGAAGAGAACCAGTGCCGTAAGACCCCCAACATCCATGCCTCACATGGATTCGAACCCGGACCCCTTTCGGACGAATGATCAGAAGCCACCACTTAAACCACCCAGGCGGCGTGGCTGGTTACAAAGAAATTCGTGCTATCCTCACCCCCTTAACTTGGACACGCACACACAGATCTGACTAGTTACACCACTGGTGTAAGATACATGTGTTACTAGAATGTCGCCTTCAACTTTTTGCTTTTTTTTTTTTTTTTTTTTATTGGAGGTTTAACGACCACCGTGAGCAACTCAATGGGCTATAAGTAGTCGCCCGTCCCTAATTTAGGGTCACTGGTTTCAGGTAAGGGAGAGAGCCAGTGCCGTAAGACAAACACAACATCCATGCCTAACCGGGATTCGAACCCGGCCCCGTTCGGACGAATGATCAGAGGCCATCGCTTAGACCACTGCGCCACCGGGGGAAACTTTTTGCTTGCTCTGAATGCATAGTCTTGCATTCAAATGCAAAAACTTTGCATTTTTCTTACGATGAAAATAGTAATGTACTTGGACAATTTATTTGAAGGAAAATGTCGTTTTTATCTAAATCGCATTTAATGTTGTACAATCCTTCCCCCTCCTTAATTCCCTTCCTTCAAGCCAGCGACTTTGCCTTGCACACTCCTCTCCTACAAAGCAGTCGTCAGCCACTTCTTGCACTCTCACTGTCCCGGAGCTGTCTTAAGGTGGTTCCACCTGAAACCTCTGCCTTACGTTTCCAATGGTAAAATTTCTTTACATATTTTCTTCGCACTTAATGTATTCCCAAGGATGAAAATTTACACATCGATAAAACTAATTCTAAGTTATAGCATGGGATACTTAATACTTGCTAAAACATAATCATATTAAAAATCAATCATTTTTCTTTGAATAATGTTCAAACCTGCTAATAGATGGTGCAACCTGTACATTGATGACATCAGTAGACAAACAAATGTTGGATTGCTTAATTATGGTTATCTTTTAGCAAGTATTAAGCATCCCATGCTATAACTTAGTTAGTTTTATCGATGTGCAAATTTTCATCTTTGGGAATAAACTAATTGCGAAAAAAATATGTACAGAAGTTTTACTATTGGAAACATAAGGCAGAGATTTTAGGCGGAACCACCTTAAGAGCACTAGTGTAGCTTTAGACTCTACTTTCCGTGTAGGATTTTTTTAATTTTTTTATTGTAGGTTTAACGACCACCGTAAGCAACTCGATGGGCTGTAAGCAGTCGCTCGTCCACAATTTAGGGCTACTGGTTCCAGAGAAGGGAGAGAGCCAGTGCCGTAAGACAAACATAACATCCATGCCTCACGGGATTCGAACCCAGACGCCTTTCGGACGAATGATCAGAAGCCATCGCTTAGACCACGGCGGCCTGTGCTGGAATTCCCAATTTTATAAAGAAAACAAGCAGCAGAGCAAGTAACAGCGAACCAATTATTATTATTATCACTCAGTGAATTCCTATCCACCCTCCAACCCCCACCCCCTCATTCACCCCTGACATTGCTAACATCAAAGGGAAAAAGAAAAGGCTTACACTAAGGAATTGGAAGAGTGGTGAACAACTGAATTTTCATGGCCCTGTGGATGCTCTTTTGATAACCTTTCTACGGAGATGTAGACAACGAACTTCTTAGGGGAAAATACGTAGGGCTACATGAAGTAAAACACAAGACTTTCAAAAGTATTATTGTCTTTCAATAAATTCATACTTTAAAGTTAAATTTATTGAAAAATGGCATATCTTAAACTGGGTGGGAAAGACAAATTTCAGGGTGGGCTCTCATCCACTTGGCGACGTCCCTGACACACACGCGAGAAACACAGCACATTCTTAGGTATACAACAGTTTTATTTACATTATTCGCATATAAGAGGTAATTATTACATATGTAGTTGCAAAATAATCACATTAATTTTGCACTAGCATTGCACCAGCAGAAATACATTCTATGACAAGGAAATAAGAGAATATCTATTTTCAATCATTGGCTTTTTATTAATTGCCAAGAGTACATGCTAGTCATTTCAAGCATTCTTGGCACACTATGAAAAAGTGTCAGTAACACTACAAGTTGCTCAAAATATTTAGTTCCATAGCTACAATTCATCAAAAAAGACACAATGAAAGGTAATGAATGAGTCACTAAATGATTTAAATGAGTTTGCATGTAAACTGGCTTTCCTGATATTAATTAATTAAAGCACACTAAAAATTATGTTGTGAAAGACCCAATGTGAAATTGCTGAAACAGAAACCTGTAAAAATAATTTCGTATACAATTATGAACCCACAACTAGGCTATTATTTACAGTTAAAAGATATATTTATATATATATATATATATATACTTTTTTTTCACATAAAAGTTGGCAACCTACTGCATTGCATATGAAGCAATCTAATAAATCTTCAGAACAAATCGCATCAATCAGAATGGCATAATAACTGTGCAAATTCACTTTCAAGAACACATAATTTAGCGTTTTATGGTAATTTAAATCTTGTTAAACTGCTTTTCATGATTTTCAACTTCTTCTGACTAGGCATCATTAACTTTTGCGCATCTATAATATGTGGGGGGTTAAACATCATTTTGAAAACTTAACAAGATTACCGTTCATGCACTTGCAAGTTAGAAATTTGAAAATATTCAAAACTGTTAAACTCAACTAAAATCTACTCCAGCCACAACAAATGGGTTGATAAGTGTTTTTTTTTTTTTTTTTTTTTTTTTGGTGTTTGGCCATTTCAGGCAAAAGACTAGGTCATTGTTCAAAATAAAAGCAAAGCACACAATAACAGTTTGCAAGGTCAGTTTAGGAAACAGAGGACATCACCACTTCCCTAATATATGACAAATGAGATATACCCATGCAAGGTGAATGAAATATTGCACTAATGAAAGCTAACACACTTGTACCCATACACGTTGTGGCAGGATACATAAAAAGAAAAAGCCTTGTACCTGAAGATAAAACCAGCAAATATGCTTATGAGACTAAAATGCATTACAGAAACTTTCTAGCTTGTGGAAATGAAATGTAAAGCTCCTACAAATTACACTTCTCGGCATAAGTGCACTTGGAAGAGAGAGAGAGAGAGAAAAAAAAGTTAATATGATGTATTACCCATTAAAATTGTCTGAATTTTATTAACATTTTTACTTCGAAATTAGCAGGTTTCATTAAACACGTAAGTTATACTTAGCCACAGAAAATGGCCAAAAATTTTATTGGCATGTTGCTTCTTATAACAATATCTTCTCTTTATGACTAAATTATTAACATAATAGTCACATATCCAAAATTAGGCACACATTAAGCGGGAATTTGAAATGAATTATTAAATTTTTCGTTAAATATACATTTATTTAAAATTTGTGGTTTGTTAATCTTCCAAATATATACACTATTTTAAGATACAGAAAATGTACAACAAACAAAAATAACAAAGCGCTGCAGTGTAAATCATTTCTCACAGAGAAGAAATACTCTGATCAGTCTAAATGGCACAGACAGACAAGGTGAACAAATTTCTGTTTTTAGGAAGTATGTTTGACAGAGAAAAGAAATTAAGATACTGGAATTAGTATGAGAGTGAATTCATCTTTGAAAGTCACAGTTGCTTTAGGAAGATTTCACAGGAATGATGGGTTCTCAAAAAAATTTCGAATGGCTGGGTACAAAAGTGTAATTGTTCGAACTCGGATGTACAGCAGTGAAAGCTGGGTACTGCAAAAGAGACAGGGGTCACTTGTGTGCTGGAGAGATGTGTTACTAACAGGAGAGTTTGTGGCAAGACATGTTCTGGTTATGTGAGAAACAAAGATGTGTTGCAGATGTGTAATATGAAGCAAAATGTTAGTAAGCACTGGCAATGTCAGCAGTACAGAGCTAGGGTGGCTATTGGGGACTAAGTGTCATACGGGAGGGTGGCAAGAAATTTTTAAAGTTCTTGGTAGAAATTTTGCCAAAAAAATTCCATTCATGTAAATTTTACAACAACACTGATGATGTTATTCCCAGAAAAAAAAAAAAGGTTTCAGCTACATACTGTACATAGTATTTATTCAATGCATGTAGTACTGGGAACCATGGATATGAACCTCCATGGCCTCTAACATGTTACTATTTCTTGGCAATTTTAGCTTATGTAATTTTTTAATCCTTTTTTTATATTTGATGTCATAAGGCTGTTCATGAATTTTAGTTTTAGTTTGCAATGTGACAGGAATTTATGCATATATCATTTTTTTAACTCTAGTTATGAAAATGGTGCCTTTCTACTATTCTCTTAAGACATTCACCCAGAAGACTCCCTCCATTTGACAGAACAGTACAATACTAAATTTAACAAATAAAATCATTTTAAGTGACAAAATTTCTCTGAATTCGAAAAATTCACACACTTTTATCCAAGTTTCCTAAAATGTTAAGATTGCCGTACTTGCCATATGTCTTAACCATTTAAATATTTGGGTGGGCCCACCTGTAGTGTTGCACCTGTTAGTAAGGTGGAGACAAATATTCTTAAGTGGTTTTGCCATGTTAAAAGAATGAACGGTGAAATGCTTTCTAAGAGAATTTATTCAGCTCAAGCGGCAGGAAAGAAAGTTAGTATTTCCATTTTAAGTTGTATTATTTTATGAATTGCAGCAGCTGACTAATAAAAATGTCTAGGTACCCCCCCTTACCCCCAGTGTTTTTTAACTAATCCAATCAAAACTGAATTAAATATTAAAAAAATGTTTTAGATAGACATTGGCTTTTAGAGCTATGGTAATATTTACTATTTATTTCATTATTACTTTTTGAGTACAGGCACACGTGAAATACAGTATTTCACATATCAAATTTTGAGATTAGGTAAATTCACAACAATACTTAGCTGTTACTAATCAATGAAGAGAGTGGCAATTTCCTTTCTATGAGAAATGACATAAAATGGCAAATTCTCTGGACTAACATGAATTTATATTTGCTTTTCACCACTAGTTAAGATATTATAGATTAACGACACCAACCTTTAAAAAAAAATATTTATCAGCCAAGCTCAACATTTGATTCATTGAAGAGGAATAATATATAGATACTTTTACACAAACACCTATCGTTTTTACAAACCTGTGAAAGTAACTTTATTATTAAATATGTTTTGCTAAGCACTGAGCACATTGTATCTCATACACATGATTATTTAAGAGAACAGCACTATAATAAAATACAATTATCAGCACTACATGTTTTTAAAAAAAGTTACTAGTAATTAAAATTAAATATTATGTTGAACGTAAAAAATTCTGGTGGTGTTTTTACTGGGAAATATATCAGTTTACATCGGTCATCTTACAGCTGTCACTGGTATTTTCACAGTCCACATGAATTAGTTATTTGTGGTGGAAGGTAAAGAAGATAAAAGTTATTACTTTTACTCAAACACCAAAATAAAGTTAGCTGAACGTGTGCCATTCAAACACTTCAGTAGATTAGCCCCTCTAATCAACTGATGATGGTTAAATGAAACCTTTTTAATTTTATCACTGGAGGGAATACCAAACATCTTATGATTGTAGTGGCCATACTGAATTTCTCAGGTGTGGTCATCTATCACATTCTTCATGAAGATGATTACACTCATAAAATGAGAATTCTCCCACTGGTATCATATTCAAAGGATATTTGAGATGCATTAATAATTTTAACTTACTAGAATGATTAAGCTGACAAAGACCCAGAGCAGAAATTAAAGTTGTTTTTATATTTCTTGGTGAGTGAAAGCACAAAATCACAGTTCTGGTTTTCAAGCTTCAGCATAACAATTGACATCTAACAGTTGTTCAAACTCTAATGATGGCATTAATATAGTGAATGCTACTGGTGTTATTAGTGCGTCATGAGAAAAACAGAAGCCAAATAATACTTGTAAAATGGTATTTTACTTTATTTTGACATCAGTAGTGACCTTTATGAGAAAATGAGAAAAGCTAATAATGGCACAGGCTGACCATCACTAATCCAGCATAATTTGGCCACAGTAATTTCACAACTTCCAAATTGCCACCACGCCAACTTACCATATCTGCCACTGCATTTCACGTGGCATCACAAGTAATGATTGCAGAAGTCATTCATTCTTGGGAGATCACTCATCATTCGTGAAAAAGAGTCATTCATGAATACTCATTCAAATGAATGGTCATTCACTTTACATTAAATCCCAGTGTGTTGTCTCACTACACTCACTGAGCAAATCATTCGCTGCTCCAAAGCACCTCTGAGGGCGAGGCCAAGTGGAAAACTGCAAACTGACCAAAAGAACAGATCTCCACCATTCACAATGAAGAACTTGTGGTGAACAAATGCATTCACAGCTGTTTTTGGCAAACTGCCGAAAAGAGCAAGAGCTTAAGAGACTCATTTACCGTTCGTTCACAAATGTATCTCCACTTATGATAAACAATTCATGCACACCGAGAAAATGAACAGCATCAATGTTATCATTCCCATTCTAAAATTTCACTATTATTTCCTAGATGACTGCTCATTTCACACTCCCATAACGACTGACACTTATTAACTGTGGCATTACTTTTCTTAATAAAAATTTGTTTCCAAACTCATCAGATGAAAGAAAGTTACACATGCTACGACTTCAGTGTGTGTTGCAGTAATGGCGGATTGAATGATTATTCACAGTTGTGAAAACAAACCATTTAGGGTAAAAAGTCATTAGTTGTGAACAAATTGCTCATGAATGGTCCATCACTAGTCACAAGCAACATCAGCTGTTAGTGTGCATTTATTATTATTTAGCTTTTATTTAGCCCAGTCACCACTTCAGTGAATAAACGAAGAGCCCTTTGTGGTGTAAAGCTAAAGCACCATTTGTTGTCCACAAAAGAAAAGGTTGGATTTTTTAAAAACCTTGACAATGTTGAACATGTGTTGGCAATAATTATGCATTTTTGATAATGTTGCTATCCGGAAACACTTTAAATATATACTTTGTTAGCAATGCATAATCTGTGGTACTGCACTTTTGATCGCACCATCTTTAATTGTATATAAGCGCTGATGCTTTGGATTATGTTAATCAATTACACTGGAACTGTACCGTTTTAGAAGTGTGTGTTATATTAGTTATCAGTGCTCATTGGTAAGATCGTGTGTACATATATTTCAACATCTCTTGGTATCTCTGCACTTTTTTTTTTTTTTTTTGATGGTCTTGCATGCTTGATGATCACTTTCCCGTTTTCTCTTATTTATGTACTTATATTTTGTTTACTGCAATAACTATGTTTCTGAGTCTCACATGTTTCAGTGTTTGCGTTGAGCCTAATATGCAACGTTATAAGCTGTGAAATAAGAGTTATTGTTTTATGAAAACATGAAACTCATCTTTGATTTTGTATGTTAGCTATGTTTGCGGTATCACTGTATTTTGTATCCTTATTGTGTTTAACAGTCATTGTGTAGAAAACATTTATTTGAGATATATCAGTTTAGGAGGTCAGAGTTATGGTGTGAGTTTATCTTCGGATGGTAACTCTGATTTTTGTTTTGATGTTTAAAAGAACCCATTCACATGTTTTGTAAAAACTGTCTGTTTTGATGCTTAAATATAGCAGCATTTAATTTTTTTTTAACTATCACACTTTCAATATTGTTCTAGTCAGTGATCATTTGTATTTTTCCCAAGCTCTATGATATGAGGCATATCAAACTAATATCATTGTAGTGTATGCTATGACTGTTGTCAATATATCCTAGTCCTTTCATGATGTACTTAAACGACTCTCCTACATTGTTGGACTCTGATAATCCAAGAGTAAGATTATACAAAGTCAGTTGTACTTGTTAATTCAGGGATTTGTATGCTATGTAGTTTGTCATCACACTGATTTCTCTCATGGTTACTTTACCCAGTAATGTAGTTTCTGTTATTTTGGGATCTAAGACATGTTCCCTTGACTATATAGTCTATCCTTCATGACACTGTTAGTTTATTGATTGCATCTGTTTTTGCTTTTTTCATTTTAGCAAACTATATGTAATATTGTAATTTTTTATTCTATTACTAGTATAAAGGTTATTTAATCACTATAACATTTTCTCTTCCATGGTGTATGATACAAAAATGAAAACATAAAGAACAATTGTTTCAGATCTCTGCTGGCAGTGAATCAAAGAAACAGACATTCTTAAGGAAAAAGATGGAAGATGGAAAAAAGTTCACAACAAGATAAAGTACTGTTGAAGTGATTTAAATAGTGATTGAAAGTAGCACACTACATGTAGCATGCTACATTTACAGTAGCATGGAGTGCAACATCACTACAAACAGAAAAATATAGTTGTAGCAGTAGCCCACTATAAAATAAAGTAGCTTGTAGTGGAAAATTACATTACAAAATCTTGCTATTTTAAAAGAGTGAAACAAAAAAAAAATCCTTTGAATAAAGCTCATGCTGAAAAAGAGAATTAGTAAGAAGTATGACATAAGGCTAGCTCCAAGTTTAGAGAACAAAGATTAAAAATATTTCCCAAAGATAGTTCAAAGAGAAGAAAATATTTTTAAAATGCAAGGAGTGGTCTATGAGGTAAAATGTAGTTGTAGACTATTTTACATAGGTGAGACAGGTCGCGGACTAGAAACTCTAATAGCAGAACATAAAGCAGCTATAAAAAATTGCTCCAACAAGACAGGATTAGATAGACACGTTACAGAAACTGCCCTCAACATGAACTGGAATTCACTAAAAGTCATCAGTTTCCAGGGCAACTATTAAAAAAAGAAAATTAAAAAAAGGAATAGAAATTGAGAAAAATCAGACTTCCATCATCAATGACTGCAGAGGTTTATCCCTGCCTAACATCTGGCAAAATTTGGTAAAAATTAACTGTAACCGTTGGAGCTAACAGTAACCACAGTAATGACGGAAAAAAAGAGACAACAAAAGACTGCCTGAAGAAGTAGAAGAGTTTTCTTCGAAAATTTGCGTTATTTATTAACTTATTTTCCTAGAAGAAAATACCCATATTAAATGTTTGATTAAGTGTTTAAAAATATCTTCAAGTCATGTGACATTTCCTGAAATGTTATTAGATGGAACAGGGGAGGGGGTTAAGTGTGTCCTGCCTACAGTCACATACCTGACTTGACATACATTGTGAAAGTTGACCACAAAACATTATGTTCTTCACTTATGCTATTTACGGGGAAGTCTTCTCAGTCAGTCCTAGAAGACAGCGTATATGAGATGCTGGAGCTAGCGATTTTGTTGATAACATTTGCTACTGCAAGATTCGATTCTCTTCGTACAAAATTGAAAATTCGCAGATACTTGTTGATAGTGTTTTTACTTGAATTCCCTAAGCATATAAGTCAGCCTTGAATGTAAGCCAATGAATGTGATAAAATGTGTTACATATGATTATCAAAGCTGAGGTAAATACAGAGGTATATTACTTGTGTAATTTATTCAGCTCTGTATATGGTCAAGAGCGTACATAATACAAATATATACTAAGACATATTATTTGTGTAATTTACCTTGGTATTTAGCTCTGAATGTAATATGTGAGAATGTACATTATAAAGATCATCTCCAGAATTTGCATTTTAATTTAACACTAAATGAAGAAAAAATAACTAAAAAGTAACGAAAGTAGTTACTATTCAGAAAAAGTAGAGTAACTAGTTATTTTTCAGAAAAAGTGGTTGTAGCAGTAGCTGGCTACTTTTAAAAAGTAGCTTTCCACTGGGATTAAAGCTCTGTGTAAGCTAACATGTGGAATTCTCAGGAGACATGGTGCAAAGCTTTACCTGTTAATACAGTATTTACAACTTATGCTATTTAGTTCATTAAAATTTCACTTGCTTTTCATTTAACCCCCCCCCCCCCACCTTTATTGTACAGCACTACATATAGATTATATATACCTTGTAGTGGGCTTGAGGTGTTTATACAGAGGATTTTAAGCAAACCACCAGCAATCAGGGGGAAACACTAACCCAGCACACCTGTCAGGTCCCAATGATGAAGGATTAGTGATGGTCAACCAGTATTTTACATCAACTATCTTAAATAATTACATTTATGCATAACAATGTGCTAAATGCTTAACACAAGTTTATCATACCAAGCTACTGACGTAGGGTATACAAAAATGTAAACTTTTGCACAAATGTGTTTGTAGTTATTTTTTAATCAAATTTTATTTTATGTATATATATTGACATTCATGCCTATTTTAACACATAACAGTTAACACACCTGAGAAAATAATTCCAAAACAATATTCTTGAATAACCATAGGCTTCTCACAGTTTAAAATTCCTTATCTGTTTACAGAATGTTAATCAAATTTTGTACATCAGTTTATATTTCTGATGAATCAATAATATTTTGCATCAGCAAGCAACTGCACATTCCACGGTATTAGTGCAAATGCTACTACCACATATAAGATTTGGAAAATAATCTTACTCCCATAAAACATGAGTAAACTCAACACAATACTTGTACTAAATACATAATACAAGAGTTTACAGAACTACCATCACAATGTCATCAAGTAAAAACATAGCAACAACAAAGTGAACATCTATTTGACAAATAAAATTTACATGCTAGTTAATTCCTTTACAAATGGCAATGATCGTAGATTTTGTCAATGAATTTCAATGCTGAGGAATGACAACTTGTAAATTTATCATCTCATATTTAACAATAACAAATGCACACACAGTTTATAAACCACTTAAGAAATAGTCAACAATTTGAACTTCGGGAACTCACATCCTTAAATACCAAGTAAACACCAATGCTGAAAGAGCAACTACAGTTTATTTATTTTTGCATAATGAATATATGATGGGAAAATAATTCTGAAACAAAAAAATCACATTACAGTATGTGTCTCCATTTGAAGTATCCTTTGTCATATAAAATAGAAATTCTTGCTTAGCAGACAATGACATAATGGTGTGAGTACAGGATTACTTTCAACACTGCTATATAAACAGCATGTTTTTGGAAATAATTGCTTTGGTTTGCATATCATTCGTATGAAAGGCTTACGAAGATTGATAGAACACTAAGAAGTGTAATAGAAAAAAAAATATTTCTGAATGCATCTGCACAACTTGACAACCCTCACAGTTTACAGTATTGCTTCTGAATATGAAAGAATTAATCAAAAATAAAAAAGAATAGAATTATATCAACATATAGTACTATGCCCAAAGAAATTGAATTTTCACACGTGGAATAACTGTAATTTTTTGAAGGGAATCCACAAACACATACAACTCCACCTGCATAAACTCAATGTTGTCTGAGCAAAATTCAATGATGCACAATACAAAATAAATTTTAAGTACACACAGTGCCAGAAAAGTTCGTCAAATAAGCATACAGAACAATTTGTTAAAAGTGGATTTCTTTATAATTAATTGGTGTGATATACATATATTTCAGCAAATGTACTGTCTCTAACTGTTACTCAAAAATTCATAGATTACACATTACTTGTTTACACTTTAATGCAAATATTTTAGGAAATTTAGTAGATAAGAGGGTAATACAGAAAGATGTAAAAGAGTGGATTTTTTCTTTAGCAAATTCACCTTACATACCAAAACCCAAGCAATTAGAATGAAATGTGAACACTGAATGACATTATAAACACAGAAAGAAGTTTGCCACTCAAATTTTTAAACTATGACCAATTTAGAAAGAAAATTCTGAAATTCCAAGAAATATGTATATTTCTGCAACTGCCTGCAAGCAAATTAAACATTTTAAATATATCACAAGCTCATGCAGCTTTTTTTTTTTTTTTTTTTTTTTTTGCTTTTTTTTTATATTTTGTAAACATCCAAATATGCCTTTTCTTCAGCTGAGAATCGGAAAACTGGTCAGGTTCAAGGAAACAAAAAATGCATAGTGATTTTTATTATGCATGTTTGTTCAATAGGATCTAATTTAGAACTTAAAATACTACAAATATTTCAAAATTATTACTTTAAATATACAAATTTCAAAATACTAATGAGGTGGAAATGGATGATTCAGCAAAATTATTAGCACAGGAGCCAAAAATTATTATGTCTGTGATAAGCGAGTGAGTCATGTACTTCATGTGAATGACAGTACAGCCAGACTCAATGCAGTTGTAAGTTTTCACTACACAGGGAACCAGCCGAATTTGACAAACCTGCATATAAAAGCAAACACCACTAACTATATTTTTGAAGAACAGGGCATGAATTCCACTTTAAATTAATGATCTTTTTGGCAGATAGTCATAATATTTGCTTTTTTGTTACATGCATATCACTAAGCAGTTCTCTGAGATTCAGAGGCTAGCTCCTCGAAGAAAGGCAGACTGCCAGATGTTTAACTGATGGAACTAGAATTTACTTACTGTTGGTGTATCAGAAGTCTCCATTTACAGTGATCTTGGCACACAGCTCAAGTTTCACTGGCATACATCATATGACACACACACAAGACCTTTTTTGTACTTTATACTCATAATCTGTTTCTCATGCAGACATTCCTAAATCTGGCCCTCCCAAGATTTCCTGGGCCTTCCTCTACCTTTCTTTCCTGCCACTTGGGTTGATTCTTTTAGTAAGCATCTTATCACTCAATCTTTCAACATGGCCAAATCACCAAAGAATATTAGTCTCCACCTTACTAATATTTGCCTCACATTACACAACTTTAACACATGTTCATTCCTCACATGATCAGAGCAAATCTTGCCACAAAATCCCCTTAAGTAATGCATCTCTCCAGCACACAAATGGCTCCTATGTTTCTTCTGCAGTACCTAGGTTTCACTGCCATGCATCAGAGTAGGAACAATTACACTTTCATACATAGCCAAAATAATAATTGTTCCTACTCTGATGTATGGCAGTAAAACCTGTGTACTGAAGAAGAGACATAGGAGTCATTTGTGAGCTGGAGAGATGTGTTACTTACAGAGTTTGTGGCAAGACTCGCTCTGATCATGTGAAGAATGAAGATGTGTTGCAGTTGTGTAATGTGAGGCAAAATGTTGTTAGTAAGGTGGAGTTGTCTCTTCATTATATTTGTTTATCTCACTCTGTATAAACTGGTCAACCATGTGGCAAAGTTTATGGAATGGTGAGATATTGTTCCGTGAAATATAAAATTGATTGCAAGAAAGAATTAAAATTGTTTTAGAACATCTTTTGAAAAGAAAGGAACAAGGTTACATAGTATGTACTTTTATTGCAAAAGATGTGCTCTTTTTTGTTGCCTGTATGCCTATGGACACCATATCTTCTCACCTATCAATCCGTTTTGAAAAAAATCATTTTGTGTTGGGAAGCCTAAACTGTGAAAATGGTAATATCCATGCAATTTGGCCTCTTTCTGATGCACAAAATACATATGATTTCATAGCATTCCATCCAGAAATCTGCTTAAAACCAATATCTTAATTGGCATTGAGATACTATATTTCCAGTTTCCCATGTTGCCATCCCTTCAGAGAACTTGAAAATTATATCATTCTGGAGTGGAAATCAAACCTGCATTTGCAAAGTTTCAAGCAAATGAAGGCTACTTAGAACTTCATTGTCATGGGTGATGTAACGGAACTTGAACAGAAATCAGATATGGGTTTGATTCCTGCTACAGGTTGATGTAATTTTCAAGTTTTCTGAAGGGATGGATACATGGAAAATGGTGGAAATACTGCATCTCTTTGCCACTAATGATATTTGTTTTTGCCTTAAATGCAATTGTGAAGAATTATTTCTTCAGGGAGATTTGTTTCTCATAGATATCTACAATGTTCTCTGACAAATTGTTTTTTTTTACCAATATTCATATCTGGATGAGAAATAAGTGCTGATCAGAGCCATAGCTAGGATTTTGGGAGCTTATGGCTATTCATTAAAAATGCACCTTAATGAAAAAAATATCAATTTTAAATGCAGTTATCATAAAATAATAACAAAAGTTTAACTATGAAAAATAACATACAAAACTTTATAAGCACAGTATTCTCTTATGAACAAACAAGTCTTTGGTATTGAAAATATTTTATACCTATTTTTAGCATACATAACAAAAACAAGTATGCGCCTAAAGCATTCTTATTAATCTTTACAGATTAATTAATAATACCACCAAACTGTTTCTATGAACAGGCCGCATCAAGGACCATCCAAAAATCCATGTGCCTACTGACTGTTTAGTTTGATCTTCCACTCAGAGCTTCAGCATCCACCAAACAAGACCCTCTTATTGTGCAATAGAAAATATATGCTCACATGGGGTTATAACCAGGGCTACATCAGCTTGGTTCAACAGACATAGAAAATGATTAATATATATATATTTTCTTTTTTGGAGCTTTGCTGTCCTGGGTGGGGCAATGGCAGCATGCTTGAATGGAAATCAGGAGACATGGGTTCAATTCCTGCTCAGGGGCAATACAATTTTCAAGTTGTAAATGAATTTATGGCACTTCTATTCATAGTTTACTCTGGAAATAACCTTTTTACGGGTCTTATAGTCAGAAGTGTCAGACCGCAATTATCGTTAATTGTGACACTTCTTCTCACTATATCCCTTCTTTTAGTTTTCTCTTTACTAAGTTTGATTGGTGGGAGATTATTCTTACTGAGTCCCAATTTATGGAGTGTCTGCTTGCTTGTATATGTCTGTCTAGCCCTGTTTTGTTACTAATGTTCCTAATAGCTGCCTGGTGTTCTTTCATTCGGACTTTAATACTTCTTCCTGTTTCTCCTATATAGCTGAACTCGCAGTTATAGTCGAAGCAATATACTACTCCTTCTTGCAATTGGATGTCTGTTTCTTTCTGTTTTAGAGCTGGCAGGAATTTCTTTAATTTGTTATTTAGATCTGGAGCAAGTCTGATATTATATTTTGCTTCGATCCTCTTAAACTTTTTGCAGTACACCCTGGAACTGGAAAAAACCATAGCATCAATTTCCTAGATTTAACCTTGACCTCAAGAGAGGGAAGAATCTTCACTCAGCTTTTTAGAAAATCCACTAATGCAGGAAAGATATTAGACTTTTGCTCATTCCACCCTGACTATAATACAGTGAGACAATTTTTTGAAAAAATTGAAGTCTTTGTCTCTTCAAATGCTCAAAAAGATATTCACAGAGAAGAATTTAAAAAATATTGGCAGAGAACAATTACCCTTCCCATGTATTAAGAAGTTATTTAGAAAAGTGCCAAAAAAGAAGCAGGATGTAAACAACTTCAAATTCACCAGCAAAATTATGTACCACAAGGGACTTTTCGAAAAACTGAAGAGGATCGGAGCAAAATATAATATCACACTTGCTCCAAATCTAAATAACAAATTAAAGAAATTCCTGCCTAATCGCCCACCAATCTAACTTAGTAAAGAGGAAACTAGAAGACAAGATGGAAATAGTGAGAAGAAGTACCACAATTAATGATAATTGCGGTTGGACACTTCTGACTGAGTGGCAGCAACTACTCCAGTGATGTTGTCCTGATCATGAACTAGGCTTTAGTTTGAAAATTTTACCACCAACATTTTTTAATAATAACCTCTATAAGACCTGTAAAAAAGTTATTTTCACAATTTTCAAGTTTTCTGAAGGGATGGCCACACAGGGAACAGTGACATATCCACATACGGGTTAATGGGGGTCACAACCCCCTGGTCTATGACTCAGCATTTTTTCTTTTAAAAAATAATAGTTTTGATAAAAAAAAAATTAATTTAAATTTCAAAAATGTTTATTGTTTGGTGAAAATGCATCACACAAACTTTCAGGAATGCAACTCAATTTAAACTAAAGTGAAAAATATTAAAAAAAAAAGAATTCAGTTAGACTTTTTTAAATTAGTGGAGTACTGTGACAGTGGGAAGCAACATCACACCATCAACTTCACAGAACGTCACAAATAAAACGGCATTTGATTGGTTGTTACTTGTTGCAGAGGGCTCTCTGCCTCTTCTTGCTGCAAAGGTTTCATGTTTTACCTTGGCTCACTTTCTTGACGTACATGCTTCTGAGTTCTGAACTGTCTAAAACAGCATGTCCAATTCAGTTACATTTGAAGTAAATCAAGAAATAAATATTTCATATTGTAATGGGAGCATTGTTTATTTTTAACATTTAAGATTGCGTATACCCACTGTTGGGGTGTGAATCCACTAATAATTTTAACTGATTAACCGAAATTTGTTAGTTGATTCATTATTTGGTTAATCATCCCTTTAAATAAAATCACCTGCAACACCATTTCTGGGAAGATTTTTTTTTTTTTTTTGCTAAACCCTTCCCATACCAGCACCCTGTATATATGTCACTGAGTAGAAATACAGCATCACAGTTCTACCAATGACATTTGTTTGCACCTTCCACAAAATTTTGAAGAATTATTTCTTTAGAGAGATTTGTTATTTATTGATATATATGATGTCCAATTGAAACAGTTTTTTTTTTTCATTAACACCTTTTGCCATGAAGACCATTTTGCAGTTTCTTCTTCAAATAATAATTTTTTTACCATTTGGAAATATAAATGCATATCGTATTTTTTTCAATATCTCTGCTTCTCAAAGGTGTAAACTAGAAAACTTATTTTTGCATCACGAAGTGTGCATGGTGGAGAATACTATGTATGTAATTACCAAGTTTTCATAACACACAGTCTTGCCACTAGGGGAGTAAATGCATACTTATGATTGTAATGCATTTGTAGCTGTGTCTACACATTTTAAAATCCAGATTTAAAAAAATTCTTTAAATCAGATAACACTCATTACAGAAAATATTCCATTCATACTTCCTCCTCTAAAAAATACAATATTTTCCCACTTGGGACATCAATGTATAATACATTTTTCTTAATATCTCTGCTTGTAAAAGTTCAATTTGAAATTTCTTTTTTACATGAGATACCATTCGCACTGATGAAACTTTTGCATATAATTTTGGAATGTTTCATAATGCACAGTTCTCATGTTATGGGCATACATTACATTTCTATTTGAAAGAATATCTCTGCTTCTATTAATCCAATTGTAAAAAATCCTTCCTGGTCAGATGCACTTGACTATGCAGAACATTTTGCCCCCATTTCCTGCTTTAAGTAAAGTATAGTTTTCTTGCTAGTGGGAAAAAGTTACATTACATTTTCCCTCCACATCTCTGCTACTAATCATTTAATTTGAAAATTCCCTTTTATTTGGACATCTTCCGGCACAAGAATGATTTTGCATATGATTTTGAATTTTTTATGCTGCCTCTACATGGCATATATTGCTGTATCTACTTGCAAATGTTTAACTGATTCTAAATATCTGGTTGGAGAAGTTATTTTTACAAATAGCTCCCTTCATTATGAAAGATTATGTGCAAATTGTTCATTTTAAATTATATACAGTTTTTCTGCTAGTGAGTATAAATGCTTTTTTCTTTTCCTTTTCTTTGTTCTGACTTTCTCCTTTTCAAAAAATCAGCTTTAAAAAACTTTTTAGAAGTTAGATAACTTGGATAGGATTCAAAAGCTGCTCTCATTACACCCATAAATTTGGAATCACCTTTCTTGTTTGGATTTTCTTTAAAAAATGTTATATGAGCAAAATAAAAAAAAACAACAACACAAAAGATCTTTCGAATTCAATATTTTTTTATTTCAGGGAATTTCCTTACATGTGTAAAACATCAATCATGATCATAGTGATAAGAATTGCCAGGGAAACACGTAACACATAAAACATTAGAAGAATTCTTGAAATCGTCATATCGCGCATAAGTTACGTTGAAAATCCACCACACACCAGTTTGTTGGCACTTTGCCCTTTAGCCTGTCCTTCACTCATAAAGTTCGCTCTATTTTCAAGTCTTTTGGCTACAGGATTGCAGTCAAACCACCTCCACATCTCCTCAACCTAATCCTTAGAGACAGAGATCTCAATAAACCCCTAGAGTTACAAGGTGTCTACGCTATCCCTATCAACACTTCCACAGGCGTTACCCACTATATTGGTAGTACTTACTGCAGCATAAACCGGCTATTGATGGAACATATCGCTGATGTTAAGAAAGACAGTCCTTCCACTTCCCTTTCAATTTTAACCGTCAGCAATACCTCCGCAATTCCTCGATTGGCGCAATGTTAAACGGATCGCCCTGTATGGCAATCGGCATGCCCTTGGGTACCGTGTATGCATTGAAATCAACCTTACCCCTAACACCTGCAATGCTGATGCACCTTTTAACATCCCTATTATTTGGAAAGCGATTTTGAAATCTGGCAACAACTGACATTTTTACCACGTGTCTCATTCTATGGCTGATGAAGGTAGAAGTCCCTACCAAAACGTTCCGCTTATAATTTTCAACTAACTTACATGTGATATGACAATTTCAAGAATTCTTCTAATTAATCATGATGTTACTGTGGTAATAAGGCTGGTCTAGATTTGGCAACAGCTGATGCAAGATATCTCCAACAATATCACACAGTGGCACAGCCGGGAGTGGTTTCAATGGTTAAGAACTACATCCTTTACCCGATGCATTTTTTTTACCTAAAGTATTATAGTAACAACACAGAGAAAATTTTGTTGATGTTGTTAAGTCCAATTGCCCCCATTTTATGATACGGGCAGTGGTTTCTTGTGAGAGGGACTGAGAGAAAACAAAAAGTTAAAAATGAACAAAAACTAACATTTAGATAATTTTTCTTTTCAATTTTGAACTTTTCTTGACTATTGTCACTTTTTGAAACCTAGACTGAATAAACCAGTAACAAGCTTTTCACTATCTGAAAGTTTTGTGGAATATGTTTTTGGGGAAGAGAACTCACGTTTACTTTCTAAGGGGCTCAGCTCTTCCTCCTGGCCTCATTCTGGATATGGGCCCTGATTCCAGCTAGGATGAACCTCCATAAGCAGAAATATTTGCAGTGATACTGGTATTACAAAGTAGTTCCTGCTTGAGTTTACCTTTGATACAAACGCCATTAAGTTTCCCACCTGATATGTACTCCACCTGAAAATTATGAGAGCACTGGCACGTGCGACATTCATTTGCCAATTTTTGCTTCATCCAAACACACAGCTTTGGCATTTTTAGCTTCTGACTCATCACAATGACAAGCATATGACTTGGAATCAGTGTTGTCCTGTTCGACTTCATGGATTTTCACAAGACTGATTTTGATGCAACATTGCATGTCACACACCACCAATTGACACAACAGGAAGGAAATGGACTAAGATGCTGACGCACACCACGTTACCATCACCTACTTCACATGGGACTGTTTACAAACTATTCAACGGAGACCATGCTGAAGGAACAGAGGTATCGACTCTAGCGATACAATAGTGTTTGCATGATATGGAACCAAGGCTCAAAATCGACCATTTAAAATTATAAATTTGCAAGTGTAATAAAAAAGTACTTGCAAGCACTACTAGTAATTTTATGAAATGAATCTACAAGAGATTCATATGCTTGCGATTGTGCTTTTGTTTTGAGAAAGAAGTCTGGGATACCTGCCTAATCATAAAAAGACATGTGGTTTAGAAGAAAAGAATAACTGTTTTTGCTTTTCCTTCTCATCTGAAAGGTGTTCCTACATTGCACATTTAGATGCTTATTGAAGTTTTATAAGAAGTGGAGGGGAAATTATTGACTTTATGGGCAGCTGCTGAACTCTATCTCGGCAATCGATGCTGTCCAATGTGTGATCCACCATGCATTGATCTGTGTGTTTGTCATCAATGGTGAAAAGGGGGGGATATATATGTTGCAGTTATCCTGCAAGTAACAGGTAATGAAAGGTGTAACATGGGTGAGCTAAATAGATATGTAGTTCCTAATTGGTCGCCGCATTAACAGAAGGCTCACATGTCAGGAGTGGCTCTAATAGTTCCTTCATTCAGGGTCAGACTTAATCAAACTTATAGGAAAACTTAGGTGAACATTATGAAGAATACTATTTCATCATCTACACTTTTTCAATAAGTAGACTTCAATTTTTTGCTGTGTTTCACTGGAGAGGCATTGGGCATGTTAAAAAAGTATTCTGGGAATAAAAAGCATGGAATCAACAGCATGGATTGGAATTCCCTTAAAGTAATCAGTTTCCAAAGCAATTTCCAAAAAAGAAAACTGAAAGAAGGAATAGAGATTGAGAAAAATCAAAATTCCATCATCAATGACTGCAAAGGATTTTCCCTGCCTAACATCTGGCAGGATTTGTTGAAAAATAACCTAAACCGTCAAGGTTAACCGTAACCGTCAAGGTAAACCGTAACCATGATAGTGACAAGGAAAAAGTGACAACAACAAGACAGCCTGAAGAAGGAGAAGAGTTTTCTTCGAAAATTTGCTATTAAAGAAAAAATTTCCTAGTAAAATCCCATAAGTTGCTTTAGATTATTAATTCAATTAAACTAGGAAGCCATTTCTCAACATGAGCTTTATTCAAAGAAAAAAACTTTATTTTCATTTTCGAAAAAGGAGATGGCTTCAGAGAAAGATGGAGAATCATTGAATAATATTTCCAGTTTTAATGTTACTGATCAGTTAAATGAATTATCCTTGAAAGAAAAACAAAGGGATTGTAACAGTACAAAACTGGATATTAACCAACACATGAAAACATCTACTTCACAAGTAGAAAACATTTGGTATGATGAATACCATTTATATGGCAAAGAGAAATATTTGACTGAAAATGTAGTACCTTTGTTTGCACATTCAAGGTAATCAGAACAATAACTGCTAAAGAAGATAAAAACAATGATTTACTTTACTAAAATTATACAAACTGCCTGAAAAAGATGAATAAGCTATTTCAAACAGTATAGACAATGGCAAAATGTAAGGTCAAATTCCAGTTCTTTGAAAAGTTTGTTGCATGTCATACAAAAATGAGTGAAAAATCAGATCGTGGTGCAATGTATCATAACAACAAAGCATGCAGCACTTTCACCACATACACTGGCAAAACTATACCGGAGCCATTGTTGATGAAGCTAAAGTATGCTTCTTTCTTAAGACAACACGCAAAAGTACAAAAACAAAATTCATGTCTGTCAAATTTATTGACAATAGACAGCCAGTAACACATGTCATCAAAGGGACTGATTAATGAAGTACTACTTCTTGTGACATACAAAAAGCTATGAAAACAGAATTTTCTGGTAGCCTACATTATTCTCAATGGAAAGAAAGGATAAATGCTTCAGTATCAATGGAGCTGCAGTGATGAGTGGAAAAAAGTCAGAAGCTGCAGCAGGACTGAAAGATGCTTGTCTGTGGTTGTCATACACTGCATGGCTAACCGTCTCGAGTTGGAAATTAAGGCAACATTTAAAAAAAAATCTATTTGATACACTTGATGTGGTAGTGAAACATGTTTATGGTGTTTTTTCCAGATTGCCTAAATGAATCAGTTCACTTCTCTGTATGAAGAAAGCTTTGTAAAACTTGACAGACTGGATGGAATGAAAAATGGATTCCTCTTTATTATAGAGCTTGCAAAAACTTCATTCGTAACTGGAAGTCAATTGTTATCTATTCACAAGCTGTTTCTTCTTCATCAGTTTCTCCAGATGAACATGTGGCAGTGCAGGATATTTTGAAACATGCCATAACTTACAAGAAACATGCCTTACCTTACAAATTCATGTAGCACCTGCATTTTTCTTCATGGATGTTTTAGGTGAAATTAACCAACTTTCTCTTTATTTACAGGATCACACTACTTTCTGGTAAGTGCTTTCCGAAATCTCTGGTGTAAAGGAAAACTTGTGGTTTGATGATAAGGGGAGATATCCAGGACAGGAAACATGTGGGAAAAGACTAGGTAGTTGGGAAGTTCATGCATAGCTTGACTTCTTAGCTTGTTACATACCCTTAAATTTTTAATAACACTCCAATGAAAGGTTTGGTTTCATGTTAAGATTTTTTTGCATTTGGTAACTGTTTCAAATAACCCATTTACTTTGCATTTCTAAAGAACTTAACTAATATATAGCAATACAGCCACTTCATACAAAGGAGCCAAATTTGCTAGCAAGAATTTTCAGTACAAGCAATCTTTGCTAGTGAAGAGGGGGGGGTGAATTTTACATGGAAGTACAAATGAGACATGCACCCTGGAACCTCTCTTTACCGCCACGTCACAGGGCGTATCATCAGAAATGACGCAGAAAGAGATGGCACTGGACTGTAGAACAGAGGAGTTTTCTATTCATGGACAAGTCCAGGTTCTGTTTAGGTGTGCTACAAGGTCACATGTCCATATGATGTCGTTTTTTCCGATGACATGTAACGTCATTTACAATCAGCCACAATACAATGCTCCAACGTACTCTGGTGTGAGATAGAATCCAATATGGCAGCAAGACATTTTGTCTATATTTCTGGGACTGTGACACTGAAACACTAAGCTAATGTCAGGGTTGATCCTGTCACATAATCTTTCCCTGCTGCCACATTGGGAAAGATCCTGCAGAAGGATGGTGCCCATCCACACAGTGCTTGTGTTATAAGGGCTAGCTTTGAAGGTGTGGACATGGCTGCCAAATTCACCAGACCTGATACCCATCAAAACAAGTGTAGGACCTGATGGGTCACCACTTCTACCTGCTCCCTCCAGCAGAAGACCTATGACTGCTGCATGCCCAGTTCATTGCTGCTTGGAATGAGATAGGCTGGAATTTATGTCACCGTTACTGAAAAATCACGGTCACCATAATGACCAGTGACTAACAGTAACAGTTCCAAAATCACTGTTAAGGTGTCACAGCTGTGTCATGAACAGGGCCATGCTTCCGAGACAAATAGGTTAAGAAATCACTGTTATTATGCCAAAGATGAATTTTGCCTGATCCGATCTGGGGAATGTTGCCCTAATCCGATCTGGGGGATGTTGGGGAGGGGGGTTAAAGATCTAGGCAAGAAACAAAATGGAAAAAAAAAATATTTCCTTTTTGAGACATGATGTGCTGAGAAAGTGGGTATGCAGCAAACAAAGCCATTATTTGTCCCAGTGATTCTCCACTTTGTTCCTGCTTTGTATCATATCCATCACAAATGATGATTTTGGAACTGTTAGTTCTAAGGAACAACCATCGCCATCTCATTGTGACAGAAAAATAACTGTTAAGCCCACCTCTAGAATGCTTGGCCACACAGTGCATGTGTTACACTGCCCAGCCTCTAAGGTGTGAACATTTTCCTATGACTGACAAATTCACTAGATTTGTTGCCCGTAAAACCAGTGTAGGAAGTGATGAATTGTAACTTCTGCCAGATTTCTCCAGCAACAGATCTACAAAAGCTGTGTGCCCAGTCCGTTGCTGCTTGAAATTAGAGATAGTTAGAGAAATCACATCACTGTTACTGAAAAATTAATGTCACCATTATGACCTGTGACTAAAAATAGCACTTCCAAAATCACTGTTACAATTTTCTCTCTTCATAACTCTTCCAAAACCCAGTTACACAGCCTCAATGACTTCACCCCATTCTAAAATAAATCTCTCCTCTGCAGGGAAGTTTTTGCCTTCAGAGTAGTTCAGCACTCAAGATGAGCCAAGCAAGAGCATTATCAGATGGTGGGAATGTGGAGAGAGAAAGGACTAATCTAGTTTTGCTGAATAGGGAAACAACAATATCTTTTTATTTTTTTTTCCTGCCATTTAGTGCTCAGCTTTTGTTCAAGTGATTTGCCATTCTGACTTCTTTACAGCTCTGTCACCCCTGTTTATATATAAACAGTAGTTTTGTCACAGTTTAAAGCCACTCTTACTTCCACAGAACTGTGATGGAAAAATCCAGTTAAGCCCACCTTTACTCCAAATGCCATATCCTAACAGACCTTTGATGGTCTTATGGACAGCAGCGCCTTGCCACTAGCATGCTCGTATAATTTCTTGAGGCAGACCAACACTGTATTTAACAATCCTAAACAAAAGCTAAGTTTTTTATTGCTTACATGTCTTTGGTAGCTCTTTGATTTCTAGGATTTTCATAACTGTATGGAAAAATACAGTTTTTACTCTTTCTCAGTGTTGCGATTTTCACGTCAAGCAGTGTATGATGCAGAAATTTTCTTATATTGACATCATATCAAATTTCTAACCTCTCTTTCATCTTTCTTGAACTTTACAAGAAAAAAACAAGCTGGTTTCTAAAATGTGTATCAATATTTTTTTTTAATTCAGAAAACACCAATGAAAAAGTGGATATTATGATGGAATGACTCAATTCTAAAACAACTTCCAAATGGTTTGAAGTTGATTTAAAACTTATATGTCAAACCACAGTTTTTTAAACATCAGAATAACATTTTTTATGGTTTGTGATGACAAAAATATTTTTACAATGTGCCAATGAAAAAAGGTTAAGCATGGAATGGCAGTCAGTTTTTACAAAGCTTATCTTACTCAACATCAGTGTAGAAGAGTAACTTTTCAAAAGAAGTATCTACTACAAATGCAAATTTATGGAATGATTAAACAACATTTGTCACTTTACATCACATAATTATGTAACATGCTCTAATGGCTGGCATTGCTAGGCATTAATTTACAAAAATAAATGCAAAGATTCTGTTGCATCAAGACAAAAGTATGACATAAACCTTCACTAAAAGGTATTAAAGTTATTGACATTATTTTTTTTTAATCAGAGGAAGACTCACAAAACTCAGACAAAAAAGAAATTTATTCCAACATATGCAAGGTCTGTCACTACTTTCTTCGCTTTCTTCTTCATATTATTATTTTTCCACTGAAATGTTCAGAGCTGAATGCTGTTCGGAGGATGTGAGACATAATATTCGATGTGCTTTAAAGTATTAAACACACTCTGCACACAGAAATAAATCTAAAAATCATTTACAATATTTTTAAGATGCTTAAAACTAAATAAAAATTGCAGCACCTAAGTGGAAAATTAAAAAGTATACACAACAAATGATGTGTTATTTATCACTCACTGGCCCAAACAGACAACATAAATAAACAGAAAATCTTAACACATTGCTAGAAATTCAAGTAACAAAATAACGAGTTGAAAAGAAAAACCTGACAGGTATTTAATGTACATATTTGCTTATAATGTTGTTCATTCAAAACAACTGTAAGACAAGGAAAGAAAAAGTGTATTCTACTGCAGCTGCAATTACATCTGTGACCTAAAGCATAACCTCAGAACAGTAGTGAGTTACATACAGTTGAAAAAAATTGATATTTGAAGGAAAACAATAACACGCATCTAAGTAGAATACTTCTTGCATTCATCACAATTAAGTATGCATAGCATGTGATATTTTGTGTAATAATGCAAAAGTGCTCCCTTTTTTTATTGATATTTCACTGAACAACACTAGCTATAAGGTGAAGGTGATTCAGAAAAATTCTAATTGTGATTTAAATCATTAATATACATCTTAAAAGTGCTTTTTGTACATACAGTACTTTAAGAAATAAAATCAAAATTATTTACACACTGTAAACGAACATACAGAAAATTATGCCATTATTTTCTTTTCTGACAGTGACTTTTTCATAAAAACATGGATTTGCAATAAAGTTTATTCCTGACATGACAAAGATAATTGATAACAAAACACAAGACAAAAGTAAAAACCCTAGATCAATTACAAACTATAATTGTGAGTACTATCAATATTCATTTAAAAAAATCACTGATTCCAATTTTAAGACTGTGCAAGCATGCAAAAATTTTAGCTGACATTTCATCCTACAACACAAACCAAATTTAAAGTGATTTAGCACATATAGCACATTAAATCAGTTAGTTAAATCTAACATTATGAAGGTCAATAATAGAATTTAACTTACATAAATGAAGCAACATGACTTCACTGACTTTCATATGTAAATATTCTTTTAAGATGAATTTAACTGATCCATTGTGACATCTGGATGGGGGGGGGATCAGCAAGTGATAGGACCAGTTTTTCCATTTACTTTTGGGTATTCACAATGCTTTTCCGGTGAAATAAAACTTAAACAAAATTAAAACATAACTAATTTATGGCAAAAACAAAAACAAAACATATGCAAATATACCTAAAAAAGTGAATTACCAAAGGAAATCACAACTTCAAGGTATCACTCTATTACACAAGCATCTAACTTTTAATATTTTGATATTTTAGTTCACTGAATGGGGATAAGGAAAATGATTGAACTACTAAACTAAAAACTAATGAAGAAAATTAACTAAGAAAGTAGCTTTTAACATTTTGATTGCTGTCATAATGACTTTCTGAACTATCAGAAATTGTATTTTTAATTTTAAAAATTAAATTTTAATATTTATCTCAGTGGCTTCAAATACAATTATGACAGCAGGACTATATAAAGCAGTGATTCAGGCAGGATTCCATTTCAGGAGGATGTCTAATCTCAAACAAATTTACAAATTTCAAAGCAAATGATGTCTTTTCAAATGCTATTTTTAGCAAATTTCCATACCATTTGCTTACATATTAGCAGATACTTATTGCTAAACACATTTTTTTTAGTAAGGTGAACAAAATCTATTAAAACATGTTGAGTGGAAAATTACATTACTAGAGCAAATTGTACATTTTTTTTCTCTCCTGGTACCAATGATCTTATATAATAAAGAGTCACAGGATGCTCTTTAGCAGCCAATGTGCAAACCTGGGAATGAAAAAAAGAATCTAAAGCACAAGTTGGTAAAACTATTTTTATCTGTTTCTTTGTGTTTATTATTATAAATTTTTTGCTTAACACACACATTTTTGCATAGTACAGCAACAACCAAAGGCATATCCTCCTTGATTTTGTATGGTGTGTTAATACCCCAAAACAACCTAGAGGACACACACAATTCAATTCATAGCTAACTTCTGTGTACATTGTGCCAACAAGATATTCACATATAATATCTTGCTCTTCCATTGTGGTCAGCCTGAAAGTTCCACATTTTATGGGATTTTTACATTCCAATTGGGAGGGGGGGGTACTATTCTCCAGGATTACTTGGCTAAGAAAAGCCAATTTCTGTTACTCTTAAGAATATAAATTTCTCTATCCTGTATACTGCAGATGTTTATCCCACATCTTACAGCTTTGAAACTCTGAAACCAGATATTTTTTTTTAATTTATTGAAGATTTAATTACCATTATGAGCAACTTAATGGGCTATAAGCAATCACCTATCCCTAATTTAGGTGAGACAAACACAACATCCATGCCTCACCGGGATTCAAACCCAGACCCTTCTCGGACGAATGGTCATTAGCCAGCGCTTAAACCACTGCACCAGATAAACCTGACAGTGGAAAGTCACAAAACTGCATCTGCGACTTGCATACAGGCTGCAGTGTTCTTGCACAAACAAAGAGATAAAGATAGAGAGACATAATGCACACACAGAAAAACAAAACAAAAAAACATGCTGAACAGGTAACATATGAGGGTGTGTCAAAAATGAAAATATAAGTTTCACTTAGCAGCGACTATCGGAAATAGAAAGAAGAAAAGAATACAGCTGCGGAGGGACATCATGCGTTTCACCATCTGCTTGTGAAAGGAGTGTTGCACAATTGTGCCACATAGTTTATTCGTTAATGGTTGTTTGTTATGGCGCAGCCGAAGGAGTGTTACTTATTTTTACAATGAATATGGGGGAGGGGGTTGAATTGCTTTTCTGGTTCAAATGCCTTAATTTTTGAATATCATAGTTGCTACTTGCACACTTTTGCATCTATTAGAAAGTTATTTTCTCAAGTGAAGAATCTGTTTTTTACTATTTATATTACTTGCTAATATTGGGTCACCCCATAAGTAATGCGATATTGCCACCAGACAGCACAATTGTGGCAGATCTGTGGGGATATATATACTGCTGGACAGTGCAATGTTGGGCATAGTATCTGAGTAAACTTTAAGCGGTGTAGATATCCATTTCACACATTTGTTAACCCCTCAACATGGAAGTGTCAAAACTTCATATAAGGCATGTTTTGCTTTGGAAGTATCATCAGAACAACATCACCACAGCACCAGTGTCAAAACTGGGTGAAATTTATGGTTCAGATAGTATAAGTGTGAGTCAAAGACAAAGAGGTTCTGGAGTTTTCTGTCTGGGAACTACAGCCTTAAAGAAGAGGATGCCCTCACGAGTTGGATGATGCTCTGTTACAAACATTTGTCAAGCAAAATCCTTGTGTAATGGTGGAAGAATTAGCAGAGCAGCTCCAGTAAACCCATTCAACAGTCCATCAGCATCTACAAAAGATTGGTAAAGTTTTGAAGCTGGGTCAAAGAGTTCTTCACGAATTATCGGAGCACAGTCTGAAACAACGAACGGAGGTCTGCACGTCTCACCTCTGTCGATTGGTAAAGGAACCTTTTCTGAATCGAATTGTTACTGGTGATAAGAAATGGATTGTGTATAACAATATTAAGCATCAAAGACAATTGGTGGACCACAACGAGACACCAGCTCCACAGCCAAAGATTATTCAGTCACTTTAATGGGATGTGGATGGAGTTATCCATTATGAGCCGCTACCAGCCAGCCAACCAATCACGAAGGAGCTCTACTGTCAACAACTGGACTGGCTAAAGAAATCCATTGAAGAAAGCACTGGCCAACAGAAGAGGTGTAATTTTCCATCATGAAACCGCAAACCTTATATGGCAAAAAACACGCTCCAAAAACGGAGGCAGTTTGAATGGGAAGTTACGACACAGTTGCCATATTCTCTTGACCTGGCACCATCGGATTATCATCTTTTCAGCAGTCTCCACCACCACAATAGTGAGAAAGGGTTTCATACAGAGGATGATGTCCAAAGGAAGTTTGTTGTATTCTTTAGCTCAAAACCTAAATACTTTTATTGCCAGGTAATTGAAAATTTAAGATTACAATGCAAAGAAGTTGTAAATAATGATGGTAACATAATTTTCGTCATATTATCCACACAGGCATATAAACCGCAGGCCAGGAAATTCACATAACTTTTTTTCCTTCATGTAATCCGTAGACTGTGACATTCAGAAAAAAAAGTGCTGTATAATCCACACATTATGTGTTGAACTGGAAGTGGAATTTCCGACAGAAAAGTCAGTCACACAATGACCTAGGAGTGTGAAGACATAAGAAAAAAAAATGATTTTATTAAATTTTTTACAGGTTACTTTTTAATATTTTTGTCTTCGGACAATAAAGTGCAGTGGCGTGGCATCCATAGATCACACCTACGCAGCTCCAGAGTATTGCTTTCACCTTGCCAATGATGCTGATACAGGACAAGTCATAGAAATACTGTATGTACTTGCATATAAGTTGAAAGTTTTAGGAGGAAATCCTACTTTCAGAGTTGGGGGGTCAGCTTATACATGGGCCAATAAAAAATATGGCTAGACTTCCGTGACTTCTTCCGCGGAATTTACCAAAAGATTTGTTTACATTTTAGACCGTGGCATGGCAGCGTTCCGCATGTTACTGCACAATTGTTTTTTGACCTTCGCAAAACTACCGCACAGTGGCACGATCATACCCTCAGTTGTGTCCACCACTCTAAGTTTAAATTTGGCAGTGCAACTGAAACATTTGCTTTTCAAAGACATCATGCATGAATAGCAGTGAAGAAAAATATCAGCAGCAAAGATGTTGGTCCAAACAGTGAAGGATGAACAAAACACAAGGCACAGCACACGTGAGATCCGAAAGGAGGAACACATAGGTTCGTGCAGCAACTGCATACGTTTTCATTGGGTGGATGAAAAAAACAGAGACGACACAACAGTCAGAGTTGTCCTTCTCAACGATACAAACTGACTCCCTCTGCCCCCCCCCCCCAACTTGCCTGATCTTTCATTAGGACACCCTCTCTCCTCTCCTCTGTACAAACTCATGAATTGAGGAAAATTTTTCCGAGGAAGTTCCTTTTCCAATAATACCACCCTTCTCCTGTACAATTACCCTGCAGACTTTTTTAAAAATCAAAGGGCCATAAAAACTTTTTTTTTTTTTTTTAATTTACATATTATCTGCATTGGCATATAATTTGCAGAACCTATATTTTCAACTCTTTTAGCAGATAAACCCACAGATTATACGATGAAAATTACGGTAAATACATTTTGGATTCAAAGAAAATTGTCACATTCTTTGTTGCCTTTCAAAAGTACCTCTGAAAAACTGCATTACTTATGGGATCACCCAACAGTTTGATGGGTTTAACTACATAATTGCTAGATGTAATGAAAAAAAAACAACAGACACAATGCGAAATATGCATGAAATAGCTGTGTTAATGGTCTGACGAAAAACTGTCCCCCATCCAGATGCCTGCCATTTAAAGGGTAAATTTAATCTCAATTCTTAATTTCTTTTTTAAAAAAAAAGTTTTTTGTACTATGTTTCATTTTTCTGAGATTCTACTAAAAAGCACAATTTCTCAACTGTTGAAATCAAGGAAGTCATTTGCAAAACTTGGTAAATATTCAACATACCACATGTGAAAGTAAAAGAGATGTCCAAAATGCCAGATAATAGTCTTAAATGTAGTTACACTATGAAGAGAAAACATTTAACACTTGTAATTTGGAGAAAATAACACTTTCACAAACTTTGTTCATTTTATGTGCTTGTATGTGTGTGTGCATGAACCTAGTGTCATACTACATCATGATATTCCATATTTCATTTATCACATTTTTCACGGACATGAAATGAGCACTAAAAATCTACTCTATAACAGCCTAATAACTTTGAAACTTCTGATTTAAAAGAAATTTTTAATATAAAATTTCAGTATTTTTCAAGAATTCAGTGAACAGACATGTAGAGAGAAAATTCACATTCAAAAATATTTTGTGAACATTGAGCATTTTGTTCAGACTATCTAGTAGCACCTAAAGCTCACTTTTATAACCAGAGCAGGCGGTCAGTCAATCAATCAGTCAGTCCACAGTTATTGCAAATATATGTACAAAGATATGGAATGCTACGTTGTTTCTGAATTTTTTCATAGAGTGAGATCTCATGTTTTCTAGTTAGACATTTCTACAGTTAATTTCACTATGTACATTTATGGACACTTAGGTTACCAATTCACACTTAATCCCATTTCAGCATTAACCAAAGCTACTTTTTTTTTTTTTTTTTTTTGTCAACAATGAACTACATGAAAATGTCTTTTCAGTACCACACCAATGCTTCTTTGGGGAGCTATGAGTGAAGAATAAGAGTATGCATCTCACAAGTGAGAAAAATATATATATAAACATGCATTTTAATTACAAGCAGTGACTGGGAATAAATACCATGTCACATGATACAAATGAGAGAAAAAAATCAGCCTGCAAACATTTCAATAAAACTAGAATTGGCAAAATTTTAAATATTATGATCAAAAATATTAACTAGCATAGCAGAATCAACTGATAATGTCAATATTTTAAAAAATATATATTAATAGACATCACAGTCAGTAAATAGATTTAAGCTTACATAACCTAAATGAAGTTTAAAAAGAGCAGAATTTTTAGCATTCTGTTTTGAAACAATAATCATAATGTAGTACATCACAATCACAATGGAAAATATCAACATTTATGTAAGAAATTATGTATCCCTTTTCATAGATTTTTATGTATAAATAAAAAGCATATGGGGAATAATAAAAAAAAGTAACAAATAATTCCAAATAGAACACAAACTTAATGGATTTCTGGGAGAATGTTTTTGGTTGAACAAAAAAAATTCTGTTTCCTCTACTAGGAAAGTTGCATTCAAATTGCTTGCCTGAGTGGTGCAAAATTTCATTCACTCTAAAATGGAATGATATGTTGAGGCAAGAAAAAATAAAGTTGGTGAATTGCATATTTCATAAACATCTTTATATTTCAAGAGGAAACAGGTAACAGCAATAACATTCTACGTCACAGTGAAGAGAAATGACAAACAATTTCACTAAAAATTTCAGCTTCTCTCTCAGTATTTGCAAATGTTAGAACTTACCAACCCTGCAAGTGAAAGCACAGTTACACATTATTTTTTAGTAAGTCAATTAAAAAAAATATTTAGTCAATCAGTTTGAACAAATATTGCTCATTATTTTTTCACGTAACAACATTTATATAACATTATTTACAGCAGCAATTTCTGCAAGTAAGACCAGTGAAAATAACTCAAGCAGTTCGTTATGTGTGTGTGTGGGGAAGGAGATGGAAGTTTGGGTTTGATCTTTAAACAAAGAATATCATTTACATAACTTTTTTCATGTCTGTACTCTAAGTATATTGTCATGAAGTGTTCTTCACACAGATATTAATTTAACAACTCAAATGCTAAATCAGACCTAACACCAGAGGGAAAAGAAAATGAGAAAAAACAACTTTGCAGTTAAATCAAAATGCTAATTTTTTTTTTTTTATTCATCACTGCACAGCATACTGGTTATTAAAATCATCACAGAAAGAAATGTAGTTAAGCATAAGTAAAATAAGCTGGAGATAAAATTCAATTATAAAAGAGATACACAAATTATTATCTGCTGAAGAAATGCACAAAATTATCCCTAAAAAAACAAAAACAAAAATCCAATCCACTACTCCAGCATTTCACTGCCCAACAGGAATCAGAATAAATACAATTTTGTCAGAAGCTGTCTGATATGTGATGCAGTATGGGCATTCATTGGAATTAAAATGATTGGAGCAAAGGTATTCATAATATGGGAATAACAAGATTCTGAATTCCCCAGCTTTTATCTTGAAAATACTGTTTTGCCTTGAATGAGATACCAAACAACCAAAATTATTATTTATAGATATGGCTGAAGCTACTACCTCAATGAATAACAGTCTTGGATTATTTGCAAGAAAGGAGCAACAAGACTGTTTTAGCATAAGATATAAGGAAACATGTATCCACTACACTTACTTGGAACATATGTGGACTAAGGAAGAGATATAATGCTTGTTAATCTATGACTTTAGTATCCTGATTTGAAAGCAGGGCCAGATGGAACTTTAGTAGAGCCTGAGGTGAAATTTTATAGCAGGGCCTGGAGCAAAGTTTCATTGTGCTCTAGAAAATAAATTGCATATTGTAATAAAGTCATTAGATAAAAAATGTCATCTGTAAAGAAACCCGCACGAAAACTAGCACACAGAAAAAATTATTATCTTGAAGAAATATTTTCTTTAAGCTTAAGGAAGAGATCATAATGTAGAATGAAAGTTCAGAGAAACACAGGAAAAGACTAAAAAGTGTTAAAATCTAAGATTTTTTTTTCGGGAGGAGAATGTTGAGGTTGTATGTGATTCTTATGTAAACTTCCTCACAAAATGATAAAAAAACAACTTCAACTAATATGCACAGTGAATATTTTTGCATAGTGAATAAGGATGCCTCTAAAATAAATTTGTATCAATAGCTTTTTCCCTGATACATATTTTAGTGATTGATTTTTGATGCAAGTTAGTGCCTTTTTTTACTTTTACATCCACTCATATAAGAAAATTGCATTTCTTTTTAAAATTTCCAGTACTGTTTTTAAAGTCACTAAACAGCTGGCCTCTCTCTGTATATAGCCCCAAACCAACTTTGATATTGTTCTTTTTATTTTTTTAAAATTAAATATCTGGTTTACACACAAATTGTTGAATATATATAACTGTAGAGACACACAAAATGACAAAATTTATTTCATGAATGCAAAAACATTAAGATGGTTAGTAATACTCAATATCTGTATAACAAAAGACAATAATATCCTATTTGAAAAAGTGGGAGGATTGGAAACTAAAACAAAACATTATAAGAAATATCTTTTTAAGGGCCTCGTGCCACAAAAACTAAAAAAATAACAATAAATATAAAAAATTTTACCAAAATTAATTTTGTTTTTATTTCCAAAACTGTTGGGCCCTGTGAAGGCATGGGGCCTGGGGCGAATGCCTTGGTTGCCCCAATGGTACAGCCAGCCCTATTCGACAGACACATTCCAATTTCATGTACAGCCACACACATTAGCATAGTGACATCATATCATGCTATCCCACAAAAAAGTGTAAATAATGTTTACCATTTAGATTCAAATCTCAAATGATATTTTTAGCATGTAACTTTTATGATTGATGATTGTAGATTCAAATCTGCTTGTGCAAGATAGAATAGCATTAAGTGAACATACCAACCACACTGAAATTTTAGGAGATTCTATAGCATTTCACAAAAACGCAGTCAAACCTCCTTTAACGATTTTAATCTATTTCAGAAACACATTCATTAAATGGATCACTTATGAATTGCATATAGGATATATATGTTACTTTTTCAAACCCAAAAAGCCTAGTTTTTAACACTAATTCAAAGGATAAGTGTTGAAAAGTTCAGCATTCTATTTGTAATTAAGCATAGGTTGAAATAAAAGGAAACTGGTTGACTAATATTTAAAGGAAAAAGAGTTAAAATATCAGGAAAAATCTCCTTCCTCAAGAACTTCTGGTGGTTCTGGAAAGGAAGAAGTTGAAAGCAATGCAGAAGACATGGGCAAAGAGGTTGAACAGAAGATGGTGACTTCAGCTAAGATTTCTTTTCTTTCTTTTCTTTTTTGAAGAAACTGCTCCACATGGACTGGATTTAAGAGATTGCATTGACATTCCTTGGATTTATCTCTATATCTAAATACATGTGCATATTGCTGCTTTTTAATAATAATTAAGTATATATAGATATTTACCATATTTTTTAAGTAAATTTGGAGTATATGTCAAATAAGTTAAATTTCACAATTTTCCTATCATCATTAATAGATAAGTCTAACCTGAGTATAAGATGAGGCTAGAACAAACACAGTGTTCTGAAATTCTGTAATGATATTTTTAATGTTTCAGTAAATATTAAAAGCAAGAGAAAGTGAAGAAACTTCTTTTTTTTTTCTTTTGGAAAAAAGTTGAATTTTGTAAGTTTATTTTTTGTAATTATTCTCCACACCTGAGTGCTTTTGTTTTTTACAGACGTTTCTGGCCTCTGGATTTTTATCACAGCCTTTTAGATTTTTAAGAGGCCTTGATAAAAATCTAGAGGACATAAATGTCTGTTAAAACAAAAGAACTCAGAAGATATGAAGAATAATTGAAAGTTCTTCAAATTGAAATAGGATTAAATATATTATTCTGAGTAAGTAGTTTAATTATCTTATGAACTGAAAATACCATATCCCTTCTCTCTGACAGAACAGTCAAAGAAAACATCATGTAAAAGTGAAAAAAAAAACCTAAAAAAAAAAAAAAACAATGTCATACAAGTGTGCCAAAAAAGAAAGATGCTTGCAGCATGAATTATGGTTTCCCGCTTTCTTGCAGCGCCCATTCAGAAACCAAAAGAACTTTTGATTTCAATCGGAAACGTGAAATAAATTACAATAAGCACAATATGTGAAAGTAATAGTCGATTTTAATTCAGTTGAGACATACAATTGAAAGATCGACAGATAAGAAAAAGACAGCCTTCGCTGGTAGCTGGTCATTGCTATCCTTAAAGCACATGTGTTGCTGGCTGTTGATACAGTTATCACCCCAATCAACTGTGTGGTAGTATTTTAGCAGCTTTGAAACAAGTTTTTAGTGAATGGAAATATATTTTTAACGCTTTCAGAATGGTTTCCTAAGAACATATTATTGCCTTTCAGAATGCTTGGGTTACGATTGCATTTAAGGGGCATTTTATTTTTCTCATTGAGAATTCTCAATACAGAAGTCGATGTGGCATATAAGTTGAGGCCCGGACTTCTGAAGTAAAAAGTCCAGACTTATAAGCCAAAAAATACAGTACATCACAACATATTGCTAAGTGCCTCTCCCTACTGCCAAAAAAACTGCATCACTGTATACACCTGGTAGATTATGACATATTAGGCTTCTGCCTTTTTAAGAATTCCTAATAAGAAACCCAAGAGATATTTAGACACTCAGAGCATCCAAAACTATGTTTGCAAAATGAAAGCATCACTGCAGATGATTCTCAAGCTCTCCAATTTGTCTAAGTTGGAGCCAGCATGTAAGGTATACAGGAATAAAGAAATCATTAATGTGCCCATTATCAGTTATCACATAAATGCAACATTATTCTTACATAATTCTTGCAAACAGATGAAGAAAATGGACTATTGTAAACTTCAAACATGTGAACATTTTTAAATTGTCATTTGCATTATTCTTTGTTCTCGCTTTATAACAGGATTGTTTTTTCCAGCTTTAGTGTTTTAAAATGGTGTTACTTTAATGCAGGAAGTTATCAATCATGCATTTATGCTAATAGACAGTACCATATTTTTGGAAGGGCTGTTTCATGCATTTTAAATGTTCTGTTTTCAAAGTTTTTCAAAATGAATTTAATTAAAATACAAAAAAAAATTAACTTAGTAAAAAATCTTAAGGAGAGGGGGAGAATCAATATAAATGATGTTTAGTGTAACATCTTTAAAGCTTTACCGAAACCTTTTCCTTTTCCAAGAGAGTGAACAACTTTTGCCATATTGAATTTTGGTACAAGCCAGGCCAAGAATTATGCATGAGGGCTTCTTTTATGATATACTATTCATAAAAGACACAGTATAATTCTGCCAAAAATGATGGTTTGTTACCTTATATTATAGGAGGTTTTACTACAGTAGTAAATCCTAGGAAACTTATGCAAAAATTACAATGAATACAAAGAGCATGGATTTAATCCTAATTTGCAAACACTTACAACTGCTAAAGCACAACATCACTCAATAAGGACTTGATCACCCAATTCCCCCCAAATTAAGAAACCTACTTAAAAGAGAGGTTAGCACAATCTAAATATCTGAACATAATTATAAACATGTTCAGGCTTCACTGAATGAACACAGATGCATACATATAGCATTTTTATTCAGTCTATGTTTTTGATTTTCTTTTCCTGAACTTTATTAAACCTATCACCACAAGCACAGGAATGCTGCTATTTGGATATGAAATTCCTTATATTTCCTTTTGAGTGATTTGCCTATGAGCATAAAATGATACTAGCATTTATTTATACATCATACTTAAGATTATCTTTGTAAGAGCTCTTTCCCATATTTTTCCGTGGTAAACATTTGGCTAGTGAAACAACTTTTAGTGTTCATATGTCAAACATGCATGTGTTTCTGATCTGCCACTGCCTTTTAATGATGTATAGTGGCATCCCCAAATTTCCAGCCAAATAAGCTTTTTGTTACTTTTGCCAGAAAAATAAGTTGAAGAAGACATCTAACGGACTCAAAAGCAAGTAATATATAAAATCAATGCCCGTGATTCAGGGCATCTTACATTGGCTACTTAATACAGCAGTTGCTAAGGAAGACAACCAACTTGCACATATTCAAAAGTTCCTGGCCACTTAAGTTCAATTTGTGGTTTTTCACCTACTGCTTTCAGTAAAACACAATGTTTTGTGTTTAGAAACATATCTTGTTGCTTGAAAATGAAGTACAGGTCGAAAATTTGTTTACGTAAAAGAGTGGTTAGCTTATCGCAAAATGGAAAATCCTCCTGTGAGATAGCTCAACTTCTGTCGATATGAAAATCCATAGTAAACAATATTTTAAAAAAGCATTATGCTGGATATGGAATTCAAGACATATCACACAGTGGGAGACCATGGAAAACCACAATTCAAGATGACAGAACAATGAAACAAAAGTCAACTACTGACGCATGTAAAACTGCTTTTTAAGTTGTGCAGGAATTATTGGAAGAAAATCCTGCTGACATTAGCCATGTCACAGTGTCCAGGCATCTATGTGATGTGGGACTTTTTGGTGGAGTTGATGTGAGAAAACCTTTTATTAGTAAAAAACTCAGGCCTGGCAGGAATTTGCCAAGATGTATGTATAAAGACTGCCTGGATAAAGATTGGACCAAAGTAGTTTTTCCCAATGAATCAAAATTTAATCGCTTCAGAAAAAGATATGATTTGAAATACCAAATTTCTACAATAAAACACACTGGAGGACATGTGATGGTTTAGGGAGAGTTTTCTGCATAAGGTGTTGGTCCCTTACTACAAATCCACGGTAAGACGAATGGAGCTATGTACAGGGATATTTTGCAAGATAATTTACTAACATATGCATGAGGAAATCTGAGTAGAAACTGGGTATTTCAGCTCAATAAAATCCTGGGTATTTCAGCCCAATAGAAACTGGGTATTTCAGCCCATACATGTAGTACTGTGAAGGCATGGATGTCTGCCAAAAAAACATTTGCATAATGAAATGGTGATCAGAATTTCCTGATGCAAACCCCATAGAAAACCTTTGGAATGAACTTGGTAAATGTGTGCAAGTGCATAAATGTTCTAATTCGACCGATTTTTTTTTTAAATTGAAGGAGGAATGGAATAAATTTACTCTCAATGATATTAAATCACTTATGGCATCTATGCCACATTGCTGTGCTGCTGTAATTTTTCCTAAGGGCATGGCAACAAAATATTACTTGTATATTATTATTGTACACTATTATTTTTTATTACAACCCCTTTATTTTATCACGGGCCAATATGGCCACATATTTGTAGACACCTGTATATGTTGTAAAATGTAAGTTTCTCAATACAAATTATTGCGATATCTTTGTCTTTCATTAAAATAAATCCCTTGTCATAATGGCGACACTACATATATAGGTATTAGTTTCATACACCTAAAGGTATAAAAATAATTCAAAGGATTAACAAAGAATAAATACTGGAGGTAATTTTATGAATGCCACTGTATGTATGTAATTTTTAAGGGTACATAAGCCTGCCCCTAAGAAATTGCGATAGAGTTGTGATGAACATTTCTCGACTTCAGTGCAGAATAATTAACAGGGCATTAAAAAAATAATAATAAACGGACTCTGAGTCATGGGTACTGAAAAAACAAAAATGTCTGGAAATGTATCATCATAACTGCTAAAAACCTGTACTGAACAGAGGACCTGATATTTGTGATACACAGTATCATCAGGACAGAGAAATAACAATTTTCATGTACCTTCTCTAAAATACTAAAGTAACCATCAAGCATAGCAAACAACATTTACCAGAACAACGAGCAACAAAACTGCTTATCAAAGACCAAGGTCATAATGAGACTTTAAAGATATAAAGATATGTGGCAAATACTTCAAAATGTTTACCCAAGATAAACCCAAACTCCTAGTTTTAGTTCAGTTTCAAACTCTCTCTCTTTGTATGTGTGTGAATAAAAGTAGAAACATCATGTTGTGTTCCACCATTTCTTACACAAAAACATACTCAAAATATTCAAGCAAAGCAAACTGAATTTGCTTGTACCATTTACTGGTCATCCATGTAATACTCCTCAAAAAACTTGAAAATATTTCAAGAAAACTTGACCATTGATTTAAAATATACTCAAGTTTTCTAGTTTTTCAACTCTGTACTTTTTTAGAAAGGTTACTATATCTTGGAGAAGCAGTAATACACTTGTACACAGACATACTTCAGAATGTGATGTTTCAGTTTATGCAACCTTACTGATAATACAGCACCATTAATGACAACTAAAAATTTTGGTTCGATCAATGGCGGCTCATGCTGCTGAAAATGTGTGTACTATGACTTACTCCCCTTTCCAGAAAAGACCTTGGAATTGGAATTTAATGGGCTTAGTCTCCACCATCCACCATAAAAAAAAAAAAAAAAAAAAAAAGATTGATAAAGGCAAGTCCAGATATTTTCCATAATTATATACAAATTTATATTAATTGTTAAACTTTTTCTTCACTTTTTATAGCTTCAGTAATTAATTGCCTTTTTAGTGTTAGTGGTTAGATTTATAACCATATATTCAATAAAATATCAAGCCTAATATTTTGCAGAATATACGAATTTACTAATCTATGACGACTTCAGTTACCAAGGAAACATATTCAGCTGTGGATCAGCTGAAAATAATATTTATTTACTCAAGTTTTTTGACAAATATGTTTTTATTTATTTCTGTATTTTTAATGGGAAATATTTTAGCGGTGTCTTTGCTCAATGTAAAATCAACAATGAATGTGATAATCTTATTATTTGTGATTTTCAATGCACTTTTGAAGAGCTTAAAGATGAATTAATTATATATAAGTTAACTAAATTACCCTATGTATTATACTATAAAGAGCTTATGAAATACAAAAAAGTATAGATAGTTGCACATGGATTTTTAGGCCCTCCCCAAAAATCATGAATCCTAAGGATTTTACTTAGGATTTGTTTTTACTTGTACTTATGATCCTCAGGATGTTACTTCCGTTTTTCCCTCTAAAATTCTTGAAGAAAATGGTCAATTCAATATTGCAGTCACCATTCAAAAAATTAAAATATTATGAAAATTTCACTATAAAGAACAAAAAACAGAAGCACACAAAAATAATTTAACTGATCATGCAAATTTCTTGAGAACATGGTAACAATTAAATAAGCTTTGTTCTGTTTTGGTCAACTACAGCATCCTGTAGGAATTGTGGGTAAAACTTTGCATTGTGCCTCCAGTTCCAATAGGAGAAGGAGGGGAAGGGGGATCTCACTTGTAGTTTCTGCTGGCCACTGTGCTCAGAGAAGTTCAGTACACTGCAAGTTCCTTGTGCTGCTTGACAAGACCCAAGGGGATGTGGCTTAGGCTGCAGGAGCAGCCACACTGCTATAGCCGTGCTGCTTGACAAGGCTCAAGGGGTTGTGGTGTAGGCTGCAGGAGCAGTCGCACTGCTATAGCAGTGTTGCGCCACAAGCAGGACGAAAGACCGATTCGCAAAAAGAGCTTTCTTTGGCTTAAAAATAAGATTTTGTGTTGGATCATACATATGCATGTACTTTCCGCTACAAATTCTGAATTGTAATTCATAGTTTTTTTAATATGAATTACAATTCAAAAATTTTTAGTGTGCTAAAGCACAGTAGCACACCAGCCACCACTGGTTTCGATACTTTATGGTTGATGTAATAATACTGCTTTGAGAAAGTGAGTTTTAAGTTTTACAGATATAGAATTCAACCTAATTTTCAGTCAGATGTGACTTATTACACTAAACTACTTCCTTTTGTGTACATAAAAACTGTGCCATCTTTTTAATATGCTAATATTTGATTAATTTTAGTCAAAGCATGATAACCTTATAGTAATCCTTTATGGATCAAATACAAATTTTACTGGCAAAAACTAATTGGTCTAAGAGCAACAGTCGCATGTGTAAATTAAAGCAGAAACGTCATGTTGCATTCCAGCACTATGAATACAAAATTCCGTTGAGATTTCATCATAAACTCATTTAAAATTTATAAAATCTATAATAGAAACATTATTAATAAAATGCAGGGTTATATTTCAATTAGTATGGGAGCAAAAAAAAATTAAAAGGAAGTGAGTACAAATTCCAGAAACATGAATAATTAGGAAGTGTTAAGTCACATTCTTAACAACATATGTACTAGTATATTTTCCATACAAACTTCCAATAATTTCAAGTACAGGGGTTGGACAAAATAATGTGAACACCATGATTATAGAGATTAAGGTGGTTCCACCTAAAATCTCTGTGTTATGTTTCCAATAGTAAAACTTCTGTACATATTTTCTTCGCAATTAGTTTATTCCCAAAGATGAAAATTTACACATCGATAAAATTAACTAAGTTATAGCATGGAATGCTTAATACTTGCTAAAACATAACCATAATTAAGCAATCCAACATTTGTTTGTCTACTGACGTCATCAATGTACAGGTCGTGCCATCTATTAGCAGGTCTGAACATTACTCAAAGAAAAATGATTAATTTTTAATATAAATATGGTTATGTCTTAACAAGTATTAAGTATCCCATGCTATAACTTACAGTTAGTTTTATCGATGTGTAAATTTTCATCCTTGGGAATACATTAATTACGAAGAAAATATGTAAAGAAATTTTACCATTGGATACATAAGGCAGAGATTTTAGGTGGAACAACCTTAATGTTAGTAAATAGTAACACTGTACTAGTGGTCCGATTTATTGGCGTAGAAAGTAGACACATTAGCGTTTCCAAGCTTTCGCACATCAACCTGATGGCTTTCTGTCTAACTTCCTTGAAAAAGCCATCAGGTTGATGTGCGAAAGCTTGGAAACGCTAATGTGTCTACTTTCTATGCCAATAAATCGGACCACTAGTACAGTGTTACTATTTTCTACTTAATTGGTGTACTGTTCCTTGTTATCAACCTTAATGTTATTCATGTAGGCTACACTGAAAAAAAAAACAAAAAAAAAACAAAAACAAAAAAACCCCATGATTATTTTTTGTGTCTCTTCTTCGGATAATTCTCTAGATTGTATGCCAGTATAGTACAAGTTGTGTTCAGCAACGGTTCATACAAGCTGTCAGATTTCCAAAGAGGACAAATCATGGGAGCCTGTTTAACAGGAGCATTTGTATCCATAACAGCCAAATTGTTTGGTGTTTCAAGGGCAACAGTCTCCATGGTTATGACTGCATGCACAAAGCATGGAAAGATTTCACTGGCGAAGAAAAATAGTGGGTGAAAACCGAGATTGAATGAGAGGGACCGTCTAACACTAACAAGCATTGTGTCCAAACAACACAGCACAACTGCACCACAAATGAAAGTGACAGCAGATCTCAATATTCACCTGAAAGACCCTGTTTCCACTAAAACAGTCCACATAAAACTTCACATCCCGTGGAAGAGCTACAACTACTAAACCTTTCTGGACAGCTAATGACTGGAAACATGTGATATGGTCGGATGAGTTCTCATTTACATTATTCTAAACAATAGGTTGGGTGTATGTATGGAGAACCTCCAAGAAAGTGTACAATTCAGAATGTCCCAACTGTCAAACATGGGGTGAATCTGTGATGACTTGGGCGGCTGTATCTTGATATTTGACTGGCTTCATCATTACCCTACATGGCTGAGTTACTGTCAGCAAGTACTTGGACATTCTAGGTGGTCAGGTGCATCCTATGGTCCAAATGTTGTTTTTTAACAATGATATCATTTTTTTAATTATACTGTGCCCATACACACAGTTATAACAGTCCAGTTTGGGTTTGAGTAGCACCAAGATGAACTTCAACATCTGCCCTGGCCAGCTCAATCACCTGACTTGAATATCATCGAACCACTATGGGTACTTTTGGAGAGCAGAGTGAGAAGCAGATTTCCTAATCCAACATCTCTGAAGCAATTGGCTGATGTTCTGATTGACAAATGGTTCAACATTCCACTGGAGGCTATTCAAAAGCTGTATGAATCTATTCCAAGAAAGTTAGAAGCTGTATTAAAGGCAAAAATCTTATTAATAAAGACATATTGCATATTTCCCAGTTGACATTATTTTGTTCAACCCCTGTATATTGATGAAATGATTTGCATTGAAAAATCATTCTTCTTAATAGACTCTGAGTCTCAGAGGTTTCTAGTTAGAAAGATCATCCTATTCACTTCTATGCTACTTTCCCTCTAATGAAAGATTCTTAACCTTTCAAGTTCTTTTTATCATTATCTTCTCAACATTTATGTAGTCCTTTCCTAGATCATCTACCATCTGTCATTAGTTTAAATTTCTACCAAGGAAGTTTTTTTGTTTGGAGGTTTAACAACCACCAAGAGTAACTTGATGGGCTATAAGCAAATGCCTGTCCCTAATTTAGAGCTATTGGCACTAGGAAAGGGAAAGAGCCAGTGCAGTAAGACAAACACAACATCCATGCCTCACCGGAATTGAAAACAGGACCCATCTCGGATGAATGGTAAGAAGCCTGTGCTTAGACCACTGTGTCACCGGGGTGGTCCAAGACAATCTTTCACTACTTTTGTACTTTGTACTTCCAAAGCAATCTTTCACTACTTTTGTACTTTGTACTTCCAAGGCATTTCAATCTATATAGTTTAAATTTTTTTTATTATATTTATGCTTCCATTCTCCCATGTTGTAGTTTCCTATGGGCCTAACTATTCCTTCAAGAATCCTGTTTTTAGAAGTCAGTAAGAGTTTTTCATCATGAATTGTTATATACTTTATTTCTGCTCCATGCATTGCAACATATCTAAAGATGGTTTTATAAATTTCTACTTAAAGTCTATCTGAAAGAGTTTTACTTAATTAAAAAAAATTGTGCACAGAAGCGTATTTTCTTTTTCTTTGCTTGAATTCCTGTAAAATCTTCACATTGATTTTGGTTTCAGAGTTCTTTTTATTTACACAAGAGATTCTAAATAAGTAACTTCATTCAACTTCACATGACCAACAGGAAAAAAAGATCATAATTTATTTGTTATTATCTCCGGAAAGTCTAAATTATTCAGTCCCTGTATTGATTTATCAGTAGCCTTAAACTTTCCATGACAATTTTAAGTTTTCTGAATTATTGTTTAAACATTTCAGCACTTTTTCAAGTAGAAAAATATCAATAAGCACATCTGAATAACATGGTTTTATTTTTCACCATCATCTATTGTTTTCTAATGCATTTTAAAAATGTTACACCAAATAAAACAAGTGAGAAGATATGCACCTCACTGTACCAAAGTTGCATTGATATTCAATAGATCCGATTTGATCTCACTGGAAAATGAAATTCCTTATACTTCAAAAATATATATAACAAAATCCAATGCTTCTGCTTTCAATGGTGCAAATTTTAATTATATTTATTAACTGGAAACGACAAAGCTTCTGCTTTCACTGGCACAAATTTTAATTATACGAGGTATGAAAATTTAATTCTCGAAACAGCAGCGTAGTGTCACTCTTGTGGCGATGCATGTCTGGACATGTTTCAAATAGTGCATGCTTTAAGCACAAACCGGTAAAGCCTTTCATCAGTGAGCAATAGTGAAAGAAATGCAAATCTGTGTGCGAGTTTTGAGGTAAAAATGAGTGATAGAAATTTAAAGCAGCGCATTAACATCGAATTCTGCGTGAAGATCAGTAAAAGTGCTACTGAAACATTAGAGCTATTGAAAGTGGCATATGGTGAGGATGCTATGAGAAAGTCAAGTGTCTTTGAGTGGCATAAGAGTCAAGAAAAAAAAATGCATGTCACACTTGCAGTTCAAGATTATGCTTGTGTTTTGTTGTTTTTTTCAATCACAAGGGGGTAGTTCGTCATGAATTCATTGGACAGAGACAAATGGTCAACCAACAATGCTATTTACAGGTGCTGAAATGGTTACCAGATTCTTTTTGAAGGAAAAGAGATGAATTGTGGCCTTACAATGCCCAAAGCCATGAGGCACTCAGTATTTGTGACTTTCTTTCTAAGAAATCAATTATTGAATTGGATCATCCACCCTATTCACCTGGTTTAAAACTCAGGCTTCGCGTGACAATAACACATAAACATAGAAAACAAGCGAAAACACACAGAGTCACTTATGGTAAAAGGTTCGTTCGCGGTAGCTTTCAGTCGTCCTACGACCTTGATCACCTGTGATCAACTGGATGGGCTGGTTGCCAGAACTACAACTTGAAGTTGGGGCGTTGGAACACCCCAACTTCAAATTGCAGTTCAGGCAACCAGCCCATCCAGTCGATCACGGGTGACGAAGGTTGTAGGACAACCGAAAGCTACTGCTAAACGAACCTTTTACCATACATGATCATGTGTTTTTGCTTGTTTTCTATGTTTACCTAATCACCTGACTTAGCACCTTGTGATTTCTGGCTCTTTCCAAATATAAAAGCTGCCATGAAAGAACAAAGATTTTCAAAGATTTCAGATATCCAGCACAACATGACAAACGAACTGAAGAGTATTCCAGAAACTAAGTTCTAGGTATGAAATGGCAACAGCATCAAACTAAATGCACAGCTATGAAAGGGGATTACTTCAAGATGACAGCAGCTGCTAGTGCACAGGTATGCACACGTCTTTTCTATTGGTGCATTCCAGGAATTAAATTGTCACACCTCGTATTTATTTACTGGAAAGTACTATACTACTGCTTTCACTAGTGCAAATATATTTTAATATTTCTTAATTAACTAATATGGAATGGTTCCAATCTGATTCCATTGGAAAGTACCCTTTTTCACTTGTGAACATTTAATTATATTAATTATTTCTAAAGTACAGTCAACTCTCGTTATAAGAAAGTTCAAGGGGATTCAAAACCAGTTTCTTACAACCGAATTTGGATTAAAATGGTTAAAACTTTGAAATTAAAGCAGATACATAACATACAGTACATGTTTTTTTTTAATAAACAACTGTACATCAATACACAGCTTTTATTTAAAAATCTGTTATAGAAGTCTACTTTTTTTGCATTTACCATTACAATCGTCTCAAATTTTTAGAGACCAATCAAACATTGCTCTTTCTCTCCTTCTCGAGCACTTGGAGTACAACTCACATAGTCCTTCACCTTCTGAATCTTATGCACGACTTCCACGCATGTTGGTAGCTGTGGCACAGAAAAGTTGTCATCCTCTTCTTCACTGCTACTTCCAGTTTCTTTAACAGGATTCACTTGGACCAAAATTTTGGCATCTGTCAGCTCAGGCAATGTTTGCACACCGTTATCAGCGGTGACAAAATTCTCAAAAGAAACACTTTCCACATCCAATTGAACCCACTCATCAAGGGGAACTTCACCCTCAAAGTCTTGTTCCAGTTCAGAATTTTCTTCATTATAAAATCCAGTTTTCCAAAAGCAGTTCTTAATTACTGTAGAGTCCACTGAATTCCAAGCGGTGTGTACAAAATTAATGGCAATTTTAACATCAATTTTTGTCTCCTTTCTTGCCTCTATGTTTAAAACCACCAGCCTTACTAGTCTCTTCTGATAATGCACTTTTAGGCATCAGATGATCCCCTGATCAAGGAGCTGCAGTTGAGAAGTGGTGTTTGGAGGGAGATAAATACCTGAATTGAATCCAAATTTATGCAACTCTATCGGCAGAACAGTTGTCCAAAACAAGCAGAATTTTCTTCTTCTTCATTGTCCCATTCCTTTAACCAGGTTCCAAAGATAGAAGTCACCCAATCTTTCTTATTAGACAGATATTTCACTAGCAAATATGGAATCCCTGCAAAACACAGAGGCTTCTTCAATTTACCAATCACAACGATTTTTCTCTTGTCTGAACCATCCATATTGCATGCAAGAAGAAGTGCCAAGTGCTCCTTACTTTTTTTTATCACCATGACATTTTTTTGTTTTTAAATGCAAAACTTTTATCCAGCGTCATTCAGAAAAATTATCTGGTCTCACCTGCATTGTAGACATCTCGTGCATCATATTTAGCAATGATCGGTATTAACTTGGTCATCCATTCCTCTGCAGGGGTTTTGGAAACTGAGGCGGACTCACCACACAGCTGACGGCAAACCAGCAGCGTATCCATCTTTGAATCTGCTAATCCAACCGCTGCTGGGCTTGAAATCGATGTGTCCAAATCCAATGGCAAAGACTCTGGCCTTCTCTTCCAAAATAGCACCGCTAATAGGTAGATTGCGGCCCCTCGTGTCTTTGAATCACGAGAGTAGTGCATTTTCAATGTCAGGATATGTGGGAGCTCGAATCATTTTCCGATCTTGCTGTGTGATGCCGAACAGGATTTTTTCCCCAAGTGCTTAGGATGTAGGAAAGTGTGGAGGCTGGAATTCCGAATTCTGCGGCAATATCCATCTTCTGCTTTCCGCTATCAACAGCTTTAGTGACCTTTATCTTTTGCTCGACTGACAAAGCTTTACGCTTTGGTACCATTGAACATGAGCAACTGAAAAAATCTAACAATTCAGAACTGTAACAACTCTAATGCTTTGTGTGATGTTTGATCGTGCTAGACAACATGATAATCCGTGGTCCCGTTAACTGCACACCGATTTCTTAATGCCCACCAACTCTGCAACTACATAATGGTAAATGTCTCCAACAAGCTCTCTCCGCTTACACTCGTGCTAGCTACGTCATTCAAACACAGCCTCCACGGTCATTCCAATCTTTGGTGAGCAATTTTAGGCACGTCCTTTCACATCAAGCAGTCAGATCACTAGTTCGCTCGTTAATGCATACAGGAAGAAATAGAACTCAAAAACAGTACAAAATGAAAAGAAGAGAACGAATAATACATACGTACTGTATGTAGCAATGTACCGATCTTCATCTATGAACACACATGTGATGACCTAGAATCCTTGGAAGGGGCAAGTCAGAATGGGATTTACCCCTTCCATGAAAATGTTTGTTATGCATTGTGGGAAGGGAAAACAATGTGCATTATCTGGTGGAAGTCGCTCCAAAAATGGCCCTGAAATTCCATGGGTGATAAAGAGAAGAAATGTTGCAATACAGGTTGAAATTTTTTTCATTTTGGAAATTAATTATTTTTAACTTTCTTATAACTGAAATTTAACTTTTTTTGCTTTCTTATAAACATGAAACGTTCCTATACTTTAACATTGGACCAATCAAAGTTATAAATTTCTTTCTTATAACCGTAAATTTCTTATATCCGAGTTTCTTACAACGGGAGTGTACTGTATTCCAAATCCTCTAAAGAAAATCCATAAATATTTCCATTTTTTAAAGCTGTCATATGAACACAAGATCATATAATTTGGATCACAAACCAGAGACATAGTCTTGGATAAAAAATTCTTGAAAAACAAGTTGTGACCTCTGTGCTGGGAAGCAAGAAAACTTATATTTTAAATAAAAAGGAACACATTTTATTATTTATAGACAGTGACTAATATGCAGAAAAGTATGGTACATACTATACTGCCTTCCTCTTGCATACTGAGGGTTATCATATCAACTCAAATTATGCTGAAATCTTTCTTTGCTTGGCTTTTCAGCACTTTTTGACTGCCAAACATGGATGAAGTACTGACTTCTCTACACATTGATATTCCTTAGGGTACATTTTGGATCTTACAGTCCCATCTTCTATTCCACAATAATTGTTATGGTTACCCTGCAATGGAGATCGCATGCCTCCCTGACTGCAACTTGGTCTGAATTACTTCTACATAGCATTTATTTCTCCTTTTATGGTGCAAGATAATGTTATTGGTCTACAATCGTATTGACTAGAATCTACATTATACTTACCTATATATCAGTTACCCTTATAAAAATGTTGCATTCCCAGTTTTTGATTCCCTCATTTAATTATATCTTTTGTCAGCAAAGTTTAATGATCAAGAATGTGATCATAACAATTTGAAACCTTAACTTCCATGGGAACTCGGAAACAAGTGGCACTAAATGAAAGTAATAAGGGGGCCTTGAAAATTTCCCAATTACAGTTAATATATTAAAATTTAATGTCATTGCATTACTAGAAAAAGATGTCAATTTTTTTCACTTGTCTAATTTTTGGATTGAACACTAATCCTTCCCTAGTTCAAGATGAAAATTTAAATCTTTCTCAGTACATCCCATTAAAAAAACACTAATTGTAAGGTTGCAGTAAGCAATATGTCTTTTATAACTTTGTGTTTTTTTCTAGATGCAGACAGGTAATTATAACACTATTTCAAAATCTAGTTATAATGTGAATGAAGAAACTCGAGGTTAATAGTGAATAAAAACTTAAGGTAAATAATGGACACCTATGCTTTACCTTTTCTGGTAGTAGGAACATTACAAAGATGAAATTCTTTATTACGATTTAACTTTAGTTAAAATTTATCAATATGAAATACAGGGTGTCCTACTCAGTACTTTACCCAAGTTTTTATTAATAACATCGTGAATAATTACAGTAATTGAATATTTGGTAAAAACATACCTTCATCCATGAAAAACAGAACCATATCGTAAGAGATGTTGAAAGTGTCTGCCCTGTGCATTGAGATTGTTTGAACACGAGACTCCAAATTTCAGAAAGTTAGCACCAATTGCTCAGGCGTAATCACTGCCACTGCCTCGCAGATGTTGTTTGTTCTTCAATGCCTCAAGGGTTGTCAGCTTGTTTTGAAACACCACTGATGTGAAATACCCCTTTGACTTACCGGTTTCCTGGGCAAGTCTACACAAAGATTTCTATGGCGGAGAGCAAGAAGTTTTTGCTGGACGTGCTGCACTACTGTTTCCGACATCGGCATGGCTCCCTCCATGCAGATCATGTAATGTCCAATGGGTCACCAGCTTCTTGACCAGATGCAGAACACACTATTTATTTGGTGCTGTCCGACATCTGAATTTCCTATGAAATTCACACTGACACTTCTTTATCGGCTTACTCTCCCAATAAATATGAACAAGAAACATACGGTCAGCTATGGTTAACTGGAAGGACAGTAGTGGTTCACATTTCCATTCAGAAAATCTAAGGGCTGGTTACTAATAAGAATTTTCTTTCAGCGTTTTTCCAATTAAAAGAAAAAAAAATATTTTTCTCACTTCCTCGGATGCCCATAATGAACCAACGGCCACTGGAATGAACATAAATTAGTAAAAGTACTTACACTAAAAGTTTTTTTCCTCTATTTATTGACTTACTATCCCAATAAATATGGGCAAGAAATACACACCCAGCTCTGGGTAACTAGGAGGACATCATTAATGCACACGATCAGTCTTGGAACAAACAAACAACTGAACTAATCCCAGGTAATCACGAACCTAGCATGCGCGATATTCAAGATCACAATGAGCGCACCAACAGGCACTGAAGAACATCTGCAAGGCAGTGGCAGTGATTACGTCGGAGCAACTGGCGCAAACTTTCCAAAATATGGAGTCTCGTGTTCAAGCCTGTTTCGATGCACAGGGCAGACACTTTCAACATCTCTTGTGATATGGTTCTGTTTTCCATGGATAAAGATACATTCTTACCAAATAGCATTCAATTACTGTATTTATTTCTAATTTTATTAATAACTTGGGTAAAGTAGCGAGTGGGACGTCCTGTAGTGAAGAAAAAATTAAAATAACTAGTACATTAATATTTTTGTTATTTTAGCAGAAGGAAAGTGATAATGATTCAGAAGCTGCTTTAGCAAGAGAACCAAAGCATGTGCTTATGACTTTTTTTTTTTTTTTTCCGTATATATGAAGCATATTCAGAAAAAGCAAGTATTGTTTGTGAATAGTTTTGCTGTAGTGCAGTGATCATGATATAGCACATGCACACTGATTTCTCTCATTTGTGGGCAAGCCACAGATGCCACTACAAGAACATCAGATGGTGCTTGCATGTTGTTCTGTGTGTTTAACAAGATCGAGCGGCACACTGACTAGGAGATAAGGTCCGTAATTCAATTTCTGAATGAAAGAAATGTGAAACTGGCTGACATTCATCATCAGATTTCTGAGATCTATGGTCAAACTGCCACAAGTGATCGAATGATGAGGAAATAGGTCAGACAGTTCAATGAAGGTCATGAGAACATGCACAACGAGAAGCGGAGTGGCCGGCCGTTTGTGCTCAATGATTGTTTGGTGTGTGCAGTTAACCCAGAAGTTTGTGAAGACAGACATTTCTCAATTTCAACGCTTTCTTGCACTTCCCACAAATTTCAAAAACTGTTCTCCATGAAATTGTGACAGATCGTTTGGGGTTTTGGAAATTGTGCACACACTGGTTGCCGAAGATACTTCCCAAGGAGCACAAAAGCAAGCAGGCTGGAAGTGCGCTGATCTTTCTCGCACAATACAGTGAGCAAGGTGATGGGTTCTTGAGCTGTATTGTCATAGGGGATGAGACATGGGTGTTCCACGTGACTTCAGAATCAAAGGAGTCCATGGAGTGGCGGCACACCTCATCACCAAAAAATGAAAAAATCAAGCAAATAATTTCAAACTGCAAGATCATGTGCACAGTTTTTTGGGAGAGGCAAGGAGTTTTGCTTGTTGAATTTTTGCCTAAAGGCAGAACAGTCAACTCATCAGCCTATAGTGAGAGGCTAGATAAATTGGGTCAGGGGATCCAGAACAAAAAGAGTGGCATGCTTACTCGTGCCATTATCTTGCTTCATGACAATGCTCAGCCTCAAATTTCTGCAAAGACTCAAGCACTCATCACGTCACTTGACTAGAAACAAATGGATCCCATACATCCTAGACCTAGAGTCAAGTGGCTATCACCTGTTCTTGCATCTGAAGAATTTCCTTGCTAGTCAGCATTCCTTTGACAATGAAGTCAAAAGAGCAGTGCAGAAGTGGCTGTCTTCACAGGTGGCCTCGTTCTATGATGAGGAGTACAAAACTTAATGCACCATTATGATAAATCCCTCAATAATGGCAGAAGCTGCACAGAAAAGTAGCTTAAGGTATGGCGACTTTGATAAAACTAAGCTTTTGCAAATATATTTTCATTTAAATTTAATAGCCTAAGGTACTTACTTTCCAAACATGCCTTGTACAAATGCAGTTCCATAAAAATTGAGAGTAATTTTTTTTGAAATGGCAACAGTGCAAAGGGGAAAAATAACCATGCAGACGGCTAACTGAATTAAGAAAGTGTCTGTGGCAACAGTATTAGCCATGGTAGATGGTTCTGGTTTTGTTATTGTGCAGTTGTTTAAGGTACGTCTGCTTTTTGTCATACAGCTATGGAGGCAAGTGATTCAGAATTAAGAAAAGAAATGCATTGTGCGATAAAATTTTGCCGTCGTTTGGGTAAAACAGCTCCAGAAACAGTTGATTTAATGAAAAAGGCTTACAAAAATAAATGTTTGGGTGAATCAATGATTTAAAAAAAAGGGTGTTTGTTGGCAGAACTTACTCCCAGGATTGGTTGATGTGAAAGTATTGTGACAGAGCGTATTGTAAACACTGTTTGGCAATCATGCAAGAAGATTGACAAATGATGTGTGAAGACATAATGGCATCAACTAATATTTCAAAAACATTGACATTCTGCATTTTCCGCGACAAATTACTGCTGCATCGTGTGTGTTCCGGATGAGTACCTCATCACCTGATGAGAGAACAATTGTTAGCCAGAGTTCAGATGTGTCATGAGTGAAAACAAATGTTTGCAAAGGACCCAAACTTTCTAAACACAGTAATAACTGCAGATGAAACATCAGTCCACTATTTTGACCCCACACAAAGTGCGCAACAAGTGTCTGGAAATACACAGGCTCGCCTTCTCCGAAAAACGTCCGCCAAACCAAATCAGCTGGGAAGGTGATGATGATAATTTTCTTTTATCATAAAGGTGTAATCTGCCAGCATGCCGTTCCTTCCCAAATTACTGTCAATGCTGAGTATTACATTTCAGTCTTAAAGTGTCTGCGACGACAAATATCGATTAAGCGCCAGAACTGGTGGGCAAGTGGACCCTACACCATGATAATGCCCGCCCACATGCGACTGCTTGTGTTCAACAGTTTCTTATGAAATGCAGTATTGAAATCACGCCACAGCCCGCATACAGTCCTGACCTTGCCCTGTGCGATTTCTGGTTATTTCCAACAATGGAGAAGTTATGTGTTGCAACATTCAACACAGATGCTGAGTTATTTAAGCTGTGCAGAGGTCGCTAAAGCAGCTTTCGCAAAATGCCTTCACCACATGCTTTGGAAACTGGATGGAACGATGGGAACATTGCACCTGATCCACGGGAAGATACTTTGAGAAAGAATAACATATATTTTGCTGTACCTATATTTCTTCATTTTGTGTGATTTTACTCTCAGTTATTATGGAATGGCCATTGTATTTAAAAATTTAGCAAATTCCTAATTAAGACAATTATAAATCATCAGCTTGCTCTTGGACAATTTCATATAACTAAATTTAGCCTGAATTAATAATGGTAGTGACAAAATTTAATTTTTAGTGAGGTATTTATTCCTGCATAATTGCTTGCATAGGAGTTTTACAGTTGAAAATCATCCCCTCCCCATGTAAAGTACAAGTACAACCTGAGTACATATAGCATCCAAGAATTTTCATGCTGCTTTACCTACAAATTTTACAGAAAACAATAATTGCATTTGCATATTATATGGACCATTCGAAAGATATTTTTGCATTGACAGGTTTTAATTTTGTTTTGGCCAAGAACTTACTATTCTTATGCATTTAGAATGCAGTGTATTATGCTGAAAATTTGCTCAGTAAATATAGAAGTAGTACAGAAAAATATGTTTCCATATACAATGTAAACCATTTTAGTGAAAGCTACTTAAGGAATAACATCTCACTTCATAAAATCAATAAAAGAGAAAAATTATGTTTCCTGTTACATGAGATATTCACACAATGTTCAAACATAAATAAAATTCTATGGGAAGGATTGTACATTTGACAAAAAGAAAATTTAAACAAATTTTATTTCAAATGGCACTGCTACACAAATCAAAACATGATACATACAAAACAGAACAGAAGAAAAACCAAACTAACAAATTGTCTATACACGATGGGAGTGGAAATAGCAGAAGGATGAAAGTAAAATTACTTATTGTAAAAAATATATATATATCTGTAGTGGATCTGAGCTCTGCATTTCAAGCAACCTGAACTGGAAGAATATTTCTTTGGTACATGGTTTTGGAAAACTAGAAATTCATTGTGTTCTACAAACTGAACAATTCACAAATGTGCACACAGTACAATGCAGTTGCAATTTACTGAAAACAAAAATAAAACAAAACAGAAAAATTAAAAAGCCAGCAAAGTTACATTAGTTAATAGCTTAGCACAAGCACAATAACCTATGCCCAAACTTTATGGATACTGCAAGTCTTAAACACTGCATATCACCTTAGAGTGTTTAACTATTTCTGAGCTCAGTTCCATGAAATACAATTTTTCTTTTATGAAAAAAATAAATTTGGTTTTACAAGTTTTTATACAGCACATAAAGTTCTACTTTACATAATTTATGTAAATGCAGCAGAAAGAGCAAAACAGAATGTTAAAGGAATGTATGAATGAACACGAAATAAAAATTTCAAAGAAAGCAAGTTTAATACAACTTGGATAATCACAAACTGGGAATTTCTTCCTTTCTTTCTTTCTTTTTTTTACAAATAAAATATCACTAATGAACAAAAACAGAAACAGGTTTTTGAATTTTTGAATGTGCTCCAAAAATACAAAAATTAATTTACTCCATTTAATCAATTGTTCATTAACAAGACATTGATAGCTGTCACAGTATTTGAAGATTTCACCTCAGATTTAAGAACATATACAGCATTTTAAGTTTTCTGAAAACTGTGGCACTAAAGTCTGCAAGGAGTTCTTACAAAATGCATGGGAGCACAAAATTTGGGACAGTTCAGAAATTGCGTAGATACATAATAACAATAAACAGCAAAATGAGGTAAACTCTGTCTAAAATAAACACGATTTAAGAGACACATCATGCTATGGATCATAAAAACAAGACTATTAATGAAAAAACATCATCCTGTAGTAAAACTGTCAACATGCATCACTGCAAATTCTTCTGATTATGCTGGGCTTTGGCATCAAAGCTATCTGCACATCAAAAATTATCAATGACACTAACATGAATAGCTATGATTTCTTCAAGAACTGCTGCATATTAGCACATAAAATTCATTATTAAATAGCCAACATATCACAGTTATCATATGAAACATTTACGTCCACAACAAGAAATGATACATGACAAAGAACATGGCCCTGTAAAATTTATCTGAGTGATGCATATACTTTAAATCCCTGTGTTTGTGAAGTCAAAAAAAAAAAAAATTTAGAACACTTACAAAATAAGTATTGTACATGTATGCTATTGTTTCACAGAAGAAACTTGAACATAAAATTGAGATATGTCACACACTATTTTTCTCTTAAATGTAAAATACAAACTTAGCAAAATATGTGGCACAATGTATCCTGCTAAAATTGTAAAACTGACACTTATTACTGGTACTGATGCTCAAAACCACTAAAACTTTGTGAGAGAAGACACTGAACAGTTCTCTTTAGTTCATGCCAGAAAATCTGAACACAAGACAAACACATACCAGCTCGTTAAAAAATATACAGTTATGGCAAGTGAAAGGTAAGACAGTTATGCCATGAAAATTAAAAACAAAGTACCGCAATACTCGTGTATAAGCCAAAAGTTTCTGGAAAAAATTCTGCTTTTAAAGTGTGTGTGTGTGTGTGGGGGGGGGTCGGCTTATACAGGGGTCACTAAAAATTAGGACTTGATATCCGTGAATTCTCCCACAGAATTTATCGGCAGATTTGTTTACATTTCAGACTGCCTCTTTCAGTGCGATAGTTTTCTGACCGGAAGAAAATAAAAATAAAAATATGGAATACCTACCCAGAGTAGAATTCCTATGGGAATAGGTGTCAGTAATATAAGTGGCACCTATTTCTATTAATAGGTGCCACTTATCGTATTGGCACCTATTCTCATAGGAATTCACAAATGTAGAATTCTTATGGGAATATGTGGCAATATGATAAGTGAAAAACCTAATCCTGTTTCAAATTGAAACTCTGAAATTTCTTGCTTCCAATCATGGGATACCTCATTACTTCTCTGTGTGCAATTGTGAGATGCTGTTGACACAGGGTAAGTCACTTAGCTGGTGGGGTGGGCCACAGCCAATCAGGTATCTCTCTTCTCTCGAGTTTTCACAGCAAGCGTGGGCATGCACGTTTGCACTCGGCACTGGCGAAAGCCATCCACAATATTGAATAACAAAGACATAGTGTTTAACGAAAGGTGGTAACTGAAAGAAGGCCAACACAGCCATGCATGTTACTTCTTGGATGAAAGAATTGTGGATACAATTTTACCAGAAATAGTTATAAATTCTCTCAAAAAATGCTGAATAAGTAATGCATGGATGTTACTGGAGTTATTTGGAAACGCCGACAGTGAATTGTACTTTGAAGGTTTTTACAGAAGATAATCTCAGAAATTTGCATAATTCACTTCAATAAATATATTTCCCAAAATCTTGAAATTTAAGGTTGGCTTATATGCGAGTCACGGTTTTTCACAAATTTTTAGCTCTTGAAGTAAGGGGTTGTGCTTGTATGCGAGTATATACGGTAAATATTGTTACTAAACATGCACGCTAATACAATGAAAATTTAGCTGCAGGGGGTGCATATAAGCTGCCCAGTTAAATTTCTTTAAAACTGATAAAAATCACGACATTTCTTATTAATGCTGACCTGAAAAATGTGCCCATACAGGCAATTCTGGATTTTACACTGATGCTTCCATCTCTTAGTTGCTCTGAAATCAATATTTTATTTTATTTTGCAAAACATGGAAAAAGATAGATAATTAAAATGGTTCTCATACATGATCTTACTTCTGTTTAACTTGTATGGCATAATCATTAAAGTAAGTCATGAATATTTATTACTGTAATTTTTGGACTACAAGTTGTTGTTCTCATGCAAAAAAAAAAAAAAAAAAAAAAAGCCTGCCTTGCTTGTTCTGATGCCATACCTGGTGCTTACACTAACATTTTTTCTTAACAATGGCTCAGCAATGACAGTTGCAAGTTCTCCCTTGCTTTTATTATTTTCTAATTAAAAAAAAATTCTATTTAGTACATTTCTGTATAAAGAACATACAGTAAGTCATTTTGCAATTAAAATATAATTTTGGTTACATTAATTAATGATACCAAAAAAGTTTCTAATTCTAAGAGTTAAAGAGAACATTTCCCTCCTACCTTACCTTACTGAAAATGTAAGTGCTTCAGAAAAATGTAAGTAACTCAGCCTTTTACATACAGCAGATTAAATCGTATGAAACCATATTTTCCAATCATAATGAAAAAGTTAGATGCTTTGTTGGAAGTAAAAAAAAAAACGCTTTCAGTGAGTAGCACAAGCTTTGTACCGAAAGAGTAATGTAAAAGTGGGCATAACTTTTTTATTAACTGACAGAGGTCATTCGAATTGCACAAGTTGGTAGAGTAACTCTTCCTCTATAGTAAATAGTAACCCTTCTTCATTATAGATAAATAATGGATTCCAAGCAGAAGCAATGTGCCATCATTGAGTTCTTGACAAAGGAAGGGTGCAGGCTGTCCGACATCCACAGAAGGCTACAGAATGTTTATGGAGATGACACCACTGATAAGAACGATGTGCCCAGATGGATGAAGAAGTTTAAAGAAGGGGAAACCAGCATTCAAGACAGACCACGCAGTGAGAGACCATCATCTGTGACGACTGACACGAATTGTCAGTGAGTGGATGAATTGATTCGTGCAGAAAGATGAGTCACGATCCGTGAGCTTGTTTCACAACGGGACTGTGGTCACAATGCCATACAGAAGATGGTGGAAGACTTAGCGTATCGGAAAGTGTGTGCAAAGTGGGTACCTCGGCAGTTGTACACTGATGCTTTCATCTCTCAGTTGCTCCCGATTTGAAGGACAGAAGGGTGGAAGTCTTCTCTGATCTGCTGGAAGCATTTGAAACCAATGAAGACACATTTTTTTTTTTCTGATCTGGCGACAGGGGATGAAATGTGGGCATATCTTTATGATCTGGAAATGAAGAATTAGTCCATGGAATGGCGTCACACCTCTTCACCAAGGCCTAAGAAGTTCAAGAGCCAGCGATCAGCACAGAAAGTCAGGGTGACTGTTTTCTGGGATGACAGTGGTGTCATTCTCCATCATTTTCTGGAAAATGGCCATACCGTGACCAGCGAGTGGTACATTGAGACACTCAAGAAGCTTAAAAAAGCCATGAGGAGGAAGAGACCAAACAAGAATCTTAAAAGGATCCACATTCACCATGGCAATGCGAGACCACACACATCTTTGGCAACAAATCAGGTGATCAGCAAATTAGGGTGGTCGGTGGTCCCCCGTCCACCATACAACCCAGATCTGGTGCCCTCCAACTTCCATCTGTTTGGTTCAATGAAGGACAGTCTCTGAGGACAATGATTTGGTGAGACAGATGAGGTGAAAGTGGCTGTGAAGAAGTGGGTACAACAGTCCACACCTAAATTTTTTCAAAGAGGATTCAAAAGTTGGGTTTAAAGATGGCGCAAATGCATCGCTTGTGATGGAGACTATGTTGAGTAGTACCTTTGTATAGAGGAAGAGTTACTCTACCAACATATGCAATTTGAACGACCTCTGTCAGTTAATAAAAAAGTTATGCCCACTTTTTCATTATTTTTGGTACAACCCTCGTACAATCATTACCTATGAGGAATTCTCTTTGTGATGCCCTTCCTCTTTAAAATTCAGGTAACTGAATTTTTTGGTTTGTAAAATAACTAAAAGATCTATTTGAAAATCCTTCAGTTTTCATTTCTGTCCTTTCTGTGGAGAATGGTATCAACTGTTGGAGAGATAAAGCCCAGTGAAGTGGTCTAAAAGTTGAAGTTGAGGGTTACACTAGGTCAAACAGAAGCCAATGAATGTGCAATGAATGTGCAGTTCTGTTACTAAGTTTGTGGTAACGAGAAGAAACAATGTTCAAAATTCCATAGATACTGAAAGATCTGCTTTACATTTAGTTTACATACATAACCAGAAGTAACTTAAAAGCCAAAAATAACAAGCACAAAGTTGTAGCAGTGATCCCATGTTCTTGTCACGTCATAAGCTGTATAACTTCTGATCAATATTGAAAAGATCTCAACATTTAGAAGGCCACCCTTATATTGGTGCAACTTAGAACTTACTGATATTCCACAAAACCATGTTAAAAAAAAAAAAAAACTATTAAAAATAAAGCATCCATTGTTTTCACAACAAGAATCCCAGAAAGTAAAAGAAATGAGAAAAAAAGCATTATGATTTTTGTGTCTCCTGCTCAGCATGTGTTATTATTTCACCTTATTTAGCAATATTTTTTGTACTTTTGACATAGAATTACGTCTTCTAGTATGATACAGATTAGCGGTGGATGCGACAGAATTGTGTGACCAATTTCAACTCACAATAATTCTGGGATTATCAGGGGTGTGGCAACAGTGCTAGTTTCATTTGATAGCGCATTGATGATATTTAATGACAATTATAAGTGGTGGGGTCGACGCATCAATGGCAGTTCATGATAGCGCGATGAAGTGGATGGTCATTTTTGTGCTCTGCGCTGCAAGTATACTTTTGTTTTCATTTTCAATACTTCTGAACTAAAGGTGATTGAACATTGATTTTGGTATGTAATTAATGTTAACATAATGGAATAGTCGTGTGAATTGAAAAAATTACAATTGTAACTGTTAACAATAAGAGCAGATGGTAATGTAACTGTATTTTATTATTATTTTTTCTGCAGATTTTTTTCAGAAGGTTTTATTATTATTATTATTAGAAATGCCTACTATCAACTTAATTTTGTTTGGATACTTTTTGATAGTCTAAATATTCTTTTTTTCACTTTAAAATAACACCAGGTAGGAATTACCAAATGAAAATGGCATTTTGAAGTTGAATTGATGGTAGGAATTACTACCATCAAAATTGCATTTTGAAGTTGAATTTATTATCATCTTCTAAGAATTATAATTAGCTGTATTAATTTATAAAGGAAAGAAACCTGGGAATTTTTTAATGCCACCCTGCACCTTATTTTTATGTTAACTTATAGAATTATATTGAAAATAATTTAAAAGATTTTACAAGATTATAGAAAATTAAAAAAATCACAAAGTTCAAATAGTGGTTCAAGCGTGTTACAATGATTAGATTAACATGTTGGAAATCTTTAAGGAGATAACTGAACTTTTAAATATGCAAGAAACGCCTATAGCATAGTAAATCTGTTTATTTTTGTGGTGTAAATTTGTATAAAGATTCGCCAAGTTTTCACAATCCACTGCGAGGCTTTCTCAAGACAATGTAGAAATAAAATGCAGGGAATTAGATCATGTAGGTTATTTCCTACATGTTCTAATTTCCTGCATTTTATGTCTACATTGCCTTGAGAAAGCTTGGTGAATCTTTATGCAAATTTACACCATGAAAATAAATGGGTTTACTACGCTATAAGCATTCCTTGCATATTCACAACCTGGTGTATTTGAACTTTCAAACTCTTTGCATGTTCAAGCCAATTAGTTTACATCAAATTTTAGATCAAATCAGATCTATGTTACATTTGTCAAAGCTCTTACATCAAGGGTTAACAGACAGCAGATTTTTTAAGCGGAGTGCTTACGTTGGTGTGGCTCTTATAACAAATTTGCTTTCTAGGTAATAATATTTTTCAGGTGTGGCTCATATACCAATATGGTGCTGAGCCCAAAAATTACAGTAACTTTAAGTTACTTTAATTTTATACAAATAAAAATAGCAGCAACAAACATATGTAAAAATAAGAGATTCCATATGGGGTAAAAAAGTGATGATACATAACAAACATGGTCAAATTATAAAAACTGTGCACTAAGGTATAAAGCTTGAAAAACAAATTTGTGGCCCACTTCAACTGTTTCTGCACAACTATTATTATAGCAGCATTTGCCATTAAACATCATCTTACTTACTGTAGAATACCTTTACACTACGGAAAACTTAAGATGTAACATTTAAATGCAAACCTACATATTTTTTAATGGAAATATACATCATAAGAGGCAATGATCTATTATACGCCAAGAGAGTGAGAGAGGACTGACAGGAACTCACAAATTAAAACTAATGTGATATTCTTACATAAGAATTTCACAAAGCCAGAATTAAAAAAAACACTGTTGTTTATACTTTGTTGTTAGAACTTCACTTATGAGGCAGGATGATACAATAAATTCCCAGGCATTTCCATTTTTATGCTTCAATAGCAACTGATAAACATTTTTAACCTAGAAAATAATTTTCCTGTCAAAATAAAATATTTAGATATTGCAAAGCACTGGAATATCTTTTTAATATAAAGTGTCCGCTGAGAAGCAGTTGTCCAAAATATTACCTCATTTTCACTAGAACACAGCAGTTAATACATGGCTTTATGACAGATACTCATCTCACAAACATAGTACAACACAAAAGTAATGAGACTGAATACAAATGAAATAAAACACAGGGTTTGTACTCTTCCAAGCAAAATAAATTCAAGCACTGCTTAAGGACTTGTTAAAACCAAATTATGTGTGTGCTGTCGGTCAGTCAGTAGGTAGGTATTTTAGCAAGTTCAAACCTTAAACTTAGCTGGGACGAACACATCTTTAATGATCTGCCTGTTAACCCTTCACCCCTGCTGGTTTATTTTATTAACTTTAAATTGCCCCTCAGTTTTGTTTTTCAAAATAATTTTATTTTGTGTAATATTTTGGAAGTTCACATTATTTTTGTATTCACCCTCCAGTAAGCATGCGTCCCTAATCCCAGTCACATGATTTGCAAATACATCATTCCACTTATTTTACTCCCATGGCTGACATTTTACTCTCTAGTGATGCCACAGCCAAGATACCAGCTATCTACATGCTCCCTTGAATTGAACGCAAGTTCTGCGTAATTTGATAAGCTTGGCATTTTATCGGAAGTTCACAGAAATCTCCTATACAGCTTTTCACCACAAACAATTATTTTACACATGCTCTTTTATACCATTACTTAAAAAACAAAACAATTTTTTCAAGTACTTTCAAGGACTTGAAAATGAACTTCTTTATAAAGGACTTTTCAAGGAGCATGTGGACCATGAAAATATGGATGAGGACTATATTTTCTAGCTCATTTTCTCACAGCATATAAGGTGTGTTTGGAAAGCAATGCCTCCATTCAGGTATCTCATGCAAAAGGTGTGATTTTGAAGCTGAGCCTTTCCCAACTTGTTTGTTCTGTGAGTTTCAGTTTGCTGTGAGGTAAGTCCTGGTACAACATGTGCCAAAGTGCATGAAACAGTGAGCAGTTATCGAATATTTGACACACGAAAATGAATCCTACTAGCAAATTCACAGGCAATAACTCTTTTTATGGTGAAGATATTGTGAATTTAAGTACTGTCTGTCACTGGGTGAGAAAATCAAGAGATAGTAGCTGAAATTTGGATCTAAACAACCAGCTGGAATCCAGAAGTCTGTCACCACAACTCAGGATTTTGAACAAACAAAATGACAATAAACTTGTGCAAGAAAATTGAGAAATTAGTCAGACAACCATAGAGGAAAAGTTGAACACCGGTTTAGCTAGTGCCAATGAGGTTATACCAGGTGCGCCATGTAAAATAGGCCCTGTGGCCAGACGTTGTTAGGTAGGTTAAAGTTGTTTGGCAGGTTTCCAGTTAAAACTGCTTTGTTCCACTTCTTACCGGTTTCTGCGTGTACAGTTGCAAAGGAATTCTCCGGATTGGTTAGTGATAGCCAGAGCAGTGTAGGTACGCGGTCATAAGTGTAAGTGAAGAGAGAACAAAGGCAACAGAAATGGCTTTAAGTACGGGACAGCAGATTTTTATTATGGAACAGTATTTCAGAAATAACTCATACAAGGTTTTAAATGAGTTGTTTACAGAAAAATTTCCACATTGTGCAGTACCAGCGAACTCAGTGGTACAGAAGTTAGTGCGAAAATTTCGTGAAACCGGCACGGTGTGTAACAGGAAAAGAAACAAACCCAAGACAATTCATACGGAAGACAATATCAAGGATGTGTACACAGTGGTGTTACAAAGCCATCGGAAGTCGATCCGCCGATTATCATCTGCAACAGGAATATTTGCCACGTCATGCCGACGCATACTTAAAGTGGATTTGCATTTTTGGCCGTACAAAGTTATGGCTCTCCAAGAACTTAAAACTTCTGATCATGCAAAACGGATGCAATATTGTAAGTGGTTTGAGGAGACCATTGTCAGCGGTGAAATGGGCCCAACACTTTATTACATGACAGATGAAGCATGGTTTCATCTGTCCGGGTATGTCAATGCGCAGAACAGCAGGATTTGGACTGACATGAATTCCAGACGGACAATGGAGACTCCTCTGTACGACCAAAAGATAGGCGTTTGGTGTGCTGTGTCTGCGAAGAGGATAGTCGGCCCATTCTTTTTCACTGACACCATCAACTCGTAACGCTATGTTCAGCAACTGTTTAACTCATTTGTTGCCACACTTGCAGAAGAAGAGGGAACATATGCTTTCTTTCAGCAGGAGGGTGCAATGATGCATACTGCGCAGAACAGTCACGTGCTGTGCATGAAGTGTTTGGGGAGGACAGAACTGTATCGAAGGGACTATGGCCACCCAGATCACCCGATCTCTCCACCTGTGACTTTTATCTGCAGGGAGCATTGGAAGGGAAAGTGTACACAACTAATCCGCACACCCTTGATGAATTAAAAGTGAACATTACGGATGCCATAGCCTAGATTACTGCCGATGAGTTGTGGCGAGTTATGAACAACATGCTCCGTCGTGTGCAGCTGTGTCTTGATGTCAGAGGACAGTACTTTCAGCAATTGTTGTAAACGCAGGTAAATTACTCCTGTTTTCTGTCATTTCAACTATTCTTTACCATTTATAGTAACATTGCCTGACTGTTGTCATTCATTATACTCAGGCTTCTTTTATATGGCACACCCTGTAGCACATCTGGGTTATAAGAAATAATGTGCTCAATGTGTACCACATCAGCTTAGGCCCAAAACAAAGCAAGCAAGCCTGGAAGCATGTCAACAATTACTCAGTGTGAGAACTGTTCCTTTAATAAATTTTTGCCGAAGAGTTAATGCTAAAGTAAAAGTGGTTAGTTCTACTTCACTCCACAAGCTGTTTGTGACCATTTTGTGCTGTTCAGTGAGACTTTTCCTTTGCTTTACACACCTTATATGTTGACCACTGTTTTGCTACTGGCAAAGATATTAGGTGCAGTGCACAAAGAAAGTCCATAAAAAAATTGAATGGGGGGGGGTGATTATAAACCTGCAAGTATTCAAACACATACATATTTTTTAAATTCATTCTCATTACTTTTGTGCCACATACTGTACGCCATTAAAAATTTTATTTTCATGTAAATGAAGGCAGTTGCTTTATATATTCGCAAAAGTCAAGCTCAGTGAAGTCTCTTAACCAAAGAACTCACCTTTGCCTATAACTTTCTAGAAGGTACATATCCATACACGTAACACCTCCAACAAATGTTTAGGGACAACCCCGAAAGAAGCACGAAGGCAATTAAAAACGAAGGTAAAATTTTCTACTTTTATCTTGACTATTTCTCATAATTATTAAGTAATATTATCAACACACAGCTAAAATGAACATGAAATTAAAACAGATTAAGCTAAAAACTTCATTTTCAAAATATCCTAGTTAATTATCTAACACTAGAAATATATTTTTTCATATCAAAAAGGCATTGTTACTAACTATAAACCTGCAAGTATTCAAACAAACTAACTATTTAAAATTTATGATTTTTAAGAAACACAAAAATGAACTTAGCATCCTCCTTTTGCACCTCACCCGTGGTGTCCCACTCTTCCCGGTAATTTCCACATTTGGTTTAGCTTAAGACCTTTCACTCGCTCCTGGAGCATCATTAGAAAGCACTCTCACAATATCTACCACTAATACCAGATAAAAAAAAGGAGCTGCTCACCATCTGTTGTGTAGGGGCACATGTTACTTTAGTTTAACTTTTGATTCATGTGACTGTGCTTGATTGAATCAGGAGACTGATGGAACAACAAACAAACATCAGTAACCTGAATACTGGAAATTCAAAATTTAGTTTTTCCATAGACCAGCTGATTAAAAAAATATTTTGATTGGCCCCAAAATTGAATTTAGCATTCTCAAGACATGCATCTTTAGCACTATACTATATGTATGCAAAACTTGGATATTAACAAAGGAATCAGAGAGAAGAATACTTGCTTTTACAAGAAAGTGCTGTCGCAAAATCTTACGAATCGATTTGGATGGACCCAGAAAATAACAAATGGAGAATTGTATAGAAGAATACAACTAAAAGAGACCCTCTTTCAAAATATCACACAGAGAAAACTATGACTTTTTGGACACATCTGCAGAATGAAAAATGATAGAATGATAAAGACATTGGTGTTTAGCTTAATGAATGGAAGAAATGCAAGAGGACGCCCTCACCATGAGTGGGCTGATGATATCAAAGACTGGTGTGGTGGAACTCTTCAAGAACTGAACCACTCTGCAATGAATAGACTTCAATGGGACAATATAGTTAAAATGGCAACAGACACCTATGGAAATTGTACCCATGGTTGATGATGATCATGATCACCTTAAAAACTATAATAGTAATCCGAATAACTTGATGTAGAATATAAACCAAAGTTTCCAAGCTTTCGCACATCAACCCGATGGCTTTTTCAAGGAAGGCAGAAAACTGCAAACTGAATAATCGAACACTTCAACAATTTGAATGTGGTGACTTGACTTGACAATAAATGAACAGATGTGAATGTAATTATTCATTCAAAGATATGAGGTATCATGTTCATTTAGTGTTCTATTATTCAGTTTGCTATCTACTTGCCTTGAAAAAGCCATCTGGTTAACGTGCGAAAACTTGGAAATTTGGATTACTAGTATGCAGTAGTTATACTCTTTTAAGTACAGTAAGTGTACAGTTCCTTGATATTAATCACGATCATCACCAACCATTCTCAATCCACTGCGGGATATGTGAAATTCTCCCGAAGTCTCTTCTGCAACTACCATGTCAACTCGGCATGTGTGGTTTTGAATTTAACCACCTATTTCTTACGAAGTCTTCTAGCTCTTTTCCTGTTTTTTTGTATCCAGTATAGCATTCCATTTGTCTGTTGATGGTCAGTTCTGGCAATATGTTCAGCCCATTTCCACTCGAGGGTCATTACTTTGATCATGATGTTGATCATCAACTCTTGTCATATTCCTGATCCATGAGATCTTTTTGCTGTCTTTCTTGGCTGCATCCAGCGTGCATCTTTCCATCCTCTAAAAGTCTTTTTCACTTAAAGTATCTTTGATGTACAAGTAAGGACTGGAAAGCTGCATTGACTAAACAGTCTTCTTTTATGACATAATGGTAAATTACTCTTTGCGAATTGTATTGTTTTGCTATTAGCTTTCTACAACTATATGAATACTATTGCCCTTTACCTACTTTTTTTAGAAATTGACAAATCAATGTTAAAAAATAAGATGCAACAAATCTAATTCATTCATAAGCTAATTCTAAAATCATTCATCAAAATAAACTTTGAAGGGAAAAAAAAAGTAGGACATGTAAAGGATGCTCCAGAAATAAAAACTTGATGAGAAGATTCCTTACAAAACCCTTCAGCAATTACAACAGATGGTAATACATCTATGTATAGCCTACATTTCATCATCGTTAGTTTTATGTATTCATTCTCCATAAAGGTTCCAAAAGGATTATAAGCCTAATATTTTAGAACAGATTAATGAACTCTTCATTTAATTATGCAGATATTACATATAATTATGCTTCTGTAGGTACCATGTCAATGCAGTCTTATGAGATAAGGGTATGTTATCACCAAACACCTCCCAGGGATAAAGAAGTTAAATATAATTTTTAGAATTAGTCTCATTAACATCATTCAGAGATAAAAATAAGATACTCCAACTATTACCAAAACTGATTCAAAATATTACAACAATGGTAATTTATCTTGAATAAGTTTCAGTAAATTGGGTTTTTGGCAATGCAATGGTTTCGTGCTCAAATAACACAGTATTACAGTTTAGAGTAGAAAGTGTGGAAGAAATATTCTTCACATATTACATGGAAATTCATTTGAATTATTAACACAGCAATATGAAGAATAGCATGCTTGAACGGAAATCGGAAGATACGGATTCGTTTCCCATCCTAGAATGATGTAATTTTCAAATTTTTTAATGTGACTAATGTTACATGAGAAACAGTAAAATACATGCAATTCAGAAATGTCTGATTGCTGTGTTAATAATTTAGTTTACAGTTTAGAATTTGACCATGATGATCCAAAACATTCCAACTCCTGGGGGGAAAGTGGTTATCGTTATAAAAGAACTATGACACAGAAATAAATATATTCAAAACATACTTCTGAGCACAGATTTTAGGCATTTGATTTAACCCTCATCATTCACTAATACATATATGTAAAATGCCAAATGGTTTTCAAAGTTCTACCTAAGTCATAATTTAAATTTAAAATTTTGCAGGAAGCTGCTATTACAACTGACAGGGACAGAACCAATGAAGGAGCTACTATCTATTTTCATTTTATTTTATATTTCTTTCTCCACCAGATACAAATTTTTAGAATTTGTTGTGGGAACAAAACACACACACACACAGCACACACACACGCACCGCACATAATAACTTTAACTTTGTGGAGAATTAAAATATCAGTTCCTTTTAAACAAGCACAGGGGTGTGTATATATATATATTTTTTAACACACATGTCAAACATGAACAGGAAAATGCTTACTAGTTCTTATTTTTATTTGATTATTAAGTGAATTTCAATTATTTTATGTTTAGCATGAAAGAATGTAAATTTAAATTGCCATGAATTAAAACAAAGTGAGTTAATTTTTGTGTTGTTGTTGAGCTGATTTTTTGATCACTGGGAGCAACTCAATAAGCTGTGTAAGCAATTTCCCACCCCTAATTTGGGGCCACTCATTCCACAGTAGGGAGACAGCCAATGCTATGAGACAAACATATAACCTAACCCATGCCTCATCTGGGATTTGAACCCAGACCCATCTCAGATGAACAATAAGAAGCCAGCACTTCACACGCACACCACTCAACCACTGGGGCAGCACAGCAGGTTAAATTAGATGTCGGCTGGGTACATTAAACAGTGAAGCACATTAAATGTCAGTTGTTATCAATGGCCTTATCAATTTGGAGTCTCCCCCCCCTCTCTCTCTCTCTCTCTCTCTCCATCTCCTTAACCATGTAAAGAATAGAACTATACTGAACTATCTTATAATTCTTAGATAAATTTAAATATGTGATTTATTACTATAACAATGAAAAGAGTAGGAAAGAATACTTTTAAGTTTTCTTTAATTGAAGACTTCACTTCTCTGAGTAAAGTCGATAAATTTAACTTTCTAATGAAAGAACACTTAATGTACACATGCTTCAATCATATAATTCAACCCAAGCCAGCACATAATTTAAGTCCATGACAAAAAATTCACAAGAGATCACACAAAATCAGTAGTATCAAAAACACAGGATGCTGATGCTATATCAAAATACAGCATTGCAAGTTGCAGAAAATGGAAACAAAAATTGTGAAAAAACATCTTTTTTTTTTTTTTTTTTTTTTTTCTTTTTCACAATTGGGGTTAGTGAAAGAGAAAATTTACCTGTTCAGTATTTAAGCTAAAACACTGTCCACTATTTAGATGCAGTCAAAACAGAAAAATTAAGTAACTAGAGCTTTGACTAGGAAGTTGCACTAACAATAGCTTACAATATTAAATATTGGATATGTTCAGTATTAATAGAGAATTACATTTTTAAGTAGAAGTATCAGCATGCAATAGAAATAAAATTGCAGCAAAATGGAAACCTCAGCAGGAACAACAACTCAGAGGGAAAAAATCTGAACACTGCATAGCCATAATTAAAACTGACAAACTTAGAACAATCAAATATTTCAAAACACATTTTTTTAAATTTCATATACCAACGTAAACAACATGTACACATTAACAGAAATAAATTTACAAATCCTAAGACATAACAGTAAGCAGTAACTAACATAAGTAAAAATATAATAAATATTAGCCTTACTTCAAAAATGTCCAAGTAAAGCAATTAACTAACAAGTGTGACAGTGAGGAAAAGGGAATGATTACAACAATACAATTAGATATAAACATACTACATAATTTGCAAATGATAAAACTGGTGTTTGATAAACATATTTAACAAAAAAGGTTTTTAATTTTCAAGCTAGCATTGAAATACATTATAAAAGCTATAAAAAAGCTAACACTTCCTTAATTTTTCATCTGCATAAGGTTTTATCACAGAAAGTTGACAAAAACTGAATTATTTTCAGTAAATTACCATCACTATAATACCAGTATGTGAAAATAAATGCAATAGAACTGCAGATCAATGCATACAAAACATTTTCACTTTAAAGAATGACACAGCCAAAGTATAGTTCACACCCCAAACGGTATGAACATATGTGGTATTTGAAAAATATTTAATGCAAAAAATTGGGTGCTTTCTTGTCTTCTGCTTTACCACAAAGAAAACTGCAATTTGTTATCAGCAATAATATTGAGAGACTGTATTACAGAATCGGTAGAAAAACAAAAGAATGAAAAAAGTGGATTTTTTTTTCAGTACAACTACTTGCTGAAGATAATGTTTAAAAAGCTCTGTAACTTGAAATAGAATTCAGCAGTTTAAACAAGAAATGGATGAATTAAAATTCATATATATGAAGATATACACCAACACATATTGTGGACAATTGCTATTTCTTAGATGACACTGGAAGACAATGAACAATGACTCCAGGGTGATAAATTTTCTGTACAAATTCTACAGTTTCTTAGCAGAGTATGGATGCCACCAAAATAAATTTTCATGAGCCATATTAGAGAAAAACGTAAGAGTGCAACTGCTAGGGAAATATGAGTTGTCACTTAAGTGTTACAATAAATATATTAGCTAGTAGAGTGAAAAAAAATGAGTGGTTTTAAATACTTTAGACCTATAGCTAGTCAGTCTTGTATTGCATCCAAGGGAAGGCCATTACATTGGTAGTCAACTCGGTAATAATTGATGACATGGCAATTCCTAGACTTAAAGCATTACAAATATTTTAAACTTATGGGATTTACTAAACAATAAAGAAGATTTTTAAGTTACATTTTTGGGTAGTAACACTCCCCTTCCTCAGGACTACAGCTACAGTAGGTGTTGCAATTCATGATGTAAATTCAAACCTTTCAAATCACTTAATGTTACATCTCTTTTTCTCTCTATTTCCAATCCTTCTGACAATTTTCTTTTGAAAAAATGCTGTTGGTGGGTCAGAACTTTTACACTGTCCCAAAGCACTTTATGTCCTGAGATTTTTAAGTCAAAATTTGACTTAAAAATCCCTTTTATTCCTTAATAAAATCCATAAATTTGGAAAATTTGTAATGCACTGATAGTCAACTTTAAATAGTATCCTTATATACATTTATAATTTTAAAAAAATCCTGAAGTGCCACTGATAATCAGACAGCAAGTTTTTTTTTCTGATTTTGGTAAAATATTTTAAATTATAAAGAAAAAAACTCATCTACTCTTTCATGACAGTTCTAAAAAATATACAACTTACAAAGGAAGATAATCGGTCGTGCACAACTTAATGGAAAACATTTAAGGAGAAAGGTTGAGACAGTATGTCACAGAAAAGTGTGACATACTGAAACAAAACTATTCTGAAATGAACCTTATTTTACGTTTCCAGAAAATTGATGTTTGCACACCTGAAAGCTGAAGCAGTAATTACTTCAACAGTCATGTATTTTAAGAATTATAAGAATTTATGGATGCTCTGAGAGTTTTCCATTAGCCTAAGACCCACAGGCAATGTGTGAAAACTTTAAATAAAGCACATGTTGAAAACTGGCTTCCTAGTTTCTTAAATTAAGCACTTAATCAAACATTTAATATGTTTTTTTCTTCTAGGAAATATTTCAATTAAAAATGCTAATTTTTGGAGAAAAGTCTTCTCCTTCTTCAGGCAAGGACAACAAAAGACTGCTTGAAGAAGAGGGATTTTTCTCCAAAAATTAGCATTTTTAATTAAAATATTTCCCAGAATAAAAACATATTAGATGTTTGATTAATGTGAAAACTTTTTACACACAAAATGACACAAATTTCCATGCAGATATAATAATTTTTTTGTAATACTGTCCACATAATACTATTGTAGTTTACTTCAGGAATAGCACTGCTGCATTGTGATGTGTGTGTAGGGGGGGGCACTGATCATTGTTCCTTGCTTTCTGGTGTTGGAGAACTGGAAAAATGAAAAAAAAAAAAAAAAACATCCCCTGAAGTTAGATATGGGCAGAATTAGGATTCACAGTTACTTAGAATATGGGCACTTAAAAAGCAAGTGTTACAAGGGGGGGGGGTCACATTAGAGAAGAGGGAGAGCTTTCAGCCACACTGATAGCAACTTTCTAGACTGGGATCAAAATAAAAAATTAGAAAAAGAAAGAAAGAAAGAAACATGTCTTTCTGAATTTTTTATGAAACAGGCTGAAATTTTTTTAAATATTATAAATAAATAATAGGAATAAGTCTCCTTAAAGTTCTCCTGAATCAGTTTAAAACTTTTTAAACCAGCCATGAATTTTTTTATTAAGGCTTTCATTGCAGCTGTCCCATAATAAAAAAAATCACTGCAAATTCAAAAAGTGTTTACCTCACTTTGGAGTAAAAATACTAATTTTGAAAAACAAAAGGAAAATTCCTAGAATTTGTAGTTTCAACAATGGGCTTCATTATTCCATAGCAAGACAACTGAATTCACAGTAAATGTGGACACTCTGTATTAGTTGACAGGTATGTATATGTTATATCATCATCATCATCTCCCATTCCCAATCCACAAATGGATGAAAGTCTTTTAGATTCTCTTCCATGACTTGCTCTCTTGAGCAATGCTCTTCCATATCACTCTCACAAGCTTTCGATTTTCATCCATCGATCTCCCACGTGGTCTTCTTCTCGGTCTTTTCCCAGAAGAAGACCCTGGGATCCAGTCTAATATTTCAGTTGCCCAATAATGGTCAGTTCTTCAACCAATATGTCCAGCCCATTGCCACTTGAGTATATTTAAATTGTAACATTTTATTTTTCAGTTTGTACTCTGCTGTCAATCATAAAAAAAAAAAAAAAAACCCTCTCCACTCATGCATGAAAGTGTGGCAAAAATGCTTCTTTATTTCCTTTCACCTCTAAATGAACAGTTCCTATAGTTTATTTCATATATTTGGTGCATCAACTGTTCTCTTATATCCAGATGAAGTTTAGCCATATGTTCGGTGAAACTGCTGTAGGAAATTAATAAAAATCACTGTACCTAAAATGCTTAATGCATATCATCATCATTGTCAAACATTATCAATCCACTGCTGGACGAAGGTCTCCCCAAGTTTCCTCCACAACGGTCTGTCTTGTGCCAGTCTCCTCCATGTCACTCCCGCATACTTTCGAATTTCATCCACCCATCTCCCATGTGGTCTTCTTCCGAGTCTTTTCCTGTCCCTTGGAATCCAATCTAAAATTTTGGCTGTCCATCGATGGTCTGTCCTTCTGGCAGTATGTCCAGCCCATTGCCATTTCAGGGATTTAACTCTGATCATGATGTCTTCCACTCTGGTCATTTTTCGGATCCACGAGTTCCTCTTCTTATCTCTAATGGTTACACCAAGCATGCACCTCTCCATGCTGGTTTGAGTTGTCTGCAGCCTTTGTATGTCTCTTTTATACTATAAGTTAACTGTACAATACCGTAGTCAATCAATTTTATTAAGGTGGTAATCTTTTTGGCATCAGAAACTCAGTTTCCTGCTTGAAATATAAACTCACACAATTTACCTTTTAAACAATTCATCTTGCATTTAGGGACCATTTATTTTAAATCATAGGGTTTACTTTCATAGAAAAATAGAAGACGAATGGTGGTAAAGAATCTAATTCCATGTTCCAGTTATGTAAAACTAAAGTATGGAAGCTCTGAAACTTTATATTCAGTCTTTTTCAACTATAGTCTGGTAAAGAAACAATCAGGTTGTTGCCAGATCTACATTTCTGTGTTCTTTCCGATGGTTGCCAGTAACACTATCTCACGTTTTCTTAAAAGTGGAAATGGATTTCCAGATAATTTGAATGACTTCAGGGAGTCAGAATAACAATTATTGGGAGTAAAAGTAAATTCTATGCTTATAAGTAACAAAGTGCATAATGATTTGGTTTCAAATGTTTCCAACAGCAGATGTGCCGGCATTTAATAATTGAAATATGTGAAATGTCTTCAGCAGATGTTTAATTGATCGGTTCAACTGACTGATGTATCAAACATACTGATTAAAGGTATCAGATACAGATTAAAAGGCAGTAATTATGTAAATGCTATATTCATTTTTAATTCATATCATATGCAATATTTGATAGTATATTTTCTGCTTATAGCCAGGGGTGTAGTCGAGGCCTGATGCAGCCAGACCCCTTTTTTTTTTCCAGACCTGATGGTGCCAGGCTACTTTTTACCTAGCTGAATTGGACTCCCCTCCCCCTTCCTCAATGTTGGTTCAGAACACACTAAAATTTGGATGTAATCCACACATTTTTCTGCGGGCAATCATGTAGAAGGTCGGGAATTAAATTCCACACCTGTGTCCTGACCTTTGGCCCCATTTCGACCAGTTTTCAATAGCGTTTGTGCCCAGATTGTTCCAAACAACATACTAAAATTTCATTGAAATCGTAAAATCTTTACGGAAATTATGGTGCAGACGGACAAATGGACAGACAGCAGGACAAAGCTGGAGTATATGCACTACTTCAACCTACAGTTGAAAAGTGTAAAAAACCTGCACTGGGCCCAGTATAATAGTTTAAAAATTTTAAAATTGGCAAACTGAATAAAATATGGTCATTTATATTTTGATGGAAATTTAATTTTGGTCAGTTATATTTCGGCTAATAGCAGGAAATTACAGCTGTTGCTCTCCAGGCCATATGGAGTACGGTAAAAAAAATGGCGCATAATTTTTATGTAGGTATATTGCAACTTTCGAGACAGCATTTTGCCAAATTTTAGTCAGAGAATTTGGGGGAGGGAGTTCTTGCACCCTTGACAGGACACATGTGTGATCAAAGTCGCTTCCTGTGTTTCTAACAATAGGAAATATTGCACAGTTTTTTTTTTTAATTTTAAAATGCGGTTGACTTACTGCTCCCACACACACACACACACACACACACATCTGCTGGAGTTCATAATGCCTGGGCCTGTCTTTGGAGCACCAGGCCATCTCGTTTTTCAGAACTGCACTACTGCTTATAGCAATTAAAATGTATGATAAATAATTATCTTATAAGTATGCTACCATTATGCTATACGGACAGATAAATATTTCTATGCAACCACAAAATTATAATAATTGGGGTAACTTTTTACTTAGCACAAGCTTTGATATTAATTTTTTGTGCCAATATGTTAGAACACCTTTAAAAAACAAAATTTCATGTCTCGTGTGAGGCTGGTGGGGTTTTTTTTTTATCTTTTCTTTCTCTCTTCCTTTTTCTGTTTTTAACAGTTACCACCAATCCTAATCCTACAGTGTTGTTACAGAGTCTTTCTCAATAGCCACAAGTACAGAGAATTAGGGAAGAAAAAGTGGATGTAATTGTAACCTAGGTAAATCAGAATATACAGGCACAGGGGTCCTCCAAATTATTTGAAACATAAATTAGTTTCAATGCGTTTTGCTGAAATTTATGACAGGACTTTATTTTTCGTATATCTCAGAAATAAAACACACTCAATTATTTAAAAAATGGGGAAAAAATTTTTAAAAAATTCTCCCAGTTCGATTGTTGTACAATGTGTGACCAGAGGCAGCAGCGTTAGTTTAAAGCAACAGGTTTTGCACAACATTACCACAAAACATAGAAATTAAGTGAAAAACACAGAGTGACTTATAGTAAAGTTCATAAAGCACAAGGATTTGGCCATCCTATGGCCTTGATAACCAACAATCAACTGAATCCAAGGACTGGCTGCCAGTACTATAATGTGAATTGGAGGTGCAGGAACTGTAGCCAGATTTTAGTATAGAGATCCAAATAAATAAGATTTGGTGAGGGGTCTCTGAATTGCAGTTCTTGGTAAACAAAATTTCAGTGTTTTCTCAGAAATGTAGAGATGCTTTGTTATTAAAAGAGGTAACTTTTTTGTGCCTTTTCAAAGAGGAACTGCAGAAATGTCTTCACAGGTTAGTACTGATAACACTGTTTTTGGAGGACCATTTGATACATCTTGTTTGCATTCACCTATGTCTTGTGTTGATACATACTTCCAATAGATATTGAAACTCCATAGGAGGTTGAAATAGGAATGGCATAAACTCAAAGGGTGGGATGAGATCTCTGTTTTTAAGCAGCAATTTTACTGCAGAAGGATTAGTTTTGACAGTTAGAATGTAGCTCACAGTTTTGAAGAGTTTACAAATCATATAAGAAAACGATTCATGGAAAAAAAAAACGATTCATTTTGAAGAGTTTACAAATCTTATAAGAAAACGATTCACGTTATCAAGTGTTAGTGAGGGATGGTGACTAGTTTCTCTTTTAGTATTGGCACCAGAGTCGACAGATTTTTCACATGGGAATCATGGAGAATTTGTTTATTGTAGGAGGTGGGAACTGAAGGGCTTCAGCAATTTTTCCTAACTGTAGCAATTTCTTCTTTTAGGGATAATTCATTGTTGCAGACAATCCTGGCATGATTAATACAAGTTTTTAAGGTGGCAAATTCGTGAGCAGTGGGGGAGTAGGATGAGCATGGGATTGTGTTTGTTATTGCAGAGGGTTTCTGTAAAGAGATCTGTTGACATGATTCTCCTGTCTTATCAGATGGACGTCCAGGATGTCAATGCCTTGCAGTGATTCTTCATTGATGGTGAATTGTACTGATGGGAACTTCAAGGAAATCTTTTCTCTTAGGGATTGAAGGTCAGTTCAGTGGTGGGGACAAATGAGAAAAATATTGTCAAAATACTGAAGCCAAATGGCAGCAAAGTTATCAAGTGCTAGTGAGGGAGGGTGACTAACTTATAGATGGAAGCTGCTTGTTCATCATTCAGCAGTCTTTCTACACACTACTGCATTCTTTGTGATCAAATACAGCCTCAATGTTGAGACCCAGATCTTGCTGCAATGGATTCCTTCCCATGTTGGTATCCAAGGGAACAAGAGAGTGAACATTCTTGCCAAATCTGGTGGTTCACTCCCATGTTCTTCATTCCCAGCATTGAAGATTGGCTTGCCTACTTAGGAAAGAAAAAGAACCATCTCTAGTCTCCTCTCCACCACTGGTACAGATCTTCTAATTCAAGAACACCTAAAGTGGAAACTCACCACAGATGAATCATTGAGATTAGCAAGATTTTAAACCAGTCACATTTGTTCTTTGAGATTTCAGAACAGTAACTACACATTTTTTGACATACACAAAATGTTCACATTCTTTAGTTTCCTTTTATTTATTTATTTTTTATTGAAGGTTGAACGACCACTATGAGCAACTCAGTGGGCTATAAGCAGTTGCTCATCCCTAATTTAGGGCCAATGGTTCCAGGGAAGGGAAAGAGCCAGCACCATAAGACAAACGCAGCACCCATACCTCACTGGGATTCAAACCCAGACCCTTCTTGGATGAATGGTCATAAGCCAGTGCTTAGACCACTGCACCACCAGAGCAGCTCTTTGGTTTCCCCAGAAAATATTTCAGACATGTGTCGTGAGACTTCTTCTTCAACCCTACCTTTTACATACTGTAGTGCAATATTAATGCCAGACAAATGCAAACTCATCTGAACAGATGTAAGATCATTAAACAAAAATACAGATGGCATTCAGAGGTGTGACGCTGTCATTTCATTTTTTGGACAAGTCAATTTTTTTCTTTTTCATTTGAACTATTGTAATGATTCCCCTCACTGACAGAATGGAACAGTTTAACAGTCTGATATAATTTTTGCTTTCCCATCTCACAAAAGACAATGTCAATGACAGTAGTCAGCAGAAAATTAGCTTCACAGAGAGCATTTTGAAGTGGAACCAGATTACAATACTTCTTATACACCTGTCAGGCTGATGTTTTTGAACAGGAGGAACAATGCATCATTGCCTGAAAAGGCAAAAATATATGCAGTTTATGTGAGCTTTTGAGCTTGACATGACACAATTAGACAACCCAAACTATGGGTAAAACTACAGATAACTTAAGTTTGTCCCATGTATATATGATCCCCAGTTGAAAAGACATTTGCTCTTATCTTACAACCATACTTTTTCACCTTAAGTAGATTAGATTAAATAAAAGTTCTATTAAAAAGGGAAAAAGATTAAAAAATCCATAAAATAACTGCAGAACAAGTACAATTTCTGTAAAACTTGTGAAGTATGCAATGGGATTCTGCTGAAGTATTTTCCAGGGCTAGGGAAGTCAGACAAGTGAGTTTTAGAGTTCCCTTACCACATTTTTGGTTGAAAAAGACTGGAGGTACAGTTTAAAAGCTTTCATAATTTCATTTTAAGTAAATTAAGCATGAATTTAATTTTTTACTGTTTTATTCATACTAGTAACATGTCCCTGGCCCATTTCTCTCAGACACAAAAAGTCACATGATAAACAAAAGAGAGAAAAAAAAAAAGCACAGGAGAGTTAGTTGTTTTTTCTTGTTTTAGAACATGCACTACATAACTACCTAAAAATCTCAGATAATGACAGAGTTCAGAAAACCAGAGGGTTTTTTTTTGTGTTCATGGAATATATATATATTGGAAAGGTGTTTGACAATAATTCCTGAAGAACTGGAAAACTAAAAAAGTTAATTGGAAAAATTAGGAGGGTCGATGACAAAATCAATAATCTTTCAGGGAAAAACAAAAGAAGCCGACAACTACATCACTCAATTCAATACAGCAAATGTAAGTTTGTGATAGTGCAGTGCTGCAAATGTAAGTTTGTGATAGTTCGTTTATCATCTGACTTGAGACTGTGCAAACAAGTGTAAGTGACGCAAATTAAGTTTTTGCTTGACTGTTACTAGGATACTAAAATGGGGATGCATACACATCATGCCTGCCAATACAAATCAAGTTAAGCAAAACTTAGTTCTAAATACACTGAGTACTGTACTAATGTACACAGAAAATTTGCAAAAACAAGAGATAAAAATATAAAATGCTATGGCTCAATTACAAAACTCTTGGTACAAACAACATAATCAACAGAGAAATGGTCAAATGATTATTTCTTGTGTCCAAGAGTGACTGCTGTATATTAAATGTAAATCTATATCCCAGCCAAACTATCAATATTATTTATAGACAATTAATGACTTTAAAGTATGTTATGCTCTTTCAAAATCTTTATGAATGATGGATCTAATTATATTTGGAGTTTAGCATTACATAATGACACAATTTTCTAAATTCGTTATTATAGCAACCTGGTGAGTATACACAATATAATATATTTTCATCTAAAAGCATGAGTAATCATACATATCTGTAGGGATGAATTTATCAGTAAAAGAAAAAAAAAGTGTTTTACTTAAAAAAAAAAAAACACTGTTCAAAGAATTTTCTTATTATTGTGAATAACTACTGGGTAACTCAAAAGTTTGTGGTGTTTCACACATGCAGAACAAGGGACAATACACTGTTCTGTGATGCTGCAAGTCTAGAAGGTGGTCATTAATAAGAAAGGTGGCACATGTCATCTGCTGTGGCAGTATGTTTCAGTGGAAACAGTGTACAAAATAGAGCCTTCTCAGACGGTAATAAGGGGATGCTTTTGGGCACAGTTATACTCTTGCGTACAGCACAGGCAACGAAATGGATATGCACTGCATCTGGAGCCAGCATGATAAGTGAGAGAACCATGATAAAGTGGTCCCATAAATTTCGTTGTGGTGTTGAATCATGAATGATTATTCACACAGTGGATGACCACAGGCACTTGATGATGACCAGTTGCACAATGCCACTTAAAAAGGCACCGTGCAAATGAGTCACAAGGTTTCCACCAAGTTCGGTATAAATGCTGAAATCATTCGCTTGTGCTTACATGCTATGGAAAAAACACACAGACTAAGCTTCTAGGTAACACATCATTTGTCAGATGACAACAAGCAGCAGCAGTTAGCTGTATGCATGTCATTGCTCTCACATCAGCACAAAGAGTCCTTTCTCAACCCTGTGCTCAGCTGCAACGCGAAGTGAGCTCAATATCATATTCTGCAACATACAATGGTTGCCACAAAATAAATATACTGAATATCAATAAGCCACCTCTGCACCCATGTAAGGTTTCACTATGTGTGTGTGATGGATGTTAAAGGGCGCAATGCATTATAAGCTTCTCCCATGTGGAAAGACCATTGCAGCAGACCTGTACTTCTGCCAGCTGCAAAGGATTCAAAATGCACTGATTCACAACAATCCTGCATTGGTAAATCGGAAAGGCATGCTGTCCCTGCTGGACAACATCAGGCCCCATGTAATGAGCAGGACTCTTGAAACCATAAAGCATTTTGGCTGGGAAATGTTGTCACCCAGCATATTTCCCAGACATCTCTCCCTCAGATAATCACCTTTTCTGTGCATTAGACAACCTCCAAAATGAACAACAAATTCAAAGTGCACTAGCACCGAAGAACACAGTGCTGACGCATCCACATGGTGGTTTCCTACTGGGAAAGTTTTGTGGCCACCCACCATAGGGGACTACTAAGTAAATTTACTTTCTTTTTCAGTCACTGGTGCTTTGTTATCTATAAGTTTTTTACAACGACACAAATTTGTTGGGTATCCTACAACAGAGCACATTTGTACTGCATTGTATATACTTACAATGCAAAATTGCATTTTTTTACATTTACAAATTGCATGACTGCTGCAAAAATGCAAAACTCATTTTTGATCATATTCTGGAAAAATCTACATAGCCATAAATATATGCATAAGCAGCACACGCAGCATGCTTTACGGGGCGGACTTAAGAATCAATATACACCACAGCAACTGTAAGCATTAACAAGCTGTGATGATACTTGTAAAACTGCTTTTGTACAATGTTCACACTTGTTCATATTTTTTCTTTTCTTTTTTTTATGATTAATTTTGAGGTCCATAAAACAATGAGAAAGAGAAATTTTTTATGATAACTGGCATACATATTGCAAGAATATCTAAATACTTGGCATGCAATGAAAGTGTACTTGGAACTAAAGTTTTTCTGTCCCATGTCCCAACAGTGCTACTTTGTTCATAAACAACAATAAAGAAAAACCTGAATGCTTCTTAGTTTGAAAAGTTATTTAAAAAATAAAGAGATCAGAAAAAAATATATGCCAATACTTCAAACTGTTTCTATAAATTCTTAGCAGAAGCTGTTGGATTTTTCAGATGTTAAAATATCAAAGTAGTGTACTCTTGAAAATTAGGTGCCTTACTATTAAGTCATTTTTCATGTGGATCAGGGAAAAAGAGGAAGAATTCAAAAATAATTTAAAGTTTGTGTTCCCAAATTTAATTACATCTTAAGTAACTAAAAAGCCAATTCTACTTGAAACTAAATCTGGACCATCTACTTCATCTTGCGCATCAATCTTTATAGAGTTTCACCTTTCAGTTTACTAGAAAATGTTTGCAACACGAAAATGACACTTTACTTAAAGAAATATGGAAACATCATAAATTTATAACACTCATTTTTATATTTCATGATTTTCTTTTAACACAATTATGTCTTTAAACAATAACTCAGAAATATGCCTTGCTCCTTTCTCTTAATGCAATTATCTCTTTAAGCAATAACTCACAAATGTGCCTTGCACCTCTCCCATACTGCCATAGTTAAATGTATTATAACATACTATTAAGATAACTAAAAATGGAAACAGTGAAAGTGGACCACATGTTACTAGCAACAAATATTAACAACTGTTTTGAGTACAAAATATGCTTTAAAACTCTGTTACAAGATCATAGTCAAAGACACAGTGTTACATTTTAAAAGATATGATTCAGAGAAAAACAAATCAACAATGATAAAAATCTTCTTACACAGCAAATAAAAATCAAACTTTGAAACATAACTAACAGTCATTACAAATTTTTCAAAAAAGAAAAAAAAGCATATTGCTAGAGAATTGCAATGGCAGCAGAAAAACAAAGAAAGCTTTAGTGACTAGCAGATAATGTTGAGGATCATTTATATTGTTTATCTTTGAAATGTACAACCTCAAGTTTCTGAGGCTTTTAAAGAGTCAAGCTGCTACTTATCACAACCAAACTAACATACAATTGTACCTTTCATTTCTCAAATTACAACAAAAGTAAGAAACAAAAAAGCATGACAGTTTTAGAGAATTGCACACAGATATTTGCACACAGTATACATGAAATCAAACCAACAGAAAAAAATTCCAACGAGAAAAACAATGTCATGATAAAAAAAAAAACACGAAAAAAATAAATTATTTTACATGTTTTGGCCATAAAGATCTCACTGACATAGTATTTTGTATACAAAAGATTTTGACTGATTTCAAACATTTCTACCAGATGCTTAGAATTACTGGACATTCACATATAAAGATGGTTAAAAAATTTATGTCTTGTATCTCATAAAAAATGTGGGACTTTTCATCTGATTTTTTTTTTTTACGTGCACATTTTCTAAAATATATTATCAAAAATTGAAGACCAAATTTTCTACATAATCTAATTCATAGTTTTGCAAAAATGTACTGTTAATTGAAAGGTAGACAAATGTGCTAAATTAGAGCACCTGGCAACTATAATTGGTGCCTGAGGGCTACTAAAGAAACAGAAACAAAAAATCACCGGTGGACGAGACTAGTCATTCATTTGGCTGAATCAATGGATGACGGTGCACTGACATTCACTGCTCTTCCTCACCACTCAGCTATGGAATTGATGACACTTGAACAGAGAAGAGAGAAGAGAATGTGCACAAATCAACATTGCACTACCTGCATCGCTACATGCTGCTTTACATTGCTCAGTAACAAACAGTGGAGGAGGAATCTCAAGAAGAGGCCAGACAGGTACAGTCACCCTGTCACCTAAGTTTATCACAAGCGTTCCACATATCCATCATTTCCTGGAACATCTAAAAATAATTAACAAAATAAGAACTAGAATACAACTATAATCCAGTATATACAATAAAAAGACATTCCATTGTGACTTCTTAGTGAAGAAATGACTATTATAAAGAACAATCATACAAGGATCAGTTAATAATTATTATCCATACTGTTAAGATTCATTTGACTCAAAATATCATAGTGATTAGTGCATCAAATTACGTGGTATGCATATCATATATTAAAAATATTTACTATTTTACTTTCTGTTCAACATGTATAAATATTAACATCAAATCTCAAGTTGAGCATTTCATAATAAAACTCCTAATAAAATAGACCCTTATTGGGTCTTTTATTTTAAAAAATTATAAGTACACATGGATATGTAACAGACAACTTGGTAAAACATAGTTACTTACTATCATTGTTGTTTGTTGTAAGGTTCTTCACTTCTTCCTATTAGGCTTATGTACTTTATTGCATTGTGAGTTAGGCCCATGTCAAAAATATCTAAGTATCACATCTTTTACATAAAATCTCAATATATCCTGGTAGATTTTTTATGTAAAAGATGTGATACTTAGATATTTTTGACATGGGCCTAACTCACAATGCAATAAAGTACGTAAGCCTAATAGGAAGAAGCGAAGAACCTTACAACAAACAACAATGATAGTAAGTAACTATGTTTTACCAAGTTGTATGTTACACATCCATGTGCACTTATAATTTTTTAAAATAAAAGACCCAATAAGAGCATATTTTATTAGGAGTTTTATTATGAAATGCTCAACTTGAGATTTGATGTTAATATAAGCATATCGAACAGAAAGTAAAATAGTAAATATGTTTACTATAATATATGATATCCATACCGTGTTTATAAAATATTATAAGTGCAACTTAACTCTCGGCCACAGGCACGACACGTTGACAGCAAATTATAGCAAATTGAATACGTACCTAATCAGGGAAATAATCCCCGTCGTGTTGGATACATTTGAGCCATCGGTCAGGGAGCTGCAGAATGCCACTGCGGAAAAACGAGGGCTAATTCGAGTTGATAAAGTCATCAATACTTGTGCGGACCTCCTCGACATAAGTGAAGTGCGTATCACTGGCATGTTTCAGGGAGCAAAAGAAGTGATAATCTGACGGGGCGAAGTCTGGAGAATATGCTGGGTGGGACAAAATCTCCCATCCCAGATAGGTGATTGTGTTTAAAGTCAACAGAAGCACACGAGTAGGGCATCAGCTCCAACAGCCCAGGATATGCAATGTGTGTTGTACTGTTCACTCGCTGATGCTGCTTAGGCCTCCGACGTTCAACCTGGATGTGTTTTGCGCCACCGATTCCAAGCTGTCAATCTGTACAAGTGTAGACAGTCTACATTGACCCCTGTCCTCAGTGGCATGTGGTCGGCTACCGCTTTTTCTCTTGGGGCTGGAACGTCCATCAATGGTATACTCGCAGTACATCCTTGACACGGTTGCCCTCGAGTTCTTACCACTTGGGCAATAGAATGATTCATCTGTCTTACGTCAACAAAATGTCCGCAATCAAAGTCACTTAGATCACCATGTTTACCAACTGTGATACATTGTTGAGAAGCCCTGCTGTCTACCTATTTATCATCTGCATTCAGTTTGGGTCTGTTCCACTCTGCACAGGGGTGATGCCCATGTCAACTGCCCATCCCCCCCCCCTCTCTCTCTCTCTCTCTCTCTCTCACTCACACACACAGTAGATTCCGGGTTATTTGGGGAAGCCATTTATTTGGGTCAATTGTTGAAAGACATACCACATTAGCTCCTTGAGATAAAGCTTTGTATAATTGGGGCAGTCACTGAATTGGGCCAAATTGTTCTAGACTTGATGTGTCCTAATTAACCAATTAACCAGAATCTACTGTATGTACACACATACAGTAGCAAACAAAAGTATTTGGCAAAACACTTTTTCGACCATAATATTTTTTTTTGCTGGACCAAATCGGGTCATTTTGGGATATGATATGTGTTATTCAGTTGTAAACATGACCCATATGCAGATGGATCGGAAACCTTAACACAGATCAGGTACCGAGCTTAATTGCAAAGATCATACAAATTGACCAACAAAGTAGGTGTCTATCACATTCATTTAATGCAACGATAACAGAAAACAAGTACGAGAAAACGACAAAACAATAACTAATACTTGTGGGATAACCACGAGACTTAATAACAGCTGCACAACAGGCCGGCATCGAGTCCACTAGCTTCTCGACGGTGACCTGCGGAATTCGCGCCCATTCTACAGACAGCTGGTCGAACTTCTGGGCCCTATTCCGGCAGGTTTTCTTCGCACATCGTCTCTCCAGCTCCTCCCACATGTGCTCGATGGGGTTGAGGTCTGGAGATTGGCTTGGCCAGTCTAGAAGTGTGACCTGTTGCTGCTGGAAGGCTGCCTTCGCTACTCTGGAGGTGTGCTTCAGGTCCTTGTCTTGCTGCATGATCCATCTGGGTGACATGTTTTGGTTTGCCCATGGGAAGACATCGTTGACGAGCATGTTCGTGTAGCTCTGGCCGGTCATTATTCCGTCAATCTTGATGATGGGGCCCATTCCATTGCAAGAGAAGGCGCCGTAAACCATGAGCAATCTTCCTCCGTGCTTGACAGTCAGCTGAATGAACTGGGGGGTTGAATCTCTGGCCACACGGACGTCGTACGTATCGGATGCCATCACTTCCGAACAAGTTGAACTTGCTCTCGTCGGTGAAAAGCACCAGTGTCGATGACGGCACGCGAACGCGACTCTGGCTTACCGATTCTTGACTCCGATGAGTGGTTTCTTGGAGGGGCGTCTTCCATTCAATCCATCAGCAATGAGACGACGGGAGATAGTCATTCGGCTGATGTTTAGGTCGTCACTGTCACGGAATTCGGTGGCGATGTCCACAGCAGTCAAGGTGGGATCAGCACGAGATCGACGGCGGATGCATCTATCCTGACGCAACGTAGTGGAACGAGGCCTACCACATCGAGGATTGTTCTCGACGGTCCCAGTCTTCTTATAACATTGCAGGATAGCTGAAATGAACTGGTGTCCGATCTTTAGGGCCCTCGCAATGTCGGTGACACGCATTCCGGATTCCATCATGTTCATGGCCGCCTGGCGAGCTCCAACAGGGATCTCCGCCTTTTTACCCATTTCTGAAGACCTAAGATTGACTTATTATCACACTACACATCACAAAACCCACAAAAATCACAAGAAAAACAATACATGCAGCAAATAAATGGGTAATAATTGGCGACTCTTGAATATGGCCCTTTTCGAATGACAAATTCGCTCTGAGCAAAATACAAACTACGTGGCATTGTAACCAACGAATCAACACATATCATATCCCAAAATGACCCGATTTGGTCCAGCAGAAAAAAATTATGGTCGAAAAAGTGTTTTGCCAAATACTTTTGTTCGCTACTGTACATAACATATATTTGTAGGATGAAGCTACATGAAGAAGATCATTGCCGTTCTTCCTGCTTTACAGTAGTGAAGGTTAGTATCTTTTTCCCCATCTTTACAAATAAACTAATAATAACAAAGGAGGAATGTGTAGTCAATAAACAAAACAGCAGATAAAAGTTGCCTGAGTTGAGTGACTTCTTTTATAGTCATGCTGCTTTCTAAATTCAAATGAAAATGGGCTTTCTCTTTTCAGACAACATCAGGAAATTTTGGAGCTGTTTTCCAGGTGCTCCATCATGGCAGCAAGTATAAAAAGATATGGCAGAAACCACTTCAAAATTAGGCAAACCTTCTGCACCATTTCTTGATAACATAAATATAGAATGATGCACAGTGATGCATGGCATTATGCTGAGACTTCCTGTTTCATAGAAATAGTATCAAATTTGTTGATTCATAGTGGAAAGTGGGCGGCCATTGAATTAGTTACACAGAACAAGAAAAAAAGTATCTGCCATGTGCTGGATCAAAAAAATATATAACAAGAAAGATGATGCCGAATTTTAGGGTGAAATGAGCACATCTTTTGAATCCGTCCTGACGCACATTAAATTTATCAAGGCTATTCAAAGTCAATGAAACCAGTATGGAAAGCAGTAGTATCTGACCAAAGAAAGAATTTTTTCAATTGGGTTTTAATCCCGCATATATTGATGTAAACGGGATTGTAAATTTATGCCCTCTGGTGGCAGACTTGCGCATTAAGAAAAATTTGAAATTATATTAGAAACATTTCGCAGCAGAAATGTTCAACAAAGAAAGAATTTTTCCAAATGGACTTTTACAAGCAGAGATATCGATAAATATAAAATATGCATCTACGCCCCCTGGCAGGAAAAGCATGCATTATTTTAAGAAGAAATTATTCTCATAAGGTTTTTCGATGAGAGCAGTATCGGTCCTGGAAAGAATTTTTTCAGCCATGTTTTCAGAAGCTCAGAATTTGCTGCAAATACATCAGAAGTAGAAATTAGCACTTATGTCCCCTGGTGGCCAAACCATTCTTTACCAAATATTGGAAATTACATACAAAACATTTCCCATCAGGAGCTGTATGAGACACAGGAAGAATTTTTCAAATTGGGGTATTACAAACAGAAATATCGGGGAAAACACTATTTATCTTAATGCCCCCTAGCGGAAAGTCTATAAGTAGCTTGAAATTTTTGAAATTACATGAAAAACATTTTGCACCGGAAATGCTGTCCAACAAAGAAGGAATTTTTCAAATCGGACTTTTAGAAGCAGAGATATTGACAAAAATAAGATATACATTTACGCCCCTGGTGGAGAAACCATGTAATTTTTTAAAAACAAAATATTCCAAAAAGGTTTATCAATGTGAGTAGTGTCGGTCCGCAAGCAATTTTTTTTCAGTCAAGATTTTAGAAGCTTAGATTTTGCTGCAAATACATCGGAAGCAGAAATTAACATTTACGTCTCCTGGTGGCCAAACCATTTTTTATCAAAAAGTAGAAATTATAAGTAAAATATTTCTCATAAGGAGCTGTATCTGGTGCAGAAATAATTTTTCAAATTGGAGTTTTAGAAGCACAGATATCGGGGGAAACACAATTTACCATTCTACTCCCTAGCGGAATGTCTATGAATGACTTGAAAATTTTCAAATTATATGAAAAACATGTCGCACCGGAAACTCTATCCAATAAAGAAGGAATTTTTCAAATCGGACCATTAGAAGCAGAGATGTTGACAAAACTAAAAAATACATTACACCTCCTGGCAGAGAAACCTAGCAATATTTTAAGAAGAAAATATTCCAAAAAGGTTTATCGACGTGAGTGGCATCAGTCCACGAAGAATTTTTTCAATCAAGAGTTTAGAAGCTCAGATTTTGTGGCAAATACATCAGAAGCAGAAATTAAGACTTACGCCACCTGGTGGCCAAACCATTCTTTACCAAAAATCAGAAATTATATGCAAAATATTTTTTATCGGGAGATGTATCTGCTGAAGAAAATTTTTTTCAAATTGGAGTTTTAGAAGCAGAGATATCTGGTAAAACGCATTTACTTTTTTGTGCCCCTAGCGGAAAATCTATGTGTAACTTGAAAAAGTGACTATACCTAAAATACTCTTCGATATAAATGGAATCGAAAGGTAAAATATTTTTTTCAATCAGATGTTTAGAAGCAAATATATGGAATAAAATGCATTTTGAATTCGATATAGTCTGCATTTACGCCCTCTAGCGGCGAAATTGTACATCGTAAAAAAAATAAAAATAAAATAAAGGATCATCATTTGCATACTTCAAGCTGCCCAATGCAAAAAGAATTTTTCAAATCGGACTAATAGTTGCAGAGACATGGTGTCCACGGACAGACAAACCGATAACATAAGCATTATCTTTTTTTACAAAGGATGTGCTAAAAATCATGAAAAACAAATGTAAAAGCATTTACCATTAAGCACAGAATGAAGCATTTGCACATTTTCCATTTGAAAATATGAACACACAAAAATATTATTACTTTTTTATACTTATGACCAGGGTGCAAATTTGTTCAATAGAAAATTGTGAATCAAATGCATGAATTTGATAGTAGAAGAGAAAACAGCATTAGAATGCTTTTTCAAGTGGTGCAATTTTGTTTATTGTGAATCCCCCCCCAGTATGATTCCATAGCATTGCTTCTTTTCTTTCCTTACTATTTTAAATTTTGTTGTCATTTTTAGTAATGCAAATAATCTACTGGAGACATTGTTTCCCTTTTTGAGAAAGAAGTCTAAGTTGTGTGCCTAAGCCAGGGCTGAAAAAACATATTTCAGACTTAGGAACCTGGTGAGACGACTGAAACAAATTTAAATTTCCAAGAACAACAAATAAATGTAATCTGTCATGATAACGAAAAAGGAGTAATTAGAGCAATTACTGCCTTTTTTGTTTACCCAAACCACTTACTGCTAAATTCAATTCCAAATTTTGGTCCATATTATTTATAGTACCATATTTTTCTTCATTTCAGGCAATGAAATTCAGAAATTGTTTTCTCATTCATATAATCCATGGTGGCATGCAATCCATAGATATAGCTGCCAACATTTCAAAATAAAAAGCAGGAGATTTTCGTGGGATACCATTGAAATACTGAAATAAAGTGCATTTATATGTATATATGCATATCATGTTGTACACACACACAATGTTTTATTTATATGTATATATGCATATCATGTTGTACACACACACAATGTTTTATTTATATGTGTGCGTGTGCCTTGTTGGAAAACACTTAACTAACCACTGTACTTTTACACAAATAATACAAGACGATAGATTCCTAGATTCCAAATTGAACATTAATACATGATACAACATTGAAAAATAATAAATACCTATATCTTATTCACAGTACTTGCTGATGCTGATTTTGCTTTCTTTAGAAATGAACCATGATACTGCTGGTCAAAACACTTCCCTTTCTGGCGACATTTGGTGATCAGCAAATCAGGGCACGAACTTTCCGGTCGCCAGCTCGCCATTGGCGAGTAAAACTTTTCTCACTGAATTACCGTAATTTCCTTGTTAACAGCCGCTGCTATTATGATGATAAACGTTTTTTTTTTCTTTTTTTTTTTCAAATATGTGGCACATAATGTGGTGCTACTGATATGCTAAATTTGTTTTCTGGAATTACTTTTTTCCCCCTCTGAAATTTCCACACTGATGAGTAAAACCTTTTCAAAACATTTTTTTTTTCTCTTCCATAAACTGCCGGGTTCTCGGTGCTTGTATTGCTTATTTGAAGTCTGTAAAGATCATTCTGCAGGCTTGTTCATGTGCCACTACTGGGAACTGACTCACTCAAATTAACTTCAACCAGCGGGGTGTAGGGGGGTGTGGGAGGCAGGCAGGCAGGCCAAAGCAGAGACAATCCCTCAAAGAAAGAAAAAAAGGCAAAAAATAAACAAGCTTCCCTCAGATTTATGACACCCGCAATTGAGCGACTAGAACAAACTTTTAAGCAGTGCGCGAAAACACAAAACACCGGGTCTTTGGCAACTGCATTTTTTTTCTTTACTTTTGATAGCAGAGACATAACAGAGAAACTTCGTTTATGGGGAATAAATAAAAATATGCACTATTTTAATCATATTTTTAGAAACTAGGAAGAGCAGTGTTTTTTCTTTGAGAAAACAATTTTTGTAAGTATTTTACTGTTAAAAAAGTGTGAATCACTGTAGATACTAATTTTCTAAGAAAACTGCTCACTGTCAACAGTTGATCGGAGGATTTTCACCATCATCGTTAAATTCGTGAAATGTTTACCTAATAGAAAAAATATTTGGAAGATATGAATGAATAACAAAAAATTATAGTAGGATAAAAATGTGAATTTAAACACAGTATTTCTATCCTATGTAACCAAATGGTTTAACTTTAGGGATCGGCTCATAAAATGACTGTTTTCTGTATGTCCTCAGTTTAATAGGGCTATAGCAGTTAACGAGTGTGTGGCACATACGGCAACGTTTGCTCCCAAGATGACTAAATTTTAACACTTTGGTAAAACTTAAAATGTTATTAATATTATAAATACCGTATATACTCACGTAAAAGCCAAAAGTTTTTGGAAGAAATTCTTTTTTTAGGTGAAAATGTTGGCTTATATGCAGGTCCCAGTTTTTTGCCGATTTCTAGCTGTTGAACTAGGGGGCTCGGTTTATACGCGAGTATATACGGTATGTAAAATGCTGGGGTTTTTTTTGGTTTTTTTTTCTTAGCAGCATTCTCCTTTCATGTGACGTCATGATCTCTGATTAGAGATCACAACCTTTGCCAAGCCTTCACACATTGTGAGCTATCAAAGTCATTTCTGAATTGGTGGAATCCTTAAAAAAAATTAAAAGTTATGCATATTATTGGATTATTATTATGAAACCATGCTTGTATAATTGCGTAAACCAATGCTATCTGTCGTTTGGTGGATAAGGGTTCGAAATGCTAAAATACCTGCCAGGTTTTATGATTTACCCATAAAATTTACGGAAATGTAGCCTGCTTTATCAGCAGAGTGTTAATTTTACAGATTTGATTCTTCCAGATTTTTTTTTCTGATGATTTTTGCACCCAGCATTAAGACTTTTTATTTAACATAATCCATTTAAATTGAAGCACCAATGTTAGTTACAAATAAACTTCTCAGTTACTTGGGAACATTTGTCTGCAGTTTTCCCACATGTTGTTTTGGGTTGTTTCAAATGCTAAAGAGCTTACACCACGTGTAAATGGTATGTAAACAGCTGCAGCTGGGCTTGTTTATCTCTTAATGTGTTGACAGGTGAGCGGGCATCCTCCATTGAAACATGTCTTTATTACTCCTAGTTCGAAACACTATCTCAGAACGCAGTCATCGTAGAAAAAAAAACTCAAGCGGATTTTAAATCTGTGGAATTTTTGAGCCCAGATCGATACCCAACATGACGAAATTAAACAAAAGCTGAAATTAAAAATCCATTGAAATTAAAAATCCATTTGAGGCATGGTTTTGTAACTTCTCTAGCAATAACTAACAAAAGAATGCAGTATTATAAGAAGTAAAAAAAATCCAATGCTCATTCGACTCAGTGCATCTAAAGCAATGATTTATTTTGCTGGTCTTTTAGTCAGTAAGTTTTCTATGCTTTCCAACCATAGGTTGAGGAAGTGTAATATGTTCCAGATTTGTCTGTCCACACGATAATTTGCATGGTGTCTTGGCTGGATTCAACGAAATTAGTATGCTGGGGTCCATACTAATTTGTCGTACTCCTATTGAAAATGATCAAAGGTTAGGACATGGGAGCGGGGCTTATTCTTCCGCCCTTTTGTGTGATGACTTGCATAAAATCAAAGCATGATTACGATTAAATTTCGGTACGCTGTTCAGCACCCATAGATCAATCCTATTCAAAATGGTTATTATCAGCACTCATGGGAACAGTGCGCACATGCGTAAGATTTGTTCGTCAGAATTTTCGCACAATAACTTCCGTGGAAATTGACCAGTTTGGATGGAATTCTTAATTATAAAACGACGCATGTGTGTGTGTTTTTTTTTTTTAGAGATTAGCAGTCACACATAAATGTTCTATAATAAAGCTAAAACATGCAAAACATACTGCCTATCAATTAATTCATACTAAGGGATTTGTAACGAAAACAACAAAGTATCATAGAGAACACTGTCTTTTGTAAACCCACACTTTTTATAGATACAAATTTTGGGCTTTTAGAAAAGAACTCTTAATTTTAAAATATCCAGATTTCAACAGCAGGAGTTTAATCTAGGAAGGGAGTACACTTTTTTTTTACTTTATAGGTTTGAAAAAAAAAATAACCATTGGTTTCATAACTTCTATCAAACAGAATTGCGCGATACTTACAGATTTTCATTTTCTAAAACAAAATACATGTATTCTAAATTTTGTCATGTTAGGGGCGATTTTTTTTTTCAGAGATATAAGATTGGAATTAAAACCTTGGTTCCAACTTTTTGTGCCGTGGCTATGCCACAGAAGGAGCAGGGCATGAGATGGGGAGGAAATCACCGACGAAGTGGCTGCATCATTTTCCATGACGCCTGATGTAAAAGACAACGTTGGTCTTGTTCCTGAAACACACTGTGTTCGTTTACTGCAGGAGAGAGGGTGTGGTCCAGTTGGAGGAGAGATGGGGTTTTCACAAATTGTTTTTGTAAAGGAATAACTAAGGAACCTCTATTTGGTAAGATGGGGGTGGGGAGGGGGAACAGGAAGGGAAGACAGAACTATAAAATCAGAGCCATTTGGAAGTATAGAGGATGCCGCTAAAGGTGTCAGATTTAATAAAACTTTTAATGCTGCTGCAAGGCATCAAGCGGCCTATGAGAAATAGTGGGGAGGGAGAGGGAAGGAGGCCCAGAGGAGAGAGATGACATTTGCAACTAAAATCTAAACCTTTATTTCTTGATGATAGACTTTCAGTTGATCTCGGCTTTACTAGTTGACCAGCTCGATCGGATAACTCAGTATTCGGTATTTTTCCCCCTGCAAATTGCATTTTAAGCTGTTGCTCTTTTACTATTGCAGTTTTAGTTGCATTTTTTTTAAGTGTCAATAAATTTAGTATTAGTGATTCGCTATGAGCAGTAATATAAGAAGGAGGGGTACTGTTAACTGTCAAACATTCCATGATGCGAATTCTGCTAAATTCCTGTGTATTGCAAAATCTTCAAAAAATGAAAAATTCACATTTTGCACATGTTGATGTAATTTCAGCGTTTCGCGTGGTAGAAAGAATGATATTACTAATCATATTTCTAGTGCCAAGCATAAATCTAATGTCCACTGCGTGGGGAAAAAATACAAAATTAACTTCCTTTGTTAAAAGTTATTATGAACTGGATGCGATTCACGCAAAATGTTCACTTCGTTTTTAGTTGAGCATAATTTACCAATTAGTGTCCCTAAGTCACTCAGTTATTTAATTTGACTGTCTCATTGTCCGTCACTCCGTAAAATAAACCTAGTATGAAAATGGTTCGTTTTTGAAAACATCTTAGTTTGTTCCGTGATGACGTGGGATACAATCCTATTGGATTTGAGGGTCAAAGGGTGGGACTTCCATAAAAATAAATGTTTATCTCTTTATAGATCAAAATGATAGCATAGTAATGAGAAATTCTATTTTAATCGAAATAAATGTGCAGATAAATTCAAACATCTGTAGTCATATCAATTAAAAGTTGATGCTTGATTTAGGTAAGATATCATTTTTTAATCGATGTGTTCGGTACATTTAATCAATACATGCAACAAGTAATTTTATTGAATATATCGATTAATTTTTTTTATGGATTTCGGTTTCTGAAAGTTCGCAGGTATGCACTAAGGAGTGGCGAGTGGTTTTTTTTTTTTTTTGTGGCGAGTGCATTTCATCTCGAAATTTCTCCCCCTGAGCAAATTTTCCAGATTTTTATCTGAGATTGAAGATCAAAACTCATTCCTCATTTTTTTTACCCGGCTGAATATACATTCACATTCAGCATTGCTGTGTGGTATAGATAAAATGGAGAGCATGGCCTTTGCTATTTTGTCAAATGGTCTGTGTCCAAAATTATTTTTAATCTGGCTTATTGGAACCACTGTCTATCAATTCTGTGTTCCTGAATGATACCAGATGGAAGCTGACTGACCTGTAGTCTACAAAATTGGATTTGCAGTTCATCCATTGTTTCACTGTGATTTTCCTCTCCTAGCAAAACAGGAAACTTTTTGATAAAAAAGGCGATGCTTGAAAATAAAGCATTTTCAATAGATGATATTTGGCACACTTCGGCATTAATGAGAATTTCATCTTTAAATGGAAATTTGTGTATCATGTAATCACAAACAGAAGAAAAATATTTTCTGACATGAGGGGAAAAAAAGACCTTGTCTTCAGATTTCAGAGAATCTACTATGGTGGTGGTAGAATGCTCAATCACCAGGTCAACATCATCTTTTTGGTGTAATCTACTGTGATAGTCTATGCTCAATAACCCTACAGAACTACCCTGTTTAGCAACTGACAACTTGACAAATTTTGAAATAATGTCTGCAAACAAATCACACAGCACTGACCTTAAGAAATGTATGTGAGGAGCTTGGGAATGTAGCAGTATGTTTACTTTTTCAAAGGTTGGAATTACAGTCAACAGAAAAACAAAAAGCTTTATTTATATCGTCTTTAAGAAAGAGAAATAACCTCTCTTCATGTGAAGTAATAGCTGAAGGTTCCATTTCAGTCTTCCGTATTCTATTCACAGCTTTCAGAACCTTTCCACTCTTTTCAGGGAAAGAAGCTTCCACTGCACATCTTTTTACAGAACCAGGCTTTTGACCACAGACCTTCTTACTGATGCACTGCCTTTTGGCTTCTGGAATTGCTTTATCGTGTTTTGGAATTTGGTAGGAATCCAAGCTGCTATATTTTTTGTTCTTTGTGATTTCATCCTTAAAAAGGTTGACTAATGGAGTCCATTGCTCAACCAGTCTTCCCAGGCATTTCCCCAATGAAAGCCAGCGAGTGCACACATGCTTCATTTTTTTTTTTTTTTTATTTTTTTTTTTCCGTATGTCATGGAGGTTTTGAAAATCTCTTAATTTCTCTTTCCGTTTCACACTTTTTTCCAAACAGTAAAAAATATCTATTAGGACCTCGCCAACTTTTACTAGAAGAACTAAAGCGCCTCTCTCAGCTGCTAAATTTATGAGATGGCATGAACATCCTACTACTATTAAATCTTTTTGTTCTTCTTTTAGAACAGCTACAACTCTAGACTTTTGTCCAATCATAACTGGTGCATTGTCTGATGTCAAAGCAATACAGTTTGACAATGGAACATTATGTTGCCTTAGATTACTGATCAAAAGGTTAGCAATATTTACTGATCAAAAGGTTAGCAATATTTACTGATCAAAAGGTTAGCAATATTTACTGATCAAAAGGTTAGCAATATTACAACCTGCGGAATCACCACTCAACGCTGGTGCTGACAACAAATCACTTTCAATTTTCCCCATATCAATGTTAAAATATGTAACTACAATTGCTTTCTGTCACTATCATTGCTTCCATCAGTAGCGATGCAAAACGCCCGAGTTTTTATTGTGGTCACATGAGTTTTTTTCTTTTGAAGCAAATTCCCCAATAATTGCTGTTGTTTTTTTAGTGTGTGCACACCCATAATGCTTAGCAGTGTCACATGTCGGAAACATTTTCCGAAACAAAGCGCCAGCATGATCAGTGCAACTGATCGGTAAATTATGTTCAATTACAAATGATGTAAAATAACACTCAGCTCAAATTACACTGTTATCATCACTGTCAAAAAAACTGACCAATTTTATTATTTTGTGACTGACCACAAGCTCTTTCTTTATGTTTCTTAGTACCGATGTGGTTAACTAAATCATCCCCTTTACCACCATGGGATATACTTACTGTATATCGACAGCACATACTGTACAAAAAACAAAATGTTCACCTTTCCGGGATTTCGGTATGCACTCAAAATATGTACTGTAAGTCTCCTTGAAGGTCTGTAAGAACTTTTTTTCTTCTCTGCCATTTTTTTTTTTTTAACTTACAGCCTCATTGAAACGTCAAAAATTTACGAACAATGAAACACGAATGAACAACGAATAAAACTCACACCGTCATGCACACATGCGCGCGGCCTGACGTCGCTTTGTTTTAAACACAAACAGCCACAGCAAACTTGCAGTCACTAACCCCAACGCCAAAACTACTCGCTCTGCTAACTCTTCAAAATTTATTAATAATTAATTACATAATTCAATAAAAATACGCTTTAAACCTCAAAATCATCTTATTCATATAATTTTTTTTAGGTTATTAGCAAACATACTCCATTCACCTCAACACATTAAAACACTCATGCATTGAAAAATCAATTTATTTACTGGTATCCTAATAACTTAAAAAATTATATGAATACAATGTTTTTGAGGTTTAAGGGCTGTTTTTATTGAATTATGTAATTAATTATTAGTAGATTTTGAAGAGTTAGCTCATTTTGCCACTGGGAGATTGAGGCTAAGTACCTAGAAAACATGTGCTTGAAATGTCATTTGAAATAGAAATTTAGTGACATGAATATATCTATCAGTAAGTTTATTTCTATCTTATTAGGATTTAGCTGCACATTCCTAATTATATGCAGGATTGAATGCAATTGTTCACTGAATATATCTCATTTTCAAATACACCTGGAAGCTTCAGTGACAGACTTTGTATTTCCTTTCAGTACAACATGGAAGCAAAACAGTATGGACCTCTATGACTTTACAGCAAATAAAGCACCAGTTAAAATCAACTGCAATTTGGCAACTATTTTAAATTGCACCTTAACTTCACATACAGAGAACAATACCAGGGTTCATCCCAACTGTTTTTAGAAGGGTGCTGCATCCTGCCTGCCCTTCAATTAAAAAAGCCCCACCTTACCTGCTCTCAAGCCTAAAATGACCACTTCACATCCAATGGCCTTATTTGAAAGAGACACATATTCATTTATTGATGATTTGCATGAAACCATTTCCCAACAGTAAGAAAACCAATCTTATTATAAATCTTGGTACCTCAGATCTTAGAAAAGTAGGGTCAGAAACCACTAAGCCTTTATATGGCATTGCTGAAGTAATGGAGTACTTCAACCTAGGTGATGATTTATTATTAAAGTAGGGTGAGTATAAATCAATGTTTCTATCTCAAACTAAAACTGAGAGTAGTAATTTGCCAGTTCCGAAAATATGTTCAGTTCTGTCAAAATCAGAAGGAACTGTGGGTAGAAGATTCTCACCAATACAGAAACTTCTAAACATTGCATGTACCTTAGCAATTTCAAATGCTGAAGAAGAAAGAATATTTTCTCAAATTAAATTAGTACTTACTGATAACAATATATATAATAATAATATTTCAATATCTGCAGTGAATTACTGTTGAACTTTCCCAGTGAATTCACACTGTTTGTACAGTCTTATTTTTGTAAGGTCGATGTATACTCTAATGCCATTTGAAACTGTAAGTTGCCCTTTTTTTCCCATAAGAAGCACCCTGCCCGTTTCTAGTCCTAGGATGAACCCTGCAATATAACTACTTGTTGCCAAGATAACAAATTTGCCATGAGAATTTTTAGTACCAGCAAGCATTGCTAGTACTGTATGGTGGTGGAGGGGAGGGGGATGAATTTGAGATCTGGCTACATGTGATGATTTACAAAATTTCACACTATGTCCCATTTAGAGGATCAGTTTTGGTTCAGCACGGGCTCTTAAGTGACTGAAATTATTTGCAAAATACTGAGTGAGTGAAAACAACAAGTTTATCAGTTTTATAAAAGGCAATGAAAACAAAAGCAAATCATGGTGCAAGTGTGTCATGAATCCATAACTGAAGAGCCATATACAAGTTTTCCAGAATTTTCTGGTCATTAATTGTTTAGTTATGACACACTACTTCAACTCTTCATACCATTCATTATTACAGAAATGCATAAGGTATTCAGTCTTGTGCCATTTTGTGTATCACAACCTGGTGAGATCAATTGCAAAAAAATAAAACTTACAGCTCTGATGCGAGAATAATAATAAAAAAAAAAAAAAAAGCTCCCTGCTCAAATATTAAATCAAATAAAGTAAAACCAAACCTTAGTCATCCATTCCGTATCCTGAAGACATTCCTCTAAAATTGCATGAGACTCTTTCTCTTCCCCTTTCCTCACATCTTTCACCTACAATGTGAAAAACATGTAACAAATTCAGAAACACACAAAAACATGTATGTATAACTGTGAAAGTGGCTACAATCCCACTAAATACATTATATGCTGATTAGGAAAAAACAACTACACTAGAATAATTACAAACAAGACATTCTTTAACAGTAAAAAATAAAAAAAATAGGAACTGTGACTATGGTACATAACACCAACCCATTTACACCACTCTCTGTAAAGAATATACTGCACAGCATGCTTTGGTACTGTACCATTCAGTTTTGTAGATACACAAAAATATTTTTTTTAGGGTTCCCACTCAAATGTAAAAATAAAATTCCTAGACTTTTCCAGGGGGGGTGTAAGTTTATCCAGAGTGCAGTGACCCAAATCATGTTGCCATGAATCATTATTACATTTCCTTCCACGCTTGCATTTTCTCACCAAAAATCACACAATTGTAAATTCTTTAAATAACTGATCTCTATGCAATTGCCTGATTTTTATTAATAACAACTAAATGCATGAGGCACATTATTTTTAGTACCATATAACTCGATGATCTTTTGTGAACCTGTGAGTGGTGTACTGTCAATACATTCTCACAGAAACAGTTCATATGTAAGAAAAATCTGTCAGTTGATTAGTTTTAATTTTTTTCTTTTTTCTGTAACACAATGCAGCTAAGCTTGATGACCAAATGGATTCCTGTTCAGAGAAACAGGTCACAAGAGAACCAACCAACGAAGGGCTTTGATCCTTTGTTTGGTTGGCTTGCTTGTGATACGTTTCTCCAAGCAGGCATGTATCAGGCCATTGTACTCAATTGCTCCATGTTAAAAAACATCAAGAAAACCCTGTCTGTAGTAACCGACTTAATACCAGGTAATTTTTTAAATTGTGTTTTGAGAAGTTTTTAGGGAATTGAGGAATAATGTAATGTACGGAAAGTAAGATACACCACATTCTAGGTAGGTAGCAACTGCAAATAATTGCTTATTTGAAATTAATACTAATAAATAATGTTATGAAGAAACTCTTTATTTCACGTGTGTTTATCAATTCCCAGAAAAAAATGAAAACATTTTTGTATATTAAATGCAGTTTACCTACCCTAAATAAAATATTTAAAATATGCAGATACACGGTTTTGTAAAAATTTTTACAAAAAACAAAAGCAAAAATCAATTCAACACTTTTGTCTCACATATGAAAAATAATTAAAAAAGGCACCATATAATGAACATCTAGATTATACAGTCCATAATTAAAAACCCACTACAAAAAACTTCAGTTAGTCATTTAGAATACTGGGAATTTTTTCTTTTTTTCTTTTTTCCCCCAGTTTTTAGAAAGGTTGTTGGCATCAGCCTGCAGACAGAGCACAGGAAACACCTTGTGGCACATGCCACACTGAATAAGAAGTTGTTAATTTGATAGGCAGAAGCTGCTTTTGCACCTGGAGTAGGAATATAAACAAAAGATGGGCATTTACCATCTTTTTCATCCATAAAAGATGGATCCATATTACAATTCATCTTTCTCATATAATCCATGGATCATCTGTAAAAAAAGTCATACATTCAAATTCTGAGGATTATACACTGATAAAGACAATATGACACTTTAAGAAAATTGTGTCATAACTGCCAGGAGAGGTTGTATATTTGGAAAATTACAAAAAATACATTAACAACACGAAAACATAATGCAATACGAAGATGAAGGTCTGCACACGGTTGGAAACATTTCTTTTTTTTTTTTTTTTTACTTACAAGCAGTTTGACAAATAATATGATGCAAGGAAGGTAATATTAATTGCTTCCTTGCATTGCATGATTATATTAATTGCTTCCTTTCTGTGGAAACTTTCATGGGAGCCACATGAACATTACTACAACATATGATCTGACTATGCACCGCAGGTCTACCTATGGAACTGTGGTAATGCTGCAAAAACTCATAATTTGCTTTTCATTCACTTAAAAGTAACAGAAATGCATTTAAAAATAAGTTATTTCTTAATATGATCGTTTTTTCTTTCCAATTTCTCCAGACTGCTGCGTCATTTCGTGAACTGAAACTTTTCCATCATGGATATGGATAATACAACGATTTTTTTAGCTGAACCAGATTATACAAAGGATATTTTTTTCTTTTCCTGAATTTCACACTCTGTGGATTACACGTAGCTATGGATCACATGAAGAAAAATATAGTAATACAGGATTTGGTGTCTTTCCTCACATAACTGGAGCACTTTTGTTCAAGCGTGCCCATGGGGGGGGGGGTCTCCCCCTGTTGGTATAGCCAAATTTTTGATAAATTTAAAACACTAAAACACAAGAAACCTTTTTTTAAAGCATTTTTAAAAATAATAAGATATTAATCATTGATTGTATCAATTATTTTTCTTGTATTTTAGTGTCTTGTACATTTACTAAACTGTTTGACAGCCTTGAAGGAGGTGAGGATTTTTCTTAGCCCCCTCCCCCTAAAAGTACTCATAGGGGCACCACTGTTTTTGCTAAATGAGTGAATTACAGGCAAATAAGCATCCACGTGTGTTGCAGGATCTGCAGCTTTCTTCATGTAGGCCACTACATTCGTAAAGAGTAATACACTTCGTACTACAACACAGCATTCAGCCGCAAATATTAATTAAATAATCAGCTGTGACATGATTTGCTGTGGAAACATTCTTACACCCCAGCAGAAAAAAAAAAAAAAAAAAAGAGAGAGAGAGTTTGGAAAGGGTTTTGTCATTTTCTCAACACACCCCAACTATATCATTTCTTACTTTTATGCCACTGGAATCAGTAGTTTCACAAATCTTCACCCAGATTTTTTCATTTTTACACATGGAACTAATATATCCTAATATTTTTTCATAACATCTTGGAAAATAATTTTTCCTTAGGGTCGATTTATCAGGAAAATCAATGTTCATATAGTTGATAAGAAACTTTCTGAACAACTTTATATATAGGAATATCAACTGAAACAAATGTCTTACAAAAAAATCTGAAAAACATATGGAACACTTTGAAAGGCTGGAAACGAAGGATGGAATTGGCTCACCTAGAAAGGCTTGTTTAGGTGTCACAAGAGAAATAGAGGCATTGCTAGACAAATGCCGTGTTACTTGGGAATGCTGATTTGCTTTTATAGTACTTTTCTGTTGGTAGTAAATGTGTTTTTAAATTCCATGATGTATTACTGCATATGAGAACTTAAACTCAATTTGACTTTCGGCATAAATTTCACTTTATATTTTTCTGAGCAACTGGCCATGTCACAAGTGAATGAGTGCATCGAAACTAAAGGAATGATATGGCAGGACGAAATCAAAACTTGCAACTGGTGAAAAAAAAAAAAAAAGAATTGGACCCCATGCAATCCACAAACGTCCTAATAGGGGTGAAAAATACTAAGTAAAACTGCAAACTCTGCAAAACATTTTTGTTTTGCATTTGGTCTTGACTGATTTTCATTGTGGATGATAATGTCACGTTATGTCACATCCACTCCAGTCTTTCAATACAATGCTGTTATGTTTTTGTTACTTTTCTCTTGGGCTTCAGATTCGACAGATTCTTTTTTTCACTCACAATGAAGATGCCGAACACTTGTTAAAACTCAACACAAAAATTCATTTGACACAATTATACACAGCTGACAGAAATAAGGAACTCAATGAACTTTACAACTGCACTTTAACAGGTAATAATAATATAGGAGAATATCACACAAAGAAGAATATGCTGACCGCAGGAATTCAACAGAACCGCATCAACAACAATGAAAATAATGCAAGCAGCACACGCACGCACGCACGCACTCCATGTTGGACTTTGAGACCTATCTATGAGTTACTTAAGGCTACATGAGTATGGAAAACTTCCGGTTCCACTTCTCTGAGCAGAAAGAGAAGACATCATTCGCCAACACACTGGCAACAATGAAATGAGTCCTTGTGGAGCGAAGAGGAGTGTAAATTTCACCCATTTGTTTACAATGCATATTACGTGTGAAACAGTAATTACAGTCAATTCAGCAATATCTGATTGCTGTGTTAATTACCATAAAAATGGTTTTCTACCAAAACACTAGTTTAAGATGAAATATTTTGATAACTGTGGGATGGGCAATGCACCTTCCATATGAAAAAAAAAATAATTAAACATTCCTTTTTCATTGAAGAGGATTTGTTGTTGTTGTTACATAATGCTGAAACCCAAGAGATGTCAAATTGATTAAAAAATAAATTCTACATAAAACTTACAGGAATGACAACAAAAAGAACTTCAAAAAAAAGTAAGATTTTCAGTAGCGCCCTAGTTTTGATCAAATTGAAAATGCAGAGTACCGCATTTTCCTTCATATAACTGGCAGCAGAATGCAATCTGCAGGCTGTGAAATTCATGGAAAAAATTGCTGTAAAATCTGTACCCATGATGTTGATCCCAAACAGTAATTTTGTACAGAAATGTGATTCACAAGATCACCCAGCAATTCAAATAAATAGGGAAAAGAAACAAATATTCTCATTAAAAAATAACTGCCATTTTTAGATGCATTTCTGTTACTTTCAAATGAATAAAGACCAAAAATTATGAGTATTTTTTGGTATTACTGCAATTCCATAGTTAGATGGTGTAGCATGCAGCTAAATAGTTAGACCTGCCACACCCACAAACATGTTTAAATGCTGAGCTTCCCACAGCACGTGATTGTCAGTAAGAGTAAATAATATCACTTTCATTACATCAGTAAATATGATGTATTGTAATGAAGTAAATACGATATAAGAATGTTATATTTAGATTGTAATACACCATATTTACATATTTACTGTCAAAATGCTCGTAAGTAAAATCACGAACAACTTTTCAACTGTATGTGGACCCCCATGTTCATAATGCATTATGATTTCCTGCTATTACGCATTTCTGGTAATATTCCAAACATAGAACACCTTGACAATTATGATGTGGACTTTTCAAAAATTGAAGTGCTGCAGAAATGTTATTTATTTTTTAAAGTGGTGTATTATCCACATTGGTGTATAATCTGCAGAACCTAAATTTATAACTTTTTTAACAGATAGTCAGTGGATTATATGATGAAAAATATGATAATTCCCTATATATAAATCAATAAAGGAAGAAATATTCTTCATAATACATGGAAAATTCACAGAAAATTCAAGCAAAGCAAACTGAATTTGCGTGTACCACTTACTGGCCATCCATGTAACACTTTTCAGGAAACTTGAAAATTTCATTGTCCTGGAGTGGGAATCGAACACCACATCTCCCGATTACCGGTTGTGTATTAGGGTGGGCCAAAATTATTTTTTTTCAAAATCGTTAACGCAATAGTGACCAAAGTTGCTCTACCTGATTCTTAGTTAGTGTATAAATTTTTAAAACAATATTCCATTACCTTCAGGCCTCTCCACCTGTCCATAAAGTTTCAAAATTTAACACTTTAGCACTGCATGTCGATGTAATTTTAATTTAATAATTAAACTTCAAAAATTTGAAATGAAAATACTTTTCCGAAAAATAGTTTATAAATTGATGTTTTATGCCCGAATTTGTCCAACACATGGCACTGCAAGCTCCCTCCTAGAAGCTGTGAATTTCGCAATACTACAGAAGTCAGCAGTCGAAAGTTAGCTCTCTCGGAGGGAGGACAGGTTTTCAAATGACATTGTTTTTGCAGCACAGTGTTTGTTGGATGTGCTAAGTCTTCTCAAATTGTGCGACAACAATGAGCTTAAGTAAAGTAAGTACTAGAAGTGTAAAGTCATGTCCTATTTTTGGTGCACCATCGGATTTATGTCATTGTGTGCTACCCACCTACGAAGACGTTATAAAGTGTTATTTATTTGTTAAACATGACCTAAAACATACATCATCTGGTAAAGATCCGAGTGTTTTTGACATCAGTCAGATAGTTGCCAAAGAAATCCAAAACATCTAGATGCTAGCATCAATTCCAACTGTTTCTCATGATCGTGTTTTACAACTGATTCGAGCATACCATGACAAGTACCTTAAGTTAGTTCGTAATCCAAAAACCAAAAGAAACAGTAGCTATGAACTCATAGTCCATGACTTTAAAGAAGATGCACAAAAAAAGTTATTTGATATTGGCTCTTGCAAAGGTCTGGATTTTCATAAATGCAAGTGTGAAAAGGTGCGAAAAGTTCCCGCTAAAGAGAGAAGTTTCTTGATGGATCAGAGGACATGCAGGAAGATGATTATAGGAAATATTGATGTAGTAGAAACAGAAAGAATAGCAAAGAAATATGCAAGAATAGGAAAACATACATCGTGGGAGGGCCTCAGCTAATGAGATTCCAAAAGAAGAATGCAACATTCCTACAACTTTAAAAGTATTCGCAGTCTGTGAAGAAAGCCAGAATTTTGGCACACATGAGTCATCCTGTTCATCTTGTAAATGAAATGACGTGACAATTCCCACAGTAGCAGGTATTTGTGATCAATATCAATATTTGTGATTAATATCAAATATCGCACAGAGCAGCAGTGGCGTCGGCGGTTTTAGAGGACGTTGGTATTATTACTGCGACAGACAAAACGCTGGTAATTGACAAAAATAAAGTATGAAGAGCTCGGCAACGTAACCACAAGACACTCAATGATAATTTTAAAGCTAGTGATTCTGGTCAAAATCATGTTGTAAGTGGATTGTACTTCAATGGGAGGAAGGACAAAACTCTTTATTAATTCTTTGAATAAAGCTCATATTGAGAAATGGCTTCCTAGTTTAATTGAATTAATAATCTAAAGCAACTTATGGGAATTTACTAGGAAATGTTTTCATTTATAGCAAATTTTCGGAGAAAACTCTTCTCCTTCTTCAGGCTCTCTAGTTGTTGTCACTTTTTGCTTGTCACTATCATGGTTACGGTTTACCTTGACGGTTACGGTTAACCTTGACGGTTTAGGTTATTTTTCACCAAATCCTGCCAGATGTTAGGCAGGGAAAATCCTTTGCAGTCATTGATGATGGAATTTTGTTTTTTCTCAATCTCTATTCCTTCTTTCAGTTTTCTTTTTTGGAAATTGCTTTGGAAACTGATTACTTTAAGGGAATTCCAATCCATGCTGTGCCCAGTTTCTCTAACATGCCTATCTAATCCAGTCTTGTTGGAGCAATTTTTTATAGCTGCTTTATGCTCAGCTATACGAGTTTCTAGTCTGCGACCTGTTTCACCTATGTAAGATAGTCCACAACTACAATTTACTTCATAAACTACTCCTTGCATTTTTAAAATATCTTCTTCTCTTTGAACTATTTTAGGGAAAAATTTTTTAACTTTGTTCTCTAAACTTGGAGCTAGCCTAATATTGTATTTTTTACTAATTCTCTTTAAAGCCTCAAATAAACCTTTGTGATAAGAAATTTTTCTAGTGCATAAAGAACACCAACCAATTAGACCAATAATAGACTCAAAAAACTCTATTCTTTCAAATCTAAACTATTTTTTAAAGTCACACCTTCAGAATCTTTTAAAAGAGCCACCTAACTTGATTAAAAACTCAATGCAGCTAAAAGAAAAACTAGAACTTCTTCCTAAATTAGATTCTCCTATTATGGGTAGTTTAGATATAGTGTCTATGTATACTCACATAAAAATAGATCAACTTATAGACTTTATAGCGGAAGATTTGGCAGACCTAATAGTTTTTCACAACAAGGAAAAAAACATATTAGTAGGAATTTTTGAAATGCTTACTTTCTCTTTGCAGAACAACTACTTTCAATTTGGGAAAACTTTTTTCATTCAAAAATCGGGGCTAGCTATGGGCTCCCCACTCTCCCCACTCTTAGCTAACTATTATGTGGGAAAACTAGAAGAAAAGATACTAGTACAACCCACATACTTCTGCTTATATAGCAGATACATGGATGACATCTTATTTATAATAGATAGCTCAGAAATTGTTCCAGAAAGAATTCTAGACTCATTCAATGAATTAGATGATTCCCTTAAGTTCACTATTGAACTTCAAAAAGAAAAGAAGAATAAACTTCTTAGATATTACTATCTATTATGAAGATGAAAAATTCCTCACTAGTTGGTATAAAAAACCAATGAATACTAAAAGACTACTGGATTTCAATTCGTATCATCCAGTTTCTATTAAGAAAAATGTAGCAAGTCAGTTTTTAGAAAAAATTAATAAAATAGTTTCTACTGCAGATAAAAAAGAAGCCCATAAAGAAGAGCTTAAAGTCATACTTGCAGAAAATAACTATCCTAAAGAAGAAATTGAGAAGCTTCTGAATTTTAATGGTAAGAAGAACCCACAAAAGCAAGAAGTAAAATTCACTAGAAAAATTTCTTATCACAAAGGTTTATTTGAGGCTTTAAAGAAGAATTAGTAAAAAATACAATATTAGGCTAGCTCCAAGTTTAGAGAACAAAGTTAAAAAATTTTTCCCTAAAATAGTTCAAAGAGAAGAAGATATTTTAAAAATGCAAGGAGTAGTTTATGAAGTAAATTGTAGTTGTGGACTATCTTACATAGGTGAAACAGGTCGCAGACTAGAAACTCGTATAGCTGAGCATAAAGCAGCTATAAAAAATTGCTCCAACAAGACTGGATTAGATAGGCATGTTAGAGAAACTGGGCACAGCATGGATTGGAATTCCCTTAAAGTAATCAGTTTCCAAAGCAATTTCCAAAAAGAAAACTGAAAGAAGGAATAGAGATTGAGAAAAAACAAAATTCCATCATCAATGACTGCAAAGGATTTTCCCTGCCTAACATCTGGCAGGATTTGGTGAAAAATAACCTAAACCGTCAAGGTTAACCGTAACCGTCAAGGTAAACCGTAACCATGATAGTGACAAGCAAAAAGTGACAACAACTAGAGAGCCTGAAGAAGGAGAAGAGTTTTCTCCGAAAATTTGCTATAAATGAAAACATTTCCTAGTAAATTCCCATAAGTTGCTTTAGATTATTAACTCTTTATTAAGAAAAGCTTGCAGGAAAATATCATAGGAGAACAAAAATGAAGAACATTATACTTTATTAGCTGAACCTGGATTTTCATATTTAGGTTGTACAACACCATCTTCTGGTACCGGTAAAAGTATAGCAACGTCTATAATTGATTACTTTGCATCCACAAACCTCAACCTAAATGACGTAAAAGCTATTGGCTGTGATGGGACTAACATCAACACAGGACATACGAATGGTGTGATCAGATGTTTAGAAAATGAGTTAAATCGTCCCCTACAATGGTTTGTGTATCAATTACACAGCAACGAACTGCCTCTTCGACACCTATTTCGACATCTTGATGGAGCAACATCAGGGCCTCGAGAACATAGTGGTTCAATGGGAAGCAATTAGTGAATTGGAAAAGAAATCCGTTGCAAGCTTTATGCCTATACCATGCATTTTGCCTGCCGTTGATGTTATTCTGAGTACAGACCAAAAATACCTGTATGAAATTTGCCAAGCAATTTCATCGGGTTCTTACTCAGAGGGCCTTGCTAACAGACATCCAGGAAATTTGTCCCATTCAAGGTGGCTAACAACAGCCAACACAATACTAAGAGTTTATGTAGGAAGTTAGGATCCATCCATTGAATTAAAGTTTATAACTGAATTTATTGTTAGAGTTTATGCACCATCATGGTTCTGTATCAAAAAATATCCAACTTGTAAAAATGGGGCTTGTCATGTTCATAGGTTAGTAGAATCTTCAAGATACCTCAGTTCTAGTCTCAAGGCAATAGTTGACCCAGTAATACAAAGAAATGCTTACTTTTGTCATCCAGAAAATTTACTGCTTTTGATGATAGCAGACGATTGTTATCACATCAGAGAATTAGGATTGAGACGCATTTCAAAAGCTAGGGCGAAAAAGGGTCAAAGTGCAAATGCAGCTAGAATTTTCAAAATTCCAACTATAAATTTTGAAGCACAAGATTATACCAATCTAATATTTTGGCCAGGTTGTGACATTACTTGTCTGCCCATTCTTGATGCAATCTCGGATACTGAGTTAGAGTTCATTGAAATGAAGGATATTCCTGCTATTGATTTCCCTTTATACCCATGTCACATGCAGGCTGTTGAACGATATGTAAAACTAATGTCTGAAGCCTTCGTTTGTGTAATAGGGCCTGAAGCAAGAGATGGATTCGTCAGAGCAACATCAAAATCAAGGCAAATTCTGCAAAAGTTTGACGCCAAAAAACAAAATACACAAATAAATTCGGTATTATAACTATGATTCTAATTTTTCTTTTCCGTTATTGAATTTTTAGTGTTTTGCAGTAATTTACATGTTATATTTCATACACATACATATCACTAAGCTGTTCTCTGAGATTCAGAGGTTAGCTCCAAAAAGAAATACAAACTTCCAGATATTTTTACTTATTGTTGTCGTATCCAACTTCTCCATTTACAGCGATCTTGACATACAACTCGTGCTTCACTGATATCCATTACACGCCGTACACAAGATCTTTTATACTTCATACTCATAAACTTTTTCTCATGCAGACACTCCTGAATCTGATCCACCCATGTCTCCCTTGGCCTTCCTCTGCCTTTCCTTCCTGCCACTTGGGCTGAAAAGATTTTCTTAGTAAGCATTTCATCACTCATTCTTTCAACATGGCCAAACCACCGAAGCATATTGGTCTCCACCTTGCTAACAACATTTTGCTTTACATCACACAACTGCAATACATCTTCATTCCTCACACAATCAGATCGTGTCTTGCCACAAACCCCACATCAGTAACGCATTTCTCCAGCACACAAAGAACTCCTATGCTTCTTCTGCAGTACCCAGGTTTCACTGCCATACATCAGAGTAGGAACAATTACTGTTTCATACACAGCCATGCGGGACTCTCTAGAGAACCCATCATTCCTGTGAAAACCTCCCAGAGCAGCTATGACTTTCAAAGAAGAATTCACTCGCCTACTGATTTCACCATTCAACTTGTTCTCTTTATCAAACATGCTTCCTAAATACACAAACTCACTCACCTGGTCAATCACAGTGCCATTTATACTTGCATTACATTCAGTGCTACCCGTTCCTCTCTCAAACACCATAACTTTGGTTTTTCCCTTATTTATACTGAGTTTGAATTTCATGCAAACTTCGTGCATCCAAAACAGGACAGTGTCATCAGCATACAACAATCTGCACACACGGATATCACCAAGACATAAACCACTATTATCTATTTTGGCATCACGCATGCATGCGTCCATAAATATATTAAACAGCCATGGTGACATTACACAACCTTGTTTAACTCCTGCACCAATGGCAAACCATTTTGATAAAACACCATTCACTCGTACACAAGCTCTACTACCAGCATACATGGCTTTTACACTATTAAGTAGATTCCCAGTAACACCATATTCATTCAATACCTTCCACGAAAGTGTCCTATTCACTCGGTCGTAAGCTTTCTCTAAATCTATCTAGGCAGTAAAAACTTTCTTCCCAACAGCCAGATACTTTTCAATCATCGTGCATAATGCAAAAATCTGGTTAGTGCAGCCTTTACCAGGCATAAAACCACTCTGAACATCCCACACTTTCAATGATGTAAGACCCCGTACTTTTTCAATAACAACCTTACCAAACACTTTCCCTGGCACACTTAGTAGGCTGATACCCCGATAGTTCTTGCATTCAGTCTGATCACCTTTTCCCTTATGCAAGGGAACAATAATAGCATCCTTCCAATCTCGAGGGACCATTCCTAACTCCCAGCACAACTGGCAAATTTCAGTTAACCAGTCAATTATAGAGTCACCACCATATTTCAACATCTCTGCAGTTATGCCATCAACTCTTGGATCCTTATCATTCTGAAGAGATTTTAGAGCTTTACACACTTCTTCTCTTGAGATCTCTCCTGTGCTTTCATCCCTCATTGTGACATCATCTACGTCGGTCTCAGAATCATCTTTGCTTTCCTGATCTAATAACTTACAGAAGTATTCACCCCATCTGTCACTTAACTCATTGGGCTCCCATATCATTTCCCCAATCTCATTCTTCACACAACTTACAACTTTGTTTCCCTATTTTTCCTGAGTCTCATGTACTTCCAGAAGGACTTCCTATCTTTCTAAAAAGCCAGTTCATGCCTTTCCACTTTCCCCTTCCTATCTTTTGCCTTACTGTGGCGAACCAGCTTAGCAGCTTCACACTTCTTACAGCGATATTCATCCACAGAGACTCTAAATTGCAACATCCCCAAATAGGCTTCCTTCTTTATCTTTACTGCCTCTTCAATCTCACTATTCCACCAAACATCACCTCTATTGTCACCCACTATTGTGGTGCCACAGACATCTTTAGCAGCAGTGACAACACAGTTCTTAAAACATTCCCACTTCTTTTCTACATCCCTCTCACAAGACTTCAGATCCTTCAGTCGTTCTCTGAGTAAGTCAGAATACCGCTGATGATCTTCAAGGAGCATATCAACCTTCATTCTTCCTATCCTGGGTCTCTTCCTATTCCTTTTCCTCCAACCAACATTAAGTTTCACTCGTGAAACTACAAAGTAATGATCAGAACCAACATCCGCACCTCTCATCACACTGGTGTCAACAACTAAGTGTTTTAAACGCTGATCGTAGACAACAAAATCTATCACACTCTTTTGACCAAGAGTACAATTTTCCCAAGTATATGTGTGGATATACTTGTGGTTGAAAAATGTATTAGATACACACAAACCATTCTCAATGCAGAGTTCAATTAATCTTTCACCATTATCATTCACACAAGGATCATTAAACTTACCCAGAACATTGTCAGAAATTGCATTCTGCACACCTACTCTAGCATTGAAATCCCCTGCTATTATAACTTTTTCTTTAGCACCAAACTGGTTCAAAACAGCTTTTAGCTCATTCCAGAAATCTTCTTTCTTATCAGAAGGTTCCGAGTCACAAGAAGCATACACTACAACAATTACAATTATCTGAAGTTTCACTTTCAAACGAATCCAGAGAATTCTCTCACTTATGCAACTATAGTGAATCAAGTTGTTCTTCACCTTTTCACTTAAAATCACACCTACACCAGCCTGTCCTCTCATATTATCCAATACTCCAGACCACACACTCACCGTGCCATTCACTTCTTCTACCCCAATTTCCTTCTTTTGGTTTCACTTACACACAGCACATCCAGTCTATACTTATTCATCTCCTTAATCACCTCACTCATCTTGCCATTTATACCTCTAGTATTCCATACACCAATCTTACATTCACTCAGCCGAGATCTCTTTCTCATATACCGTTTAGAAAGTCCAGGTCGATTCCGTGGTGGACCGTCCTTCTCAAGTGTGATAGATCCACCATATCCCACACTTGAGTCATTCTTAATATTTCTTTTTGTCTTTTTAATCAGGTAAGTACATTAGTGTGGGGGATGAGCCCACAGCTGAGGGTTCCAGTTGGTCATTCAACCTAAGGATTCTGGAACAAAACCCAGTGAGTTGGGGTCTTTTCACCAATGTCACACAGAACTAGCTTGCACCTCTCCAAGATTCACAGAGGCCCTAGTTGCTGTTGTGTGTGCCATTGTTACCACGGAGCGCCCCGAGGAGGCAAACCCATCGCTCACTGCGACCGCACGCTGTTATATTTCATTATATTTACATATTACATTTCATTATATTTACATATTACATTTCATTATATTTACATATTACATTTCATTATATTTACATATTACATTTCATTATATTTATATATTATAGTACAATAATGTAAAGTATTGTACTATAATATAAAAATATTAAAGTATAGTACAATAATGTAAAATAGAAGACATTTTAATTTGAATACACAAATGTAAATGTTTGTTTCAATGCATAACACTATCAGAAAATTTCTTTTATGTGTAACTTTGCAGGATGTTTCAGGTAGATTTTCATAAAATGGTTTAAATATGCGAATTATTTTTATGATTATGATATAATAAGGTATAGATATAGATAAGTCAAACAAGATATTTTTTTCTTTCTAAAAAAATGTGTTTTTTGACAATTTTACTTGTTTTTTGTACATTACAATGCCTGGTAGAGGCCTCAAGATTGTATTTTTAAAAAAGTTCCTTAACAAAAGTTTTTTTTTTTTACAAAATGAGGCATCTTTTGCACCATATTGCATTTTGAAATTCTAAAATATTTTTTTTTACCTATTCCAATGACCCACCCTATTGTGTGTATGCTAACCTTTACACCACCCAGGACAGTGAAGTTCCAAACAACTGCTTCGACTAGCGAAAATCTGAGGACTTTCAGATTCCTATGTCTCAGCTGCTTGGAACATCACTGTCCCGGGGTGTAACGGTTGGTATACTCGACTGGTAATCGGGAGATGTGTGGATCGATTCCCCTAAAGGATGATGAAATTTTCAAGTTTTCTGAGAAGTGCTACATGCAGGGGTGCTTATTCTGTGAAATCAAATTTCCTGAAACCAAACCCAAATTTCCTGAAAAAAAGCTTACAAAAAAAAAAAAAAATCAGGATATATGTGTTACATTCGTAATTTATTTCCCAAGTTCTGGTATTTTTTCAAAGAACAGTGGCCTTTATAAAATTTTACTCATTGCAAATTTCCAGTGTTTGGCCCTTCAAAGCTATAAATAATACTTATAAAAAGTAAAATACTGAGAAAAAATAAATTAAAAAGGCAACTTATATAATTGATACCTTGCCTGCCTGTGTCAATGGTGTATTTTTTTGGGCAGAAAAGACTGAAATGTATATGACAAAGTTTATTCAGTTTATACTTTAAATGATTTGTATATTCACGTAATAAGTCATTTTTGGTGTAAGTAAAACTATGGAATAAAATGTTTTAATGAATGCAGAACTGCATTCATCTCTGTTGAACACATCAATGCTGCTGATGGGGGCAAAACTTCATACTTCATAATGCTTTAGAAAAAAATTTGGTTATTTTGCTGCAAATCTTTTGTGTGAGATCTACGTTTACTGCACCCAGATTCCTGCTTTGGTGTTGACAGATTTTGTGTTGGAGTTTTAGGGCTCACCACAATCTTTGTACTTACAGAGCTAGCTAGCTGCTGATTATTTATTTATTCCAGAAAAATGATCTCCAATTACTTCATGCCTTCTATCACACTTTTCCTTAGTTGATTTGTGATGAATTTTCCAGCTTTGCAACATGTTCTGTAACAAAGTTTTGTCAACTGCAGTGGTGATCGGATTTTCAACACCAAACATTTCAAACGTTGAACATTTCTTTGCTAAGAGGTTGTATTTGATGGTATGATAACTGTCCAAGCTTTTTGCATCTAAACTAGTTCTTTGCTGTGTGATGATATTATCCATGAAATTAAATGAGCTTTCCACAATTGGCCCATGAAAGCATGAGATGAGGGCTTTTACAAGTTTACCCAATGTGGAGTACTTTTGTATTCCATCATGTAAGCACATTTTTGACACTGCAGCCCAGTATTCATCAATGTCTTTGGGAATTTTATTTTTTTCACGTTTCTCATTGGCTGAGTAATTAAAGATATCACTAATTGCTGTATTGATTTGATATGATCTGATTTCTTCATCGATAACAACCATTTCGTTAGCAGATAGCACTGAGCTACATGCATCAGTCAATTTTGAAAGAGTTATATAGGTAGTAGTTTGGCCCCTAAGAGAGGGGTCTAACCCTGAAAAACTAATCAGAGTAGAATTTCCCACAGGACGTTTTTGGATCATGTATAAGGAGCATGCCAGATAACATTCCTTTAGCTCTTTCTTAAATGAAGATATCATATAATCATTTGATGTACTTGCAGAAATAAGTTTTTTGGCTTCTGCTCCAACATAAATAAATTTGTCTGGAAGGTGATTATTGGCACTCTTCAAATCTATTTTCAAAAGATCCTTGTGAGTTTTGCACTTTGAGATTATTTCATGTTTAATGAAAAATGATAAAATTTTCTTTATCAACACAAAAAGTTCAACATGCAATCTATGCAACATAGGTTTTTTGGTCTGAAACAGCTTTATGTATTCATTGAATATAGGCAGAACAGCTTTGTACACATGGATTTCAAGTAATGTTGTTTTTTTGCACCACAAAAAGGCTTTCAATAATTGTATTCTTCCTTTGTTTTCCCATTCCTGTTAAACTTTTTGATTTCAAAGAATCTTGGATTTTCACAAGTTTGGACACACAAGAATTACTAATTTATCTTTTCTCATACACTTTATCTAAATCAGACTTATACAAATTTCTGTCTGAATCTTTAATCCAAGAATAATAGAAGATTAGCAAAGCATCCCACAACAAAATCATGCGTTCAACTGCTTTGAGCACACACAGCCATCTATGATTTGGTCGTGAAAGCGGGGAGAGCTTTTGAATTCCCAAAATCGGACAGATTTTGAAAAATAGTTCTCTTGTGTCAACACTTAGCAAGTCAAAGTGAATGCTGTCACACAATGATTCAATGTGCATTTTAAAAGGAGCAGTGAATCTTTTTATACTGTTGTTAACAGTATGGCAGCTATCACCATCTATATGAAGTAGATGTGGAGCTTTGTTGTTACGAACTAATGTTTCTACACCATTTTTTTTACCCCTCATGGTGTTGCACGAGTCCATCAGGAGACTAATTAGGTTACTCCAAGGAATACCATTTTCTTCTATTAAATTTACTATTTCTGAGTAAATATTGGCTGCAGTACAAACCTGAAGTTGAATCGATGCTAAATGTTGTATTATGACTTTTTGTTGCTCAGGGCAAAAATATTGTGCAAGAATAGTTAAGACACTACAATTCGCCCGAACTTGTGCTCTCATCAATATTTATTGATAAGGGAGTCTGTCTGAGGGTATCAACAATTTGGTTTTTTTATTGTACAAGCAAGGCTATCTCTCATTTTATATGTAACAGTTGACCTATTCATACTTAATGCTTGTAATGCCTTTGGGTCCTTTGACAATGTCTGGGCCAGTTTTATAAGTTGAGGCCTAAGTGTATAGGGAAGAAAGTGTTCCGCTATGAATGAACATAAAATTGCCTCTGATCTAACTGTACCGGTACTTAGATCTAGTAGCTTTTCATCACCAGCAGGGTTTTTTGCAGACGTATATGAATACAAGTTCATTGAACTCTTTACAGATGTTTTTGAAGATTTGTGTTGTGAAGAATTTGAATGGCTTACCAATGCTTTTACACCATCCTTTTCATATCGAATGCTTTTGTTGCCCCAAATGCAGAAACATTCCCCAGGAGAATCAGTTTTTCGACACTATATCCCAATGGCATCAGCGTTGGCATCTTGCTTCTGAAGCCAATCCCAGTGATATTTATTGCGGATATCTTTTTCCAAAACTTTTATGAGCTCAGCATCAGAATCTTTCAAAAACTTCATTATCATAAATTGCATGCAATGTCAGGAACAGAAACTATTTTGTAGAATAGCACTTCACCAGGAGGAGTAGCAGCAGCAAGGATAACCAGTGGTCCCCAGTGCAGCAGCAGTCCAATGGAGCAGGAACAATGGTCCCCAGTGCAGCAGCAGTCCAATGGAGCAGGGACAAGTTGAAGTACTTAGGAGTGCAGTAAACTCAAGTTGCCTTACTACTGAAACAGGGTGGGGGATGGATGAAGAGGGGACAGTCACCCACATCCTGGACTCAGATTTCTCTGCACTTTAAGAAAGCCAGAAGGTCAAAGAGTGCATTGAAACCAATGACAAAGATTTTCTGAGCAGCAACCAGCAGGCATCCCAAAGGGAAGGGGGAGGGGTGAACAAAAAGTCAGCAGGAAGATCCTCCCTAGATCTCTGTGATGATGAGATGAAAAGTCTTGAAGGTCAAAAGCAGCAGGCAGAGTGGATGGGCCACTAAGCCCTGGGGTGGGGCAGGAGCAAAGGGGCACTGCCAGGAAAAGAAAGGGGTGAGAAATTTCTGTTTGGAGTAGCTCTGGGCAAACCCAAACCACAAAGGAAAGCAAACAGTTAACACACTTTTAGAAGACAAATATAACATCAGGTGGGGGGTGGGGGTGGGAGGGGATATCTCCCAGCTGAATTGGGCAGACACAGAGTGGACCTGTTTCTCTTCTCCTCTGTGGGGTTGGATTGGCAGTCAGATTTCCCAACTCCCAGTGGAATTGAGTTTTGCTTTGGCCACCAACCAAGGAAAAACAGGGAAAGGACAATGACAGGCCTTGCCAGTGGCTTCAAAATAAAATTTCTAAAAAAAAAAAAAAAAAAAAAACGCCGAAAATTTCCATAAAAAAAAAAAAAAAAAAAAAAAACGCTGAAGATTTTCGGAGTACAACGCCCCACCGCAAATTTCCATAATAAAAAAAAAAAAAAAAAAAAAAAAAAAAAGCCAAAGATTTCCGGGGGAAAAAAATAATAAAACGCCGAAAATTTCTGGAAATTAAGCACCCCTGCACAGTGTACATGGATGACCAGTAAGTGGTACAAGCAAATTCAGTTTGCTTTGCTGGAATATTCCCTATATATATATTGTTACGAATTTTGCCTCATTATTTTTTAACATAATGAGCATGGCTAATCAGACCGATTAATGATTTGATTAATTAATGCATTGATTCTGATCGGATTTTGAACAAAGAAAAGAGAAGTTCCAAAGCAAAGCAGGGACCACCCAAACTGTTTTGCCACTGTGTGTGGAATACCAAAGGTGACAAAAACAGTTGTAATTCAGACGATGTGTCGGGATTCTAGACTAAACAAGGGCATCAAGAACGTCATTAGCAGGACAGATTTATGAGAGAGGTTGCAGTTTGGGTGAAGAAATTGTCGTATAAGTGTAATACTAAGAGACCGACGAACACATTTTTGAGTGCTCCTTATATTCTCGTGTCCTAGTGTGCATGGAGGGAACAGAAAAGCAAGAGGCTCTACCAAATAGCTGAAATAAACGGAAGAAAGAAATAAGCAGTTGTTTCCCGATTCATGAGAGAAAAAGTAGCTGTATGCTTGGCTCCGATAAAAGGGTGGATCAGAAGAAGTTTGCCTGATACAACAACAGGAAAAGTGGCGGATAGCCAACCTTGGCCTAACATCGCCGCAAGAAGTGGCGAGTTAACAAGTACAAACGATTTGTTATAACGGAGCGACAAGTGATCAGGAGTCAAAAATCGTTCCTCATTGCATCTGAAAGTTCCATGATTCGGCGAGTATAGGGTTGTGCCAACATTGACCGACGCTTCGTTCCTTTTGAGAAGAACATCACACGGGGTCTTTAGTGATACCACCACGCTTCAGCAGCCGGCCCAGTGAAAGTGCATGTGCGTCTCATTGTGTTTAAAGACGGCATAAAGCCGTTTCTTACTCCGTTTGATATCAAGTATGTGATGTCAGCTATTAAACTAGCCGGCATGAAGGTGCTTTGGATTATTATCAGAAGAAGACATGTAAGTAACAGCTCTTTGATTTTTAAACGCCGCTTATTTGTTGTGCGGAACTTTGTTCTACCAAGATGGAAAGAGATATTCAATAGACCCGTAACAAGACGTCTGAGTGACTGTCTCAAAATCGCTTGATGAACAGTGCAATCTATTAAAAATCTGCCAAGTTCGGTCATAGTGATATGTCAATAGCCATGATTCGGCATGATTCATCAGCATATATAAATGATGTAAATATGACTGTCTAAATTAAAGTGTATTTGTGTGCCTGCAATCCTAGCAGTTGATTTGTGGATGCTCTTGTAATAGTAATAGCAAGTTTAAGTAAGCAGTCTTCACAAGAAAATGAAACCATTACAGCAGTCTTCACAAGAAAATGAACCCAATCCTTTTATTTTGAAGAATAACTGCTCGGAATTCATTGACATAACAATTGGTGGCAAGCGGTGAAATCTTTAACCGCTCGGTCCGAACGCATCAAATGGTGGTCCGCGGAGGGATCGCAACTGCATCAATATCATTCATTCATAGTTATAACCAAAACAAATGTTAACTCAATAGCAAAAAGTGTTACAAACATTTTTGTTCCAGTAAATTTTAAGCAACAACATTTTTTTAATAACTATTATAAGGTCTGACATCCCTCTGGGCCCAGATTTTTTGTTCTTTGTTCACTCAAACCCTAGAAGCATACGTCAGACCAAGGAAGAAAAAGAAAGTCTGAACTTTTTAAATGGGTGAAAAATCAGAATGTCCTGTGAGAAAGTGTGAATATAAGACAGCATGAGCAAGATGGAACTGTTCACTGTAATTCATTGACATAAATACTAAACAGCAGCACACCACTGTATTAACAATATAAAATTACTAAATTCAAAACAAAATAAAATGGTTTTAAAAGACATTTCAAAGAGGGGTTTTTTCTTGTTTTATTTTGTTGTTGTCCCTGCTAAAGCAGCTCAAGTTTCCTCTTCCAAGCAAGCCTTGCTTTTGTCTCAGCAAGTTCTACTGCCATATTTGTCTTTTGTTGACTCTGCAACTGCACAGCATTCATTGCTTAATTTTCCTTTCTGCATGCAGACATCTTTCTGTTCACTTCCCTCCCATCTCTCTATCGTTTTTTTTTTTTTTTGTTGTTTTTTTTAACTCCCTCAGTTAACAATAACTTTATCCACCCTGCTGAAAGAACTTTCAGCCCACGGACCATGAATATATATATAACATAAAGCTTTCACTATTTTAGGTAAATGGTGTAACTCTGAAAATATGAATACTTTTGAACACCATGCATCAATTCTTACAATCTTTCCAATTCATCATTTCAGCTTTTGGAAATTGTTGCTTGCAGTTTCATGCTAAAATACAAACATTTATGCAATAAAATGATATTTAGCAATAATACTGGGCAGAGGCAACATCACAAGAAAAAAGAAATTATGATTACAGGAAAAATATTCATTCCGTTTAACTTCCATTTTTAAAAGTTTCGGAAGACGAAGTATCGTCTCCAGATGCAAAATGACTCCTCCTTACCGCTACTAATCCGCCCCCCCCCCCAATTATACTTCGGTTTTAATCTACCTTGAGAATCATTCAAATGATGACGGGGGGGGGGGGGGGAATTCCACGAATCAGCAAAATCATTGACGGGCAACTTGATCTATGAACATCATTTCAATTTTACTCAAAAATTAACCCCAAAGACATCAAAAAGCAGTACAAGAAAGTGCAGACTTCAGTGAATTGCATATGGATGGTAAAATAACTTAAAAACTAACACACAAGCACAAGCAAACTAACACACAAGCAGAGGATGAGAGAGCTGAAATCATAAAATTGCATAAGCTTTCTTCTGTCAGTGGAATTCCCCCACATGGATGAAAAAAATAAAAAAAGGAACCACTGAATTACATTAGAAACACACTCACCTTCTTACATCCCTGCTGAAAAAAATGATACTTGTGATGGTGCAAACGACTGTACAATGTAACAGTTTGAACACAAGCCCCACACAGTGGGAATTGTTGTTTTTGTGAAGGATGATGATCGAGAATTTCAGTCTTATTTTCAAGTGTAGAAGGATCATACAACTGGCCTTGAAAATGAATGGTGTACTGTGTTTTGTTGCAGTTGCACACCTGGTTAGAAATATATAAATAAAAATGTAAGATACATGCACTGACCTTACAAAAATTTCCTTTTACTATAGCAACCATTGTACACACTTTCATAAAAAAGCAGACAGCAAACAAGAAAATTTAAAGTAGTAATGTAAAAACACGTATATCCTTTCAGTTCAACTGATCAGTGTTGTAGATGGCTTAGCTCTGACACCACATTTTATGCAGTTAATCAGTAAAAGGAAAAGAAATAAGGAAAAAATATTCCTCAGAAATGCATGGGAAATTCACAAGATTGTTTAAAGCAATCAGTACTAAAGTTTTCCGAGGGGATGTTACATGGTGACCAGTGAACTATAGTGTAAGATTCGCTAGCCCCCAAGTAAAAAAAAAAAAAAAAAAAAAATTGTAAATATGTATGCCTGTCAATGAATGAAATATGGGATTACACCATTGTAAAATACAAATTTGGAAGATGTGAATCTGTTTATTGCCGTAAATATGACATGGATGTTAAGTCAGATAATATCCGAAAACTTGAAAATTTTGTTGTTCTAGAGCAGGAATTGAATCAGCATCTCCAAGATAACACCCGAGTATGCTAACCACTACACCACCCAGAACAACCAAATTTCCGATTAATTTGAATATAACCATCACAGGATTCGCTAGTCAAAGCAACTGGCATTCATATATAGTGAATCTGGAGGTTTAGAATTCATTCCCGTGATTGCCCGGAAGAGCAGAATATCTTCTGGACGACGAAATTTTCAGATATTATCTGACTTAACATCCATGTCATATTTACACCAACAAACAGACTCACATCTTCCAAATTTGTAATGTATGCCTGTGTTCATTCGCACATGGAATTTCTTTGGTCACATCATTTCCGGGCAGAGCGGATGAAATCAACAGGTTTGGGCTGTTATTGTCAGATATACATAATTAGCAGAATTATAATTGGCTTAGTACATAAGTATTTGAAGTTTATTGTACCTGTCTTATGTGGCGATGGGATTATCTTAAGGGTGCGTTAATAAGTGAGATGCAAGCTTAACGGGTGTGGTAAGTAGCCCCATGTGGGAAAGATAAACTCGGAAATCGGATAGAGCAGCTTTTCTGAAGTTTTAGAGAATGGGACTACTTTTCTCTTTGGTAGAGGGAGAGAGACAGACGGGACAGGAGTTTTAAAAATAGGGGTCGAGTCTGTGTGTTGACGTTGGAGACTATTTGTTTTCCGAAGAGAAACTGATATTGGGTCACGTAGTAGCAACAAAGGTTCATTGAGCCGCTCCGGTGGCGCAGTGGTCTCAGGCGATGGCCTCTGATCATTCGTTCGAAAGGGGTCCGGGTTCGAATCCCAGTGAGGCATGGATGTTGTGTTTGTCTTACGGCACTGGCTCTCTCCCTTCCCTGGAACCAGTGACCCTAAATTAGGGACGGGCGACTGCTTATAGCCCATTGAGTTGCTCATGGTGGTCGTTAAACCTCCAATCATATATATAAAAAAAAAAAAAAAAAAGGTTCATTGGAGACACGAAGTTTGGTCTAGTGTTGATAGCACGGACAGGAATACAGTCCATCAAGCATTCCATTAACCAGCCCCAGAGAAGTCCCAAGCTACATCCTTTTAGTGAAATAAACTGTTCGTCTTTGTTAGTGTTAAGGAAGGGCCTGAATTCTACTTTTTCTTCGAGTGCTTAATTCTACTTTTGGAAACGAACCAAAACAAAATTGTAATGGCTATCGCTGGATTGTGGCTATGTTGAGAAAGATTTGGAAAGGTGTGAGGGTCGTTACATATAGAAAATTCAGACCTTTGTGCCTATACCAGTGCTCACAAAATCTATCAAATCATGGCTTCTCTGGGGCAGGAAAAATCAAAGTGCTACCCCATCCTACATATTCACCAATTTTGCACCATGCAATTTTTGGTTGTTTCCAAAATCGAAAAAGAAGTTTACTGGCCAGCCTTTATTAAGGGTGCAAGACCCTGCAAAGTGTATTCATTGAGAGCTATGGAGTACTTACTCCGTAAAATGAATAGCACCAAAGATTTCAGAATTGGCACAAATGTTTGAAACTTAGCATAAATGCTGGAGGAGAGTACTTTGAATACGAGTAAAAATTTCATTGAGGTTAGAGCTCAATGATTTTTGTTCTACACAGGCATGTCCAGAAAAATTTTAATGCCCCTCATAAACAGCCTTCAAACACCACTTAATCATTATTAGAATAGTTCTGTGAGTTGCTCAGCTTTTCTGTCAGTTGTACTAATCATCACTTTTTTTAAGGTGCTTGCACATCTACTTGTATAATAACAAAAGAATGCCTGTATATATGGCTGTGGCAACCATAACTCATTAGGAAATAGTGGCAGGCACTTCAAAATTTGGCAGATGAATTTTCACTGTGGTCCAAGTTGCAGTGGCTGGTTTCAAATCAAAATTCCAAAGGCTGGGCTTTCTAGATGCAAAAATATTTACTATGCTATTTCTATGGAAACCAACTGAGAATGTGGGTGTACACTCCCATTGGTACTTGAAAATGATCCTCTCATGTGTGCATTGAAGGAAGCAAAACAAATTCCCTTTGGGGGAGGGGGGCTGTCATGTTATTGTTGGCTGGGATTTTTCTTGGGGATGAATGTAAGTTGCCATCTTGATGTAAGAAGTGTTTCATTACAGGTACTGAGTTGGATACCTTATTTTATCTATAGTTCACAAAGGATTATACAAGGTGTGTTTGTCAAACTCACTTTCCATTACACTCCTGAGAGAGAGAATAAATATTTCAACACTTCATTAGAAAAACAAATAGCATAGTCTATGAATCTTAGAAATGTTATGTAATTATGACCGAGATTTTTTCTATGTTCGTGTATTCTAAATGTATTAATATTACACTGCTAACAAGATTTGCACATGAAGAATGTATAAAAAGCAAATACTGTTCATGGTTAAAGGGTCCAGGAGGTAGTACTCACAGCACAATCATACACTGCAGTGAAAATCATAACATACAGTTTACATCTTGAATGTTATACCCAGGCAGTGCCGCATACACTGCAGCTAGTCAGGAATATGTTTTGGTTCTGTGAAATGAGAATGGAACATACAGTAGGACCTAATTATGACGAGCCCATGTTTAGTGCAATCCTAGATTTAATGAGCAAAACAGGAACTTTATTTGGTGCATAAATTTGAACTAATGGAATTGTTGTAGAACATCAAATGTGCTTAGACTTCACTTTCATGGTGTAAGTCAGTAAGTTGATTCAAAATGTAATAAGCAAGTCCAATAGGAGGACCTGCAGGGAGTAGCTGGCAATGATTTTGTGACAAACAAAGAGGAGAGGAAGTCTCCTTGTTTAAACTTTGGAAGTGGATCATCAGCAAGCCCTTTCATGCACTGCTGGAAGTGAAATTTGCAATAATCCCCTGACTAATGAAATGGTATCAATACACATGAATCTCTAAAAATTGTAGGTGACATGGAATCAAAATATTCTATTTACAATCTTCCAAAAAACTTCCATCTGAGGAATGAAGCTAAAAATATTAAAACTTTTTACACCATTCACACGAAATGCTCATGCTGACCTGAAAGTATCAACTCTAAAACATTTGGAACTAGTCCTAAGGAGGATTGAATTTATTGCAAATAATTCTAAGAACCTTTCTAGAAAACAAGACGTGCAGATAATTCATAAAGAAAACAAGAATTATACTATTGTTTGAATGCTGACCTTGGCTACCTACAACGGACGCTCCCTATCTTCTGATTCAAGGCTTCTTGAATTGGAAGAGGAACTACAAAGGATCAAGTGGGACATCGACGGGCTGAGTGAGGTAAGGAGAAAAGGAGAAGATCTCATTGAACTGAAAAGTGGACATCTCTTCTATTATCGTGGGACAGATACTGGCAGAACTAGTGGTGTCGGATTTATAATAAACAAGAAACTGAAGGATAAAGTGGTAGAAGTTGAAAGTTCCTCTGACAGAGCTGCACGACTCGTTATCCAACTATCGAGAAGATACCAGGCTCAGATTATTCAAACTTATGCACCCACCACAAGTCATCCTGAAGAAGAAATTGAAGAATTTTATGAGGAAATTCGTCATCTAAATAATAAAGGTAAGCAGCACTTGAAGATAATTATGGGAGATTTCAATGCAAAAATAGGGCACCGGCAACAGAATGAAACTTCAGTAGGTAAATTCGGTCACGGCAACAGAAACCAGCGTGGAAATACTCTCGTTGAGTTTGCAGAGGCAGAAGGATTTTTCATCTTGAATTCCTTTTTCAAGAAAAAGCCACACAGGAAATGGACATGGAGACATCCAATTGGGACGACAAGTGAAATTGATTTTATTATGTGTAACAAAAAATTCGTCATCGAAGACTGCAGTGTGCTAAACAAGTTCAACACAGGTAGTGACCATAGATTGGTGAGATGTAAGATGCACCTCAACACTAAACTGGAACGTGGCAAGCTCATAAGACAAACAAAATGTATTGACATAACCAACCTTAAAAAACACCATAATACTTTCAAGTTGGAACTGAAGAACAGATTCTCTGCTTTAGAAGGCCTAACATCGGAAGAAGTGGATATTTCGGAAGTTAACAAAAAAGTAACCAAAGCTCTTATGGAAACAGCAACAAAATTAGCTGGGTCTAAGAACAAGTTGCATGTAAACAAATTATCAGGAAAAACCAAAATGTTGATGCAAAAAAGAAGACAGATGAGGACAACTAAAGAAGATGTGACTTCCAAAGTGGAATATATAGAGCTATGCAAGACAGCACGAAAAAGTATCACTGAAGACGTAAGGAAATTCAACTGTGAGCTAGTGAGGAAAGCAATTGAAAACAACCAAAGCCTAAAGATAGCAAAGGGACATCTCAGTAAGGGAAGAAAACAGATTATGGCTCTGAGAAAAGAAGATGGTTCTATAACAAGAAATAGAGGCGAAATTTTGACAAGAGTGAAAGATTTCTACTCCAAATTATATGAAAGGGATGATACATGTACTCCAGACATCATGAAAGGTACCAGAGTTCTTCCAGTCCTCCCAGCAGAAGTTGCTCATGCAATCAAGAACATGAAGCGGGGAAAGCTCCAGGAGAAGATGGAATTACTATAGACATCATACAAGAAGCAAGTGGAGAAATCGAAACAGTACTCGCCCAAATTTTCACTCGATGCCTTAATGAAGGGAAGATTCTTGAGGATTGGAACAATGCTACAATGATCCTGCTACATAAAAAAGGTGACATTGAGGATCTCAGGAACTACAGACCTATCAGCCTCCTATCAGTGGTTTATAAAATCTTCACTAAAGTTCTTTCACACCGCTTGAAGGTAACACTGGACATGGCTCAACCGAGAGAACAAGCTGGATTCAGGAGTGGCTACAGCACAATAGATCATATCCATGTACTGAGAGAACTAATTGAAAGAGCGAGGGAATATGAACTTCCATTGTGCATGGCTTTTATCGATTATGAAAAAGCCTTTGATTCGGTGAAACCATCAGCAGTTACCACGGCTCTGAAATCCTGCGGTATTGAAGATGCACACATTAATATTATTAATAACATCTATGAAAATGCAAGTGCAAAGATTCGGCTGTTTGAAAATACAACACACATAAAAATTGGAAAGGGAGTGAGACAAGGTGACACCATATCTCCGAAGCTCTTTAATGCCACATTGGAAAATGTCTTTCAATCACTGAACTGGGAAAACAAAGGGATAAAGATTAATGGAGATTATCTAACCCACCTTCGTTTTGCTGATGACGTAGTCATTTTTGCAACTACCCCATCAGAGCTGCAGAGTATGATCCAGGAACTTGCTGACAAGAGTAAAGAAGTAGGATTAAAAATGAACTTTCAGAAGACGAAAGTGATGTTCAATGCTTTTACAAGAAATGAAGATTTATCGATTGATGGAGAAAAACTGGAGATAACAGATACGTATGTTTATCTTGGACAGCAGATATCAAGTGAGGGTCACATTGATGAAGAAATTAATAGGCGTACAAAACTTGCCTGGAGAGCTTTTGGAAGAAACAGCATAATTTTCAAGAGCAATATGCCATTATGTCTTAAAAGAAAAGTGTTTGATCAATGCATCCTTCCAGTGCTTACGTATGGTGCAGAGACGTGGACCTTAACTAAAAGAGACATACAAAGGCTGCAGACAACTCAAAGCAGCATGGAGAGGTGCATGCTTGGTATAACCAGGAGAGATAAGAAGAGGAACTCGTGGATCCGAAAAATGACGAGAGTGGAAGACATCATGATCAGAGTTAAATCCCTGAAATGGCAATGGGCTGGACATACTGCCAGAAGGACAGACCATAGATGGACAGCCGAAATTTTAGATTGGATTCCAAGGGACAGGAAAAGACCCAGAAAAAGACCACATGGGAGATGGGTGGATGAAATTCGTAAATATGCGGGAGTGACATGGAGGAGACTGGCACAAGACAGACCGTTGTGGAGGAAACTTGGGGAGACCTTCGTCCAGCAGTGGATTGATAATGGTTGACAATGATGATGATGATGATGATGAAGAACATTTTCAAAAGATATTAAAATGTGAGCACATTCAGGAAAGTGGCATTTCAATTAAATAGCACTTATGATTACTTTGTAAAATTTAATGAAATCTGTGGATTTAACAAGGGTGAGAAAAGTTAAGATGGATGTAAAGTAACAACAAAATCAAATGAAATTACATATTTAAATAGACAGAAAATCTGCTGCATACTACCCAGGAGGAATAGAAATGCTGGTACGGGAAGAAATTACACCAATGCAGGGGAATCTTATTGTGCAAGTGGAAGAATGTTTGCAGAAAAGTAGTGGAAAAAGAGTACATCAAATACCCAGCAAGTGTGTTTTGCAAGAGACTCCCCATCAACCACTCCAAGGGGCTATGTAGTGGGAGTATCACATCAGCGCAGTTTAAAATGGGCAACCTACTCCTAGGCAAAATCAAGATGGGTGTGGTTCATGCATATGCAAGTGGATTTCAGGATTACAATTGCAGAGGGATAAGGGAGAAATAGAATGGGGATGTTGCTGGTGTGAGAGGATAGAGGAGATTACAATTCCTGGAATTGTGTCTATCATCCCTTTCATCCTCCAAGGATTGGTGCTGCTCTTCCTTCATGTGTCTAGTTAAACAGCAGTCAGTCTCATGTATAGCTGTCAAGTATGAAATCCTGAACGTTTATAAATGACAAAATATCTAAGAGAAAAGTGTTATCTGTAAACGACATCATTAGAAAGCTAGATCTCATCTTTTTTTTTTTTTTTTTTATTGGGGTAATGACCACTGTGAGCAACTCAGTGGGCTATAAGCAGTTACTCATCCCTAATTTAGGACTACTGGTTCCAGGGAAGGGAGAGAGCCAGTGCCATAAGACAAATACAACATCCATGCCTCACTGGGATTCGAACCCGGGCCCATCTCAGACGAATGATCAGAAGCCATCACTCAGACCACTATGCCACCAGAGCAGCGATCTCATCTTTAACTGTTTCCACACTGCTTAAAAATGATGAAAATGAAACACTGATGAAAGTTTTCAAACAGAATGCTACTGATGATAAAAGATTGAAGAAATGAGAGAAAACTGATTTGGATAAGGCATCATTGAAACAGTTCACTGTTCAACGGAATTCTGGCTCACTCATAAATGGGCCGATGATAAAACTTTAAGCCAAGAAATTAACAGTTCAACTTGGCAATGAAGATTTTTCATGTTCCAATTAGTGGCTTCACCACTTCAAAACACAACTCACCATCCGTTATGAAACATTTGTGGAATACACTTCATTCCATTTTATTTATGTATTCATTTACTTTTTATTATTTATAAGAATTAAGTAAAATCACCAAATCTTTTAAAAATGCAACAAAAGCCAATACATTTTTTTTCTAACAAGGTTTTTTTTGTTGTTGGCTAAAAAGGAAAGCAGTTAGGGGTGTAAAGTCATCAATTTAAAGATTTTTCATTAATATCAAATCCTGACTGCTTATTATCCAAGATTTGACATCAACATTGTGTTCTTTGAACACATGCAAGTAATTGCAAAAAACATCAGGAGTAAAAATGACTTTTCATACATTACCATCTTTATATAACAGATGCTCAGTTGCCCACAATACAATGAACAAATGGTTTTGATGTCATAATGTAATGCACTCTATCATAATTTTTCAGTACACACCTGACATTTCAGAAAAAAAAAATTAACTAACCTCACACAAGCTTTTTTCATCTTCATTGTTCACGCTTACACTAACACAAGGAAGCATTTCTGCAGATTCCTGAATATTGCTGGTCCAACTATTATGTAATAACAAAACTTGCTTCTTTTCTGAGGTAAATTTTTCAATGGCTTGCAAATGAGATAGGAAATATTCATCTAAAAAATAAACATGCACAACAACCCTATAAAATATCAGTTCAGTTTAAATGCTTCACCTAAAAATTCAGTTAACTTAAATGGCTCAGAAGAGAATGTATCAATTTATCATTAACAGGCCAAAAACTTATCACATCATAAGTAAAACATTTTTTCAACTTAATAGAAAACTTTTGTAACTCTTTCAGACAGTCAGACAGGAGTACTTTCACACAAACATTGTGCAATAATAATAATTATAGTATTGATAATACACAATACAATACATACATGCATATCACCAGGTTGTTTTCTGAGATTCAGAGGTTAACTCCTCAAAGAATGTTCATCTGCCACATTAAAGTTTAAAACTAACCAGATTTTACTTAATGTTGATGTATTAAATATCTCCATTTATGCCAATTGCAGCACACTACTTGAGTGCTTCAACGGAGATACCTTTTGTACTTCCTGCTCATTATCTTTTTCTCATGCAAACAACCCTGAATCTTGTCTTTCCATTATTTCCTTGGCATTTCTCTATCTTTCTTTCCTCCAACTTGGGTAGAATAAATTCTTTTAGTAAGCACCCCACCACTCATTCTTTCAACATGGCCAAAACTCCTAGGAATATTTGTCTCCACCTTACTAACAATGCTTTGCTTTACATTACACATCTGCAACACATCTTTGTTCCTCACATGATCACAACGTGTCTTGACACAAACCCCACATAAGTAACGCATCTCTCCAACACACGAATGACCCCTATGTCACCCAGGTTTCACTGCCCTACATCAGAGTAGGAATAGTTATGTGTACTTTCATACACAGCCATTTGGAACAGGGTTTGAAAAATATTTGAAAAGTTACATGCCCAGCTGGACATGTGCAGAAATTATTTACCTGCCCAGGTTGTAAAAGCTGGATGCCCATGAAAACTTATCTTTTAAGATAACAATAAAATATCTCGGTAAAACCACAAAAGTTTTGTTTCGGGTCCACGTTGATAACTCACATCGAAAGTTCACAGTAACAATTACATATCCACTAATAGATTAAATACTATTACGTACCTCTAATCCTTAGTTTTTATGATTCACATTGTTGGTGTGTCATTTTTTTGTTTGTTTGTGGATTCATTGACGATTCTCAACACATGTCGCGATATTCCACTGATAATTCCTTGGGAGATGAAACTTTTTGGTTTTTAATCTTTTCTTTTATGTACGCTATTTGCTCACACATTATTGCACTCTGGTTCCAGCTCTTTTAATGTTAAAATCACTATATACATGTTGATAAAACATTCCATTCTATCGATGTTTACTGTACCCATTGCACCAGTAGTCCAATTTGAAGTTTAAAAATTCATCATTAAAAAATCACATTCCATCGATGTTTACTGTACCCGTTGCTCCACCAGTTAAATTCGAAGTTTAAAATATTTAACTATTAAAATCCAATAAGAAGTTTAAAATCACGGCATGCTTGAGATCACCACCATTCCACCACTCTCGTTGAAGCTTTTCAACCTCTGTGAGGCCATCCTCAGAACACTTGTCCTAACCACGATGCTGCAAACCGACCATGTGCACCAGATTCCCTACGGGGTCTCTCTACATGTGCGAAAGGGCCAAAGGGTCACGTGCTCCTTCCTGAGTTTCATGTTTTTTTCTTGATATATATTGTGCTGCCATCTATATTTCATTCGCTGTTTAATTCTCCTATGTTTCCTTCATTCCTTTTTGTCCCACCCTTCCTTCTCCATTGGGTTCATTTCTGCAATTGAACCCGGCTGAGATTCCGATGTAAAACGGGCCTGCAGAGGCACAAAATGAATTAAAACTGGGCATAGCAATGAGTCAGCTGAGATCGGGTATTAGGATAAACATAAAAATATGCCTGAAGTGATAATAAAAGTAATAATTTTGCTAAAATGAAATTCACTTAAAGGGTTCACTGAACCATTGAACCTATAGCACGTGCCGCCACTGCTAGGAGGTAAAGTAAATTACGGGCATGTCCTAATTATGCGCTGTACTGCAAATAATGTGTTACATTCTGTCACACAAGCACATGCCCAAACTTTTCTGCCAATTACACCGATCCTCCATGGGTCAGTCAATTTGTTAGAGTTGGGCAAGCTACATCAGAGAATGACAGCTCACACATATGTGCCCTTTCGCTGGTCAGACTCCAGCAGCTCAAGGATGGCATTTATGACTCCAAGTGATGCTCTCTTGCGAAGATGTGAACAGTCAATCAACAGAGACACAACTCGAGCTGGCGCTTGTCACTACATTTTCTCCACAGCAGGGGAGCGCTCAACCCAAGAAGATTCCTGCTTGCTCCTCTGATGCTTAGAACTTTCAGATGCAAAGGGGAATGATCTTGCCCAATGGTCACTTGACACTCAGATCATAGACGATGGTGAATAGATTGTACCTGTGAACTCAGCACTTCTTATGATGTCAAGCCAAGCTTGGCCATCTGCAACCTTTCCCTGTGTTGTTGAATCAAGCAGACTTCTTTGTCTCCGCTCCTTATTCAGAGCCCAATGTGCAACTACTCTTTCTGTCATGTATTGGGAAATAACCGATACTTCTTTGCTTCCGCTGATTTCAGCTCACACGCCAGACCTGGCAGCCCCCCCCCCCGTTGCACATAAGAATGCCAGGAGCACTTCAAAATGCACATTAGTCAGAGCTTAAGTATTACAAATACATGGCAATTCCTCCACTCAAATTGCAACCTCTCCCATAAATCTGTCTTCCAGTGATAGGTAATGGAGCCTGACTCCTAGTCTCCAAATATAATATCCAGGCATTAAATTAAGTACTCGCAGCCCGTGCACACCAGACTGACTTGCAACTGTTTTCATCTTCTTGGAACCCCACACACAACGGCAAAGCCTTTCTGCGTGTCCTTATTTTGCTTTGAGACTTTTCTTTCCTTTTTCCTAAAACCCAATAAGAGCTCAAGAATTAATCAGCCTAATCAACCATGCCCATTATGTTCAAAATAATGAGGGAAAATTCATAACAAAATGTTTCCAAGCTTTTGCATATCAACCAAATAACTTTTTCAAGGAAGGTAGACAAAAGAAAAAAAAATTGCAGTTTTCTGTCTACCTTCCTTGAAACAGCCATCTGGTTGATGTGCGAAAGCCTGGAAACATTTTGTTATGAATTTTTCCTCATTATTTTGAACATAATGGGTGTGGTTAATAAAGCTAATCAATTACTTGATTAATTCATGGGCTCTGATTGGGTTTTGCGAAAAGAAAAGTCTCAAAGTGAAACAAGGAATGCCCAGAAAGGCTTCACTGCTGCGTCTGGGGTTCCAAGAAGATGAAAACAGTTATAAGTCAGTCTGGCATTGGCGTGCACGGACTGCGAGTACTCAATGCCTGGTTGCAATGCTTGGAGATTGGGGGACAGGCTCCGCTGCCCTTTGCTGGAAGACAGTTTTGTAGGAGAGGTTGCAGAGTCAACGAACTGCCATGTATTTGTAATACTTAAGCTCTGACTAATGCATTTTGAAGTGCTACCTGGCATTCTTTTGTGCATGGGGGTGGGGGCAGTTGCCAGACCTGAGGTGTAAGCTAAAATCAACAGAAGGAAAAAAGAATCAAGAATCTTCTTCCCAGCATGCAGCTACTTTTTCTGATACACGACAGAAAAAGTAGCTGCACGTTGGGCTTTGAATAAGGAGTGGAGACAAAGAAGACTGCTTGATTCAACAACACAGGAAAAAGTTGCTGGGTGGCCAAGCTTGGCTTGACGTCACAAGAAGTGCTGAGTTCGCAGGTATAATCTATTCGCCATCGCCTATGATCTGAGTGTCAGTGACCAAGGGTCAAGATCTTTCCCCATTGCATCTAAAAGTTCCAAGCATCTGAGGAGCAAGCAGGAATCTTCTTGGGTTGAGCGCTCCCCTGCTGTGGAGAAAATGTAGTGACAAGCACCAGCTCCAGTCATGCTGCTGTTGATCAACTGTTCATATCTTCAGAAGAGAGCATCTTTTGGGGTTATAGGTGCCATCCTCCAGCTACTGCGGTCTGACCAGTGAAAGGGTGCATACGTGTGAGCTATCATTCTCTCAGGTAGCTTGTCCAGCTCCAACAAATTGACTAACTCATGGAGGATCGGTGTAATTGGCAGAAAGGATTGTGCATGTGCTTGTGTGACATAAGGTAACACATTATTTGGAGTACAGTGCATAACTAGGACATGCACATAAGTAAACTTTACCTTCTAGTTATATGATATTTATTGCTCGGAACTCTGGTTCCATTAAGATTAATCAACTTGCGTGTTACAAGACACTTGATTAACTATCTTGACACGTAAAACTGGACAGTGTGGTGTTAGAAATAATGATTTTGGTTGTAGTGACCTGTTATTCGACATCATTATCATCATAAATTATGTAAAATAGTTGTCTAAATTAAAAGTGTATATTATGTGACAGAAGTCTGCATGGGTCATTTTTAGTGGATGCTGATTAGGCTGATTATGCAAAATTAAGTTAAGTGAATGCTTTGAAATGTATATTCATATTTTTACACCAGTAAATCAGATTACTAGTATAGCTCCAGTATAATCTATTTTGACATCACACATGTATGCATCCATAAGTATATTAAACAGCCATGGGGACATTACTAACCTTGTCCGACTCCTGCACCAACAAAAACTATTTCGATAAAGCATCATTCCATCAAATGCATGATGTACTGCCAGCATATGTAGCTTTCCCACTATCCAGCAGATTCACAGTTATAACAAAATTATTCAAGATCTTTCAAAGAAGAACTCTGTTTACTCAGTCATAAGCTTTGTCTAAATCTACAAAGACAACATAAATTTTCTTACCAACAGACACAAACTTTTCAATCATCATACGTAATGCAAAAAAAAAAAAAAAATCTGATTAGCACAGCTCTTACCAGGCATAAATCTACCAGTGCCAAGTTTGGATTCAACTTTAAGAATCCAAGATCACCTACAGCCATTTGTATGTCAGTCCAAGCTCACCTGCAGCCTGTACCATTTACCTACCAAAGTTTCATTCTGTTGTTATTGCCCTATTTTGCACTGAAATCACCCATAACGATCTTCAAGTGCTGCTTGCCTTTATTATTTAGGTGCCGAATTTCTTCGCAAAATTCTTTAACTTCTTTCTCAGGATGACTTGTGGTGGCCCGTAAGCTTGTATAATCCGAGCCTGGTGTTTTTGAAAGTTCCTCAGACAGAGTCATGCAGCTCTGTCCAAGAAACTTTCAACTTCTAGAGCAATGTCTTTCAATTTCTTGTTTATTATAAAACCAACACTACTAGTTCTAAGAGTACATGTCCCATGATAGTAGAAGAGATGTCCACTTTTCAGTTGAGTGAAATCTTCTCCTTTTCTTCTTACCTCGCTTAGCCCGACGATGTCCCTCTTGATCCCTTGGATTTCCTCCTCCAATTCAAGGAGCCTTGAATCAGAAGATAAGAGATTGTCGGTTGAACGTAGCCAAGGTCAGCATCAGATGGCAGCCTAGTCCGGTCCTCCAGTGATTTTTAGCACCCTCTGCCTTCATGTCGCACTGGCCACTACCTTGGCCAGATACATTCCGGATGCCAGAGATTGAGGGCCAAGTTTTAAACTGCGAAAGCAACTTTTGAGGGTTTGGCCATAACTCACTACACTGGCCAAGTGGGTTGGTGAGTGTAGGAAAGCATTTCATCTAATCCTAATGGTATAATTATACTGCTATATGGTGGTTGTCAGAGCACCTTCAGTGGCAACAGGATGCACCATGAGATGGTGGGGTTGACATTTGTTAAGGAGAGGCTAATATATATATATATATATATATATTATACTTGTATGAATTAAGCTGCTTATATTTCTGTGTTTGTATCTTTTGCTCTCCTCCCTGCTTTATTTTTTACTTTTGTCTTCCTGGGATTATGGGGTTATATAAAATTGGAGGAAAAGGAATAGGAAGAGACCCAGGATAGAAAGAATAAAGGTTGATAGGCTCCTTGAAGATCATCAGCAGTACTCTGACTTACTCAGAGAATGACTGAAGGATCTGAAATCTTGTGAGAGGGATGTAGAAAAGAAGTGGGAATGTTTTAAGAACTGTGTTGTTACTGCTGCTAAAGAGGTCTGTGGCACCACAATAGTGGGTAACAATAGAGGTGATGCTTGGTGGAATAGTGAGATTGATGAGGCAGTAAAGAAAAAGAAGGAAGCCTATTTGGGGATGTTGCAAGGTAGAGTCTCTGTGAATTAATATCGCTGTAAGAAGCGTGAAGCTGCTAAGCTGGTTCGCCACAGTAAGGCAAAAGATAGGAAGGAGAAAGTGGAAAGGCATGAACTGGCTTTTTGGAAAGATAGAAAGTCCTTCTTGAAGTACATGAGACTCAGGAAAAATAGGGGAAACAAAGTTGTAAGTTGTGTGAAGAATGAGATCGGGGAAATGATATGGGAGCCCAATGAGTTAAGTGAAAGATGGGGTGAATACTTCTGTGAGTTATTAGATCAGGAGAGCAAAAATGATTCTGAGACAGATGCAGATGATGTCACAATGAGGCATGAAAGCACAGGAGGGATCTCAAGAGAAGAAGTGTGTAAAGCTCTAAAATCTCTTCAGAATGGTAAGGCTCCGGGAGTTGAGGGCATAACTGCCGAGATGTTGAAGTATGGTGGTGACTCTATAATTGACTGGTTAACTGAAATTTGCCAGTTGTGCTGGGAATTAGGAATGGTTCCTCGGGATTGGAATGATGCTATTATTGTTCCTTTGTACAAGGGAAAAGGTGATCAGACTGAATGCAAGAACTATCGTGGTATTAGCCTACTGAGTGTGCCAGGGAAAGTGTTTGGTAAGGTTGTTATTGAAAAAGTACAGGGTCTTACATCATTGAAAGTGTGGGATGTTCAGAGTGGTTTTATGCCTGGTAAAGGCTGCACTAACCAGATTTTTGCTTTATGCATGATGATTGATAAGTATCTGGCTATTGGGAAGAAAGTTTTTACTGCCTTCATAGGTTTAGAGAAAGCTTACGACCGAGTGAATAGGACACTTTTGTGGAAGGTATTGAATGAATATGGTGTTACTGGGAATCTACTTAATAGTGTAAAAGCCATGTATGCTGGTAGTAGAGCTTGTGTACGAGTGAATGGTGTTTTATCAAAATGGTTTTCCATTGGTGCAGGAGTTAGACAAGGTTGTGTAATGTCACCATGGCTGTTTAATATATTTATGGACGCATGCATGCGTGAGGCCAAAATAGATAATACTGGTTTATGTCTTGGTGATATCCGTGTGTGCAGATTGCTGTATGCTGATGACACTGTCCTGTTGGCAGAGAGCAAAAGTGAGTTGCAGAGTATGTTGACTCGGATGCACGAAGTTTGCGTGAAATTCAAACTGAGTATAAATAAGGGAAAAACCAAAGTTATGGTGTTTGAGAGAGGAATGAGTAGCACTGAATGTTATGTAAGTATAAATGGCGCTGTGATTGACCAGGTGAGTGAGTTTGTGTATTTAGAAAGCACGTTTGACAGAGAGAACAAGTTGGATGGTGAAATCAGTAGGCGAGGGAATTCTTCTTTGAAAGTCATAGCTGCTCTGGGAGGTTTTCACAGGAATGATGCGTTCTCTAGAGAGTCCCGCATGGCTGTGTATGAAACAGTAATTGTTCCTACTCTGACGTATGGCAGTGAAACCTGGGTACTGCAGAAGAAACATAGGAGTCGTTTGTGTGCTGGAGAAATGCGTTACTTACGTGGGGTTTGTGGCAAGACCCAATCTGATTGTGTGAGGAATGAAAATCTATTGCAGTTGTGTGATATAAAGCAAAATGTTGTTAGTAAGGTGGAGACCAATATGCTTCGGTGGTTTGGCCATGTTGAAAGAATGAGTGATGAAATGCTTACTAAGAAAATCTTTTCGGCCCAAGTGGCAGGAAGGAAAGGCAGAGGAAGGCCAAGGAAGACACGGGTGGATCAGATTCAGGAGTGTCTGCATGAGAAAAAAATTATGAGTATGAAGTATAAAATATCTTGTGTAAGGCGTGTAATGGATATCAGTGAAGCACGAGTTGTATGTCAAGATTGCTATAAATGGCGAAGTTTGATATGACAACAATAAGTAAAAATATCTGGAAGTTTGTATTTCTTTTTGGAGCTAACCTCTGAATCTCAGAGAACAGCTTAGTGATATGTATGTATGTATGTAAAATGAACTTAGAAGCATGTATATCAGTTCTCACAAACTGACGAAACAAAACAAAAAAATGATTTTTATCACAAGTGCAATTATTTCTACACTAAAATGATGTTTTTAAATGAAATGCTGTAGTATCTGTTTAGCATGGAGAAGTTTAATATGGCAACAGTAAGTAAATAATGAGTGACAAATTTATCTGGTAGTTTGTATTTCTTTGTGGAGCTAACCTCTGAATCTCAGAGAACAGCTTAGTGATATGATCAACACTGCTGAAAAGAATGAATACATCACTTAGAATTTTTCTCCACGGAATGCGCAAATTTTTAAAAGGACGACTGCATCAACACATTCAGGGTGCACCTCCTTTCTTCTAAAACATGCCCCGCAGCACAAAGTTCTCATTCGTTGGAAGCACTACTGGCTGGAATACTAACTTTCTCAGCAACATTTGCTAAATTCGTAAATGATGAAGTTTTCCACCAAAATAGTAGTCCCTTATAATCCATACTTTCCACAATCAGTAATTCAACATATTGTTCTACCTCATCTTCTTTTTGTGATAAATCTTCAACTTTAGACTTGTATTATCATGTTACATTGATTACTAGTGGTGTATGAATGCTGTCATTACATGATCGGAAAATTCAATATAGAAACTCAGATTAAAATTAAAGTATTTGATTTTAATTCAAGTAATATGTAAAAGGTACAAGATCTTTCAAAGTGTCAAGCACTTCATCGTCAAGTACAACATTCTAACTGTGGAATTAGAAGCTAAACTTCAAACAAATAGATATACTGTACATCAGTTGCAAGACAGTTGATACAATGTGCATGCGTATGCATGTGACATCTTAGGGTGGATTGTGTTACCAACACGTTTAGCACGTTATATCAAAAAACCAAATGCAATAACAGGGTTTATTATTATTAGCGTTTATTGTAATTAATTTGGTGGAGAATTAGGTGTGTATGTGGCGGGCTGATCTATATGCGTTGGTCATTGCCGAAGTAAGGTAGTCTATGGTGGGGACGATGTTCAGAGGTTTTGAGTCTCTTTATTCACACCTACGATTCTAAATGCTGCAACGAAGCTTCACTCACTTCTCTAACTTTGGAGGAAACTTCTGCTGAACCTCTTTGGGTTTACACCAAATGAATTGTCTCATTTCTTAATCATTTTTCATTACGCTATCGGGGAAAAGGTTTGAAATTTTTCTGAGCTCCAAAACCGCAATTCTGATTCTCCCTTTTATCATGCCATTAGCATGGAAATCAATTTTAAAAAAAGAAATAATAAATACAAATTTGCATATCTGGCAACCACTTGTCATTGTCCATTCATCATGAGGCTGATGAAAACTGAAGTTATCAATTGAAAGCTTCCTAACCTTAAAACTTTTTACATAACTTAAGTGTATTTTAAAGTTTTAATACTTATTAGTTATGGTTATGTCCAAATTTATCAGGTTATCCCCTTTAATGCTACCTACTGTTGTAGTACCACAGGCCTCTTCAGCAACACTGACAACACAGTTCTTAAAACACAAGTCCTATATATCAATCAGCAGATACAATATTTATTCATTTCTATTAAAATTGGCAGTGCAAAATCCTGTTTTAAATTTAAATTCTATTTAAATTATAAAATTTAATTTAGATCGTGCATCACATTTTGCCTTTTCAAAAAGGAAAAGAAAAAAAGAAATGGAAAGAGAAAATGGAGAGAAAGAAAGGAAGGAAAAACATAAACCTAGCTAATTGCACGGCATTTTCCTACAACTTTTGCTGACAATGTAGCCAAATTGATGCAAGAGGAAAAACATCAGCTTAAACACTGATTATGACCCACAAACCAAACATCAGACCATCCATGGAATGTGGGAACACCTGACATCACTTGAAAAGAGGTAGCCAAAATATTCCAAATCATCAAACAAACTCGCAGCTGCTTTCTTTTTCGGGAGATCAAAATGGAATCATTTTTACTAGTATCTTGGAAAGTGGAACACTCATTTTTACTAGCATCTTGGAAAGTGGAACATACAATAACAAAGAAAGATAGTACTTGTCCCAGGTGGAAAAGCTTAATCAAGTTCTAAAAACCAAAAAGCCAAAACTCAATTGGACAAACATCAAATTTCATCAGGATAATGTGAGGCTGTACATAGTGCACACAACACTGGCAAAGATTATAAAACTGGGGTGGAACATAAAGCCTCATCCACTTTACATCCCAGGTCTCACACCTTTTGATTTATTCTTGTTTGGTAGACTAAAAGCATACCTGCATGCTAAGGTGTTCAAGAATTATAAGGAATTCAATTCATACATAAAACAGTGGTGCGTAGGTCAACCTCCTGTTTTTTACCAAAGTACATGAAATAATTTAATTGGGCTTTGCAATGGAAAGAAAGTTGGAGAAAATGCAGTGAGTGCAGTGGATCTTGCATTGACTGATATTCTCACGCAGGCAGATGTTTGTATTTTACATTTGTGCAGTATGGGGTTACATTAACTGAAATAATAAAGCAGTTCCAGCTTACTGTGAATTACTTTTTGACTCAATCTCGTACATGAAAGTAATAATAAAAGCAAACATGATTACGATGATTTTCCATACTACCATGTTTCAACACAAATGCACATTTTCACAAAAAAATTTTCTTGTAAAACTCAAGTCACAGAACAGGAAGGTGTCAGAACATAGTGACCAAAGCACTACACAAACTGTTTAACATGTAAATTACAAAATGTAAACCTTTTTACAGAACTGTGTTTATACCCCTGCTCCTACACAAAAACTGGAAAATATTCTGCTTCCATTGCCTAACATCGCAAAATGGTGACACTCTCTCGCCCACCACGGCTTTACGCTATTAAACACCAATAACAAACCAACTAACCATCTCAATATGACAAAAGCTAATGACTACAAAGTAACTTCTATTAAAATTCAAGTTGGTTGATAAAACTGTATAAGATAGTAATCTTCCAAGACATCTTACAGCTTTTGAACTATTTTACCCATATACGTGAAATTTTTCTCTCAAGATGTTTTTTTACCAATACGCATAATTTTTTTTTCCACCCAAACTTAACTTTTAAAAAAAATGCCTACTGCCTACTTACCATTTTCTTTTATTATTTCTGGTATAAAATCAGGGTCTAATGCATGACTAACTAAGGTCTGTAGGTAAACTTCGAAGTTTTCTCGCTGTGGATGAACAGTGCATTCTTCAACACGTGAAAGCCTACAAAATGCAGTAAATCATATAATATTATTCAAGTGATGAAAGAGTAATCCTTACAACACTACAAAGGGAGTAGAATAAACAAACAAACATATACACACATTATTATGCACTTTCTGTAATTCAGAAATTAGTTCAATAAAAAATAATGAGAAAAAATCACACTTTAAAAAAGATGCATTAAATGTATCTAACCACAACATCTTGGTGCATGGTTCAACTTTAAGCAGCTTTTATACATTACTCATCTCATATGTAATTTCCTGCTTTTCACACTCATTACCTTCTTTGCTTCCACACACAGTACCACCCCCACCCCTCGAACCAAAATTTTTTTTTCATGGTACGCTCAGAAAATTCTTCTGTTAATAGCAAATTGTGAATAAGTAACCTTTCTTTGAAATATGAGCATGGAAGAATGCTTTGAGCTCCTTACTGGGGTTTGGACATTCAATTATTTTGTGAAAATTATTAGTGTTGCCCAGACTTGTATAAAAATAAAATGTATCTGCGTACACAACCATTAAAGCAAAAATCTTGCTGCAAACCAGCGAATCACGATAACAATACAATAAGATATTTTTTTAAATTAATAAAAAAATAATTATTAGAACATTACAGTTTTTAATCAGGGCAAAATAAGTACATTACAACTGAATGTGCAGCAATGTGTGTGAAATGGACCTTTACAGTAAAATATTAAAATACTGGACCATGAACCTCATAAAATCAAGACTAAAAAAAAATGATATCCAGAAAAACAGTTCCATAATGAACTTCAAAAATTATAAATATCATTTTCAACAATTTGATTAAGAATAGTAAACTTACAAAATACAGAAGGAAAAGATTTTAATTTAATAACAGCAAACTGTAAGAGGAACCTGGCAATAAAATTTGAATCCTTTCTGTACAAACAAAATTTTGATATAGTTCCTACACATTGAGAACAGGCCTTGATAAAATCTAGAGGCTAGAAATGTCTGCAAAAACAAAAGAACTCAGAAGATGTGAAAAATAATTGAAAGTTCAAGTTAAAATAGAATTAAGTATATCAATCTGAGTAAAGCCTTGAGTAAGTGTTTTAATTGCTGTAAATAACATTTGATTTTTTTAAATCTACAAACAAAAACTATCTGCAAAACCTGCTAATAATTTGGAAACTATCTGCATACAGTGCACTCGTGTACATCTACATTCTGCTACTCTGTTGTTGCCCCTTCTCACACACACACATCTAAAAGCTAGAAAAGGGTGAGGATGCTGTCCAAACTGAGTGAGTAGTGTTATTGACCAGGCAATAAACCCATAAATGTTTAATCCATTTACTCCAAACATCATACATCTCACTGTTTTCCAGTCACACAGCAAAAGACAAAAATGCATCACTGAAAACTATTTACCCTTTCATAAGGAAATACACTGGTTTCCTTAAATTAAGGGAAAAACAAAAAAAATCACGATTATTTGTGGAAGAAGGGTTGGATATGCACAAAAGTTAGGTATAAAATGTGAAAGTAATGTGAAATTAGGGTACCATATGCAAACGAGTGGCGATGGCATCAGTTTATGTAAATGAGTAGCAGCATAAAACCGACTGTTGAAGAATGTAAAGAAAGGATTTTGTGATAGCAGATTTGTTGTAATGGCTGCAAGACATTTAAGAGATAAACTGAGGAGAGAGCAATTGGAAAACAGCAGGCAGGCCAAAGTCAGGTGGAAGTTGCAAGATAGCTGCATGTGAGTCCTTCTGTGGTCCACAGACTGTGGAACCAATTTCAAAATACAAAATCAGCTTCCTAAAGGTACAGTGAAGGAAGGCTTAGGGCTACAACATCTATGTCTGACCAATACCACCAATTAACTGCACAGGGGAACAGGATGGCTACTTCAACACAACTGCGACCGGCACTTACTGCACCTACAGAAATAGTGGTATATGCTTCCATTGTGAGCAGACGGATTCATGAAGGAGGTTTTTATGCTAGGAGACCAGGATTCTCTGCGCTCCTTACTCACCGCCACAGGAGGGAACATTTTAATTGGGCAACACTTCATAAGCCAATTGGAATGAAAACCAATGAAAGTCAGTAGCCTTCACAGATGAGTCAAATTTACTTTGCAGAGCAATTCCAGGCATGCTCAGATCTGAAAAGAATGAAGGACATGCTATCATCCCTCTATGTCCTGTGAATGGGGACACTTATGGTGTTGGCAACGTGCTGGTTTCGGGTGGCATCTCGTTAAGTGGACACACAGACCTCTATGTGCTTTCAAGAGGAACCATGAATGCTCAATGCTATAGGGATAATGTCCTGAACGTTTATGTCCGCTCTTATGCAGGTGCCACAGAAGATAAAAATTTTCTACAAGGCAATAACACTCATCCCCACTGAACACAAGGCTGGTAGAACAACGTCTTCAAGAGGAGACCATTGTCTGTATGGATTGGCCAGCCAGGTCTCCCGACTTTAATCCAATCAAGCCTATTGTGATGCTCAGGGGAAATGTGTTGCTGCTCTCACCCCCACCCCAATGCAAGACCTGGAGGGGCTTTGCATGAACAATGGTTGTTGCTACCTAATGAGCTCCAAGACACTGTCATGAACAGCATGAAATATTGCTGTGAGGGGCGACTACATTCCCTATTGATTAACTTTGGCTATTTTACTCTGTCACCTTATTAGCACGTCTTTTGTAAAAAAAAAAAGATCGTGCTAATGTTACTTTGTCCGTCCGTCTGTACCCACGATATTTCTGCAACTATTAGTCCGATTTGAAAAATTCTTTTTGCATTGGGAAGATTTAAATATGTGAATGATGATCCTTCACTTTGTTTTGTTTTTAATGATGTACAATTTCACCGCTAGAGGGTGTAAAGGCAGATGATGTCGAATTCAAAAATACGTTTTAATCCACACATTTGCTTCCAAACATTCGATTGAAAAAAATATTTTATATTTCGATTCCATTTATGTCGAAGAGTATTTTAGATATAGTTACTTTTTCAAATTACGTATAGATTTTCCACTAGGGGGTGTAAAAGTAAATTACATTTTCCCCGATAACTCTTCTTCTAAAACTCCGATTTGAAATTTTTTTCTTCAGTGGATACACCTCCTGATGGAAAAGCTTTTGCATATAATTTCAAGTTTTTGGTAAAGAATACTTTGGCCACCAGGGGGCGTAAATGTTACTTTTTGCTTCTGATGTATTTACCATAAAATCTGAGCTTCTAAAACATCGATTTAAAAATTCTTTCATGGACTGATGCCACTCACATTGATAAACATTTTCGGAATATTTTCTTCTTAAAATATTCCACAGTTTCTCCACCAGGGGGCGTAGATGTAAATGACGTGACGATTATGGGCAAAACACGTAACAATATTAACAAAGAAAGGTAACTTGATCACGCTAGTTACGTTAACTAAAACTTTTACAAAAAGTTCGTAAGTTGGAAGCTTTCGACCTTATCTTAGGTCTTCATCACGCCAATGGAGGACTAAAATTGTTGCCAGATTCTACATTTGAATTTTTCCTATTTTTGTTGCCAAAACTTAGAATTGATCTCCAGATCAACGGAATGTAGAGAGGAGATTCGGATTCGTCAATATCTCTATTTCTAGAAGTCCGATTTGAAAAAAAAATTCTTCTTTGTTGGATAGTGTTTTCAGCGTGACATGTTTTTCATAGAATTTCAAAATTTTCAAGTAATTCATAGACTTTCCGCTAGGGGCGTAGAGGTAAATTGTTTTCCTCCTCATATCTCTGCTTCTAAATCTCCGATTTGAAAAATTCTTTCTGCACCAGATACAGCTCCTGATGAGCAATCGTTTGCACATAATTTCTAATTTCTGTGAAAAAATGGTTTGCCACCAGGGGGCGTAAATCGTAATTTCCGCTTCTGATGTATTTGCAGCAAAATATGAGCTTCTAAATTTTGATTGAAAAAAATGTCGTTTTTAGACCGATAGTACTCATGTCAACAAACTGTTTGGAAACATTTTCTCCTTAAAATAATGCATGGTTTCTACGCCAGGGGCGTAGATGTGTTTCTAGTGTGACATGTTTTTCACATAATTTCAAAATTTTCAAGTAATTCACAGACTTTCCTTTAGGGGGCGTAAAGGTAAATTGCTTTCCTCTTTATATCTCTGCTTCTAAATCTCCGATTTGAAAAATTCTTTCTGCATGGGATACAGCTCCTGATGAGAAATCGTTTGCACATAATTTCTAATTTTTGTGAAAAAATGGTTTGCCACCAGGGGGCGTAAATCGTAATTTCCGCTTCTGATGTATTTGCAGCAAAATATGAGGTTCTAAAATCCGATTGAAAAAAAACGTTGTTTCTAGACTGATAGTACTTATGTTGACAAACTGTTTAGAAACATTTTCTTCTTAAAATAATGCATGGTTTCTACGCCAGGGGGCGTAGATGTATATCTTATTTTTGTCAATATCTCTACTTCTAGGAGTTTGATTTGAAAAATTCCTTCTTTGTTGGATAGTGTTTCTAGTGTGACATGTTTTTCATATAATTTGAAAATTTTCATGTAATTAATAGATTTTCCGCTAGGGGTCGTAAAGGTCAATTGCTTTTTTCCCATTATCTCTGCTTAAAAATCTCCGATTTGAAAAATTCTTTCTGCACCGGATACAGCTCCTGATGGGAAATCCTTTGCACATAATTTCAAATTTTTGTAAAAAATGGTTTGGCCACCAGGGTGCGTAAATCTTAATTTCCGCTTCTGATGTATTTGCAGCAAAATATGAGCTTCTAAAATCTCGATTGAAAAAAAAGTCATTTGTTGACCAATACTACTCATGTCAGCAAACCTTTTAGGAACATTTTCTTCTTGAAATAATGCAGGGTTTCTACGCCAGGGGCGTAGATGTATATCTTATTTTTGTCAATATCTCTACTTCTAGGAGTCCGATTTGGAAAATTCCTTCTTTGTTGGATGGTGTTTCCGATGCGAAATGTTTTTCCTATATATTCAAAATTTTCAAGTAAATCATAGACTTTCCGCTAGGGGGCACAAAGGCAAATTGTGTTTTATGCGTTATTTCTGCTTCTAAAACTATGATTTAAAAAATTCTTCCTGTTTCGCATACAAGACCTGGTGGAAAATATTTTTCACATAATTTCTATTGTTTGGTAAAGCATGGTTTGGCCACCAGGGGACATAAATGTTAATTTCTGCTTCTGATGTATTTGTAGCAAAATCTGGGCTACTGAAAACTCGACTAAATTTTTTTTCTTGGACCAATACCGCTCATATGGAAAATCCTTTTGAGAATAGTTTCTTCCTAAAATAATGCATGGTTTTCCCACCAGGGTACGTAAAGTCACATTTTATTTTTGTCGATATCTCTGTTTCTAAAAGTCCGATTTGAAAAATGCTTCCTGTGTTGGAGAGCGTTTCCTGTGCGAAATGTTTCTCGTATAAATTCGTGTTTTTCTTAACACACAAGTCTGCAACCAGACGGTGTAAGCTCACGATTGCATTTACAGCAATATCTGAGGGATTAAAAACCCGATTGAAAAACTTCTTTCTTTCGTCAGATACTATTGGTTTCCATACCGGCTCCATTGACTTTGAATAGCTTTGATAAACTTAATTTGAGTCAGAATGGATTCAAAAGACGTGCTTATTACACCCAAAAATATTCGGTGTCATCTTTCCTGTTTTTCACCTGGTTCTGTATGTGGTCATTTTTTGTCGGAATGAAGTGTTTCTTACAAAATGATTTAGTTTTTTTTTTTTTTTTTGGGGGGGGGGGGAGGAGAGGTGGAGTCTAACATACGATATGCTACAAGATTACACCAAATTTCATTAACTCAAAAAATACATGATGAAAAATACATTTCATCATGTATTTTTTGAGTTAATGAGATTTTTCTGTTTTTCCCTTAATTTATGGAAACCAGTGTAGACTGAGCTAAAGTTCTCAATTGCTACCTTTCTGAAAATGATAATGAATACAAAATGTACTGTAGGGTTGTTCATATTTTTTGAACTTCTAAATTTCTTTTTGTGTACTCCTTTATTTTGTTCCTCTATATGAGAAACGAAAGCAGTCATATTTTGAAATCAATTCAATAATATTAACACATCACAATATGCCTGAACTTTTGAAAAATATAATTCTATTTTTCTGCCTGTTTGTTACTGCATGAGAATGTCAAAAAAAAAAAAAAAAAGTGTCCAAATGGTAAGAAGGTACAACAGAGTTTCCAAAAGAGAGAGAGAGAGAATCACCAGATTTTTATTCTCTACAATCACTGCAGATGAAGGAACATGTTAGCAGATAGAGTAGCAAGCAAGGAGACATGTCACAATATGGAAGTAAATTTTCTCTTCTGCAAAGCGTGTTTAATGTCCTCTGTATTCCTGACTCAGTATTTGTCCAAAATCACCTAGGAAAACAAACCAACTTATTTTTAAGTGATTGGGGTTTAAAGAGTCCCATAGGAGCAGTAGTATAAATGCTGACCATTCATTCAAATTTGGCGGTGTTCAAATCCCGGATGCTGCATAGGAGGTGTGCTTGTCTAACAGCACTGGTTCTCTCCCTTCCCTGGAGCAAATGGCCCCAAACTGTTGACAAGCGATTGCTTAGAGTTGCTACCATTGGTTGTTAAATACCAAAACAAAAAAATAAAGAAGCAAAATTTTTCAATTTACCTGAATGTTCTAAATGAGTTAGATCCACACACTGTGAGGTCAATGGCTTCTTAAAATAGCCTGCTGACAGTATCTGGTCTGCTGTTATACAAGGTCCTCACATTTGAGTTCATCATGAATTTTCCTCTTTTAAAATCTGCATTCTACCATTGCACATAGATTAGATTTCATACATTTGTACCATTTGTGACACTTTCATATTGTGTATGAAGAAATAGAATGATGCAACAGAAAAGTTTTCTTGAAGGCAATTTACTGCCTGTAACTTGCTTCTGCTAAGGAACCAAGTCACAGGTACCAATAATGAAGCAAAAATCTCCATGCATGATTTATTACGTACTAAATTTTAGGAATAGACTTAGACTTAGGCCTCCTCCATTGAAAACCAAGACATTTTACTAACCATTGATGTTTTTTTTTTTTCCTTTACCCTTCTGCCCCCTTCTTTGAAGCATTTATGATTCCCATAAAAAAAAAACTTGATGAAAAACCTGGCCTTACCTGGAGTACTCATTAAAGACCTCTATGATTGCCTTCACACCTTACAAGAAAATAATTGTTTCACTTACAACAAACAGTTTTACCACTAATTCCAAGGAATACCATGAGATCAGCTCTTTCCCCTCTTCTTGTAGAAATATTCATGCAAAACATTGAAAATGGCATTCTAAACCCCTCCCCTTCCAAACCAAACTATGGATTTGTTATGTGGATGATATCTTTATAATCTGGCCTCATGACCTAAAAGACTTGCACAATCTCACCTCTTCTATCTCTAGAAAATTCCCCACCATTAATTTCACTTTCAATCCTGAAAACAATAACTGTATTAATTTTTCGGATGTACAAATAACTAGAATCAATAACAAAATCCTCACATCTGTCTACAAAAACCCACCTCTACCACAAACATCATCCCATTTTACTCTCAAACTGCTCTTTTCTATAAGCTTGCAGCTCTAAAATCACGTATTCACCATGCCAATGTAATTTGCAATGAACCCCACTCATTACAAAAAGAATATGCAATCATCCAAGAAATTGCCACAGACCATCAGTTTTCCCTCGAATTGTCACAAAACTTTTCAAAAAGTCTGATGCCAATCAATTTGTCTGTCATCTTTCTCCTCTGCAGAAACCGTCCTTTTCCTTTATTGGTTCAATCCCCTACCATCATTTTTGTACTTACAAACTTGTCAAAAATTTCAAAAGTTTTGGTTACAGGCTTGCAATCAATCCTCTTCCCACTACCATCCAATCAATATCTAAAGACAGAGATTCTCTTGATCCTTTAGACCGTCTAGGGAATACTTCATCCCTGTGTCTACTTCATCAAGCGAAAAATGTTATATTGGTAGCACCTTTCATACAATAAACTGCAGAATTTTGAAACATAAAGAAGATGTCAGAAAAAGCCTTCCGACTTCTGCACTTTCTCTTCTGACTATTGAAGACACCTCTGCCTCTCCAAACTGGAATTGTACCAAAAGGACTGCACCCTTCTCAAATAAATTTTCATTGCACTACAGAGAAAGCATTGAAATTCTCTTCAATAAAAACTCTTGCAATTCGGATCCACCCTTCAATATTCCGACAGTTTGGAAAACTCTACTGGCAACAGCTAAAGAAACAATGTCAACCACATGAGTTCTTGCTTCTAGTGTGAACAAGGCTGATGCTTCAGCCAAAAGATCTTACTATTTTTAGTTTAGTACGTAATAAATCATGCATAGAAATTTTTACTTCATTATTGGTTTCTTCATATTACGTAAAATGGCCTTTCTACCGATGTCTTCTAATCACAGGCAGTATATTGTTTTAAAGAAGAGACGTTTTAACAGTACTTCTTTATAATATGTGACTGGTGAAATTAAATTTGCATTTCGCTTGTTGTTTATGAATGCATTTTTGGGGGAAATGCACAAATATTTGTCACAGATCATTGCAATTTTTTGAAACAGCTAAAAAATATTTGCAAAACCTTGAAAAGAGTGAACTAAGCAGAAAGTGCAAATGTGAATTTGATGAAAGTTGGGTAATTTGTTCAATATTGCACATTCAGTTGCTTTAAATATGATCAAATCAATGATGATAAGGAATTTTCTTGTTACAAAGGGAAAAACGGTTGCTCTAGATGTATGCTCGGTAATCATATGCAGTGTGCTCAATAAGTTTAACACAGGAAGTAACCATAAAGTGGTAAGATGTATCTTATTACAAAACTTGAATAACAAAGAGCTCATGACCATTTCCATAACAATTCAGACAAGCATGACCAACATGTGTCAGTTGACCACCTCCAATTTTTTTGAAAAAATTATGGTAGCTACTCCTAATAGAAGTATAAAGTACCGCAAAAGGATTTTTCATAAAAAAAAAAAAAAAAAAATTTGGTTGAGCTACAGCATTTTGAAAATAGACAAAAAATAAACTTGTGACGAAAATCATGTGAAACACCAAATTTTTAAGCGCACACTGCTCCTGAACTATAACAGGGAGAGACTATTTTTTTTTATTTTGAAGCTATTGAATTGGTCTTTCTTCAAATTCACAGAAATTAGTCAAACAAATGTTGCCAGATGACAAAAAAAAAAAAATTACAAAAAATTTTTTATTTTCCACAAATTTAGGATTTTTTTTTAAGAAAAACACTTATCAGGTGGGTAAGTGTGCCAACCTGCACTCCTACTAGGGTTGTGTTAGCAGTAATTTTATTTTTATCCTGTGATGCTTGTAACTCATAAAATTAATTTTTAAAATATACAAAATTTCAAAAAATCAACATTTTTGAATTGCTATATCTCAAAAACCCCATTATTAAAAATTCTGAAATTTTGTCCAAACAATGTGCTAATGGTAGGTAGTTTACTGGAGGAGTTAGGTTACTAGATTTTTGCCTTGAAATTTTCTTACATAATTTTGAAAATGACACTTTTTTTCAAATTTTTGAATTCAGTGAAAAAATGAGAACTGTAAACATTATTTAGTAAATTTTTAACAGCAGGAGAATACAATTCCTGGCAGGGCTCGCACTAAGCATTCACCAAGTTGCCAAATGTGACTAAATCCAAAAATGGCAAGAAAAAAGTACTGTGAAACACCTATTAAGGCTGCTTGGGAGTTATTGCGGGAGTCAATGAAAATAAGAGCTACTGAAAGTGGGGGATATCGAAAGGGAAGAAACTCTTCTGTAATTTATAATGAGCGGATCCAGAGAAACGGGATAGCAGAGGTTAAACAGCCTGCAGCACATAGTCCAGTGTTGGTGTTGCACTTTGGCTTTGCTCAAAACTGATCTGTAATTCTACCTGATCAAGTGCAAAGTTGCTACTGGCAAACAATGTCCAGATCTCACTCTTTACATACATTGCATACTTTCCAAATGAGACTAAGTCTTTTGTGGTAGCATGCAATGATATAAGCCATGACACAGCACATGCTCTGTGTGCCATTCTGCTCATAAAACGTGAAATTGCTAAGACTTGTCCTTTGGAAGAATTTAAAACAATTGTTTACATCCAGATGGAGCAGCCGGGCACTTCAAAAACAAATATCAGTTCTGTGAACTAATGAAGGTGGTCTCAAATGTAACAAGGAAGTGGATCTTCTCAGCCACAGGCCAATGCAGGAGTGCATGTGATGGTGTGGGTGGCCTGTGCAAACATTTTGCTACTAAATTCAACTTACAGAAAGAAGCTTCACAAGCTATAAGAGATGCACCTTCATTTGTTGAAACTGTCTCCCCCTTGATCCCAAAGACTAAACTTCTACTCCTCACAACTTGTGAAGTTCAACCCTATCAAACCAGCAAAGTAGAAGAGTGGGATACAGTAAAATCTGTTGTTGGAATGCAGTCACAGCATTTCTGGTTGGTACAAGGAAAGAAACCATCAATGGCCAGAACAGTCTGGCACCCACATAAAGCAGAGCAATTTTCAAGCCAACAAGAAAAGAACCCTTTTTCTGTTAATGATTTTTAAATAGGAGAATTTATAGGATGCATTTATGATGATAACTGGTGGATGGATGGGACAGATTACAAACATATCTAAAGATGAACATAAAGCTACCGCTAAACGAACCTTTTACCATACGTGACTCTGTGTGTTTCACTCGTTTTATATGTTTAAGTGGTATTGTCGCGTGAAGCCTGAGTTTTAAACCATATCTAAAGAATTTGAGGACAAAACAGTACCTTTCATGCACCTTCATGGACCAGCCAGAGGTTTTTGGTGGCCAGAAGAATGTGGCAAGAAAACAGGTCAAGTGTCCAGTGCCCTTAAAAACTTTACTTCTGAAGGTGAATGCCCCATCAACTGTTGGACGTTCTGCACGACTTCATACCTTTGATGAGAAGGAAATCAATAAAATCCAGCAGCTTTTCTCAGTTTGAATAATTTGCAGTTATGACGGTAAGCACATAATTTTTTTTTTGAGGCCTTTTTTCTTATGTAAATAGAAATTGAATCTTAACTGCAACTGAGATAATGTATTGTATGTGTACAGACTATGGATTTGGAAAAAAATAAACATGTACATAAGTGATAATTATGAAAAATCATAAAAATGACTTCATAAAATATAGATTGACAATGCAATTTGGAATATATACTCAGGTAAACTTTTCAGAAATATCTTTCGAAGGTTTTTTTTTTTTTCTTTTTTTTATAATGACCCAATCATGAGTTTTGAACAGGAGAGAAGTGCATTTTCAAAAATTTGTAGGAAAATTTCAAGGCAAAAATACAGTAACCTGATTTTCCCAGTTAACTACCTACCATTAGGACATTATTTGGACAAAATTTCAGAATTTTTAAAAATGGGGTTTTTGAGATATTGCAATTCAGAAATGTTGATTTTTTGAAATTTTGTATATTTTAAAAATTAATTTTATGAGTTGCATGCATCACAGGATAAAAATAAAATTACTGCTAAGACAACCCTAGTAGGAGTGCAGGTTGGCACACTTACCCACTTGATAAGTCTTTTTCTTAAAAAAAAAAAAATCCTAAATTTGTGGAAAATTAAAATTTTTTGTAATAAATATAGACTTTTTTTGCCATCAAACAAAGTAATTCCACTTAAAATAACAAGTTTTGTCTTGTGCATGCAATATTCACAACTGTATTACTGCATTTTAAGAAGTGAATAAAGTAAATGTTCGTACACAGAAACAATATGTATCAAAATTATTAGCAGAAAAATATTCAGAAATGTATTACATGAATTTTGTAAAATGTGAAACATTCCTTCATTTTGGAGAAAGTATAGGCTACAGTAAACAAAGTACCAGAAGAAAACAACATAAGAACAAAGCAAAAGGGCATCAACAATTATTATCATTAAACATCAACAGTACCCTTTAATTTGCTTTTCTTCACCACTTGGCTTTTTACACATTTCCACTATCACAGTATCATCATCACTTTTTATCACTTCAACAGCTAATTTGGAGTATTTATGTCTGGAAGAGGGACTCCACCTGGAATACTACATAAATTTTTACTTTAAAATTCAATAGTAAATTTATAAATATTAATAAAACAACAAATAACTGCACTAACTGCTGCTGCTGTGTATTCCAATTTTGAACAGCCCAGTTGATGCTGGATTTTTCCACAAACTATGTGAAAGACATGTAAAAATATGTAATCACCACCCATCTGAATTAAATACACTGCTGTTTGTTGAAAATGCAACACCAAGAAAAATGTGTGCGATTGGATTGAAACTCGCAGGATGGGTAGGTCACATGAGGAGGTGCAAATGACTACAGCTGCAGAGCACATGCAAATGATTTACACTAGCCATGCCCTCATAGCTGTTTGACAAGAGGTACAAAAGCAGGATGCATAGAGCAAGTTGCCGTAGTCAATTTGTGGGAATTGTGGAAGTAACTGAGTATGTGCCCTGCTGCAGCAAACACCCATAGGTACAGGTGATGGGCTTTGAGCAAGGTCGATGTGTTGGTCTGCAGGAAAGTGGACTTTCCTTCAGGGACATCACCACTTGTATTGGACAAAACGAGAGCACAATGATACAAATATGGCATCAGTGGGAAGAGGAAAGTCTGGTGCAACGATGTGAGGCATCTGGAACCCAGCAATGGATGAACACATGGAAAGACTGACATATCCACCGTATGGTGTTAGCTGACTGAACAGTCACACCCTGTGGGTTAGTACAACAGTGATTTCTTGGGAGGCCTTGTCGCTTGCTGTCCATTGGTTCGACTTCCCTTGACCTTAAACCACAGACATCAGCGGCTGCAATGTGGGCAAAAACGCAGACACTGATGTGATGAATGGCATCACATAGTGCTTTCCGAGGAGCCGTGGTTCAACCTAATGACCCATGATAGATTCATTCTTGTATGGATACACTGTGGTGAACAGCTGCCGGAGGTACGCATTATACAGCGTCATACGGGAACGAAACTGGGTGTTCATTTTTTTCCCAATCTATTTGGAGGTTTAACAACCACTGTGAGCAACTTGATGGGCTATAAGCAATCACCCGTTCCTAATTTAGGGTCACTGGTTCCGGGGAAAGAAGCGATTCAATGCCATAAGACAAATGCAAGTGCCATGCCTAATCGGAATTAAAATCAAAACCAAGCACTGGTTAAGAATCAGTGCTTAGACCACTGTGTCACCGGAACCAGTGTTTAAGCTGTTGCTCATATTTTCTCCAAATTGTGATAAAGACAATAGTTTTGCAATAAAAAATTCCCACTGAATCACGAAAAAGCAAAGTTTCCCATAATTTTGTCTTTGGTCATCCGACCCATCCCTGCTTCACCCTTGCATTATTTTTCAGCCCCATCATTTTTTTTTTCATTCCATAATCGCTGCTTCATCCCCCACCGACTTGGTTTCCTTCCCACTAATTTTTTCACTCCATCATCACTACTTCGCTCCACCAACCTGGTTTCCTTCCCCGTCATTTTTCTCTCCATCATCCTGCCCACACCTGCTTCGCCCTTGTATTGTGTTTTTCATCCCTGTCATACTGTTCCTCATAGACTCCATGCTTCGCCCTTGCATTTGTTTATCCTCGTCATTTTTTTATTTCCTCATCACTGTTTTGCCTTGCCAACCTGGTATCCTTTCCCATCATTTTTTTCTTTTCGTAATCACTGTTGCATGCTACTTTGATCTGCTGTCATTTTTCTATCACCACTGTCTTTTCTCCTATTGAAGAAAAGCACCAGTGAGACCCGAGAGCACATTTCACAAGGGCTTTGCTGCGATGGATGAGGAAAGAGGCATTTCATTTGTCCCTTTGACAGTTCACTGCCACAGTAGCAACCAGGGGAGCAGCATACGTCATTTCGGTTCGAGTTGACTGGTGGGTCAGTGTGTCATCAGTTGTGGAAGAATATATTAACCTGAGAGATGTTGTGGCAAATGACGGGAACGTTGAAAACCTCGGTGCCTTAGTCATACTACCAGCTACATTTACAGGCAGTCCCAGACATATGCACGAATACACGCAAGATGCTATGACGTACGTGAGGACGTACGGGAGACCAGACTTATTTATCACCTTCACCTGCAATCCAACTTGGACAGATATCAAGGAGATGCTTACCAATGGTCAATTATCCAGTGAGCGCCACGACTTGATTGCGAGAGTATTTAAACAGAAGCAGTTGAAAATAATTGACATCATAACGAAGGGCCATGTCTTTGGAGTGCCAAGATGCTGGATGTGCACGATTGAATGGCAAAAGCGAGGACTGCCACACTCGCACAATTTAATCTGGTAGGTGGACAAAATTCAGCCCACACAAATCGATGACGTTATATCTGCTGAGTTGCCTGACCCAACACAAGATCCTGAACTTTTCGCAGTGGTAACTAAAAACATGATCCACGGATCATGTGGAAATCTCAATCCCAACTCTCCATGTATGAAGGACAGAAAGTGCACCAAGAAATACCCAAGAAAATTGATTAAAGAGACAAACCGGAAATGACGGTTATTCTCTATATAGACGGCAAGCTCCAGAAGATGGAGGGTTCATGGCGAAACTAAAGATACGCAGCAACACAGAAATAGAAATCGACAATAGCTGGGTTGTGCCATTTTGCCGCTGCTGTCAAAAATGTTTCAGGCACACATCAACGTGCAGTACTGTAACAGTGTGAAATCGATCAAATATGTGTGCAAGTATGTTAACAAAGGTAGTGATATGGCTGTTTTGGGCATAAGCAATGAGAGAACAAACGATGAAGTGATGCGGTATCAGTTGGGATGGTACATTAGCAGCAACAAGGCAGTTTGGCGAATCCTAGGATTTTTGATTCACAAAAGACCCCCTACTGTTGTTCACCTCAGCGTCCATTGAGAAAATGGTCAGAGTTTATTTCACAACAGAGAGCGCCCCTACAGTGGTTGATCAGCCACCAAACTCGACCTTAACAGCATTCTTTCAACTGTGTGAGCAGGATCCTTTCGCAAGGACTTTGTTGTATCCTGAGATACCTCGATATTACACATGGAATGCATCGAGGAAAGTTTTCTGTAGAAGAAAAGTTGGCCAGCCCATCCCTGGATATGATGCAGTCGCGAGTGACACCTTGTGTCGAGTGTACACAGTTCACCCCAATAACACCAAATGCTATTTCCTTAGGATGCTTCTTGACTCAGTTCGAGAGCCAACATCTTTCGCGGAGCTAAGAACAGCAAACGGCAAAGTATGCCAGACATTTAGAGAGGCCTGTCAGAAGTTGGGTTTACTGGAAGGAGACCAGCACTGGGATGACACATTGCGAGAAGCCGAATTGATCTCCCTCCCAGAGCAAATCAAAAACCAAAATCAGAAACCTGTTTGTTATAATATTGACTACATGCAGTCCATCGAATCCAAACACTTTATGAGGAAAATATAAGGAGGCCGGCCCTAAGTGAGGACATACTCGCCAAAGTCTGGAGAGAAACTCCGACATTAGAAATTAAGTTTGGTCCGGACATTTTCAACAAGGCTTTGATTATTCTTGAGGACAAATGTGTGGCCATGATCAATAAAACATTACTGCAACTCGGCCTGCTTGCACCACTACGAGACCAACGAGACGTACTTCCCACAGATTGCATACGAGAAAAGAACTACAACGTCGAAGAGCTGAATGCAAACGTCGCGGACAAGAAGCCACTTCTAAATCAGGATCAGAAAAAAGCATACCAAATTATCATGGATCAGGTAGCGAAACAATAAGGTGGTATCATTTTTCTTGATGCTTCTGGGGGCACAGGGAAAACATTTTTAACTAATTTAATTCTGGCCGAAATCAGGGCTCAGGGAGAAGTTGCTCTTGCCATCGCCTCTTCAGGAATTGCGGCGACTTCAATGGAAGGAGGGAGGACAGTCCATTCCGCACTTAAGTTGCCACTTGACATCGTCAGGCAAGAAAATCATACCTGCAACATAAGCAAGGCAAGTGGTCGGGCGCAAGTGCTCAAGACATGTAAATTAATCGTATGGGATGAATGCACCATGGCTCACAAGAATGCTCTCGAGGCCCTTGACGTCACTCTGAGAGATCTGAGAGGAAACAACAACCTGATGGGAGGAGCTCTGGTACTCCTCTGTGGAGACTTTCATCAAACTCTGCCCGTCAACCCAAAGTCAACACCGGCCTATGAGATCCGGGTATATTTAAAACATTCCTTTTTGTGGAGACATGTGCGAAATATAACTTTAAAGCAAAACATGAGAGTACATCTGGGGGATGACAGCGCTCAAATTTGCTCAAACAAACTACTGGAGATCGGAGAAGCTATATTAGCAGTCGAATCTTCTGGCAAGATAAAATTGCCATCCGATTTTTGTAATCTGGTGTCGTCCGTCGCAGAGCTAATAGATGCAGTCTATCCGGCTGTTTTCCAAAACTATCATAATTTGAACTGGTTACGAGAGAAGAACATTCTTTCTGCTAAAAATGAAGACGTCCATGAAATAAACAATCAAATACTTGCCATGTTACCAGGCGTTGTCACTGATACAGGTCTATTGATACCGTAGATGCCGATGAGGTCGCCAATTTCCCACCAGAGTTCCTAAACTCACTTGATCCGGCTGGACTGCCACCACATCGTCTTTTACTTAAAGTGGGATCTCCAATTATTTTACTACGGAACCTCAACCCGCCAAAACTTTGCAACGGCACAAGGCTGTGTGTAAAGAAGATGCTGGGCAATGTAATTCAAGCAACTATTTTAACAGGAAAGGGAGAGAGTGAAGCAGTTTTTATCCCGCGGATACCACTCATTCCGACGGATCTCCCTTTTAACTTTAAGAGATTGCAATTTCCAGTGAGACTTACGTTCTAGATCATGATCAACAAGTCACAGGGGCAGTCTATTAAGTACTGCGGAGTGGATTTGAGATTGCTATGTTTCTCTCATGGACAACTTTATGTTGATTGCTCAAGGGTAGGTTCACCCAAGAATTTATTTATTCTTGCTCCTGGAGGTGAAACTAAAAATGTTGTTTATAATCAAGTTTTGTGTTAAATTAATATTATAGTGAATTTGTAAAAGATTTTACTTTATAATTTGTATACTGTACTTATACTTTTAAAAACCTGTAAATAAAATTACTTTGATTTTACACTATAGATAGAATTCATTCCTTTTCCTGTCTAATAGAACATTGGGATAAATAAATACTCGGGCAACGCCGGGTAATCAGCTAGTATACCCTATAAATATCACTTCAATATCTCCGATCTTTCTTGGTGTAGCATTTTCAACAGACAGCAGTGTACATCAAAATAGCCCCCTCTATTCCCCCTCTTAAGTCTACATTCTGTCTATTCATAATTTCAGAATGGACACTCAACTAGTGCATTAGTTTACACTTTGTTAAAGCACTAACATCATGCAGAAACTGCCTCCTAAAAGTATGAAAAACATTTTGCAGCATATAAATGAAATGCAAAACTAGGTAAAAATTTCGTTTCTTTTGAGTAAACAGTACAGAGCATGCAGCAATGAAAGCATGCACATCCACGAACATACAAACATCATGCAAAACAGAGCACTGAAATCCGTTTTTATTGGCCTAATATTAAAAAAATTAGAACAAAACGCTAGTTTTCGCCACCATGTGTGGCTTCTTCAGGCAGAAGTATTATTCAAATGCAAAAACAGAGTTCCAGTTATGAATTCAAAAATAGACATTTGCTATAGATCTTATAGAACGTGTGCGTCATATTAAGATGTGTGATTAACGATGCGCGTATTCATCAGCGTGTGCCATACATGTGGGAGGTCCACTGATGTTTCCTCATTGCATATTCCATGACTGGATAAGATATCTATAGTCTATATGAGGAGGGTGGCTCTGTTTCTTATTGTTTCTGTTTCTTTTGGGTGCAAAAGTTTCTTATCCCACTAATGCACCAAAGAACTTAAATTTGGAATATCTGCAAACCAAGGAAATATAAGGTGGAGAAAAGAGCTACCCGATGTTCACAATTCCATGTCTAAACACTAAAGATGCTATGTTGTATTACCCTGTAGAACTACCCCATTGCTATCATTACCACAACAGTATCATGCACTGATGCATACGTGCTGCAATTTATGAAATATAGTGAAATATTGGCAAATTCGTATTCCATTGCTGGGGGGCAATTATGAAATGCAGTAAAAGTACGAGGAAGGAGAATTTAAAAACTGGAACGGTCGCATAGTGTCACCCTTGGTGATGCGGGCAGAATATCATGCCTATGTGTGTCTGGACATTTTTCAAGTAGTGCATGCTTTAACCACAGACCAGTACGCCCATTTGTGAGTGAGCAGTCGCAAAAGCAATGCAGGTCTGATGGGTGTGTGTTTTGAAATAAAAATGAGTGATAGAAATTTAGAGCAGCGCATTAACATCCAATTCTGTGTGAAGATCAGTAAAAGTGTAACCAAAACATTACAGCTATTGAAAGTAGTATATGGTGAGATGCTATGAAAAAGTCAGGTTTCTTTGAATTGCATAAGACAAAAAAAGTATGCATGTCATGCTCACAGTTTAAGATCAGGCTTGTGGTTTTTTGGGTTTTTTGTTTTTTTTTTTTTTGTTTTTTTTTATCACAAGGGGATATAGTTCATCACAATTCATTGAACAGGGACAAATGGTCAATCAACAAAGCTATTAATAAGGTTACCAGATTCTCTTTGAAGGAAAAGAACTGAACTGTGGTCTGACAATGATGCCTCAATCCATGATGAGCTCAGTGTTTGTGACTTCTGGCTAAGAAAGACTTCTACCAAATTGGATGGTTCACTCAATTCACCTGACTTAGTCCCTTGTGATTTTTGGCTCTTCCCAAAAATAAAAGTTGCCATGAAAGGACGAAGATTTTCAGATATTTTAACACTCAAGAGTATTCCAGAAACAGTCACACCTCAGACACGCAAAGGAAACAAAAGGCTGAACTTTTAAACTTAGTGGAAAATCAGAAGGTGCAATGAGAAAACGTGAATATAATGCATCACAAGCAAGATGGAATTTTACGCTGTTATTTATAATGTAAATATTAAACTGGAGTACATCACTACATTCACAATATAAAATTACTGAATTCAAAACAAAATAAAATATAAATCAAACTCATCTTTGTTACTCAATGAAGAGAAATGTTGCGAACCAATTTTTAGAAAAAATAAATAATTTAGTCTCCTAAGAAGATATGAAAAAAGCCCACATAGATGAACTGAAAGTAATGCTAAAAGAAAATAACTACCCAAAAAAGGAAATAGATAAATTACTCACACAAGATAAACAAAACTAAAAATACAAGCAAGCAGGAGTTTAAGTTCACAAAAAAAAATTATGCATCAAAAGGGTTTGTTTGAATCTTTAAAGAGAATGAGTGGTAAATATGATATCAGATTAGCTCCCAGTTTAGACAACAAACTTAAAATTTTTTGCCCTAGCTTGATTCAAAAAGAAGAAAACTTGTTAAAAATGCAAGGAGTAATTTAACAGGACACCGTATAGACTGGGACTCTTTAACTGTCACTGGACATCAAGTCAACTTCCTGAAGTGCAAATAGAAAGTGCGATTTGAAATTGGAAAATACCAGAACTTCATCACTAATGACTGTAAGGAACTTTTGCTGCCTAACATCTGGCGAGATATTTTGCAGAATCACCTTTACCAAAGACAGTGGCGGAGACTGAACGAATGGCTGCCTGACGAAGGAGAGGAGTTCTCTCCGAAAATTTGCAGAAATTTGAGACTTTACCTAAATAAATCCCATAAAAAAAGTTGACTAGTTTGAAAAAAAAAGGGTTTTAAAACACACTGTTTCATACAGTTTTTTTTTTGTTGTTGTTTTATTGTACTTGCTAGAACGTCAGCTCAATTTTCTTTTTGTGTTGCTTTCTCGTCAGCTAGTTCCATGGCCATATTTGCCTTTTGTTGACTCTGCAGCAGCATAGTATTTATTGCTTAATTTTTCTTTCTGTTGGTATCATTCCCTTCCCATTTCTTCATTGTCACTTTTTTTCTATTCTCTCAGATGATGATAATTTTATCCATCATGCTGAAAGAACTTTCAGCGTGAGGACCATAAATGCATGGTATCAAAGCTTCGCTTATTTCAGATAACTTTGAGAACATGAATACTTTGAACACCATACATCAATTACGGGATGTAAGGTCAGGTGATGCGTAACATCACAGCCTCTCCTTGACAAATGTCAACCCCGCCTTCTCGTGGTGCATCCTGTTCCCACTAAAGGGGCTCTGACGACCGCAAATAGCGGTATAACTATACCATCGGGATCAGAGGAAATGCTATCCCACACTCACCAACCCGCTTGGCCAGCGTGGTGAGTTATGGCCAAACACCTCCAAAATGACTCTACAACTTAAATCTTGGCCCTCAGTCTCCGGCAGCTGGAATGTACCTGGCCAAGGCAGCGGCCAGTGCGACATGAAGGCAGAGGGTGCTAAGAATCCCCGGAGGACCGGACTAGGCTGCCATTTGATGCTGACCTTGGCTACCTACAACGGACGCTCCCTATCTTCTGATTCAAGGCTTCTTGAATTGGAAGAGGAACTACAAAGGATCAAGTGGGACATCGTCGGGCTAAGTGAGGTAAGGAGAAAAGGAGAAGATCTCATTGAACTGAAAAGTGGACATCTCTTCTATTATCGTGGGACAGATACTGGCAGAACTAGTGGTGTTGGATTTATAATAAACAAGAAACTGAAGGATAAAGTGGTAGAAGTTGAAAGTTCCTCTGACAGAGCTGCACGACTCGTTATCCAACTATCGAGAAGATACCAGGCTCAGATTATTCAAACTTATGCACCCACCACAAGTCATCCTGAAGAAGAAATTGAAGAATTTTATGAGGAAATTCGTCATCTAAATAATAAAGGTAAGCAGCACTTGAAGATAATTATGGGAGATTTCAATGCAAAAATAGGGCACCGGCAACAGAATGAAACTTCAGTAGGTAAATTCGGTCACGGCAACAGAAACCAGCGTGGAAATACTCTCGTTGAGTTTGCAGAGGCAGAAGGATTTTTCATCTTGAATTCCTTTTTCAAGAAAAAGCCACACAGGAAATGGACATGGAGACATCCAATTGGGACGACAAGTGAAATTGATTTTATTATGTGTAACAAAAAATTCGTCATCGAAGACTGCAGTGTGCTGAACAAGTTCAACACAGGTAGTGACCATAGATTGGTGAGATGTAAGATGCACCTCAACACTAAACTGGAACGTGGCAAGCTCATAAGACAAACAGAATGTATTGACATAACCAACCTTAAAAAACACCATAATACTTTCAAGTTGGAACTAAAGAACAGATTATCTGCTTTAGAAGGCCTAACATCGGAAGAAGTGGATATTTCGGAAGTTAGCAGAAAAGTAACCAAAGCTCTTATGGAAACAGCAACAAAATTAGCTGGGTCTAAGAACAAGTTGCATGTAAACAAATTATCAGGAAAAACCAAAATGTTGATGCAAAAAAGAAGAGAGATGAGGACAACTAAAGAAGATGTGACTTCCAAAGTGGAATATATAGAGCTATGCAAGACAGCACGAAAAAGTATCACTGAAGACGTAAGGAAATTCAACTGTGAGCTAGTGAGGAAAGCAATTGAAAACAACCAAAGCCTAAAGATAGCAAAGGGACATCTCAGTAAGGGAAGAAAACAGATTATGGCTCTGAGAAAAGAAGATGGTTCTATAACAAGAAATAGAGGCGAAATTTTGACAAGAGTGAAAGATTTCTACTCCAAATTATATGAAAGGGATGATACATGTACTCCAGACATCATGAAAGGTACCAGAGTTCTTCCAGTCCTCCCAGCAGAAGTTGCTCATGCAATCAAGAACATGAAGCGGGGAAAGCTCCAGGAGAAGATGGAATTACTATAGACATCATACAAGAAGCAAGTGGAGAAATTGAAACAGTACTCGCCCAAATTTTCACTCGATGCCTTAATGAAGGGAAGATTCCTGAGGATTGGAACAATGCTACAATGATCCTGCTACATAAAAAAGGTGACATTGAGGATCTCAGGAACTACAGACCTATCAGCCTCCTATCAGTGGTTTATAAAATCTTCACTAAAGTTCTTTCACACCGCTTGAAGGTAACACTGGACATGGCTCAACCGAGAGAACAAGCTGGATTCAGGAGTGGCTACAGCACAATAGATCATATCCACGTACTGAGAGAACTAATTGAAAGAGCGAGGGAATATGAACTTCCATTGTGCATGGCTTTTATCGATTATGAAAAAGCCTTTGATTCGGTGAAACCATCAGCAGTTACCACGGCTCTGAAATCCTGCGGTATTGAAGATGCATACATTAATATTATTAATAACATCTATGAAAATGCAAGTGCAAAGATTCGGCTGTTTGAAAATACAACACACATAAAAATTGGAAAGGGAGTGAGACAAGGTGACACCATATCTCCGAAGCTCTTTAATGCCACATTGGAAAATGTCTTTCAATCACTGAACTGGGAAAACAAAGGGATAAAGATTAATGGAGATTATCTAACCCACCTTCGTTTTGCTGATGACGTAGTCATTTTTGCAACTACCCCATCAGAGCTGCAGAGTATGATCCAGGAACTTGCTGACAAGAGTAAAGAAGTGGGATTAAAAATGAACTTTCAGAAGACAAAAGTGATGTTCAATGCTTTTACAAGAAATGAAGATTTGTCGATTGATGGAGAACAACTGGAGATAACAGATATGTATGTTTATCTTGGACAGCAGATATCAAGTGAGGGTCACATTGATGAAGAAATTAATCGGCGTACAAAACTTGCCTGGAGAGCTTTTGGAAGAAACAGCATAATTTTCAAGAGCAATATGCCATTATGTCTTAAAAGAAAAGTGTTTGATCAATGCATCCTTCCAGTGCTTACGTATGGTGCAGAGACGTGGACCTTAACTAAAAGAGACATACAAAGGCTGCAGACAACTCAAAGCAGCATGGAGAGGTGCATGCTTGGTATAACCAGGAGAGATAAGAAGAGGAACTCGTGGATCCGAAAAATGACGAGAGTGGAAGACATCATGATCAGAGTTAAATCCCTGAAATGGCAATGGGCTGGACATACTGCCAGAAGGACAGACCATAGATGGACAGCCGAAATTTTAGATTGGATTCCAAGGGACAGGAAAAGACCCAGAAAAAGACCACATGGGAGATGGGTGGATGAAATTCGTAAATATGCGGGAGTGACATGGAGGAGACTGGCACAAGACAGACCGTTGTGGAGGAAACTTGGGGAGACCTTCGTCCAGCAGTGGATTGATAATGGTTGACAATGATGATGATGATGACATCAATTACAAATTTTTCAACTCTGTCACTTCCGTTTTCAGAAAATTTCCTCCTTTATCAAGTTTAAATGCATACACTTATGGGGGAAAGTAACATTTAATAGCAACACAGGAAGAAAAAATTATGATTACGGGAGAAATCTTCACTTCAACCGACTACCATTTTTGGGAAAAAAATTTTCTCCATTTTTATGGAATAAAATGATATTTAAGAACACATAACTAGGCATGAAAAAACATCAAGAGAGAAAAACAATTTGATTACAGTACAAATCCTCATTCTGTCAAACTTCTGTTTTTGAAAGTTTCAAAAGACGGAAGAATTCTGTCCTCAAATGGAAAACAACACTTCTCCCCCAAACCATCATCAATTCCCCCAAATTTCTGTTCAGATGTGCATTGATGTCGAGAATACACCAAATGATAACAAAAATGGCAGAATTCCTTGACCGCACAGAAGAATCTCATGCCTGCAGGGAAATTTTCACGACATCTTAACTTCGGTTTATGGAAATCATGGCCCACAGGTCATGCGGAAATACAAACATTTATGCAATAAAAGGACATTTAACAATAATGCTGGTCAGAGCTAACATAATGAGAAAAAAATAAATTATAATTACCGGGAAAATCTTTACTCCCATTTAACTTCCATTTACAAAAGTTTTGGAAGATGAAACACGGGAAAGATGGAAAATGACATCCCTCCCTCATTTTTACCCAAAAAATTTCTCTTCATTTTTGCATCAATCTCGAAAATGTCCTAAATGACAACAAAAAAGCGGAATTCCATAAATCCATGTAAGAATCTTATGTATGTAGAGTTCTAGGAATGTTTCCAGCAATGGCAGCAGTGTCTAACTAAATGTATGGCTGCAGAGGGGATTACTTCGAAGGTGACAGTAGTTGCTAGTACACAGGTACGCACACATCTTTGTTTCTGATATTGTTTCTGAAATGTTTAGAAAAAATTGTACAGTATGTGCATGTGTGTATTCGGGTATGTATAATTTTGGTTCAGTAAAGTATTTTTTTGGAAAGCATGCCTAACTGGACATGTTACAATTTTGAAATTTTTTTTGCCTTGGTGTTGTGGGTGGTCTTGCTTATTGTCAGCTGCACTTTATTGTGCTGGGCACCAAAAGTGCAAAACACCAGCCTATTAAAATCAATTTTAATCGATTAAAAAAGATTCACCTCGAAAATAACACTGGTAAACACAGATTTTGGCACATGAAAGGTTTATCGTGTTTCTAATGTAACTTTCTACGCTGAATTCAAATATGCAATCAGAATTTTTCCTATCATCCTCAGTTTTTGTACAATGAGATTTGTTTATTATTGTTTTTTCGGAAATTTAGGTATTTTTCCGGTGATAACTAATGTACGTATAATAATAGTTTAACTGATTTCTAACATAGGGTGGCCACAAACAATTTAATATTATGAAGGCAGTAGCTGTACATGCTCCGGAAACCAGAAGCGAACAAGCAAGATGATTTATGCACTGCAGAGTCGTGAGGTGGCGCCAGACAGCAGTCTGCTGAGTCATACATAGTGATGCTTCATGAACACGCCAGTATTGCACAGCCATTCTTTTTGAGTGCACCCAGTGAGGTTGCATTCTGTTGTGTCAAGTGATTTAAAGTTACTGTGTAAGTGTGGTGTGTTAGTGCACAAATATGCCCAGGAAGTGTGTAAATCATCCTGATAACTTCTATTATGTTTGTGAGAATTTGACATTTAAAGAACAAAGACTAAGTTTTACTCCACTAGTTAAAAACTGTTATAAACTATATTTTGGCTGTAAGGTGGGGGATCAAAATAAGAGTTGGTCTCCCCAATATCTGCTATGCGACCTGTGTGGAACGTCTGACAGATTGGGCTAAGGGGATTCGGCACATGAGCTCTGCGATACCCATGGTGTGGCGTGAACCACAAGATCATTCATCAGACTGTTATTTCTGTATTACAAAGATAAAAGGAATTAGTAGTAAATCCAAACACAAAGTGCAGTACCCAAATTTACCATCTGCTATGGGGCCAATTCTGCACAGTGAGGACTTACCTGTACCACATCCTCCTACATGTTATAGTAGAAGCTGAATCGGAACATGATTCAGCTACTGAAGTTGAAAATGAGAAGCAAGATGACCCTACTTTTGAAGGAAGTATCTCTTCATGTGCACCTCATCTGTTAACTCAAGGCGAATTACACGACCTTGTTCAGGATTTGAAATTGTCTAAAAAACAGGCCGAACTCTTGGGTTCTGGGCTGAAAGGCTGGAATCTCCTTCAAAATGACACAAAAGTGTGTTTTTATTGTAACCGGCAGGAAGAGTTTCAAGATTTCTATTTTGCAGAAAATGAGTTAGTGTGCTGCAACAATGTTTGCGCAGTATGGATATCATTAATCATGAACATAAAACAACAGAGTGGAGACTGTACATTGACTCTTCGAAACGTAGTTTGAAGACTGTCCTTTTGCACAGTGGGAATCAATTTCCTTCTGTGCTATTAGCTTATGCAACTAACATTCAGTATGATAAGTATTGTTGGACCATATGTTGCGATTTAAAAGTCATTGCGTTGTTATGGGTTTGCAGCTCAGCTATACTAAATTTTGTTGTTTCTTGTACGAATGGGACAGCAGGGACATCACTAACTATACTAAATTTTGTTGTTTCTTGTGCGAATGGGACAGCAGGGACAAGAAAAATCAATATTGTGCAAAAGTTTTTAGGAAATTTTAAAGCCCCGAACTACAGTGAGATTGTGGGTGAACTTTTACAGTCATACAAAGATATGGGCTGTAATATTGGGTGCTTGAATTAATTCCTGCTGTTGCCCAATAGAGCGCAGCAGTGGTGCGCTGTGACCCGAGCCACACATGACCTCTCTTACACACGCGCGTACCGTCCGTAGTCTGGGCAAAGCAGTGTGTGACACGCGATCGGAGGGCACGGAACACGAGTTTGTATTGCATTCACGATGTCGAGTTCCGTACCAAAAAGGAGCATTTGCGGGAAGCATTACTCTTCTGCTTTCATCTCAAGAAATCTGCAGCGGAAAGTCATCGTTTGCTAGTGCAGGCCTACGGGGAGCACGCCCTATCGGAAACAACATGCAGAAAGTGGTTCCGACACTTCAAAGCCAACGAATATGACGTGAAGGACAAAGAGCGCCCTTGGCAGCCGAAAAAAGTCGAAGATGGCGCATTGGAGGCCTTATTGGATGAGGATTCATGTCAGACGCTTCACGAGTTGTCTGAAATACTACGGGTCGATGAGTCAACGATTGGCAAACGTTTAAAGGCAATGGGAATGATCCAGAAGCTCGGAAACTGGATCCCGCATGCATTGCGGGAAAGCGACATCACTAAACGTGAAACCATGTGTGAACTGCTGCTGCAACGACACAAACGGAAATTGTTTTTGCATCGAATAGTGACTGGCAATGAAAAATGGTTTCGTTATGACAATCCTAAGAGCAAGAAATCATGGGTTGGTCCCGGCAAACCATCAGCCACGCCTAAACCGGACATCCATGGAAGGAAGGTGATGCTGTGCATTTGGTGGGATCAAGTTGGTGTTGTGTATTCTGAGCTGCTGCAACCCGGTGAAACCATCAATGCTGAATGGTACCGACGTCAATTACTCGATGTGAAACGTGCACTCCCGGAGAAATGGCTGCTATACGCCAAAAGACATGACAAGGTTATTCTTATCCACAACGACGCTAGACCTCACGTCGCCAAATCTGTGAAGGAACTCTTGGAGGCACTTGGCCGGCACGTCTTACCCGACCCGCCTTATTCCCCGGACATTGCTCCCTCAGACTTCCATTTGTTCCGGTCGCTACAACATGGCCTGTCGGAGCAGCACTTTCTTTCTGTTGCGGATATCCAAAAATGGCTCGATGAATGATTCGCCTCGAAAGAACCTGTATTTTTCTACCGAGGAATCCATCTGTTACCCCAACAGTTGGAAAGGGTCGTAGCTGCCAATGGACACTACTTTGAATAGACTATCCTGTACCGTTCTGTGGCAACACACAGGTGTTCGTGTGGCAAAAAACAGCAGGAATTAATTCAAGCACTTAATATGTCCCTCAAAATGCATTTCTTGGACTCCCACCTGGATTTCTTCCCTGGCAATCTGGGTGCTGTTAGTGATGAACATGCGGAGCGATTCCACCAAGACATCTCAGCCATGGAAAAGAGGTACCAGGGACAATGGAGTACATTAATGCTTGGTGATTATTACTGTTGGATGCTGAAGAGGGATGTTCCAGATGCCAAACACAGAAGGAAATCAACAACTATCACACTTTAGGTAAGTTCAATTGTGTCCTGAATGTATGTAAATATACATATTTCACACTTAACTGGGGTGCCACAACAAAACTGTGGGGTGATGGAGAAAAAGTACCTACATTTTTGAATTCTGGGTGCAAAATTCTATTAGGATCAGATATTTTCCCTCGTGTACCAAGAAAAAAATTTAATTTTGTTTACCAGCTTGTAATTTACAGGTATGCCTTTGTGTGCTATTCATTGTGTGCCACGGAATGCAAAGCATTTCAGTGACAGATTTCCCACATAACAACACTGTTCCTAACAGACTGAACTATTTCCATGGAAGAAAATGAATCCATCACCTGACGTATTAATTGATGAATAGAAGATTTATTGATGAGAATGAATAAATTTACACTACACTTGAATATGGGGAAGAAAATTTCACTGTTCTATCCATGGCTCATCATCACCAAGACCGGACTGATGAGCTGTACACCATGGTAACAGAGAAACTGTAGACAAGTTTTATATTTTGATGAAACAGTTCATCTGTGCATAGTTCTCACCTTATATGATGCCACCTTATATGATGCCTACAAAATGCAGCTGAAAACAGAATTTGATATGAAAATAAAAGTATTTTGTGGTTGGTTGGTTGGTTGGTTGATTTTTATGGCGCAAGGGCCATGTTTGGCCAAAGAGCGCCTGACAAAAGACAGACAAACAAACAGTAATAAAAACGTGCTATGAAGCTTAAAATATGGCTGATCAAATAAAACTGAAGAATGAGAACGATGAAAGGGCTAAAAAAGATAATGAAACAAACAGTACTAAAAACATGATACAAAGATTAAAATCTAGCTGATTCAGTAAAACTGAAAAATGAGTATGATGATAGGGCTAAAATCTAGATACGTTTAAAATAGTCAATTTGTTTAAAAAATGAAAAAACAGCAACAGTATTGCAGTGGTCATTTAGCAGCCGCTGCAGTGTAGTGGCGTCCTCGTTCAACAAATGAGAATGAAAGAAATGAAAACGTACATCACGAAAACGAACACAGGTACACAAAAGATGAGTGACGGTGAGTCGGCAGTTGCACGTCTCACACATCGGCGCAGTGTCGCCACACAGCAAAAAGCGGTGAGTGAATCGACAATGCCCAATGCGGAGACGCGCAAGCACCACTTCCTCCCTACGGTTCCGACGATATGAAGATTTCCAGACTTCAAGATTAGGTTTAATACGATGCAGTTTATTTTCCATCTGTTGGTCCCACAGACTTTGCCACGTTTGCTTGATATGGTCGCGAACTAGAAAGCGGAAATCCCGGTGAAACAGTGGCAAGGGTGTGACGACCAAAGAGGAAGCAGATCTAGCAGCCCCATCAGCACACTCGTTACCCGAGATTCCAACATGCCCGGGAATCCAACAAAATTGTATCTGGACACCGGCCTCGAGCAAAGAACAAAGAAGCCTTCGTACGGTAAAAAGAAAAGGGTGGTGACAGCAGACCAACGATGACAAAGCCTGTAAAACACTCAAAGAATCAGTGTACACCGCAGCCCGGTGATGAGAACTCGACTGAACATGGAGAAGGGCGAGATACACAGCATGCATCTCCGCTGAAAACACAGTGGCCTCAGCTGGAATCCGCGCTACTGAAACGTCATCTACACAGACAGCCGCGGATCCAACGACTCCATGCATCTTGGAGCCATCAGTAAAAATGGGAGTGTAATCAGAATTTAGGTCACGGTGCTCAGCGAAGAGCTGCTGGTACACTGACGCAGGGGTTGAGGATTTATCGAAAGATGTAAAGGTTGTATCAACCATGACACCAAGTTGGTGCCATGGCGGATCCCCAAAGCCCCTGGTCTCTCCAACAAGTGACAAGTTGAGCCCTACATCACGGGCTACGGCCGCCATACGAAGACCGAAGGTTGAAATGCACGAGGGCCGGTTCCCGAATAAACGAGCATGCTGGGGATGAAAAACTGCATCGTATAAAGGATGGTCTGGAAGAGATCTAAGTTTCAGGTAGAATTGAATAGACAGCTGCAGACGGCGTAATTCAAGCGATGGTTTGTTCGCGTCAGCGTAAAGGCTGGGAATCGGAGATGTTCGAAATGCTCTCGAACAAAGACGCAGTGCTTGATGGTGAATAGTGTCCAAAGGCCGGAGAACGGAAGGACGCGCAGAGCCATACACGATACAACCATAATCCAGTTTCGACCGTATTAAGGAATGGTAAATGCGAATCAAAGACATCCTGTCTGCGCCCCATGAGACTCTCGAAAGGATCTTAAGAATAGATAGAGCCTGCAGACAGGAAATCTTGAGCCGCCGAACGTGCGCACGGAATGTAAGCGCACGGTCGACGGTCAGACCAAGGAACTTGGTCTCCAGAAAAACTGGTATGGCTGCACGGTCTAAAAACAGCTCTGGGTCAGGATGGAGGCCGCGCCTCCGGCAGAAATGGACACACGCTGTCTTGTCGGGAGAAAGAACGAAACCATTGCTATTCGCCGCCTTAAAGATCTGATTAATTGCAGACTGCAACTGCCTTTCAATAAAATGCATGCTTGATGACGAGCAGAAAATGTGCAAGTCATCAACATAGACAGTAGCCGAAACCGCAGGAGGAAGATTTATGAAAAGACAATTAATGCGGAGGATGAACAATGTGACAGATAAAATGCAACCTTGAGGAACACCTTGTTCTTGATGGAACGGTGCCGAGAGCGTCGTACCCAGGTGCACCTGGAACACCCGATTGCGAAGAAAATTAACTATGAAAGTCGGAAGATTTCCTCGCAATCCGCATGCGTGGAGGTCACGGATAATACCGTGCCGCCACGCTCGATCATAGGCTTTTTCAATATCGAAAAAAACAGAAACCAGGTGCTGCCTACGTACGAACGCCTCGCGCACAGATGTCTCAAGGTGCAGGAGATGATCGTGAGGTGAACGATGACGACGAAAGCCGCTTTGTGATGGTGAAAGTACTTGATGATATTCTAAAAAATGAATTAACCGGGAATTAACCATGCATTCAAGAACTTTACACAGACAGCTAGTGAGAGCAATTGGACGATAACTAGAGGGAGACTTAGGATCCTTGCCAGGTTTGGGAAAAGGCAGAACAAAAGCTTTTCGCCAAGATTCCGGGAAACTGTGCTCCAACCAAATACGATTATACAAGATTAAGAGATTCTCGAGAGACGACTGCGAGAGATGACGGAGCATGTCATAGTGGATTCCATTGGGACCGACAGATGTAGCGCCGGACCGATGCAGAGCCACCCTGAGTTATACCATGCTGAAGGGGAGTTATATTCCGTGTCGAGAAAAGGCGCAAAGGAGATTCTCTGGCATTCCGCAGTGGATTTTATTCTTTGAAAAGAAGTAGGATACGCCAGGTCACTCGACACGGAGGCAAACGCCTCCCCTAAACAATCAGCAATCTCCCCGACTCCAGCATATGTGCAGCCGTTACTCTCGAGAATGGAGATCTGGTGAGAACTGCAGTTACCCCGGATCCTACGAATCTTTTCCCACACATTTTTCGAACTGGCACGTGAAGTGAGATGACACATACTGGATCCAAGACTCTCTCTTGCTACGTCGACGCACCAACCGAGCATAAGATTTTGCTCGTTTGAATGTAACGAGATTAGCATCGGTCGGATAACGCCGAAACGTAGACCAGGCCTTATGTTGAGCTCTCCTAGCCGCTGCGCATTCAGGGGTCCACCAAGGCTTCGGACTTCTGGAGAGTGTCGTAGATGTTTTTGGTATAGAAAGATCAGCTGCCTGAAGAATACAATTCGTGACTTCAAGAACCGCTGCGTCGATTGACTCCTGGGTCACCATTGTGGAAGAAATCAATGCTGACGGTGTGAAGACCTCCCATCTCGCACGCTCCATCCTCCAACGAGGAGGGCGGGAGGCAGAAGATGGCATGATCGCATGATGCGAGAAGACAATTGGAAAATGGTCGCTCCCGTGGAGGTCATTACACACCGTCCACGACCAATCAGCAATAATCGATGGTGACCCCAAGGTCAAATCGATCGCACTGAAGGATCTTGTCGGCTCATGGAAGTACGCGTCAGCACCGGTGTTAAAAAGGCACAAAGAGGCCGAGGACAGAAGAAACTCTATGCGACGACCTCTCGTGCTGATGCTGACACTACCCCACAAATGATGATGAGCATTGAAGTCACCCATTAAAAGAAAGGGTGAAGGCAGCTGATCAACCAATCTCTCCAGTACAGAGACGCTTACGTTCTCGTCCGGCGGCAGATAGACACTGCAGACAGTAAGAGGCCCACGGACAGATATTCGCACCGCCACGGCCTGCAAAGTAGTGGATATCGCAACGGAAGACACCGGAACACTGTGAGGGACAAAAATAGCGACTCCACCACAGGCGATGTCTCCCAGTGCATTATCTGTCCGATACGCACTGTAGCCTCGAACTGAAAGCAGGTCGGATGGTTTAAGTTTTGTTTCCTGTAAACAAAAGCACACCGGAGAGTAGAACGAAAGCAGATGTTGCACTTCATCAAAACTCGTCCGGAAACCTCGACAGTTCCACTGAATGATTGAAGCCATGGTTATAAATGAAATGAAAATGCAAATGATCAAACGAAGTCAGGCTCTATCGCCACTGATGGGGGTTCCCCCAGATCTGGAGGCGTGTGACCTGGGGCCAAGATGGTAGCATGCTTTGTCCCAAGTGTCTGAACAGGAGCCGCACGACGTTGAGTCGTGTGCTCAGATTTTGGAGGAGAAGAAATGCTTTTCTTATCCTGGGCTTTGGTTTTCTTGCTAGAAGAAGTGGCCTGAGTTCCCTTGGTGGTGGTGGGATGAGTCTGCTTCGGCAAAGTGGTGGGTGGCGCTTTCAGACCTCGAGCTCGAGACTGGAGTGCCTATAGTCCGGCTGCGATGATTTCGTTCACATTGTATGGACATTTAAGGGGGATCTGAATGTCGGTCTGAATGGCTACCGTTGATTTGGCAACCACCACTGAAGCGTATGATCGCCGATCAGATATAACAGGAACCACTCTTCTTCTGGCCTCAGGATAGGAAATATTTTCCACAGTTTTGAGCCTTTGGATTTCCTTCTCCTCCTTCCACTTGGGACAATCTTTGGCTGATGCTGGGTGTGAACCCTTGCAGTTCACACAAAACTCGGCCTCGGCCACACATTCTGAGAGTAGATGCTCTGTGGCACCACAGCGTCCACACCTAGGAGTACTTCTACATGACTGCTGAGAGTGGCCGTACGACTGGCACCTAAAACATCTCAACGGGTTAGGAATGTACGGTCGTACCTCGAGGTGGAGATGCTCTGCCTTGATGGATGTAGGCAGGGAAGGGCAGTTGAATGTCAAGATAATGTTCCAGGATGGGACAAACTGCCCATTCCTCCTGAAAGAAATACGCCGCACACCCGTAACATGTTGGCTCCTCAGTTCTTCGAGAAGTTCCTCCTCAGTGCAATCAATAAGATCCCGAGAGGAGACAACACCTCGAGATGAATTTAGGTACCCGTGTGGTGTTATTTTGACCGGAGTCTCAAGCAGCATGCTGGTGTTGATAAGTGTGTAACTGTAGGCCACAGTAGACATCTCAACAAGAAGATCTCCAGACTGGAGCTTCTTGACGCTTTTAGGAGAGCTTGCAATTGATTGCAGTGCTTTATGGATCCAAAATGGACTTTTGGCACTCAAAGGCTTTGAAGGGTCCAATGAGTGCACAAAAAAGAATCTAGCATTGGAAACATCAGCGACAATTTTTTTGGCGGAAGGACCTGAACCTTCCTCCATACCTCTTTTAGTTTTGGGTTCATGGGAAATTTCATTGAGAGCCATGAAAAAATTTAAAGGATTCATCCGCCGACTTCCCCACCCACAATCGAGCCCAACAAGGGAGAACCGGAGGTCCGCAAGCCCAAGTGGACGCAGGACACGGCTCTAGGGATAGCAAGCGGATACAGCAAGTTGATAGGGCAGACATGCGCTCGGCGAGCACCCAGACTTTCCCATGCCTGGGAACACCCCTTTGGCATGCCCACCCTATCCCCAGACTCACCCAGTCGTACGAGACGACAAGCCGTTAGAGGTCTGGGCTCCACTCGGCCACAGACCTCATTGACTAGGAGTGGGTTAGTTCCCAGCCGCCCGTTTAGAGTGAAGCAGGGGGCAAAGAGGAGTGTTGGCAACTGGCGACAACAACACCCAGGCCTCCAGAAACCTCAGCCTCCAGCATCCCCTTTTCCACCTTACGGGGCACCACACACGGCAAATGTGCAGGTAGGTCTAGCTAACCAGCTCGGAAAAACAAAGAAAGAAACATGAAATGGAGAAGACAGGAAAGAAAACAAGAAACTAAAATCCTGAGCTGGTGCATAATCACAACCTCAGCAACCTACAACTGAGGCGGGTTCATGTCAAGTGAAAAAAACATAAAAAATGTGAATATCATCACATATAGTACATGTTGGCTCGGGCCGTGGGGACGCCATCCCCCAGCAGCTGGATGAACAGCTGTCCCTTCGGTGATGTAATCGTTAAAGCCGCACAGGCAAGAGAAACCGTCACAAGGTTAGCTCAGGCCGTGGGGGCGCCGCTCCCCAAATAACTGGAAAACCAGTTATCCCCGTGCAGGGAATGTATTTTGTGTCATTAATTGACTATTCACTCTTAATGTTCCTGGTATTAATCAAGCCACAACTATTTATGCTGTGGGACAATTAACTATGTCAGCACCAGTGGCAGATCCAGCATGCAGCAACTGAGGTGATCCCCTCCCCTCTTCTTAAAAAATAAACAGACCTGATATATTTTTTTCTTTTTTTGCAAAAACGTGCAGAAAAAAATATTTGATTTTTCTGAGAAAATTCAACTGAAAAGTTTTTATTCATTTAATATTTAAAAAAAAAACCGATGGATAATGCAACTGTGCTCTGTAAATGCAAAACTAATTTAAATGGTTGTGAGCAGTGACCAGTCTTGCAAGGACACACGCACACACATGTATATATCTCTTAAATTTAGCTTTCCTCTTTTTTTTATGAATCAAACTGCCCACCCCATTCTATTGTTCTGGATCCATCTTTGGTCAGCACTGTTGTCCACTTCTTCATGTGAAGGAATCACCACACTGTGCAAATGGAAATTATAGGCATTCCCTCAGCTACAATGCAGAGGCCGCAGCTGCTGCTGTATTTTTCCCCTGTTGGCCTGCAGAAGCAGTAATTTTTCCTGATGCTGGCCATTCCATATTTGCTAGCAGTCACAACTTGTGTGACGTTCAATTGCTTAACTGTATTTTGTAAGCCCTTCAGAGTTTTTGGGGTCATGCCGCTGATCGCATTCTTCGAAATTTAGAAAAAAAAAAAAATCATTTTGGCGACGGATAAAAAGTTTTGGCAAAAATATTACTGATACTTCATATTGCATTTGGTGAAAACTTAAAAAAGGCCACAGCAACTGCTGCAGTTTTACTACCAAAGCCTAAGGGACAGCCTATCACACATGCTAATTTCTATGTAACAGAAAAATTAACCATATATGAACAATGATCCTGTTGCTGATATAATGTAATACATTGTTCCACTTCTGACATTTCCAGCATGCAGATTTTGCTCAAGTTGTATCTTGCTGGAGAGAGGATTGACGTCTCATCCCATTCATTATTAAACACAAAAACACCAAAACCCATGTAATCTCTTGTTAAAACAATATCATGCAAGTTGTAATGATTAATGAACAAACTTTTCACAATGAATACAACCAAAAGCCACAACATCAATAATGCACTGGAACCTCAGAAACAAGAACCCAAACATATGTACAAAGGTAAAAGTCATGCCTTCAATGAACATGAAGAAAAATTCAAGGCGTTAACTACTCCTTCCGCAACGCCACAACTTAAAAGACTTTAAAATATGAACGTAAGACTATATGCAAAAGTAACTGAAAGACATTTAAACATTTCAGTATTACCTTAAACTCTTAATAACACTAAACATACGAACATTAGACTATATACAAAATAATTGAAAGACATCAAAACTTTTCAACAAAATCTTAAGATGTCTATAGCACTTATGCCTAATGTACCTATGCCTAACACCAAAATGTTTTGTTTTTTTTTAATCATCAATTACAAACCTAGGAACATTTACAGAATTAAAATCTGTTTTAAAAACTCAATATCAACCCTGCTCAACTAGCAAGTAGACTTTGAATGCTTTTGTCCAACCACTGTGGACATCATTGGAAAGCAGTTGTAGAACACTGGTCAACTCCCAAGCGTGTGTGCTGATTGGATCAGGCAGGTGCATAATCCTTTTACCAATCTAGTAGCTGGAGAAAGCAGAGATGGCACCATCCATGGAATGTGGGAAGTAAGTATCTGAAGTTCTATTTTCAATCAAAATTAAGTGTTTTCGAGACAATTTCCTTCTTTCCTCTGGTGTTTTCTTTCTTTTCTTTTTTCACTTTTCTGGCTTTTTCAAAACTACTCTCAAGCTGTATCATTTCTTGCCAAAAATTCTCAAGCTGTCTTGCATCATTAGTATTGCAAATACATTTATTTTTTTTTTTTTTTTTTTTGCTTAATATCGCTTCAGCTGTTCTTAAATGTCTTTCATATGTACAACCCTTCAAAAATTTTATCTGATCGAAATTTGTGTATACCTTGTTATCAAGGCAATCTGAATTTTCTATTAGAAGTAAAGGCTCTTTTTAGCAAATTTTTAACACTATTGCTTTTTTGAAACTTAGGATGGAATGAGTCACATGGAATGATTACAGGAATGTAGGAAGGTTTTCTGAAAACTTTGAAATCGAAATTTGCTGAATTTTTTAACAACAAAACATCCAAGAAAGGAAGCCTGTTATTTTCTTGAAACTCAATAGTCAATTTTATGGATGGGCAATGATAGGTCAAGGAAGATTCTAGATTCAGCTGGTGTTTATGAAATTCCAATTGAGTGTAATCCATCCATGTCTTACATTGGCAGTACCAAGAATAGGTTGAGATTGCGACTGAAACAGCATATCCGAAATTAGCAAAAAAAAAAAAAAAAAAAAAAGAAGCTACAATAGCATCAATACAGTATTGCCTTGATACCAAGGTACAACCAAATTTCAAGCAGATAAAAATTTTGAAGGGTTGTACATCTGAAAGGCATTTAAGAACAGCTGAAGCAATATTAATCCAAAAAAATTGTAAATGAATTAGCAATACTAATGATCCAAGACAGCTTGAGAATTTTTGGCAAGAAATGATAACAGCTTGAGAGTAGTTTTGAAAAAGCCAAAAAAGTGAAAAAAAGAATAGAAAGAAAACACCAGAGGAAAGGAGGAAAACATCTAGAAAACACTTAATTTGGATTGAAAATAGAACTTCACATACTTACTTCCATATTCCATGGATGGTGCCACCTCCGCTTTCTCCAGCTACTAGATCTGTAAAAGAATTATGTACCTGCCTGATCCGATCGGTACACAAGCTTGGGAGTTGAACAGCACGCTACAACTACTTTCTGACGATGTCCACAGCAGTTGAACGAAATCTACTGCTGGTTGAGAGGTGTTCATATTAAGTTTTTAAAACAAATTTTAATTCTGCAAATGTTCCTAGGTTTGTTATCGATGTTTTTTAAAAATGTTTTAGCGTTAGGCATAGGTGGTACATTAGGCATAAGTGCTATAGAGATCTTAAGGTTTTGTTGAAAAGTTTTGATGTCTTTCAATTATTTTGTATATAGTTTTACGCTCGTAATGTCAAGTCTTTTAAGTTGTGGCATTGCAGAAGGCGTAGTTAACATCGTGAATTTTTCTTCATGTTCATTGTAGGCATGACTTTTGCCTTTGTACATATGTTTGGGTTGTTGTTTCTGAGGTTCCAGTGCATTATTCATGTTGTGGCTTTGGTTGTATTCATTGTGAAAAGTGTGTTCATTAATTTCATTACAACTTGCATGATATTGTGTTAACAAGAGATTACATGGGTTTTGGTGTTTTTGTGTTTAATAATGAATGTGATGAGACGTCAATCCTCTCTCCAGCAAGATACAACTTGAGCAAAATCTATGTGCCGGAAATGTCATAATTCGAACAAAGCACTACATTATATCAGTAAATAGGATCATTGTTTGTATATGTTCAACTTTACAGAGCACGTTTTTTGCAAAGTACACTGGCGGAAAGTGAAAAAAGAACACCAAGAAGGAGACGTCTGATACCAATGAAATTTATACAGCATAATAACGGAATACAGAGCATAACGTGATCAAAACATTATGGCAAAATACAGCTGTATTTGTTGGTAAACTGAAAAATAACATTTCCATGTAACATGATTAGTACGAGGTTGAACTGCCATGAACTGTGTCACACTGTGCAATTCTGGCATGGAGTCTGTCATACAGATGTTGGATGTAAGTTTGGGGTATGGAGTTCCAAGCATCCTCAACCTGGACGCGTAAATCGGGGATGGTCGTGGCTAGCCGTGGAGACCGGATAAGTCGTTGTCCCATAAAATCCCACACGTGCTCAATGGGGGGAAAATCCGGTAAATATGCAGGCCATGGAAGTTGTCTCACACCCTGAAGTGCATGTTGCGTTGCACGTGCCGTGCGTAGGTGTGCGTTATCTTGCTGGAAAACACCACGATGGACCAACCTTACGAATGGCACAACAACGGGCTGAATGATGTTGTTGATGTAGGAGGTGCTGTTTAACATACCCGGTACAAACACTTGTTGTGTATGGGAGTGATAGCTGATCGCTCCCCCACACCAGGAGACCAGGTGTAGGCCCTGTGTGTCGCTGGCGGATGCAAGAAGGGTGGAGACGCTCCCCTGTGCGTCTGCGAACATGCATATGGCCATCGGAGGCTCCCAAGCAGAATCTGCTTTCATCGCTGAACACGACAGATCGCCATTGCGTTATCCAGTGCAAACGTTGGCGACACCACTGCAGCCGTTCCTGACGGTGGGCTGGAGTCAAAGGCACACGTGCACGTAGTCCTGCATCCAGTAGACGGTTGCAGATTGTTCGCACAGTCACCTCAGGTGCAATGGCAGCTCGGATTTGCGTCGCAGTGGATGTTCTGCTTGACAATGCCGCTCTTCTTATGCGTCGATCGGTCCGCTCATCAGTCCGTCTGTGACTCCCAGTTCCATTCTCGTGTGGGAATGTTCCTCGGACTATCTACGCCACCATCATACCACCACCGATACTTCCCGTCCAATTCGCTCTGCAATACAACAATACGACTACCCGGCCTTGCGCAGTCCGACTAGACGACCTTGCTCAAAGTCCGATAACTGCTGAAATCGTACATGTCTTCCATGTCCAGGCATTGCAGCTTCTTCAGGGTCTTTGCACGTGTCCGTACACCAATGACTGATTACATTCACTTCGCCATACTCCTTAAATACCAACGACGATAATTTGCATATTATGCCATGCTGTGGCATAAGCGCTCACCGGTTGGTCCCGAAATTAACATCACACCTACGTAAACTTGACCCCATTAACATATGTAAATTTCATGATCCTCCGCCAATTCCTTCTTGGTGTTCTTTTTTCACTTTTCGCCAGTGTATTTGCATTAGCTTTCAAGCTTTAGCAGTACATTGCACCTTGCGAAAAATTAACTGCATTTAAAAGCATAAAAATTTGCACTGCTGCCTAGTTCTGCTTCTTACCACATACTGTCCATATACACTTGGTGTAAAAGCAGTTTTTCTAATTCTCATTCTACAGCCCACATTCAGTTACTTTGGGTACTGGTCATAATTCACTAGCCAGAATATATGTTAAAGAAAAATGAGCACATATAAGAAGAAAAAGCCATCTTACTGAGGAGGTGTTACGATATAAAAATTTGTTGTCAGCTTCAAAAGCCTCGAACAGCTGCAGGACATTTTTTCCTTCAATTCGCCATATTGGTGGTGGCTGATCATCACAATTTTTGCTTTCCATGGATACCACATAGTCACCAGTCTGAAAAGTTGAATTTAGGAATGTAGCATACATATATTGGTATGTTTAAAACAAAGAGGAAAATAATAAGTGAAGTCAATACATATTAACAAACATGTTTTTGTAATTAAATGAAAAAGTAAAAAAGGAAACACATCCCTCACAACCTCTACTTTTGCTTGGTTTTTTTTCATTCTTCATTTCACTTCACATATTCCCACCAATAGAATGATTTTCTGAAACAGCATTACAATGATTTAAATGGAGTTCAGATAATAACTATTACTCTGCATTTGCATTTTAGACTTAAAGCTGTCAGATATCCTAAATCTGCTAACTATAAAGGATTTGAAGAAAACAGAGGAACACGCTTAAGTAAAAGTTATATTTTACATGGAAGCTTTTGAACTAAGTCGTTAGTTTTTCTTCAGCCAGAGTCTGGATGGAAACTGACTAAATTGTAACCAGATCTTTGTCATTCAGTTCCTGTAAATGGTTGCAAGATTCAGAAACATTGTATTTATTTTGAAAGAGTATGGATTTCCAGATTATGTGGATGATAAATGGAGGTACCAAATTACAGTTATCGGAAGAAAAATAAATTTCCAAGCTTTCAACGTAGTTAAGAGAATATGAACCAAAAATGGTGCAATTTTCTTTGAATCCTTAACAACAGGGTTTGGCTGAGGTGTATTCCAAAGTGAAGAATGGTACTAACACAGTATTTACAGTTCCACATTTTGATATCTTTTTAGTGTTTTTTTTTATTTATTTTTGTCCAGATGAAATTTTTATTGGAATAGAACAGATTCCTAGACAGGGTTCCCACTCAAAAGTAGAAAAAAAATTCCCTGACTTTTCCAGGTTTTCCAGGTGGTTCTGAGAGTTTTTCCAGAGCGGCAAATCAAATAACATTGCGACAAATTGTTGCATTTTATTACATTCTTGCGTTCTTTACGAAAGCATACATTTGTTAATTCTTTAAATAACTGTTCTTTATACAATTACCTGCTTTTTATTAATAACAATTAAATGCATGAGGCATATTATTTTTGGTACCATAATCTTTTCTGAACCTAAATGGTATACTGCCCATGTAGAATTTGTTAATACATTCTGTATGAAAAAATCTGTATGTTGAATAGTTTGTTTTCCTTTCTTCTATAGCACAGTGTAGATAAGCTTAATGACCGAATGGGCTCCTGCTCAGAGAAATGTCGAAAGAGGGCTTTGATCCATTGTTTAAGTGGTTCTCTTGTGATGTGTTTCTCCAAGCAAAAGTGTACCAGGCCACTGTGCCTAATTGTTCCATGTTACAAAATATGAAGCAAACTATCTGCAGAAACCGAATAAAACCGGTTTGTCAACAGGCAATTTTTTTAAATTCAGTTTTGATAATTTTTTGAGAATTAAGGAATAATGTAATGTATTTATCAAATTGTAGACAGGCTGTAATTGCAAATAATTGCTTACCTGAAATTAATACTGATAATGTTATGTTCATCTCACATATGAGGGAGAATTAAAAAGACACCACATAATGAACGTCCCAATTATACAGTCCATAAAGATAAATAGAAAATATGGAATATAAAGGATAAATAACTTTCATTTTCCCAAATTACTTTATAGTTACAAAAATTAATGTATTTAACATAAATTTTACATAATATTCAACAAAATCATGTTTTATTTTTTTGTTTTTTTGTTTCAGGTTTAACGACCACCATGAGCAACTTGTTGGGCTATAAGCAGTCATCCGTCCATACCTAATTTAGGACCATTGGCTTCACAAAGGAGAGCCAGTGCCGTAAGAGAAACACACCACCCATACCTCATCTGGGACTTGAATCCAGGCTCACTTGGACGAATAGTCAGAAGCCGGAGCTTAGACCACAGCACCACTGAGGTGGCAAACCACATATTTACATGTTTTAAAGAATATTTGAACAAATACTTATTTTAAATTCTACATATAATGAAATATTTCAATCGATTAGGTGAAATTATATAACTGATTTATCTGTATTTTAAGTGCACACAAGTATATAAATAACATTTTAAACGACTCACAACATTTAGAGTTCCAGTTAGTTTTAAAAATGCAAGCTGGGAGAATTGTGACTGAAGAGAATAAATTGCCCTTAAATGATACAATGCTGAAGCTTTAAATCCTTTAAGTGCTTATTTTACATAAATATTAAAGAACACAGAAACTTTTGCTGAAATTGAAGTCTAATGGGAATGATAAAATGGTGAGTGTCTGACAGAATCTCTTAACATTTTGTTAGAGCTGTTCTATCAAATCAATCTAACAATTTGAATTGTATTTTCTATTGGAATTTACTTAGAATTTTTAAAGACAAAGCAAATTAAAACAGCTATTAAAAAAAAGAAGAAGAAGAAGTCAGAGAGAGAGAACGGAAATTGTGACAGCATTTCTGTGTCTGAGGAAAAACCTGTACCAGTACCATCCCAACAATTTCTAGCAATCAGGGAAAATACTGCTGACATTTAAAAATCAAAATTATAATTATTTTAGCTAACGTTAGCTCTTGCACTTGGCAATGAGAACATCAAATCTATGCTATTTGCTTCTAAATAACGCAGCATAAGATATTTAGACATTGTGCTGTTGAATTTCATAACCAATAAGCTGGCACAAACCAAAAAAGAAAATAAATGTGCAAAATAAAGTTTAAAATCATACCTTTGATGGCTGCAGCAACTATGTGAAATGTTGCACTCTCTGCAAACTTTATGATTGAATGTAAGTTTTTGCTCCATACATGATGCAGCACGATTATATAGTAAAACTATAGTTAATATGGCACAAACATCAGTTGATTTTAAATTTCTTCTGTAGCAGAAAGATAGCATAGGCAGAAATGTTTTTGCAACATTAGCTGGCAAAGAATATAATTTCTGTTTACCAAGTCTAGGAGATACATGATATCTTCACTGCTGTTGTAATTTGATCAGTTAAATTTTTCTGTCAGTCCTTAACAGTTTCTTTTTTTTTTTTTTTTTTTTTTTTTTTTTGCCATGCATACACTAAAAAAATGTAAGAACTAACATAATCTATGGAGAAAAAATGCAGGAAATCCAGGAAGTTCCATAAATGATGATCTTGAGCAGAGAAGGCAATTTGAATGGATATCTAAAAGATATCTTCCTGAAGTATCAAGAAAAAAAAATATTCTTCAAAAATTTTTAGTAGCACCACAGTTTTATATTTCATTCATTTTGACTGAAAAATTCTGTCACAATATGTTGTTCACAATTGGTATATGACTGCCAACATAAAGCTATAAATGTGTTTCAAAGTTTAATTACACCTCAAAATGAAAAAGAAAAATAATCTTTCCATGAAGCAGCTGTAGCACAATATAATATGAAAAATCATTCAGGGAAATAATAAACTGATGCAATTTGCTGAAGCAAATTAATTCACATTATCATGGTTTTGTCAGTTATTCAAGTCACATACTGTAAGTTAAAGCAATAAGCACCAAGAAAATTTTTCAAAGAAAATTCAAAACCACTGTGCATAATTTCTATACTAATCAAAATAACAAAAGTTTGAAGGAGCAGTACATTATAAATGCTTTGATAATTCAGCTATCTGGAAGTCTATACTACTTGCATCCAAATTCATGTCATGGCATAACTTTGCTTTCTTTTGCTTTAGAAATTTTATCTGATTTAAAGCTTCCCTCTTTTTATTTTCTTTAATTTTTTCTTCATAGTCAGCTTGTTTTTGTTCATCTAGATATTGGTGGTAACAAGAACGAGACATTTTAGCATTATTTAGTAGCTCTTTTGTAAGAGGAACATTTATTACACCACCACTTGCCTTAATGAAGTCATAGACAGTACGTAAAGCTATCAAAGACTTGTCATACAAATTTTCAACTAGCATGTCTTTATTTATCGAAAAGCCACTTTCCACAGAAGCATTGCCATGAGATACAATCAAAGTAATTTTAATAACTTCCCACAAATCTTTGAAGTTTTCATTGTCATGTAGTAAGGTTCGATAAAAGACATCTAAATCAGTACTGAGTTGGGAAAATGAAGAGAAAGTTTCCTTCCATTGCATTTTTGACCGCTGACATAATGAGCTGAATTGCTGTTTGGCTCTGTCTGCAGCAACAGATGTGACATATTTATTTAAAAAAAAATCTGCAACATCTTGTCCATACACTTTTCACAAGGAACTGCATTGGAACACAGTAACTTTGGGTTCAGACAAGATGCATGTTTGACCATTGGAAATTTTAATGGACTGCGCTCCAATATTTTGGCAGTTGTTTGCAACAAGAATTTATGACACTCTTTACGGAACATCAATTTCTGGAGTTCAGATGCACTGCTTTTTGCAAGATACCGCCCAGCAGCTATGCCAATATCTACAGATTTAACATTACGGTGCATGGTTTCATTGCAGATATCTATTTGTCAATAATTTTTCAGGTGAAGATATAACTAAAAAAAGTTCAGTTTTAATGAATCTTTTCATTAACTGATACACCAATTCATGTACTGCATCATACAGAAATGGGTATAGGATAGTTGCTACTGATGAGAAGAAGGCCATTTTTGCCAAAATAAGTTTGTCTTCACAAGCACTTGCAATTCTTTCACAAGTCACAGACTTGAAAAGAGTTGTTTTTTCAACGTACTTCTTAATATTGGGGAATATTTCAATTGCTCGTTCAACTACAGAAACATTTTCCAACCATCTAACCTGGCAAAATTTCAGCGGAAAAATTTTACTTCCTGTGATAGATATATAATCTGCACGACGTGCAGGGCTATCTTTGAACAGCTGGTACATAGCTCTAAATATATCGTTTAAGTTCCAGTTTGTTGCTTTGTGTCCTGTCTGAAATGCTCCATGCACAACATGTAAGCCACATGAACCTAAGTCTAAGAGCTCACAAGCCTTTTCATCAAGAAGATCTTCTTTTATGCTCCTCAGAAATTTTAAATTTACATGGGGACCATCCATTGAAACCTTACGCAACCTGCTTAAATCAAGTTCTATCAGTCCTTCATAAAAAATTTTAACCAAGTCCCCTGATGTGGCATGACCAAGGAAGACAGAATTTAAATAACGACTGGAAACTTGGTTAGATGCATTGGACCAGTATCTGATGACAAAATCCATTTGACATTTTTGAGATACCTGGTTAAGTGCTTCATCAAAACACACAACAAAATGGGTGTTTGATAACTCTGAGAGAAGACACTGATGATAATACGGAGCAAGACCAAAAGAAATTAAGAATGCCATTTTTGTGCTTCGCATTGTCACAGTTTAAGCAATCTCACTGTCAGGAAACATGAGCTGAAAGACACTAGAAGCATTTTTGAATGCATTATATGAGCTATGAGTCATGACAAGATCCATTGCCCAAATCACTTCAGCTCTCAAAACACTTTCCTTGGATAAAAAGCTTGCGATGGAAGATGACTGAACTTTGCTATTAGGTTTATCAATAACATAAGTGTCAGTTTCTACAGCAGGTGTACCTTTAATTATACAATTACTATTACATTCATCTTTCTTTATGAAGAAGCATAGTAAGTGAAGTTCCAGAAGCTTTTACATTTCTCTAATGTTCGGAACTTTGACCATGGCTTGTAATGGCTTGCCTACCCATATTACTTAGGCTGAAGACTTTGCAGCATAAAATACAGCGTGCTTTATATGGTTCATTGTCAACAGCTCTTAGCCAGTCACCCCACTGAGGATTTAAATTTTGATCAGTCCACTCAGGATTAAACACTGTTTTACTCATCATGAAAAATTGCAATTTACAAAAATAAATTTATAATTTGCTTGTGTGTGTGATGAATGCCACGACTTTCAATTTTCTTATGACAAAGTTTGCATTAAATCCTGGCATGCCAAAATGGTAAATAAAAACCAGTCCATTTACGTAATATACATACCAGAATGCTCCAAAAATGCAACAAAGTTCAGTAAAAATTATAGTGAACACAACAAACCTCTATAATCATACTCTTTTTTCAATCTTTAATAATCTCTCTGCACAAATTTATTTCATCAGAAAATTGCAGGGTGAATGCAGATCTCCTAATTATTGGTAAGTAATAATAATACTTCATGGAGAAATGTAATCACAGATGAGCTTTGAATAATTTTTATTTTGCTTTACTTTATAATCTATGGGTTCACAGGCTAGCATTTTTTGAAATCGCTGGACACCCATCCCTAAAACTGCATGACATCAGTTACTTCGCGTGTCTTTTCACTCTTTCTTCCTCTCACTGTTTCTTTCTCTCTCCCACTTTCACTGGACAGCAGCATCAAAATAGTCCTTCTCTCGACTCCAGTCTTTACGATCCCCGTGTTTACAATCCCCCTTAGTTTCCGAAAATGCTCCACCAATGCCTCGGGTGTGTCCTTTGCCGCCTGGGAAAGTTAAAAGTCGTAAATAATTCAATTAACTATTTCCGTTCGGACAGCCCCAACATGCATGTGATCCCAAACAACGATGGGTCATTCCACGCCAAATCGTCAGATGCTATCCACCACACCATCTCCGATTCTTACGATTTTTTTTTCTATGAAAAGATTACCGTATATACTCGCGTATAAGTCGAGAAATTTGGGACAAAATGAGAGCTTCAAAGTAATGGGGTCGACTTATACACGGGGTCTAAAAAAATCATAAGTCCAAAAGTTCTTCCCGTGAGGCAAAAGGCAATCCATCCCAAAAGAAATAAAAATGCCGATGCGGTATTAATTACGAAATCGCAACCCTCCGAAAGAAAGAACACCGATGTGGTAGAATTACAAAATCACGACCCTCCGAATTTCTCCGCGCTTTGAAAAGTCTCCTCTCTCCTGGTTTTGCGTATCCACAGCGCAGTCACAGCCACGCATAGAAAGCTCCGCCCTTCCGACTACCAGTTGATTGCGCTGACCTTTGACATAACGGAGCCATGCAACAGCCAGTGTTAGGTGTTTTCTTGTTCTTAATCGCACGTGTCTCGCTTCTCCAATTATGGGTGACACGGATTGTGTAAAGAAACGGATGTCCTATAACGCAGGATTCAAGTTGAAAGTGGTTTCTTTTGCAGAAAATACTAACAACTGTGCTGCTTTACGTCAATTTGGCATTAACGGAAAACTGATTCGAGATTGGCGTAAAAAAAACGGACTTGGTGAAAATCCCAAAATCACAAAAGGCGCTGCGCCGTGGAACGACATCTTTCCCAGAGCTGGAAAGTGTCTTGAATGATTGGATTGTGGGCTGCAGACAAAATGGTTACATTGTAACGCGAACTGGTATACGTTTGCGAGCTTCATTGCTCGCAAAAGATGAAAAGTTTGCAGCCGCAAATAACACTTTTCGTGCCTCACCAGGTTGGTGCACAAGGTTCATGAACCGCTATGGTTTGTGTCTACGCCAGCGCACCAAAATTGCACAAAAGTTACCTCGTGACCTCGAAGCAAAGATAATGGAATTTCAAAAGTATGTACCGTAATTCTGGGGCTAAGAGCCGCTGCTCTTACGTTACTAAAAGTGAAATTTTTCGAGTGAGCGGCCCTTATGCCGAATTTGTTTTCGATAAGCCTTTCTTCCCTCCCTTTTTTTTTTTTTTTTCATGCAGATGCTTAGTAAATTTTTTCAAACCACGTCTTTTTGTTCACGAACTTGACTGTGATCATGCCCCCCCCCCTTCTACTCATACGTTAGACAATAACTCCGCTGTCCTGATGTTGGTTTAGGAGGGAAAGTGGGGGAGAACAGGAATGCCTGACTCAAACGCCCTTTGCATGGGGGATGGAATGGGGACATAAGCACACAGACGAGTAGCGTGACGTCCGAGGCTTCTGTGGATAGCGCGCCCAGTGGTAACGGCTCAGTGCGCAGTAAATGAAAGTAGGTCAAACCACTTGAAAGAGAGAAAGCGCACCGCCGTTTCGAAGTGTTAGCGGCAGATCAGCGAACATGTGCGAAGCAGCTGGTAAAAGGAAACGTCTCTACATGAGAAAAAAAGCATAACATAGAAGGAACATATTATTAAAGAAAACATTAATCGAAAGCATTACAAGCGATAATTTATAAGTTAATTACTTCTAAGACGGATTCTATTGCGGTGAACAGAGAACCATCCTGTAGCAGACATCCACATTGAATGGAATTTAGACAATTGTGCGGTTTTACGAGCAATGCGATATTCTAACGGGAGTCTTAAGATTAACTGTGATTTATATTGATTATATAAATGGTTCTGAGCATTTAATAAAGGCAAACAAATAACATCATTAGCATGATTAATAAAAAATGTATAAATAAAAATGTTTGCCAGTATGAAAAAATAAGTGTGTAAAGCAGATCGACACCTAGTTGCAGAATTAGCCTTTGAAGTATACATATAATCACGTTGGGCATGAGTTAATTCATGAAAATAAGGAAGATAATTTAGCTTTCTGAGCAGCACCACGACTTCACAGGTGCGGCTCTTACGGCAACTTTTGCTTCCAAGATTGCAAAATTTATCACCTGCCTTACGCCGATGTAGCTCTTAGTCCGAAAATTCTTCTTATTCTAAATAACGGAGATATTTGCGTTTTTACGGAAAACGGTTCCACTATGCACAAAAATTCAAAAAATAATATCTTCTAATCTATCAGAAATAAAAAAAGTTGAAACTTTCAGGGGTTCTTTTATAACTTGGAGGCAGCTAGCTACCCGTAAAAAAAAATTTGTACGAATCGGAGATGTGTTGGTGGAAAATTATTTCAATATCTGATGATTTTGCGTGGAATGACCCAGATGTGAAAATCTATGGTCCCAGGCGGTCGCCACTGGCGATAAACTTCATTGTCGTGGTGACTAAAAATGTTTGATTAAATCGCCAATTCTGGCGACCTGTACGGGAAAAACATTTATTTTATTTAACTTGTATTGTACGGAATTTCTTTTTTAACTTGTACGGAACTTGCACGTTTTTGAAATTTTTTACTCCAAATGTACGGAAATTGCACGAAATTTGAGTTGTACAGAAGTCGGCCATCACCTTTTTCATTCTGCTTGAACAGCAGAAAAGAAAAAAAGTTTATAAAAAAGGCGAGGGCGTTGGTTTATTTTCACAAAGAATGCGCCAAGGCTGGGTCATCGTAGTTCGCAAGGTTGCGGTGGGGATGAAAGCCGGTGGTGGACAGCTGAACTGTCTGCATTGGAAAAGTCCAACTGGGAGAAATTTTTAATAAAAAAAATTCTCCAATTTTTTAAATAACTGAATGCAAATTTTACAGTAACCAAGACACGCCAAAATAAACCCCCATGTAAAATTTCGTCAAAATCCCATGAAAACTTTAGAAGTTAGGCATTTTTTTTTTTTTTTTAGTGAATGTTCGCTGAAAGCCTGCATAGTCCATAGGAAAATTCTAAAATCCGGAATCGGCATAGTCCGGATCTCCGGCTGATTCCGGATTTTCAAGGTTGTACTGTAATATTTCCACATCTGCGAACTACTACGGAATGTCTGTAGTTTCAACGGATTTAGTTGGCTGACTACGGACCTCGCTGTCGAAACTACGGATTATACGAATTTTCAATTTTTTTTTTATTTTATTGTTTTATGATATGCATGAGATTCTTAAGCGGACTCGTGGAATTCCACATTTTTTTGTCATCATTTAGATTGTTCTCAGCGAAATCGAGGAATTCCGCAGTTTTCGTTATTATTTTGGTCATTCGCGAGATCAATGAACCAGTGAACACAATGGGGGAGGGGGGATGTGCGTCGGAGGACGGAATTCCATCTTTACGAAAATTTCAGAAACAAAAGGTCGACAGAGTACAGATTTTTTTTTCCGCAGTCGTAATTCCTTTTTTTCGCGATGTTGCCTCTGTCCAGTATTATTGTTAAGTAATATTTAACTGCATAAATATTTGTATTTCAACTTGAAAATAGCGGGGAAATTTCCAAAGCCGGAAGTCGGGCGGTGCATATATTTCCCCGGTAAGCTCACTCCCCTCCCCGCGCGATGTTCCCACTCTCCTGCATGGTTTTATTACTTCAGTTTTAACTTTTCTGAAATATGCAAAATAAAACATACTGATATTATACTAAGCAATTTTATAAAAATAATTTAGTATGAAATATACAATTTGATATTTTTTTTCAAAGTTTGGCCACTGAGGTTTTTTTCATGGCCACTAACAATTTTGGTCTTGGTGGTCAATGTCTACTAGCAAAATTTCTAAGTCTGGATCTTTACCAGCCAGTTCTTGCAATAATCGGAATATCGTCTTAAAATAGCTATAAATAAATTTCTTCATGCATTATGAAATAGAAATATGACAGAATCAAGAAAAATCTCTTTCCGGCCGTAAAACTGGAAGACAACGAATCTAGAAAACGGCCGTGAAATCTGGGAAATTTGGTAGGTATGCAATAGTTCATTGCATGGTATTTTTGAAGAATCTTCCTATTTCAAAATATTTTTCCTGTTCAAACATTTGAAGGTCATTACTTTTCCAACTATACCAACTCTCCCAACTCTGCTGCAGAATTACGAAAGCGAAGCTTCAGTTCGTAAGTGATACGAACCTTTTTCAAAATAAATTAGGTGCCCTCAATTTGCAACATTCATCCACACTGCTCTTGAAGGGGGGGGGGGAACGAATTTATTAGGATCACCAACATTCGGCAAAATAAAATGTTTTTGTACACTTTGATAAAAGACAAGTGGAACATGCAAAAGAAAACGAAAGCTCAACTTCTAAAGTTTCCAATGAATTTCGGCGAAATTTAAAATGGAACGTTATTTTCATATATCTTGCCCACTGTAAAAATTTCAGTCTGTTATTTAAAAAATTGAGGAAATAGCTTTTCCATAATTTTTTTCCCAGTCTACACAGAGAACCGGGGCACCTACTCAGGAACAAAGGTCGACTACTCTGCGCGAACGCAGCAGATAAGAGCCTGCAAAATGGGTGTGTGGTTAATGGCTTTCTCTCACGCTTTGACGTGCCCGTTTGTTCGATTGTAGTTTAGAGCATCTGGAGATGGGGGAAACCGCAAAGAGACGCACTCCCCAGCACAGCTGCACTTTAATCGGTGGGTGGGTTGCCTCAAAGGAAAAAACAACTCGGAATTATTTTAAAACTTAGCAATACAGAAATATATTCTACAAAGTCTGAAAGAAAATATTTTTTGGCAAAATAAAAAATTCCCTGACTTTTCAGTTCCCTGATAAAAAATTACCTGATTTTTACGGAAAAACACGATTTTCCCTGAGTTTTCCCTGATTTTTGGAACAATTTTCAAATTCCCTGAGAATTCCCGGTTTTCCAGGTAGCATGGGAACCCTGCTAGAAGATCGAGTTGCTCCATTTTATCTCTGTCATCAAGTAAAAGCTTTAGAATTGTAGGGTTGGAAGTGATTGCAAGATGGTAACCAAACTGTTTGAAAACTTTGTTTCAACTTGCAAGAGGAATTAGGATGGAAAGGAATAGAACCTGTGAATTGTAAATTTTCTTTGCATGTTTGGAGAGCTTTTATTTTTGATTTCAGTTTAAACTGGAAGATTTGATTTTGATTTTTGATTGAAGAAAACCACGAGAAATAGCAATGTGCAAGATTTTTGAGTATTCTTTTTCTAGAGAAACTTTGATTATGGAAAATATATTGACTCTGTGCATGAAGAATTTTATTGATGCAAATTCATAATTCTGGTAAGTAACAGATTGGAAAGGAAAAATATTTATAGATGCTGGGGGTTTATAGAAAACTGTTCTAGAAATGGAAAAAATCTGCATTTATCTGAATGGAAACATCCAAAATTTATGCTGCTGTTTTGTTCCTTGTTAATAGTGAATTTTATAGTTGGGAATTTTTCAGAGAATGGATTGATTAAGGATACTAAACTGTCTTCAGAATGAGGCCAGATAACAAACATATCATCAACAGTGAAATCATGTTTTCTTCGATATGAAGCATGATTTCTTCAACATGTTGCAAATATGTTTTGGAAAGGATGGGAGACAATGATGACCCAATTTGTAGAACAGTTCTTTGTTTACAGTATGTTTTATTTTAGACAAAGCAACTATGTTTTTGAATTGTGATAAAGCAATCAGAGAGTTATTTTAATAAAACTTCTGGAAATACAACTTTCTGAAGAATTTTCTTAAGTATGGAGCATACATACATCAAAATATGAAACTGAAGGAAGCATAGACACAACATCAAGAGTGAAGAACTGTTCAATAGGAAAAGTAAAAGTTGGTAATTTTCCAATAAAATTTTTAGTAGGTATGATGGCATTAGAATGACTTAATAACAGTGATTTACATTTTTTGACCAATTAATAAAAAGCTGCTATGATTGCATCATCACAATTCAAACATAGCTGCTTAGAAATAGGAAGCAAACCAATGATTCCTGTTGCAACTAGAGAGAATCTGTACCACCTTGAGTGTCTCTAATGGTAGTAAACAGGAAATATATGAGGCATATTCAGAAAGTATCATTAGGCTATTAAAATTAAATGAGAATGTATTTGCAAAAAATGTTATTTTTATCAGATTTGCCATACCTTAAACTACTTTTCTGCATATTTTCCTCCATTATTGATGCATTTATAATAACAGGACACCAATTTTTGTATCCCATAGTCATAGAATGGCAAAGAATAGTGTTGAAGTGTTTTGAAGAGTAGAGAAGGCAAACTGATAAACAACAGAAAAGAAATAATGAACATCTGTGAGGAGTTCTATACCACACTTTAGAGAGGTATACAAACTGATGATTCAGAAGAGCATCTAGAAGAAAATTTAGAAGATATTCCAAAAATAACAATAGATGAAATAGAAAAGGCTATTTCAGAACTAAAACAAAATAAAAGTCCAGGACAAGATGGAATAACAGCAGAATACTTACAACAAGGAGGAGGAGAAATTTTATGGAAATCCCTGATAGCTTTATTTAATGAAATGACAGAAGAGGAAGAAAGCCCTGCATCATGGAATAATGCAGTTATAACTTTTATTTATAAAAAAGGAAACAAAGATGATATTAACAATTACAGACCTATAAGCATTTTGTCATAAGTGTAAAAAATTTTCACAAAAATAATATTAAAAAGATTAACTTCAAAATTAGAAGATGCACAATTGGTAGAACAAACAAGGTTTCAGGTCTGGTTACTGTATATGGATGCTCTTTAATCTTCGGCCCCTGTCGTCTGCTTTAGCTAACGCGCCTCTGGAATGCCGGAAAAAACGTTTCGTGTTCTGCGGGAGGAGTGTTAGTGACGCGAAATATGCGGGGGGGGGGGGTATTTTTGAAAGGAAGGGGTTTATTTTGTAATATGGATGGACCTGAAAAGGGCCTTTATGGAATATGAGTAGTTCAGGTGTTGTTAAATATTTATAACGATGGAAAAGAAGTGTTTCCTCCTCATTGAGAACCTGTCTATCTAGTACAAATATTTAAGTGGAAAACATTACGTACTAGGGAAGAACTGTTTGATGATAGCAATCACCACCTCAAAACAGTGTTCAAAGGAAAGACGACAATTTCGTCGGAATAAATATTCCAGAATGTGGTCGCCCAAGTGGTCTTTGTGAATGTCATTAGATAGTGTGCGTTTGAGGGGCCGCCAATTGCTCTCAACACCTTGCGTATGCACCCCAGTAGTCGGATCGACGAAATTGAGCGAGTGGTTTACTGACAGATGTTGGAAACCACAGGATGGGAGATTGCGGTACGCAGCCCACTGATCCGTCATTACAAGTACTTCCAGGTTGAACATGTTTCTGGATGAGCGGCAGCAATGTGTGAGCAGAGTGGTCATTCTCCGGGCAGATCTCAACCCTGAATCGTTTCAAATCTTGTTCAAAGATGCCAAGGATCCAGGAGCCCTCAACGAGACGACTATACTTCCGCTTCCCAACCTTCGCCTCATCCACTTCTACGATTACACCAGAGCCTACACGCTGTCCTTCGTCTTCTTTGTAGGCTACCATAAACTCTGTGACTAGTTCTCTGCAAGACTGATAATAATCACTGACTATCGCAGAGGATGTGGAAACCCCACCCCGGGAAGATTCCTCAATTGCATCATCGTAGGACAATCCTTTGGTGAAACAATACAAAAGAGTCATCACCTTATCAAGAGGAATATAAGCAGCTTCAAACCACGTCTCAAGTAAACGGGAACACTGCTCACTTTTCCCTGTAACGCAATTCTTCCTACACCTGAATTGTCCTAAACGATGACACATATCCACTCGCAAACTCATTGGATAACCTGCGGAACATCTTCGTTCAGTTGGAAGCAATCCTTTCCGCTCACACCATGCAATACATGTTTCTTCCACATGGCAACTGACAGAGCTACAACGCATGCTGGAAAAAACACAAGCCACGTATCGCTTAGAACAGGGTGAACAGAAGTAAGTATACGGGATTCACGGCTCACGCACTCAGCAAACAGCGATTACGTAACACACACAGCGCGGGAGAAGCAGACGATGGGGGATGAAGTCTAAAGTGTAGCCTACTGTACAATAGACCATCTACATACAATTAACCAATTAGTAGAAAAAACAAATGAATATCAGAAAGAAGTTCACTTAGTTTTGTAGACTATACCCAAGATTCTATATATCAAAAGGAAATTAGTTATTCAATAAAACAACAAACATTAGAAGGAAAATATGTCAGTTTAATAAATAAAATATATAGCAAGGCTACAGCAACAATAAAGTTGGAGAGCCTGGGCACAGTTTTCAAGGTGCAGAGAGAAGTTAGACAAGGAGACCCACTATCTGCAAAATTATTTAACTCTGTACAAGAAGATATTTTTAGAAATTTAAACTGGGATGAAAAAGGATTAAACATAAATAGAGGGTACCTAAATCACCTAAGATTTGCTGATGACATAGTCATCATTACAACTAGCAATAGAGAAATGCACAATATGATAGAGGATTTATGGATGGAAAGTCTTAAAAAAAGGTCTGACAATTAACACAGCAAAAACTAAACATATAAACAATACAGAAAAGGATACAGAAAACATTTTGATAGGAGGTAAAGAAATAGAAAAAGTAGATGAATGCATTTATTTAGGTCAAGTAATCAGTTTTAAAGACAGACAAGAAAGAGAAATCAATAGAAGAATTATCCAAGGTGATAGAGTCTTTTGGAGACTTAAAGAATATTAATCGGCAATCTTCCATTGTATGTAAAAAGGAAAATCTTCAATGCGTGTATTAACCCCAGATTTACTTATGGAAGTGAAACATGGAGTACCACACAGTGACAATGTGAAAAAATAAGAGTATCAGAAAGAAAGTTAGAGAGAAGAATAACAAGAGACAGAGTTAGAAATGAACTTATAAAAGAAACAACAGGAATAATAGATATTATAAAAATAATAAAAGAATCAAAGTGGAGATGGGCTGGACATGTTGGAAGACTGAAAGAAGAAAGATGGACATGATTATTAACAGAATGGCAACCGAGAGATGCAAAGAGACGAAGGAGGCGCCAGAGAACAAGATGGAGAGATGGCCTTCAGAAATTTAGAGGTGCTAAATAGTGTACTGAGGTTAAGGATTGAAGAAGTTGGAAGAGACTGGAGGAGACCTGTACCCTGCAGTGGGTGCCAACAGGCTAAGAAGAAGTCATAGAACGAGGCCGCCTGTGAAGACAGCCACTTCTACACTGCTCCTTTGACTTCATCGTTGAAAAAACACTAACCACCAAAAAACTTCTTCAGATGCATAAATAGGTGATTGTCACTTTGATGTCTGGGCTGTAGGGGGATGATCCATTTGTTTCCAGCCAAATGACCTGATGAGTGCTTGAGTATGACCATTCCTCTACCATTATCTATCTGTCCCATTTCCTCACCATTCCATTACTCGTGGCAGTTTGACCATAGACCTCACAAATCTGATGATGAATGGGAGCTAATTTCATATTTCTTGGATTCAAAAATTGAATTACAGACCTCATTTCACAGTCGACGGGCCACTCAATCTTCTTAAACATGTTAAACAACATGCAAACACACTCTGATATTCTCGTGATGGCATCTGTAGCTTGAAGGAAGTCAGTGAACATGGCATCTGTAGCTTGAGGGAAATCAGTGCACATGCACGACATCATGACCACAGCACTGCAGCAGAAATATCTATAAACAATCCAATTACATCAGAAGTTACGGCACTAGAAATATCCTGAACTACAAAACATCATGTAGAGGCCAAAAAATAGGAATGGATAAAATTCCAGGGCAAGTACAAAGCTGGGGGACATTTCCAGGAATTTTCAGTTTGTAGTTGTCCTGGAACCATGAACTGGACAACTTTTAGGAGAACTATGAACAATGATCACACCAAGCTATGAAATCCTTAAGAAGCGTCTCTCATCACTCAATCTATGAAATCCTTAAGAAGTGTGTCTCATCACTCAATCTATGAAAATCCTGAAGGGTATACCCATGTATATATTTTTGATGTGGCACATAACTAAATAGTCCAATTGGCTATTCTGTAGGGCAGTGGCGTAGGAACAGGGGGTACACAATGTACCCCCATTTTGGAGAGGGGTACATTAATATGTACTGTACCCCCCCCCCAGATATCAGCAAACACAAACCAATCATTCATAAAGAGTGAACTGTAAAATTTATATGCTACTTATTTTTTTTTTATTCTCTTTTTTTCAAAGAAATATCACGGGTCATCTGGGTTTTTTTTATATCCAAAGCTTGTAGAGGGAGGCTTTACATCCACCAAAAACTGGCCAACCATCTGGGAAACTCCAGCAAATTAGTTCTGCAGGGAAACGAGTTCAAACCGACTGCCAGCTTGAGCAGAAGAAAGGCGCCGGTATTATGACACCTATCAGTCACCTACAGCTAATGACATTGCGATGGGTTGAAACGGAGTGTCGAACTGTGCGGTGTCTTTCTTCATCGATACCCTTTTTCGCCTTTGGCTCAACTTCCACAGAAGAGCCGTAGCTCCTTTGTATTTCAGTGTCCAAGTCCCTCGGGAAGACGCGCATCTTTCTCTATTGATTGGTGATTGGTCATTGCCTCCTTGACATTAGTATTGGCCTCCATCTTTCTTTCATTTATGACTCAGGTTTTGTTCTATGTGTCTATGCATTTGCATTATTTGTATGTAGCTCAACTAACCAACCTCTTGGAGTACTCCCTCTAGTCTGTAGTAATGGTTGTTGAGTTTTAACATCGATTCGAAGTTGCTAATAATGGCTAAAAGAACTATTGTGGATTTTTTTACTTTTAATAACCCAAAGAAAGCATATTTTAATAATGAGAACGACAACCTGAAAGAAAGTAATATTGGTTTTTCTGGAGGGAAGATATCTGTCCAGGAACAGGAAGATCAAAATTTAAGGAAACATTTGCTTGTGCTCAAGGCTAATGGTAAGTCTACTCTCTCTCATGTGATGGCTATGGGGTGGGTGGATTATGAGTTGCTTAATGCAGAATTTTGTTATGAAAAGAGTTTTAACTTCTAAAATACCTTTACTTCGATCATCTCTCAGTGATGATCCTTCCCACACTCTTTCTTTCAGAAGCTTTGCCCTTTTACACAATGAAACTACATATTTTAGCATACTTATTTACTATATAATTAACTATATTTTTTTCTCTTTTTCTGGTACATTTTATAAAACCGATCTATTGTTATTATTCATTTTCATTTATTTTTCGTTATGGGGTTACATTTGACCATGTTACATTTCGAAATTAAATTTATAACATATAATATAAAGAAAAAAACATATATAGTATGAATACTTATGTACAGGGTAACCACAGAACAGCAAATTGAATAAAAGACTATATATATAGGCTGAGTGAATCCCAATTCCCCTAAAGCACGTAGTCAAGCCAAACGTCCTGTACATATAAAATTTATGCATATGTGGTTTGATGAATAAATTTTACTATTAAATTTTATATTTTAGTTTGTCAGCAAATATTTTTAGTTACTTTTGAAAATAATTATAGTTATTAATATGTGTTGTCGACAAGGTAGGTTATTCCATAACATCAATCCCTGGTAATCAATAAATCTTTGTTGGGTTAAAGTGTTAGGCATTGGTAACAAAAATGCATTTCTGTCTCTTGTTTGACAGTCGTGACCCACAGTGTTCAGCTGAATTAAATGTTGATACCTATTCTCTTTTATTCTTTTATATATAAATCCTAATAATCTGTATTGCCAAAATTTCTCAATATCTAAAAATCAATAAAAATTAATCCGTACCCCTATATTCAAATTAATTCCCCTAAAATGATTAAAAATTTTGGCCATCCTATTTTATAATGGTTGTAATTTATATAAATTAGTCTTAAAGTCTTAGTAGTTTGACTCCATACTAATAAACAATAAGTCAAACAAGGATAAATCAGACCGTAATACAGCATTTTTAATGTTTTAATTGATAAATTATTTGAAATTCTCGTAATTAAACCCAATACCCCTGACATTTTATGTACAATATTTTGAATATTAATATTCCATTTTAGTTTTTATCTTACTGCGGTTTTACTTTATTAACGTAAACAAAAATTATAAGAAATTTAATTTGTTCTTGTAAAGAGTTATATAACATTTCCTGAGAAATCGCTCTTTTCCAAACCCTGCTGACAGAAATTCATCCTAATGTTGACTTGTCCCTGCTCAATATTTTTAGGGGAAAAAAAGTGAAAAAATTAACAAGAGAGAACACAAAAAAAAAAAAACTTCTCCATTCATTTTCTGATAAGAAATCAATAATGTGAACTTTTTGTCAGCAATAAAAATAATAATGGTAATAATTAATAATAATATGATGATAACAATGTTCATTCGGATGAGTTCCTGATCAGTATACGTATTTTATAAAAACTAATATACTACCCCCCAAAAAAATTCGGAGGGGGTCATCAATAGATAGCTTAATCCTTGAGATGTAAGGTTCATGAGCTTGTACTCCCCTAAATCAAAAGCGTTCCTACGCCACTGCTGTAGGGTACTCTTGCTCTTTATGTGATTGAGTTGGTGTTGATAACTCCGATCATCAACAACACAAGACTTTTTCCAAGATAAAGTAATTCACTTACATGGAATTTTACTTCATCTTGGAAAAAGTAAAACTCCCTGCAAGTGACCTATGAGCATTATGAAATTGTGGTCGCAACAAGTCAAAATTTTTCTGTTGGGTCTTCTTGATAACTCAAAAAATATTCTAACCTCAAAATGAAAATCAGCCCTAAAATAGCCCTCAAAGTAACAGCATCAGTATTTGATTCACAAGTCATTGATAACAAGAAACAAAAGAGGAAAGGCATTCCATGCTGGTCGGTTTAACATTGAGAGGGATGGGGGTAGAAGCTTATCCTGCCATATTTAAGTTGGGAATATACTTTGACTTCCTGCTGCATGTCTTTTCTTTTGCAGCTGTAAGAAGTCTAAAAGTCATCTTTAGATGACTGATAAAAATTTAGGATGTGCCTCTTATGAAAAGATCTAATGTACATACATACATGATGTTCAGTAGCAATTTTCATCAAATTTGCATTGTGTGCTCTTTCTTGTTCTGAAAAAATTCAAAAATTATTTCCTTAATTTTTTCTTTTTCTAAACTTATGACTCCAAAATTTAAAGTGAATACTACATCAATCATTGATAAAGTTAAGGTAATTTAAGCTGTTGAAGGTGGCAGTAAGAAGAAAAAGGGAATTGCAAAAGAGTTAGGAATACCAAGCAAAGCTCTGACTACTGTTCTAAATAAAGAACCAATTTTTTTTTAATTTTGAAAGAAGCCAAAGTGAAAGGAAAAGAATGAAATATGCAGAGTATTGGATATTGAGAAATATTCAAAGAAATGGATTGGTCGGTGTAGAGATAAAAATGTGCCACTTTGAGGATCCATCATAAGAGCGAAAGTTGAAGTCATTTGAAAGCAATTATGAAATAATGATTTCAAGACAAGCAGTGCTGGTTTTAAAATTTCAAAAAATGTCAGCTCCAGATGGCAAAATAACCCATCTCTGACTTAAAGGAAGAAAATGGATGGGAGGGGATACACATCTCAATAGTAGTTGTGCTGCTTTTGCGTTTGGCATCTTACTTTTCAATTCTTCCGGGGAAACATGCAGTAAGAGCGTTCAATTTGCTACAACATGCATATGTTTCGAACACTTTGCCTATTCTTCGGTCTTACTTCCTAAATTACAAAATGGCAGGGGGGAGACTAAAGTTTTATCATTAGAAAAATTGATAGAAGTTATAATAGAAAGTTCCACTGTCGTTGTTGTTTTTTTATTGCACAGACAGTTGGCCATCATGTTCAATTGTGCATGAACACAAATAGCAAACATAGGGCATAAGAAAACTGAAATTTTGAATGACTGAGGATCAAATAAAAACAAATGAATGAAAAGCAAGTGCCAAGTAACTTATGAAGAGGTAAACAGCCTGACTCTCAACTGGTATTACAATACTAGTGAAAAGGGAATTCCTATAAGCAACCTCATTCTTCAAGAAAAAGCGTGTGAATTTGCTGAGTAGCTGGAAACTGCAACCTCTTTCAGTGCAAGCAATGGATGGCTGGAAAGTTTCTGAAAATGTAACAACATTGTTTACAGAGCAATGTGTAATGAAAGGGGAAATGTGGATATAGAAACCACTAAAGAATGGAAACAGGATGAGTTGATTTCATGCAAGTAAAATCATGCAGTAATAAAAGCGCCATCGGTTACACAATCATGAAGTTTAAAAACTTGATTAAGTAAATCCCACAATGGGATCATCATCAGATGTTAAAACGACATAATAAACCCTGGTGAGGGGTATATATACAGAACAAAGACATAAAACCTGATGCCAGATACATTAAGTACAGTAATAGAATGTATGGCAGTGAACATAATAGAGATTAAATTTGCATAGGTTTTATTCATGATGAATGGCATGCATATTCAGAATGAAAATGGCAGTCATGGCAATATGCATACCATTCATCATGAATAAAACCTATGCAAATTTAATCTCTATTAAAATTGTTAACTGCCATACATTCTGTTACTGTACTAAATGTATCTGGCATCAGGTTTTACGTCTTTGTTCTGTATATATACCCCTCACCAGGATTTATTATGTTGTTTTAACATCTGATGATCCCATTGTGGGATCGAAAGATCTAATGTGTGTTTTTTAACCTTTTTACTTAATAAAGTTTTTAAACTTCATGATTGTGTAACTGACGGCGCTTTTATTACTGCATGAAGAATGGAAAGCAAGAGTGTTATCTATAATCAGCAATTATAACTATTGCAACATTTTCAATGTTGACAAAGATGGAATCTTTTTTGAGGGAGGGATACCAGATAAAACTTTAACTGAGAAGGAAAATCATGCTCAGGAGGAAAGTTAGCTAAAGACAGACCCAACTGTCTCCTTTTGTTGCAGAGAAACTGGTGAAAAAAAAAGCATGTTAATTATTCTGAAGTCATCACATTTTAGGTGTTACAAGGAAGTAGATACTGAAACATTGGGTATTATTATCTGGCATGCAAACAAAAAAGCTTAGCATAATAGAGATTTTCACCAAAAAAGCTTAGACGACCACTGAAATATCTGTTGAATGTTTGGGAAAATTAAATGGAAAAATGAAGGTTCAAATTATAAAAATTCTTTTATTATAAGACAATGCAGCATTCCACTCTCCTAGTGTAGCATTTTCAAACATTCGGCTTCAATTAAATACAACAAGCTGCTTGCAGCCTTTAGATCAAGGTGTTATCCAGCAATTTAAACTTATTTGCCATAAGAATTTTATGAGAATGCTGGTGGCCCACATGGATAGCTGCCAAAATTTGTCTGATCTGATGAAAACTGTGAGTATTTTGGATGCTGTCATGGATAAACAGCTCAAGGAGTGAAATCAATGTAACAACAATTAAAAAATGTTGTTCATCTGTCAAGACAATCATTTTTTCACAGAACCATGGATGACCTTGTTAGACAGGTTTTCACTGTACTTGAAATTTAATATCTGCAGCACTCTAAAACATTCTGATTATCATATATTAAAACCAAACTTTTGAACAATTTGTTGTATTCTAATCTTTGTTTCAAACCCAAACTATGAAAAAAATAATTTTATTCATATTATATGAATATCAGCGATCGTTTGAAGTATTTTGTTATAATGTGCAAAAATATGAAGAAGGAAAATCAACACAAGTTCATGAAACTAGGTAAGCCTAATCTAAACTTGCTGGCTGCTTTGCATATTATAAATGAAATTCTTCCAATATATGAAAAAAAAAAAAGCACTCCATTCAGAATATAATGTCTTTTTCCCCAAACAAAACATAATGTGAAGAACATAATAAGATATGAGATGCATGCTACAATCTTCAATAAAAATACATTTATACTTGCTGGAAGAAAAATTCTGCATCAAAAGTTGAAAAAAAAAATAAAGGTAGAAACTACATTATTATTTAGTCAGCAATTAAACCAGAAGAATTTTATTTTATTCAGTTTACACATGTAGAGTCATCGCATCAACAGACAGACAAATAGATAAAATGGTACTATAAACAAATAGTTCTTTTTCCTCACAGGATATTAAATAGAACAGCAATGGAAACAAAATGAAAGTGTTGTATGGGTGTATTTCAACCTCAAGTTTTATTAGGTGCTTGAATTAATTCCCGCTGTTGCCCAATAGAGCGCAGCAGTGGTGCGCTGTGACCCGGGTCACATGTGACCTTCCTTGCACATGCACGTACCGTCCGTAGTCTGGGCGAAGCAGTGTGTGACACGCGATCGGAGGGCACGGAACACGAGTTTGTATCGCATTCACGATGTCGAGTTTTGTACCAAAAAAGAGCATTTGCGGGAAGCATTACTCTTCTGCTTTCATCTCAAGAAATCTGCAGAGGAAAGTCATCGTTTGCTAGTGCAGGCCTACGGGGAGCACGCCCTATCGGAAACAACATGCAGAGAGTGGTTCCGACGCTCCAAAGCCAATGAACATGACGTGAAGGACAAAGAGCGCCCTGGGCAGCCGAAAAAGTTTGAAGATGGCACATTGGAGGCTTTATTGGACGAGGATTCATGTCAGGCGTTCCATAAGTTGCCTGAAACACTACGGGTTGATGAGTCAATGGTTAGCAAACGTTTAAAGGCATTGGGAATGATTCAGAAGCTCGGAAACTGGATCCCACATGACAAGGATTATTCTTCTCCACAATAACGCTAGACCTCATGTCGCCAAATTCGTGAAAGAACTCTTGGAGGCACTTGGCTGGGACTTCTTACCTCACCAGCCTTATTCCCCGGACATTGCTCCCTCGGACTTCCATTTGTTCCGGTCGCTACAACAAGGCCTGTCCGAGCAGCACTTCCTTTCTGCCGCAGATATCCAAAAATGGCTCGATGAATGGTTCACCTCAAAAGAACCTGCATTTTTCTACCACAGAATCCATTTGTTACCCCAACGGTGGGAAAGGGTCGTAGCTGCCAATGGACACCACTTTGAATAGACTATCCTGTACCATTCTGTGGTTACACACAGGTGTTTGTGTGGCAAAAAACAGCGGGAATTAATTCAAGCACCTAATATATGCCATTGAATTTAAGTCACGTTTCGCAGTTGCAATTAGCATAATGATTATTTTTTGTTTTACAATGAAATGTGTTTGGTTTTTTACTATTATTTGATGCTATAGGGAGATGTGATATCGCTATCTACATATAGTAAGGTACTTTCAGTAACCATGCAAAATTAAGGAAATGAATACAAGAGTGTTAAGAAAAGCAAAGAACAAACCTTAAAATGAGTTTCAACACTCCAAATATTCTCACTATGATTCACAGATTTCAGCTGCTTAGTGACATCAGAAGTTTCATCACAGAGCAACAAATGCATTTTCCGTTTTCCTCCTCCTCCTTCTTCTTCAGGGATATGGATGGCCTGCTTCTCACTTTCATTCTCCACACATTCAATACTTTGCCCTAAGGATGAACGAGTAGATTTTTTATGTGGAGCATGATGATCATGCTGCTTCTTTTTCTGCCTCTTCCTAGATGTTCTTCTCAGTTTTCTGGGAAATACCTCTGGTACTATGGCTGGTAAGGGTATTTTTGCAGTGAGCTCCTAAGAAGAAAATAACAAAAAAAAAAAAAAAAAATAGTATCAAAATAAAATTTAAAAAATATATACTTTAATACAATAGTTACAATTGAAAGTGAATAAGGATTATGTAAATAAAGCTCATTTTGAAAACTGGTTTCTTAGTTTCTTAAATTAAGCAATTAATTAAACTTTTAATATGTTTTTTTCCAGGAATTTATTTAACTTGAAAATTTTTGGAGAAAACTCTTCTCCATCAGGCAGTCACTTCTCACTCGCCCTACCCCACCCTCCCCTTTCTCACCATTACTATCTCAGTTATAGTTAACCTTGACAGTTAACAGTTATTTTTCACCAAATCTTGACACATATTAAGCAGTGAAAAACCTATGCAGTCATTGATGATGGAATTCTGACTCTTCTCATTTTCTCTATAGTCCTTCTTTTAACTTTCTTTTTAGAAAGTTGCTTTAAAAACTAATGGAATGGAATTCCTTTAAAATCATACGTTTTCAAAGCAACTTTCTGAAAAGATAATTAAAAGGACTAGAAATTGAGAAGAATCAGAATTCCATCATCAATGAGTGCAGAGGTTTGCCACTGCCAAACATCTGGCAAGATTTGGGGGAAAATAACCATAGCCGTCAAGGTTAACCGTAGCCATGATAGTAACTGTGAGAGAGAGAAAAAAGTGACAAGTGACTGGATGAAGGAGAAGTTTTTTTGTTTTGTTTTGTATTTTTAAAAAATTGCAATTTAAATTAAAGAAATCCCTGGAAAAAATGTAAATATTAGAAGTTTAATTAACTGAATAAGGATGCAATAAAAAGGTATCATCATCATCATCATTGTCAACCATTATCAATCCACTGCTGGACGAAGGTCTCCCCAAGTTTCCTCCACAACGGTCTGTCTTGTGCCAGTCTCCTCCATGTCACTCCTGCATAACACCTAACAAGTGGGATTTTTTTCTACCCAAAACCAATAAAGCACTGTCACAGTGATGGTGAAGGCAGAGCTTTGAAATTCACACCAAGCACATCTTAAGAAAAAAACAAATCATGGTTTCTGAGCATGGAATTTATTACTACCGAATACATGGTAAGTCTACATCATACAAATCAGGTAAATGAGTTTAAGCATTAAAAATTTATGAAACAGATTTGCTACAAAAACAAAGAAAAAAAAAACAGGTTAGATATTCAAATTAGTAGGTAAGTGAATTCAGATTTGAAAACCATAGCTGCTTTAGGTGGATTTCACAGGATTGATGGCTTCCCCAAAACATTCTGAATGGCTGGCTGCATATGTGACTGTAACGGTTTATCCTCGGAACTACAGTAGTGAAACCTGAGTACTGCATAACTTACAGGAAACTGATGGCTGCAAGACCAAGCCTTGATTTTGTTTTTTGTTTTTTTTTCTTTTAGCAGTAGCAACACTTGCTAGTGGCCTTACTTTTTTACTGGCAAATTGCATTACAGTACAACCTCAAAAATCCGGAATCGTCCGGACCATGCCGATTCCGGATTTTGGAATTTTCCGGATTTTAGAGAGTTTGGATAAAATTCAAACTTAGTATTAAATAAATACACTATTTTTGTAAAAGTAATGACCAAAAATCAAGTTAACCAATTAAAAAATATTATTTAATATAAAATAATAGAACAGGAGAATTTTTAAGAAAAATATAAAAATACAAAAAAAGATTACCGTAATTTTCGGACTAAGAGCCGCATCGGTGTAAGGGCCGCAGATGAGAAATTTTGCAACCTTGGAAGCAAAAGTTGCCGTAAGGGCCGCACCTGTGTCAAAGTCGTGGTGCTGCTCAGAAAACTAAATTATCTTCCTTATTTTCATGAATGAACTCACACCCATAGATGCCAACCTCTAAAAGTAGTTTTCAGTAACCAACATGTTCATTTTTCAGTAATTTTCACTAACAATTTTTTTTTTTTAGTAATTTTCAGTAATCCAGTCTACAGTGGCAAATTTGGGTATTTAACACTGCAACAAATTTGAATCTGTCAGAACTATTAACAAAATAATAATAATAATAATGCAATAAAAATAATTTGCTAGTGGGAAAATTTAAAATACTGTCTACCAGAAAAATATAATAAATTACCTCCAGACATGAAGAAAAATTATTCCTTGGAATGTTGGCCAAATTATTATGATAAACTGGCTGTAGTTGCCATTTTGGCCTTCCTTAATTCAATTTGTGAAAACTTCTTCTGATAGCATAGTTCACTGTGTGCACTGCTATTTATTTTTTCTACTAATAAAGAAGACAGCACATGAGTACTTAAATTAGGTCTGAATTCATTCATGTTTTTTTTTTCACAATACTGAAAATTCTTTCTGTACTATTAAAATCATTTTCATAATTTTGTTTAATGATTCATACTTCAACTGGCCACTTTCATTTTTCATTAAAGAAATTCTGTGCCACACTTCATCCATTCTCCCAGAAGTAACAGCATAGTTAAAATTTTCAAACTGGTAATGAGCAAATTCAGATTCCACCTTGTCAGATTCTTCTGGTTTCAAAACTGGAAACAAGGAACACATATATTGGACTGATGCAAAAGAAACACTTTGCCTTAATGCTACATCTGCAATTTCAGCATGACTCAGAAATTCATCATTAAGTGGAAATTTTCTTAAAATGTAATTGCAGCCTGCCTTGTAAAATTCCCTTACCTCAGAATAAAAAGTAGCCACTGTGTCTTCACTCAAATCTGCAGTTGTGCCTATATAAGATCTCGCTTTTGACCCAATTAAGAGATCACAGTTTTCTTTTGATTTCTCCTTCTTCCAAAATTACCATCTGCAAGAGATGTTGCTGTCACATCAAATGCCGATGGCTTGATAAATCGTACAAACAATTCAGATAACAGACTATGAAGTTTTCTTTTTAATGCATGCACAAGCGGAGCTTCCTGCTGCAAGAACATGTTAACAGATGTAAATAATGGAAGCGTAACAGATAAAAAAAAGACAATAAAGTTTAGATGAAGGATTTCCAATCATACTTGCAAGGTTCTTATAATGTGAAAATTAGCTTCTTCATTGTCACTGAAATAATGTTCTAGAGCCTCCCACTGTTCTAAAATTCTGTCAATGGATTCCAAAAGTGATAACCAGCGAGTATTGACATGCTTTAGAATTTTGTGTGGTTTAGTACCACAAACAGCTTGACTCAGTTTTAGATTGTGTTTCCTCTTTGAACTTTTCTCCAAAAAAAAAGAACAACTGTATCAGAAACTGCTCAACATTAAATCCTTTCAGTTGAGTAGCAGATTTCTGTGCAGCTAAATTTACTAAATGGCATGAACATCACTGCACTATGATTGCAGGCTGAACCTTCTTTATGTGAGAAACACCTTTTACTTGACCTATCATAGTGTTAGCATTGTCACAAGAAAATGACACACAGTTGCTCCATGAGATATTTTTTTTAACAAACTCATTGTTCAAAACATTGAATATTCCTTCACCTGTATTATTACTTGATTCAACCAATGATAACAAAACAGTTAAATTTTTCCCTATTTTTTCGTCAAAATATGGTATTGTAATGGGATACAGTTTATTTGCGTGAGCATCATTACTTCCGTCCGTAGATAGAGAAAAGGGTTTTTTTTTTACTTCAGATACGATGTTACTTGTAGAAACACTGGCCATGTGCTGAATTAGTGCAGTAGCCTTGGTTCTTCCACACGAATATTTTTTTGCGATCGCTGAATCGGGAAACATGGCTTGAAATAACGGTTTAGCATGGTCAACAGCTGCTATGGGTAAATTGTGTTCCACAATAAATGAAGTGAACATAAGTTCTGCATTTATTACACTGTTCTCCTTTGATGCAAACAAATCGCTCACTGACTGAACTTTCAACTCCCCGAAAGAATTGTGCTTTTTCGATTCTGCGTGTCTTCGGCAATCATCCCGCCCACCGTGCGCAATACTAAAATTGCATCTACAAATTCTGCAAAACACGTGGTTCACAGAAACTTTTGATTTCTCAAAACAGGGCCAATCTCTATTGTAAGTTTCTAGAAAACACTGTTTCTTCTTCAATGACGAAGGTTTGTCTAAAGAACGCTTCATTCTAAATAAATGAAAGAAAACAGCAAAAAAACTTCACAATCGCCTCAACCTTCCGTGATGTAACAGTAGGGTAGCACGTGCAGCAGAGAGAACCAAAAAGCATCAAGGACAATAAAGCAGAAGCACTGCCTACAAGGAACGAAAGCAACTGCCCTGGTTGCACGCAGGAGACACGAAGTGCATCATGGGAGTCCGGAACGAATGCCTAAGCAGCGTCCGCACAGAGCTAAACTGCGTAGTTGCGTCCGGCAGGGAGAGAACCAATGGGAGCAGTGTCATGGAATGAAACACTGAGCCAGCATAGTGTGGTTGCTGCTCAGTCTACGGTAGATAAATTGCCAATTAAGATGCAGAAATCTATAATACACAGAATGTAGCATTTAATCCCCCACCCCCACCCCAGAAAAACTTGAAGAACCAACAAAAATTTTTAAGTTGATAAAAATTTGCTTTCTATCTCAGAAAATTAAATCAAATGGCGATTTTCCGTAATTTCAGCGGTGTTTCCGTACTTCCGTAACAGCAACCAAAAATCCGTAAAATTATGGAAAATCCGTACTACTTGGCATCTATGCACACCCAACGTGATTATATGTATACTTCAAAGGCTAATTCTGCAACTCAGTGTCGATCTGCTTTATTCACTTATTTTTTCATACTGGCAAACATTTTTATTTACACATTTTTTATTGATCATGCTAATGATGTTTTTTTGCCTTTATTAAATGCTGAAAACCATTTATGTAATCAATATAAATCACAGTTAAATCTTAAGACTCCCGTTAGAATATCGCATTGCTCGTAAAACCGCACAATTGTCTAAATTCCATTCAATGTGGGTGTCTGCTACAGGATGGTTCTCTGTTTACCGCAATAGAATCCGTCTTAGAAGTAATTAACTTATAAATTATCCCTTGTAATGCTTTCGATTAATGTTTTCTTTAATAATATGTTCCTTTTATGTTATGATTTTTTTCTCATCTACAGATGTTTTTGTTAGAATAAGTTGCTTTACGTTTCCTTTTACCAGCTCCCTCGCACGTGTTCGCGGATCGCGGGTCTCGTCGCCAACACTTGGAAACAGCGGTGATGCTTTCTCTCTTTCAAGTGGTTTGACCTACTTTCATTTACTGCGCACTGAGCCTTCCCGTTGAGTTCCACTTTTATATGTATGAATGGGAAAGCTCTCCCTTCTTTTTTCTTTTTGCGTTTGTGAAGATTTTATCTTCAATCAGGTATTAAATTAATTACCCATTGTTAACATCAGGTGATGATGCTACAGCGCTTATTAGTGAGAAAACATTTCCATCTGAAGCCTTCAACTTCCACTATCCTCAGTCAATAGAAAAAAAAATTAAAATCAAAGCAAAACTCAGGAGCACAGAGCCAAGAAACACCTGTATCGCATGTGCCAGATTAACTGCATTGTTCATGTTCTTAAGCTTTTGTTCAGGGAAGTGCCCATCAAACCGGTCTCCCCACTCCAGTTAAAATCAACGTTCCTTTCCTTGGTTGCATCACACCTTCCTGCATGATGTATGCTGCAGCCAACGAAAGAGATACCCTGGGTGCGCTATCTGCAGAAGCCTCGGACGTCACGCTACTGGTCTGTGTGCTTATGTCCCCATTCCATCCCCCATGCAAAGGACATTTGAGTCAGGCATTCCTTTCACAAACAAACCTCCTAACCTTAAGACCTACGCGAGCATTTTCCCGTCCTCCCCCACTTTCCCTCCTAAACCAACATCAGGACAGCGGAGTTATCGTTTAAATAGATGTGTCTAACGGATCGCAACATCATATCTATAAATTTCTGTAAAAATTTTATCGCATCCTTTTAGTAAATAATCAGTATATTTGTTTTTGAAATATCATTATATGCATAATCTTACCCTGTTGTTTTAAATTCGCAACTTCGGCAGTCCAGAAGATTAAAAAAAAAAAAAATCCGGGAAAAGTCCGAATTTCAGAGGTTTCCGGAATTTAGAGGTCCGAATTTTCGAGGTTGTACTGTATCTACTAGCAAAGTTTATTAACATTATACAAAAGAAACTGACATGTCCCCTCCATTAGTCAACAAATTTCGACCCCCCCCCCCCCCGTGACTTTCACATTGTAATGCTGAAAATATTACAAATATTTAGATTTAACTCACCTTTTCATGACCTGACAGATTACTTCTAACATTAATATAACACATTAATGTGTATTTTTAATCTGTTAATAGGCGTAAAATTACAAAAGTTTTGCAAGCTTTCACTCCCAATGGACAGCTTCTTCAGGCTTCTGAATATAAACATTTAACAGAAACAGACAAAGAATAAATGCAAATGTAAACTTGTAAATCATTATAGCACAGCATGAGGCACGTATTACGCCTCGTGCTCATCGATTGTCCAGCGAGTTCTTAATGTTTAATAACTTGTGCAAGATAGGTGAAATTTCAGTAGTTATGTCTGTGTTACATACGTCACTGCCTGATATAATCTCGACTGATTCTCTGACTGCTGTTGACCTAGGACCACTGTAGTGTTTAAGTCTTTTTATATCCTCCCAGATCAGTTGAGCATCCTTAAAATTTATGTCTTGTGCTGACACAGTAGTTAGTTTTCTATTTTTTATATCCCGTTTGTGTTCTGCCTCTCTGATGTGGAAAAACCTCTGTCATTCTGATGTACCACCTTGTGGATGCGTCCAGGTATGTCGTATACCCCGGCATGGGTGGACAGTGGTTGCTGGTCACGATCAGCGGTGAGAATGGTCCTGATCGTCCTCGGGGATCTTAGACCTACATCCAGCTTCAGCTTATGAAGGATACAAGAAGACTTGCGCCCTACAGCGGTCCTAGGTCAACAGAAGTCAGAGAATCAATCGAGATTATATCAGGCAGTGACGTATGTAACACAGACATAACTACTGACATTTCACCTATCTGGCACAAGGTATTAAACATTAAGAGCTCGTTGGACAATCGATGAGCACGAGGTGTAATATGAGTCCCATGCTATGCAATAATGATTTTAAATTTTACATTAGCATTTATTCTTTGTCTGTTTCTGTTAAGTGTTTATATTCAGAAGCCTGAAGAAGCTGTCCGTTGGCAGTGAAAGCTTGCGAAACTTTTGTAATTAATACAGACATTTAACGTGGATCAGGAACATCAAACAAAGATCTTCGCTCTTTCCACGTTTATAAGTGAGTCACAGAAAAATTCTCATTGGCCGCCACCGGGAGTCGAACCCAGGGTCTTCCAGTTACGCGCCGGATATGCTTCCGCTACACCACAGCAGCCTCGAATTCCTCCAGACTCACACACGCTAACTGCCAAGCCAATTTGGCAGGTTGCTTCTTGGAGTCCCGCACAATGCTGGCACCAAAGATGGTAAGCAGCAACTGAAGAAATAATTAGAAGGCGAATGAATAATTAATACAGACATTTAACGTGGATCAGGAACATCAAATAAAGATCTTCGCTCTTTCTACGTTTATAAGTGAGTCATGGAAAAATTCTCATTGGCCGCCACCGGGAGTCGAACCCAGGGTCTTCCAGTTACGCGCCGGATATGCTTCCGTTACACCACAGCGGCCTCGAATTCCTCCAGACTCACACACGCTAACTGCCAAGCCAATTTAACAGGTTGCTTCTTGGAGCCCCGCACAATGCTGGGGATTCACCAAAGATGGTAAGCAGTAACTGAAGAAATAATTAGAAGGCGAATGAATAATTAATACAGACATTTAACGTGGATCAGGAACATCAAACAAAGATCTTCACTCTTTCCACGTTTATAAGTGAGTCACGGAAAAATTCTCATTGGCCGCCACCGGGAGTCGAACCCAGGGTCTTCCAGTTACGCAACCTGCCAAATTGGCTTGGCAGTTAGTGTGTGTGAGTCTGGTGGAATTAGAGGCCGCTGTGGTGTAGCGGAAGCATATCTGGCGCGTAACTGGAAGACCCTGGGTTCGACTCCCGGTGGCGGCCAATGAGGATTTTTCCGTGACTCACTTATAAACGTGGAAAGAGCGAAGATCTTTGTTTGATGAAACTTTTGTAATTTTACGCCTATTAACGGATTAAAAACACACATTGTGTTATATCGTATTATTGTAAGTGGCGTACAACCCACAACCCAATTTTCTATCTATTAATTCTAACAATTTAATTCGAATGCAAATATTTAAATAACTTGTTTTTATTTAACTTTATTCACAAAATTCAAGAACACTATTCAAAATCTTAAGTTATTTTCCGTACGGTTTATGATCTGGGTTTCGGGTCTTTTCATCATACCACTTTAAAACAGCAGGTCTGGAGTCAAACTTGTCTTCAGACGGACCTTCAACCTCAATACTCATGAGAACATTCAATGTTTGTTAGTTTAAACTTTAAACTGCCCCTCCAATCACCCTGGATTCTCTTCATGAAACTGAACCCAACCTCACATGCAGAAGTAGATAAGGAAAATGTACTGGATATTTCTACTAGTGCCTAAATGTTTTTAAAATGTTCATACTTTTCAAGAAACATTCATTTCCAGAAAGCAGTCGTTCCTTTTTGTATGTGTCTAAAATATTCCCCACATGCAATGCTGTGGCACTTTACAGTTGACACCAAAACATGCAAATTTTTTCCACTAGCAACTTTTGCTAGAACCACCTTTTATCACTAGCAAAATGCATTTTGCTTGCTAGCAATTTGCTACTACCGGTCAAAATCGAGCCCTGAGCAAGACTCATTCTGATCATATGCATAACAAAAATGTATTGCAGATGAGCCATGTGAAACGAAATATTGTTCGCAGACGAGTACACTCAGTAGATAAAACATTTGAGATAGGGATGATGGGCAGTTGGCATGGGCATCCCCCACACAGAGTGGAACAGACCCAAACCAAATGCAAGCGATAAATAAGCAGACAGCAGGGCTTTCCAACAGTGTGTCACAACTGACGAACATGGGTAAACGAGGAGATCTGAGTGACTTTGATCATGGACGCATTGTTGGTACAAGACAGATTGGTCATTATATCATCCTAAGTGTTAAGAAACCTAGGATTCCCTAGGGGAACCATATCAAGTTTGTACTACGAGTATACCATTGATGGACATACCAGGGCCCAGAGAGCAACCGGTGGCCGACCACATGCCACTGATGACCAGGATCAACGTAGGCAATCCAGGACTGACCGCTTGGTAACTGCAGTGCAAATCACATCCAGGTTAAATGTTGGTGGCCCAAGCAGAGTCACAAAGTGAATGGTACTGCACATGATGCATACCATTGGCTGCGGGACCTGATGCCCTGCTCATGTGCCACTGTTGACTGCTCATCATTGGACAAGATGCCTCGCCAGGTGCCAGGAACATCAAAACTAAACCTTTGTAGAGCGGTGCCACATTGTGTCTTCACATGAATCCCATTTTCAGCTGTACCAAGCTGACCGGAGGGTGTGGATGTGGCATCGACAGCATGAGGCTATGGCCCTGTTATGCAAGATTGGCTCTGTTCAGGGCAGTGACGGCTCTGTGATGATTTCTATTTACAATTGCTGAAATATTGTGAAAATCCTCCAAATACGTGGCATCAGTAAATAAACAAAGACATTGCTCTTTCCATGTTTTAGCAACACACAGCAACCGAAAAATTGTTGTTTGGTCACCGCCGGGGAATTGAATCCCGGATCTCTCAATATCTAGCCGAGCGTGTTAGCCTTACACCACGGTGGCCCACAAACTACGGCACTATGTGTGTTTTTCAGTCAGCGTCTGACATCATAATCCGTAAGATGGGCAAGAGCGATGTCTTTGTTTATTTACTGATGCCACGTATTTGGAGGATTTTCACTTTGGATCTCGCCCTTTGGATTCAACTGCTATAATTAATATATAGCCAATGCCGTTAATGCCCATCAGATGGAGACATCTCAGTAGCTGAGCCCATCTTACAGATTTATGATGTCAGAAGCTGACTGAAAAACACACATAGCGCCTTGGATTGTTGGCCACTGTGGTGTAAGGCTAATGCGCTCGACTAGATATCGAGAGATCCGGGATTCAATTCCTCAGCGGAGACCGAGTGACAATTTTTCAGTTGCTGTGTGTTGCTAAAACGCGGAAAGAGCGGTGTCTTTGTTTATTTGCTGAAATATTATTTACAAAAGGTTGTCTTCCATTTATAAAACAGACTCACATTAAAATGCATTGGTTTTTTTTTTACCAAAATACATATTTGTGCTAAAAATAACTGAATTGAAAAGTGAAAATGTTACACAGCTTAGGAGATCTAGTAGATAAACAAAAGGCAAACCACCACAACAACTGGCATACATACCCAAGATTGAGCCTACCACAGAACCAGAAAATGCAGAAACTTCCAGATTTTGAAACAGAGAAGTGGACTACAACTGCTGATAAAGAAGTCAAGTCTCTTCAATAAAACAAAACCTGACAATTGGTGAACATACCCAAAAATAAAAGGGCAAATAGATCAAAATGGATCTTCAAAGTAAAGTACCAAACAAATAGCACTGATGACAGACACAAATCATGGCTGGTAGCAAAACAAAAGGATACAGTTAGAAACTTCGTTGAGACTATGAGGAGACATACTCTGCAGTGGTGAATAATACCATGATTTGCACTCCATGCGAGATTGCAGCTTATCAAAGGTTGCTAGTTGATCATTTCAACACCAAAACTGCCTACCTTTAAGGACAGTTAATTGAAGAAATATACACTGTTCAACAACAAAACAGCACTACTAAGAACAAGTGAGTCAAATCAACCCCAAATCACCATAGATAAAGAACATCACATGGATCACAAATGAGATTTAAGTTGTAAATTAATATATTACTTTTACATACATTCAGGAAAAAGTTACATCTGTCAATACCTGATGTGGCCACCATTTTTTTTTTTTTTTTTTTTTTTTTTTTTTGATTGGAGGTTTTACGACCACCGTGAGCAACTCAATGGGCTATAAGCAGTCGCCCGTCCCTAATTTAGGGTCACTGGTTCCAGGGAAGGGAGAGAGCCAGTGCCGTAAGACAAACACAACATCCATGCCTGACCGGGATTCGAACCCGGACCCCTTACGGACGAATGATCAGTGGCCAACGCCTTAGACCACTGCGCCACCGGGGCGGCGTGGCCACCATGGTTGGCAATAAATTCAGACATGGCACACACAGCATGGAGTTCTATAGCCATTTACACACACCAGCCAATGAATTAGAAACCTTTATGCAGACGTATGTCAACTGCACTTACACAGCATATATGCAAAATATGTGGTCATGCGCATTACCAGGTGATCTACTCAACTACACTGCTGGCCACCCAAAATGCAACACCAAGAAGGAAGCATCCGATTGGCCTGAAATTCGCAGCATGCGTAGCCCGCGAGAGGACATGCAAACGATTAGCATTGCAGGACATATGCAACTCATGTGCACCTGGCATGCCATCGAGAAGCACTATAAGAAGGGTGCAGAGAAGGCGGGGTGTAAGTAGTGGAAGTGTGTTGTGCTGCCGGACCTGTGCTTGGGATGCTTCCTGATGCCTCGTCGCAGAATACGGAAGTCATTCCAGCACGTTTTGGAGTTCGACAGAGGACAAATAGTGGCTTATCATGATAGCGGTTTATCGTACCGAGACATCGGCGCCGGTGTTGGACGACATCCAGCCACAGTGAGGCGAGTATGGATTCGGTGGGTGTAGGAGGGACGGACGGACCGACGTGAGGGACTGCCGCAGCCGCGGCACACCAGCGAACGAGACGACCGGCATGTTGTGCGGCGGGCATTGACAGCTCGCACCGCCACATCACGACTGTTAGCACAAGAATTAGGGTGTGTTGCGCCACAACCTGTGTCAGCATGTGCCGTTCGACGTCGTCTGCAGGAGCTGGGACTTGTCGCACGGCGCCCATTGCTCCGATTACCATTCACGTTACACCACCGATGAGTACGGCGGCAGTGGGCCGTTGAACGCCGCACCTGGACCACGGAATGACATGACATTGTCTTCTCCAACGAATCCTGCTTCTGTCTGCAACACCACGATGGTTGAATCCGCGTGTGGAGGCACCGCGGCGAGAGACTGTATGACGCCTGCTTTATGCATGGCCATACAGGTCCGTCGCCTGGCGTTATGGTTTGGGGCGCAATTGGATATGACACCCGCACCCCTCTGGTACGCATCGCCGGTACACTCAGCAGCTACCGCTACATCTCCGACGTTTTGGAGCCTGTAGTCATCCCTTACCTGCAGGACCTGCCAGAGGCCACGTTTCAACAGCTCAATGCGCGCCCACACATGGCACGCATCGTGCAACAATTCTTTACGGCCCACCAGGTGTCACTGCTGCCGTGGCCCGCCTGTTCTCCCGATATGTCGCCCATTGAACACGTCTGGGCACTGATCGGCAACCGAGTGGCCCGGCAAGCACCACCCGCGGCTACACCTGATGAGCTGTGGCAACGTGTGGAAGCAGCCTGGACCGACATACCACAAGCCCACATCCAAAGCCTATTTCGTTCGATGCTGCGGCGTGTTGCGGCCACTATTGCCAGGGGTCCACACGGACTACTGATGTCTGCATGTTCCGCAAGTCGCACGGGCCTGTAAGCTCAATCGTTTTATCTTTGTATCTGTTGTTATGTGTCCAGTAAATCTGGCTTTGCTATCTCGTGTCCTTCATGGTATTGAATTTTGGGTGGCCAGCATTGTATTTAGGACTGCTGCTGATCAGTAATCATCAGTATTGTAGATCAAAGTGGGAAAAACAAAGCATTTTTCGGAGTTTGATAAAGGGCTTATTGTGGTGCCCATCTGACTGGAGCAACGAATCTGAAAATAGTACAGCTGACTGGTTTCTCAGAAGGTGAGATATCCTCAGTCTTTAATCAGTGGAAAAATAATCCCCATTACTAGTCTAAAAGGCATAACTGTGGCACAATGTCAGTCTGTAAGGAACAAGATTACCATCATCTGAGAAGGCTTGGACAGAGAAACAGGACTTCCAGTGTGCAGCAATTGGTTGAAATATTAAATGAAGGCTGCTCCCAACCCGTATCTCAGAGAACTGCACGCAGCCAATTAAAGAGGACTGGTACTGGCAGTCGCATGCCTATAAGGAAACCACTGATTTCTGTGAAGAACTGAAAAGTTCACGTACAGTGGTGTCAGGAACACTGTGACTAGACACCAGAAGACTGGGGAAAAAATCATGTGGTCCGAAGAGTCATGGTACACCTTGTTCTGTACCAATCATTGGCACAGAGTTTGGTGGGGACCCCATGAAGCAATGAACCCAGCTTACCTTCTAAACACAACTCAGGGTTCTAGAGGTAGTGTCATAGTGTGTGGCACATTCTGTTGGTACAGAGGGTGTCACCTGACTTGCTAGAAGGTCAGGTGTCCTCCATTGGTTATCTGTTCATTGCTGCCAATCAAGTCCATCCTACAATGTTGACTTTTCATCAAACAGGTGATGGCAGTTTCATGGACAATGCTGCTGACCATCATGCAAGATGTGTTCAACAGTGGTTCAGCGAGCATGACTGCGACTTGTACCATTTTCCCAGGGCACCACAAAGCCTGTATCTGAATCCTATTGAAAATGTATAGCACATGTTCGAAAAACAGATCCGGGAGCAAAGTCCTCTTCCATCAAATCTGAGCCAGTTAAAGGACTGTCTGGTGTACGCCTGGTATGCTGTATACACATAGATGCACTCCAACACCTTATGGAATCTATGCCAAACCACACGTGTCTGTAATTCAGGTTAAAGGAGGTCTAACATGGTACTGAACAAAAGCTTCTAATTCAGTGGCCAGTATGTGTAATAGTGTCCTAAGGTGTCTCCGACTGGGGTATGTTCACTTGGACTCATAACTATGCTACGTCCCTGACTGGCAAAGACAGGCTTGCAAGCACCGTCAAACAAAATCGCATACATGCTCAGAGATCTCACTGGCCATGGTGGCATTGTGCAGACAAGCATTATTGTCATATTGGAAAATGGCTACTGGATACTTCTCAGAAATGGCAACATTTCTGGATGTAGAACATCACTGATACATCACTGGGCTGTCACAGTTCATTATGTGTGCCAGAAGTGACCTGCTATCATAATTGAATGGCACTCCACACAAGAATACCTTGTGGGATAATAATGCTGTGCTCGCAGGTGATGGTTGGATCTGTCATTTGCCCACATTGTCTCCAGATGCTGCTCTGGTAATTACCAGCACCAAGGCAGATTCAAAATTCACAGGTGAACATAACAAGGTACCATCGGTATCACCAGGCAGCTCTACTTCAACACTAGCCCATTCAAACCTAGCAGTGTCTCCGAGTCAATAGTAGCTGATGCAGCAGCCAACAGGAGCACAGGCTACCCTCCGTCAATCTACCGGATACCATCCAGATCATGATGGAGATGTCCTTTGTAGCTGCTACAGCTAATTGAATTCTCTCAGCAGTTGTCACTGGCTCCACAAGCACCTGGTGAAAAATATGTCAATCATTATCTTCAATGACTGCTGGTACCTACTTGCAACCACTGTTGCCAACAGTTTTCCACTGTTCTGGCATCACAATTCACACAGGACGTAATACGTCATGTTGACCAGCGAGGAAGAGATATAACGTATATATAAGAGATATATATGCATTTCAGCAAGGAAGAGACATAACTCTTCCTTGCTGAAATGCATCCAGCTGCTGATAGTGCTAACAAAAAGGTGAGCGAGGCATCTTCTGTCTTTCAAAATTTCATGTCAACCCTAGATACTCAGTTTCACCTTTGCATATCACTTATAGCACTTTAAATCATGAGGTTGGTGATCTCTTTTCACATGTCATGAGATCATCTGAGAAATTAAATGTTTTGTATACATCATGTGTGTGCACACATATGCCAATTTGCATGCAGATACAGTACATCCTTCTAGGTGGGGCAATTTTAATATACAGCAGGGTACATGACTGAATCTGAAGGATACAAAAATCCAAAACAAAATGACACAGGTTTCATATTACAGTCTCCATGATATGAAGCAATCAGCTAGAATTTGGACTAAAACAATTGCTGAATTTTTCTTAGAAAAAGGTCACACTCAAAGTGCAAAGCTGGTCTTTGCTGTTATGAAAACAAATAAAATGACTGTATTTCTTACATCATCATTTATGTAGATGCAATATAAAAGCAAGTTACACAGAAGACATAGAGCCAGTTAGAAAATATTTTGTGTCTTTTTTTGAAGTAAAAGATCTGGGAAATGCTATGAACAACTTGGGAATTCAGATTGACAGAAAAAACGATGCTAGCTATATGTTACATCCACCTGCCAAAATCAAAGAAATCATCAACAGGTTTGATGACAGCGAGTAGAAAAAGACCTACACACCAATGAGTACAGATTTCCACAAATGGCCAGCAAAGTGAAAAACTTTCTACTGATGAAAAAGACAGAGAAGTAGTGGGTGCTATACCAAACATATCAACAATAACAAGACTTGACATAGTTACATCAGTAGGAATTCTGGGTGGAAAGGAGTACCCAATTTTAAGAAGCTACACAGAGTACCCATTTTTAAGAAGCCACACAGAGTAACCATTTTTAAGAAGCTTAATTCTGGGTGGAAAGAGTAACCATTTTTAAGATGCTTAATTCTGGGTGGAAAGAGTAACCATTTTTAAGATGCTTAATTCTGGGTGGAAAGAGTAACCATTTTTAAGATGCTTAATTCTGGGTGGAAAGAGTAACCATTTTTAAGAAGCTTAATTCAGGGTGGAAAGAGTAACCATTTTTAAGAAGCTTAATTCTGGGTGGAAAGAGTAACCAATTTTAAGAGGCTACACAGTTGTAGATTGGGCAGGTGAAAACAATGACAGAAAATCCACCAGCAGATATGTTTCAACTAGACAATAGCTACATCTTTTGGGCCAGTAAGAAGCAAAACATTATGACATTATCTTCTATTAAAGCCACATACATTGCCAGGGTTCGATAAATCCTGGGCACCAGGTCACCCATGTGCCTAGAAATAGGGTCGTGGTGCCCAATGTTTTTTTTTTAATTCAGATTTTATAATTTGCAGTAAAAACTGTAACTGCTGTTGTATAATCCAAAGATTATCTGGTAAAAAGTTATAAATTTAGGTACTGCAGATACTGGTGAAGAAAAAAAAAGTTGGTGCGGGGTTTTAAAAAATCTGCGAGGTAATTGTCAGGAGAGGTGGAATTACTGGGAAAGTACCAAAAATGAACACAACATGGATATAACGGATCACAAAAAAGATTGTAAGAATATATTTTTTTTTACTTACGAGTATTCTGACAGAAATTATGAGTCAACAAAGGCAGTACTATTTCCTCATGTGGAGGCCTACATGCTGTGAGAAGCCCGCAGAGCTTTTCCATGGCATGCAACCATTTTGCGAATTGCATTCGTTAGTTTCACTGTGCTAATTGTATAGTTATGGGGGTGGTCGCTATTCAGTTGAAACATATTAAAAAAAGAGACAAATACTACGGATTGTCCGTAATTTCTATGGATTTTTTAGGTGTAACTAATGAACTACGGTAATGCTGCAGCAGCTACAGGTTTTGGCTCTTTATTTACTTAAAGTAATTGCAGCTTTTCTGTTGGAAATTATGGTTCATGATTAGTAGTGCGGGATTATACGATGATCTTTTTTTTTTCCGAATTCCATGGTCTGTGACATGCCACTGCGGATTATGCAAAGGACAAAATTGTTTTCCTCAGAATTTCGTGATCTACGGATTATATGTTGATTTTTTTTTTTTTTTTCACGGCCTGTGGATTATACACTGCTGCAGATCTTCCACAAATCTAAAACACTATTTGTGGACTTCAAAATAGTGTTTCAATAAAATCAAAATCTAAAATATTAAATTTTTAAGATCAGCAATTGGAAGAATGGGAAAAGAAAATTATGAAGCAAATTGGAACTTTATTTTGCAATAAGTGGTTTGGGTAAAAAGGAAAACAATTGACAACAAATATAGTTTATCACTTATGGTTCCAGCACCATCACCAGACATGTTTTTGTTCATGCATTGTTCTTTGAAATTTGACTTCGTTTTGCCTGGCTCCTAAATTTTGGGAGCTGGCTCCTAGATCTGGAACATATTTGTTGATTGCTATGCCATAGGCATGACAAGAGTTAATGTGGGTAAAGCTTCAAAAGTTCCTGAACTCTATTTTTAAAAACTATCTGCTGTAAAACCAGAAAAGATCTCCGAGTACTGTTGCTTGTGGCATACGTGGGTGACTTTGGGGGGAATAAGCTGCACCATGTGATAGCTTTATGCGACAGTGCAAATATGTTGGAGTTGGCAAGATGTAAAATTCATTCCACCACAAGCCTCATGCAAGATCAAACAGTTGCTTTGTTAGAAGCTGATTTTGTGGAAAAATCTTACAAATGCTGCACCTAACTAATTCAACAGAAATTCCCTGATGCTCCTGCACCAGGGAAAACAACAGTTTATGATCTTGTAAAACATTTTTGCAATATGGGGTAGTGTTAAGGATAAACCTTGAAGCAGCCGACCATCCTGCCAGTGTTTCTGAATGTTTGAAGCTATGGCTATAAAGAGTTTGAGTAGGGCAACAGTTAGGTCCTTTGGATTTAAAAACTGCATTGCCTACTGCAAATAGTTTAAGAGATTCACATGCAGCAATGTGACTAACCAACTTAACAACACTTTGTTCAATGATGAGGCATGGTTTCATTTGAATGGGTATGTCAACAGCCAAGACATTCACATCTGGGCTGTGGAAAATCCGCATGCATTGCATGAGGTCCCACATCACTCTCAGAAAGTTGGAGTGTGTTGTGTCATTTCTAGATGGCAAATAGTGGGCCAATTTTCTTCAATCCAATTGTGTACATACACATCATCCAACAATTTGTAGCAATGCTTGAAAAAAAGAAATGTTATTGTTGGTTCCAACAAGATGGCGCAACATGTCAAACATTAAACAAGACAACAAAGATGCTCTGTAAGTTCTTTGAAGATTGACTGATCTCGAAAAACCTGTGGCCATCACGCTCACTGGACTTCATTTGTGGGGCTACGTGAAAAACACAGTATACCATGACAACGCTAGGAAGCTCCACAAGAGCTGTGGAAAAACATCCTCAGAGACATGAGGAACATTCCAGCCAACTAACTGAAAAGTGTGTCTACCAACATGTGTTGTTGCATGAATTTGTGTATCCAACAAAATGGTGGACAATTCCAGCATCTTTTGTAAAGGTATTCTGATTACACATAAGTGTGAGTTTCAAGGTATTAAAATAAGTTGTACAACACTATATTCATGGGGGGAGATTGAAATTAGAGTTCATGGACTTTTGAATCACTGTTAGGCTACCAACAACAGAAAAGAAAATGGTAGGTCTAATGTTTAAAACTCATGAAGTCATGCATCATTTCAGTCATTAACAAAGGAATTTGTGCTAGAGGTGAATACACTACATGCACGTATGATGCCAAAGTAGAAAATAATACCCGTTTATGTCATGGTAATTCCCATGCGTGCAGGGTGCTATGCTGATGATGTAGTCCTTTTGGCAGAGAGCAAAAGTAAGTTGCAGAGTATGTTGTCCCAAATGTACAAAGTTTGTATGAAATTCAAACTGAGTATGAATAAGGGAGAAACCAGATGTTTGGTATATGCACTGCTTGAAAAAAAAAAAAAAAGGACCAGAAAAAAAACGATGCAATCCGTGAAAGCCGTTTGATTCTGATGAAACTACGCAGGCTGAGGTACTTACCTCAGGGACAAATATCCAGATGTTTAAAATTTATGGCTTATTCACCCAAATACTTTTCTACAGCTGTATCCATCCAATGTTATTTTGTTTGAATTTCTACTCCTGTTCAAGAAATTATGGTATGGTTCTGTCATTTTTCTTTGTTTATTCTGTTCAATTCAAATTTATTTCTTTTACATGCTCCTCAAAGTCTACTTAAGTACTGATATTTTATTTTATTTTCTGTTAACTCCTTTTAACTACTCTCAATTGAATGTCATGAAATTTTCACACCAAATTCTTCATACATTTGCATAATCTTCTTTTATAAAATGCTGCAAATAAAAATTCGAAAAATACCTCTTTTTCAATGTGAATAGGTTCAGTCAGCTCAACTACCTTCACTTTTTCTTCTCTATTCCCTTGGTCATCATCACGAACATATTTTCTTTTCACTGGAATCCGCTGCTTTCCTAAAAGGATGAATACCATTTTATGAAGTATAAAAAAGTGCAAAGAATTTTAAAATGAAAAACTGAGAAATGTAATAAATGTTACTAAAATGTTACTCTAAATCCTTTGGCTACACGTTTTTAGTTTGTTTTTTTAACTGCTTGAATCATTAATGTTGCTGATTAGAATCAACAACTTTTTCTGAAAAAAATACAGCTTAGCTTCTATTTGACAAAGTCATATAGGCTGAAATATTCATTATTCAGAAAATTTGCTATATGGAATAGGTCTGTTTTAATCAATACAGAATAAATTTTGCCCATAATAACAAACTGCTAATTATTATTTTAGAAATTTAAACTAGTTAAAGTTGTTATCATTAAAGTTCATCTTTATTAAAGGCTTTAACTTTCAGCAGAAATAAAATAAAATTTTTACTAACAGTTGTTGCAGTCTTTGTTATCACAGAATTGCAATTATGTATCGTGTTCATTTGATTTCATTCACCCCATTCTGAATTTAAAATATCATTTACAGGGTTCGTACACTTTTGGGGGAAAAAAATTCAAGGACTTTCCAGGCCTTTTCCAGGACATATACAAAAAATTCAAGGACTTTCCAGGCCATATACAAAAAAATTCCAGGATGATTATTATGCTTTAAAAAAATAATTTGAACATGATACTGTAAAGTAATTTCAGTTTTAAGTAATAAAAATGATGAAAGATGCAAATGGATGAATGTGCTTTATGCAAATTGATCAAGTTTATCAAGCACAAGACCATAAAGAATAAATTCTGTTCTTATGCCCTGACCTTTGAATTCAAGTTGGATCATTTTCTACAAGGGTAGGTTTCTCCTCCCTGATAACATACCAAAACTTTGTCGCAATCAAACAGATTTTATGTGAGTTAACATTCCTAAGCTTGGAGAACAAATACTGCTCTTATGTCTTGGCCTTTAAATTTAATTTTGACCTTTTTCAAGAGGGTAGGTTTCCAGGTTGTACCCAACAGCATACTAAAATTTCGCCGAAATTCAACCGCTTTCATGCGAATTATCCTACAGACAAACCCAAAGCGTAAACGTTTCTGCAACCATAGTTCAAAAGCGTTAGGAATTTCGAAAATAAAAGCATAACGAACAGCGCGAAAACTAGCTCATAAATAGAATATTTGAAAATACAGTATGCACTCTCAATTATTAGGGATGGTAGAGAGGAAGGGAATAGAACTGTCCAAAATTAGCATGTTTTCGTTGCGCTAGGGCGCTTAAGCACGGCTGAATTCCTTCAGATACCCCCAATGTTCAAATGACTGAAATGTGCTGATGTTCATGGAATGAAATGGTTGATCAGCTATGATGACCAAATAAAAGTTCGGGGGGGCTTTTTTTTTTTAGTTTATGCAACATTTTACATCACTCCAGTATTTATCTTGTCATCATCAACAATCGCAATGCAACTACCGCTTACGATCGCGGATATCAGCAACCGAAAATCTGCCATATCACTAAGTGATATAACTCATAGTATCCTGGATTCCCAGGGACAGGAAAAGACCCAGAAGAAGACCACATGGGAGATGGGTGGATGAAATTCGAAAGTATGCAGGGGTGACATGGAGGAGACTGGCACAAGACAGACCGTTGTGGAGGAAACTTGGGGAGACCTTCGTCCAGCAGTGGATTGATAATGGTTGACAATGATGATGATGATGATGACAGTATTGTAATTGAAAAAAAAAGGATGTGGAAAAAAGAAACTTTCAGAAATTAAGATCAAGTCCTGCGTTTCAAAAATCCGTTTTCCTTTATAACGTTTAAAAACATGTTTTTGCTTTTTTACCTGTAGTGTAAATAAAAAAACTATGTTGATTTTTTTTATGGAATCAGACGTCCGTATGTCTGATTGTCTTCATCTGAGTTCACACGTTAGCTACTGTGTACAAGTAGACCTATTTTTTCAGCTCAAAAATATGTAGTTTTGTATATATTCACAGTATAAGTCATTCCTTATTCCCACAGAACTGAACTCAGCATATGCAAAATGAAGAACATCAAGACCCGCCCAACACTGTTTCAGATTGTCTGCTGTTTATATTCAAGAAATGCAAACACGGATCAATGGTGAATGCAGCAACTATGATTTTTATTTATTACCAAGAAAAAAAAAAAAAAAAGAGCCGTGAAAGCTGTAAAGCTGAAACGGATATTTCTCTCAACCCCCCCCCCCCCCGCACAAAAACATTCCGATTAAGATCAAACAGCAGGAGGACGCGTCCACACACACAACCTTTGGAATGACCTGATGGAATGGCTTCTTTTCATTTGGCACATCGCCATAAATCACCACCTGCAGCTCACTGAACTGTCAAGTTGCACATTTCCTCCTTCACTTTAACTATAATAGAAATTGTAAAAAAAAAAAATGTTCCCCAATTTTCGACAAAATTAAATTACCAAATTTACGTCATGATGTTGCAATTTACTGAAATAAGTTTGTTTATCTGCTGAATATTGCTTAAATCCATTGAAAACTTTTTAATTGTAGACGATTTTTTTATTAAAACAGTAACTCAGACGTCTGAATAAAAACGTATGTTTGTAATTCAAATAGAGTCCATATCATCACAGAAAAAAATTTAAGGATCACTCTGTTTAAATAAACCATGGCATCTAAAAAAAATAATTCACTTGCTTTTCCCGTAATTTATAATTAGTTTCTTTTTTTCAATCCGATTATGCAACGGATTTTTTTTTTTTTTTGCATCTGCTAAAGTTCCTAACGGAATTTGGCGAAATTTGCACTAGAACTTTATTGTGATGTATCTTAACTACTGTAAAAATTTTACTGTGTTATTTTCAAAATTCGGAAAAATGGATTTCTGAAAATATTCTCCTAGTCCTTTTGAGCTGTGGAAGTGATAAACAGGTGTTTGCTTTCTTCCCAACCCAAGGCTTCAGATCGGCGCTCCCAGCTGTCAATCAACCGTTGCTATGGTAACACCCTTTTGCTGGAGGCTCACTCTGTCCAAAGAGGCACACATAATAAAAATTACCAATGCTAACTTTTAAAGTTTTAAACCGATTCAATTGGAATTTTGGAAGTGAGCTTCTGTAATCCAATTACAGTGAATGTAAAAATTTCAGCTACTTTCGTGAAAAATTCGCAAAGATAGTTTTCTTATTTTTTATCATAAGTAGCGGAAGTCTCTTGAGGGGAGGGAGGGTATCATGCACATAAACAAGAAGATGATGAATGTGTTGTTCAGGCATACTCCTCACTGGTGGATGCCAGCTGACTTGGTGCATACGCGACCCCCTGCAAATGCTAAATGCCTCTTCTTTCCCCTTCCGTTCTCAGTTGTCGGACGGACATCAAGCTCTCCTTCGACCTACTAGTAATCATCCAATTTTATTGCACTGGAAGTAGTGCCTTTTTTTTTTCTTTTTTTCCCCCAGCCAAATTAGGATTTGGTGCACGTCGGAAACCGCTGCCTGTGGTTTTTTTGAGAACAGAGAAAAGGAACTTTAAAAAATGAAGGGGTAACAGTAACACGATTTCCTAAAAGGGCATTTTTTTAAGTACTAATTTCAAATTTCAAGGCTTTTCAAGACAGCATTAAAAAAACACCGTTTTTCCAGGATATTCCAGGCCTTGAAAACGTAATCATGATTTTCCAGGACTTTCCAGGTTTTCAAGCACGCGTGCGCACCCTGCATTTAATACCACTGTATACAGTATCACTATAAAATGTTCATAAAGTACATGTATAAGACCTTAAACCTAATTTTTACAAAAATAAAACCACTACCTTAAAGAATTATATGGATTATCCTTCAAAGAAATATTTTTTTTTTCAACTTTAGCACAAGATAAGTTGTACAACACTATACACTAGACTTCATACTAAGCCTCACATCTATTAAAGCAGCAAGAAACATCTTCTCAACATTATCAACGATCAGTCCATTTCAAATAGTATGAAATGATTTGATCATATCATCTTCAACTGATTTTGATTCACATTTATAGTCCACCAGCAATCACAAAACTTTTTTCAAAACACACTGCAGGATATTTTCATCACTAAAATTATCACTATGAAGAACTTCATTAAATAAGAAATCAGTTCACTAAGCTGGAGCATTTTTAACACATTTTGGATCAATTTTCAAGGTTCCCACATGAAATTCATTAAATAGAGAAATTTGCTAAACTACAGAGGTTTGTTAAATAGAGGTTCAGCTGTGTTCTTTCAACAATGCTTATCATTCCTAAAATGAAAATCTTGAGTGTTTTGACCATTTTCACACTGTTTTCCCATAATTACATTTCAAAAAAAACAAAAAACAAAAATATGGCCAAGTTTTGGACAGATGTTTAAATATGCTTCTCATATTCAAAGCCAAATCCTAAACTACAGACATATGCTAATAAGTAAAAAAAATCCCCAATGTACTTATTAAAATTAATATGAAAGCAACATACACAGGTCATTAAAAAAATAACGAGACTCACATCGTAGCTCACTAAAACAACCCCACACAGAAAAATGCAGCGAACTGTGTCGGAACACCTGCAAGGTCAGTCACATGATGACGCATTGTTACAGCACTATGCTAGTTCATTCTTGTAGTAGATAGCATAGAGTTCAGACGTGTTTCTGTAGCCCAGTATAGGATTTAAAATTTTGCATGTGTTTGAATAAAGCCAAAACAGAAACGCACAAAATGATTAAAACAGCATATAAGGAAGATGCTTTGTCCCGTGCAAGAGTTTTTGAGTGGCACAAGAAATTTGCAATTGGTGAACAGTGTCTGGAAGATGTGCCATGCTCTGGTAGGCCTTCGACATCAACTACAGAGGTTAGTGTCGATACCGTCGAGGCGCTCCTGTGCAAAGACCACCGAATGACCACTGAGGAGGTTGCAGATGTCCATTGGTTCCATTGATGACACTGTGGAAAACCGATTAGGGTACTGAAAAGTCATTGCAAAGTGGATTCCCCACTTGCTCACAGATGAGCACATGGCAAATAGTGTTATCACTTGTTGCCAATGGAAGTGCAGGTTACAACGTGAGCAACACTTTTTGGATCAAGTCATCACATGTGATGAAACATTTCTTCACCATTTTGATCCAGAAACAAAACAGCAGAGCACCCAATGGAAGCACCCCTAAGTCTTTGATCCAAGAAAGCAAAGGTTCAAGCAAGTGTAGGGAAAGTCATACACCTGGTTTTCTTTGATAAAAAAGGAATTGTGCATGACCATGTTGTTCCACAAGAGAAAACTGTTACTGTTGCCTATTATTCTGAAGTTCTCAAAGGTCCTCTCAATAAAAAAATACCCGAAAGGGGTCAGAATATGCACAAACTGGTGGGATTTTGCATCATGATAATGCCCCTGCACATTGTGCTTTGCTTATCTAGGATATTATCCAAGATCTAGGCATCGAAATGATGGCACACCCTCCTTATTCACCCGACCTGGCACTGTGCGACTGTCACTTATTCCCTGATGTGAGAAAAACAACTTCGTGGGTGTCGGTTTGCATCAAATACTGAACTGAACAATGCTATAATGGGTATCCTGAACCACATGTCAAAGAAGGGCTCTGAACACATCTTCCAGAAGTAAACAGAAAGGTCGGATTGGTGAATTTGGGTAGGGGAGAATACTTTGAAACTATGTAAGTATGCTTACTGCATTACACTTTTGTCCCATGTAAAATCAGCCTCATTACTTTTTTGAACGACCCTCGTCGTATAACTCACCAGTGTGACATGTTTCATCATAGCATCCATGCTTTCAACACATTTGGTCCATCATCACACATTTGGTATGTCTCCAGATATACTCAATGAGATGCCAAAAAACTGGGAATGACACTACCATTTCCATTACATGCCAAGACACCCATGCAGTAATGGTATCGTCCACAAAAGACATATATATAGAGAGAGGCAGATAGCTCCACAAGCTCAAGTAAATAGCATCCGCAGTTCAATGGTAGCTTATCAGGACTTAAGTGATTTCGAGCGTGGTATGATAGTCGGCATCTGGAAGATGGGTCACTCCATCTCAGAAATTACCATGAAATTTGGATTTACACGTTCAACAATTTCAAGGGTGTACCTGGACTACATGAACTCGGGGCTAATATCCAGAGTGTGAGACCGATGTGGCTGTAGAAAAGCCCTGCACGAACATGGACAGTGGTGTCTGGCATGCATTGCAACATCTGCTTGGCGTGCAACACTGCAGCAAATCACAGCGCAATCCAATGCTGAGGCTAGTAATTTGGACAGTGCAATGTTCCCTGTGTTCTATGGGGTTCCAGAGCACATGGCCCACCTGGGTTCCATTGCTGACTTGGCCCACTGTCCAAGTGAGGTGATGGCCCACTGTCACATGGCCCACTGTCCAAGTGAGGTGACACACGGCTGTGCACCTCACTTGGACTCACAAACAGCGCCATTAGATGCAGCGTGACTCAAAATGAGTAGCCTGGTCCGATGGATCACAGTACCAATTGTTTCGGGCAGATGGCCGACTCTGGGTGTGGTGACAACTCCATGAGGCAATGGATTCTGCATATCTACAAGGACAGGGAAGGCCAGTGGTGGTTTTGTTATGGTGTGGGGTGTAAATAGCCAGAATGCATTAGGACCCCTCATAACATCTGCTGGCTGCTGTGACCAGTGGAGGCTACGTAACCGTCCTTGGGGATCATTTGCACCCGTTCGTGTCATGCAACCACTCCGACAGGTGGGACCTCTTTCAACACAACAATGCGCCACTACACAAATCCCACAGTCATCCGATTATGGCTGGAGGAGCATTCCACAGAGTTTGGCATCGACTCTCTCGTTCGCCAGATTTAAATGCCATCAAACACATTTGAGATGCTGTTCAGCGTGCCGTCAATGCCAGGTATCCTCCACAGGTGAATGTTATGGAATTGTGGGATGCTCTTCAGGAAGCATGGTGTGCACTGTCTCCACAATACTACAGAGCTCGTGGAGTCCATGCCCCATTGCGTTGCTGCCGTTATCCATTTGCAAGGAAGATAAATGAGGTGTTAGAGAGGTCCCAGCTTTTTTTGGCACTTCAGTGTATGTATGCAGATCTGGAGACATACAAAATGTGTGATGATGGACTAAATGTGTTGAAAACATGGGTGTTATGATGTAAAATATTGCACTAGTGAGTTATATGTTACTTTCATATTACTTTTAATAAGTACATTGGGGATTATTTTGATTTATCATACATATAGTTCAGGATTTATATATATTTTCCTGGCTGAACAGACTGAGTGTGTCCAGCATCCAGTCATGTTACCTGACTTACATTGTGAAAACAAACCAAACCATTAACAATTTTTATACTTACACACTCCTTTTACCAGCTGAACATATATATTTGTTGTCTAAAAAGATCACATAACAATAATGTACTCTTCCCATAAACACATTTGAAGAAATGTGTACACAAATTTTTCCTCACACTAAATGCAGAGGAATTTTTTTTCTCCACTTACAAGCAATGCAATAAAGCATCAGTATGTGCGGCAGCTTTATTATACCGCTTTCATGAAGAGAACGAAGTTATTATCTTCCACATTTTGTATAGCAATATGTTTCTAATACATATTACACGTTGAAGTGTAACAACCTTCTGAAAATCCACTGAGTGAATGCAGCCTTCTTTTTGAAGATATTATTTTTTCTTGTTTCAGGGTTTAACGTTCGAGGATTAAAGACTATATTTAGGTCTGCTGGATCTAGGGAAGGGAGACGACCAGTGCCATCAGTCAAATACACTATCGACGCGTGCCTCATCCAGGACTCGAAACCAGCCGGACCTATCTGGGACGAATGATCCTATGCTGCACCTCAGACCACTCAGCAACCAAAGCAACTTAGTAGACAAGAATGGTATGTGCATGTACAGAAAGCTATAAATACCAGACAATGGAGAAGCCTTCCCAGTGGGGCTGTGGAGAGCTTAACATCTAATCTTCAAAATATACACATTTTTATCTGTATTTTTACATATTTTAACACTCCGAGATCTGTGTCTTTGGAAATAATATGCTGGAATGTGTTACATATGATGACCAGAGCTAAAAGGTAAATGTTCAGTTAAATTATTTGTGCATTTTGCCTCAGTGTATTTGGCTCTCAATGCCATATGTAAGAATGAAAATCACCCCCCCCAGAATTTGTACCATTAACTTAAACAGAAAGATAAAAAAGTAGCTAAGAAGTAGCAAAAGTCATCACTTTCCTGAAAACAGCAGCTAGCTACTTTTCAGAAAAAGTAGTTGTAGCTGTAAGCAAACTACATTTTCAAGAATGTAGTTGTAGCAGTAGCTAGCTACTTCTCAAAAGTAGCTTTCCAATCATCACTATAGTATATGTATGTGTACATAAATGTGTATATATATATATCTTTAGAAGTTGGTTGTTCGTTTTGGCTGTGTTTAAAGTTTTTCCGCGGGATTTTGGTCAGAGTTTTAAATCCCTTAGTTGATTGCAACCAGAGGTTAGTTACAAGTTCACTTTTCTTTGGCTTAGGGCCTTCCTGTGGCTTAAATGATTAGAACAATATTTTGTAAATAATTTTACTTGTACTAGCAAAACACTTCATTACATATTATTTCATTTTTAATTTTTTAATTAGGTTGTGTTAACGTTTTTAGGTATGGAGTGCATATTGGTTTATTTTAGATGTGCACTAAACTTAACTATATTTTAAATAATTTTCTTGTGTGTCTAGGGCATATCAATTGCTTCTCTGAGACTTGCAACTTGGTTCTATGGGTTCAATCTCTGATATTACAACTGTACATTAATGCCTGTGCATTATATGCTAGTATTTTCTTAAATATTTTGGTTTAAATTTGCAATTTTTCAATATTCCGAAGTTACTCTTTGTTTTTATTTAATTCATGTGACAGGATAAAAGATATTATTTTTTTTTTTAACTTTTCTTTGGTTAGGCGTTTCGCTCTTTTTCAGTATTAATTTTTCTCTTGAATTGCAATATTTTGGGGTGCTCGTCATCCTTCTATAACAGTATTAAGCTGAGCTTCTCTTGGTTGTTGTTGTGTGGTCGGGCAATGTAATTTAGTTTGCTGGGTTGGTTTAGCAATCCCTTTATAATATGTCAAGTTTAACCTTAAATTTAATCTGTCCTTATAGCAAACTAAATTAGCAGAAACCCACACTTCACTGGTTTCAGTAGATAAGTGAGTGATTTTCTTTATGCTTGCCCTTGACGAAGCCATTAGAGAATCAGTCATTGATCTGCTTCCCTGCGCTCTTCTGTTTGTTTGGTTTCCCTCATTCAGAGCTAGCTTGCTTCAGTCAGTTGGGGTTTGGCATGTTTTTTCTTCTACTCGCTCTCGGAATTTTATGTTTTGTTTTCTTTTTTTCAAAAATATTTCTCTTTGGGTTTGACATTTCTTTAACATTGTGGTTTGATATTTTTCTTTTATGCAGCCTTTGGAGCTTTGGAATTTCAAATTTGTAGTTTGTTTTTCGGTTTAATTCTTCTAGTTGATTTTTTGCTATATATATACACTGAGTGGCCACTTTATTATGACCACCTGACAGTCTTAAGCAAATTAGCTATGACTGCACGCTGTTGCCGCCGAGGGCGAGGCTAGTTTAAAAAGGGAAAGCTTAGTGCTGGCGACAGTAGTAGAAGTGATTTTTGGGTGACGAGATAGGTAAAAAATTCAGTTTGACGGAATTTCAATGCGGGGTGATTGTAGGAGCTCTGAACCATGGAGCGAGTATCACCAAAACCACTGCATTCGTGAAATGTTCCAGAGCAGCTGTTGTTAAAGTGTTTAAAGACTGGACTGTCAGCCAAAAAACTGGGTCTCTACGTGCAACGTGTTGTCGGCATTGACTAGTGACTGCTCGGGCAGAACGGAGATTGTCCAGACTGGTAACAGACAACAGAAGGGCAACGGGGTAGCAAATTACAGACCATCTTAATCAAGGATGAAAACAGCACGAAAACATGGACCCCCAATGCATTGCTACAACCCTTCAAGCTGGTGGAGGCAACGTTATGATTTGGGGAATGTTTTCCTGGCATGCTTTGGGCCCTTTAATTCGTGTTGATCAACGTCTGACTGGCACATCATATCTAAACATTGTTGCAGACCAAGTGCATCCTGTCATGTTGATGGTTTATCCCAATGGCGATGGCTACTTTCAACAAGATAATGCATCCTGCCATAGTGCTTGTATTGTACAGGATTGGTTTCAGGAACATGGCGGTGAGTTTACTTTGCTTAGGTGGCCCCCACAATCTCCAGATCTCAACCCCATTGAGAATTTGTGGGATAAAGTTGAATGAGCCATCAGACAGCTGGATCCACAACCCTGCAATCTCACATTCCTGGAAAGTGCTATTCATCAAGCATGGTCTCAGATTCCACAAACCACCTATCAACATCTCGTGGGGTCCATGCCACGAAGAATCGACGCAGTATTAAAGGCAAAAGGTGGCCCAACGAAGTACTGAGGGGGTGGTCATAATAAAGTGGCCACTCAGTGTATATACACTGAAGTGCCAGAAAAACTGGTACAGACGAGCTTATGCAAAATACATAGCAACGTCACCTATGCGTGTACTCGGTTGCGTCCGCCAGTGCATATATAAAGCGACAGACATCCTTGCTAGCTGTCAGAGCTGTTTTCAGCATGAGAATGACAAGTAATAATGATTTAGGCGATTTTCAACGCAGTGTCATAGTTGGCGCTTGTGAGATGGGCCATAGTATTTCGGAGATAGAAACGAAGTTCGGATTTTCGCGGACGACTATTGAAAGGGTGTACAGTGACTACGAGAATTCCGGCAAAAAACCTCCAACCTACGATACCAGTGTAACCGTAAAAAGACACTGGGTGAACGTGACCATCGTCGGCTGTCAAGAATCGTTTCACACGATAGGCGTCTAACACTCTCGCAGGTATCGTTGGAATTCAATGCTGGAGCGTCAACAAGCATCCGCGTCCGGACTGTGCAACGTATCCTGCACGATATGGGCTTTGGGAGCCGACGCCCAACTCGAGTCCCCTTGATGAGTGCACGACACAGAGCTATGCACCTCGCTTGAGCACGGCAACACCACCACTGCACACTTGATGACTGGAAAGAACTAGCCTGGTCTGACGAGTCGCATTTCCAACTGTATCGGGCAGATGGAAGGATTCGTGTGTGGCGCGAACCCCATGAATCCATGGATCCCGCCGGTCAACAGGGAACTGTACCGGCTGGTGGGGAATCCGTAATGGTATGGGGTATGTTTAACTGGACTTCACTGGGACCCCTGGTACGTATACAAAAGTCTGTGACCGGCCAACGCTATGTGCGCATCCTTTCTGACGAGGTACACCCGTTCATGTCCGGCATTCGTGCTGATGGGTTGGGCCTGTTCTAAAAGAACAATGCAACTCCACACAAGTGTCGAGACGCCATATTATGGTTAGAGGAGCATTCATCTGAGTTTGGGATGTTGCCATTTCCACCCGAATCCCCAGATCTGAACGTGATAGAACACATTTGGGATGTCACGCAACGCGCTATCGAACACAGGAATCCGAGACCTCGGAATACACCGGAATTGTGGAACGCTCTGCAGGAAGTATGGTGTGCATTGCCTACAGCATATTTCCAGAAGCTAGTGGAGTCCATGCCCTGTTGTATTTCTGTAGTCCTGCACTCCCGTGGGCGACCTACCAAGTATTAGACTGGTGTACCAGTTTTTCTGGCACTTCAGTGTATATATACTGTATATATATATATATAGCAAAAGAACTAAGTAAAACATACATACATATCGCTAAGCTGTTCTGATATTCAGAGGTCAGCTCCACAAAGAGATACAAACTACCAGATAATTTTTACTTACGGTTGCCGTATCAGACTTCTCCATTTACATCGATCTTGACATAAAACTCGGGCTTCACTGACATCGATCACACACCGTACACAAGATCATCTATACTTCATACTCATAATCTTTTTCTCATGCACACTCCTGAATCTGACCCTCCCATGACTTCCTTGGCCTTCCTCTACCTTTCCTGACTGCCACTTGGGCTAAAAAAATTTCTTAGTAAGCATCTCATCACTCATTCTTTCAACATAGCCAAAGCCCCAAAGCATATTAGTCTCCACCTTGCTAACAACATTTTGCTTCACATTACACAACTGCAACACATCTTCATTCCTCACACAATCAGAACATGTCTTGCCACAAACACCCCGTAAGTAACTCATTTCTCTAGCACACAAACGACTTCTGTTTCTTTTGTAGTACCCAGGTTTCACTGCCATACATCAGAGTAGGAAGAATTACACTTTCATATATAGCCATGAGGGACTCTCTTGAGAACCCATCATTCTTATGAAACCCTCCCAAAGCAGCCATGACTTTCAATGAAGAATTCACTCGCCTACTAACTTCACCATCCAATTTGCTCTCTCTGTCAAACATGCTTCCTAAATACACAAACTCATTCACCTGGTCAATCACTGTGCCATTTAGACATATATTACATTCAGTACTACCAGTTCCTCTCTCAAAATCCATAACTTTAGTTTTTCCCTTATTTATACTCAGTTTGAATTTCAAGCAAACTTCATACATCCGAGACAACATACTCTGCAACTCACTTTTGCTCTCTGCCAACAGGACAGTGTCATCAGCATACAGCAATCTGCACACACAGATATCACCAAGACATAAACCAGTATTATCTATTTTGGCATCACGCATGCACACATCCATAAATACAGGGTGTCTGAGAATTATTGGACACATTACAAAATTATATAAAACAAAACATTAAACAGATTAAACTGACTGTACTAACTTACAATGTAACTACACAAGTTAATAAATTTCGATGTGAGATTCCTTGGTTGCTCGTAGTACGTCCAAGCGATACTCGATTTCATGTCATGTATTGCAAGCATCTGAGGATTTATGAAATTAATAGCAGCTGTGATACACTGCTTCAGTTCCTGCAAATCAGTACAAGGCGTCTGATAGACACGATTCTTCACATAGCCTTACATGAAATAATCCAATGGAGTTAGATTTGGAGAGCAAGGAGGCCACGGAATGGGACCACCATGCCCAATCCATCTGTTGGGGAAATGCTCATTTAGGCACTTACGTACACACGTTGACCAATGTGGAAGCCCATCTCGTTGGAAAACGACGTTGTCATATCTTTTGATCTGGGGTATAGCGAAATTTTCTATCATATCTAAGTAAATGTCACCATTTATGTTTGTTTGTTTTTGCAGAAGAAGAAAGGGCCAATCGCTTCTCTTTTTGATAGGATCCACTACACATTATAACTTTTGGAGAATCACGTTCCAGTTCAATAGCAGCATGAGGCGGTTCACTGCCCCATATCCTACAGTTGTGACAATTCAAAATACCTGTTACATAAAATGTGGCTTCATCACTAAAAATTACAGTACTGAGAAAGTTTTTGTCGTTTTCCACTCGATTCAGCTTATCCACAGCGAAATCGTATCGCAGAATGTGATCATTTACATGCATCTTTTGCACTATTTGAATTTTATAAGCATGAAACTTTAATTTCTTGTGCAAGATATCGTAAACTGTCCATTTTGGAATGCACAGTTCTCTGCTTGCTTTACGAATGGATTTCCTGGGGCTTCATCGGAAACTTTCATTAACTTGGTCAACCGTCTCACTGCTGACGCTAGGCCTACCAGCTCCTCCACGATGTTCCACATTGCCAATTTCTTTACACTGTTTCATCCACTGCTTAATTGAATTCATTGATGGAGGATTACAAGCATACTCTAAACAGTACCGTCTTTTAACTTTAATGACAGACTTTAATTCCGCAAGCCATAACACACACATCGCCTTCCGCTGCATGGATGACATGACAACTGATTGCGCATTTGTCATAAATTCCTCATCAGGCCACACCTAGTGCCATCTATCGGATTCTGGGAATAACAATTCTGCAAAACAAAAATAAAGAAACCGTGTTAGTAATACGTGACATAGAAAAATAGACAACGCTCAGTTGTTGTTTTTTTACATAATTTTGTAATGTGTCCAATAATTCTCGGACACCCTGTATATTAAACAGCCATAGTGACATTACACAACCTTGTCTGACTCCTGCACCAATAGAAAACCATTTTGATAAAACACCATTTACTCGTACACAAGCTCTACTGCCAGATACATGGCTTTTACACTGTTAAATAGATTCCCAGTAACACCATATTCATTCAATACCTTCCACAAAAGTGTCTTATTTACTCAGTCATAAGCTTTCTCTAAATCTATGAAGGCAGCAAAAACGTTCTTACCAACAGCCAGATACTTTTCAATCATTATGCGTAATGCAAAAATTTTGTTAGTGAAGCCTTTACCAGGCATAAAACCACTCTGAACATACCACACTTTCTCTGATGTAAGACCCCGTACTTTTTCAATAATGACCTTACCAAACACTTTCCCTGGCACACTCAGTAGGCTAATACCTCGATAGTTCTTGCAGTCAGTCTGATCACCTTTTCTCTTATACAAGGGAACAATGATATCCTTCCAATCCCGAGGGACCATTCTTTATGATAGCATCCGTCCAATCCCGAGGGACCATTCCTAACTCCCAGCACAACTGGCAAATTTCAGTTAACCAGTCAATTACAAGGTCATTACCATATTTCAACATCTCGGCAGTTGTGCCATCAACTCGTGGAGCCTTACCATTCTGAAGAGATTTTAGAGCTTTACACACCCCTTCTCTTGAGATCCCTTCTGTGCTTCCATCCTTCACTGTGACATCATCCGCTTCTGCCTCTGAATCACCTTTGCTTTCCTGATCTAATAACTCACAGAAGTATTCATCCCATCTTTCACTTAACTCATTGGGCTCCCATATCATTTCCCCGATCCTATTCTTTACATAGCTTACAACTTTATTTCCCCTATTTTTCTTGATTTTCATGTACTTCCAGAAAGTCTTCCTATCTTTCCAAAAAGCCAATTCATGCCTTTCCACCTTCTCCTTCCTATCTTTTGCCTTACTCTGGCAAACCAACTCAGCAGCTTCACGCTTCTTACAGTGATATTCACAGGGATCATAGCATACTTCTGGAAAATTTTAGGTAGGAATTTTAGGAATTTTTAGAAAAATTTTAGGAAAATTTTAGGAGTGTATTTCAATAAAAACTAGATGTATATTTGTATACATCTAGTAAAACAACTTTGTATACATTGTAAAGAGTTTGCTTCACACCCTTCAACCATATATACTGATAGACTGCGCATGACATCAAAATTTCTGGCTCCAACATAAAATCACATGACAACAGTCAAAAAGATGGGTTACACCTGCTGTGCTTATGGTTGCTCTGACCGATATAGTAAAGAAAGTTCTATGATTTTTCATGGGTAAGAAACGAATTAAATACCTAAGTCGATAAAGTTCAATTACTTAACCAGAAACTTGCAGCTATTGATATAAAAATATAGTAACTTAAGAAAAAAAAATGGAATGCATGTTCCAAATTCTTCGCAAATGTTCATCACATTATAAATCACAAAATGTAAACAACCCGATCATGCATGTATATAGCTCATAAGTAAACTTACCTGAAGAGTTTTCATTATATATGAGGCGCATTCACATAATACACCGAAAACACTGAAGTTCTGCAGCGTAAATTAGTAATCATAACAGCATTTTTACACGAAATTTGGAGTCTGATGATGACGTGCCCAATGTTTGAGCCATGGCGGCTTTGATGCAGCTATTGCCAATGTGCAGTCCATTAGTATATATGGTCGAAGTTAACACCCAAATTTTTTGCATAACGTCTAATGTCTAAAGTTTAAGTATGATTTACTTCTAATGTTCAGTTTTTATCTTTTCACGTGTTATTATCATATTCAAGTATATTTACCACATTCAAGTTTCACTTTGAACATTAATATGCTGTTGAACCAGAAGCAATTCACGATTTTCACAGTAAAGTTTTCAGGTTTCACATTAAATTATAATATCCTAAAAAGGTAATTGAAAACCAAGAACTATGTACAATTGTTCACTGAATTACTTTTTCCATATTATTGTTTTAACCTTTTCCTGATTAGCCTATCTTTTTCTGCTTCTACCACAACTAATTTACTTTCAGTTTTCTTTATTTCAGCTGAACCTTGTATGATCAAGTTAGAGGCAACTGCTATTTCAACAGTATTTTGTTTTTCTACAGCTTTTCTCATTCTTTCTGTTCCCTCTTGAATTATTGCTAGGGAGGCTTCTTTATCGTTTTTAAGTCTATTTATTTCTGCATCATTTTCTTTTATTTTGTCATCAAACTCAGCTTTTCTTTTTTTCTCTAGCTGCTTTTCCTTATTTTCCCTCTCTTTCTGCTTCCTTTCTTTTACCTTTTTTGATTCTTCTTCCTTCAGCTTATCAACATACTCTTTATAAAATTTATGTGAATCACAAACACTATTTAACAAATTTCTTGTAATGGGAACTTTACTTACACATCCATAGTGTTTAATGGCCCCTTTAACTATTCTTAATGATGTTATAGTTGAGTCTTTTAAGTTAGCTTTGTCCTTCCTTAACAGAGCAGTGTTAACCGAAAATCCCCTTTCTGCATCAGCATTACCATGAGGTAAAACTAAAATTGACTTTATGAGTTTAGCAAGATTTGAGTATTTTTCTTTTCCGCTAGAGTCTTTAATACTAAATATATTACGCCAGTAATGATCAATCCGCACTGGAATATGCCCTTCCTCTGAAAATTTCACTAGTTCATCTAGAGTTGGCTTATCGCAATTTAAAAGTTTCCACTCTTCTCTTACTCTATCAATTTGTTCCTCAGAAAGATGCAAAACACTTGAAATTCTGGTTATTTCCGAAAGTCCTTCAGTGACTGAAAGTTGAGTTGACTCTTTCTTTGGTTCTTTTACCTTTAAAACTTCTATGTCTCTTAGCTTTTGATTGCAGAATGGCAAATTTGACTTTAAATATTTTGTGGTTGCAATTAGTGATGATCTTACATCTAAGAGAAATAATTTCTGCCTGGTCTCCTGAACATTCCTGAGGAGATTTTTTGTCTTCATACCAACTTCTAACTCCCCTAGTTTTTTCCATGAATTTTTGTTTTCAAAATCTACATTCTTTAGGTCTTCTCCAAATTTCCCTGCTATAACATCATCTTGGATAAACTGAGCCATAACATTCCTCATTAAAGTATTTAAATCAGAATATAACTGGTATATTTTTGGTTCTTCACTCTGATAACATAATGGAAACTTTTCAAAATTTTGGTGTGAAAATGAAATTAATGCTAAATAGCAAGGAGTAAGCTCATTTTTAGGAAACAGTGAATTCTTTTATACCTTGCCGAATTGCGCAGTTGTTTTTCAAATATTTTTTGAGATGGCAAGAAGTTTAAAAATATTCTGTAATATTTAGCCATTGATCCAAGAGCCTCTGGGCTACAGAACCAACGGTTAACCATCTGTTGCTGACATGACGCAAAAGAAATTTGGCAGTGACCAATGTTATATCCTCGACAGATTTATAATCCTCTCGTCTTGCAGCACTACTCTTTAAAAAGTAATGCATATCAGTAGCAAATTCGTCAAAATCTATATTTAAGCTTGTCAAAAAAATTTTAAATGCATTACTAACAACATGCAGGTTGCAAAAACCTAGTTCCAAAGATTTCTGGCCTGTTTCTTGTTTTACAACTTCATTGAATTTGCGTAAAAAGCACTTATTTACATTTGGGCTGTCCATGGATACACAAATAATTCTGTTCAACGAAATATTGAAGGATGATAACACATCAAGAATTTCTTTTAGCAAAATATCTGCTGTTGCATGACCCAGAAAAACGCTTGTTAGGTATCGGCAAGAAACTGAATTTATTTCTGAAGACCAGTACCTGAGATACACATCCAACTGCCGTTTCACTTGTGTATTTGTAGTTTCATCAAATGCTATAGTAACCTTCCCTGGGCTACTAGATGCAATGTCTTTTTTCAAATCCTCTTCAAAATATTTTGACAATCCATGTGATATCACATAAGCAACTTTTTTCTTTAAGTTGCATTTTGGCTGCAATAGCAGAATCAGGAAACATTTCTTTGAAAAGTTCAACTGTTTCAGTGCATGAAACAAAAGACATATTGTCCTTAGCAACTTTCATGGCCCATAATGCTTCGGCTTTAGCCAACTGTAAATCATGACTCAGTACTTCACTAATATTTGTTTTGGGCTGAAGATCCCGTCCTCCAAAGGCTTTCAGGATGGACTTATTTTGAAATTTACTTTGAAATTTCTGCAAATGTTTTTTTCCTTTATGATGCGCTTTTACTTGTGAAAAGCCACTATTAGAAATGTTGAAAATTTCTGAACACAATATACACTTAGCAGAAAATATTGTTTCAGTTGCAGAACACCATTCTTTCAACTTCACTCCGTCCAATTCTTTGGCGAGCCACGCATCTTGAAATTTCGTTTTGGATTTAGGCATCTTAAACACTTGTATTACTAACCAGAAAATGAAAGGGAAGTACAAAAACACGTTCCAATATTGCAAAACCAGACAACTTCCCGAAATTTGGCTGCGAGGATGTCAGAAGATATGGAAAAAAAAAAAAAAAAGCAGGTCACCACTAGAGAACTGAACCTGCACACAGCACAGAGAACACCATAAAAGACGTAAAACCAGAAACTATCATACGCATCTCACGCAAGTTCAGTCAAAGCGAGTCGGAGCCGAGATATATTGCGCATCGAAGGTCGCTGTCGCCGACGCATGATCGAAGGTCAATGATCACGTGCTCTACTGCCTGCCAAGATAATACTCAGCTACCATCCCATCGTCATTACCGGAGGTTACGGAAGGAGACCACATGTTTCCTTTTTGCTTCCACCCACCTGCGGTTTACAATAACAAAACATCAGCAGAAAGAGGAGGTTCCACAAGGCATGTACAAAAATAAAGTACGATCTTCTGCGTGCCACGGAGTTCGTCTGCAAAGCACAAACCAGGGGTGAAAATGACCCCTCCCCTTTTCCCTTAGATCTCTTGTTACTCTCGAAAACTGTTCGAAGGCAAAAATGGAACGCCCGCCCCGAAGCAAGTGCATCTCGATGGCGTCATTTTTCCCTCCCTTCAGCAGCACAGCATATAGGCTGTGTTTCTACAAAAACAGGTCTTTTTACCTTACCGTAATGGTAAATTTATTGGCGTTAATAACGGTTGTGTTTTTAATAAAAATAAGCTTACGAAAATTTTAGGATGAATAGCAAATTTTAGGTCTAATTTTAGGAATTTAAGGAGGGTCACAAATTAGGAATTTTAGGAATTTTATGAGGAATGCGATCCCTGTATTCATCCAAAGAAACTCTACCTTGCAGCATCCCCAAATATGCTTCCTTCTTTCTCTTTACTGCCTCTTCAATCTCACTATTCCACCAAGCATCACCTCTATTGTAACCCACTTTTGTGGTGCCACAGACCTCTTCAGCAGCAGTGACAACACAGTTCTTAAAACATTCCCACTTCTTTTCTACATCCCTCTCACAAGACTTCAGCTCCTTCAGTCGTTCTCTGAGTAAGTCAGAGTAACGCTGATGATTTTCAGGGAGCCTTTCAACCATCCTTTATTCTTTCCATCCTGGGCCTCTTCCTATTCTTTTTCCTCCAACCAACATTCAGTTTCACTCGTGACACTACCAAGTAATGATCAGAACCAACATCCGCACCTCTCATCACACGAGTGTCAACAACTAAGTGTTTCAGACACTAATCATACACAACAAAATCTATCACACTCTTCTGACCAAGAGTACGATTTTCCCAGGTATATGTGTGGATATACTTGTGGCTGAAAAATTTATTAGATACACAGAAACCATTATCAATGCAGCGTTCAATTAATCTTTCACCATTATCATTCACACAAGGAACATTAAACTTACCCAGAACATTGTCAGAAATTGCATTCTGCACACCTACTCTAATATTGAAGTCCCCTGCTATTATAACTTTCTCTTAAGTACCAAACTGGCTCAAAACAGCTTTCAGATGATTCTAGAAATCTTCCTTCCTATCAGAAGGTTCTGAGTCACAAGGAGCATACACTACAACAATTACAATTCTCTGAAGTTTCACTTTCAAACGAATCCAAAGAATTATCTCACTTATGCAGCTATAGTGAATCAAGTTGTTCTTCATCTTTTCACTTAAAATCACACCTACACCAGCCTGTTCTTTCTCATTATCCAATACTCTAGACCACACACTCACCGTTCCATTCACTTCTTCTATCCCAATTTCCTTCTTTTTGGTTTCACGTACACACAGCACATCCAGTCTATACTTATTCATCTCTTCAATCACCTCATTCATCTTGCCATTTATACCTCTAATATTCCATACACCAATCTTACACTCACTCAGCCAAGATCTCTTTCTCATATGCCATTTAGAAAGTCCAGGTCGATTCCGTGGTGGACCGTCCTTCTTAAGTGTGGTAGGTCCACCATATCCCACACTTGATTTATTTTTAATATTTCTTTGTGTCTTTTTAATCAGGTAAAAACATCAGTGTGGGGGATTAGCCCAGAGCTAACGGTTCCAGTTGGTCATTCAACCTAAGGATTCTGGAACAAAACCCAGTGAGTTGGGGTCTTTTCACCAATGTTACACAGAACTAGCTGGCACCTCCCCAAGATTCACAGAGGCCCTTGTTGCTGTTATGTGTGCCATTGTTCCCACGGAGCACCCCAAGGAGACAAACCCATCTCTCACTAAGATTGCCCACAGAACTAAGTAAAAGCACCCAAAAAAATCCAACTTTAGAGAGGTTGAAAGATGGCCTGAACTTTGGTTTTGGTGCGAAGTTCAGGCCATCTTTCCACCTCTCTAAAGAGATAATTAGGTTTGATTTTTAGATTTTTATCAGGATTTAGATAAGTATATTGTCAAAACTAGCTTAGCCTACAATGTGCCAATTGAGGTCTTTGCTGAATGGAAATGCAATATTATTCAAGGTTTTAAAGCAAATTTAACTGATCAAAAAAATTTTTACGATAACAACCTTACTCTTTCCCATCAGTTGAAAAAACCTCTTTCTAAATTGCAAGAACATATTTTTACCACTTCAGATAAAGCCAATAACAATTTTGCAATTATTTGTAAAAAATTCTATCATGAAATAATTTCTCAAGAGTTGAACAATAAAGTTACTTATCAGCCTACTTCAGTTTCCAGAAAAGAACTTACTAATAAGTTCAAAGCATTTCACAAGCACTTGGGGCTCAGATTGACACACAGTTATGAACCTGAATTTCCTTATCTTTTTGCTACAGCAAAGGAACCAGTGAAATTCAGATTCATAGCCAGTGGGACAAAAAGTCATAGACCAGTATTTTGAATCAGTTCTGAAGAAAGTTTCAACCCTAATTAAATCCAATGCAAATTTAACATGTAAGAACTTCTGGATTATTAAAAGCAATACTGAGGTAATTTCTGATATATTTGATGTTAAGCCTGCAGAGGCCAATACCTATGACTTTGAAAACCTGTACTCTAACCTCCCAATTGAGGACATTATCAGTACCCTCAAGTTACTCTTTGTAGAATTTAAGATTTCTAGCATTATTTCGGAAAATTATTGGCATACACTTCTAAATTGCTGCATTGAAAATAATTTTCTTCTCTTCAACAATAAGTTTTATAAACAGGTTAATGGTATCCCTATGGGCTCACCACATTCCATTAGTGTATGCAACTTATTCCTGTTCTTCAAAGAATATCAGTTCATGAAGTCATATTTTTCTAATCAGGATAGTTACTTACATACTTACAGAAACATTGATTACTTTCTCTGCTTTAATAATTCAGGAGAGCTCGAAAAGATTTTTTAGGTATTTATCCTAAATGCCTTAAACTAAATAAAACCAATGGCAATAACCAAGTTCTTGAATTTTTAGATTTAGCTACAAATCTTAATTCAGGCAACCCTGTTATCAGCCTTTATATGATAAGAGAAATCATTTTAACTTTAAAATAGTCAAACATGGTATGTGGCCTAAGGCTTAGTAGAATATGTAGCTTAAATTCTGAATTAGAGAAACATGTTAAAGTTTTAATCAATCAGTTTATCAATAACCAAGTCCCTAAAAACTTCTTAAAAGTTACATTAAGGAAAATAGTTCTCAAATATAGAGTTAGGATGACTTATTATTAATGAAAGAGTTCTCAAATATAGAGTTAAGGAGACTTATTTTAAAACTTGGTGGCTGAATGAATCGTCTAAATCAAAGCTATTTTTAGAGGTTTAGATGATGATGTGATCATCTACATTTTTAGGAAGCTATAATACTGTATTTTTTCCCTCTCCTTTGATTAAAAAAAAGTTTATATTTTTAAAAAAATACATAAAACCCTTATATAAAGCTATATATATCACAGCCTCTCCTTGACAAATGTCAACCCCGCCTTCTCGTGGTACATCCTGTTCCCACTAAAGGGGCTCTGACGACCGCCAATAGCGGTATAACTATACCATCGGGATTAGAGGAAATGCTATCCCACACTCGCCAACCCGCTTGGCCAGCATGGTGAGTTATAGCCAAACCCCTCCAAAATGACTCCACAACTTAAATCTTGGCCCTCAGTCTCCGGCAGCTGGAATGTACCTGGCCAAGGCAGCGGCCAGTGCGACATGAAGGCAGAGGGTGCTAAGAATCCCCGGAGGACCGGACTAGGCTGCCATCTGATGCTGACCTTGGCTACGTACAACGGACGCTCCCTATCTTCTGATTCAAGGCTTCTTGAATTGGAAGAGGAACTACAAAGGATCAAGTGGGACATCGTCGGGCTAAGTGAGGTAAGGAGAAAAGGAGAAGATCTCATTGAACTGAAAAGTGGACATCTCTTCTACTATCGTGGGACAGATACTGCCAGAACTAGTGGTGTTGGATTTATAATAAACAAGAAACTGAAGGATAAAGTTGTAGAAGTTGAAAGTTCCTCGGACAGAGCTGCACGACTCGTTATCCAACTCTCGAGAAGATACCAGGCTCAGATTATTCAAACTTATGCACCCACCACAAGTCATGCTGAAGAAGAAATTGAAGAATTTTATGAGGAAATTCGTGATCTAAATAATAAAGGTAAGCAGCACTTGAAGATAATTATGAGAGATTTCAATGCAAAAATAGGGCAACGGCAACAGAATGAAACTTCAGTAGGTAAATTCGGTCACGGCAACAGAAACCAGCGTGGAAATACTCTCGTAGAGTTTGCAGAGGCAGAAGGGTTTTTCATCTTGAACTCCTTTTTCAAGAAAAAGCCACACAGGAAATGGACATGGAGACATCCAAATGGGACGACAAGTGAAATTGATTTTATTATGTGTAACAAAAAATTCGTCATAGAAGACTGCAGTGTGCTAAACAAGTTCAACACAGGCAGTGACCATAGATTGGTGAGATGTAAGATGCACCTCAACACTAAACTCGAACGTAGCAAGCTCATAAGACAAACAAAATGTATTGACATAACCAACCTTAAAAAACACCATAATACCTTCAAATTGGAACTGAAGAACAGATTCTCTGCTTTAGAAGGCCTAACATCGGAAGAAGTGGATATTTCTGAAGTTAACAGAAAAGTAACCAAAGCTCTTATGGAAACAGCAACAAAATTAGCTGGGTCTAAGAACAAATTGCATGTGAACAAATTATCAGGAAAAACCAAAATGTTGATGCAAAAAAGAAGAGTGATGAGGACAACTAAAGAAGATGTGACTTCCAAAGTGGAATATATATAGAGCTATGCAAGACAGTACGAAAAAGTATCACTGAAGACGTAAGGAAATTCAACTGTGAACTAGTAAGGAAAGCAATTGAAAACAACCAAAGCCTAAAGATAGCAAAGGGACATCTCAGTAAGGGGAAAAAACAGATTATGGCACTGAGAAAAGAAGATGGTTCTGTAACAAGAAATAGAGGCGAAATTTTGACAAGAGTGAAATATTTCTACTCCAAATTATATGAAAGGGATGATACATGTACTCCAGACATCATGAAAGGTACCAGAGTTCTTCCAGCAGAAGTTGCACATGCAATCAAGAACATGAAGTGGGGAAAAGCTCCAGGAGAAGATGGAATTACTGTAGACATCATACAAGAAGCAAGTGGAGAAATAGAAACAGTACTCGCCCAAATTTTCACTCGATGCCTTAATGAAGGGAAAATTCCTAAGGATTGGAACAATGCTACAATGATCTTGCTACATAAAAAAGGTGACATTGAGGATCTCAGGAACTACAGACCTATCAGCCTCCTATCAGTGGTTTATAAAATCTTCACTAAAGTTCTTTCACACCGCTTGAAGGTGACACTGGACATGGCTCAACCGAGAGAACAAGCTGGATTCAGGAGTGGCTACAGCACAATAGATCATATCCATGTACTGAGAGAACTAATTGAAAGAGCGAGGGAATATGAACTTCCATTGTGCATGGCTTTTATCGATTATGAAAAAGCCTTTGATTCGGTGAAACCATCAGCAGTTACAATGGCTCTGAAAACCTGCGGTATTGAAGATGCATACATTAATATTATTAATAACATCTATGAAAATGCAAGTGCAAAGATTCGGCTGTTTGAAAATACAACACACATAAAAATTGGAAAGGGAGTGAGACAAGGTGACACCATATCTCCGAAGCTCTTTAATGCCACATTGGAGGGTGTTTTTCAGTCGCTGAGCTGGGAAAACAAAGGGATAAAGATTAATGGAGATTATCTAACCCACCTTCGTTTTGCTGATGACATAGTCATTTTTGCAACTACCCCATCAGAGCTGCAGAGTATGATCCAGGAACTTGCTGACAAGAGTAAAGAAGTGGGATTAAAAATGAACTTTCAGAAGACAAAAGTGATGTTCAATGCTTTTACAAGAAATGAAGATTTATTGATTGATGGAGAAAAGCTGAAGATAACAGACACGTACGTTTATCTTGGACAGCAGATATCAAGTGAGGGTCACATTGATGAAGAAATTAATCGGCGTACAAAACTTGCCTGGAGAGCTTTTGGAAGAAACAGCATAATTTTCAAGAGCAATATGCCATTATGTCTTAAAAGAAAAGTGTTTGATCAATGCATCCTTCCAGTGCTTACGTATGGTGCAGAGACGTGGACCTTAGCTAAAAGAGACATACAAAGGCTGCAGACAACTCAAAGAAGCATGGAGAGGTGCATGCTTGGTGTAACCAGGAGAGATAAGAAGAGGAACACGTGGATCCGAAAAATGACAAGAGTGGAAGACATCATGATCAGAGTTAAATCCCTGAAATGGCAATGGGCTGGACATACTGCCAGAAGAACAGACCATCGATGGACAGCCGAAATTTTAGATTGGATTCCAAGGGACAGGAAAAGACCCAGAAGAAGACCACATGGAAGATGGGTGGATGAAATTCGAAAGTATGCAGGAGTGACATGGAGGAGACTGGCACAAGACAGACCGTTGTAGAGGAAACTTGGGGAGACCTTCGTCCAGCAGTGGCCAGTCTCCTCCATGTCACTCCTGCATACTTTCGAATTTCATCCACCCATCTTCCATGTGGTCTTCTTCTGGGTCTTTTCCTGTCCCTTGGAATCCAATCTAAAATTTCGGCTGTCCATCGATGGTCTGTTCTTCTGGCAGTATGCCCAGCCCATTGCCATTTCAGGGATTTAACTCTGATCATGATGTCTTCCACTCTTGTCATTTTTCGGATCCACGTGTTCCTCTTCTTATCTCTCCTGGTTACACCAAGCATGCACCTCTCCATGCTTCTTTGAGTTGTCTGCAGCCTTTGTATGTCTCTTTTAGCTAAGGTCCACGTCTCTGCACCATACGTAAGCACTGGAAGGATGCATTGATCAAACACTTTTCTTTTAAGACATAATGGCATATTGCTCTTGAAAATTATGCTGTTTCTTCCAAAAGCTCTCCAGGCAAGTTTTGTACGCCTATTAATTTCTTCACCAATGTGACCCTCACTTGATATCTGCTGTCCAAGATAAACGTACGTGTCTGTTATCTCCAGCTTTTCTCCATCAATCGATAAATCTTCATTTCTTGTAAAAGCATTGTACATCACTTTTGTCTTCTGAAAGTTCATTTTTAATCCCACTTCTTTACTCTTGTCAGCAAGTTCCTGGATCATACTCTGTAGCTCTGATGGGGTAGTTGCAAAAATGACTATGTCATCAGCAAAACGAAGGTGGGTTAGATAATCTCCATTAATCTTTATCCCTTTGTTTTCCCAGTTCAGTGATTGAAAGACATTTTCCAATGTGGCATTAAAGAGCTTCGGAGATATGGTGTCACCTTGTCTCACTCCTTTTCCAATTTTTATGTGTGTTGTATTTTCAAACAGCCGAATCTTTGCACTTGCATTTTCATAGATGTTATTAATAATATTAATGTATGCATCTTCAATACCGCAGGATTTCAGAGCCATTGCAACTGCTGATGGTTTCACCGAATCAAAGGCTTTTTCATAATCGATAAAAGCCATGCACAATGGAAGCTCATATTCCCTCGCTCTTTCAATTAGTTCTCTCAGTACGTGGATATGATCTATTGTGCTGTAGCCACTCCTGAATCCAGCTTGTTCTCTCGGTTGAGCCATGTCCAGTATTACCTTCAAGCGGTGTGAAAGAACTTTAGTGAAGATTTTATAAACTACTGATAGGAGGCTGATAGGTCTGTAGTTTCCGAGATCCTCAATGTCACCTTTCTTATGTAGCAGGATCATTGTAGCGGTGTTCCAATCCTCAGGAATCTTTCCTTCATTAAGGCATCGAGTGAAAATTTGGGCGAGTACTGTTTCAATTTCTCCACTTGGTTCTTGTATGATGTCTACAGTAATTCCATCTTCTCCTGGAGCTTTTCCCCGCTTCATGTTCTTGATTGCATGTGCAACTTCTGCTGGAAGGACTGGAGGAACTCTGGTACTGGTATCTTTCATGATGTCTGGAGTGCATGTATCATCCCTTTCATATAATTTGGAGTAGAAATATTTCACTCTTGTCAAAATTTCGCCTCTATTTCTTGTTACAGAACCATCTTCTTTTCTCAGTGCCATAATCTGTTTTCTTCCCTTACTGAGATGTCCCTTTGCTATCTTTAGGCTTTGGTTGTTTTCAATTGCTTTCCTCACTAGTTCACAGTTGAATTTTCTTACGTCTTCAGTGATACTTTTTCTTACTGTCTTGCATAGCTCTATATATTCCACTTTGGAAGTCACATCTTCTTTAGTTGTCCTCATCTCTCTTCTTTTTGCATCAACATTTTCGTTTTTCCTGATAATTTGTTTACATGCAACTTGTTCTTAGACCCAGCTAATTTTGTTGCTGTTTCCATAAGAGCTTTGGTTACTTTTCTGTTAACTTCAGAGATGTCTACTTCTTCCGATGTTAGGCTTTCTAAAGCAGAGAACCTGTTCTTCAGTTCTAACTTGAAGGTATTATGGTGTTTTTTAAGGTTGGTTATGTCAATAGATTTTGTTTGTCGTATGAGCTTGCCACGTTCAAGTTTGGTGTTGAGGTGCATCTTACATCTCACCAATCTATGGTCACTACCTGTGTTGAACTTGTTTAGCACACTGCAGTCTTCTATAACGAATTTTTTGTTACACATAATAAAATCAATTTCACTTGTCGTCCCATTTGGATGTCTCCATGTCCATTTCCTGTGTGGCTTTTTCTTGAAGAAGGAGTTCAAGATGAAAAACCCTTCTGCCTATATATATATATATATATATATATATATAATTAAAAGTAAGTAAAAATTGTAATATTGAATAATTAAAGGTTTGGAAAGGATACTGCTATTTGGGTTATTTAAGTACTTTTAAAACTTCTGGGAACAGATATATAAACTTCTCTGTGCCCAGGAAGTGCTTTCTGAAGTAGCTTGATTAATAAAAATTGCAATATTGAATAATTAAAGGTTTGGAAAGGATACTGCTATTTGGGTTATTTGAGTACTTTTAAAACTTCTGGGAACAGATATATAAACTTCTCTATGCCCAGGAAGTGCTTTCTAGTATTCCGAGTTCCACATGCAACTTCGAAACAGTTTTTTTCAGTAGAAGCTTCTGAAGTAGCTTGATTAATCTAACCTTAGGAACCACACTCACGTTTAACTTCCCTGGAAGGTTCTACGGTTGGCAGCCAGGTGGCACTGCAACAGGAACTCTCTCTCCAAAATGTCTGTTTACAGAAGATGTAGGTAGCCCAAAGTGCTGCCTTGGATTGGTATGTTTGTAATTTTTTATTTTGCATCTTTTTCTAATTTTTCTTTATCTGGGTTCTTCATCTACATCTTTTGAACTTTGTTGCTTGTTTAGGTGGTAATTTCAGTTTTTTCTGCAAGTTATTAGGTCCGCGTTTTGAGCCCCTTTGTTGCCTGTAAACATGTTTTGTTACAAGTGTCTACCCTTTAGGCTTAGGACCTTCTTGCTGGCATTTGACTGATTAGAACAATAATTTGTAAATATTTTATCTTTTACTAGCAATTCTCTACATTTTATTTTTTATTTTAAGGTTGTTCCATCGATTTTGAAATGATATGCATATTCGTTATTGCTAGGTAATGTCCTATGCTTAACTTCTTTAGTACTTATTGTGTGTGTTTTAGAATTTTCTCTTACTTCTTTGAGGTTAGCACCTCAGTTCTAGGTATGCCATGACAAAACCCTGATTGGAAATTTTCAGTAGTAAACACTAAAAAGATCCATAGTTTTTTGGCTTTTTCAGTAGTAATAAATAAAACTGTATTATACATTTGATAAAAAAAATTGCCAGAGCAGCAAAAATTCATAAAAAAAAAAGCAAATTTTTGCTTAAAAAATTGTCCATAAATTGAAAACATTTTGTGAGAAACACTAATTGGCTTCACTATTTTTTTTTAGTTTACCTCAAAAATCTGTATGTTCCAATGAGAACCTTACACTAAACAAAGTGTCTACACAGACTGGAAGTTGTTCATAGTCATCTTCAAAAATCCAAAAAGAATGAAAAAGTAAAAAGGTTTTTTTTTTTTTTCCTGCAATGAACAAAAAAAAAAAATTTCATTGTCAGAAAGAATTCTAGAACTACTCCAAGACTTTACGCAAAAGTACGAAAAATGAAGGATCTTACAAGCTCTGGAAAGGGAACTAAAAATTCAGGATATTTCTGGGATTAAATGGGCCATGATAATTCTGCACATGGCCAGAGACACTTAGACATCCAAAACATATTGAAAAATCGTGGGGAAAATGCAACAATATTGAAAATATTCAAGAAACACTCTCCTAAATGTTTAATGAATTTAGAATCTAGAAAACATGAAAATAAACTTGATGCACACAGTTAAAAAGGTAATTTCACTGAGATTTTCAATTTCCATAGTATATCTAACGCTTTCTGTAATCTCTAGCAGACCGACGATTTCAGTAGTTACTACAGAAATTCCATAGTAGCTGGAGTTTCTGCATCCTGTCTGACACCAACAATGCTTTTTATGCTCATACCCCCCCCCAATTGAGCAGCCTATTATAACACCCTTTTCAAACTCAGAGAGCTCTCTCCTGCTAAGCTTACTCCCTTCGCCATTTTTATATCTTATTGACCACGTGTCAGCTGCAGGAGCACACCATTACACCTGCATGGGGGTGTCCAATCGCTTTTGTCCACATAGTGTATGAAATGTACTTTACATATGAGTTAACTCCTACTATTAAGGTCAGTTATTAATATTAAAAGACATAATACCATTTTTTACAAAACACTTAAAACAAACATTAAAATGCTGAAATAAAAGCATCCAAGTTAATTATTTCACTCTGGAAACAACAAATAACATCAACTCTCAACTTACGTTTCCGTTTGTTTCTTCTGCTATTCTTCAAAACTAATGTTTTACATTTCCTCATCAGGGGTCGTCTCATGCAGTTACTTCTGTTGATTTCAGGGCCCTTGGAAATAACAGTAATTTTAGAAATTTGCTTCTTGGGGAGACTTACTTGTCTCTTCTGAACTTTGTTCACTCGTGATACACGAGATCGAAGATTTCTCCTCCTTTTCCTTTTTCTCCTTTTAGGAGTAAGAGATATGGCACTTTTTTCTTTACAGTCACTTCTTTCACTCGGCTTTTCAGAGTTTTGACTAGCATTACCTGGCTTTTCTTCGTTACTGCTTAGAGTTTTTGAAACAGGTAAAACTTCCGCCGTATTTTCCTGTTCATCTTGAATTTTTGCTTTTTCATGCACTTCGTCCTCATTTTCTTCGCAAAGTCGTTTAATAGCCATTGCAACAGAATCAAATATTCCTTGGGATGAATTTTCATCTTCATCAGAGGAAAATGATGGGGCTTCAGGATTTGGAACAACCATTTCTTTCTGAAGAGTGGAGCATCCAAATAAAGTAGGATCAAGAGAAGGGGTTTCATCAAAATTATCTTTATCATCTTGGTCCTCCAAATCACCTTTTTGTGATTATGACTTTTAACCTTGTTCTCATCGGAAGATTCACCACCTTCTTTTGATAACAGCCATTCATTTTCACTAGCATTTTGTTCTTCACTGCTGAGAACAGCAAGCTCTGAGTTTTCAATGTCTTTGGTTGCCATTTCTTTCTCCTCTTTCAGTTTCTGGCAAGCTGGTGGTGGAGCAGTAGAAGCTTCTTCACTAACTTCCAAAAAAGTCAAGAAGGACTGTAAGAAGCCTTGCTCCTTATTAACCTTCTTCTCAGAAAGACTTCCTTTGGACACCCCATCATCTGCATCTGAAGCAGAAGATAACTCAGCCAAGAATCCTAAATCATCTTCAATAGTGTTGCAGAGCTTGTTTTTTGCTTCGTCAGAGAGATCATCAACAGCAGATGTTTCACATAAGGACTGATCACAGTTTTCACTTTTGCTATCACTAGGTTGTACTTCTTCATCATTTCTGCAAATGTTTTGTACTTTAACTTTTTCAACATTTGATTCGCAGGCGGAAAGGGCCCACTCATTGGAAGAAACAACAGATGGTTCGTAGTTCAAGCCCGGAACAGCGGTGCGTTCCTCAACAGCTTCAGCATCAGTGATTGACACTTCTTGTTTCTTAACAGTCAGATTCAGTGAAACATGGGAAAGATCAACAGGTAAAGATGATGTATCATGTAAAGAGGACAATTTGTCATGTGAAGGTGGACGCATGTGATTAACTAAATGGTCATGATGGAAAATTTTATCTTTCTCATTCTCAGCAGAAATATTAGGTGGAGACAATGAAGTTGCAGGGTGATGTTGCGCAGAATAACTGCAATTTAATGGTAGAGCATCGTCATCATCCTCAACATTATGGCACACGTCCTTCCTTTTCCTGTTATGCTTACTCTTCGCCTTGATTTTGTGAGTGTAGTCAATGATGGGGGTGGATGCGAAGGGGAAGAGTTAGATGAATACGGAAAAACATCGCACTTGCTTCCTGATGAGCAGTGAGGTCTCTGTGATGAAAAAGATTCATTCCTTTCATGATGATCATGACTGTTAATGTTAGAAAGATGGAGATCCACTCCATTGCTTGAAAAAACAGGACTCATCTGAATGTTTCCAAATGAGTTTGCTTTATTTACTTTCACAGCATTGACAGGCAACACAGATGAAATGTGCATTTCTTTCTGGTCCGAACAATCTGGAGAGATCAAATCAGAGTCAACAACAGGAAGATTCTCATCTAAGAGTTTAGATGTAGAATCATTTGTACTATGGTCATGCATTGCTGCACTCATTGCATCGTGTACCATGTTGGCTACGTAGTTAGCTTCATTGCTCTGGTGAGACTGCATCCTGCTGGGATCTACAAATGGAGTGCCATTCATGCTGAGGTTGCTGCTGTCAACTGAATACACAGAAGGTGACGAATGCTGAGACATTTCATGTTTAACAGGAGAGCCAGACTCTGAAGGGCAGGTACCAGTGGTGGAGTAGCAAGCATCACTTGATGGTGAATTATAAACAGTGGGTTGACTATTAACCGAAGAGCATGAACGGTCATGGTTCATTACCAACGGTGCTGGAATGTATGCTTGTCCGATAGATGCAGGAGGTGTTGGATGTGCAGGTGTAGAAGCAGGTATAGGGGTGCTCATTGGAGGGTACAAAGACTGTCCTATGGAAGAATGGTGATTCGAGTTCAGATGAGTGAAAGCCTGACGTGAGCCACTACTGCTATTGCTGCTGTTGTTGCTGTTACCAGAATGATGCTGAGGTACATTAGAAACAGAATGTGCTGGTCCTGATGTGTATGAATAAATATCTCTTTGGCCGTAAGAGTGGTTTGCATGAGTCTGATGAGACTGTGTGTTGTAAATCACAGAAGAATTGTTGTTGCTGGTGTTGCTAGTGATAACAGTTTGCCGTGAAATCTGTCCATTTTGCAGGTGGAGGTGATTCCTATTTGGCACAAAATTACTAAAGTTTGAGTTGGCACTTCCCGCTGTGTTTGGTGCTGATGACAGATCTTGCTTTTCAATGGTGGCATCAAATGCTCCAAAAGACTGAGAATAACAATAGGGTGAAATTGCACTTCTTTGGACACCTGGCTGTACATTGGAACAGCACGAGTTATATGACCCAAAATCAGGCTTTGAACAAGAAGAGTAGTAACTGTCTGTCACAGATGAAAAGTATGGATCATTTTGTGGGGACAACAAGGATGTGTGACTGGCATTATTTGGATCCATAAAGGAAGAAGGGGGCGAGCAGGTGATGACAGTATGCTTCGGTAGCCACGGCTCAAATCTTGTTCTACAAAAGAGGTGGCAGCCAACGATGACCTGGAAGGCTTGGAAACTTGGACCCCAATCTTTTCACTTCCCCTTCCAACTAAATGGGATCGCTGAAGTACTGTTTCGTGAGGCAAAACACCAAAAGGTCCACATGTAGATGGCATCATTCCAGAATGTCTCCATGAACCTGAAGTCATTGAATTGGGGAAAATGGATCCAGAGCTAAGTGCAGAGCCCCCAGATATTCCATTGTTGCTATCAGAATTTCTTGCATATGCTGCCACACCACAATGTGAAAATCCTGCACGAAGATCAGTGAAATCGTTTTCTCTGTTGACTGCTTTAAACAGACCACCACCTTGTGGAAAAGTTGAAATGTGTCCCTTGTTAGGGGACTGGAATGATGCTGACAGAAGACTAGCATCATAGTTTGCAGCGAACAACCCTGAGGTGCTGAAGGATGGATCTCCACGACTGGCTGCTTGTGATGGATTCAAACCATGAGATGTTGCTAAAAGAAAATGATGACTTCCTGGGGTATTTGCATAGCCACTAATGTGGTCCTGCCTTGAAAGAGATGAAGACAGAGCTAGGTCATTTAATTGTGCTGACTGTGACAAAGGTCCTGGTGGGGCATTCATAGATGCTCCGAGACGAGAAAAATGCTGACTGTAAGCAGACCATGATGATGGATCCATGGCTCACTTAACACACACTCAACAGTAGTGAATGAAAAGGATCCTGAAAAAAAAAAAAAAAAAAAAAAGGATGAACTTGTGAATAAAGAGAGGGCAATGTGACACATGCTATACTATAGGCACTTGCAAAACCAATTAAAACTGCTTTAAATAATGTACATTGAATTAAAAACACACACACACACACACATCTCCACAATAGAATACTAAACATTTCGCAAGATGAATCAATCAATCAGCATTTTGAAAGCCTTTGTATCAAGATTTTCAACAATGAGATGTAAAAAAAGCAATAGTAAACTTTTTTCCCCTATTATTGTAAACTGCATAGATTTTACACAAAAATTATATTAACAAGTTCATGCATCATAAAGTTTTAATTAAGCCTCGTGAGCTCTGCCACTTGGAAAGGAAACTCCCAAAATTTTTCTCAATAAAATTAATGATATACATCCAATGATCAATTTTACCATGGAGATTGGATATTTTACTGAGCAAATCACCTGACAGCCACCTCTGCACACAAGTCTGCTATAAATCCATTTCCGTCCCCAACCTGATGGTCCACAGCTTGTTCTGTTCCATGGGATACAAAACAACTATTTTCCATTCTCGAATTAGAAGAGCCTTCACCGTCTCCTGCGATGCCCATTCTAGACAACACGAAATTGAAAGTGTCATTGAATTGGCCACTGATACAAGATACTCACTGAATCAGATACATAACTTTATCGAAAAAGCTAAAGTCAAATGTCCTAATCTTCCTACACAGCAGCTTCGCTACCTGGGCTCAATTCCTTACATACCAAATGTATCTTACAAACTCAAGAATGCCCTCAAGAAGATGAACTATGGTGTCAGCCAGTGGCGTATCTTGGGTCCGAGACCTGGGCTATCTCACCCCCTCCCCCAGTACTGTTTCTTTTTAAATTGCGAAGTTTAATTTTTAATAGTTAAGTAACAGAAGTAACTTTTTTCTAATTTTTAGGTACATGCCATTGCTAACATGATACCAAATAATTATGAAGATTAGGATTTGAACACTTATTTGTACAAGAACTCCATTCTTCTTCTGAATGCTTTATTTGAACATGAACTCCATTCTTCTTTCCTTTTGTGTGAACTTGAGTGTTACGTTTTCATAAAATGTTTCTTCTGAGTACTTTTTCATATTTGAACAGAATGTTTTTCTCTATTGACAAAACAGCCAAGTTTTTCGAATTTGCATGTCCTTGTGTGGCTCTAAGTTATATCTTGATTCTTTTTAATGCTGAAAAACTTCTTTTGGCAGTTGCATTTGTTGATGGAAAGTTTAATATGAGGTCTGCTAATTTGCGTACCTCACTAAACACTATGTCCAATTTATTCAACTTTATGTAACACGTAATGTCTCTTACTGATTTGTGTTTGTATTCATCAAGGGAATAAAACACTTTCAGTTCATCTTTTAGTTGAGCTGTATCAAAATTTTAAGCATTGAGTTCTTTAAGTTCTGACAGTAGATGTTCAGGGAAGCTTTCACAAAATTTATCAAAACAGTTTGAATCCAACAAAACCACAAAAGATACAATATCTCTGATTTTAATTCACTGACACTTCACAAAAAATTTTAACAACTCTCGCGAAACACTCTTATGGGTGGGAGTATGTGAGTGACTGAGATAGTCTGTCTTCTTTTTCAGAGCGAACCGTTTCTCAAAGCAATGGGTCAATCCCCTCTACCAGCTGATTCATGTTGTCGTGGAAATGCTAGCAGGCGATTGTATGGAAGGTTTTCGCATCAGAACTGCAAAGACTCTGGAAAAGCTGCTTGCGTTATGCAGTTGGTTTTCGCTCGCCAGACTGAGTCAAAGAAGCGAATCTGCACGCGTTTTGTTTTTTTTTCCACAGCGAAAGCATCGTCATATTTTAATACTGTTGATAATTTACTTTTATTTGTGTATATTTAATTCAGTTTTATTTGTGCATTCTCTGGGCTTCTCAGCTAGCCTTGAAATACGCCACTGGTGTCAGCATAAGGTCTCCATCTTTACCGGTATACTATGCTAAAGAGAAATACTGGCAAACCCCCTCTTTCCAGTGCGGCAGGTGTTTATGCGATCCCCCAACAATATCCAGATGGCTCCAAATGGTACTACTTTGGAATGACCGAATGTTCAATGTTGGAATGACCAAATGCTAATTTAGAAACAGAGCCAACAAGCATAAAACACAAAGTATGGTAAAGTAAACACTGCCCTATCCAGAGAAGTCAAATACAAATCCATTACTTTTATGTGGGATGATATAAAGAAATTAGCTACCTACTCTATCCCTACATCTACAGCCATTGAAGAAACCTTGGAGATCATTACTAACAATGATGTTGCAATGATAGTGTCTCTTTAGAGTTGCCACGAATTTGGAACCAGTTCTTCAAGCAACTGCTTTTTCTTACCAGGATACTGCAAGCACAACCAACGTGATGTCTAATGTCTTTAAACGAATATTATGTCATATCTATTTATTACCAAATCAAGTCAGCATGTTCAAATTGCAAAAGCATTCAATTATTCAGATCGCAGTTTCTGTCTATCTTCCTTGAAAAGCCATCTGGTTGATGTGCAAAAGCTTGGAAAACTTTTATTTTTATTCAACCCCAATAAATTCGGATTACTAGTATAGTCATACTATTTTCTATATAGTAGGTGTATAGTTCATTATTAATTTGGTCATCTGGTACCCACTGGTCAAACTTTGTGATAAACCCAAGCACATGCATGGTGACATGTGCTATCGTCTACAGCATCCTTGCCATACACCTCATAAATGTTACGGCACGCTTCACCTGCACTGTTGCCTTTGTCGAAATCATAAAGCAAACAATGCCTAATGTGATCCTTATTGCTTGACATGTTAATCCTTGTGTGACTTGTTTACGAATGAGACGCACCCTCTTACTTGGTGCCATTTTACAGCTTACACCTCGAAATACTTTGGCCATCACACACCCCATCCGTTATTGCACTTGTTACTAGAATTTTTTACTTGGAATTTGCATCATGAAAACTGGGTAGAACTTTTGCACACATCTAATATTACCGTTATTTTCAGGCTTGCTGCAGCACTTATGGTAAAAAGGTTTGGTTTTTGGTGCAGTGTTTACCCAAATTTTTTATAAACGCTGCTCCTAGCTGCATATGTCTTCCATTTGTACGCCGTAGTTTTGGGGACATCCCTTTCTTCCCCGCTTTCCCTTGGGAGCGGTAGCCTAAACCTGGTTCTTTAAAGCTCAGTTTTATGGGTACTTTCTCCCTCACTTTCCACTAACAAACGACGTTGCTGACCCTCGGGTGACTCTCTTTTGTCCTCTCCCTAGCCGGAAGGCGAAAGCCAAGAACAATGACTACATGATGAAGTTGGGACACAGACAAACATGGAGTTGGGACACAGACAAACATGGAGTTGGGACACAGACAAACATGGAGTTGGGACACAGACAAACACACTTGTATCATGCATGTTACAACCTACAGCACATCAATGAAGGAAGAAATATTCTTCATAATACATGGAAATTTCACAGAATATTCAAGCACAGCAAACTGAATTTGCTTGTACTGCTTACTGGTCACCCATGTAACACTTCTCAGAAAACTTGAAAATGTCATCGTCCTGGAGAGGGAATCAAACCCTGCACTTCCAATTACCGGTCGAGTATGCTAACCATTACACCACCCAGGACAGTGAAGTTCCAAGCAACTGAGACATAGGAATCTGAAAGTTCTCAGATTTTTGCTGGTTGAAGCATCCATGCTTCCTCATAGTGCTTTGACCCAATTCCCATCTGGACAGATGTAGATCAGAGGTCACCCTACAGCACTTCTGAGAATTTAGTGTTGTTTTTGAAAACTGGGTTAAAATCGTTATCAAAAATAGAATTCATGGTTTTCACACAGGCAGTAAAAATACTTGAAATTAAAAACAACTGATTTCTATTTCTTCTTGCTAGCACACATTTCTACTTCATTTATCCATTTACCTGCATTTTCTTAATGAACCTTCTTCAATAAGAAATGGTTGTTTAATTTTTCTTACCTTATTTTCATTCAGATATATTTTGATAGCATAAACTGGCTTTCTCACCTTATTTTCATCATATTTCTCACTTTATTTTCACTCAAATATATTTTGATTACACAAACTAGAATTTTTTCAGCCAAAAATAACAATGGCAATTCATGCCATGAAAATTGTATTTACCCATTGGAATTCATAATCAAATATATAAATAAGATAATAAAGGAAAGAGCATTTGGGATTTTCAATGCCATCATCCATTTGATTTTAGCTCATAAATTACTGAAAATAACATAAAATATCATGAAATTGTATAAAAATGACTTTAAAATATGCAGGTAGTTCAGGTAGTGATCTAAACATGTTATAATGTTACTTGTCGAAGCTTTAGCATTGATAACTGAGAGATCACAAAATTTTGAAGTGTGGCTCCTACAACTAATTTGTTTTCTAAATGGAGATTTTTGTCTTTTATGTTGATGTGGCACTTAGCCCAAAAGTTGTGGTAATTGCCAAGATCACTAAATTTTATGCTCAATTTTACACAGAAATATCATTTTTGTGGGAGAATGGCAATGAATTTTATCACTAATTATATGAGAGTGTTGGTCATTTATTTTGAAAAGTCCCTTAACAATAAATACCAGAGAGATAAGAGTAAAAAATTCTAAACTGAGCAAAATCCAAGTAATCAGCCAGTTTATCATTCTGAGATAAACAGGCAGAGAGTAACTCAGTTCATGCACTTATTTTAACAAAATGCAAGACTGTCTCTACGTTTGGATTAAGTGTGAAAACAAAATACTGTAATATGATAAAACAAGATTGCAAACACAAATAAACAATAACAGGGACACACTGCCTGAAGTACAAATGATGACTGAATCCAGAATCTAAACAATGACTTGCAAAGAAATGACAACTTTATTACAGCTGTTATAAACCCCCCAAAAAACTTTAATGCATGAAACAAAATCAAGCTGTTTCTTTGTTGCCACTACCTTTTAATACTAACTTACATAACATGCTTTTAAAGTCTACTTACTAGAGATTATATAGTAACCTAAGCTCTTTGCATATAATTCATAAATTTCCATTTATTTCTTAAATCTTTGTATGCCATCTACAGGTTGAGCAAAAGTTATAATGCTTTCAGTAAAGGAAATTATTTTTTTTCTTTCGATGCTTTAAATCTGTTACATTACCTGAGCCAGCCCACACTCCAGTCTTTCTAAGCAGAATCGGATATCAGACCATATGGCATACACAGCTAGCTGCAAATAATAAACACGCAAAGAAAAAAGTATTTGTATGTATATTTGCAATGCAAATGAGTACCTAATAAAAATTAAACCATGAAAAAATAATAAAGCAAATAGGGTCATTCCGTATCAAATCATCACAATTTATATTTTTCTACCTCACCAACTTAGATTTTGATAAAACTTGGCATACTTAATGATCCTATGTAGTTACAAAAAAAATGCATTTTTTTTTATTTTTAAGCTCACAGGGAGAAAAGATATTTAAGCCTAAATTTTCAAAATTTTATTAAAAAATGACCTACTAGTGATACTTTAACCATCTGTAAATCAGCCATCAATTGAGATATGGAGTTGGAAATGGTCTCATTTTAAAGCCCCTTTAATGCGTTTTTATATGATATACACACAATAGGGGTTATAAAAACACAAAATTCAAAATCCAACTGAAAATTTCAAAATCGATTTTCTCAAAAACGGATTTTTTTTTAATTTTGAAAAAAATCTCAAAATTAGTTTGTACTTATCTGTAACTATCCACAAAATATTTTTTTGGGATCATGATGGAGTTCATAAGATACGAGAGGTAACACATATGCATGATCAAGAGAAAATAATGGGATCCTAATTTGCCAAGTAACTAACAAAAAAGAAATTTCCACAGCATAATTTTTGAACAATATTTATGAATGTTGCATTCTGTGTGTATTACTTTTCCCTTTCTGTTCTGACAATTTGTTCAATTTTAGGTGATGTAATTGAAACTCATAGCTTGAAAAATACAAGCTGAAACAGGCATGAACATGTTGGATCATGGGCAAAAGATCCATTCCCCTCCTCTCCACATTACTGCACTTGGCTCAGTCTCCCAGCAGAGTTTGTCCCCTTGCCTTTATTTATTGTTGATAAATGTGCATGTAGTGTAAATGATTTTGAATGTGAAGTGATAGTGTGAGACAGTTTTTTTGTTAGTAAGTTTTCTACAAAACCTCTCTAAAATGGCTAAGAAATGGGCCTTAAATTGTTTTAACTCATTTAAAAAATGAAACCACTCCAATATAAGGAAGGGATTAAGACCAGTCACAACATGGATGTGTTCCCTTTTTCCTGAAACACAAATGATAGCTAAAGTTTGTGACAGCTGTAGGAAAGAACTGAGCAAGATGAAAATGGAGGTTGCAAAAGATGAAATTACATTATAAGTTTTCCAAGTACTAGCCAGGATATAGGTTATGATTGCAGTACCTATTGTGATAGTGTTCCTGCTGCATTATTTCGTTCAGAAGTTTTAAAAACATTTAATACATCCCTCCAAGACATAGGAGAGTCCCCCATTGACCAGAAAAAGGCAGAATATAAACGGTATTCTACTGAAAAGGTTAAAAAGAATCTGAATCAATACTGCTATAAAGCGCAAACTTCTTGTTAAAGCAGTCTTCTGACAGTGAAGTTGAGTCCCAAGATGAAATTTTTTTAAGTCACCTGAAAACAAAATTCCAAACTTTGATGAACAGAAAGGAAAAGCTCATGATGTTGACTATTTTGCCTGAGTCATGGAGTATTAAGAAGGTTGTGTGGGAATTTAATGCAGCAAGTTATATGGTGAGACAGTCAAGGAAACTTTTGAAACAAAAAGGAATTCTACTACTCCAGATCAGAAACCTGGAAAAACTCTACTTGCAAAAACAGCAGAAACTATAAAAAAAATTTATGAAAGTGATGAGATCAGCAGACCTATGCCTGGCATGAAAGACTGTTTCCATGACGGACAGCACTGGCCAAAAAATTCATGTCTCCAAATGCTTAATAATTTAAAGGAGGTGTACATATTTTTTAAAGAAAAGTTTCCAAATGCACATGTGGGTTTTTCAAAATTTGCTAAGCTGTGCCCAAAGAATTGTGTTCTAGCTGGTCAGAGTGGTACACATGCAGTTTGTGTGTGTACCATACATAAGAACATAAAACTTATGACTGAAAATGCCAAGTTATCATCAATTACTAATGGTGAAATAAAAAACTACAAAATATGTCCTTGTAAAGATAGTATGCAACCCAGCATCAATTGACTGCCACTTGGGTAATTGTGCTTCCTGCCCTGGAGTTCAAGTAATCCAAAGTTTGCTAGAAAATGCCTTAAAAAAAATCTGATCGAGACTAACTTTTCGCCAGTAGATATCTGTAGACAGATGAACCTTAGAGACATTGCAAAAAACAGTTACTGAATTTGTCAACCTATTTTGTGAGAAAATTTTCATTTTACTTTGCCATGACTTCATAGCTAAACAACAAAGTTCATTTATGAATCATGTCAAAGAAAATTTGTCCGATTCAGAAATTGCTGTTGTGTGCGATTTTTCAGAAAACTATTCTTTTGTCGTGCAAGACAAAGCACAGTCCTATCATTGGACCAGCAACCAAGCTACAGTGCATCCATTTGTTGTATATTTTAAAACAGTAGAAAAAATTCAGCATATCAGCTTTGTTGTGATTTCAGACTGTCTCGAACACAATACTGCAGCAGTGTATTTATTTCAACAAAAACTCTTAGACTTTTTGAAGAGCAGATTTGAAAAATTGCCCAAAAGAATCTATGATTTTTCTGACAGCTGTGCTGCACAGTATATAAAAACAAGAACTTTTAAAATTTATGTCACCATGAAAAAGATTTCAACATTGCAGCAGAATGGCATCTTTCTGCTACAGCTCATGGCAAAGGGACGTGTGATGGCGTTGGGGGGACGGTGAAAAGGTTGGCAGCAAGAACAAGTCTCCAAAGACCATACGAGGACCAAATAATGAAGCCGAGACAACTCTATGAATGGGCGAAAGAAAACATTTCAAAAACTGACTTCACATTTGTTACACAGGAAGAGTACAGTGCAACAGAGCAATTTTTGACAGATCATTTCAGCAAGGCACAAACTGTACCAGGAAGTCAAAAACTATATGCTGTCATACCTTTCAGTGAAACAAAAATGTCAGTCAAACCTTTCTCTTTTGTTCAAACATCAGTTGAACATACTGTAACAATATGTACAGGACGACTGCTTCTCAGTGAAATATGTGGTTATGTCATTGCACTCTACAGTGACAATTGGTGGTTGGCCTATGTTTTAGCAAAACAGGAAGAGAAGGATGAAGTAAAGTTAACATTTCTTCACCCAGCAGGTCTATCATCTCCTTCATTTGCTTATCCTAAAAATCCAGATGTTCTGTGGATTCTGTCGACATATGTCCTGTGTAAAGTGAACCCCTGTAACACCAACTGGCCGTACATACACTCTCTGTGCTCAAGAACTCCAACAAGCTAATCAAGCCATCAGTTCACTAGCTCAAGAAAATACTGAAATTATGACCACTTGTGTAAAAATGGATTGAACTAAAACAATCATGTGAGTTAATCTTTTTAATGATATAACTGCATATGCACCTATTGATTTGATAATTATAAGAAGTGCAAAACAGCAAATCTGGGTCACATTTATTTTGATCATGCGTATGTGTTACCTCTCATATCTTATGATCCCATCATGATCCAAAAAAAATATTTTGTGGGTAGTTACAGATAAGTATAAACTAGTTTTGAGATTTTTTTCAAAATTAAAAAAAAATCTGTTTTTGAGAAAATCGATTTTGAAAGTTTCAATTGGATTTTGAATTTTTTTTATAAACCCTATTGTGTTGTATATCATAGAAAAGCCCATTAAAGGAGCTTTAAAATGAGACCACTTCCAGCTTCATATCTCAATTGGGAGGCCCGCTAAAGCAATATAAAAAAAAAATCTCCAAGCCCGTTTTTAACTGAAAATCAAAAACTTTACATAGCTCTAACATTTCACATAATGAACATAGGCTCCTAAAAATTGGCATTTTTTCACTACACCATAGGAGCATTAAGCACTTCAAATTTCATAAAAATATAAGGAGGTCAGTCTGAAACAGTGTGATGAGTTGACATGGAATGACCCAATAATAAAAATAAAACCAGATACTTTTTGCATGATGCAAATAATAATTAGTCCCCATTCCTTTGTGCATAAAGTCTATAACCCAACCCCTGCATCTTGCACAAAGGAAATTACAGGAATAATGGGATTAAAGGAGCAAAGTCCAATCAAAGTCATGGAAGCTGTTCATGTTGTAGTATACTAGAGAAGATCACTTAAATTAATCTACTGAAAACAAGTCTAGTTCGGAGTAAAAGGAGGGGAAAATAAGATTGGTGCATCATGAACTAATACAACGCATGCTGACTTGAAAAGTGTTAGATGGTGGCAGATACACACAGAAAGATATAGCTGATAGAGCTGGATCAATAATTGGACATTATAGAGGTTCGTGCAGCTAATAATTTCTTGTCTTCAAAAGAACATACTTCAACAAACAGTCAGCACAATTCTTGTCTACACAGTCTATGACATCTCAAGGCTTGGTTGCCCATGTTGTTATCTCGTGTAGTGCGTGTGTGTGTGTGTGTGTGTGCGCGCGCGTTGTGTGTTGTGCGTGTGTTTGTGTGTTGTGTGTGCATCTGCATACATGTGTGTACGTGCATCTGCAGGTGTGTGTGTGTGTACGTGCATCTGCATGTGTGTGTACATGCATCTGCGTTGGTGTGTACGTGCATCTGCGTGTGTATAAAATTTGCATGATACCATGAAATCTCTGAATAAATACATATTCACAAAAGTCAAGCTCAGTGAAGTTTCTCAACCAAAAAACTCACCTTTGCCTATGATTTTCTAGAACGTACATATCCACACATGTAACACCTTCAACTAATGTTTAGGGACAACCCCAAGGGAAGCTCAAAAGCAATTAAAAAGGAAGGAAAAAATTTCAACTTCTATATTGACTATTTCTCATAAATATTAAGTAATATTATCGACACACAGCTAAAATGAACATGGAATTAAAACAGATTAAGCTAAAAACTTCATTTTTAAAATATCCTAGTTAATTACCTAACACTGGAAATGTATTTTTATCAAAAAGGTATAGTTACTAACTATGAACTTTCAAGAATTCAAACAAACTATTTAAAATTTATGATTTTTAAGAAACGCAAAAACGAACTGAAAATCCTCCTTTCACACTTCACCAGCGGTGTCCCACCATTGCCAGCAATTTTCACATTTGGTTTAGCTTAAGACATTTCACTCCCTCCTGGAGCATCATCAGAAAGCACTCTCACAATGTTTACTACTGATACCAGATGACAAAAGGAGATGCTCACCAACTGTTGTGTAGGGGTCAAGTTTTTTCACGGACCAATAGCATGTCATTTTTTATATGAAAAAATATTCTAGTGTTAGGTAATTAACTAGGATATATTGGAAATGAAGTTTTTAGCTTAAATTGTTTTAATTCCATGTTCATTTTAGTGTGTGTTGATAATATTACTTAATAATTATGAAAAATATTGGGTTGATGCATAAGTTCATGCCATTTTTTTCACCGTACTACAGGAACGTATTACATCAGAAGGGAAAACAGTATCAATCAACTATGTATACCCCCCCCATGTTTATGATGGTGTCCCAACATCTGGATAGGTCTGCAATGCCATTCTTGATAAAAATGTGCTGGTTTTGCTGCAAAGAAATCATCAAGGAAATTCCAGAGATCAACATCACTGTTGAACGTTCTGCCACGTGGGACATCTGACAGAGATCGGAACAGGTGATAGCCTGAAGAGGCCAGATGTGCAAAGATCTCCCATTTCATGTCCTGAACAGCCATTTTGGTCATGTTTGCACTGTGAGGGCATGCATTATCATGTTGGAGAAGGACACCATTGCGCCAATATGGCTGTTTCTGTTGAATTGTTCCCTCCACACGGGGGAGTTGCTCACAATAGAGTGCAGTGTTGATGGTCCGATTCCTCAGCAGCATTGCCCAGTAAATAATGCCTTCCATGTCCCACCAGACACACAAAATGATCTTCGCAGGATGAAAGTCATGTTTTGGACGTGGTGTGGGGTCTTGTTTGGGCATAACCATTCCCTCCGATAACTGAAATTTATGTACAGGCACCACTTTTCATCTCCAGTAACAATATGTGACAGAATGGGTTTCTGTTGCTGAGAACATTCGTGATAATGGGCGAGCAAGGAACCACATATGGCAACATGCTGATTCTTGTTGTCCTCGGTGAGAGTGTGAGGCACTCAACACCACAATTTCTGCACCTTTCCCATACGTTCCAGGTGTCGCACCATGGTGAGCTGATCACAGTCCATCTCAGTGGCCAATTTGTGAGTGATTTGATGCAAATCCAAGTGGATGAGATGGTTCAAACGATCCTCATCAAAGTGAGATGGACGACCTGAGTGTAGAGAGTAGTTAAGATCAAAATTGCCACCTCGGAACCACTCAAACAAATTGTGGGCTGTTCTCGGAGCAATAACATCCTACCCATACACAGCACAAACTTGTCAAGTAGCCTCGGAGGCTATGGATTCCTTGTTAAACTCGTAGAGGAGCAGATGTTGGAAATGTTCATTCCTCTCTGCTTGACACTCCATACTTCCGGACCTGAAAACCAAAAAACATTAGCCACAATCACACAACACAATATGATTTAGATACACAATATTACTGGCAACATTTTGATATACAACTGGCCATCTGCACCGCCACTACTGACCTGGGAAACACTCGTGAAGTAAAACGGCATGACCTCATGCATCAACCCAATTGTTAAGATAGAAGTTAAAAAATTTTCCTTCATTTTTAATTGCTAACATGCTTCCCTTGTGGTTGTCCCTAAAGATTTGAGGAAGGTGTTATGTGTGTGTGGATATGTACCTTCTAGAAAGTTATAGGCAAAGATGAGTTTTTTGTTTAAGAAACTTCAGCATGACTTTTGTGAATATATAGCATTTTGCTGTACACATTACAATACTTGGGAACTAACTGAGATAATGTTTAATGCATTTCTCAAGAAGTTTTTGGTAAATATTACTTTGAATAACTGTCACTGCTCAGACTGGGAAAAAGTGACCATTTTTGGAAGGTGGCCATAGTTCAGAAGTTAAGCCTGAGAAAAGATGACACCGAATTTTCGGTTGTAATGAGCACATCTTTCCAATGCTTTCCCCAGAGATGCCAACATCTGAAGGAAGTCATCAGTAGTCCACATATATGACACCCGTAGTTTCTCCATAGTCAAGTTCCTGCATTAAAATTGGCTGGATAGCATGCCTATTTCCCAGAGTACACTGCTACAGTTTTAGCAACATTTTAATCCAGAGATGCCAACTCAAATTGATGGCTTCAGTAGTCATCGCATAAACGGGAAAAAAAATTGCCGAAAATACGCTTGAAACAACATGATCAGCAGCAGAAATTGGCAAATTATGTTCGATTGAAAATCGAGCAAAATAACTTTAAGCTTGAAAAACAGTGGTCTCATCACTTATGATAGTGAACTTTATGACAGAATCACATGAAATATATCGGTCTCATCACTTTTTACGAAGTAACTGGATACAGAATTATTCTTTTCTTTCAATAAACTATATTGTTCACGTTTTTCGAAATTACATGCCCGTCGACCATGAGCCACCGAAAAATCACAATTATCCACGCTACCAAACATATGATTCACAGAAACACAGGACTGCTGTAAAGATGGAAATTCCAACGAATAACATTCTTGTACTCCTCTAAATTTTTAATTTTTTTGCACCACTGGAACTGGAAGCCACTGAAGCATGCTTCATAACTACAGCAATTCACGTCACACCACAACTAATCAACTATCAACTTAACAAGAAAAAAACAACAACGTAAAATCGAGTCTACCTCCGACAGTTTACATTAGTTCAGGACTCGGTTAAAGTTTTCCCGAAAGTTAACAACAGACGTTGTGCATTGCAAACGCCATCCAACGGCAAGCCAAGTCACGTGATCATACAGAACGATCTCCGTGGCAATATTTCAGCTTGCTTGCCGGCCAGCCAACCATGGTTGCCATGCGACGTCTTCGTGATGTTACCGCAAGAATCACCATAAATGACTGCGCTTGAAAAAAAAATAATAATAATAAAATGCTAAGTTCAAAAAAGTTTTGAACTTAGCCCTTTATTTTTTATGGCATAACCTTTAACTATGGAATAAAAAAAAATTATCTATAACCTTCAATCCGTAACCAGGTTAAGTTTGCCTGGAGTATAATTGGATGTTCTCAAAAGATAGTGACCACGTGACTTCCCGCTCTTAAACAGAATAAAAAAAGTTTTAAGCTTTAAACACGCCTGTGGAAAAAACGTGCTAGGAAGGTCAATTTATACACAATATGTACAAAAAATCAGATATTCACATAAAAAATGGGGGGGTCGACTTATACACAAGATTTACAAAAACTGCAGATATTCATATAAATATTAGTGGGTCGACTTATACACAAGATTTACAAAAACTGCAGATATTCATATAAATATTAGTGGGTCGACCTACACATGAGTATATAAAGTCATAGTTTTTCAGATTTTTTCTTTTTTTTTTAATTTAAGTTTTCTGGAAATATCCGAGTAGTTTTTGTACTGCCATTACTGAAATTCTTGGCATCCGAGTCCAGAAACATTGTGGAGAAGAGAGATTTAGCGTGATCAGCAGTCGAGATCGAGAGATTGTGCTCTATCAGAAATCTTACAAACAAAGTTTCAGCCTTTACGCTGCTGGAAGAATCTTCACTTTTGAAGAAAACAGATAATTTATCAGTCTGTTCAACGGCCTTGGTATATTCCATATGCTTTTTAAACGAAACATGAGAACGACAGTCATTGCGACCTCCATGAGCGATATTGAAATCTTTCGAGCACGTGTTACAGAAAGCCATATTAAGGGATACTTTCAATTGCTTCAGGCATGGAAATTTGTTTGAATAAGAATCCTTGAATCTTTGGAAATTCTTCATCTTTTTAGCTGGTGGCTCTAAATTACAGCTATCCATAATTAATAATTATATATGTTCACGTCCATACAACAAAATTTCAACCAAGACGACATGTGACGTTAACCACTAACGCATTTTCCCTGTTTCCTGATTTGAAAGTTATCGTATTCTTACGTGCAGGTGCAGTAAGTGAAGAGCTCTGTGAGGTGCAAGTTTGACGGTGACATTGGTAGCCAGGAGTGCCATAGCGTGGTCAGGGTGTTTTCAAAGCACACAGTTGGTAGCTCAGTTATCTGAACGGGTAGGCAGGGGTCAGCAACGCTGAAGACACACTAAGCCTTATGGAAGCGTCTGCTCTGAACCCAGCCTCAAAGCTTTGATTGCGGCCATTCATAGTAATCAGCAATGAAAAGAAATTTTATCATACTAAATTCTCCATAGAAAAATTAATTAAATGCGTAGTCACTAGTGTGTGGTTGTTAACCATAGAAACTATGGAGAACCAGTAGTAAACGGCATTTCTGTTTCTCACGCAAATAAAAAATTTCAACTTAATTCATAGTCAGTGGAACCGGTTAGAAAGAAAAAATCAACCAGATTTCAACAATCGATAAAACATCCAGAAATTGGAACAGTTGCTTATTCCTACTAGCGGAAGAATAGAATGTTACAAAAACTGACAAATTGCACACAAAAAGTTTCTCATAGTAGGAGGAACATATCAGAGACAAAGGGATTTTCAAATCTAACAGTTAGAAAAAGAAATATTGAGGGAAACATGATATAAATCTACTCGTCCTAGCGGAATAATTTTGCCTAACGGAAAAGTTGATAACATGTGAAAAGTATTCTTGATAGCAAAAGCTATGCTAAGGAAAAAACAATTTTCTAATACTTCTCCTGGAAGCAGAGATAGTGAAAACAAGGTTTTGACATTTACACCTCTAGCAGGCAAGCTGCACATTTTCTTAAGAGGACAATGTTCTGCATCCTTATTGCAGCAAAAGTCATACAGTAAAAATAGAAAATTTTCAAAAGGGTTCTTAGAGGCAGAGAAATGGCAACAAATAGAAGTACAAAAACACTACCTTAGCAGCAAAACTATGAATTACAAAAAAACAGCATCATTACAGGGAAAGTTTTCCATAAGGTAAATGCATATGACGGTGTTAAAAGAATTTCTAATCAGACATTTAGAAGCAGAGACATGAATAAAAACAAATTTAGCATTTGCTCCCCTAGAGTGGAAATTGCATATAATTTTGAGCTAGAGATACACAAAAATTGCTTTTGTAGTAAGCAGTATCTGACTGAAACAGAATTTTTTCAATCGAGTTTTATACGCACAGATACTGCTGCAAAATATGCTGTAAACGAAACTGTGAACTTACACCTTATACATGTAGTTGCACACTTGTGCATTAAGAAAAATTTTAAATTACTTGTACATGCAAAACATTTCGCACCAGCAACACTCTCCGACAACGAAAGAAGCTTTCAAACTGAACTCTTAAAAGCAGGGACATGGACAAAAATAACATATATGTATATTTATGCCCTCTGGTGGAAACACTATGCACTGTTTTAAGTAGAAGGTATTCTCAAAAAGTTTTCTGTGGTGAGCGATATCTGACCATAAAAAGGTTTTCTTTGTGTTTTCAGAAGAGCACATATTGCTGCAAACACATCAGCACCAAAAATATACTCTTATGCAACCTAGTGGCAAAACTGTGTATTTTAACCAAAAATTAGAAATTATATGAAGAACGATTTTCCTCCATGAGCTTTATACGATGTAAATTTTCAAATTGGACTTTTTAAAGCAGAGATATCAGGAAAATCGTGATTTAATGTCACGTCATCCTAACAGGAAAACTATGCTTCACTTGGGGGGGGGGGGGGATACCCAAAATAGTAGAAGCAATTTTTTGAAATAAAATGTTTTCTTGAATTTGATAACATCTGCCTTTATGCCATCTAGCAGCAAAGATATGTGTCGTAAAAAAACCCTAAGAATTTTCAAATCGGACTAATAATTGCAGTGATTTGGCACCCACTGACTAGCAGACGGATGAACAAAGTGATACTGTAAGAATGCCCTTTGTTTTGCAAAAAACCTGCTAAGGATGGGTAACTAACTATTTGGCTGGTTTGATAATGTAAGACAAGTCAGGCATGTGATTATGGGTAGGACATCATCAGCCCCTGTTCCAACCAATCATGCTTCAGTAAATCTGGAAATATCACGTGATTTGAGAAATTATTTTTCACTTTTTTTTAAGTAGAGCAATTTGTAGCGTAATTTTCTAAAACATGCTACTTTATTTTGTAGCATGCTACTGCTACAACTACATTTTCCCATTTGTAGCCATGCTACATACAACACTACTCTAAAAGTACTGTGCTACAGTAGCAGCACTACTTATACGGTTATTACAGACTAGATGAAAGCCCATCAATAATGATGGGGGAAAATAAAATTTATGATACAGAAGTTTTTGAGTTAAAATTTATGATACTGAGTTTTTGAGTTCCACGTCAATAAATGGCGACCTTGGCTCACAGCTTTCTGAAAATTTCCCGAGCAGTCGGTTATGGAATTTGATATGACGGGCTGTCTGTTTGTTATCTGTTTTGTAAAACCATCAGTCCCTTTTTCATCAACACTTTCTTGTACACAACACTTTTCGTACACACTGACTGTGAACCCTGTATCAATTTCCCCTGTTCTTTTCCGTGAACTATTTTTATCGTGATGTTGTCAGATCGTCATACTCTTGACATTGCCACATACAGATGGCTGAACACCAGTTCAGGTAGTGAACCAAAATTCCTGATGTAAAGTTTACGTATCTCTAAAGAGTTGACCGTGTGACGTAACACATCTCTGATGTCATGTGAGAATGATTTGGATTAGATGATATCACACCAGCAGCTGTGTTCTTTGTTGCTATGACAACACCTACACGAAAAGTTAAGCGTCGCATCACAAACATTTGTTTCTCGGTTGTTGCTATGACGACTTAAAAAGTGGCAAGGAGGAGGAGGGCTCTACCAAATTATATATTAGGATGAAATAGAAAGTTTCAACATTTTATAAAACCAGAACTATGTAAGATATTGAGACTTACAATGCACAGTTCTATCACTAATAGTAATGGGTTTATTGTGTAGATGGTGTCACTAAAAGATTGTATGTTTTCACCGTCACATGATCAGTCAGACAAGATGACCATAAATGCTGTGATAAGGCATTGTGTGCTTGAATTAAGCAAAACAAATTATGTTACAGTTGTGCAATGGTGTTTTGGAACATGTTTCAAGAAATCACCACTTAATAGACAATCTATTTGCAAATGGCACAAGAAATTTGAAACAACAGGATGTTTGTGTAAAGGTAAAAGTCCATGGAGACCACGTGTATTTGATGGACAAGTGGAGTATGTTCGTGCCATTTACCAACGCAGCCCAAGGAAATCTACAACGATGGCAGCTTGCGAGTTATAAATTCCAGAACCAACTATTTGGAAAATTTTGAGGAAGCAGCTGAAAATGACTACCTACAAACTGCAGTTATTTCTAAGTCCAAGTGACAATAACAGAACCACAGATGGCTTTAGTGACTGCCTAATTTTCAATGACAAATCAACATTCCACATAAGTGGGAAAGTAAACAAACATAATATTCACATATGGGGACTGAAAATTCTAGAGCAACAGTGGAGCATGTGCAGGATTCCCCAAAGGTTAATGTATTTTGTGCTATATTCTGTAAAAAGGTGTATGGTTCCTTCTTTTTCAAAAAAACTCCACTGTAATGGAAAGTTTTATCTTGCTATGCTAATTATTTGGTTGATGCCTTAACTGCACAAAGACAGTGACAACTTCATTTCCCAACAGGATGCAGCACCACCCCACCGGTATTAGGAAGTTAGAAATGACTTCAATAAAAATATTCCACAGTGCTGGATTGGCCATGCAAGAAGCGACACGCCACTCACATGTTGGCCGCCATGAAGTCCGGATCTAACACCCTGTGACTTCATGGGGCTATGTCAAAGACAAGGTCTTTGTCCATCTCCTTCCTGTAAATTTAGCTGATCTGAAACAATGTATCACAACAGTTATTGCTGGAGCTGAGAGGTGTTGAGGATATGTTAATGCTTGTTTGGCAAGAATTCGATTACCACATTGATATATGCCATGTGACTAAGGGTGCACACATTGAACATCTTAAATTGCTGTAACAATCTTCAAGAGTTTCCCTGCAAAATGGAGCAACACGAGTGTCAATATCTTAAATAGTTTCGGTTTTATAAACTCTTGGAACTGTCTGTTTCATTTGTAATAACCCTGCATATATACTATATATATATATACACTAAAGTGCCAGAAGTCATGGAATACATACCTAGCATCGTGAAGGACCTCCTCTAGCCCAGTGAAGAGCAGCAACTCAACGTGACATCAATTACACAAGTGACCGGAAGACTTCTGGAGAGATGTTGGACCATGCCATCTGAACAGCCACCCACAGTTCCTTGGTATTTGTAGGTGCAGGATCTTGGGTGTGAATTGACCTTTCCAACATGTCCCATAAGTGCTCTATTGGGCTCATGTTGGGCGAATATGGTGGCCACACCATCCGTCAGAACTATCCACAATGCTCCTCGAACCAATTTTGGACAACTTGGGCTCGATTACATGGTACATTGTCCACCTGGAAAATCCCATCGTTGTTGGAGTACATAAAGTTCATGAAGGGCTGCAAATGGCCACCCAGCAGAGCAACAAAGCGATTACCGGTTAATGACGTGTTTATGAGGACCAGAGGATCCAAACCATGCCGTGTAAAGACACCCCATACATGTATGGAACCACCACCAGCTTGCACAGTGCCTTGTTCACAGCTTGGGTCCATGGCCTCATGGGGTATGCACCACACCCGAACCCAACCATCAGCTCGTAACAACTGGTAGCATGACTCATCGGACCATGCCACATGTTGCCAGTATTGCAGGGACCAATTACTGCATTCACAAGCCCAGGTGGGGTGCTGTGTCCAATGTTGTGGTGTTAACAAAGGCACTCTGGCAAGTCTTCTGCTCCCATACCCCATGAATGCTAAATTGCGCTCTACTGACCAGTTGGATATGTCTCTGGTACCTCCTGCATCAAATGTGGATGTTATCTGAGCCAATGTCGCTTGACTGTTAGCATGGTCAATCCTGGTCAGATACCGCTGGTCACGGTCATTCAGCACCTGTGGTCGGCCACCACGCTGTCCACGGTGTGTGGCAATGCCTTCCATGAGGTATTCTTGGTCGGGTGAACGTGGTTGCCACACCATGGATCGAGGAATGTTGAACGTTCACACAACTTTAGAAACTGAATGCCCCATCTGTTTGGCTCCCACTACCATGCCTTATTCAAACTCTGATAATTCACGTCAGCTTCACATAATCCTACTGGAGGTTGTTCAACCTGACTTATGAGATTACACCTTACAACTGATAAAAATTGTGGCATGCAATAAAGCCTTTATACGATGGCAGGGCCAGCTAAAAATTTGTATACTGCTATTCCATGACTTTTGGCACTTCAGTATACATATATATTGCAATTACTAATCAAAAACTACTATTATGGGAATTTTTACCAGGAATTTTTTTATTTTAATATCAAATTTTTGGAGAAAACTCTTCTTCTTCAGGCTGTCTTTTTTTGTCACTTATTCCCGTCACTATCGCGGTTACGGTTATTTTTCATCAAATCCTGCCAGATGTTAGGCAGGGAAAATCCTCTGCAGTCATTGATGATGGAATTTTGATTTTTCTCAATCTCTATTCCTTCTTTTAGCTTTCTTTTTTGAAAATTGCTTTGGAAACTGATGACTTTAAGGGAATTCCAATCCATGCTGTGACTAGTTTCTCTAACGTGCTTATCTAAACCAGTCTTGTTTGAGCAATTTTTTATAGCAGCTTTATTTATATATATTGCATTTTCAGCTACTTCAGCATCAACTCTGCTATCAGTATTTGCATCAGAATACCTATTTATCAAAGATCTCAGAATCCGTTTTTGGCCCTGTAGCTGAAAATTTTCATGTAAAATTGCAAATTCTTCTAAATGCTGCATAACGGAACTTTGAAGAACAGAACCATATTTTCTGATTATAATGCTCCAACATTAAAATCTACTTCAGAAACATATGGCTTTGAGATGCTGTATGTAACTAGTGCAGCTCATAACCATTTTCGCTAACATAAATCCCAACTGTAAAAAAAGATTTTGTAAGTCATTTGACATAGACACTGAGCTATAAAGAAGGTGGAGTGCTGACTTTTCATTGATTATTAGCTTTGGAGCCTTGGGGTCCGGCAAATGAAATAAAGTCTCAAAGCCTGTATGTTTAAACATGACTAGATAATGTAGAGAGATCCAATTTAATTTTTATAATATTATGGAAACATTTTGAGAAAAATATTCTACACTGACACCCATTGCAAATTTTCATCATTTGCAACAAAAAGAGGTACTGCCATTTTTATAAACTTATCTGGTAAAGAAAATATTGAGATAAAAAAAGTGTAGCTAAAGATATTTTTTAACAACCAGCTTCGTAATAGCAAACTTTTAAAACCGCACAACTAAAAAAAAACTTTACTTTTTCTTTTAATACACAATGTCCTCCTCCAAACTAAAACAGAGAAAGAAAGCAAAATCACATCACCTGAATTTTGCAACACCAGCATGATGTGTGGTAAAATTATGGTGTCATCAATGGCCACTTTGCCTCCTGTAACAGGGAGAGGAAAAACTCGGATTCTCCCCACATACCAGGCCTCGAAAATTATATTGCTTGACATGCCCAGTCATGTAAGAATTCTGTCCAGGCATGTATTTCTTTTTCCTACATGTCTGATTGGGCATGTAAAAAATCTAGCTTTTTACAGGATAAAAAGTTTTTAAAAAGTAATGTTTTTTTTTTTGTTGTTTTTTTATTTCCCAATCAATTTTCTCATTATTCAGAAGCTTCTTCCCTTTTCTTTATTTAATATAATTAATGGGGTACATGTTTGAGAAATTAAAGGTCAAAACAGATAACTTTGAAAACTATATTGCCCATAACACAACTCTGTGACATCTTAAAAGGAAGCTCAACTTTCAAATAGGCCTAATATGACTAATTAGGTCTACAGTGATGGTCACTCGTGATGGGCATAGTAAATATAAGAAGGCCTTTTTTGTAAATTTTGAAAAATCCTATTACTATAGAAGTACTGCGTGTAGGAAGCTAAATTCATCAAGAGTCGTGAAAATTAAAGGAGTTCAGGTCAAAAATGATACTTTTGTGCTGATTTGACACAGAAATGATTATTCTTTTGCAAGTTCATATTTCACTGCTGGGAAGGGGGGCAATTTATGAAATGCAGTGAAATATTGATGAGTTCAAATTTCATTGTAGGGGGCCCAGGGCAATTATGAAAAGAATTAAAGTACTTTGTTTTTAGAAAAAAATCATACAGTATGTGCATGATGTGTGTGTGTATGTATTTGGGCATGTAAAATTTTGATTTGGGCATGTATTTTTTTGGAAAATGTACCCAACAGGGCATGTTGCAATTTTGAAATTTTTCTAACCCTGCCACACATGCACACTTGCTCATACAAACACATATAGTCAATAAACACTCAACATAAAGAACCGTCTTCTTCACATACGAAATTAGAGATATGTTTCCCTCTTTCCAAATGCATAAAGGACTTTAAGGTAATTTGTTAAGCTGCTTATTGAGTTGAACATAATTGTCATTGTTTTTGTGTGTTGCCTTTTGCAACAAAAAAAATGGCATTGCACAACAAAAACCTTTGTAAAGACTTTTGTTGTGCAAAGCCATTTGTTAGTAAACTAAAAATTTTTCCTGCCACCCTCTTAGTTTTATTTACTTTAAAAACACATATAACAAAGGCTTTCTTTTTTCCTTCTCTTTCTTTATATTTTTTTCTTTTTTGTGGTATTCTCCACTTCCATCAAAACCAGTTTGTGATATTTACTTTTTAAACTTTAGATGATCCCTGGATCCAGCAGGGACTGTGACACAGTTTGAAGTAAGAAACATTCTCTAAAGAATGAGAATAAAGTAAACAGCTCATCTCACTGGATTTAATGTCACCACTCTTCTTTTTTCTTGGGATTTTAAGAATACATGGCTGCTAGCATAAAGAGCTACAGTACTATAAGTTACCTTTCCAGGATTTAGGTTATGAATGATAAGAAATGAAAGTGATGAATGATGTTAACACTGAAAGTGACACTTTTTACAGTATTTAGCAATACACAAGGTTGTAAGTATCATCTTTAACAGCAATTTCAAGGGACCAAAACGTATATTGATTTTTTTTATATATACTAAAACTGAGGTACCATGTAAAACATGGGTATTGCAGTCAAGTTCTACTATATTTAACACCCATTATTTAAAAAACTATGGCTTCACATGGAATAATTTTTGCACAAAAATTTTCCTTCTGATGCTGGAAAAAACATGAAAAAAGAAAGATTCACAAATCTCATGTTTCTGTCTACTAAAAATGACGAATTAAAAGTACTGCAATGAAATAATTAAATTTTTCTTACCTGTATGCATAAAATGAATTCATCCATGTATACAGAAGTGATTACAGCTCCAATCATCTTCACTTCTTCATAACTTAAAGGATCCAAAAAATCATTTGAGTACCTCATGTCTGAAAGGTTTTCTCAGCTGAAAGAAATACTTCTAGTTAACAAAAAAGGTAATTTATGCATGCATAAAGCTGAAACACATTTTGCACAGTTTAGTTAATTAGCATGAACTTTTAATGCATAAATCAGAAAATAACTTCATGAACTATTTCCAGAACTAAAAAACACAGATCTTATAAAAAGAAAAAAAAAACCCTTTATGTAAGATTTACCTTTAAAAAATCCCAAATTCTGTGGCTCTATGACAATGCCTAAAATATTGCTATTTAAAAATTCTACACAGCAATATTACACAGTTAAAATAGTATAACTATACTAGTAATCGAAATTTATTGGCACAGAATAGAAATCAAAGTTTCCAAGCTTTCACAGATCAACCAGATGAATTTTTCAAGGAATACAGACAGAAACTGCTAGTGTTAAATACAGTAGAATATGAGTATAATATCTTTGAAAACGCCATCTTATTGATGTGTGAAAGCTCGAAAACTTTTATTTCTATTCTATGCCAATAAATTCAGATTACTAGTATAGTTATACTATTTTAATTATAGTTGGTTTAAAGTTCCTTGTGTTATTACTTAATATTACACAGTGTGCTGGGTAAAAAGCAATGGTTAAGTACCTAGTGAAATCAGGGCGCACACTTACCGAGCTCTACCAAAATTACCAGTCCAATGTGTTCCAAACGTAATTTTGTGTAAGTTGGATACAAAGCATTTCGACCATATGTCACCGATGAAATTGATTCCTTTTGGTATCTTGTCACATTTCCCATATTTGGTGACTGAGATATTAATTTTGTAGCCACTGGAAAAGCTATATCTTATTTCTTTTTATTTTGAAAATGGAACTCTGCCTACCAAGCTCACTCTTTCTTGACAGGAACTTGTGTCAAACATATAATAAACCCATCTGAGATTGAAAATGACTGAGCACCTCATTCACCTTTTACATTATGGGAGAATGTCTCACAATAGTATAGCGGCTTGCAGTTAAAAGAATTACCTTATAAATGAGAGTGATAGTTTTAGCAGTAACACGGTTTAGTAAATGGTCCAATCTTACCTGCTGTACTGGCTGTCCAACAGAAGAAACTATAACAGTAATGTGTGGGTAAGCTCACAATTTGTTGTGAGCTTATGGAACCATTCTGCTGTATATCTGTTATACAGCTCACTAGAAAGGGAATCCTCTTCATGTATGTTCTCCCTTGAAGTATTGGGTTGTCGGAAAAGTCATGACGTATTTTAGCCATGTTTTGCAACGGTCATTTATTGATAGAAAGAACAAAAATCGATCAATGATATAATGCCCGTTTTGTTCGATAACCTTTTGCTATCTTTCAGTGAGCTGCAGAATGCCTCGTTCATAGAAGGACCTGTCTTTCGTGGCGAAAAACTGTACAAGGTGCTGATTTACAGCCTCATCTGAGTTGAACGTTATACCACGCAAGGACTGTTGAAGAGAGCGAAACAAGTGGAAGTCTGACGGCGCAAGGTCAGTCGAGTATACTGGGTGTAGCAACACATCCCATCCAAGCTCCAATAATTTTTGGCGGGTGATCAAACTTGTGTGTGGTCTCGCAGTGTCGTGATGGAACACAACACCTTTACCATGAACGAGCTCTGGACGTTTCTGGATGATGGGTTCATTCAAACTGTCCAATTGCCGACAGTACACATTCGAATTGATTGTTTGGTCCCGAGTAAGGAGCTCCAAAAACACGACACCTTTAAAATCCCACCACACTGAGACCAGAACCTTCCGCTGATGAATGTCTGCTTTGGATGTCGTTTGAGGCGAAGCAGCACGTTGGGACCAAGACCGTTTGCACAGCACATTGTTGTACACAGTCCACTTTCCATCACTAGTTATCAGTCGCTTCAAAAAAGGATCGTTTTCCTCACGTTAAATTAGCATATTGCAGATGTTTATATGCGCCATCAATTGAGCTTCTTTGAGTTCATGAGGAACCCACACATCGAGCTTGCTTACGTATCCCAGCTCCTTTAGGTGGTCGTGAATGCTTGAATGATGGATGTGCAATGTGTCTGCAATCTCTAGTACAGTGTAACGTGGGTTTCACTCGATCAATGCCTTGATTTGGTTGTCATCAACCTCGGTGGGCCTCCCCGACGGAGGAGCATCGTTGAAGTCAAAACCACCAGCACGGAATTTTGCGAACCACCGCTGGCACTAACCTTCTTGTAGAGCATTATCACCGTACACTTTACGCAACTTTTCACAAGCTTGACGCGTTCTTTCCTTTACGGAAGTAAAACAGTAAAATATGGCAAAAATGCACAGTTTGGTCTTCCATCTTCAACTTTATGTCAAATCTCCGCAAATCAACCAAATCGCTCACTATTCCTTTTAGCCTGCAGTTAGAACTGGCACCTGTCGAATGCCATAGCGATAACAGAGCTGCGCAAGCCTCTAGTAATTCCAAAACCGCCCAACCGCCATCGGGTGCCAAAATATGTCATGACTTTTCCAACAACCCAATAGTATCAAAATGTATATTTTATGTGTGTATCAAGGTAAAAATGGATGACCTTGAAAAGTTCTGTTTCTGTAGTTTTCCCTCTCCCTGCTCTTCCTTCTGCAAGACGACAACATATGCCTTTTCATCATGAGTTACTAAATATGGGCCATTCAGTAGGCGAATGAATTGGATGATGTAACAGCTACTTCCACAAAGCAACACCAGGCCACAAAAAAAAGCCAATTCCATAGGATTACTTAGTTGAAATGTGGATCATCTCGAATTATACAAAGTTACCAACCTGCTTTGTAAATTGGTTTGTAAATCAATTACGGCTATATAAGACTCCCATTCAGAATCTTATCTTTTTTTCCAAAAGGGCCTACTTTTTGATGATGGACTAGGCAGCCTTCTCAATATTCGAAGTATCTAGTGTAAACAAAAAACTTTATGGGGAGATTCTGCACCATTAATATTACTTCCCAGATATAAATGAGGGTTGAATATCTAATTTGTAATCATTGTAAATTCCAAATGACCAAGATAATAACCAATCGGATACACAAATAACTTAAAGGGAACAATTATAATTCAACATCTGTTTCATATGATTTTTCCTCACAGTAAATTAAAAATTACTTAAATTTACGACAGTTTTAATCATACTTATTTTGATAAATGCCCTGTGATCTTGATTTATCATTCTTCTTGAGAGATATTTCTATTTCACCTAGCGACAGAATTTTTTTGTGGTTGTAATCAAAGCACAAAAATTATATTGCCCGACATGCCCAGATTGTGTATTTTTTCCCCTACATGCCCAATCAGGCATGTAAAAATATATAATAGCTCTGTACAGGATATCAAGTTTCAAAAAACATACATTTTTTTCATTCTTTAGTAAATTTTGTTACTACTCACAGGCTCCTTTTTCTGCTTTATATATAAAATTAACAGGGTGTGTTTTGAGAGATTAAAGGTCAAAATGTATGACTTTGAAAACTAAATTGCCAATAATATGATTGTGTGATATCTTAAAGGAGAACTTGTTTAATGGGCATTGTCGCGTCACGCATAGCTATTTGCTGTGTGGCGACACTGCCCCGGTGTGTGAGACGTGCAACTGTTTACTCACCGTCTCTCATGTTTTGTGTAGTTGTGTTCGTTTTCGTTATCATCGGTTTCACTATTTTCAGTCTCATCTGCTGGACGACGACGCAGCTACACTCAAAAGCTTTTGGGCGACCACTGTGACACTTTCGCAGTATTTTCCTTTTTAAAACAGATTGACGTTTTAAAACTTATTTAAAAAAAAAAAAAGGTAATAATAATAATAATAGTAAATAAATAAATAATAAATATATATATATAAACATAATTAACTAACTAGTCTTCACAGCTTTCATCATTCTCTTTTCTAACCTTTACCAAGTCTGTCTGCTCTTAATCATTTCACCCCACTTTTAAAATTCTTTAACTGATAGTTCTGTGTCTGGCGCTCTTTGGCAAAACCTGGTCCTTGCGCCACTAAAATCAACTAACTAACTAGCTAACAAAACTTGTTTAATAAGCTTAAGAATAGTCACATATGAGCTCCATTGACCAATTTGGTCTATGGAGATGTTATTGTCATTTGCAATAGGCACGGTAGACACAAAAATACCTTTTCTGTAAACAGAGCTCAACAAATCCTGGGTGCCAGATCGCTCAAGTGCCTAGAAAACTTGCACTGGCACCCAATTTTTAATTTATTTTTTTATTTTTCTTCAGAGTTCGCAATTTTTAGTCGTCTACTTTGCAATTGAAAAAAAAAAGGTATTCAAATCATGGCTCCACATAGCGTAATTTTGTCCATTATGATGTAGTAATGTGTGCACCAAATTTTAGCTCGATACGTGGAAGTTTAGTGGTCACCCAGAAGTTTACTTTTTGGTAGCTAACTCAAATTTCTCTTCTTTTCAGGTATAAACAACCATGTCGACATCTAGCTTGAGATCTGCCCCCACAAACTGGCTTCTTGGAAAGCCAATCTCTAACTTCTCTACCGCAAGACTTCCCCGTGGATTGGATGTGCTCCGGATGGTCCAGTTTTACCATTTAGAAGAGGGCAAGAGCTTGTCAGTGAGTTACAAATTGACCTGTGAAGCAGTTGTGATTGTTTGGAAGCGTGCGAGGATTCCTACACAGCGGATTGATTCGTGTGTGAGAAAACTCTCAAAAATTTATGAACGATATTTAGCTGTAAAGAAGCACCGTACTCGTCAAGGAGAAAATGACCGTGTGCGTGAGGATATGTTCAAAAGTGATCTAGAAGAATTGTTTGATGTTGCCGTGAAAAATGCTATAATGCAAATGAAAAATGACGAAGACCAGGTATTTTTTTTTTTTTTTTTTTTTTTTTGATTGGAGGTTTAACGACCACCGTGAGCAACTCAATGGGCTATAAGCAGTCGCCCGTCCCTAATTTAGGGTCACTGGTTCCAGGGAAGGGAGAGAGCCAGTGCCGTAAGACAAACACAACATCCATGCCTGACCGGGATTCGAACCCGGACCCCTTACGGACGAATGATCAGAGGCCAACGCCTGACCAGGTATTCCTCCAGAAACAAAGAGAAGATGCCTTTTCATGTAATATGAGTGGTGCTGGCTTAAAAACAACAGAAAAAGAAATTAGGAAAAGACAGCGGGAGGAAAAAGATAGAAAGGCAACAGAGAAATATAAAGAAAGAGAGAGCAAATGTCTTCCTGGGCAAATTGCAGAGCTTTCTTCATCATCTTCACATAGCTCCGAAAGCGAAGGCGAATATCAACCTGTAGCGTCCACATCTGCTCCATTCCTATCCAAACGATGTAAAAATATATTTACGTTACCAGAAGTCGTCGTAGCCCTAGAGCGAGTCAATCTTCCGGATAGAGGAGCTGTAGTCGTTGTTGGAGACATTGCAGGGGCGCTTGGACACGATATTTCCGAAATCCCCTTTCCTGAAGCTCCATTAGGCGCTCTGGAAGATTAGAAAGACAGAAAGCCGCAGCAGCTGAACAAAAGAAATCGTCTTTGGAGGGGCCTTTTCTTTTCCATTGGGATGGCAAACTTTTGCCTGATATTGATAGATCCAAGGTGACAGTTGATCACATTGCTATACTTCTCACAGGAAATGGCCAAGAACAGCTTTTGGGAATTCCCAAGATAGACAGAGGAACAGGGAAAGCTCAGGCACAAGCTTGCATTGAAGCAATCGAGAAATGGAATGTTAAGTCTGAAATCAAAGGACTTGTGTTTGATACGGCAACGAGTAATACTGGGCTTCACACAGGAGGTTGCACAACAATTGAAAAAACCCTAGGTAGTGAACACGTTTGGATTGCATGCCGCCATCATGTTATGGAGATTATGCTTTCAGCTGTTTTCTTATGTGTATTCGGTTCTACTGGAGGTCCAGAAACTGCACTCTTCAACCGCTTTCAGAAAGGGTGGCCAACGACTGATCAAAGTGCTTACAGTGCAGCAGACATTGAACTCTTTCAGGATCCTATATTAAACAGATTACGACAAGAAATGCTGGAGTATTTACCAAGTGCATTGGAAAAACAGCAACCAAAAAACGATTATCAAGAACTTCTGCACTTGTCTATTTTGTTTCTTGGTGGAGGAAGTGGCACGGAAACATTTCGAGCTCCTGGTCCTACACATCATGCTCGATGGCTGACTAAAGGCATTTACGTTCTAAAAATATGCCTCTTTCAAAATCAGTTTCAGTTAACACCTCGAGAGACAATAAATACACTGAATTTGGCTTTGTTTGTAAGCCTGGTTTATGTGAAGTATTGGAATGAAGCTCCACTTGGAATTAGAGCTCCATATAATGATATCCAGCTTCTAAGTCTCCTAAAACTTTATTCTAATCAAAAAATTGGCGAGAAAGTCTACAATGCTTTTGCCAGGCACATTTGGTTTCTTTCTGAGCACTTGGTAGCCTTAGCTTTTTTGACGATCGAGTGTCCACGAAAACTAAATAAAAAAAGAGGTCAAGAATCTGAAATGTCCACAGCAGCCCGATTTTCCACGACATATAGCAATATCTGAGGAAAAAGATCTCAATCTAGGAAATTTTGTAACTGAAAGGACTAGCTTCTTCTTCGATGTCCTTCTTGTTGGAGGAAAAATTTAACCTAAAGCGTTTCTGAAAATGCAACCCCAACAGTGGAGAAATGATCCAGTTTCCATTGAACTTCGTGAACGTTGCTGTAAGATGAGGGTTGTGAATGACACTGCCGAGCGAGGCATCAGTTTGATTAAAAAATACAACCAGTCACTTACCAAGGACGAAGAACAAAAGCAGTTCATGCACGCACTCTAGCTATTTGTAAAGTTTTGCGGTTGTAGCATGTTTTCTTCTAGGTGCGCAATTTTCATTGTCCGTGAGTATATTTATCAAGCCCTGCCCTTGCAGAAATATGGACATGCTGAGCATACCCTAATTTCTGAGAAGGCATGCTTTTAGCAACTGAGCAAGCCCACAGTCAGCACCTGTGCATCGGATACTTCTAAAAACACAAATTTGATGATACATAGAGATTCAGTATCTCTTTTAGAATTGCTATTACGCATGTTAAAATACGAACATGTGATTATGGTGGTGCAGTTATTTATGACGTTTATTATTGAAAGAATAAAGACTAAAAGAAAGCAAGAGCAATTACCCACATATAATCGTCCAGAGATCACTGTTCGCATACCACATACGGTAGTTCCGCAACTTGCGGAACTACGGTGGTGTGCGAACAAAAACGACCTCTGGACGATTATATGTGAGTAATTGCTCTTGCTTTCTTTTAGTCTTTATTCTTTCAATAATAAACGTCATAAATAACTGCACCACCATAATCACATGTTCGTATTTTAACGTGCGTAATAGCAATTCTAAAAGAGATACTGAATCTCTTTGTATTATGTATTTTAACCACGTATAACTTGTGACTTCCTTATACGGAAGATATACATGAAGTACGTATCTACAAATCTGATGTTTGTTCAGATTCCTTTGCTTTAGTTGCTTGATGATTCATTGCCCTAGATGATGTAATGGCAATGTGTTCAAATGGAAATAGGAAGATGCACGTTTGAATATTAATTCCAAGGCGGTACAATTTTTAAAAAGTAGCTACATGGTAACATCTTAACCCTTTAAGTGGCCAGAACGAGTTAACTCGGGGTTATCATGAATATATTCGCGGTCTAAGAAGTGGGCGAAATCTGGCTGGAGTGAATTCTTTCGGGTTATGTTTTGTGGTCTTAACGCCTCTCAAAGGAGTGACCTGAAAAATCAGAGAATTAGAAAATGTTACATTCCCTCTTTGCTTTCTTATTCAAAGGGGCCATTTAAAGAAGTGATTGATAAAGATCCTTTCTGACTGATTAGAAGCTGAAAGCGCCCCAAACAGTTGCAACGTACCTAAGAAAGGAAAAATGAAAATGTTTGAGCTTTTTTTCTGTCCAGTGGCATGATATCCGTGTCAGGGGGACTAGATCATCTCCTATCATATTATGGAGCAAAGAATAAAGAACTAGAAGAGTGTGCTTATCACTAGCGACAGGTTTACGGTCGGTACTGCTCAGATGAAAGGATGAAAGGAATTGTTTTGCCATAGCTTTCGTGAAATCGGTCATTATGGAAATATCTCTATTTGGGGTGAGCAGAAATTTTTTGCCACCATTTGGTTCAGGTACATCAACCGTTTAAAAGGTTAATGTGGAACTTCTGCACCAACAAAATTGCATGTTTAATTACCAAATACTCTACACCATTTATAAACTACACTATCTACCAACAAGTAATTGGACACCCCTGCAATGGACGATATCTGCGGTCCTGACACATATCATGGCCGCCGCCGTTAAATACCGTGTGGGGAACAACAACGCAACCAGTCGCATGCAAGACGCCACACTGTCCGGAGCTCTCTGATTTCGAGAAAGGTGTAATCGTCGGGTATAACAGAAATGGCCAATCCATACGTGACATATCCAGCGAGTTGAAGTACCCAAAATCGACAGTGGCCTACTTGATTGGCAAGTGGAAGATGAGAGGTGACTGCCGGAATGTGCCCCGACCCGGCAGACCCACAAAACTGGGAGTTAGAGACCGATGGGTGCTGGCCAGAGAAATTCGGAAGAACCGCACCAAATCGATGGGCCACATCCGCGAGGAGTTTCAACAGGCATCCGGGAGTGTTCTTTCAATGAATACCATCCGTAAGGAAGCCCATCTGCTCAGTTATCATGGACGTGCTGCCGCCCACAAGCCTTTGATCACCAAATCCAACAATAGCGCTGCTCGGCTAACGTGGTGCGATGAACGTCGACAGTGGACCATTCAACAGTGGACCATTCAACAGTGGAAACAGGTTCTCTGGAGCGACGAATCAAGGTTCACCCTCTACTGTTCGGATGGCAGGGTCTGGGTTTGTCGTCTGCCTGGAGAACGCCTCCTACCAGTATGTATTGTGCCAACTGTGAAGTTCGGCGGTGGTGGAATTATGCTATGGGGGTGTTTCTCCTGGTATGGCACGGGACCCTTGGGCCCCATTCCTGCTAGACTCAACGCCGAGACCTACTGCACCATTTTGGTTGACCATGCGCTTCCTACGTTGTGGCAGTTTTACGGGGTGGACCCATGTTACTTTCAGGATGACAATGCCACCTGTCATGTTGTGAGGTCCACCATGGCTTGGTATGGTGACAATGGGGTTAATGGAATGGACTGGCCTGCGCAGAGCCCGGACCTTAACCCTATCGAGCACCTCTGGGATGAGTTGGAGCGTCGAGTTAAGGAGTGCCTCCACCATCCGAAATCGGTGAAGGAATTGACCTGTCTCCTCCATGCCGAGTGGAAGAAAATACTGCTAACCGTCGTACAACGCCTGGTTGAGAGTATGCCCCGGAGGGTCGCAGCTGTAATCGCCGCTCGTGTAGGCTCCACCAACTATTGAAGGTGAATAAACTTTGTTTTCCTTTACTATCACAGGTGTCCAATTACTTGTTAGTAGGTAGTGTATGTGGGCAAAAGTTATTGGACACTTCCACATGGGAGCAACGGTGTTCTCCCACAGACAGCAGACGCATTGTCAATAAGGTATAAAAACAGCAATGGAAGTAAGCTCAGATCAATCACTGATAAAATGGCTAACAGGAGAGAGCTGTTTGAGTTTGAAAAGGGTATTATAATAAGGCTCAATTGGAGGTTTGAGCATATGAAGCATTGCTGATGTCAGATGTCACTAAATTGACCATGGCCTTTGTCATCAACAAGTGCAAGAAGATGGAACATTGCATGGATTCACTTGCCCTCGATGGCCCATGAAACTGCAACCCAGGGACCAGGAGGCACTGCAGAGGGAGATCCGGAAAACCAGGTCCCAACTAATGCACACCATAGTATGAGTCCCAGATGGCCACGAATGATATGGTCTCCATCAAGACACTTCAAAGAGAAGCCCATGCACTTGGGTATCATGACCGAGCAGCAAATCATAAACCTCTCATCACAAAGACCAATAAAGCCACACGGCTACGATGGTGTCAACAGCACAAAAATTGGGCACTGGAGCAATGGTGCCAGGTGTTAAGGAGCAACAAATTCTGCTTCACATTATACCGATTGCATGGATGTGTCTCGGTTTGGTGGTTACCTGGAGAATGTCTGCTTCACAGTGTTGACTGTGAAGCACGGAGGTGTGGAGTTATGGTATGGGGCTGTTTCAGCTGGTACGGTGTGGGTCCACTGACTGTTATTCATGGCAACATGAACTCTGTGCTGCATAGAGATAGCCTGGATAACTGAGTGCTCCAAATGTTGTGGCAGTTCTATGGACATGGTGATTGTTTCTTCCAGGATGACAATGCTACTTGTCATGTTTCTAGGGCTACAATGGAGTGGCATGAGGAAAATCAGGTCTAGTGGATGGAATGGCCTGCTCATAGCCCAGACCTCAATCCCATTGAACGCCTATGGGATGAACTTGAACAACAGGTGAGGGAGGTCTAGATAAACACAACCTTCTTCGCTGACAGAGTTGGTAGATGTACTCAATGTAGAATGGACTAATATCCAGCTCTCCACACTCCATGGGCAGTTTACCTCGACGGGGGATGCTGTAATCCCTGTAAATGGAGGACCTGCTCGATACTGATGTAAATACAATACTATTTTTCTATTTACTTACAGTATTCAATCACTTTTGTCCTCATAGTGTATATTATAAGACAGGACTCACATAAGTCTCAAATCTCCTTTAATGGTGTCAATACAAACAGTCAATATATGTCGAGCTTTAGCACTCTTCTGGGAGGCTTAGAACGGTTACAGACAACAGTAAAACAATTCAAAAATTTTGATACTTAAAAACAATCACTTGTTCCATTCATGTGAAGGTCCATGGGTGATATACCATGCTCACATAGTATGGGGGACACTATTGGCTGTTCCTCTGGTATTTGTTCAAATCATACATAAAATTGACAAAAAATATATATCCCTTCTGATAAGGAGCATAAAAGAGGTATAAGAGACGGGGAAATGACAACTGCTCTATTGAAGTCACCAAAAAAGGAGCAACCCCATTATGGAACAGAATGATAAGACTAGCACCTTATACAAACTACACTGGCACAGCTATGCTTGAAAGTGTTGAAAGCATAACTCATCTGCAACCATGCAATGAATGGTTAAATTACCGGAGGAACAACCAATAGTGTTTCCCACACTATGTGAGCGTGGTATATCAACCATGGCCTTTCATGTGAATGTAACAAATGATTGTTCTAAAGTATCAAAATTTTCTGTTTCAGTGTTGCCCATGACCACTCTAATCTCTGAGAATTAAGCTCAGACAAAGACACTGCAAAAGCTTGGTACATATGGGGTGTTTGTATTTACACCATTAAAGGAGATTTTAGACTTATATGAGTCATGTTATAGTACATTTAAATTTATATGTATTTCATTTTAGTGTAGAGTTTTGTTTTCTAAGGACCAACTTCCATAAAATGCACTCTCTTGTCAGTTCCTTATCATTACAGCTTACTGTCACTGCAACAGTTATTGTTAACAACATGGAACCATTTTTCTGAAAGTGACCAACCCACATGATCATAGAAGATGTAGTCAACCTCAATTTTAGTTCCTTCTAATTTCCTTTTTTATAAAGCCTAGTGCAGATGACCAGATTTTAAATGAATTCCAGTTCATTCTGAGACCAATTTATCTTTATGTGTGTGTCAAATTAGTTTGTTAATCATGATCTTAGCTACTTAACATCTAAAAAAATTGTTCAGAAGAATAAAAGCTTTTAATGCTTTAAAGTAAAACTATGTTACACAAGTAAATGTGAAATTCATCAAAAAAGAAGAAGTAACCTTTCTAAAGACGGATGTACTCATTTTTTAAAATTCTAAGCATTTTAGTGTGTTCATTTGTTTCACAACTTATGCAGACATTTCAAGTATGTGGAAATACTATTTGGCACATGTTTTTATTCATATAGCTTCACTATAAATTTGTTGAGCAGTCTGCAACATACTCAGCTACAGTTAACATCCAGTTTAAGTTCATATGACTATTGTAGCACCCTACTCTCATATGAACAGTTATCTCACCAATAGATGGCTTCACATCCTAAATGCAGCTATGATGTGTAACTGGAGAAAGGTCACAAAATTAGCACATAGTTCGCATACCAAAACCAGGGAACTGGCTGCAAAATGTGTTTACAACGCTAACATGGCAATGAATGCAATGATAATAGACCAAATAAGTCAAATCTGGGTTATCTTTTGCCAGCACATCACAGCTGCAGTGCAACTATGGATGATAAGTGTCATGTGTGATAGTCAGTAGTTGTGATAGCTGTACAAGCACAAACAAACTGGATGTCGACTTTCCAGCTATGCATCTCGTAGACTTTTGTTGTTTTTTGGGGAGTTTAACGACCACTGTGAGCAACTTGATGAGCTATTGCCCATCCCTAATTTAAGTCCACTAATTCCACGGAAGGGAGAGAGCCAGTGACGCAAGACAAACTCAACATCCATGCCTCACTTGGATTCGAATTCAGACCTATCTTAAACAAATGGTCAAGAGCCAGCACTTAGACCACTGCACCACTGAGGCAGCCTTCATCTCAAGGACTGCTAGGCATATTTTTAATGAAATCATATGGATAAGTGAAATAATACTTCCAAAACTTCAAATGTCTGTTTAGATAACATAGTGAAGTAGAGTGACAAAATGAATGTACTAGATTACTCAGAATTTATAAAAATCAGTACATCAGTCTTCTAAAAGATTAACAAGTAAAATGGCAAAATGGGTGTACTGGATTGCTTACAATTCATAGAAATGGGTACATCCCTCTTCTAAAAGATTACCCAAACAAAATGGAAAAAAAAATTGAATTTGTTTGTTATAAACAAGGCAGTGCAAGATGGAAAGTGGAAGAAATTGAAATAGAAAAGACTCCAATCACCCTAGAATGATCATTACCAGAGTAGTTCTACAAAAATAACCACACACAACCACTGCAGTGACAGTAAGCTGAAATGATAAACTTATCAAAGAGCAAATTTTTGGCTCAAAAATTAGTAGGCCTACATACAGAAAACAATCGTATGAAAAATTATAAACTCGTTTTAAAATTTTATTAAAGATGGCCATGATTTTTATAGTAAAATGCACTTTATTTTCAGAGTATGTGAAAAATTTTCCAAATTTAAAGTTTTTGCTAATAAGAAGAAAGTCCTTATTCAGACATATCCTAGAGAAAACATTGAAACAGGTATGTTTGTTTCATTCAGCTAACCATTAGATGGTATTTAGAAGAAAAAATAAATAAATAAAAAATGTTTTCATATGATTTGTGCATAAAATTTAAAATCATATATGTAAATGGAAATGGTCACAAGGCTACAGAGCTACTACTGCTTAATAAATCAAATGAAGAAAGGACTGTGAATTTTTTGTGATCATCACTGTTTAATGAATTGTTCTGACTGCAAAAATTACTTGTGGCAGTACGAATTGGTAATTTTTGAATAATATGAAACCTACACTATCACAACAAAATTTCCCATTACACGATGCAATCCTATGATTAACCTTTCCAGGAATAGGAACTTCATAACACCTGCTTATTTAAGAGTGAACACATTGACATCTGTGACACATTAAATGCGCTGGAAATTAACTTTTTTAATAACTCACCGATTCAATGAGTTAATGAGTTATCGTAAAAATATTTCTTCTCATTTGTTACTTTACAAAAGTCGATGATAATTCGTGTTAAAGTTGTTTCGTTATTGGGTTACTTACCCTAGTAAATTCATTGCCAGAGTTCCTCCGGACGTTTTAAAAAGATAAATAAAATCGTTTAAACGTAACATTCGTGAATTTTCATCCTCTGGTGCAACACTCAGTAATGCTTCACCCACGAGATACGAACTCCTGCATGCTGCGAAATTCACTTAATGAAAATAAACACCACATCCGAAAGATACAAGCTGCTTTACGATGTTGGTGGTTTAAAATCGATGACAGCTTACTGTTTACATATTGAAATCAGAAAAATACAAACTGAGCTTAACAAATGAAGACAATAGCGCCTCACTTAATTCACTTTTGTGTGATATGGTTTCTTTATGTTTCAAAATACAGAACAGGATTAATGAGTTAAAGATCTGGAAAAACATCACACACGAGAAACCGTACAGATGATCCGCCATGATTTCGCATCAAAACAAATATGTCGATTCTTTTAGTTATTGCCACCAATTTTTTTTTAACTTTTAAAAAATTCTCGGATTTTTGGTTTCTTCACCTCACCAAGCTACTGCTGACCAGAAGTCCCGAATTCTTAAGGACAGTCCTCGAATTTAGTTTACTGACCCCCCAAAAAATTGCCAAATGCTTTTGGGGAAGCAAATTGTCTTCAAATTTTGATGTTTGTCCTCAAATGACCTCGAATTTACATTTCCTAATTTTCTTGTTAGATTTCTAATAAAAAAATACTCTTAAAAAATAATTTTCTTTGTACTAATTTTCCAACATGCTTCTCGCGAAAAAAAATTCGACTTGTCCTTTTTTTCCCTTCTTCAGAGTTTAAGGGTCACCGTGAGCAGTTACCTTTCCCTAATTTATAAGCAGTTACCTTTCCCTAATTGGGGACATTCGTTCCAGGTAAGACTATAAGCAGTTACTTATCCCTAATTTGGGGACATTCGTTCCAGGTCAGGCAGATAGTAACTGCTGTAAGACAAACACAACTCACAAGCATCACTAGGGACTAGAACTTGTACCAACGGCCCAGGTGGGGCAGTGGTCTAAACGATGGCTACTGTCCATTCGTCTGCAATGGGTCCGGGTTAGAATCCTGGTGAGGCATGGATGCTGTGTTTGTCTTACCGCACAGCTCTCTCGCAACCAGTGGCCCTAAATAAATTAGGGACGGGCGTCTGCTTATAGTGGCCCACTGAATTGCTCAAGGTGGTCGTGAAACCTCCAATCGAAAAAATAAAAAAAGAAGAAGAAAAGCTGTACCAACTTGTACGAATGGTCAGTGGCCAGAACTGAGAGCACTGGATATTTTTTTATTGGAGGTTTAACGACCACCGTGAGAAACAGAATGGGCTATAAGCAGTCGCCCGTCCCTAATTTAGGGTCACTGGTCCCAGGGAAGGGAGAAAGCCAGCGCCGTAGCACTGGATATTTTTTTTATTGGAGGTTTAACGACCACCGTGAGCAACTCAAATGGGCTATAAGCAGTCGCCCGTCCCTAATTTAGGGTCGCCGCCCCGGTGGAGCAGTGGTCTAAGGCACTGGCCTCTGATCATTCGTCCGTACGGGGTCCGGGTTCGAATCCCGGTCAGGCATGGATGTTGTGTTTGTCTTACGGCACTGGCTCTCTCCCTTCCCTGGAACCAGTGACCCTAAATTAGGGACGGGCGACTGCTTATAGCCCATTGAGTTGCTCACGGTGGTCGTTAAACCTCCAATCAAAAAAAATAATAATAATTTAGGGTCACTGGTTCCAGGGAAGGGAGAGAGCCAGTGCCATAAGACAAACACAACACCCATGCCTGACCGGGATTCGAACCCGGACCCCTTACGGACGAATGATCAGAGGCCAAGGCCTTAGACCACTGCGCCACCGGGGCGGCGCACTGGATATGAACAACAAATTTCGACTGTACTTGTTCTTAGTTTATTTGTCTTATTTTTTTTTTCGAGGTTTAACGACCACCGTGAGCAACTCAATGAGATATATGCAGTCCCCCGTCCCTAATTTAGGGCTGCCGCTCCGGTGGCGCAGTGGTCTAAGGCGCTGGCCTCTGATCATTTGTCCGAAAGGGGTCTGGGTTCGAATCCCGGTCAGGCATGGATGTTGTGTTTGTCTTACGGCACTGGCTCTTTCCCTTCCCTGGAACCAGTGACCCAACATTAGGGACGGGCGACTGCTTCTAGCCCATTTGAGTTGCTCACGGTGGTCGTTAAACCTCCACTCAAAAAAAAAAATAATAATAACTTAGGGCTACTGATTCCAGGGAAGGAAGAGAGCCAGCGCCATAAGGCAAACATGACTTCTATTCATCGCCGGGATTCGAATCCCGACTCATTTCGGACGAATGGTCAGAAGCCATCGCTTAGACCACTGCACCCCGGAGCTTAGACCATGAATATGGTAGACACAGTTGCTTCCGTTCACACAGTGTTGAGAGAACGGCACAAACATGTCAAGCGGGTTAGTCACGTGATGTGTGGCAAGATCTTAGACCACACCGGAGCCCCTTCTCTGTGCCTATCGCTGTGTTCCAAAACCGTGTTGAAAGCCTGTCTCGATGGGTCAGTGCATGCATTAAAGCCAAAGGTGGACCGAGACCGTACTTATGTATGTCAATAAATGCTAGCCGCTCCGGTGACGCAGTGGTTTCTAAGCGATGGCTTCTGATCATTCGTCTAAAAGGTGACAGGGTTCGAATGCTGCTGAAGCATGGATGTTGTGTTTGTCTTACGGCACTGGCTCTCTCCCTTACCTGGAACTAGCGACCCAATATTAGGGATGGGCGACTGCTTATAGCCCGTTGAGTTGCTTACGGTGATCGCTAAACCTCCAATCAAAATAAATAAGCCGCCCGGTAGCGCAGTGGTCTAAGCGATGGCCTCTGATCATTCGTCCGAAAGGGGTCCGGGTTCGAATCCCGATGAGGCAAGGATGTTGTGTTTGTCTTACAGCACTGGTTCTCTCCCTTCCCTGGAACCAGTGACCCTAAATCAGGGACGGGCGACTGCTTATAGCCCATTGAGTTGCTCACGGTGATCGTTAAACCTCCAATAAAAAAAATCAAAATAAATAAATGCTATGTTGTGTTTCTCTTCCGGCCAGTGGAGGCTCTTGGTTGGAAAAATTGGTGAAGAGGTACAAGAGCAGTATGAAAATATATCTACTGTCTACAATGAAAATCCCTTAATGAGGATTTACTTATTTTTTTTATATTAAATCAATTTTTCTTCCTTTTAAAGCTGCAGATTTGTCGATTATGTCGTCATAAGATGGTTATATGGTTGTTTCTTCGTGAGCATCCATAAAATGTCTTCCTGAATAGAAATATTTGCCAGAGAAGCAAGTCTATCTTGGGAACTAGTGTTTCTTGAGCAAGTTTGTATTCTTTTAAGAAAAGTTCTTTTTTTTTTTTAATTGGAGGTTTAACGACCACCGTGAGCAAGTCAATGGGCTATAAGCAGTCGCCCGTCCCTAATTAAGGGTCACTGGCTCCAGGGAAGGGAGAGAGCCAGTGCCGAAAGACAAACACAACATCCATGCCTCACCGGGATACGAACCCGGACCCCGTTCGGACGAATGATCAGAGGCCATCGCTTAGACCACTGCGCCACCGGGGCGGCGAAAACTTCTTTCCACTGGCACACTTGTAGATGGAATTGTTAAACTGAGGAAAACCAATTTATAATCTTCTGTAAAAATGTCTTTGTTTCCGTGAAACACTCGTTAATTTTTCATCGGCATATACAAGACTCAGTTCATTTTTAAGGCGCTGTGTTTAGTAAATATGTTTCCGTAAAAATGTAGATTTTCAAGAGCGCGAGAGGGAAAGCATGCAATAAATTATTCGAATTTGGTTGTGTCAGCAAGTCAGACAAATTGAAGTTTCTTACAGTCTTGAAACCTTATATCCATTTCCATAAGAATGTGGTCCAAAATTTTAAAATACAATTGTTTATAATTTTGAAAAATTGTTTCCTGTGTAAGAGTAGCATATTCCCGTGATTATTTCTTTGATTTTGCTAGCTTTTTCAAACTGTGCTTTAAATAACTCATCGTTCCTTTTATGGCTCAAAATTTCACGAGTTTTTTTTTTAATTTGAGTTACACATTAGTTTATGTTTAGTTATTTTTTCTTCAAAAGTTCGAATAATAGATCGGTGCAGCCAAAAATGTAAATTGGCAAGTGTTAATATCATTTAAAAGCCCCTTGGTAAGATGAATTTATTTTTTGTCTGATTATTCGCTATTCGTCAGAAATCCGAACACTTCCTTCAATTTATTCCAATATTTTTGTGTGTGTGTGGTTGGAGGTTTAACGACCGCCGTGAGCAACTCAATGGGCTATAAGCAATCGCCCGTCCCTAATTTACGGTCACTGGTTCCAGGGAAGGTAGAGAGCCAGTGCCGTAAGACGAACACAACATCCATGCCTCAGCGGGACTCGAACCCGGAACCCTTTCGGACGAATGATCAGAAGCCATCGCCTTAGACCACTGCGCCACCGGGGCGGCTTATTCCAATCTTCAACAACTACGCTTAATAATTTCGAAGTGCAGGATCATCGAGTTTCTGCTATGGTTGGTCTGCATCTTGCGGTTTTGCCGCCCCGGTGGCGCAGTGGTCTAAGCGATGGCGTCTGATCATTCGTCCGAACGAGGTCCGGGTTCGAATCCCGGTGAGGCATGGATGTCGTGTTTGTCTTACGGCACTGGCTCTCTCCCTTCCCTGGAACCAGGGACCCTAAATTAGGGACGGGCGACTGCTTATAGCCCATTGAGTTGCTCACGGTGGTCGTTAAACCCCCAATCAATCAATCAATCAATCAATCATCTTGCGGTTGTTGATATAACTGTATAAGACCGCTTCGCAGAATGGTGAACAAACGAAGCAATTTCACTGAGGCCTGCAAAAAGTATTCGACACTTATAAATTTTAGAATAACCCTGGTGTAATACAAGATTCAAACGATGAACTAAGCATTGAACAGAAACAGCTTGAGAAGCTTTATCCTTGACGTTTTTTTCTGTAGTTCATTTAAGTGTCTAGACATTATACTTGCCCCATCGTAACATTGTCCTATTTATTTGTGTTGGTAATCAGACTGTTCCAAAATTTTGTCTAGCATTTTGTATAAAGCTTTTGACGTTCTATCTTCATTCACATCATGGAAACCAAAAAATCCCTCAACCAATACACCTTCCGAATCAACAACCAAAAATTATTTAATTTTTGACGTGATCGTTTATATATTCAGAAATACATTCAATTAATTCATTTTGAATAGTTTTTTATCCTTTTGTATTGATTTTCAATGTCTACAGAACTGCTTCATATAAACAATGAAAGTAATTCAATGAAATTTCCACGATTTATCGAGCCCATGCTTTCGTCATGGTCATGGAATGCTAGTTCTTGTTTGCTCAAATACAGTATAGACTAATACTGCATCAATCACTGTCTGCAGGAAAAGTCTATTTAAAGGAACGTTTTCGTTAAAATGCGTTTTCCAAAGCCTAGCATTCTTCCTCAGGGCATCGGCAATGGTGTTTTTAATTTTTTTCAAAATTCTTTAACATTAATCCGCATTTCAGGTGTTCGCTAGAATCACGATGTTTATGAAGTGACCGTGCTACGCTTAATAAATCTGAGAATCCGTCTTTATTCCACGCCGAATGTTTACTACTAAACAGTAAGCAGGGCCAAAAAAAAAATTAACACCCGCTTTACCCTGATCTCTCACGGCTTTACGTTCAAAAACTGAAAGATGCAGACGTAAGGCGCGTGAAGCTGAAACACTTCGGTTGAGCGAGCAGATTGGGGAGGGTGACGTCACGGTTACCATGGCAAGTCGGCGGAAAACTGCAGACTTCTAAGCATTCTCATTTCGGCTCTTAACTTGCGCTGTTTTGCGTATAAGGATTTGTTTTTCGTATTGAGCGCGCCATGTGAATTAATATCTATTCAAAATTTTGAGTATTTTGGAACTGAATAAAGGCAAAAAAGAATATATTTTAAAAAAAATACTGAATAAAACTTTATTTTGAGTAAAATAGGTGAAGAGGCACTTCACCTACTTCACCTGAGAAGCTGCCACTGCGTCTAGGTGTCCGGTAACTTTTGTCAATATAATGTATATATGTACAGGAGTTTATCAAAACATTGGAAGCACTCACTGCGACTAGAAAACACGAGTTGAACCAAGGGCTGAACAAGGAGGTTAGAATCATCGAGTTTATATTAGATGGAGACACCACTCCCATCCGCGCAGCATTGGTCGCCATGAGTCCCCGTCCGTGCTGCGAGTGACATTATCATATACAGGCACGACGCAGCCGCAGAAAAAAGCTGCTTTGAAACCAATGGAACAAAATCTTCTAGGCGTATAGACAGATAAAATGGGTAATTCAATAATCTTCATCAATGATACAAAAGCTTACTGTTTTATGAACTGTATAATTCAGTTCGTCTTTCCTGCTTGTGACGTCACGCACAGATTTTTTTTTATTTTTTTTTTGATTGGAGGTTTAACGACCACCGTGAGCAACTCAATGGGCTATAAGCAGTCGCCCGTCCCTAATTTAGGGTCACTGGTTCCAGGGAAGGGAGAGAGCCAGTGCCGTAAGACAAACACAACATCCATGCCTCACCGGGATTCGAACCCGGACCCCTTACGGACGAATGATCAGAGGCCAACGCCTTAGACCACTGCGCCACCGGGGCGGCCACGCACAGATTAGCTGTGACCTATGGAGGCAGAGTCAGTGGTGTCTCCACCTAATACAAGCTCGATCGTTAGAACCAAGGAGGTTAGAAGTAAGAGGAAGTGGCAACCAAGGAGGTGGCAACAGCCCCTCTCCCTGTGCTTCTGGCGTGACGACATTTTTTTTTTTTGATTGGAGGTTTAACGACCACCGTGAGCAACTCAATGGGCTATAGGCAGTCGCCCGTCCCTAATTTAGGGTCACTGGTTCCAGGGAAGGGAGAGAGCCAGTGCCGTAAGACAAACACGACATCCATGCCTCACCGGGATTCGAACCCGGTCCCCTTACGGACGAATGATCAGAGGCCATCGCTTAGACCACTGCGCCACCAGGGCGGCACGCCACTTTTTATCAGCTGACTACGCCAATGCGCCCAACCTAAGAATCTCCTGTATATCTCTATGGGAAAATTGCGACTTTGAACAGTTTTTTCGGACCCTTACTATACCCATACAGGCATGAAAAAAATTGAGGCTGAAATATTCATTCTCATAATAAAAAAATTCTAGAAAAATTAGGAAAATATGTGTTGGTATTTCTTTAAAAAATTGAACAAAATAATTATTTTTTGAGCGGAAGTGCCTAGTGCGCATGGTTACTTACTGCCCATGTGCAAGTAACCATGTTTAAAATATAACCAACAGCCTAATGTTAAGAAATCAGAAGTCCGAAATATTCCTTCTTACCATCCTTGGTTTGCATGCGCTAAGAAAACTGCTTAAGCCACTGAAAGTGGCGTCACGTTCCCGAACTCTCGCAGCGCAGACTCCCACCACCTCAGAGAGAGGACAGAAACAGCCACAGATATCATATAAGGGACTAGATTGGCTGTCTGTTCTGTTGAGCATACGCTTGCGCTTGCGCCCTGGTCAAGATATTGGAGTGGGGCATATTAAGAAGGGTAATTTGGACTTGGTTATTGCGTAAATCGTGGTAAAAACTTGCTCGGATATAAATCGTACTCTAAGAGACGAAAATATAATTGCGCTTACTTCTTTGTCTTTATTCTAATGTTAAAAGCATGTATCTGGTAAAGCATTAGTTCGCAAGATAAATTTAAAACTGGTATTGTATGCAAATACTGAAAATAACTGGAAAACATTTTTAACACTGTAATGAGGCAAATATTTAAAATAATGAAAAATCAAGCGCTACATTTGAAATCAATAAATTGCTATTAAATCCAGAAAACTATTGATTTAAACCCGAAAAATAATGGCTTCCATATACTTTACATAGGAAAGTTGAAATGATTTTAGTCGTTTTCCTTGCTAGCGGTTACCTGTGCCATTCTGGTTTGTTTATAATTTTGCTCAAAAATATTAATTTTATTAAAGATTTCGATACTTTGTTATTCAATAAGGAAATTTCAGTTTTTAACATTTTAAATTATTTATTAGGGCAAACATGCAACAAAAGGACGCATTGAATGTTAAGCATTCAGTAACAAGAAATCTCAAAATTATATTATGTCGCAACAAATAAAAAATAGTGTGATTTTTTTCTTATACAGCACATGACAGAATGCCGTTTCTATTGAATTTAAGCCGTGGCCGAATCTGAAATACTACAATATTTTGCAAGAGCCTTGGCATTGTAGTTTGCGCTATGGAATATTATTGTTTTTTTCACTTAAATTGTATGACTTCCACCGTTAAATGTGTACTAACTGCTTAGAATATTAATATAAATAACAAATCACAGTACCAAACTTATATTCCATTGACTTAATGCAAAGTACTCTTGCTTAAATGGAGAGCGATGACCCGCTGAAAATGGCGCCTACATTGTCACGCCTCAAGAGCTTTGTGTCCGATCTAGCTTCTTGTATATGATATCTGTGGAAACAGCTGATCTGTTTTGGCTTCACGCAAAACCGGTCCCTTCACCTCCTCTTCTTCTAACCTTCTTGGTTAGAACATGGTGTACGGTTATAGCGTCTAGAAGGCGCTATAACCGTACACCATGACGCTAAAGTACGGTACTTCTGGAGGTGCTCTGAGTCTCTTAACCGTGAAGTTGCAAGGTGTAGGAATTTTGCATTGTTTACATGATTCCTATGTAATTTAAACTGTGTGTATTTTGGAAGTGCGTGGTTTTGGGCTGCAGAAACCGTGCTAATATCAAAGCGGAATGAATTATACTTTGTACACGATGAAGTTTTCAATTTTAACGTATGTTTTGTTTAGAATTCCTACTAACGTTCGTGCATTTCAATTTAAAATAAAGATGGGAAGAAGCCTCAAAATAATTAAGAAATTTATAAATTCAACATTTTCTCACACATCGGCAGCAGGTTACGATGCGAAATTTAAAACATTTGCGACGTAAGAAGGCGATTCAGCCAACACAAAATGTATTGCAATAGCCTTAAAAACCATCAGCTTTTCCCACACTTTGACGGCCGTCTCTCTCGGTTATAGCCTTCACGCAAAGTGGTACTGCTCCATTAAGAAGGGCATCTCCAGATATCTTATTTTAACCTCCTTGGGGTAGAACGCAAATCACGGGGACGACGTCACCCACGGTGTGAGATATACACTACTCAAAACAATAGGGGATATCGTGGTTTTAATATGAACTATTGACATCAACTGTTTGTATGCTAAGAGAAACTGCCGCCCCGGTGGCGCAGTGGTCTAAGGCGTTGGCCTCTGATCATTCGTCCGAAGGGGTCCGGGTTCGAATCCCGGTGAGGCATGGGTGTTGTGTTTGTCTTACGGCACTGGCTCTCTCCCTTCCCTGGAACCAGTGACCCTAAATTAGGGACGGGCGACTGCTTATAGCCCATTGAGTTGCTCATGGTGGTCGTTAAACCTCCAATCAAAAAAAAATGCTAAGAGAAACTGAAGGAAAGTGATTAGAATGAAACTTTTGCACCTTACAAACACCTGAGTAACACCTGAGTATGCCAAAAATTTTGTGTGACGTTAAAAAGGGCGTGTTTCTGTCAGCGAATAAAAAGTGGCATGTATCGTACGATCGTTTAGTCCAGGATAAAAAACGACTCACATGCTTTGAATGTGTGTTAATCATGAATGTGATGTCCGGTCCGAACACCGTGATTTACCCGAATCTGCAGCCTAGCGGGCTATCGGCAGCTTTGAAGCTGGTCAAACCCAATCGCAAGTAGCGAAAGCCATTGGAGTTGCATTGCAGTGTCTCAAAGCGTGATTTCCAGACTTTGGAATCGGTTTCCAGATAACGGAAATGTAAGGCAAAGACCAGGACAAGGTCTTAAGAAAGCATAAGTAACATAAAGAATGAGGATCGGTTTTTATCACTGACTGCCAAGAGAAACTAGAGTATGAACGCGACTCTTCTGCAACGCGAACTCCATACGGTTACTGGTACAAATGTGTCAATTCAAACTGTTCGGAACCGACACCACAGTGTTGGCCTGTATGCTCGACGACCCATAGTATGAGTTTCTTTAACCGCACGCCACCGTGCTGCCCGCAGAATTTGGGCACAGAACCATGCCGATTGGACAAGAAATGAATGAAGCAATGTTCTCTTCTCAGAAGAGTCGCGCTTTACTGTACATCCTGACAACAGGCGACTCATCATTTGGATGGAAGGAGGTACTCGTAACAACCCGTTATTTGTGCAAGAAAGTGTACGAAATGGAGGAAGCGGAGTGATGGTGTGGGGCAGTATCTCTATCAACGGTCAAACCGACCTGCACTTACTGCTCAACGGTATAGGGATGAGATTCTCAGACCCTTATTCATCCCTTATGCTACAGCAATCGGAGATGAATTAATTTTTGTGGACGATAATTGCAGGCTACATCGCGCTCGATGTGTGGACGACTTCCTGTTTGACGAGGGAATCATCCAAATGGACTGGCCAGCATGTTCCCCAGACATGAACCCCATCGAGCATGTCTCGGGCGTTCTGGGAAAAGGAAAAAGATTACTGCTCCATTAACCCCTCCACAAACAGTCCACCAACTGGAAAGTGCTCTTCTGAAGGAGTGGGATGGAATTCCCCAATCAATCATTAATATTCTGATTGACTTCATACCTCACAGGTATGTAGCATTGCTTTCTGTCAGGGGAAATCATACCCCCTATTAAATCCATTTTTCTGAGGAAAAATATACCTTTATTTTCATTTTTATATGTTCATAAATATGCATTTTTATGTTCGTCTCCTCAAAAATTATTAAATTTAAATTACTAATTGTTTCGGCCATATTTTTTTCTCACATAGCGTACTATGTCTGTAGTTTTTATTCCAACCTCCGAAGTTGTCCGTCGCTCGCAGTTTTAATACAAAACTACAATATCCCCTAATTGTTTTGAGCAGTGCATAAAGGAGCGCAGTACGATGTCAGCTATCACGTAGCGGTGCCGTAGTCTCAGGTAAAAGAGCTGTTGTGGAATAATTGCCGACAACGCCAGACCTCAGTGACCTCAAAAAATTCATGATCATTCTTGCGCTCCTTGCAGGGGCTTTACTAACTAGAACGATAGAAACAGTAGTGTAACACGAGGAATTGCATTGAACATTATGAATACCTATCAAAAAGAATATGGGGTTGCCTCTAAACGTGCAAACTGTGGACACCATACGAAGATGTCAGATAGGGGTAGGCGAACGTTGGCACGGATTGTGCAACAGGAGCACAAGACACGGCACTGCAAATAACAACAGAGTTGAACACATCGGAATGATCCCGTTTCCGTCATAACAGTTCGTCGAGAATTCCACCTCGCCGGTATTTACGGCAGTTCTGCAATCCACAACCTCTGATTATCAACATCAATGCAAGAAAACATGAAATGTGGTGCAAAACACATAAACACTGGAAAGCTAAAGACTGGCAACGTGTCATCTGGTCTGGTGAATCGTTCTTCACATTGTTTCCTACCATTGGTAGAGTCTTTTCCAATAGCTATGAATTTCTCACCAACTCCTCGCGTTAACAGATAGCGCTGCTGTTTCAATTGCTGTTCGTTGCCTCCGAAGCGCAGCATTAGGTTTGCCAGTCTATTCTCTCCAAGGTCTTTGGGATCACTTGACACCCAAATCGGAGTTTTAGAAGCAGAGATATCAGGGAAAATGTAAGTTACATTTACACCCCCTAGCGGAAGATCTATGCATTACTTGAAAATTCGAAAATTATATGAGAAATATTTCGCACCAGAAACGCTCTCTAACAAAAAAAAAAAAAAAAAAAAAAAAAGAAAAAGAAAGAAAGAAAAAAATCTTCAAATTGGACTCTTAGAAGAACAGATATCAGCAAAAATAAGATCTACAGTTTTTGTACACCTACGCCCCTTGGTGGAGAAACTCCACATTATTTTAAGGAGAAAATATTCTGAAAAGGTTTTCCAAGGTGAGTGGTATCGGTCTACGAAAGAATTGTTTCAGTCGAGTTTTCAGAAGCTTGGATTTTGCTGCAAATGCATCAGAAGCAGAAAAAACAACTTATGCCCCCTGTTGGCCAAACCATTCTTTATTAAAAATTAAAAATACAGGGTGTTTCATAAAGAATGTCCCGATTTCAAAAGTGGATATCTCGGCAACCACGAACCACCGATGAATGCGACTCGTATCATGTCTACGGGCGTGGCCCAGAGATTGTTATGACTACCGCTAGATGGCAGCACGAGAGTCCAAACAGCCGCTACGCTTAGTGAGTGAGAATATGGCGTCGAGGCAACAGAATGCGTTTTGTGTGCTCGAATTTAGAAAGACCAAGTCCGGGATTACGGTGCAGCATGCGTTTAAACGGCGTTACGGCACTGCTCCACCAGTGGGCAAAAACATTCGTCGTTGGTATCGACAATTTGAAGAAACAGGGTGTTTATGTAAGGGAAAGAGTCATGGATGACCAACCACCTCAGCGACGAATGTGCAACGAATTCAAGAGGAGCTTCAGCGAAGCCCACGGAAGTCTACTCGTCGTGCGAGCAGCGAACTTTCCATCTCTCATGTGACTGGCGTGTTTTACGACGACGTTTGCTGCTGAAGCCGTAGAGATTGTAACTGGTGCAAGCTCTTCGTGGAGGTGACAAAACAGAACGAAAAGATTTTTGTGCAACTCTGTTAGACGACATGGAGTACGACACCGTCGTACAGTGGTTGGTGTTGATGAAGCAACCTTTCATGTAAGCGGAAAAGTTTCGCGCCACAACGTTCGCATATGGGGACTGGAGAATCTACATGAAACTCTCCAACATGAACGTAATTCACCAAAACTGAATGTTTTTTGGGCAGTTTCTGTTAGAAAGGTTTATAGCCCTTTCTTTTTTTGCGGACAACACGGTTACAGGCAACTCCTATCTTGCAATGCTGAAGGACTGGCTATTTCCACAGCTGCAGGACGACTCTGAAGAATACATTTTTTAGCAGGACGGCGCATCGCCACATTGGAACCTCCAAGTTCGTCGGTTTCTAAACGACACATTGCCTCAGCGTTGGATTGGACGCAGGTGACCCCATGACTTGGCACTACACGCTTGGCCTCCAAGATCTCCAGACATCACACCATGTGACTTTTTTTATGAGGATACATAAAAGACCGTGTTAATATTCCCCCTTTATCCGCTGACTTGGATGAGCTCCGAACGAGAATCACGGCCGCTATAAATTCTGTGACTGAAGACACTCTCCGACGCGTTTGAGATGAATTCAGCTATCGGTTTGATGTTGTCCATGCAGCAGTTAGAGGGCACATTGAGCATTTGTAATTGTGGTGAGTGAAATTTTAGACCTTCATACCTGGCTTATTTTTTTGTAACTATCCCACATTTGCCTTATTAAATTTACTACTTTGAAATCGGGTCATTCTTTTTGAAACACCCTCTGTATATGCAAAACATTTTCCATCTGATAGTGGCGTGTCCAGAATTTTTTCTCCGGAAAGGGGGGCGGGGTGCGATTTTTTTTATTTACAAGCAAAAGTGTTACAAGTGCATTTTAAAAATGTATGCAACATCTGCTCTAAAATATTCAAATAAATACTGCAAGAAATCATTATTAATAATATTCTTATCAGCACATAATGGTTGACCACTTATATTTTGCTTTTTATCTGTCAGAAAACAAGAATACTACACACTTATTGTTAAATAGTTAAAAGACACAAGTCATTCTAGAACGAAGTAAAAATTTACCTTCTAGTGAAACATTCGTCATTTCTATAATGGCATTTTTCCTTGTATCGTAAGACTAACAATCCTTGACGCGGACACTCACTTCAACAAATATATATTTTTTTATTTGATTCAGCTCTTATGTTACTTTTACGTACTGTTATTTGAGTCGTATTCCAGCCTTCTGGGGTTTTTTGCCAGTTCATGTAAAATTTCTTCAGCTTTCGGTGTGTATTCTCGATGAAGGTGCAATAATGCTAACCCATTGAGTCGCAGTTCTGATACGGTGTTATGTATATACGATTTTTTTGATTGGAGGTTTAACGATCACCGTGAGCAACTCAATGGGCTATAAGCAGTCGCCCGTCCCTAATTTTGGGTCACTGGTTCCAGGGAAGGGAGAGAGCCAGTGCCGTAAGACAAACACAACATTAATGCCTCACCGAGATTCGAACCCGGACCCCAGACGGACGGATTATCAGAGGCCAGCGCCTTAGACCACTGCGCCACCGGGGCGGCATATACGATTTTAAGAGATGCAGTGTTGAAACCGAACGCTCACTTTCAGAAGTTGTCACTGGTAGAGCACGTAGCATGTGAAACAATATTTTTACATTGGGTAACCCCTGACTGTAGCACAGTTTTAAAGCACTTCATTCATCTTATACCCAGTGCTCCCTTTCCTTGCAGGCAATCCTAGGTATAGGTTACCGTATCCGGACAAAAGGGCGCACGACCAAAGGGCGAACGATAAAAAAGCGCACCACAAAAGGGCGAACGTCAAAAAGGCAAACGACAAAAGGGCGAACGTCAAAAGGGCGAACGACAAAAGGGCAAATGACAAAAGAGCGACACGACAAAAGAGCGATGCGCCAAAAGGGCGCAGCGAAAAATAGGCGCCAGGACAAAAGGGCGAATCCACGGGCTTGATAATTTTCTACTTCAACTGCAAGATTTCTAAAAGGTATTATTTCCAAAATGGGCACCGGGGTCCCTTTGAGAAAACTACATATTTCTTTGTGTATTCAAATCCCAACTGAAATCAGAACTGTCGTATTTTCTACTCTAAGTGAAATCTATATAGAAGGCTTTCTATACGAGGTTTTTATCCAAAAAGGCCCAGTGGCCCTTTCAATAAATTCAGTATTTCTATGTGTATGCAAATAATCCAAACGGAAATGAAACGTGTCATCTTTTGTACTCTGAAATCTATGTTGAAGTGAAATTTACATAGTAAACTTTCTAAAAGATGTTTTTTTCCAAAAAAGGCTATGGAGCCCTTTTCTGAAATTGCCTTCTTTGTACATTCAAAGCGAAATTTTACGCATGTATAAAATTTTTTTGTGCTTCAACTGCAACCTGCAGAAGTGGCCGAAGATATATTTCCAAAAGGGCCTGGAAACTTTATTTTGCAGCCCCGGTGGCGCAGTGGTCTAAGGCGCTGGCCTCTGATCATTCGTCCGAGTTGCTCACGGTGGTCGTTAAACCTCCAATAAAAAAAAAAAACAAAAAAAACTTTATTTTGTTTCATTTCTTGTTTTAAAGAAAACGATTTTCTTCAGAGCAAGACATTCTTAGTAATTCAACCCTTTCCATGGCACTGTTTGAGCTACTTAGGATTGCCGAGGAAAAAAATAAAATAAAAATGATAAATATTACACCAGGCCTCGACTATTAGACTTTTTGCCTTGTTAGGATACCATTTTGACCTAGTGTTAGTTACTTAACCGTAACCTGAATTCTAGACGAAATTTCATATATTTCGTACAAAGACCTAGGAGGGAATAGAGCCTTTGTCCCAAAAATGTTTGCTAGACTTCCGGGTGGATAGAAAGTACCCGAGCTGGTCTCTCTCCATGCTTTTCAATGGCTGCTGCTGCTGCAAATAGAGTTAAAAAAACTTTTCTTTCTGATAAAATTTGTCATCTTAATGTGGTGGAAAAGCAACGTTGCGAAGAAAAGCTTATAAATAATGGCATAAAAGAGCCATATGACACACCTGAAAGATCTTTTTATCGTCTGGAAGTTTGTGTTGCAACGGACCTCCCTGATCTGAACTATCACAATATTTATAACTATTTAATAGGCATCTTTTCGTGTTATACCGGAAAAGCTCTAAAAGCTTATAAAAGCCTTGATGCATATAAATATTTTATCAATGGGTGGGTTAGAAATATATTAATTCTGAAGACTGAAAACAAAAAAATTCTTACCCGGTATAAGGTAAGTTGTTACATTTCTGACTGGTTCCAGTGTGTACTGCAATTAAAAAAAAAAATACCGACTTATAATATCCCGAAAAACGGACTGTTTTTCCACTAAAAAAAAAAAAAGAAAAGAAAAAGAAAACAGATCCGGGAAAACGGACGACACAATAATTTATGATAGCACCCTTTAATTATATGTGGACGTATATCCTTAAATTTCGGTTCGCAAAAAAAGCATCTGTTTCAGTATTTAGAAATCAGTAACAGTACAAAATCTTGAAAATTCACGAAAGCTTAACAATTTCAGATTCGATAGCAAAGTTAATCCGTCGTGCATTCAGAGCATTTTAAACATAATAACATGGATTTACGTAAAAACTTGAAAATAATACATAAGAGTAAGCAAGAAGTGTACCGATATAAATTCGACTATTAACGTAATAAAATAGGCAGATTTATGATACCTGAAATGAAGTGTTTGCTGCAGATCATGTCCGCCTGGGTGACCATGCCTTCCGATTTACAGCTATTTTCCACATAATCAGGCGTTTTTCTGCCGTTGGAAAGCAATAAAAAAGAAATTCCACTACCTTACTCGAACTTTGAGAAGCACCCATACGCCACACAACTTTTAACGAATTATAAAACTGCAAACAATCGAGTGACAGAGGGTCCTGAAATCGCTTCCCCATGTTAATTTTATAGGAACCTTAGCAGCCGAACTTTCTCTTAACCACCCGGAAGTAACCGTGACGTCCAAAATGACGACGGTGCAAAGGCTCTATAGACTAGCAAATACCTAGCTACTTCCGTGAGTTTTTGAAAACCGTCTGTTCCGCCATTAGCGAGGAGTGAAAGCTGTTCCTGAGCATATGCTGGTTGCGTGCGTGTTGTAAATCGTGCTTTAAATACACTGGTGTGCAAAAATTAAGAACTAAGAGGAGAAATTAGCATAACAGCGTAACGAGCAGGCAGAACGGACCGAAAGACCACTCAGGAGATAGACTAGGGTCCGGTACGGTAGGGCATGCGCATATATGCAGCATGGCGTAAGGGGGGTGTCGCAAGGGTATAAAGCACACGGGCGGGGTACGCTCAGCAATTCGGTGAACGCTATTGCGCGGTGTACATCGGTTTGTACGACGTCGAGTTGCTGCCACCGTGTGATATGGCAAACAGGCAATCCAGTAGACGACATCTGGATGACTTTACCCGAGGTCGCGTCATTGGGAAGTTGGAAGAAGGTCGAAATGTGACTAGTGGGGCTGAGGAGATAGGGATCGCTCACAGCATCGTTTCACGAGCTTGGAGAGCATTTCAAACGACAGGAACAGCTGTCCGAGAGTTTAGCAGTGGTCGTCCACGAGCAACCGCGACAACGGACGACCGGTATATTTTCCTAAAGGCGAGAAAAGACCGACGGCAGACAGCGGGAGAAATCGCAAGGCACATGCAACAGACAACTGGACGTCCGTTATCGTGTTTTACCGTGGCCAGGAGGCTGCACAAAGGTGGTCTATTTGCACGACGACCAGTACGGTGTGTGCCATTAACGCCTGCTCATCGGAAATGGCGGTTTCTCTGGTGCCAGGAACACAAGAACTGGACACATCAGCAATGGGATCGATTTCTCTTTACGGATGAGAGCCGATTTAGTCTGACGTGCGATTCTGGACGTATACACATCTGGAGAGAGCAGGGAACACGCAATCACACCTCCAACATCATCGAAAGGGACCGACTTGTAGGTGGCGGAGTTCTCGGTATCATGCTTGGTAGCCGTACTGACCTCCACATCTTCCAAGGAGGTTCAGTCACTGGTGTCCGCTATTGTACCGAGGTTCTCCTGCCTCACGTGCGTCTGTTTAGAGGTGCTGTGAGTCCTGAGTTCCTCTTCACGGACGACAACGCTATACCTCATCGTACAGTGGCTGTCGCAGAGGTGTAGGAGAGTGAAGATATTAAACGCATGAATTGGCCCGCAAGGTTCTCGGACCTAAATCCCATCGAACACGTGTGGGATCTTCTCGGGAGACGCTTGGCAGCACGTCCCCAGCCGCCAGCAACGATTTCGCATCTGCGATTGGCGCTACAAGAGGAATGGGCCACGATGCCTCAACAGCTCCTTGACAACCTCGTCCTCAGCATAGACAGACGTTGTAAATCGTGCAACGCAATCAGGGGTGATCATATCCCCTACTAAAGGCTAGATTTTTCTTGGCAGCTGTTTTGTCGTGTGACCACGCCGCAAGGACGTGGTTACACGACAAAAGGGCGCACGACAAAAGGGCGATCGTCAAACGGCCGAACGACAAAAGCGCGACGCAACAAAATGGCGATACGACAAAAGGGCGACTCGACGAAGGAGCGCACGACAAAAAGGCGATCCGACAAAAGAGCGCACGACAAAAGGGCGATGCGACAAAAGGGCGATGCGACAAAAAGGTGATACGACAAAAGGGCGATGCGACAAAAAGGTGATACGACAGAAGGGCGATGCGACAAAAAGGTGATACGACGAAAGGGTACTGCGACAGAAGGGCGCACGACTACCAGACTAACGATTCACTAAACTAGAAGAACTATTCAACTAATTTGCAAGAAACGTTAAAAAGATATAAATTTCCGAATTGCTTATTTCATTGTATATTCAAATCCCAACTGAAAGCAAATGTTAATTTTTCTGTACTTCAATAACGTATAGGGAGTGCTTTCAAAAAGATATTATTTCCAAAATGGACTGTGAGGACTTTAAGGAAATTACTTCTTTCTTTGTGTATTCAAATCCCAATTGAACGCCGATATGACATTGTTTATACTGAAATGCAACTTATGCAGAAGGCTTTCTAAATGATGTTATTTTAAAAAAGGCCCTAAGGGCCCTTTGAGTAAATTGCTTATTTCTTTGTATACTCAAATCTTAACTGAAATCAAACGTAACATTTTTTGTACTCTAAATACATCCTAAGATCCAATAGAAAAATTTATAGTTGTGGCACAAAAATGTGTATGCAAGTGTCCGGCAGGCTTTAGTCTTTCCATCTGATAGTGGCGTTCTCTGTGATTAAGATCAAGACTCCAAGCAGGCCAGTCTAAAAATATCACCTCATTTTCAAGAAACCAGTTTTGCACACACCGTGCATTGTGGTAGGGAGCCGGATCGTGTTGGAAGAGATAACGCTCATTTCCATAATATTGCCACATTGTTGGTAGCGCAGAATAATCCTGAACGTCGAGGTACACTTCAGAGTGTAGGGCTTGTGGTATAAGAGCCAACGGGTCGAATCCCCTCCACGAAAAACAACTCCATACCTTGATGGAACCTCCGCCGAACTTAACAGTTGGAAGAACACAGTCCGACGAATATGGTTCGCGGGCTGTCGCTAAATCTAAACGCGTCGACCAGATTGGAGGAATTAAAAGCTTGATTCATCACTCCAAAGAACAGCTGTCCAGTCGCCAACAGTCCAGGGACGACACACCACTTCAAATGGCACTTCGCATTCATAGTAGTGACGTGCAACTTGTGTGCCACTGCTACAGAATAATAACCTACTCTGACCTCTGTACAATTCTCTGCGGATAGTTATGGTACTAACCAAGCCGTTACAAGCATTTCCTACTTCAGCAGCGAGGAAAACTGCAAAGGAAGAACGGGATTTCTTAACATTTCTTACCATGGCTTTTCTGTCACGTTCCAGCAGTTTGTGCGGCTTTCCTGAACGTTTTTTTACTCACGTTGCACCGCCCTGCTTCCATCTCTTCACGACATCACTTTCAATTGATTTTGGTGTGTTTTTTTAGCTGCAATGCTCCGTATGGAAACGTTAATCAAATGTCATCCTATGGCCATCCGACGCTGGAACTCGAAAAATTCACATCCACGCGGCATATCTATTCAGAGTTACTAATAACACGACAAATCATCTCAGCTTTATATGTAGTATATGTACCTCCCCACTCGCACAGCGTGTACCTTCCTGCGCAACAGTTTTTGCATTTATGTAAATATTTGGTAGCGTCAGAATACTCTTGATCAGGGGCGGCGGAAAGTGAAGTTCGTTGACCGGGCCTGAAATTTCGAATCGTGGTGCACCCTCTGCCTTTCCGCTTCCCGGAACAAGCAGAAGAAAACCAATGCCTAATGAGCTTTGTTGGGAATTAGGACCATCCAACCACTTACGTAGAGGAACTTTCTAAGGCACATCACAACAATCGCACATATATCAAATAAAAAAATAATAAAAATAAAACTACTGGCTGAAATTATTGACCGGGCCCGGGCCCTGGCGGCCCGGGCGGTTCGGCCGCCACTGCTCTTGATAATATAGTGTATGTATGTATGTACGTTCTTAATGAATGTTAGCATAAATCAACACAGATGAACACACAGATTAAAAAAACTTCTCTGAAGAAGTAAGATAAATTCAGTAATGATTGAGCATAAGACGTTCATAAATATAACGAAAACTAAGACTGACAGAAAAATAATAATTGATCATGACGAAAATACTAAATTTATGAAACCATGCGCAGAATCTTTATTTTTTTTTTTCTTAAATTTATAATTTTTTTTAGCCATAGTCGGTATATATTTAAAAGAAAATAATTTGTTTTAAGGACTCGGGCGTTTTGGGGAGGGGTCTGGACCCGGCTGACCCTCCCCGTGTGTGCGCTACTGGACCTAAGAATACATTAAGTGCACTAATGTATCTTATGTATATAGGGCCTTTGCACGTGGCGTCACAAAACTGTCTGCTAGACTTCCGGGTGGTTAGAAAGCACCCGAGCTGGTCTCTCTCCATGCTTTTCAATGGCTGCTGCTGCTGGAAATAAAGTTAAAAAACTATTCTGTCTGACAAAGCTGGCCATCTTAATGTGGTGGAAAAGCAACTTTACAAAGAAAAGCTTAGAAATAAGGGCATAGAAGATCCATATGATATATACCTGAAAGATATTTTGATCGTCTGGAAGTTCGTGTTGCTACGGACCTCCCTGATCTGAACTATCACGATATTTATAGCTATTTAACAGGCAGTTTTTCGTAGTACACTGGAAAAGCTCTAAGAGCTTATAAAAGCTTTGATGCATATAAATATTTTACCAATGGGTGAGTTATAAGTGTATTAATTTTGAAGACTGAAAACATTTTTTTATCCGGTCTAAGGTAAGTTATTACATTTCTGACTGGTTCCAGTGTGTATGGGTGCTTCCAGAATGTATTGCAATTTAAAAAAAGAAAATACCGACTTATCATATCCCGAAAAACAGATTATTTTTCCAAAAAAAAAAAAAAAAAAAGAAAGAAAGAAAGAAAAAAAAAACAGATCCCAGAAAACGGAGACGACACAATAATGTATGACAGCACGCTCTAATTCTATGTAGACGTATATCCTTAAAATTCGGTTCGGAAAAAAGGCATCTGTTTCAGAATTTAGAAGTGAGTAACAGTAAACAATCTTGAAAGTTCACGAAAGCTTTGCAATTTCCGATTCGATAGCAAAGTTAATCCGTCATGCATTCAGAGCATTTTAAACAAAATAACAAGGATTTACGTAAAAACTGTAAAATAATACATAAGAGTGAGCAAAAAAATGGGCCGATACAAATTCGACTATTAACGTAGTAAAATATGCAGATTTACGATACCTGAACAAAGAATATCTAACTATAAGAAGGTAAGGCTCAGCGAGACGTAACTAGCGCCACTATATTATGCGGCAAAGAATTACTACACAGAAGCCAACATTACAGGCTGATGCCGCAGGATGCCGAGCAGACTGAGTTAGACTGAGCATGCGTGTTTGTGTTCAAAGAATATAAACGCTTGTTTGTGTTGGCGTTTTGTTCAAAGGTTTTGTTGTTCTCATCTAGATCTGCGTTTATATTACAGCCATGAAATACACCCACTCCATTCCGATGAATAACAATTCATGGAATGGAGTGGATGAATAACAAGAACAAATTTGAAACCGTTTGAAACAAATATCCTGGAAAACCATTAAAACAACGTTTGCTGAAAAAAGCTATCGTTACGTTGAAAAAATTAATTTATCAATTATATGAAACTGACTTTTATGAAAAATACTACGCAATATTGTAAAATGAAAGAGGGAAGCATTCGATTACACATTGCATACCAAACAGACAGCTTTAAGCATGCACTCGAACGTGACGAATTAGTCCGGTCGGTAGAGAGCTCAGTTATCACGCCATCGGCCCAGGTTCAAACCTACTCAGATGCAAACAGGTGTTTTTCCGATCTCTTGAGAAAATTTCCCCAGCGCAGTGCGTTTAATTTACAAACTTCGGAAGGGTAGAAAAAAAAATTGTAGCTTTGGGAAACTGCGGTTGTCTTTGCTTTTTTTTTCTTTTTTTATTATTATGGCTACTACTGGGAAATTGGCGGACAGTGCTGGCCCAGCAAGACTGTTTTTGCTGGGTACCTAATGTTTACGTTTTGTGGGAACCCATTCCTTTGTTTTGCTACTGAAAATTCCATGCAAACAATTTTTAATACGAAGTACCACGAATCCCATGGAAATTCAAAACCAGCCTCAGCCTTTTTGACATTTAAGGTATATTGTAAATGTGAAATTCATGCCAAGCAACCTGGTATTACTACGGTGCTTAAAGTGAGAATAAAACTGCTAAAATTTCCTTAAAATAATATTAATTGCTAATGTATATATTTGTTTCACCAAAAGAAGGGACAGGAGGGATACTCAGAAAAGAACAAAAAAGAAAATGCTTTAGTAGACCCAATGAGACCGAAGGAAACAGTCGCAGATCAAAGCTTAGCTTCCTTTCCGTGAAATAGGCTTCCCGTCCCGTGTCTCCTACGCTTTTTGCGCCTGAATGTTAACTTTCCCGCAGAGCATCTGCGGCCGCATTACATGGTGGCGCTGCTGTCGCCTGTTTTACATTATCTCTACGAGAGTTGAGCTTCTTCACGCGAAGCGTTTATATTCTTTGACCTGAAATGAAGTGTTTACTGCAGATACTGTCATACGGTTTGGGTGACCATGCCTTCCGATTTACGGCTATTTTCCACATAATCAGGCGTTGTTCTGCCGTTGGAAAGCTATAAAAGGAAATTCCACTATCTTACTCGTACTTTGAGAAGCACCCATACGCCACACAAGTTTTAATCATTTCTAAAACTTCAAACAATCCAGTGCCAGAAGGTCTAGAAATCGCTTCCCCATGTTAAATTTATGGGAACTTTAGCAGCCGAACTTTCTCTTAACCACCCGGAAGTAACCGTGACGTCCAAAATGACGTCCGTGCAAAGGCTCTTATAGAGCCTTACGAAATCAAAGACCTTGGAGAAAATAGACTGGCAAAATCAATGCTGCGCTTCGGAGGCAACAAACAGCAATTGAGACAGCAGTGCCATCTGTTACCGCAACGAATTGGTGAGAAATTTATAGCTATTGGAAAGATACATACAGTGTTTGATTCAACGCATAATCATCATCATCATCATTGTCAACCATTATCAATCCACTGCTGGACGAAGGTCTCCCCAAGTTTCCTCCACAACGGTCTGTCTTGTGCCAGTCTCCTCCATGTCACTCCCGCATATTTACGAATTTCATCCACCCATCTCCCATGTGGTCTTTTTCTGGGTCTTTTCCTGTCCCTTGGAATCCAATCTAAAATTTCGGCTGTCCATCTATGGTCTGTCCTTCTGGCAGTATGTCCAGCCCATTGCCATTTCAGGGATTTAACTCTGATCATGATGTCTTCCACTCTCGTCATTTTTCGGATCCACGAGTTCCTCTTCTTATCTCTCCTGGTTATACCAAGCATGCACCTCTCCATGCTTCTTTGAGTTGTCTGCAGCCTTTGTATGTCTCTTTTAGTTAAGGTCCACGTCTCTGCACCATACGTAAGCACTGGAAGGATGCATTGATCAAACACTTTTCTTTTAAGACATAATGGCATATTGCTCTTGAAAATTATGCTGTTTCTTCCAAAAGCTCTCCAGGCAAGTTTTGTACGCCGATTAATTTCTTCATCAATGTGACCCTCACTTGATATCTGCTGTCCAAGATAAACATACGTATCTGTTATCTCCAGTTTTTCTCCATCAATCGATAAATCTTCATTTCTTGTAAAAGCATTGAACATCACTTTTGTCTTCTGAAAGTTCATTTTTAATCCACTTCTTTACTCTTGTCAGCAAGTTCCTGGATCATACTCTGCAGCTCTGATGGGGTAGTTGCAAAAATGACTACGTCATCAGCAAAACGAAGGTGGGTTAGATAATCTCCATTAATCTTTATCCCTTTGTTTTCCCAGTTCAGTGATTGAAAGACATTTTCCAATGTGGCATTAAAGAGCTTCGGAGATATGGTGTCACCTTGTCTCACTCCCTTTCTAATTTTTATGTGTGTTGTATTTTCAAACAGCCGAATCTTTGCACTTGCATTTTCATAGATGTTATTAATAATATTAATGTATGCATCTTCAATACCGCAGGATTTCAGAGCCGTGGTAACTGCTGATGGTTTCACCGAATCAAAGGCTTTTTTCATAATCGATAAAAGCCATGCACAATGGAAGTTCATATTCCCTCGCTCTTTCAATTAGTTCTCTCAGTACATGGATATGATCTATTGTGCTGTAGCCACTCCTGAATCCAGCTTGTTCTCTCGGTTGAGCCATGTCCAGTGTTACCTTCAAGCGGTGTGAAAGAACTTTAGTGAAGATTTTATAAACCACTGATAGGAGGCTGATAGGTCTGTAGTTCCTGAGATCCTCAATGTCACCTTTTTTATGTAGCAGGATCATTGTAGCATTGTTCCAATCCTCAGGGATCTTCCCTTCATTAAGGCATCGAGTGAAAATTTGGGCGAGTACTGTTTCAATTTCTCCACTTGCTTCTTGTATGATGTCTACAGTAATTCCATCTTCTCCTGGAGCTTTCCCCCGCTTCATGTTCTTGATTGCATGAGCAACTTCTGCTGGGAGGACTGGAAGAACTCTGGTACCTTTCATGATGTCTGGAGTACATGTATCATCCCTTTCATATAATTTGGAGTAGAAATCTTTCACTCTTGTCAAAATTTCGCCTCTATTTCTTGTTATAGAACCATCTTCTTTTCTCAGAGCCATAATCTGTTTTCTTCCCTTACTGAGATGTCCCTTTGCTATCTTTAGGCTTTGGTTGTTTTCAATTGCTTTCCTTACTAGTTCACAGTTGAATTTCCTTACGTCTTCAGTGATACCTTTTCGTACTGTCTTGCATAGCTCTATATATTACACTTTGGAAGTCACATCTTCTTTAGTTGTCCTCATCTCTCTTCTTTTTTGCCTCAACATTTTGGTTTTCCTGATAATTTGTTCACATGCAGCTTGTTCTTAGACCCAGCTAATTTTGTTGCTGTTTCCATAAGAGCTTTGGTTACTTTTCTGTTAACTTCCGAAATATCCACTTCTTCCGATGTTAGGCCTTCTAAAGCAGAGAATCTGTTCTTCAGTTCCAACTTGAAAGTATTATGGTGTTTTTTAAGGTTGGTTATGTCAATACATTTTGTTTGTCTTATGAGCTTGCCACGTTCCAGTTTAGTGTTGAGGTGCATCTTACATCTCACCAATCTATGGTCACTACCTGTGTTGAACTTGTTTAGCACACTGCAGTCTTCGATGACGAATTTTTTGTTACACATAATAAAATCAATTTCACTTGTCATCCCAATTGGATGTCTCCATGTCCATTTCCTGTGTGGCTTTTTCTTGAAAAAGGAATTCAAGATGAAAAATCCTTCTGCCTCTGCAAACTCAACGAGAGTATTTCCACGCTGGTTTCTGTTGCCGTGACCGAATTTACCTACTGAAGTTTCATTCTGTTGCCGGTGCCCTATTTTTGCATTGAAATCTCCCATAATTATCTTCAAGTGCTGCTTACCTTTATTATTTAGATGACGAATTTCCTCATAAAATTCTTCAATTTCTTCTTCAGGATGACTTGTGGTGGGTGCATAAGTTTGAATAATCTGAGCTTGGTATCTTCTCGATAGTTGGATAACGAGTCGTGCAGCTCTGTCAGAGGAACTTTCAACTTCTACCACTTTATCCTTCAGTTTCTTGTTTATTATAAATCCAACACCACTAGTTCTGCCAGTATCTGTCCCACGATAATAGAAGAGATGTCCACTTTTCAGTTCAATGAGATCTTCTCCTTTTCTCCTTACCTCACTTAGCCCGACGATGTCCCACTTGATCCTTTGTAGTTCCTCTTCCAATTCAAGAAGCCTTGAATCAGAAGATAGGGAGCGTCCGTTGTAGGTAGCCAAGGTCAGCATCAAATGGCAGCCTAGTCCGGTCCTCCGGGGATTCTTAGCACCCTCTGCCTTCATGTCGCACTGGCCGCTGCCTTGACCAGGTACATTCCAGCTGCCGGAGACTGAGGGCCAAGATTTAAGTTGTAGAGTCATTTTGGAGGTGTTTGGCCATAACTCACCACGCTGGCCAAGCGGGTTGGTGAGTGTGGGATAGCATTTCCTCTGATCCCGATGGTATAGTTATACCGCTATTTGCGGTCGTCAGAGCCCCTTTAGTGGGAACAGGATGCACCACGAGAAGGCGGGGTTGACATTTGTCAAGGAGAGGCTGTGATGTTACGCATCACCTGACCTTACATCCCCAACGCATAATATATCGTATAAATAGCGTAGATAGAATATTCGGGTGCGAATGCGAACCAACGAATTCTAGATCAACATTTAATTAGCAAGTTCTCAATTTCGATTAAAATCAGCTATAATATAGAAAATACTCCGCTACATACAACGAACACCTGATACGTGAAGTTGCAGCAATGCCAATTTAAATACACCGCATTATCGTTCCTTCATATTTCCCTTAATCAGCAACTTTTGTTTCTCAAATTGTTTTATTGAAAAGTAATTTTATTAAAAAGCAAATTAAAAAAATGTGAGGCAATGCAAATACTTCATCTTTTCACAGGATAGGGCCACACATACATAGCTGTTTACGCAGAGAGCCTTGGAAGCTTTTCATCATGTTTTGGGAAATGTTATTCAAAAAACGTGATTAAAAATTTAAATTCATAGGAGGAAATAGTTTTCAACTGGTGTTTTTCAGCAAATTAAAAAAATGTGAGGCAATAAATATATTTCTTCTTTCCACAGGGGAGGAACACACATACATAGCTGTTTACGCAGAGAGCCTTGGAGGCTTTTCACCATGTTTTGGGTAATCTTATTAAACAAACCGTGATTAAAAATTTAAATTCATAGAAGAAAATAGTTTCCAACTGGTGTTTTTCAGTAAATTAAAAAAATGTGAGGCAATAAATATATTTCTTCTTTCCACAGGGGAGGAACAGCAAGTCACATTTTACAGGGGTGATTGCCGAGGAACTGTATTTGCATTTTTAGTGCTCTCAGGCCCAATTTAGAAATTCTGATGTCTCAAAACACGCAGTTTTTGAAATGTTTAGTATCCCATGTTCGAAAACCTCAATTGCAAACAATTCTTAGGCCCCAAATGTGTCTATTTGGATGTCGAACATGTGTTTCATGGTTTGAATTTTTGAACACTGAATACGAAAAATTGAAATGAACAAGAGAGTGTTCAAAATTGTCAACAGTCCTATATTCAAACCAAAAAACATTGTTCTATAGATAATTATTATATTTTGAACATTATGTAATATCCATATATTCCTTCATACTTAAAACATGTATTCGTTCATACTGGGAAAAAGCATTATCTTTGCAATTACAAAAACAATGAGCAAAATATTTAACTTACTTGTGAAAATACTCTTTTTTTATGTCGATCGTTATGTTGTGTACATGTCTAAAACAGTACCTGACCCAAACCTGACAATATTTAATTTTTATGAGAACTATTTAAAGCACGATTTGCAACACGCACGCAACCAGCATATGCTCAGGAACAGCTTTCACTCCTCGCTAATGGCGGAACATACGGTTTTCAAAAACTCACGGAAGTAGCTAAGTATTTTTGCCAGTCTATTCTCTCCAAGGTCTTTGTACGAAATATATGAAATTTCGTCTAGAATTCAGGTTACGGTTAAGTAACTAACACTAGGTCAAAATGGTATCCTAACAAGGCAAAAAGTCTAATAGTCGAGTCCTGGTGTAACAATTGTTATTATTTTTTTTTTCTCGACAATCCTAAGTAGCTCAAACCATGCCATGGAAAGGGTTGAATTACTAAGAATGTCTTGCTCTGAAGAAAATCGTTTTCTTTAAAACAAGAAATGAAACAAAATAAAGTTTCCAGGCCCTTTTGGAAATATATCTTCGGCCACTTCTGCAGGTTGCAGTTGAAGCACAAAAATTTTTATACATGCATAAAATTTCGCTTTGAATGTACAAAGAAGACAATTTCAGAAAAGGGCTCCATAGCCTCTTTGGAAAAAAACATCTTTTAGAAAGTTTTCTATATAAATTTCACTTCAACATAGATTTCAGAGTACAAAAGATGACACGTTTTATTTCCGTTTGGATTATTTGCATACTCATAGAAATACTAAATTTATTGAAAGGGCACCTGGGTCTTTTTGGATAAAAACCTCGTATAGAAAGCCTTCTATATAGATTTCACTTAGAGTAGAAAAATACGACAGTTCTGATTTCAGTTGGGATTTGAATACACAAAGAAATATGTAGTTTTCTCAAAGGAACCCCGGTGCCCATTTTGGAAATAATACCTTTTAGAAATCTTGCAGTTGAAGTAGAAAAATATCAAGCCCGTGGATTCGCCCTTTTGTCCTGGCGCCTATTTTTCGCTGCGCCCTTTTGGCGCATCGCTCTTTTGTCGTGTCGCTCTTTTGTCATTTGCCCTTTTGTCGTTCGCCCTTTTGACGTTCGCCCTTTTTGTCGTGCGTCCTACTGTCGTATCGCCCTTTTGTCGGGTCGCCCTTTGTTTTATCGCCCCTTTGTCGCGCGCCCTTTTGGCGCATCGCTATTTTGTCGTATCGCTCTTTTGTCATTCGTTCTTTTGTCGTTCGCCCTTTTGTCGTTCACCCTTTTGTCGTGCGCACTTTTGGCGCATCGCTCTTTTGTCGTGTCGCTCTTTTGTCATTCGCCCTTTTGTCGTTCGCCCTTTTGTCGTGCGCCCTTTAGTCGTGATACGCAAGGACGTTACGTGTTTTGCGTCAGGTCCGGACTAAAGCCTGCCGGACACTTGCATACACATTTTTGTGCCACAACTATAAATTTTTCTATTGGATCTTAGGATGTATTTAGAGTACAAAAAATGTTACGTTTGATTTCAGTTAAGATTTGAGTATACAAAGAAATAAGCAATTTACTAAAAGGGCCCTTAGGGCCTTTTTTAAAATAACATCATTTAGAAAGTCTTCTGCATAAGTTGCATTTCAGTATAAACAATGTCCCATCGGCGTTCAATTGGGATTTGAATACACAAAGAAAGAAATAATTTCCTTGAAGTCCTCACAGTCCATTTTGGAAATAATATCTTTTTGAAAGCACTCCCTATACGTTATTGAAGTACAGAAAAATTAACACATGCTTTCAGTTGGGATTTGAATATATAATGAAATAAGCAATTTGGAAATTTGTATCTTTTTAACGTTTCTTGCAAATTGGTTGAATAATTCTCCTAGTTTAGTGAATCATTAGTCTGGTAGTCACGCGCCCTTCTGTCGCAGCGCCCTTTTGTCGTATCGCCTTTTTGTCGCATCGCCCTTTTGTCGTGTGCTCTTTCGTCAAGTCGCCCTTTTGTCGTTGGCCTTTTTGTCGTGCGCCCCTTTGTCGTGTAACCTGGGTTACCAGTTTCAGTTCTTTGATCAGTTCTTCTTGAGAGCCATTCAAGTCACCTGTATAAAATTCAGTTAAAGTTTTAAAACCATCAATATCTTGAGGAGATGGGGGCACATTGGGATTTGTTGGGATTGGGAACAATGTAATTCTGTTAATACAGGTTTGTGTGCGAGAAATCTGCTTTCCAAAGCACTAATGAACATGTCTAAATATGGTACATAAATTGAAATCCTGTAATAGTCTTCCGTTTTTTTGTGTTTATGTTACAACGTTGGTTTTGTTGTGATGTGGTTCTTGGTATTTCAATCGAAACTCCTTGCTTTTCAGCAAGCGTTAGAGTAATCCGAAATAAGTCGTTAAATTGAAATTTGGCATATCCGCGTTGCCATAGAAACTTTCAGTATACCCATGTATTCAGTGGCGGTCAAAATGTCGACAAGGTCATAATATCAACAGTTAAAATGTCGACAGGGTCATAATGTGGACGCGGTCATAACGTCAACAATTAAAATGCTTGCTGAAATTGTAATGTTGACAGGGTCCAAGAAATGTTTGCAGTCACAATATGTAAGTCCTTACATTTTTTTTTCAAATATTTGCTTTTCATTTTTTTCTTACTTCAGATTCAAGGTGGGTTACGTGAGATTCGGACGTGGCCGCACGCGAAAAATGGACACGATGCATTCAGGGTCCGTGTATGGAGAAGTAAATTACATAAATTTCTTTTCCTTTTGCTTTTAAATTTTTTTTTTTTTTGGTGTAGTGTTCCATCTTTACCAAAGCATTCGTAACATCGGCTTCAGATTGGGCCATTACAGTAAGTAATAAGGTTTATAGTTTATATAAGAACTAAAAATAATGTCACACTTTTACTGAGGTACAAATAATTAATTACAAAGCCCTAGGCCTGGGTCTTTTTGGCAATTTTCAATCAGCTGTGCTAATTTTCATAAGGTTTGAAAAACAATCAAGATTTTAGTAATGCACTTTTAGTAGGGCAGAAACGAGCACGTCCGAGGCCTAGGCCTTTTTAACAGTTTTCAGTCAGCCGAGCTTATATTCATAAGGTTTTCGTAGAAAACCAAATTAATTGTGTTGAACTTCTACTTGAGCACAAAACATTGATCAGCCAAGGCCTAGACATAGGCCTTTTAAGTAAATTTTATATCACCGTAATCTCATTTATAATGTTTGCATGACAAGTCAAGAATGTTAGGGTTATTGAAAAATTCTTAAAAAGTCCTTGGCCTACAGACTAATAATTAATACTTGGTGCCTAAGCGAAAGCGCAACGTTGTTAATTTGATCTCTTATGCAAACTTTATAAATATGAGCATGGCAATTAAAAATTTCTAAAGAGGCCTAAGGTCTTGTAGTTAATATGTTGTGACCGAGTACAAGTGCTAAATTATTATTTGGGCTTGTTATGTGACCCTTATGCATATGAGACGTGTGTTACAAGATATCGACAGGATCAAACTGTGGAGAATTAAGTGTCGATAGGGTCAAAATGTTTGCCGCCCCGGTGGCGCAGTGGTCTAAGCGATGGCCTCTGATCATTCGTCCGTAAGGGGTCCGGGTTCGAATCCCGGTGAGGCATGGATGTTGTGTTTGTCTTACGGCACTGGTTCTCTCCCTTCCCTGGAACCAGTGACTCTAAATTAGGGACGGGCGACTGCTTATAGCCCATTGAGTTGCTCACGGTGGTCGTTAAACCTTCAATCAAAAAAAAAAATGTTGAAAGTAACAATGAAATGTAGAATTTTCCTTTTTATTCACTTTTACTTCATTCAGTTTTGACATTTTTATTGAGTTTTGAAAAATTTACACTTTGACAGAGCTGTTGTTTTCTAATCTTTATTTTATTGTGCTTTTTACAGTATTTATTACTACATTTTTGGCAATGTTTTTTGGGTCGCGCACATAGAGTTTTGCATTTTTCCTATATTTCGGGCATTTTACATTCAGTGTTGGTCGACAGTCAAAAGATAAAACTGTCGACAGTCACAATGCCTAATTCTTTATATATATCATCATCATCATCATTGTCAACCATTATCAATCCACTGCTGGACGAAGGTCTCCCCAAGTTTCCTCCACAACGGTCTGTCTTGTGCCAGTCTCCTCCATGTCACCCCTGCATACTTTCGAATTTCATCCACCCATCTCCCATGTGGTCTTCTTCTGGGTCTTTTCCTGTCCAGTGGAATCCAATCTAAAATTTCGGCTGTCCATCGATGATCTGTCCTTCTGGCAGTATGTCCAGCCCATTGCCATTTCAGGGATTTAACTCTGATCATGATGTCTTCCACTCTTGTCATTTTTCGGATCCACGAGTTCCTCTTCTTATCTCTCCTGGTTACACCAAGCATGCACCTCTCCATGCTGCTTTGAGTTGTCTGCAGCCTTTGTATGTCTCTTTTAGTTAAGGTCCACGTCTCTGCACCATACGTAAGCACTGGAAGGATGCATTGATCAAACACTTTTCTTTTAAGACATAATGGCATATTGCTCTTGAAAATTATGCTGTTTCTTCCAAAAGCTCTCCAGGCAAGTTTTGTACGCCGATTAATTTCTTCATCAATGTGACCCTCACTTGATATCTGCTGTCCAAGATAAACGTACGTGTCTGTTATCTCCAGCTTTTCTCCATCAATCGATAAATCTTCATTTCTTGTAAAAGCATTGAACATCACTTTTGTCTTCTGAAAGTTCATTTTTAATCCCACTTCTTTACTCTTGTCAGCAAGTTCCTGGATCATACTCTGCAGCTCTGATGGGGTAGTTGCAAAAATGACTACGTCATCAGCAAAACGAAGGTGGGTTAGATAATCTCCATTAATCTTTATCCCCGTGTTTTCCCAGCTCAGCGACTGAAAAACACCCTCCAATGTGGCATTAAAGAGCTTCGGAGATATGGTGTCACCTTGTCTCACTCCCTTTCCAATTTTTACGTGTGTTGTATTTTCAAACAGCCTAATCTTTGCACTTGCATTTTCATAGATGTTATTAATAATATTAATGTATGCATCTTCAATACCGCAGGTTTTCAGAGCCATTGTAACTGCTGATGGTTTCACCGAATCAAAGGCTTTTTCATAATCGATAAAAGCCATGCACAATGGAAGCTCATATTCCCTCGCTCTTTCAATTAGTTCTCTCAGCACGTTGATATGATCTATTGTGCTGTAGCCACTCCTGAATCCAGCTTGTTCTCTCGGTTGAGCCATGTCCAGTGTTACCTTTAAGCGGTGTGAAAGAACTTTAGTGAAGATTTTATAAACTACTGATAGGAGGCTGATAGGTCTATAGTTTCCGAGATCCTCAATGTCACCTTTCTTATGTAGCAGGATCATTGTAGCGGTGTTCCAATCCTCAGGAATCTTTCCTTCATTAAGGCATCGAGTGAAAATTTGGGCGAGTACTGTTTCGATTTCTCCACTTGCTTCTTGTATGATGTCTACAGTAATTCCATCTTCTCCTGGAGCTTTTCCCCGCTTCATGTTCTTGATTGCATGTGCAACTTCTGTTGGGAGGACTGGAGGAACTCTGGTACTGGTATCTTTCATGATGTCTGGAGTGCATATATCATCCCTTTCATATAATTTGGAGTAGAAATCTTTCACTCTTGTCAAAATTTCGCCTCTATTTCTTGTTACAGAACCATCTTCTTTTCTCAGTGCCATAATCTGTTTTCTTCCCTTACTGAGATGTCCCTTTGCTATCTTTAGGCTTTGGTTGTTTTCAATTGCTTTCCTCACTAGTTCACAGTTGAATTTCCTTACGTCTTCAGTGATACTTTTTCTTACTGTCTTGCATAGCTCTATATATTCCACTTTGGAAGTCACATCTTCTTTAGTTGTCCTCATCTCTCTTCTTTTTGCATCAACATTTTGGTTTTTCCTGATAATTTGTTCACATGCAACTTGTTCTTAGACCCAGCTAATTTTGTTGCTGTTTCCATAAGAGCTTTGGTTACTTTTCTGTTAACTTCAGAGATGTCCACTTCTTCCGATGTTAGGCCTTCTAAAGCAGAGAACCTGTTCTTCAGTTCTAACTTGAAGGTATTATGGTGTTTTTTAAGGTTGGTTATGTCAATAGATTTTGTTTGTCTTATGAGCTTGCCACGTTCAAGTTTAGTGTTGAGGTGCATCTTACATCTCACCAATCTATGGTCACTACCTGTGTTGAACGTGTTTAGCACACTGCAGTCTTCTATGACGAATTTTTTGTTACACATAATAAAATCAATTTCACTTGTCGTCCCATTTGGATGTCTCCATGTCCATTTCCTGTGTGGCTTTTTCTTGAAGAAGGAGTTCAAGATGAAAAACCCTTCTGCCTCTGCAAACTCAACGAGAGTATTTCCACGCTGGTTTCTGTTGCCATGACCGAATTTACCTACTGAAGTTTCATTCTGTTGCCGTTGCCCTATTTTTGCATTGAAATCTCCCATAATTATTTTCAAGTGCTGCTTACCTTTATTATTTAGATGACAAATTTCCTCATAAAATTCTTCAATTTCTTCTTCAGGATGACTTGTGGTGGGTGCATAAGTTTGAATAATCTGAGCCTGGTATCTTTTCGAGAGTTGGATAACAAGTCGTGCAGCTCTGTCAGAGGAACTTTCAACTTCTACAACTTTATCCTTCAGTTTCTTGTTTATTATAAATTTTATATATATATATATATATATATATATATATATATATGTATTTTTTTTTTTTTTTTTAACGCATCTAAAAACTAAAGTTATACAAAATTAAAGCAAAAACCAAATATTTAAAAAAAATACATATATTTATATATATATATATATATATATGTATTTTTTTTTAAATATTTGGTTTTTGCTTTAATTTTGTATAACTTTAGTTTTTAGATGCGTTTCGTACGTACGAAAGAACTTATTAGCTTCGGCATGCCGCTGTTAACGGATCTTTACAAAATTTGACACATAACAGGGTTTCTCTGCTGGAACAGATATTCACAAAAATTAATATCTTGGTTCAACTCATAATTTTGGAAGTGTGCAAAATATGTACACAAAACATTAACTGAAATATAATTATTAATATTTGTAAAAGATTATAAGTAGACTACCTCAAAATAGATTTAGCCATCATATATAAGGTGACCAGATATTGGGACACCGATTTGAGGACAAAAGGGCGTGGCGTCCCCAAATCGGTAGTTCATTTGGGGACACATACGTACTCCAAATAAATATACAAAACTTTTTGTCACAAAACTGCATTGCTTCAATAAGTGTGATATTACACATTAAAACCTGTGTCTTAAAAGGATATATCTTGTAGAATGTTGGTAATTTGTATTGACAAAGCAGAACTATGATGGAGAGAACATATTAGCAAAAGTGAAATGCTTTACCTTAGGTACATGCGCTGAATTAAAATTAGGCTGCACACCCAAAGAATATAAACGCTTCGCGTGAAGAAGCTCAACTCTCGTAGAGATAATGTAAAACAGGCGACAGCAGCGCCACCATGTAATGCGGCAGCAGGAGCTCTGCGGGAAAGTTAACATTCAGGCGCAAAAAGCGTAGGAGACACGGGACGGGAAGCCTATTTCACGGAAAGGAAGCTAAGCTTTGATCTGCGACTGTTTCCTTCGGTCTCATTGGGTCTACTAAAGCATTTTCTTTTTGTTCTTTTCTGAGTATCCCTCCTGTCCCTTCTTTTGGTGAAACAAATATATACATTAGCAATTAATATTATTTTAAGGAAATTTTAGCAGTTTTATTCTCACTTTAAGCACCGTAGTAATACCAGGTTGCTTGGCATGAATTTCACATTTACAATATACCTTAAATGTCAAAAATACTGAGGCTGGTTTTGAATTTCCATGGGATTCGTGGTACTTCGTATTAAAAATTGTTTGCATGGAATTTTTAGTAGCAAAACAAAGGAATGGGTTCCCACAAAACGTAAACATTAGGTACCCAGCAAAAACAGTCTTGCTGGGCCAGCACTGTCCGCCAATTTCCCAGTAGTAGCCATAATAATAAAAAAGAAAAAAAAAAGCAAAGACAACCGCAGTTTCCCAAAGCTACAATTTTTTTTTTCTACCCTTCCGAAGTTTGTAAATTAAACGCACTGCGCTGGGGAAATTTTCTCAACAGATCTGAAAAACATTCGTTCGTATCAGAGTAAGTTCGAACCTGGGCCGTTGGCGTGATAGCTGAGCTCTCTACCGACCGGACTAATTCCTCACGTTCGAGTGCATCCTTAAAGCTGTCTCTTTGATATGCAATGTGTAATCGAATGCTTCCCTCTTTCATTTTACAATATTACGAGGTATTTTTCATAAAAGTCAGTTTCATATAATTGATAAATTAATTTTTTCAACGTAACGATAGCTTTTTTTTCAGCAAACGTTGTTTTAATGGTTTTCCAAGATATTTGTTTCAAACGGTTTCAAATTTGTTCTTGTTATTCATCCACTCCATTCCATGAATTGTTATTCATCGGAATGGAGTGGGTGTATTTCATGGCTGTAATATAAACGCAGATCTAGATGAGAACAACAAAACCTTTGAATAAAACGCCAACACAAACAAGCGTTTATATTCTTTGAACACAAACACGCATGCTCAGTCTAACTCAGTCTGCTCGGCATCCTGTGGCATCAGCCTGTAATGTTGGCTTCTGTGTAGTAATTCTTTGCCGCATAATATAGTGGCGCTAGTTACGTCTCGCTGAGCCTTACCTTCTTATCAGTTAGATATTCTTTGGCACACCATAGTAATTGCATGGCGAATTTTTCATTTTGCCAAAGTTTTTGGAGATACTCAGAACAAGTACAGTCGAAATTTGACAGCGCCATTGGTGCATTGACCTAGTGCTGGCTACTGACCACTCGTACAAGTAGGTACGGATTCGAGTCCCGAATGAAGCACGAGTGGTGTGTTTGTCTTGCAGCACTTGCTCTCTCTACCTTCCCTAGAACGAATGTCTGCAAATTAGACAGGTGATTGCTTATAGTCCTTAGAGTTGCTCCTAGTGGTCGTTAAACCCAGAAAGAAGAAAAAAAAGTCAAAAATTGTTTTCACTTTTCACAAGAAGCATGTTGGAAAATTAATACAACGAAAACTACTTTTAAGAACATTTTTCATTGGAAATCTAAAAGGTTAATGAGGAAGGGTAAATTCGAGGACATTTGGGGACAAACATTAAAATTTGAGGACAATTTGCCTCCCCAAAGGCTTCAGACGTTTTTGGGGACAGTAAACTAAATTCGAGGACTATCGTCAAGAATTGGGGACGTCTGGTCAGCTTAATCATATATAAAAATATATATTTAATGTTGGACTCAGAAAGTGCTGTGAAACGGGAAAAAAACTAGAATACGATACAAATGTTATATGCAATAGGAAGTCTCATTATTATGTGAACTAAGCAGACTCATAGACAATAATTCATGGAAATCTTTATATGAAGCTGTTAAAATGCGAAATTTTCAACCAATTCTGCTCCTCGCCCAGAATAATCCGGATGCATTTCCTGATGTATCAGTTTCCTATCACCTTTCGTGCTGCTCTGACTTTGCTCATAAGGAATCTTCCGAAAAGTTTAAGTGTAAAGGTGAAACATCTAAAAATGTACCAGCTCCTGAATCAAGACGTTCTTTCAGAGATACGCCATATTGCAGCAAAACTCAAGTGTATGAAAAGAAGTGCATTTTTGCTAACACATAACAAAGTATATCAAAGGCACACATACTCGTGAGGATCTTACATGAGGAGTCGGGGGACTCTCCTGATCAAAGATCGATCAGAGAATGCTGCAGAGATCCACCAGACACGGATGACGATCCGCCGTTCACGGAGGCAGAGGTAGGTGCCGCAATCAACAGCCTGAACAAAAGCAAGACACCAGGCATAGATGGGTTGGACTTCTCGGTCATCAGAGAGGTGTTTCTAGCCAGCCCGGGGTTCTTCGTTGCCCTGTTGAATAAATGCCTAGAACAAGGATATTTTCCATCAATGTGGAAGACTGCGCTGCTCGTCCTCTTCAGCAAGACAAATAAGAGCCGAGCAGATCCCGCAGCCTATAGGCCGATTTGCCTGTTAACAGCATGGAGTAGGATGCTGGAAAAGGTCCTTGTGACCCGAGCAACCCATTACCAAGTCGGCCTAGGTAAGCTCTCCAGCCGCCAATTCGGTTTCACGCCGGAGAGGTGTACCGGCTAAGCGCTGGTCAGCCTTACTAAGCAGGTAAAGTTAAATCGAGCACAAGGGAAATCACACCTGCCTCGTGTCAATGGATGTGCGGGGCTCCTTCAACAACGTCTGTTGGCCACTAGTGTTAGACCGTCTGAAAAGACTTGGAATCTCTAGGAATCTGTTCCTGCTAATAAGAGATTTTCTCTCGCATAGAAGGGTAGAGTTTGAGGTCGGTGATAAGACCTTCAGCAGGGAGTACACAAAAGGGTGCCCGCAGGGCTCTTGCTCGGGACCCTTGTGGTGGAACGTGGTGGCTGACACGGAACTAGCATTTCCGCTGGAAGACGGGGTGCAGCTGCAGGCCTATGCAGATGACCTCATACTTGTAGTATCCTCATCTGGTAGGCACGTGATTGAACGGAAGGAAGACACCGCTCTCTCACAGGTCGATAATTGGAGCAAGGAGTGTAAACTATGCTTCGCTACCGAAAAAACGACACTATTGCTCTTAGCCAATAAGGGAGAACTGGTCACTCCCCCAAAGTGTCGTTTCAACGGGAATACTATTAAAGCGGTGAGGGAGATGCGGTATCTAGGAGTCATCCTAGATACCAGGCTGTCGGGGCTCCCTCACCTTCGTTTCTTGAAGAGTAGATGTACCAGCCTCCTTAATAAGATCAATGGGATGCTGCTGACTGGGCCAGCTAAAATGGTACTCTATAAACGTGGGATGGATATAGCGCATGCTAACATATGCGTGTACCGCCTGGTGGTCGGACACGGTTAGAATGCGAAATGGTATAAATCAAATTCAGCGCAGAGTGTTACTGGGCATCACGTGGTGTTTCCGCATGACCTCCACAGCAGCGCTGCAAGTGCTGGCTGGGTATGAACCGGTGGATTTGGTAGTAGCGAGGGAAGCGGCAATGCAGACCCTCCGCTACGGGGATGACGTATCTCTCCTCGGACACCAGTACCTGTCGTCCGAGGTGGGACTACTGAGAATGGACTGGGCTTGCCACCCAGCCAATGAGCTATGTCTGACCTGGGACAAAGCTCTCCCCACAGAACAGGGGAAGGAACTGTTCACGGACGGTTCTAAGATAGGTGGTAGAGTTGGCGCGGGGTTCTGTGTGTTCTCGGATGGCAACGAGACACGCGCGGAACGAGTGAAGCTATCGCCCAATTTCTCTGTCTTTAAACTAGAGTTGTTGGCGATCAGGGAGGCGCTGCGATGGGGGCTCTCCATCAATAGCGAAGGGGATTGTAGCATATTCTCTGATAGCCAAGTGGCCCTGAAAGCCCTTGGTCAGTTCGGGAGTAAGACTCCCCTTGTCAGAGAGATAAAAACGCTACTAAATACTGCGGGGAGTACGATAGTTACCTTCCACTGGACCAAAAGCCATGTCGGTACAGTTGGAAATGAACGGACAGACCAGCTAGCAAAGGAAGCTGCTGGAAAAGAGGGCACCGATTTTCAGATGCGAACGCCGTTGCAAAGCGTGCGGACACAACTGAAAAAAGCCACATTAGTGGAGTAGCAACAGAGATGGGATGAAGGGGATACGGGCAGGAGAACAAACCGTATTTTCCCCCGAGTATTGATATGGCGCTTTGAGAGTAATGGGTTCCTCAACCAGGTACTAACCGGCCATGGTGTCTCGCCGGAGCACTTCCGCAGATTCGCGGTACGGGAACGAGTGTGCAGCTGTGGTGCCCAGACTGCAGATGTCGCATATATGATTCTTGAATGTGCTTCTCTGTCAGGTAAGGGAACAACTTTGGTGCCAGAATGGGCAAAGACGAGGGACCTCTCGATCCTGCTCGCGTACCCAAGAGCGCGACATGGGATCATCGAGTTGGTCAAGCACCTCATAGAGATGCAGACGGTCTACCTAATTGAGGGGTGACCGCAGACGACAGAAGAAAGAAGATAGAAGAGAGATGAAGACGGAGAAGAGGAACTGATGACTCAAATCCAGAGTCATCACCGCAGAACTGGTCCTAGTCCTGCGGCAGCGTAAGTATGAGTGTAAATGGTTACAATGTTATTTCGGTGTGAGAGGACTCATTAAACAAAGGATTTATTTCCCTCGAAAAGATTAGTTCCTCAGTGTATATATGTGCACGTACCTATTTTGTTTGAATAAAGGGCAGTCGCCCCAAACAGTTCGCGCTAGCGATCGATTCTTCCAGACAGGAGTAGAAATATTTTCTAGCCCCTGCCCAAATGGCACGCACACACGGGTCATGACGGAGAGGTGAGAAGTGCCGGCACACGGGGGCAGCAGCAAGCTGTGGGTCTACGGACCGACCCTGTCCGGGTGGAGGACTGTTGAATCCTGGCAGGATTGCTCGCAACGCCGTCACTTTTAAGTTCTAGAGAGTTTGTTTAACCCTGTGGAATCCGCAATTGGACGGTACAGGTTAATAGTCATCAGCTAGTCCTTACCCTTACATCCGCTGTCGATCTTCGCGCGGACAAAAAAAAAATTCGCGACGTTGCAACTGGCCGCATGGACAGAAGAGTTCTAGCCATTTGTCCCCTCAAACTATTCATCTAATTGCAGATTATGCACATGTGCCTGAAACCGTTCAAACATTTTTGCGTGTCTTACTTGGAGGTAAGGAGGACTGCTCTTCTCGAGTAAACAGGTTTGCGTGGTCAATAAACTAGGATATTGTCACTGCTGTAAGTATTGGCAAAGTGAAAAACATCTAAGCATATCTTGCTTTTATGAATTATAAACTCTCACTGACAATGTGGAATTGATCAAGATTTTAAATCAAATGGGTCATGCATGTTCTTATACTGCATTAGAAGAAATTGACACAGCATTGGCAATTGACAAAATCTTCAATGGAAAATGATGACATTCCACTACCAGCTAATATCCATTAAGGTGTCTGCACTGTGCTTGCATTCGACAACATCGATAGACTAGAGAAAACTTTGACCCCGCACGGGGATAACTGGTTTTCCAGTTATTTGGGGAGCAGCGCCCCCACGGCCCGAGCTGACCTTGTGACTGGTCATCATCTGATGTCATGCCACCGCTTGATTTTTATTTTGGTGCTATTGGTGTTTGCAGGGACGGCTGTTCATCCAGCTGTTGGGTATTCGCGGCCCCACGATCCCGAGCTGGTCTTGTGTCTCGCTTTTTTGTTTTTCTTTATTTTCTCCACTGGCTAGTTGCCCGTGTTGTATTCTACCTAATCGCTACCACGTTATGTACTAACACCCCGGTCTTGTGGTTTTGTTACCCTCCACCACTAACTGTTTTATATTAACCGCTCAGTTCGTAGGTTGCTGAGATTCCGTTTAGGTTCCCTTCCAGGATTTGTCTTCTTTAGATTTCTTTTTTCCTTTTAGCTGGTTTGGGTGCTAGACCTACCTGCATGTTTGCCGCGTGCGGAGACCCGTGAGGCGGAAATGGGATGTCTGGCGGCTGAGGTCGCAGGAGACCGGATAAGTGCCTCCTGTGTACCAACACTCCTCTTCGACCCCGGCTTCGCTGTAAACGGGAGGCTAGAGACTAACCCACCTCTAGTCAGAAGTCTTGTACCAAGTTGTGTACACGGCTTTAGCGGCTTTTTTGTCGTATAGCACGGCAGGGTGAGCCCGGGGGCTGTGGGATCATGCCAAAGGCGTTGGCATGACGGTACCCGGAGGCCGAAGTGTCCGCCGAGTGCGTGTGATCACAGCCAACGGACTATATCTGCAACGTATAAGCTCCAGAACTGTGTCCAGCGTCATTTTCGTGGCTTGCAGACCTCCAGTTCTCCCTTGTAGGGCTCGGTGGTGGGTGGAGTAGTCTGCAGACGAATCCTTCTCCTTTTTTCCATGGGTAAACCCAAAAACAAACGTTCCAAATTCAAGTCACCTGAGCAAATGATCGTTGACAACGACTCTCCTTCGTCTTCTCAACCTACCAAGTCTCATACCCTTAAACGATCTTTAGACCATGATCTGGACCAAGAATGTGGAACCTCTTCTTCGGCAGCTGTACCAGTCGCTCCGAAGCGTCGTCTCCCCTCGATTGTTGTGAATACGTATGCTACACACTTAGTTGTAGAATCTATCGATCCGAATGAGAGACTGTCCACCAGATCTCCATTCTTCATTTCTAAAGCTTTGGACGCTGCAGTTGGCCCCTTGAAGTCTGTGAGGAAGCTTCGCTCTGGGGACCTGCTTGTCCAAACTTGCAGTGTTTCTCAGAGTAACACTTTTCTGCACCTCACTAGTCTTCAAGGCATTCCTGTAAAAGTGACACCTCACCCGTTTCTTAACACCTCTCGGGGTGTTATTTCAGAGTTTGATCTCTTGCCATGCAGTGAAGACGAATTGGTGACTGAACTTGCAGATCAAGGTGTTATTGCTGCACGTCGTATGATGTTCCGGCGCGATGGTTCTTTGATTAAGTCAAAAAATGTCATCTTGACTTTTAACTCCCCGAAAGTTCCGACCGAAATCAAGGCTGGCTACTTGGTCTGTGGAGTTCGCCCGTACATTCCCAGTCCTCTGCGCTGTTTCAGGTGCCAGAGGTACGGGCATTCCCAACGTTTCTGTAAGAGTTCCGCTCGTTGCGCAAATTGTGGCTCCAGTGAACATGACGGGGATGGTTGCACTTCTGCGGCCTGCTGTGTTAACTGCGGTGAGGCCCATGCAGCTTACTCCCGCAACTGTATGAAATGGAAGGACGAGATGGCGATCCAGCGCCTCAAGACCCTGGAAGGCCTCTCGTACCCTGCCGCCAAGGCCAAGTTGGGTATACCCACTAACCGACAGCGCACTTTTGCCGCAGTAGTTCAGTCTCTGCCACAACCCGTGCAGCCCTTTGTGCCGCGCCCTGTAGCTCTCGCCGCCCTTGCCAAGCGATCTACAGCTGACCAAGCGACACAGGTGTTTTTCCCCGAGCTCGAGATTTTTCGACTACCTGATTCTGGGCCTTCTCTTTTGCAGCCGACCGTCTTTTCCAGTTTCCATCCGAAAGCCTGCACGTGCGGAAGACCCGGCCCTCAATCCGCAAAAGGCGTGCAGTGTCCATCCAACTGTCTCGGCCTCAGCGAGGTCCCCACCCTCAACCAACATTATAGAGGAACATAGGGGGAGGAGAGTGACAGTTCGTCCCCAGCCTCAAACAACATTGCAGAGGAACATGGGGGGAGGAGAGTGACAGTTCGTCCCCGCCCTCTGCCAGCATTGCAGAGGAGTGTGGGGGGGGAGGAGAGTGACTCATCCTTTGTGTAGTTGTGTTTAAAAAAAAATAAAATATATATATGTGTGTGTATATATACGAGCTACATTCCTGTAATTACTACTTGTTCTTGTGATGAACATAAAGATACAGTAATAAGAATTACAACCATATTATCACCGGAAACTTGAGTTATGTTGAAAATGAAAAGCTTAGGAATTTATTAGAGTATGGCTCTAAATTCAGACCTTCCTTCATAATTTCCAAAGAAAGGATTCTTGAGAGCTTCACTCAAGATGTAAATAAGTACATTGTAAAAACCAGTTTAACGTACAATCAGCCTATTGAGGCCTTCGCAGAATGGAAATATAATATAATCAATAGCTTCACCGGTGAGTTGGCAGGTCTGGACTTTTGTTTCGACAGAAATCTCTTTTTCTCTGGAGAAGCTAAAAGGTCACTCTCCAAACTACAAGACCAATTTATTTTTACCACTACGGATAAAGCTAGCAATAATTTTGCAATTATCTGTAAGAAGTTCTATTTTGAATTGTTAACTATGGAACTCAATAATAGAGTAACATACGAGCCCGTAAGTTATTCTACCAAGCAGTTAGAAAATCGGTTTAAGGCATTCTTCAAGAAACTTAAAATTCCACAAACTAGAAGATATGGGCCTGAATTTCCATTTCTTTTTGCAACGGTTAAGTTTCATAAGGATCCTGTGAAGTTCAGGTTCATAGCTAGTGGAGTAAGGAGTCATAAAAAGAAAATAGATCTTGCTTTTGAAGATGTCTTAAAGAAGGTTTTGAAACACATTAGAAACTGTTCTAACTTGATGTACAGAGATTTTTGGATAATTAATAATAATGCAGAAGTAATTTCTACTATACTCAAAGTTTGTCCCCTAGATATTAATAGTTATGATTTTGAAAACCTATATACTAATCTGCCTCTATCAGATATAATCACTACCTTTAAAGAGCTGTATGCAGAATTTAAACTTAACCAATTTGTTGATGTAGGAACTTGGAACTCTTATCTCAATTGCTGCATAAAAAATAACCATATCTTATATAATAATACTCTCTATAAGCAAGTGAACGGTATTCCAATGGGAACATCAACGTCCACAAATATCGCTAATCTATTCCTGTTCTTTAAGGAATATAAATTCATTAAAAATCACCCCACCTGCTCAGATAACTACCTTTACACTTTTAGATATATTGATGATCTGCTGTGTATCAATAATTCAGAAGTTATAGAGAGTGATTTTGATAATATCTATCCTAGCTCTCTTAACTTATGTAAAACCAACCACAGTAATCAGGAACTTGAGTTCCTAGACTTAAGCATTAAGCTCAACAGAGGTAACCCATCTATTAGCCTCTTTGATAAAAGAGTTAATTTTCCTTTCAAAGTAATTAAATATCTACACTGGAATAATAACATTTCAACCAAAGTAATTGAGAATGTACTAATTTCTCAGGTCCTAAGAATTTCAAGAATTTGCAGCAACAATTTGGATTTCAATTACCACATTAATATACTATTAGAAAGTTTTCTAGAGAACAAAATTCCTTCTTCTTTCATCAAAAGAACTTTAAGAAAAATTATTCTGAATAATAGAGTAAGGTTGGCAGATCTGCTTTAATTTTCTACAGTTAATATTATGATTCTGACCAATCAAAGCCGTAAGGAAGTTGGCTAGAGGATGCCTATTAACTACCTAAAGGAACCTTAGTGCTATGGATATGACGGTCCTATTAAAACAAAAAATTAAATAATATAAACAAAATCACAAAAAAAAGCTTAAAAATCTGTTTATAAAAGAAAATAAAAACAAATAAAAAAGAAAACTAGTTATTCATCACTAGGATAGCTATACTAAAAATAGTAAAACCAACATTAAAATTAATAAGATTCTGATTAATCTATAGAAGCTCACTAAGGTGATTTAATACATGCAAAGATTATTAAATAAACTGCTCGTGTATTTTATAATATTTCTCATGTATTCTGGAGAGTTAATTCTGCTCATTCTGATCATACAGATCCACAGTCTTAAGTTTATATATTTTTTTCTCTGGTTAAAATCTCCGCGCGTTGGTTTCTTGCTGTATGAGGAGGCCATCAGCCCCACCCTCACTGCCCCCCAGCGTCTAGGGAGTGGCGGAAGAGGTCAGCCATGTTCTCCTCTTGTGAGGAGAAAAGTTTTTGTCACACAAGAGGTAAGCTCTCTTCCTTGTTTTTGGGTTCTAGGTTTTATAAGTTCAATGTTTGTACTTTATGTACCTTTTCTCTGTCGTTTTTTAGCTTTTCAGCTTTTAAGCATTGGTTTGTCTGTTAACATTTATGCGGGTTTTAACTCTTACTTTTCTTTGTAACTTTGAGCGTCTTTTGGGGTACCTAGGAACAGAAGATGGCTAAGCTTGTTCCTTTTCTATGCGCTGTCTATGCGCTGTTTTTTCAAAGTAGTAAAGTTCTTAATAACTAATTAATTATGCACTTAAAGCACTGCTGAAATACTTTGTACATATTGCAACTAACTGTTTAAGGTATATAACTTTCACAAAGTTTTCTTTAGTTAATTATTATCTTTAACTTATTCTCGTTTTCGTGCTGTCATAAGTTGTAGAGTAGGGGGTTTTAGACTCAAGTTTTCTTTCAAAAATCTGTTCGTTATAAATTAACATTTCCTTTTTTAATTGCAATGTAAAATTTGGATTTCTTTTGCATTGTTTTTCAGGTTTAAATTCTCTCTCAAACGAACTTGGAATTTCGTTATAGCTGAAAATCATTTCTATTTATTATGTCACTCTCACAGCTTGAGTTCTCTTTAATCTTCTTCTCTCTGTTTAATAGTAACAGATGAAAAGCATGGGTCGGGCCATGAAGGTTAATGGATGCAAGCGAAATTGTTAACTAGTGCTAGGTCATGCTACTCTACGGAGGACATGACTTATATATATATTTTTTAAACTATTTTAGGTGGGAATGTTACTTGCATCTATGGCCTTGCAGAAACCCATTTCCAACTAGGTCTTTGTAGAAGTGAGAAAATGCAGAGTTTTTGCTGGTCCTTGATAAAGCCAAGGCTCAGTATTCTCGACACCTTCTACATTCAGTTGTTTTATTTTATTTTTTTATCTTTTCTCCTTTTACTCACACAGGTAGATACATAACCTTTTCTATGTTGTACTAGGTGTGAGTCAAAATTATATATGTATTTTTTTGCTTAGGTATCTTCTTTATAGAATGTGAATTCTGAATTTTCAAAACTGCTGCGTTGCGCGTTTTGATTTTCAGGTTATTTTGCACCCTTCGTGTTAAATTCTAAAATTTTTTCCTTAGTCTTCAGTTTTGCTCTTAAGTATATATATATATATATATGTATATAATTCTAATAGTAAATTAATAAATTTTTATATAAACCTAATTAACTACCTTGTCTTCACAGCTTTCATCATACTCTTTTTCAACTTTTACCAAGCCTGTCTGCTCTGAATCATTTTCCACGTTTTTAAAAATCTGTGGCTGATAGTTCTTTGTCTGGCGCTCTTTGGCCAAACCTGGCCCTTGCGCCAATAAAATCCACCAACCAACCAACCAAAACTTTGAGTGGATCAGGATTATCACATCAATTTATTGAAATTCTTGTACAACCCAGCTTTTTGTCATGTTCAATACCTCAACAAGCCTTAGTACACAGGAAAGATAAGAATTGAACTATACAAACTTCAGATACTTCGCTACCAATTTACAGTGTTGGGAAAAGACAAGAACCGCCTGTTATTAAACCACTGGATGTTATTAAAACAAATGAAACAGTTACAACACAAGCCAAATGTAGCAACCATTTGTGGGTGTCAACACGCCTTCTGAATGCAGATAATCAGATAATTAGTTCATGGTCTAAGGTTACAACATTCGCATACAGAGCGATTTATATGGTTGGTTGGTTGGTTGTTTGGAGGTTTAACGACCACCGTGAGCAACTCAATGGGCTATAAGCAGTCGCCCGTCCCTAATTTAGGGTCACTGGCTCCAGGGAAGGGAGAGAGCCAGAGCCTTAAGACAAACACAACATCCATGCCTCACCGGGATTCGAACCCGGACCCCTTACGGACGAATGATCAGAGACCAGCGCCTTAGACCACTGCGCCACCGGGGTGGCCGATTTATATGTGGAGAAAGATGCAGTGGGATATTTGCCAACAATTAATGCTCCTGCGACTGAAATGTCTACCGTTGAAGCAATTATGGACAGTGCCTAACAAATTATGTCCGCAATCAAATTAGACAGCATTGCAGTACTTTTAGATCAAGCTCTTTTTGCGAAAGCGACTGAAATTGTATGGAAGCATCCTCATGTTTATATAAAGATTCTACTAATGATGGTAAATTTTCACACGATCTGCAATTTTATGTCTAGCATTGGAAAGATGTTTGGCGATGTAGGACGTGATATAGCTGTAGAATTACAGAAGGCTCAATTGCAAAAGTCTTGAAAGGAAAACATTACAATCATGGAATTCAATTACACAAACAAACTAACCTACGAAGCTTTGATGTGAATTGCTTCGAAGGGGTTTAGGAATTGGTTACAGTCTAATCAGCAACAGTACTTCAAAATTGACACAACCACAAGTATTTTGCAAGGCATAAATGCGAATGCCTGCCATGAGGTTGTGGATGCAGCAATGAATGATAATTCATGTTCAAATGTTTTAAACTTATTTCTACTATATTTAGATGATTTACGCCATAATAATGGACCTTTGGCAAAATATTGGATGATATACATTGATATGGTTGAAACATTGATAGGGTTAGTGTGAGCAGACAGGGAGGGGAACTGAAATCTGCACGTGGCTTGTATTCGACAAGTTATTCCATGGTGTTTTGCTTCAGGGAAAGTTAACTATGCAAGGTACTTATCATTTTATTACCCACAAATTACACAGCTTTAAGACACTCTTCCTGAACTGGACCAGCATTTCCAAAAAGGTTACTTCTCAGTGCAGCAGAAAAGCGGGGATACTTTTGGTCTCATTGCAGTTAGGCAAACAATTGAATAAACAATTAATAAGGACTCTCAAACGTCAGGAGGGACACAGGGTTTCAGCCTTTGACCAGGAACTATATCAAAATATTATCTTAATGCTGAACCCCGAGTAGTGGCAGTAAGACAATTATGTGAGATAATTAGTCAGTGAGACCTAACAAGCTTTAGGCATCCACATCTTGAAAATACACGGATCAGAAAAGGTGAAAGGAATAATGCAGCAATTGTGTATTTGCTTGAGAATGAGTAGACCAATCCATTTGCTGACAGTTCTGATCTTATTAGTTTATCGACTGGAATAGCTGCTTCTCAAGCAGTTACTGATGATTTCCTAAGTGCACATGAAAAAGGTGAAATAGCATACCAAGCATTTCAAACAGATTGTTGAAAGTAGGTGTATTCTTTTATGACAGAAAACAGAAACTTAATTTAAAAGTGTTTGGTGAAAAAAAGAAGAAACGTGTACATAGCTCCAGCAATGAAGCAACTTTACGCCGCCCCGGTGGCGCAGTGGTCTAAGCGATGGCCTCTGATCATTCGTCCGAAAGGGGCCCGGGTTCGAATCCCGGTGAGGCATGGATGTTGTGTTTGTCTTACGGCACTGGCTCTCTCCCTTCCCTGGAACCAGTGACCCCAAATTAGGGACGGGCGACCGCTTATAGCCCATTGAGTTGCTCACGGTGGTCGTTAAACCTCCAATCAAAAAAAAAAATCAAAAAAGAAGCAACTTTACCTGCTGATAGAAGATTGTTGAGTACCATGATGCTCATTGCAACTAAGAGAGCCGCCCCGGTGGCGCAGTGGTCTAAGCGATGGCCTCTGATCATTCGTCCGAAAGGGGTCCGGGTTCGAATCCCGGTGAGGCATGGATGTTGTGTTTGTCTTACGGGAATTGCCTCTCTCTCTTTTCCCTGCAACCAGTGACCCTAAATTAGGGACGGGCGACTGCTTATAGCCCATTGAGTTGCTCACGGTGGTCGTTAAACCTTCAATCAAAAAAAAAGAAAAAAAAGGGGGTCCTTGTTCAAATCGCGGTGAGGCATAGATGTTGGGCTTGTCTTACGGAACTAGATCTCCCTTCCCTGGAACCAGTAACCCTAAATTAGGGACGGACGACTGTTTATAGCCCATTGAGTTGCTCACGGTGGTCGTTAAACCTCCAATCAAAAAAAAAAAAACCTAAAAGAAACCTGGACATGAAACATGTTTTTCTCCACCCTCTTGGGCCACTGCCATGGTCACTTGCAAATGCTGATGGCACTATGAAGAAAACTAATAAATAATAAAGCAGCCATGGCACAGCACTTGGAAGATTTAGTAGATACGTCAGATAGCGTTTCAGAGCCATGTGTAACTGTGATGGATGGTATGGCGCTTATACAGAAACTTCATGGAGATAACCACACTTTTAGTGAATTATTATACCTTATTTCATTTTGGAAGCAGCCTTGCATGCTGGCGAAGAAAGTAAGCGTACTGATGTGATCTTTGATGTTTATAGGTATGAATAAAAAAATCTGCAGAGCGCATCAGCCGAGGATCGCAAGGAGAAGTCAGTGGCGGCTTTTCAGGAGAAGTGGGTGAAGTGCCTTATCACCTATTTTACTCAAAATAAAGTTTCATTCAGTATTTTTTTATAATATATTATTTTTTCTCTTTATTCAGTACCAAAATACTCAAAATTTTGAATAGATATTAATTCACATGGCGCGCTCAATACGGAAAACAAATCCTTATACGCAAAACAGTGCAAGTGAAGAGCCAAAATGAGAATGCTTGGAAGTCTGCAGTTTTCCGCCGAGTTGTCATGGTAACAGTGACGTCACCCTCCCCAATCTTCTCGCTCAAGCGAAGTGTTTCAGCTTTACGCGCCTTACCTCTGCATCTTTCAGTTTTTGAGCGTAAAGTCGTGAGAGATCACGGTGGAATGGGCGGACTACCAGGGTACCATGCAATCTGTTCGGGCTTTTTCCTTGTGGTGCTGCGGTACATTATTTTCCGAAAGGAATTTGTTCTTTCGTGCTTTGTGATTATTTGTTGAAAGCTTTAACTGATATTTTAGGTTTGTGTACAATTTAACTGATAGTGATAGTTTTTAGTATGCATCCTGTGGACGACATTGTTTGTAATTTATTGCAAACTCCATTTACTCTGTGGAAAGATGAAGATAAAAGAGACATTTTGCTTCAAGGACGTCTAACGGATTCACTGACAATTGTTGCCAAGAACGAAATCAAGAGGAGCGGTAAATCTAACAATATTAATTTTAAAAATTGTTGGTTTACTGAATATAAATGGATTTGCAGCACTTCTGTGTTAATTATTTTTTGGCCCTGCTTACGTTTTAGTAATAAACATTCGTCGTGGAATAAAGATGGATTCTCAGATTAATTAAGCGTAACACGGTCACTTCATAACATCGTGATTCCAGCGTACACCTGAAATTTTTTTTTTTTTTTTTTTTTGGAGGTTTAACGACCACCGTGAGCAACTCAATGGGCTATAAGCAGTCGCCCGTCCCTAATTTAGGGTCACTGGTTCCAGGGAAGGGAGAGAGCCAGTGCCGTAAGACAAACACAACATCCATGCCTCACCGGGATTCGAACCCGGACCCCATTCGGACGAATGATCAGAGGCCATCGCTTAGACCACTGCGCCACCGGGGCGGCTCACCTGAAATGCGGATTAATGTTAAGAAATTTTGAAAAAATTCAAAACACCATTGCCGATGCCATGAGGAAGAATGCTAGGCTTTTGAAAACGCATTTTAACGAAAACGTTCCTTTAAATAGACTTTTCCTGCAGACAGTGATTGATGCAGTATTAGTCTATACTGTATTTGAGCAAACAAGAACTAGCATTCCATGGCCATGACGAAAGCATGGGCTCGATAAATCATGGAAATTTCATGGAATTACTTTCATTGTTTATATGAAGCAGTTCTTTAGAAATTGAAAATCAATACCAAAGGATAAAAAAACTATTCAAAATGAATTAATTGAATATATTTCTGAATATATAAACGATCACGTCAAAAATTAAATAATTTTTTGTTGTTGATTCGGAAGGTGTATTGGTTGAGGGATTTTTTGGGTTTCCATGATGTGAATGAAGATAGAACGTCAGGAGCTTTGTACAAAATACTAGACAAAATTTTGGAACAGTCTGATTACCAACACAAATAAATAGGACAATGTTATGATGGGGAAAGTATAATGTCTGGACACTTAAATGGGCTACAGAAAAAAAAGTCGAAGATAAAGCTTCTCAAGCTGTTTCTGTTCAATGCTTAGTTCATCGTTTGAATCTTGTATTACACCAGAGTTTTCCTAAAATTTCTAAGTGTCGAATACTTTTTGCAAGCCTCAGTGGAATTGCTTCGTTTGTTCAACATTCTGCGAAGCGGTCTTATACACTTATATCAACAACCGCAAGATGCAGACCAACCATAACAGGAACTCGATCGTCCTCCACTTCGAAATTAATAAGTGTAGTTGTTGAAGATTGGGATAAATTGACGGAAGTGTTTGGATTTCTGACGAATAGCGAACAATCAGACAAAAAATCAATTCATCTTGCCAAGGGGTTTTTGAATGATATGAACACTTCCGAATTTACATTTTTGGCTGCACCGATCTATTATTCGAACTTTTGAAGAAAAAATAACTTAACATAAACTACTGTGTAACTCAAATAAAAAAAAACTCGTGAAATTTTGAGCCATAAAAGGAACGATGAGTTATTTGAAACACAGTTTGCAAAAGCTAGCAAAATCACAGAAATAAGCACGGGAATATGCTGCTCTTACACAGGAAACAATTTTTCAAAATTATAAACAATTGTATTTTGATTTTTGAAATTTCGGACCACATCCTTATGGAAATGGATAGAAGATTTCAAAACTGTAAGAAACTTCAATTTGTCTGACTTGCTGACACAACCAAATTCGAATAATTTAATGCATGCTTTCCCACTCGCGCTCTTGAAAATCTACATTTTTACGGAAACATATTTACTAAACACCAGCCCCTTAAAATTGAATTGAGTCTTGTATATGCCGATGAAAAATTAAGGAATATACTGAGTCAAGAACTCCTTCGAGTGTTTCACGGAGACAAAGACATTTTTACAGAAGATTATAAATTGGTTTTCCTCAGTTTAACAATTCCATCTACAAGTGTGCCAGTGGAAAGAAGTTTTCTTAAAAGAATACAAACTTGCTCAAGAAACACTAGTTCCCAAGATAGACTTGCTTCTCTGGCAAATATTTTTATTCAGGAAGACACTTTATTGATGCTCACGAAGAAACAACCATCTAACCATCTTATGACGATATAATCGACAAATTTGCAGCTTTAAAAGCAAGAAAAAATTATTTAAATTTATTTAATATACAAAAAATAAGTAAGTCCTCATTACTGGATTTTCATTGTAGACAGTACATATATTTTCATACTACTCTTGTACCTCTTCACCTATTTTTCCAACCACGAGCCGCCACTGGGAGAAGTCCAATTTCATGAAATAAAACAGGATCACAAAATGAAAAATTGGAAACGTTTCCTGGCTTGTAGCCAAACAAAAACTAAGTTTTGTCAATTCTTGGCCAATTCGTGGAAATGTAAATCGAAAAGAAAGAGGTTAGGTCGTAAATCATTATATGTGACAAGTGATGAAAAATGTTACAAACTTACCTACAATCAAATCGTTGAGATTGAGGCACTAACATCAAACCACGAGGAAGCTGACAACACTATTTTTACATGCAAAGTATGCTGCTAAAGCTTTCAACACTATAGTCCTTGTAGCAGATGACACCAACGTTCTTGTAATTTCTTTACACGAGCCAATTCATCAGAAGCAAAATTCAAATCACGCGTGGTAGTAAATCTCGTGCCAGGCTTATTGACGTCGCAAAATTGACTTCAGCATTGGAAAATGATGTTTGTTCAGCACTGCTGACATTTGACATAATTTTTTTTGATTGAAGGTTTAACGACCGCTGTGAGCAACTCAATGGGCTATAAGCAGTCGCCCGTCCCTAATTTAGGGTCACTGGTTCCAGGGAAGGGAGAGAACCAGTGCCGTAAGACAATAAGACAAATACAACATCCATGCCTGACCGGGATTCGAACCCGGACCCCTTACGGACGAAAGATCAGAGGCCAACGCCTTAGACCACTGCGCCACCCGGCCATTTAGGTAGTTGGACTGGAGGTGATTCAGTGTTTGCCTTTGCGAGTCAGGGAAAGATTAAAGCACTTAAGTTTTTACAGAATAATATAGATTGCCGCCCCGGTGGCGCAGTGGTCTAAGGCGATGGCCTCTGATCATTCGTCCGTAAGAGGTCCGGGTTCGAATCCCGGTCAGGCATGGATGTTGTGTTTGTCTTACGGCACTGGCTCTCTCCCTTCCCTGGAACCAGTGACCCTAAATTAGGGACGGGCGACTGCTTATAGCCAATTGAGTTGCTCACGGTGGTCGTTAAACCTCCAACCAAAAAAAAAAAAAAAAAAAGAATAATATAGATTACCAAGAAACATTTGCTTCTCTCTGTACTTCTTGGGAACTGACAGGAAGTATATAACAGCGTTCAGAGATTTACATGTCACCTCTATTGCAAAAACACCCACATTACTACTGTCAATGATCTGGATATGTTCATTGAAAAGAAGGATTGCATTGAATCCGGTCATTACCACCTTGTGAGGACACTAAAGCAACATACGTTATGAGCAAATTACCAAGAAGCTATCTGAAGATGCAGTCTAGATAATTGTCCACACATTCCGAAACCAACAGACGAGCAAGGTTCGGAAGTAAATGTGGAAGGAAATTTAACTATTAAGTGGATGACTGGCCTCCCAGTTCCAGATGTTGTACTCACTCTGATATCCTGCAGGAGTGCAAGAACTTGCCATCCATCTGACTGTTCGTGTATGCTTAATGGACTAAAGTGCACTGCTGCCTTTAAGCTTCTAACATGCTGAAATATGAAACAAGATGATGAAAAAAACTTTTATGAGAGTCATAGTGATGAAAATGAGTGATATGTAATCTCGTCATCAGTTAAGTGAGTGTTCACACTGTCAGCTATACCCGTTTGTGGCTTCATTATCTGCTGTGTTTCTGCAAACATATTTTGTAATACATTTCATTGTATAATTATAATATACACTATTAAAAGTAGAATATCATGCTGATTAACTTTTATGTCTATATATTTTTACCTACGATCCCTAGATTTTGTGCTACAATTGCTTTTGAGACTAATATAATTAATATAAATTACGTTTTAAAACGACAGCCATTTTTTAACAAACGGGACCCAAAAATAATTGAGCTACCCATTTAAAAAGTTCATCACACATTTTCTAACACTATACACATACAGCTAACTAAAAAACATTGTTGGAATATTTCCTCCTCTTTGGTACTCAAATTCAAAAGTTTGATGTCTGGTTCAAGGACTAACACTAACAAAACTTTGCCTTTTAAATTCGAGTTTTTGAAATATCGAAAGGTTCTGGATATTCATTTGTGGCACTGTTTATTATTCATATTTAATTTAGGGAAAAGTGCGAGTGAAGCATACAGTTCAATATGTCAGGCGTATGGCGAAAGAGTTATGGGTGAGCTGACAGGTCGAGAATGGTTTGCCAGGTTTAAGAAAGGTGATCCAAGCTTGGAAGACAAACCAAGTGCAGGTAGAGTGCAGGAACTCTCAGACGAAGAGCTGGAATCACCGTTGCAAGAGGATGCCACACAATCGACCACGCTACTGGCGAAACGTTTGAAGGTGACTCAATCGACGGTGGTACGTCATCTACAGGCCTTGGGAAAGATCCAGAAGATTGGTAAGTGGGTTCCGCATACTTTAACGGAGCGTAATATTGGTCAACGATTGAGCATCTGCATGTCGTTGCTGAAGAGGTTTCAAGAGAAGAATTTCTTGTGGAAGGTTGTCACCGGTGATGAAAAATGGGTCCATTGCGACAACCCCGTATGCAAGCAATCCTGGGTTGACCTAGGTCAGCCATCAACATCCACTGCAAAACAGTATATCCACGAGGAAAAGGTGCTGTTTTGTGTGTGGTGGGATATGCAGGGCGAAACAATAACTACACAACGATATAGTGCTCAGATGATGAAACTGAACGCCGCAATCCAGCAAAAAACCCCATGGACAGGTAAAGGACGCCGCCCAGTCATCTTGTTACACGATAATGCCAGACCACACGTCGGCGCCACCATGAAATCAACCCTTGAACAATTACACTGGGAGGTTTTACCGCACCTGACTTACTTCCTGGACATTGCATGCACCCTCAGACTTTCATCTGTTTCGCTCTATGCAACATGCCCTAGTCCAACAGCGGTTCACCACAGTTCCAGAGGTGGAAATTTTCGCGATTGTTTTTCAGCATAAAACCAGTCCTATCACATGGGACATTCATTTGTCGCCTAAAAAATAGCAAAAGGTCAACGATGCTAACGGCCAATATTTTGTCGAATAAATGTGTACTGGTTTCCTGATTGTTCCGGTTTCCTTAAAACGGCGGAAACTTTTGCATACCCCTAATACTTACTGTTTGGTATAGAATAAAACAGTGTATTAGTCCTTCTTGGCATCTTCAGCTTTGCTGTATTCACTCAGCTAAAGCAGCAGCCCAAAAGGACTGATATAAACTGTTTTATTCTATACCGAAAAGTTAGTAAGTACTTTGTAATTTATCAGTTTCTTCCAACCATGCTCCTGGTTTTTCTATTTCGTTTGTATTTACTAGTGATGGCATGAATAATTCCTTCTTTGGCATTTATTCATCATTCATTTTTTTTTTTTTTTTTTTGGATTGGAGGTTTAACGACCACCGTGAGCAACTCAAATGGGCTATAAGCAGTCGCCCGTCCCTAATTTAGGGTCACTGGTTCCAGGGAAGGGAGAGAGCCAGTGCCGTAAGACAAACACAACATCCATGCCTGACCGGGATTCGAACCCGGACCCCTTACGGACGAATGATCAGAGGCCAACGCCTTAGACCACTGCGCCACCGGGGCGGCACCATCATTCATGCAATGACTATTCAATTTCCAAGTTGTTACTATGCTCACTCAGTAAATAATTTGTTGCAGAGATCTCAAGTTTATGACAAAAGTGCTTTCAAAGCCACATCTCTTTTGGCAAACTGCCCATATGAGTGCAAAAACTCTTGGGAATCTACCATTCAAGAATGATTTGCCAACAATTCAGGCACGCCATTCAAATGAATGGCATTCATGTATCATTCCCATTCTTAAGTCTCACCATTATTTCCTCGCTGACTGTTCACACTATTGATATTTAATAATTCTAAACATTTTTCTTATTGGTAATTCATTTCTGAACTTGTGCGAGTGGAAGAAAGTTAAGCGTGCTGTGACTTCAGTATGTGTGTCGCAGTAATAGCAGATTGGAAGATCTTTCACCGCCCTTTTCGGCAAACTGCCCCAAAGAGTGCAAGCTCTTCAATTATTCACGATGATTGATTTTCCACAAGCCAGCTCATGGCAAACGACTCTGTCACACCATTCAAATGAATGGCACTCGTGCATCATTCCCATTCTTAAATTTCACTATTATTTCCCAATTGACTGCTCATTCACATAACAATTGACACTCATTAATTCTCAACGTTATTTTTCTTATTGGGAATTAGTTTCTGAATTCATGAGGTTGGAAGAGTGTTAAAAGTGCTGTAACTTCAGTATAGCATGCATCGCAGTAATGGAGAGCTGAATTATCATTCACATCACACAGAGCAAATCATTCACGGTAAAGAATCATTCATTAAGGGCCCATCACTAGTATTTACCCTCTTTTTTTTTTCATCATTTTAATGCCTTTCGTGAAGTTCCAGTGAAAAAACGTGTATCTACTTGCAGAGTTACAACATGCTACAAGAAACTCAGAAGAGTGATCGACTTTTTAAGGATCCCAAATATATTTATGTAAATCATAGCAATATGTTTTTCTTAAACCTTATTAATTTAGGATATTTGCTTTTGGCATTTTATTTGTGCTCCTATAATTTTGTCAGACAGCTGTTTACACTGAAGAGCAATTGAATTAGAGATACCTGTCTAGTAACGTGTAGCACACCTTTTGCCCTGATGGCGGCGATTCATTTCGGCATGGACTCGACAAGACACCGGAAGCGTTGGGAAGCCATACGGATCCACGATCCCTGAACAAGCTCCCACAGTTCACGAAGATTTGGAGGGGTCAGAGCCTTGAACATCTCTCTCGATGGCATCCCAGATGTGCTCGATGGGATTGAGGTCAGATGACCTAGCTGGCCAAGGATGCGATGGCACGGTGCATTGTCTTGTTGCAGGATGAGGTACCCAATGGGATGTTGAAGACGCATAAACGGGAGCAAATGGTCGTCCAGGATATCCCGGCAACGTTGACCTGTGAGGGATGCCACACGTTCCAGGGGTCCCATTTCAGTCCACGTAAACAATCCCCAGACGAGAATGCCACCCCCACCAGCTTGAAGAGAACCCTGCTGGCAAGAAGAATCCATCGCTTCATGTGGTTTACACCGTACTCGTATCCTGCCATCCGCATGTACCAACGTGAATCTCGACTCATCAGTGTAGGCAACATTTTCCCACATGTCTAGGTTTCATTGGCGATGTTCCCGCGCCCATGCTAATCTTTACACCCTGTGATGTGCGGTCAGCAGCGGTACCCTCGTGGGATGATGGCTTCTGTACCCCATAGCGAGATGGTTCTGAATGGTGTGGCTGCTTACACGTTTCTGTGCACCAGCGTTAAATTGCCGAGTGATTTCTTGCACTGTGGCCCGTCTATCCGCTGTTACAATGCAAGCTAGCCAACGATGATCCCGCTCATCCACACGCTGTTATCCACGGCAGTTGGCCCTTGCAGGGATGGTTTTACCGAATTCGATGTACTCACGGTGCACCCGTGACACAGAGGCTCGTGAAAATCACAGGGCCTGCACGACTTCCGAGATAGAGTGGCCTATTCGTCGGGCCCCGACAATTTGCCCACGATAAAATGCGCTTCGATCCTTCGTCTTACCCATGCTGCGTCCGACTCTTACTGATTCCCGTCGCATCACTCCTTATATTGTCGGATCGCTGCATACGTCATGTCGTTTCCGTTTACAGGGCTGCCACAGCGCCACATTTGCATAACGCCAGCTGTCTATAATTCAATTGCTCTTCAGTGCAAGATGATTTCCAGCATAATGTCATTTATACTAAAAAAATTCCACTGTAGAGATCAAGACTGCACAATGTAAGAGAAATGCTGATTACCTAGCAGCTTTGAAAGTGCAAAATTTTTTGTTATTGTTTTTGTTTTGCAAAAGAACATCGCTCAAAAATTTGGTAGCATTCATCTTTTATTTCCCCATCATTCATAAGTCCCTTTTCTGACTAAGCGTACATCCACAAATAGAGGTTTGATCTGGCTGGGTCATTATTTGCAGTTATAAAAAAAAAAAAAAAAAAAGGCCATCAACAGACACTTGTAAAATGTTTCAAGCTTTTTATTTCAATTTCATGAGATGTCATCTTTAAAATAAATTTTTTGCAAAACAAATGTGGCTCTTCTAAAGAATCCATACTAATATAAAAAAAATGAAAAATAATAATGATACAGCAGCCATACACTACAAAATCACACTTGCATACATGATGGTTAAAGGAGGGGAAATGAGATCATGTGAAGAAAATGAATACTTCGTTTAAAAACTGGGCTTGTCAAATACTATTTTAACACTTAACGTTAAAACATCTCTTAAAATTTGCTAAAATTTAAAACAATTCATACAATATATTTAAATGGTATCTGTAAAATCAAAAATGTTTTTTTTTTTTTGTTGTTTTTTGGCACATCACATTTGTACATTTCTCTTGATAAATTTACAACAGTTCTAAAAAGGTGGACTACAATTCTCTCATTTTCATGCACTATCATTGAGACCTTCAAAGAGCTTCGATACAAAATGCGAGAGGACACATCAACAAATACAGAATATTACCACTGTCACACACCAGCCAGAAACCATTATAATCCTTGCAATAATAAATATATTTGTTCTATTTTTAAATAATTAAAAGCAATAGTTTAAATACTTCACTTCTGACTCAAAACATACAAAATTACAATACTAAAAGCTGCCCAGATGGTACTCTACATTTACAAATTACCGAAAAAAAAAAAAAATCCACCTAAATACAATATATATAAAAAGCATGTTAGTTGGTTTAATTAATCCTTCACTGTCATACTATTTACTCAGTAACATGTATGAGCATATAAATGGTCAGATAATTTGTTTTGAAATTACAAATTAGGCTTACAAGTGAATAGAGGAATTCTCCACATATACCAATTCAGAATATACTTTAAATACTGTGTAAACAAGAAAAACAAGAATAGAATTTTAGGATGTACTGCATACCAAAACCTGAATAAATTTTCCAAGATTAACAGTTAATGGGCCTGCTCTTTCAGCACCCTACAGTAACACCAGGTATCTATCTCAACACTATCGTCCTTAGCTACACAATGGAAAGATATGGTCATTACTTGCTGAATGTATAGCACACAACAAAAGTTTTTATTTTTTCACTTTCCTTTAGATTTTTGCACACTGTTCAATCTAATCCAAAGGTATAGTATATAACTGTTGAAGCTGAACTCTTTGAAAGTTGCAAACAAATTCTTTTTCAAAATCCATGCTACAAACAGATTGATCACTGAGCTTCAGTTAAGTGGTACACAATCAAAATTCTAAAAAATGTTTGGGATTTTCATTTCTGTATATGTTAACACTAATTAACTCTGATTCATGTTCTTGAAAACACAATAGCAAGAGTGAAAATGCGATACAAATCATGTATACTTTTCATCTAAAACATTTGAACGAACCTACTTTCAAACACTATTCCATTATGCATTACCACTTTATCATATAGTCTGGTAAGAAAAAAAAATAACCAGCATTTCTATACACCTCCAGTTCAGCTTTCTTAATTTAAAATCCTATGTCTGTGGTACAGATTAAATTAAATTATATGCTAACTTCTACAGGAAGCAAACATTTGTACACATGATGCCTTCTCTAACACAGTGAAGGGCATTAAACACTTGAGCAAGCAGTACACATATCAACCTTAGTAAGTTCATATTTTTTTTATACAAGGGGTGTCCGATAAGTATACAGACAGACTTGGCACCTTCCGATTTCCATGTTTTCAGTTCCTCGAAGATAGTCCTTGTGCCCACCACTATGAGAGCATGGACAATCTGCAAGCGGCTATCCATCAATGGATTCGCAACACCCCTGCTGATTTCTTCGCTAACAGAATGAATCAACTTGTTGATCTGTGGAGGAAATGTGTTCTGCTGAAAGGAGCATACATGGAAAAGTGACTTTGACTTTGTTTGTACCACTGTATTACATATGTGAGTATCATATTTATGCATCCTGTATTTTTAATTTCTCTCCTGTAATTGATAGGAATAAAAATCTGGATACTTATCGGACACCCCTCGTAAAACCAGAACAATACAACATAAAAGAAACGTGGTGAGTACAATAAATAAGTAGGTAAAAATATTTTCATTATGCCTGACAATAGTTTACAAATCCCGACTATTTATCTAAATGTGTAAAAAAAACTTGATCTTGTCATCCAGGTTACTGATTAAGGCTTGTAAGAGCACTAAATGAAAACTAAAACTGTGGTGATATGAATTTTTAGACATGACAGAAATCTGATACACGACATATAAAAGAAACTTCTAAAATGTCTGAAAGGTATTGGAAATCTAAGCACAAAGACAGTATAGTTGGTTAATTATAATGAATGTGAGAACTGGATAACCAGTTGAGTTCATAAAGAAAGAGGTATTATTTTTAAAGGTTTTGATTATAATAAACTTGAGTTAATCAAGAAGAGTTGCAACATTAGTTCCCTCTGATCATTCAAATCAAATAAATCAGGTGTGGAACTTAGCTCTGTTTCTACCAGCATTAAGTAGTCATATCAAGTATCAACATTATGGGAAGTAACAACCTTGGCATATGCTTTTAATGTGGTTCTTTGCTCACAGGAAGAAACAATATGCTAAACATGTCGTAAGCGATGACAAAATTTGTAGGGCAAACAAGTGTGGCTTTAGGGATGGTAAGAGTTATCAGTTCAAATTTAACTTCCTGGCAGTTCTCTGGAAACTTTCTTGAGCTGTATCATGACTCATGGCAAATCTAAATGACCTATAATTTAAATTTAACTTTGATTTTATGGGAATTACAGGATACATATTTCTGTTCATCAAATTTGACTTTTAAGGGAATTGCAAAATGACTATGGGTCATTACAGATCTCTGGCACTACTAATGGTAATAACTAGTAACCCAAGAACCCTGACTTTGTAGCAATATTGCAGATAATCACCTACACTGTACAACTTTCTCAACTGCCAAGTTTAGAGTGGCAACAGTTCATCTGCCAATTGAAAACAGCAGATGAAGAAACATACAAATACTAATAACTGGCCACGGTAGTGAATCATGCATATGGAATTGTGTGAAAGTCCTCCACACCCAAATCTAAGCCTTAGAAATAGTGTACACGACTATTTTGCTTCAACTGGTTAAAACAAGGAATGTTACAGCATGCTTCATCATATAGCTACAACAGTAATATCAGATCTGGGGCATGTGAACACTAGGGTGGGAAATTGGAAAATACTGGCATGTGCGAAATTGTGCCTGTAGCTAAAATTCTAGGTGCAAATCTTTCAGCACCATACACAGATCTGTTTTTTGAATGAAAAGCATATAATATGTGTACTGGGGGTATTTGGAGAATCCTCTTATGTTTCAAATTTGACCTATGTGAATAAAAATGTTTGTGCATAAGGTGGGAATAATTTTTGTACATTTTTAAACCACATTTTATCAAAACTTTTGTACATTTTTAAACCACATTTTATCAAAACCTGCTGTAAACTGCAGTTCAAAACTTTTTTGTACTAATAAAATGTTTTGTTTCTTCCATCAGATGCATAATAAATGCCATAACACCTAAACTAAATATAAATTTGCTGTATTTTCATAATTTAGAGATTGAGTCCACCATATTCAGATTCTTGTACTTAAAATAAACTGCATACATGAATTCAAATATTTCTCAAATTCCAGAGATTTGTCAGTGTTATACAGCAGGCTCTGGGTGTTCCAGGCATTCCTCCTGACAGGCCCAATACTTTCGGTTTGTTTATCCTCCTAAATGAATTAAGCAGGCCCTTATGGAAAATACTAGGTGAGATTGTAAACATTTATTGAATTTTGGGAAACAATTCCATTTACACGATATTTACATTTTGACGTTTACGTGGGTGACCATCCACAGAACATAACAACCCTCTTCCTCCTCCTCACAGTAACTTCGAATGTCCTTGTTGTCTACACTTCTTCTTGCGAACCCCTCAACTGTTTTGGGGGTTGAATTCTTGACACTTTGTAATGAATGTCACTTTGGTTTCACCTCCAAGCATTTAAAGCCTACAGAACATCAATCACCCTTGCATTTAACAAGGACTGTCTTAAACAGTTCAAGCAACATGGCGTCTTTTAGGAAAAGTTTCACAAAATGGCCAGCAGTGGCTTCGTAAGAATAAATTTTCCGTTTTCATACAATATATCTTTACACTGCCGTTACTTGGACATATACACATACCTACACACAAAATATCATATTCATCACTGCAATGCTAAATTGAATAACATATTAATTAAAATATATAAATCGTATTAAAATATTTATGTAGGCCTCTCGTCCGCGGAGATTCTCAGTCAGTTTAAAAAAAGAGGGCGGCGAAATCTTTAGTCATTTACTGAGTTTTCATCAGCTACACTACACGAGTCACAGAAGTTACCATACTACTGTACTTAATCCTACATCAAAAATTATAACTAAGATGTAATTATCGAAAGTTAAGTTCTCCAGAAACCTTTCTACGCATGTGTGTCACAAATCAGATTCATCAACCTTTTTATGTGGCCTTTGGGGTCTTATAAGACACCAGCAGATCTTTGAGCTTTTGTAATTCTGTTGACTGCAGTAATTTTTTAACAACATTTCATCACTTATTTATCTAGTACAAAGTACAAACCTTTAGTGATTATATAAGTTTTGAGTAATTGGTAAGTATTACATATTTTACTTTGGGGTTATACTGTATATGACCCCAAAGGTTAATGAATGTTTCACTAATACCCACCAAAATATCTGAAAATATTTGTACAGAAGCATAAATTTTGCAGTTGTAAGGTCGAACAATTTAGAAGACGATGCTTACCAAGAAACTGAAGTAATCGAGATCTCCAATTTTTTTTTAATTTGTGCCTGTGCTCAAAATACTTGTTGCATTTTGAGCCCCCTAATTTCCCACCCTGGTCAACATACATAAAGAGAGTTTTTGTCCCATGGAATATTGTGTTTCTAATGTATATTTTTATGCTGAATTTAAAAAAGGAATCAGAATTTTTCTATCACCAACAGATTTTGTGTGACTTTTTTTTTAGTACTGGTTATTGAATTCCTAGGTATAACATCAACAGAAATAATAAACATAAAACATGTATTTAAATTATTGTTGTGTTTTACTTCAAATATAGTGTGGGCAAAAATAATTTATCATTATAAAGCATCAGTGTAAAAAAAAAACACATTCAGGGACGATTCGACCAGCGAAGTGGCTTTTACTTTTAAGATTTAGGTTTAAAGGATGGAATCTTTTCCGAGATACTAATGTGTATTTTTTTTTTTTTTTTTTTTTTTTTTGCAACTGTGGGATGAATTTAAAAATTTCATTTTGCAAGAAAGAAATTTAGTAGTCTGTTATGATGTTTCCTCTTTAATGGAAGCATTGGATCATAAAGATGATGCAACAGAATGGCACGTAAGCTTTTTATAGTAGCTGGAAAACATGTTTAAAGTTGCATATAATGGTTTTTAAGGCAAATATATTTCAGCCATTGCTATGGTCTTCATCAGTGCTACTACGATTAGTTGCATTGCCAGATTGGAAAGATAAGTATTTTTAATAGTAACTCCACTGAGGTTCATGAATGTACGTTTACCCTGGAGGTGGAATCACTTTTTCATTCTGTGCCACAATTTGAAGCACACACATGCTCTTCATCCCAAAATATAAAGAGCAATTCTCCATGGATCACACCTTAACCAAGGATTTGTATGATTGCATGGTTCATACTCTTCCAAGCAAAATAAATTCAAGCACTTTTCAAGGACTTTTTAAACCCGAATTATCATATGTGTGTGCTGTCCGTCAGTCCGTAGGTAGGCATTTTATTAAGTTCAGACCATTAATCTTAGCTGGGGCTCGCACACCTTCAGTGACCTGCCATTACCCCTTGCCCACAGTTCGTTTATTTTATTAACTTTGAATTGCCCCTCAGTTTTGGTATTTTTCGAAATCATTTTATCTTGCAAAATATTTTGAAAGGGTACATTATTTTTGTATTCATTTGCTGGTATAACACTTATTGTTTGTTTTAAACTTTTATTTTTGATGCATGACTTTAACGCAGTCAGGAGAAGAAAGGGTCCATGCATTCCTGGAAGTTCCACCCTCGGGCAAGAATGTATCCCTAACCCCAGTAAACGGAAGCCCATCACAATTTGTCAATGCATCATTCCACTTATTTTACTCACATGGCTGACGCTTTACCCTGTAGTGATATCATTGCCAAGGCACCAGCTGTCTACACACTCCCCTGGGTTGAACGCAAGTTCTGCGCTATTTCATCAGTTTGGTGTTTTTATTGGAACTGCACAGAAAACTCCTATACAGCTTTTTAGCACAAACAATTATTTTGCGCATGCTCTTTCATATCATTACTTAACAAACAAAACAATTTTTTCAAGTACTATTTACGGAGTCTTGAACTTTTTCAAGTACTTGAAAATGAACTTTTTTTTATTCAAGGACTTTTTAAGGTTTTCAAGGAGTGTACGAACTATGGATTGTCTTTATTCTCTTCTGAAACAGTTTCTTCATTTACAAAAATTAATGCTATCAACAAAAACAAGGTGTACCTATGGGTTTACATTTACCCACTTCTGGCTGAAGTCTACCTGCAAAAATTGAACAATCAATAGTGCTTCAACATGACAAAACAACCTACCTTATGGCTTCATTATACTGACTTTATTTTTTGTCATTTGACCCCATCCTAAAAAAGATCTATTACAACTCGCTAACTTCATTACTGAAAAATTCCCACCCATAAGATTCACTATTAATGAAGAAATTGATGGCACGATAAATTTCTTGGATGTCAGCATCTCCAAAAAATAATAATATCCTATCCACTACAGTCTACTGTAAACCAGTTTCTACCAACTGCATTATTCCATTCAGTTCCCATACTTTTCATCAATATGACCTTTCAGCTCTTAAGTCTCTCATTCACAGAGCTAATTTGGTCTGCAACAATGAAGTTAATCTAAAAAATGAATTTGCTAACATCCGCTTGATCCTGCTCAACACAGCTTCCCTCCTCATTTGGTTTCAAAACTCTTAAGAAAAAAAAAAACAGTTGTTGCTTTTCAACCTGTAATGCCAAAAAAAAAAGGAACTATTGTTTGCTGGTTCTATCCCTTTCCATAACTTTTCTGCATAAAAGTTCATCAGTATCTTCAAAAGAGAAGGATACAGACTTGCCATTTGCTCTCTTCTCCAGGAGTGTATAGAATTCCTATCAAGACAAATGATGGATTAACAGCGTATGTTGGAAGTTCATTCTAGAAAATTCTTTCAAGACTTCAGGAACACAAATCTGATGTTAAATTTGAAAAACCTTCTTCTTCTCTGTCACAACTTACCATGGCTGACACTTCTGCTGTTCCACTTTGGTCCAATACAAAAAAGTTGGCTACTTTCCAAAATTGTTTTGCTCTGAGGTTTAGAGAAAGTTCGAAAATTTTATTTTCCAAAAATTGTAACACTGATCTTTCCATATATGTTCCATACGTTTCGAAATCACCCATTGCTTTGCATCACCCGTAGTTACTGTTAAAAAACTTATCTTTCCAATCTGGCAATGCAACTAATCGTAGCTGTACTGATGAAGGCCACAGAAATGGCCGAAATATATTTGCCTTAAAAACCATTATATGCAACTTTAAGTGTGCTTCCAACTACCATAAAAACCTACTAGTTTTTGGTTACTTGCGTTGCCTACCATTAATTTAAGAATGGCACTTTGTTCACTGACTCCGGTGAAGTTAACTTAAAAGCTGTGCTTCTTCACAACAGAAATAAATTTCGGTCAGAGCCATTAATAAGTTCATGCTACCGAAATGAAAGTATGATATGAAACTACTTTTGGGAAAGATCCAGTATGAAAAACATGCTTGGAACATCTGTGGTGATTTGAAAGTCATTGCTTGTTTGCAGCATGGATACACAACATTTTGTCATTTCCTGCATGAGTGAGATAGTAGAGATAAAAGTTATTTTATACAAGAAAGGACTGGCCGAAACATGAGTCACTAACTCCAGGGAAGAAAAATGTCATAAATCCTCCACTGCGAAGCTTTGGAAACGTTTACTTAACCCACAACTCCTACATTAAACTAGGACTCATGAAAATAATGTCAAGGCAATGGACCAAAATAGTGCTGAAATCAGATATTTAAAAAGAAAAATTCCACAGAATTGATGATGCCAAAATTAAGGAAGGGAATTTTGTAGGCCCTCAAAGTAAGGGAGTTGATACAAGATGAAAATTTGGAGAAGTTGACCTAAGATTTAAAAAAAAAAGTAAAAGAAGAACAGGACAGAAATCTTTCAAGAAAGTGTTACTAAAAACTTTTGGGGAAATATTAAGATAAGAAAAAACCTATCATGACTTAGTGTGTGAACTCTTGCATTCATGGATGCAATTAATATGTCCCGACATCATTTCCTGCTTGGATTTCTTTCCTGAGAGTCTAGGCAATGTCAGCAATGAACAGTGCTTTTTTTTCTAAAATAACGTTTACCAGTACTCTCTCATCCCATCCCCTTATGTAGCTCCACTGTTTTCAATAGTACAATATAAATGATAAAAATAATTATTATTGATAATAAATTTAAGTGATTTAGTAATAATAATAATAACAAATATGAGTACCTTATATCAAAGCAGACTCCAAAAAGCCATCAATGCAGTGTTACTGCTATTTTCATATGTCTGTGCCTTGCTCTTAGTGTCAGTTGCTAGACTAATATTTTTCAGGAACCACGAATTTACATAAGGTAAAGGTTGAAACACACGTAGAGAAGGACCAAAGAGCTTAATGAACATTAGTGAACTTACATTCTTCGGGTGTATTGATGCCCTTGTCGGTGTTACAAGCAGATTCATTTGCGAGAAAACATGTTCACACTCGCTCGTAGAAATTAGTATGTTGTTTACTATGTTTATACAAGACAAAAGGGCAGGTGGTAATTTTTTGTCGAATAAGTAGTCATGGTAACTTCTTAGTATCTATATTTATGTAAGCTTAAGCAGCTTACATAAATTTGCTACTTCCATCTCACCAAATGTTACATTTTCCTCGATGTTGTGCGGCCAACATTTAGGATCTAAGACTTTAGTCTATTCGGGTATTTCTATTAGGCGTGCAACTTAATTCTCGGCCACAGGCACAACACGTTGACAGCAAATTATAGCAAATCGAATACGTACCTAACCAGAGAAATAATCCCCGTCGTGTTGGTTACATTTGAGCCATCGGTCAGGGAGCTGCCAAATGTCACTGCGAAAAAAGAGGGTTGTTTCGAGTTGATAAAGTAATCAATACTTGTGTGGACCTCCTTGACAGAAGTGAAGTGCGTATCACTCAGGTGATGTTGCAGGGAGCGAAAGAGGTAATAATCCGATTGGGCGAAGTCTGGAGAATACGTCGGGTGGGACAAAATCTCCCATCCCAGGTCAGTGATCATGTTTAAAGTCGTTTTCACTGTGCGAGGACACGCGTTCTTCTGAAGCAACAGGACCGACCCTTCTGTCCTTGCCAGTGTATGGCCTTTTCGCCTCCATTGCGTCACTCACACGAATGAATTGCTGACAATAATGCTCAACATTGACCGTTTCACCAGGTTTGAGCAATTCATAGTGTACGACACTGCGCTGATCCCACCATATGCACAGCAACAACTCCCTGGCATGGACATTCGGTTTGGCAGTACTGGTGGTAGGCTGACCTGGATAAACCCACGATTTGCGCCTCTTAGGATTGTCGTAGAGGACCCACTTCTCATCACAGGTCAAAATCTTGTGGAGGAAAACCTTCTTCTTGAATCTGGAGAGCAAGGACACAGTAACATCGTAGTGCCTAGAGTTGTTTGCAGCTGCGAGTTGGTGGGGCACCCAACAGCCCTCCAAGCTTGTGCACGCGCTTTGCAATGGCTTGCCGCGTTACTCGGAGTTCCTGGGTGAGCTCTGACTGAGTGCGACAGGGATCACCATCCAACAGTTGTTCCAGTTCCTCATCGTCAACTTTCTGTGGCTGTCCCGGATGTTCTGCATCACGGAAATCAAAATTTCGCTGCTTAAACCGCTGGAACCACTTTTTAGACGTACTGTAGGACACAGCAGCCTCACCCAAAGCAGCGCAGATCATTTTTGCTAGGCTTCCGCTGCACTTTTTTTCAGCTGAAATGCGAACAGGAGGCAGTGCCTCAAATGTTGCTTCTCGAACGACATTGCTCTGTCACTACAGCTGTGAGCGGTTACGGTTGCCTGGAAAGCTGTTAGATGGCGCTGCAATCAGCCATTATCGCACACAACTATTTGCATTTGCCGATGTTCTATGATCGCTTGCGGTTAGGGGGCCGAGAATTAGGTTGCACACCTAATACATCCCTTTTTGACAAAATTCGGTTTTCCACGCGTTGTTTTAGGCTATCATTAGTCTCTTCCTTTTAAAAGTTTACCAGAATATATACTGGCGCATGCCAGTTGAAAAAATTCCTGGTGATGAACATGGTGAGCAATTTCATCAAGATATTTCAAACATGTACACCAATGAGCCACTACATTATGACCAACCCCCATCCTAGAAAAATGGACGTGCCTGGAGACCGAACGGTAGCTCAGGTGAATTTCACAGGGCAGTATATATACAACCCGAGGACCGGCTTTCAGTTAGTAGAGTGTCAGGAGTCAGAATGGAAAAAGCTGCCAATTTATCGGAGTTTGATATAAATTGTGATGGCACAGCACCTTGGAACTACAATCTCGGAAATGCCGCACTAGTGGGTTATTCATGTGCTGCTGTAGTGAGTACGTATCAAAAGTGGTGCACAGATGGCCACACAATGAACCCTCATCCAGCAGTGTGTTGTCTGCAGATGCCAGAGAGGAGTGGAGACTGTCGCACATTGTTCACAGCGACCGTAGGGCCTCGGTGCGACAAATCTCCCGCAGCTACAACAGTGATAATCAGGGAAATGTGTCACAGAACACAGTTCACCACAGAATTCTGCACATGGGCCTGCGTAGCCAAAGACTCAGCCGAGTCCCCATGCTCGCTGTATGCCATCGCCAACAATCCATGAGGTAGGCTCAAGATCGAGATTGGAAGGTAGATGATTGGAAGAAAGTGGCCTGGTCAGATGAATCAAGATTCCTGGTGCATCACATAGATGGGCGAGCGTGTATACGCCGTTTACCAACAAAGGCTATGCCACGTGGATGCAATGTCGAGCACAAACAGGCTGGCGGCAGCAGTGTTATGCTGTGGGTAATGTTTTCTTGGACACTTTAGGCCCCATTATTCCACTAGCACAATCCCTGACAGCTGTCAGTCATCTGAACATCGTTGCAGACCAATGTCCACCATTCATGGCAACTATGTTCCCTGCTGGTGATGGCCATTATCAACAGGATAATGCACCATGCCACACTGCCAGAATCGTCGAGGAGTGGTTCGAGGAACATGCTGGCGACTTTCTGTTAATGCCTGGCCTCCAATTTCACCTGACATTAACCCACTCGAACATTTGTGGTTCAACTTGGAAAAGCGGGATCGTGCTAAATCACCACCCCCAGAAATGTATGGGAACTGGAGGACATGCTGTTGACATTATGGTACCAGATACCCCAGGATACCTATTGCCACTTCATTGAATCGATGCCTCGCCGAGTGGCCACTGTTTTGCAGGCTAAAGGGGGTCCTGCAGCTTATTAGGTAGGTTGTCATAATGTAATTGCTCATCGGTGTAAAAGCAGTACAAGGGCAAGTGGAGTCTCAGTATACTGGCTGACTATTGCTAGACATTCAAGAGAGATGCTCCACATGCAAAATACACACTGCTTTTTTTATTTTTGTTAGCAGGATCTAAAGACCACAGTGAGCAACTCAGTCATCCATCCCTAATTTGGGACTGCCGATTCCTGGGAAGGGAAAGCTCATGATACATCTTTTACTTTTTGCCAGCATTCAAAAACTCTGATCCATCTCAGAAGATTGATCCATAGCCAACGCCTCACAGCAATTGGCCACTGCAAAGGATTCTTGTGTTTCTATTTTTAACTGTTTCATTTCTCAATAGATTTGAAAACTGTTTGCTGAATTAAAACAAAATGATTACTTTTCTAACATATTTCACAATTACACTGAAGAGCAATTGAATTAGAGACAGCTGGTGTTATACATATGTGGAACTGTGGGCGGCCCTGTAAACGGAAACTACATGACGTATGCAGTGATCCAACAAGAATTGGTAAGAGTCGGACGCAGTGTGGGTAAAACGAAGGATCTAAGCGCATTTGATCGTGGGCAAATTGTCAGAGCCCGACGAATGGGTCACTATCTCGGAAGTTGTGCAGGCACTGTGATTTTCACGAGCCACTGTGTCACAGGTGCACCGTGAATACATCGAATCCGGTAAAACCATCCCTGAAAGGGCCAACTGCTGCAGACAACAGTGTGTGGATGAGCGGGATCATCGTCGGCTAGCTCGCATTGTAACAGCGGATAGATGGGCCAAGATGCAAGAAATCACTCGGCAATTTAACGCTGGTGCACAAAAACGTGTAAGCAGCCACACCATCCAGAACCCTCTCCCCGCTATGGGGTACAGAAGCCATCGTCCCACGAAAAAAAGAGTACCGCTGCTGACTGCACATCACAGGGTGCAAAGATTAGCATGGGCGCAGGAACATCGCCATTGGACACTAGACATGTGGAAAATGTTGCCTGGACTGACGAGTCAAGATTTACGTTGGTACATGCGGATGGCAGAATACGAGTACGGCACAAACCACATGAAGCGATGGATCCTTCTTGCCAGCAGGGTACTCTTCAAGCTGGTGGGGGTGGCATTCTCGCCTGGGGACTGTTTACGTGGACTGAAACGGGACCCCTGGTACGTGTGACATCGTCCTTCACAGGTCAAAGTAACAGGGATATCCTGGACAACCATTTGCTCCTGTTTGTGCGTCTTCAACATCCCACTGGGGACCTCATCCTGCAACAAGACAATGCATCATGCCATCGCTCCCGAATTGTATCTGAATGGTTGGATGAACACTCCACCGACGTGACCTCGCTTCCTTGGTCAGCTAGGTCACCTGACCTCAATCCCATCGAGCACATTTGGGATGCCATCGAGAGAGATGTTCGAGGCTCTGACCCCCTCCATCAAATCTTTGTGAACTGTAGGAGCTTGTTCAGGCGTCGTGGATCCGTATGGCTTCCCAACGTTTCCGGTGTCTTGTCGAGTCCATGCCAAGACGAATCGCTGCAGTCACCAGGGCGAAAGGTGATGCTACACATTACTAGATAGGTATCTCTAATTCAATTGCTCTTCAGTGTATATTAAAATAAAATATTCAACATACACAGTTTTAAAAGTATGTTGAGTGTATGAATTTTTATTTTTAATCTCTTACCGATAATTGACTGAAAGAAACATCTGATTCCATATGTTCTAATCACAATATACTAATTGTTACCAAAAGATTATTCTGACGGGCCATGCTTAAGCAATTTAGAATACTGTTAGTCGGTGCCTAAAATTCAGCTTCAAGCAGTTTACCAAATCACCAACTCAGAGTTGTGCACAGTGAAGCCGACCTTAGAAACGTGCGACAGTTTCAAGGTGAAAGACCGGTACTTGCACAATTTTTTGCTTTCGCTTGTGAAGTGACAGCCGTTTTTTGAAGCGGCTTTTACAAATCCATGTTTTAAAAGTGACTGAATCAGATTTCATTTGCAGGTTGGAGGGTTAAAATGAAAAGAATGAAAATCTCTCTCTCTCTCCCCAAGAGCCCGAGCCGGAACCGCAGTAAATATTATGCAGCCCGAGCCCGCACTCGACTTCGGGCCGTCTCAGCACTGCTCTGCACATGATTTCAGTATAAATGAGTGAAATAACAATGTATATATAAATGAAAGTTCCAGACTCATAAAACTGCACGTGTAATTAGGAAGCTTCAGTATGCACGAGGTCTTCCACTTGCAGATCTACAAATCTGCAAATTCACAATAGAAAATATTTAACTTTCAGCGATCAATCACCTTTCCCATATTTTCGCATTATGTGACAAGACACGAGATAAATTACAGAACATATATATACCCCCTAAGAAATTGGCACACACAAAGATACGCAATCATGTATAACTTATCCACCATGTTTTCATTACTACTAATATGAAAAACAAAACTAATAAACTGCTTCACCAGGGGGAGGGGGGGGGGAAATAAATGTAAATTCAGTACATTGACTAGTATACATCAGTGGCGGCTTGTGGCAACTGAAACAGGTGGGGCCAGTAGCCGAAGTCAAACAATGAAATTAAAAAAAAAACTGTCATTATTAGGCCAACTATTCAGACCCCTCCCCCCACCCATAAGATTCCTTTACTCTGTCTGCCTCTGTTTACCCCCTTGACTCACAATAATGCCCAAATAAGGTATGAATGTGTCAACTATTGTATTGCACACGAAAAAAATGTCCTCAGAATAGAATGCATAACTATTAACAGAAAAATGTTAAAACTCCTTAAATAAAATTTTTACCTTAAAACTTATGAGCATTAATTTATGTTAGTTGTGCTTTGTGTTTCTTCAGATTTCTCAATTGAGGAATAATCACAGGATAAAAAAATGTAGTGAACAAATAATAACTCCAAATATATGCAGGGAGGGAACGTTTCATGAATTTCGTCCCATATAGAATGAGTACCATACTACCATTTGCATTATTTGAAAGGTTTAACCTTTTTTTAAAGAACTTGTGAAACCTAAAAACATTTATGTACTCATGTGCAAATTATACTTACATGTTTTCTCATTTATTTATTTATTTTTAACATAGAAAATCATCTTAGTTAAAACTGAAATTAGTTCTGCAAAGCGCTTGTAAACTTCATACTCTTGGAAACTCAAATTCTTGGGCTGATAAGCACAGGGTTTTTTAAAGTGAAGCTTTTCGACTCAAATTCTTGGGCTGATGAGCACTGTTTTTTTTTTTAAGTGAAGCTCAAACTAAACATTCTTGGGGTGATAAGCACTGGGTTTTTTAAGTGAAGCTTTTCTTCCAGATTTAAAGCAAAGAACGGAGATATTAACAAGCAAAAAAGTCACGACACGAAGGAACAACACATCACCGAGAGAGACACGCCAACAGTAAAAACAACTAAATGAACTTTGCTACGACATTTAAAACACTCCTGCCACCTTTGAGCTTGGTCGGGGTAAGGTTATCTGTCAACCCACGGCGTTAAGGAAATGGATACACTCCCGGCCAATCAAATTAGCGCGGGGCCAGGTAGATCTGGCCCCAAGCTTTTTGCACACGCGGTTAAGACAGTGTTTTATGTAGGTCTTCATACTGAATGAGACGGGGAGGAAATAGTCTCCTCTTCGCTTGCATAGTGATGTTACTGGGGCCTGATGGAGCTAGCCCCAATAACCTCACACTCTGAACGTGATCTCTTTCCTCAGAGAATAGCTTTTCGTTTTTGAAGGAAACTTTTCCCTTAGATAATGGTTTTTGAAGGGAAAGGTTTATCACCATGTAGTTAAGAAGTTAAGAGAAAGAATAAGAATCAGGGCCAAAAAAAAAATATATATATATATATATATATATATATTTCTAGAAATAGAAATTTTTAGGTGGGGCCCGGCCCCTCTGGCCCCTAATGACGAACCGCCCCTGGTATACATATTTGATGGGCATACTGAACAGAACACCTGAAGAATAAATAACGGATGTTCATGATGGCATGGTATCACTGATGAAAGGAACATGAAGTAACTGAGCAAATGAAGAAAATGCAGGATGACATTTTCATGTTACTCTGTACCACAAAAATGTGCCTTGCTTTCTGGCACCTACAATTTTTATTTGTAACAGATGCTCTTGTAGGTAGTTCTGTTTCATTCAAAGTTGTTTTAAATAATAATCTCACAAAACAATGATTACACAAATCTCCTGTATATAATTATTGATGAGTTCTGTTTGAATTATTGTACAACTGCTGACCCAGTGAGATAACTGATAGAAAATCAGCTAATGACTAACAAACTGAAGGCCAATGTCATTGTCCTATTGAGTTGCACCTACCAACGTTCTTTTACTAATGTGCAGATGAAAATATACTGCCTTAATGTAATAAACTACATTAATATCAATAGGCAGATGGAATTGAACAAAAAGAGGCATCAAACTGTAAAAAGAAGAAATAAGGAAGCCAGTGATCAGGAGGTGAAAGAGAGAAAATCAACAGTCACTGTTACATGATGCAATTACAACAGAAACTTAGGGATAACTTCACTTAAATTAATTATCAGTGTTAGTCCTGTACAAGTCTAGAATTTACCAAACTCAAAGACCAATAATTTTTAAATCCTAAAGTTTCATCAAACTGTTGCACTCCTTACTGACAAGTATTTTTTCATCATGTTTGAAACACAGGGTTAAGAAATCACTGATTAAGAAGTTGCTTAAGTTTTTAAACTTGAAAATTACATTGCTCCAAGGTGAAATTTTTGAGTTTTCTGATGTGAAGTTACATGGTGATAGTAAATTAGAGCAATTAAGAGTCATATTATGATTTCTCGCAGAATAATTATATGAATATCCCATGTACATCTAACGAATACTTTTCCCTTGTTTTCCATATCTGATATCTGTGGTACTGGTGATTTAGTATACTACGATGATGTGGGATTTGTTTCAAGTAGCAAAAATCTGAAGTTGTTCGGATTCCTAAGCGGCACTTGCTTAGCTACAGATGCTTGGAACTTAGTTGTCATGAGTGGTGCAAGAGATACCATTCTCCAATGGTTGGAGGTTTAACGACCACTGTGAGCAACTTCTGTGGTTCAATTCCACAGCGGCGGTTGAAAAGCACTTTTTCGGTTGCTGTGTGTTTCTGGAACGTGGAAAGAGCGATGTAATTTACTGTCGCCACATATTTGGAGGATTTTCACCTCGGCTGTAAAGCAGTCGCCCATTCCTAATTTAGGATCACTGGTTCCAGGGAAGGGAGAGTGCCATAAGACAAACACAACATCTGTGGCTCACCAGGATTCAAACCCAGACCCATCTTGGATGAATGGTCAAAACCCAGCGCTTAGACCGCTGCACCACCAGGGTGGTCATGCTCAAATACGAATTGAGAGATGCAAGTTCAATTCCTACTCCAGGATGATGTAATTTTCAAGTTTTCTGATATGAAGTTGCATAGCAGTTCTCTGAATTGCTGTAGTTTACAGTAATATTCTAATTGTTGCTTGAATAACATACATTCACATTTAGGGTCTCTCTTACCGATAATGTTCTAGATCTTAAAATCTAGAACAAAAAAAAATTCCAGTAAAGAATACATGTACACAGCAAGCAATCAAAAAGAAAATCAATCAGAAATGAAAATGTAAAAATGAAATAAACTGTTTATGAATTAGCTGTGAAAATTACATTTTCATGGCTAGTTCATAAATTACTTTAGTTTAAAAATTAAATTTTAAAAGTTATTGTTCTTGCTTGAATATGAACCTTAAAACATAAGTTTCTTTACTAGTTTAAAAAATGTTTTAGGGATTAAAAATGAAATTAAATCTTAGTCAACCAGCAACAGTTACTCTACTAGCTATGGCTAATGCATAAAAGTATCAAAAATTTTCATGGCTAGTTCAAAAATTTATTAATCTGATCCACACAAAATGTTTATATAGGGGCCCTGTTCCTACGTATTAGTAATTTATGAAATTAATTAAAATTTCAGCCAGTATCGTAAATATTTCACAAAAATAAGTTTTCATTTTTTTTTTTTATCCCAGTCTCAACTGACCGACACAGGGGACATATCAAAGCTTCCAGACAAGAAAGTGGAACCATCCCAGTATGCAATCTAGCTCTTACCACAGAAGAGTTTCAGCCAATCCCTCCCTCCTCCCTCCTTCTGATAGCACCTTCACACATCTATACTCAGTTGTGCTTCTTTTCATCACCCCAGTTCCCCTACACTTCAAATTAATCTTGAACAACCCTTTGAGAAAATAAATAAGCACTGTAGCTAAAGAAAGCCAAACTTTTAAAACCACATGAGTTGTACAGTTTAGCTGTAAAATTTGGGTATTTGGGGTAAAATCAATGAGTAATTAGTACTCATAATAGTAAATAATAAAATATAATATTCAGTTTAAGAGTATGTAACTGTACTATGTACATATTTCATTTAGTTACAGAATCAGGTTGTTTGGTGCTGCCAAATCATTTATTAAGAAAGTCACTAAAGTGCTTTTAAAGTCTCCAAATAGACCTACCCAGGGAATCGCATGGTCATCGCCTACAACACTTTTTGGCCAAGGGAAGAGCAGAAATTCGCTAAATTTAGTGACTAATACCCCAAACTGGCAACACTGAACAAGTGCCTGTGCACTGAGCGCAGTGGGATGCAGACATTCGTCAATACCATTAACAGATTATTCTAGTTGTAGGTGATATTAGAACTGTAAAACACAAGTATCAACAATGACACACGTCCTCCCCCTCCAAGAAAAAGAAAGAAAAAAAAACTTTCTTCCTGAAGAAAAAAAAAACAAAAACAACCCTTTCTTAAGTTCATGATATTACGATCACAGTAAAAATCCCTGAAATGGCAATAGGCTGGACATATAATTAAAAGAACTGCCCACCGTTGGACAACTGAAATACTAGACTAGATTCCAATTGTAAGGAAAAGACTTGGAAGACTACCAGGTGGGCGATGGGTCAATGAAATTCAACACATGTCGGAGTGACATGGAGAGACTGGCTCAAGACAAAGCAGTGGAAGAAACTTGGGGAGACATTCATCCAGCATTGGGTTGATAATGATATATACACCAATGAGCCATTTTATTATGACCACCCTCAGCCAAGAGAAATGAACATGCCTGGAGACTGAATGGTGGTGCAAGTGAAGTTCACAGAGCAGTCAGAATGGGAAAAGCTGCCAATTTATTGGAGTTTGATAGAGGACAAACTGTGATGGCACGGCACTTTACAAATATGATTTCGGACACAGCGTGGCTTGTTCACGTGCTGCTGTAGTGAGTATGTATCAAAAGTGGTGCACAGATTGCCAAACGATGAACCGTCGTCCAGCCGTGTGTCATCTGCGGTTCATTTATGCCAGAGGGGAGTACGGAGACTGTCGTGCATTGTTCACAACAACTGCAGGGCCACAGTGTGACAAATCGCCTGCAGCTACAACAGTGGTAATTAGGACAATGTGTCACAGCACATAGTTCATCACAGACTTCTGCACATGGGCCTGCGTTGCCGAAGACCCGCCGAATCCCCATGATCACTGAACATCATCGCCAACAATGCATGAAATGGGGCCCAAGACCATCGAGATTGGAAGAAAGTGGCTTGGTCCGATGAATCAAGATTCCTGGTGTATCACGTAAACGGCCGAGTGTGGATACACCGATTACCAACGGAGGCCATGGCACCTGGATGCACTGTTGGGCAAAAACAAGCCGGGTATGCTGTGGCTGATGTTTTTTTGGGACACTTTAGGTCCCATTATCCCAATCCCTGACAGCTGTCAGGTATCTGAACATTGTTGTAGACCAAGTTCACCCATTCATGGCAACTGTGCTCCCTGCTGGTGATGGCCATTACCAACAGGATAATGCACCAGGCCACACTGCCAGAATCGTCAAGGAGTGGTTCAAGGACGACTTTCTGTTAACAACCTGGCCTCCAAATTCACCTGACGTGAACCCCATCGAACATTTGTGGTTTGACTTGGAAAATTGGGTTCGCGCTAAATCACCACCACCCAGAAATGTACAAGAACTGGAGGGCCTGCTGTTGACATTATGGTACCAGATACCCCAGGATACCTATTCCGCCTTCGTAGAATTGATGCCTCGCTGAGTGGCAGCTGTTTTCAGGGCTAAAGGGAGTCCCTACAGCTTATTAGGTAGGTAGTCATAATGTAATCGCTCATTGGTGTATGTATGTGTGTGTATGTGTGTGTATATATATATGAAAACACCCCCTATTTCTGAAAAATTTGCATGCACATATATACAGTGAAACCTCGGTTAAACATTTTTCACTTTTCTACTTATTTCTGCATTAGTTGCGTTAGTTCTGATATTTTATTGTAGTTTCGATCGCTTTTTCAATTTGGTTATACACAATTCATTTACATGCTTCTTGTGATTATATGTTGCAATTTAAATTTCAGATTTTCAAAAATACGCAGTTCATTGATTCTCTTATACGTAACCTGATACTTTACAATAAACCGCCTGGAAGCAAAATTTTTGCAGCCCACTATTTGCAAATATTCCTACCTCAAAAACAGTATGTTCACCATCATTTCATGTTTAAATGTCTTTTTAACATCTACGTTTTCATCTACCCTAGTATTTGGCTTAACTGAAAACTTGCAACCTAATTTTTTTTTTTAGTTTCTTAAATAATATTTTTGATGATATTGAAGTGATATACAAACTTTGTTTTTACTGCACAACTTGATTGATTTTTTTTTTTTTTTTTTTTTTTTTAGAATGGTGAAATTACAAATACAGTACAATTCCGAAAATCCACGCTTTTAAAATCGGCGTGGATTCGAACACAGGTCACACTTACACAGTTAATAGACCGGTAAAAAAAAAGTTTCAGAAATCGAAATTTTTTATCTTTTTAAAGGTTTTTAAAATCTTTATGTGTTTTCTCTATTTGAAAAATATTACTAATGATATACGTAATAGTGTTGTTCTCTCTATAAACTTTTTGGTGGACGGTGGTTAATTTGCTTTACCGGCCCCGGCTGACAGTGTTTAAGCTGCCTATCACTTTTTCGCCAAATCGCGACAAACGCAATGCAACAAAAAAAAGTCCACCTGAATAGTTAAAAAAAAACGAATGTTAAAAATGCTTTTTTTGTTTGCCTTTTTTACGCTTTCCAAATGTAGGTTGAAGAAGGGTATTATGCTCCAGCTTTGTCCGTCTGTCTGCACGATAACTCGCGTAAAAATGGTTCGATTTCGATGAAATTTTAGTATGTGGTAGGGGACCACCTGGGGACGCTTCCTATTGAAAATGGACGAAATGGGATTACAGGTCAGGACATAGAAGCGGGATCCATTCCATTGCCCTTATGAGTCATAATTTGCGTAAAAATGGTTCAATTTTGATGAAATTTTAGTACAGTCGAACTTGTTTAAGACAAGCTCAGGTATAACGAGGTCCCAGCTATAGCGAGTAAATGCCAGAAGAAGTTTGGTTTCGTATGCAATTAGTGTTAAATTATCCCGCTTTACGAGTATCAACTCTGTTATAGCGAGCAAATTTGCAAGACTTCCAGATTATTATTATTTTTTTTTTTTTTACACCCAGTAAAGATAACGCAGCATTGAAAGGTGGCGTCAATTAGCCACCTACTACCCAAAAGGACCGTCTGTGTGTCACTTGCTCCGAGAGAAAAGCGGGGAGTGTTTTATGACGGCTTGCATTTCAGCCCAAGGGTAGGTGGGGGCGGCATTTTGTGAGGGAAAGCTTAACAGCCTTTCCTTTGCCACTGTTTACGAGAGGATTCCTGGAATTCACTTTCTCTTATTAGCTGCCATGGTCTAAACCCACGCATGTTTTCTTAGTGCATTCAGTATTTCAACTTCGCACGGGACATATTGCAACCTTTTTTTTAATCAGAAAGTTGCACGCAGCCCTACTCTTACGACATCACTTATGCTTTCCCTGCCCCTTTTTTTATTAAGTGTAATATTGTGAGCAAAATGGTTGGTGTTAAAAGAAAGGCTCTCTCCATCAGGGAGAAAATGGATATTATTCAGGAACTGCAAGACGGCGAGAAAAATTCAGCTGTTTGCAAAAAGTATGGGCTTTCATCATCTACCGTATCTACATTGTGGAAGAACAAAGATGCAGTTTTGTCAGCATTTGAAAACAATCTTACAGATTGCAAAAAAATGAAAAAGTGTGAAAAAAATGATATTGATGAAGCTTTACTTTGTTGGTTTAAAGTTCAACGTGATGCTGGTTTTCCTATCAATGGACCGAATTTAAAAAGCGCAAGCGGAAAAATTTGCAGTACAGTTCGGTCATGAGAATTTTATAGGCAGTAACGGGTGGCTTGATCGCTTCAAGAACAGACACAGTATTGTTTACGCAAAAATGTCAGGGGAATCAATGTCTGCGGATACGGAATCTGTAAGTCAATGGCTAAACAGCGTTTGGCCCAGCTTCATTTCTGAATTCAGAGAGCAGAACATATTCAATGCTGATGAAACGGGCATTTTTTACATGGTAACCCCTGACATGACTAACTTTTGAAGGCGAGAAATGCATTGGAGGTAAATTGGCAAAGGATCGGCTAACCGTTCTAATTTGTACGAACATGGCAGGAAATGAAAAAAGAAAATTATTGGTGATTGGCAAATCGTTAAAGCCTTGATGTTTTAATAATGTTCAGCATCTCCCTGGTTGATTATAAAGCAAACAGAAAGGTGTGGATGACATCAGATATCTTTACGGGAGAACTTCATAAATGGGATCGTGAACTACGAAAGAAAAACAGAAACATTTCCTGTTAATAGACAACTGCCCAGCACATCCCAAAGTAGAAAACTTGACAAATATCAAACTTGTGTTCCTACCACCAAACACAACATCAATTCTACAGCCCATGGACCAAGGGATTATTAGGAGCTTTAAGTGCCAGTTTCGGCTATTTCTAACCATACAATTAATCCAGAAAATGGAGAAGCTATAAATTAAGATTTCCGTATTGAATGCTGTTCGTCTTATGAGAGAAGCTTGGGATAGTGTCACTCCGACAACCATTAAAAATTGTTATAGGAAGGCTGGTCTTCTAAAGGAGACTTTAGTAGAAAGCACTGAAGTGATTGATGACGATGATCTCCCCTTATCAGAATGGTTAAAAAGTAGAGATTTAAGCTCCTTTAACAATTGCAATTCTCTTGATGATTTTATCGACATTGACGCTACGGTCCTAACAACTGGAATTTTAACGGAGGAACAAATTGTGCAAGAAGTCATTGCGGTGAATGAAGAAATCGAAACTGACAGTGAAGGCGAAAACATTACAGAAACACAAGAAGTTGTGACTTACAATCAAGCACAAGATGGCTTGGATGTTTTGGCTAGATGTTATGAAACTAATTCTGGCAATGAGTGTGTTCAGTGCATTATCAGTTGTTAAGCGCAATCTGATGGATTTTCGGTTGAAGTCAAGGACAGCGCAGCTAAAATTAACCAAATTTTTTCCTACAAAATAAAAAAAAACATGTGCCTTGGGCAGATAGCACTGTACCTGTGCTTAATTTTATCTAAGTACTGCATGGTACAAAAATTACAATACTGTATAGTACATATTGTATTTCATACAGTACATATGTAGTTTGTCTGTTCTGTTATTCAAGAATTTCAACTTAATCTGCATCACATTGTACGTACTACAGTATGTATAATGGTACGTATAGTTCTGTGTGTATGTAGAATTCCACAACTAACCGAAATATTGTACGGTAATTTCAACTAAACGTAAGTACTATATTTATTTCAACATTAAACATTGTATGTACTATATTTGATAACGAAATTTATTTTTTGAATGATTTCCTTGATATTTTGGGTCTTTTCCAGATTATACGAGTAACGGCTCGTTTAACAGAGTTTGACTGTATGTGGTAGGGGACCGCCTGGGGATGAGCCATATTGAAAATGGGTAAAATGGGGTCAAAGGTCAGGACATAGGAGTGGGATCCATTCCATTGCTCTTATGCGTTATAACTTACGTAAAAATGCTTCGATTGCGACAAAACTATCATGTTGTCCCAGGGATGTATTGAACCAGTTCTGTTTAATATCATCAAAATAGGGTCAAAGGTCAGGACACAGGAGTGAGATTTATTCCACAGCCATTATCCTCATAACTTAACTAAAAATGTTTCTATTGCGACAAAACTTTAGTATGTTGTTCCGGAGATATAGTGAACCAATTCTGTTTAATATCATCAAAATGGGGTCAAAGTTCAGGACACAGGAAAGAGATTTATTCCACAGCCATTATCCTCATAACTTGAGTAATAACTGGAGTAATGATTTCTGGTATGTTAGAAAGCGTATCATAATCAATGCATTGCATGATTTTACTAACTTGTTAATCCTTGTTACCATTAAGAAATTTGCTCATTTTTACTTTTATGTAGATAAAAATCAGACGTTTAATCTTGCATCTCCCGTGCAGTCTATACTGAGGATGAGGATCCATGACTTAGTTCTGTTAATTGCTAGGAGTTTGACATTGGGGGGGGGGGGGGCTTCAAGTGCTTTAGTGAACTGGGGGAGATGGATGGCAGAAAAGGGGAGGGTGATGTTGGGTGGGGCCAGCAGAATGCAACAAGAGCAAGATGGGGAAAATTCTTCAGCTATGTGATAGCTGACCTTAAATGAAAAATGCAAGAACGCATTTTTGCGAATTTTTCAGACAGCTGTCTGAAATTTTTAATAACTTTTTAAACTAGCCATGAAAATTTTTATTAAACATTCCTGTGTGTCTGTCCCTTGTAAATCTCTTTAATAAAAATGTTCATGGCCAGTTAAAAAAGTTTTGAACTAATTCACGAAAAATTTTGACGGTTGGCTACTCTTAGCTGATATGGAGTGTGTAAAAATTTCAGCCAGTTTCGTAAAGAATTGACAAAGATGAGTTTTCTTATTTTTTTTTATCCAGTCTACTGGCAAAACCTTTGTAGCAAGCAGGGAACCCTGCTCTTATAATGCAGTTACGGGAGATTGGGAACCCTTCTATTTTCCCACCATCCCACTTGTTGAATTTATTGACGTCAAGTTTTGTTTAATAGATAAGCTGCTCTTTCCTTTGTATGCTACACTATGGACATTTGTTGAATACTGTATAAACAAAAAGATGCTTTTTAATGTGTAACATTTGAGTATGATACAGTATTTTGTCATTTACAATAGTATAGGAATTGCGAAAGTTTAAAAAAAAAAATGTACGGTGTGTGAACAATGGATAGAATGTCTTACGCAGGGATGGGGTACCGGGTGATTGATGAACGTCAAGCAACTCCCGCACTTCAAACCCCAGTGCTGCACGTTGCTGAAATTAAAAGGGGGGGGGGGCATTACACTTATGTATGATGTTTACAGTGGTGTGAATACTTTACTGTAATGCCAAAACAATGATAAAATTAATTCAGCTACAAAGAAATGTGCCGTCTGCTAGATTTAACAAGCAATCAGCACTTTTAATGTGCAACTGTGTTTATCACGTCAAGCTTACTTAGCATTCGTTTTTTTTTGGGGGGGGGGGGGAAGGGGGCATAGCCAGCTAAAATTTCTAGCTGCCCAGCTGCCAAAAAAAATTCTGGGGAGAACACTAAATATGCATAATTAATTTTTTTTGGTCAAAAACGATTGTACAGTATTGAGAGATTGAAGTTCAAATAAATCACTTATCAAGCGGGCAATCTGGCAACTCAGCCTTGCGTGTTTAGGTACATGCGCTGTGAGATTTTTTTTTCTCTTGTTTCAAGTCTAAAGGTGAAATTTTTTAAATAATTGTTCGGAAATTTGAGAAAATAGCAGGAGTGAAGAGAAAGCACAGCACTTTAACGATTCAGCAGAAAGTGGACTTGTTGCAAAAACTTGATAAATGGCAGTGCACGAAAGCATGTTGCGGAGATTTTTGGTATTGCTGTTCGGACTGTGTACGATATTAAGAAAAACTGAGACAAGATATTGCAATTCTATGCTATGAGTAACAGCAATTCTGGAATTAATGATCGCAAAACAATGTATGAAGCCAGGAACTCCTACCCTTGATGCTGTTGTTTAAGAGTGGTTTCGGCAAAAGCGTAACGATGGTATGCCAATTACAGGTCCACTTTTATGCGAAAAAGCCAAGCTATTTCATCAGCAACTGAAGATTGATGAGCCTTGTAATTTTTCAGTTGGATGGCTATCCCGCTTCAAACAAAGACATGGAATTTGTTACTTGAAATCTTGCAAGGAGCAAGAATAAGCAGATAAGGTATCTGCAGAAGAGTTTCTGGATGTGTTTGCCAAATTTGTCCAGGAGAAAGCACTTTCTCCTGATCAAATTTATAACATGGATGAAACTGGACTTGACTGGCATTGTATACCAAGACATACTCTAGTGTGTGCTGATGAAGCAGGACCTTCCGGAGGTTAAGGAAGGTAAAGAAAGAATAACAGTTGCTCTTTGTTCCAATGCCTCTGGAAGTCATAAACATATGCCATTTGTTATTGGAAAAAGTGCTTGCCCTAAGGCTTTGAAGAGCGTAAAGGTCTTACCTGTGATCTACTGCAGTAATGAAAAATCATGGATGACCAAAGAACTCGCTACACACTGGTTCAATATTCACTTTGTTAAAGATGCCGGAAGACACTGTGTGGAAGTCAGACTTGCTCCAGACTAAAACATTTTGCTGGTATGGGACAACTGCATAGTACATTCTGAAGATTTAAGTTCAAATAATGTTACAGTTATGTTCTTACCCCAAACACAACTTCATTAATTCAGCCCATGGATCAGGGCATAGTCAACAGTTGGAAGTGCAACTACAAAGGAGAATTCCTAAAGAAACTGTTCAAACAATCAAAACGTTCATTAAAGATTTCACAATGAAGGCCTGTACTCAATAGCAGGTTCATGGAACAACGTGAAATGTTCTACTCTGATAAATGCATGGTATAAGTTAAGGCAGGGCCGTAGCTAGAGGTATTGGCGCCCGGGGCAAGCAGTAAAATTGGCACCCCCCTGCCCCAGTTCAACTGGAACAGGTGACGATGTCAGATTTTATTATATACCTGTTTGCAGATACAGTACAATACCTGTATAATAAAAACATTGCAATTTTTATTGTTATTGGCAATTATTATCCCGTATATAATTTGCTAATTGTATGAAATAGTAACAAAATGTTATTTTTTTATATAAAATATTACTAATAAATATAATATTTTTTTTAAACAACTTATATACGTAATCCTATTCAATAGCCTGTGGTGATTATATGAGCTTCAATAGGGATTGTAGAAGAAAGAAAAAACATTGTACATAGTTTTAATGAAGAATAATTTTTATTTATAATTAATTGCTACCTCAAGTGCTTATGAACAACTGAAAAAATATGTACAATTAGCATTTGTTTAAAATTATGCTTAAGCCTTAACAGACATATTTTGTATTTACAAATGCACCTTTCGAGCTTTAATAGCAGCAAAATCATTTATTATTTGATCATATTAATATTTTTAGCGATATCTTTTTCTATTGACAGAATTGCCAGGCGCGTTAATCTGGTCACCATTTTATCCTTAAAGCATAATGAAGTTCAAATTTTATACATTTTTTAATTACGCACATAAATTAATTTCACATTTTTTTACATTTATAAAAAAAAAATCTATGTCTCGATTGCGCCCCCCTTCGGCTCGGCGGCCAGGGCGGCTGCCCCCCCCCCCCCCCCATCGCTACAGCTCTGTTTAAGGTCAGCATCAATATTTAATGACTCTGAACCCAAGGATTATGAGTTCAAAGATTTCACACAGCTTCAAAGGCCAAATCAAAGGCTACGGAGCTTCTGGCATATGCCAAACAAGCAAATGTGTCAATGAATGATGAACACGTTTAAAGAAGAAGATATAGTTGAATGGACGGAATCTTCAGACAAGAGTGAAGTCCAAACAATGATTGATGGTGAAATCATAGCTAGTGTGATTAATCCTGATGGACGTGATTCAGACACTGACAGCAAGGATTCTACCACCAAAAAATATCCTTAGGTGATGGAATTTTGTTGGAAGAACAGTACACTAATTTTTTAGAACAGCAGAAATGTGTTTCAGCACAGGAAATGATGATTTATAGACCAGGAAAAACTTCAACGAGAGAAACCAAATTTAAAACAATTTAGCATTGATGGAATGTTTGCCAGCCAGAATGTTTGATTGACATATACAGTATTTGGTAAATAAAAATTCAATTAATTAGTACAGTACTGTATTATGAATTTGTTCCCTATATTAATACTTATTAAATACTGTATATATGTATATAAATTTTAAATACTACTAATTATGGTATTAAATACACATTACTAATTAATTTTACTAATTATTAAACAAATGAATGTCCACAATACATACATACATACCATCCTAATTGAAATAGTATAATACAGTATGTATGTACTAGTAAACACACACAGGTTCTCTAAAATATGCAAAATTCTACAATCTGCACATCCTCTGGAACCAAGTTGTGCAGATTTTCGGAATTGTACTGCATATCTTTTTTTATTATATAGTGACAACAGACCAAGAGTATGGCAGCCTACCAGGAATTCCTTTGGTGTCCCGGTAGAGCCAGTCTTTGTTCCTTCTTGGTAGCAGTCAAAGTTGAACCTTGATACCATTAGAGAAGAGTATATTGTTCACTTTCGGTTTGGATGAAAAATTGGTTGCATATTTAAAAATTGATAAATCTCTGGGAAGTAACTTTGAGACCACTATTTTGTTAGTACAATAGTATCCTAGATGTATCATCAATATTCAGCATTTTGGTATGCACCCAGGATTTGCAGAAAAAAAAAGCTGATAATTCATGTTTTGCATATTGAAGCACTGGTCTCTGATTTTTAATTGTGAGGATTTCACTTAATCTAGAATCAGGATTTTTATAGACAGATACAGCTGCTGAAAGAGAAGTTTGATTTTCATGGGCTTAATCGATAAAATGCATTATAATTTATATGCTTATATTTTCTTTCACCAACACTTGGACTTTAAATAAATCTTTACTGAGGAACATCTTGTACTCCTTCAAAGCATAAATTTTACAACAGCATTTAACCCTAGAGCAGCATTCTTCATTTCAGCAGACATCCTTGCTAATATTCAGTTGTAAAAATTTTCCAGTTGGATTGAACAATGAGTAAGAACTGTTTTATGAATAAACTTCACAGAAGAATTAATACCAAAGTAAAACAATCACTTCCAGTCAATGGAAAAGAAAATGTCACTGTGTAAAAACAAAAAGCACAACTGGCATATTGAAAATGTGGATAGGTTAATCCACAGGAATATACAGTATATAATAAATAATATAGGGATACGTAATACATGGATAATCCTTTATAACACAGTTATGAATTATTGGTGGGAATGTACAGCAAAATACAAAGAAAGAAGATACACATTTCAGGGAGACAGACCTACACAAAACTACAGCAATAACATATACTTCAAAGATTAAAACAGCAAAACTGACGTGCAGGCATGGAGTTACCACTCTATTGCAGGATAGATTATATTCTGTCATCCATTCCATTTCAATTTCAGGCCTAGCAAGGCAGCTTTTTCCTAGAACCAATGGGTTCTAAATCAGGGAGATTTCCGTGTGTGTGTGTGTGCGCGCGCAGGGGTGCTATTAAGTTTCTTATACTGTTCTTGAAAAAGTAAGTAGTTTTACATATATGCCCAGAAAACATTTCTGAAGCTGCTAATGAGCTAAACTGACATTAAATTCTCTCTCTCTCTCTCTCTCTCTCTACTAGATTTTATTTCATTTTTACTTATTTGGAATTTACTTTGCATACCTTACAAAATCATGCACTACATTGATTTGTATATGCCCTGGTTTATGTATATTTACATAACACTCACATACAAAAAAAAAAAAATGACAAACATGGCATTTTCATTTTTGAACACCAAAGTGCGAGATGAAAATAAATTAACTGTACACAAAATAAATTTCATGAAATAATTCCACAAATGCAAAATTGTTGTAATTTTTTTTTTCTGCTAGGTAATGAGTATGAAGATTTCATCATCTTGTGCCATTACAGAAAGTAAAATGTAAAAATACAATGTTATCACAACAAAACTGGTCAGAAAATCCCAGCACTAATACATTGTGCCAACACTGGCAAATGGATTGAGGGGAGAGGTAATACTGATAACGTATTTTCTTAACAAAAAAATCACTGAAATATTCCTGTACAGAATCACTTTCTCGAAAACATGGATTTTCCAAGTTGTACAGTACAACTAATTGCAAACACTGTTGAGCGACTTCTTTAAAACAGATTCTATACAAAACGCCTAGCTTTTACTATTGTGTTTTTATTTACATAGGAAGGAACCACAGTTCCTTAAATGCATCTGATCCAGTACTTTTTTTTTTTTTTTTTTTTGCCATCAACAATTAAACTACACATACAGAGATGCATTATGCATTTCCTTTGCAATGGAATATTATGGCAAGTAAATGGTACCATTTCTTTTTCATAAACGTGTCTGTCTGTAACACTCAAAACCACACAATCTTTAACGCGTGTGGCTTAATATATATACAAGTGTATGAATGCAAAAAATTGGAACCAACAAGAAATGTAAAGTATTTCATGTTACTCTACATTTCATTTTAATTTCAAGGTGACTTCACAAGAACTACTGCTGCTGTTTTATGTATACTTCCGCATGTTCAGCCATAAAGATTTTTTGAGTGAACAGCTATTAACCCCTTACTGATCGCTCCTGTCAATATGATGGACTAAAGTATTGATCCCTATTTCTCATGCCCATGATATTTTTGGGCTGAAACATTAAAGAAGTTACATACTGAATAGTGCAAACACAACTGATTAATCATACCTGGAAACACTAGATAGCAGCACTAGCAATTAAGTATGGGCTTTATTATAGAGAGTATCTCTGCGATTATTGGCAGATTCTTTTATTTTTTATTTGTGAAACACATGTGGTTTGTTGATTCATAAAATAAAGTTTGCTGTTTTTTCTGATCGTGCGCATTATAGAATTGGACAATGCATATATACGATATTTCTCGATACATTATCTCTAGAAATTTCAAAACCAATACAAAAGTTAGAAAGCAACCTCCTCTTTTCATTAATCTGTATTTTTGAAAACCCATTATTTAGGTGCTAAATCCCTGCATGTTGGCTTTTCTGTGAAATTTAATATATTTCTACAAGAGCTTAAATTTTTTCAAGAAATTAAAAATAAATGCATATTTCATTTAGAAACTTAGTAACTTAAATTTCTTCAATAAAAAAATAGGTAATTTTTTTTTATGGTTTTCATTGATATTAAGTGATTCTTAAGGGGTTAAATACAGCTCTTTAATTTTTTGAATCTGCACAAATAAGAAATCCATTCACTTGGAAAATGAACGATGTGATCTCCCATTTAGCCATCCCACAGAGCGAGTTGCATTCTTCATATGAAAACAGGTGAGTGAGACATTCAGCTGTTATGCACAGTAATGGAAAGTTTTGCTTTTGTAGCTGTACACATCACGTGTTGCTTCAGTATGAGCTGCCAAAAAAATGAGCCATTCATGGGATACATGAATCAAATAAACAAACAATTAAGCATTGAGAGAGGGGGCTCTATTTGAATAGGAACAGGGAAATACAGCAGCAGCAGTTCCATAGAAGTCAAACCCTAACTTTCAGACATGATTCAAATATCATATTAACTAGAAATAATAAAATGTATTATTTTTACAAAGACTTACTTGACCACTGTTGCATATTTCTTGCAACATAGCATGCAACCAGAGCAAACTGTGAAATTACTTCGATCCTACATCACAAATACACGACATACTGTTGTTAGAAGAAATATTATTCAAACAACTTAATGTGAATATGAAGGAGTATAATAAATGACAATTGTAAATCATTTGCAACAATGCAAACTGCAACACTATATTTCTTTCTTGCTTCTGGCAATTCTGATAAAACATGGGTTAATAATACACTCATTGGTTGCAGGACGGAAGAAAAGGCAATAAGTGTAATTGTTCATTTCTTTCATGCCATCATTAATAATAAATAATTGTTGCTAAAAGCTGAACACATAATTATAAATGAAAATTCAAATTAGTAGTACAAGTAGTCACTTGCTACACAGGTACTTTCTTCATTTTGTAATAGTTATCCTTTTTTATTTATTTTTAATAGTTTTCTTTATTTTTTTAATAGTACAATGACAGATTACTAATAACAAACCATTTAAGCAAGAATTTTCAGCTAATTATGTTACTTAAATACAGAATCTACTAAATACTGTTTAACTGCTTTTACAGTAATTCCAATTGCATTACCATAAAATCGGTAAGATTTAATATGTAGCACACATAATTTTCTTTAAAAAAAAAAAGCTTCCAAAATTACCTCAGATTTCTTTGGTATAGCTGAATTTCATTGAGGGAAACAGCATTTTTTTTAACAGTTTACCATTCAGCAGATGAGTTCCCTGAGGTTTTATAATATGACAACTTTCAAACACTTAATCAGCCACAACTGTTCTATTATATAATAACTGAAAATAATCATTGTAAATTCTTGAAGACTGTAAGCAGAAATTTAGGAACCTTGGTTCTGTTACTAAAGTTTATGCTTTATATTTTACAGAAAATACACCTTCCACTCAGGCCTTTTTTACAAATTTCTCTCCATAACTTATTTTAAAAGTGAGCCCTAAGAAACTTTTTGAGATAAGCCATAACGAAATTTTCAGATGCATTACTTTCTTATTTCATCCACCCTGTCATAAATATACAGACTAATGAATAATACAATATACTTAAATACACTTTGTAAAATAAAAATTAAATGCCATCAAAATTTTAAAAATAAGGATGACCAAAAGGTAAAATATTTTCTTCAAAGCAAACGATGAAAAAATGCATGCTGAGTAAACTTTCTTTCCAATGAATAAGACTAGGCACATTGTAAGACGGTTAAGATCCTTTTGGAAATGTGGTGGCACTTGAGGATGACAATGCCCCAGGCCAGGAGGCTGATCGTCAGAGCTGGCTACCATCTTCCTCGTGACTAGGAGATTCCACATTCTCTTGAAGTGTGGCCTGTAGAGCAATTGGTGTTAACCACTCTTTTGGTAGACATCGTTGAAGAAATGGCACACGGGAACTGAAGTATGCTAGTCGATTCACCCATGACGGAATGTCTCTACCACACAGTATCTAAATTAGGAAAAAAAAAAAAAAGATATCTTACTGTGCTAATACTACTACAAAGGCAGAACAAACAATGGAGCTGTAGTTTTACAAAATAGAAGTACATCAAATACTAAAATCATATAGAAATAAATATCCTGAATTGATACAAATTTGGTTGAAAACTCAGGCTTCATGCAACAATATCACAAAATACACAGAAATAAAAAAACCCCACAGTCACGTTGTAACGTACCAGGAGATGTGACGTACCTGCCAGAAGGACGCACACGACATAAAGGCAGATAGGAATCCCGGCGTAGACCAAAAATGACGGAGAAATTTACTTCGTTATAATGGCACCCGAACTATCCGGATGACCCGACCGTTCACAATCTCGCAATGGTGTGATGTTATTTCCACACCGCGAGATAGGAAAAATAAGAGCAGCACTTCGAAAAAAAAAAAAAAAAAAAAAAAAAAATTAGGGGGAGATGATGTAACGTACCAGGAGATGTGACGTACCTGCCAGAAGGACGCATATGACATAAAGGCAGATAGGAATCCCGGCGTAGACCAAAAATGACGGAGAAATTTACTTCGTTATAATGTATAGCAATGAAGTCCGTTGCACGGTAGAGCTTTCGGCTGTTCTATAGCCTTGATCACCCGCAATCATCTCAGTGTATATTGGAAGTACATACCAAAGTATCAATACAAGACTTCATGGACACAAAACAAGTTGTGTCAAATGGTCTTCCAAAAACAACATTATCTGCACTACCCCTTGAAAACACGTGCGTGAAATGTTCCCATCGCTAGAAAGGAATGCCAAGGTAAGCATTATCCGCTAGAATTTTGTACAAGTTACTTTGAAATGTCGCATGTAAAAGAGAATAGTAGAATGATTAGAGCTATATAATAGTCAGAATTAGAACTACTAATTGGAATTTTTTTCCTTTGGATTGTTTTGAAAATAAAAAAGGTCAAAATTTTGAATTTCTGTGCATTTTTTGAAAATTTGTAACCATTCAACTTCTAATATCTTGAGATAAAAATATGCAAGGGGGTGCAGCACAGAAACACATTATTTTAGGTAGGAATTTAGGGCATTCTGCTAAAAATTTTAGGGATATTTTAGGGATTTTTTTCTTCTCAAATCATACTAATTTAACAGAACAATGAACACATGACTAAATAAAGACATATACCAACACTTTCAAATTTATGCAGCTTAAAAGTGTTGGCATATATGTCACATAAGATTACATAAACACATATGACAACACTTAAACTCACACAATTTAAAAGAGTTGGCATATATGTCTATTTAGTGGTTCTATTACTCTTAGTTTACTAATTATGTTTTTAATGCTTATTACCATCTTGCACATATTTTTTTCTTTAATAAACCTTAATATTAACAATTATATAGGTTGCCAGCTCATTCAGTGCTCTTAGCGAAGCAGGGCCACATAAATATTGGCATTTTGGGAGCAAAAACATTTCAATATATTACAACACCAAAATTAAAATGTATCAATCACTGCACAAATATAAGTTTCAAAACTCACTTGGGTGTATGTGATTAGGAAGTAATGGAAGTAATTCACCATAATTGAACTGTGCACACTTCGACAACGTAAAACATTTTTTTCAAAAAAAAAAAAAAAAAAAAAAAAAAAAAAAAAAGAAGAATTTTGCATAATGGAAAAATTGAACACAAGCGAAAAGCATTCTTCATAGCAAAAGCTATGCTAAGGAAAAATAACTTTTTTTTTCAAATATGTCTCCCGGAATCAGAGATAGCAAGAAAAATATTGACCTTTACAACCCCTTGCAGGAAAGTTGTACATTCTTTGTAGAGAATCTTCTTACTGTAGCAAAAATCCCACTTACTCTCTCCAACTTTATTATACCGAATGGCATACAATAAAAAAAGAAGTTTTTCAATAGGGATTTTAGAGGCAGAGATAGGCTGCAAACGGAAGTACACAAACACCACCTAGTGGCAGAATTGTAAACCACATACCTGCTCAAAGATAAAGTGTTCCATAAGGTAAATGGTATCTGATGTTAAAAGATTTTTTAAATCTGACATTTAGAAGTACAGATAATGACAAAAATAAATATTTGCACCTCCTAGCGGTGAAATTGCATGCTATTTATGGAAGAAAATACATACAAAGAGTTTTCACAGTTAAAAGTATCTGATCGCAAGAGAATATTTTTCAGTAGAGGTTTTAGTTGCGCAGATATTGCTGTAAACAGAAACATGAAGTTACGCCCTCTGGTGGCACACTTGTTCATTAAGCAATATTTGAAATTATATGAGGAACATTTTGCACCGCAAATGCTCTCCAACAAAGAAATAATTTTTCAAATTGGATTCCTAGAAACAGAGATATGGTCAAAAATAAGATATACGTGTACGCCCCCTGGTGGAAAAATTATGCACTATTTTAAGCAGGAAGTGTTCTCAAAAGTTTTCTGAGGTGAGCGGTATCGGTTAATGGAAGAATTTTTTAAATCGAGTTTCCAGCTCAGATTTTGTTGCAAATACATCAGAAGCAAAAATAAACTCGTATGCACCCTCCCCCCCCTGGCCAAACCATTCTTTACCAAAAATGAGAATTTATATGCAAAACATTTCCATCAAGAGCTGTATCCGACGCAAGAAGAATTTTTCAAATTGGACTTTTAGAAGCGGAGATATTGGGAAAAATCACGATTTACCTTTACGCCCCCTAGCGGAAAATTTATGCATTATTTGAAAAAGGGACTCTAACAAGTCTTTGATATAAATGTCATCGAAAGGGAAAAGAATTTTTTCAATTGGATATTTAAAAGCAAATATATGAAAAAAAATGCAATTTAAATTCAATATGATCTCCTTTTGCGTCCTCTAGCGGCGAAGTTGTGTTTTGGGAAAAAAACGGAATGAATGGATCATCATTCTCACATTTTAAGCTTTCCGATACAAAAAGAATTTTATAAATCGAACCAATAATTGCAGAGATATGGTCACTCCAGCTGGACAGATAAGGTGATAACATAAGCACGATGCAAAAGATGCTATTAATGCAGCTTCAGTCGTCCTAACAGACAAGAAAACCAACAGCCCCCCCCCCCACATTTTCCAGGGGGTGGGCAGGGGAAATTTGTCAGACATAAGTCATGTCAGTAGAAAAATTCGCAACTATAAAACGTCACGCTGGGACAAAAAGCAAAGAATGGATAACATTTCAGGACTTGTAACAGAATTTTAGGACATATCCAGGACTTTTTCAGGATTTCCAGGACCCATACGAACCATGTGAAAATTACTGTACATAACAAAAGGTGTCACAAAGAAAAAATTTTTCACATATAAAACCAAAAATCAATGCTGGAAAAATTTTAGGATCTTTTACGTTTTGTTAGGGATATTTTAGGAATTTTAGGGCGCAAGTAAATGTTTAGGAATTTTAGGGTGACTGCGCCCCCTGAATATGTTTATCCATTTGATTCTGGCGTCAATAGAAAGCTTATTAAATAAGCTTTAACATAATAAAAATTTCATCATAAAATTTCCCTTTCAATTTAAAAAATTTTAAATTTTAATTTTCAAAAAGTGACATTTTAATTTTTTTCAAAAAATTATATGTTGAACTTCTTGATATCCCTGACATATAAAATTTTGGGAGTGGCAATCTAACAACTTCTAGAGTTACAAAAAAAAAAAATGTTTTCAATAAGTTTCAGAATGTACCGCATTCTATTCCCACCCATATTTTTTTTTCTTTAATTACAATTCATAGATTAAATTTTATTGTGGAACATTTGGGTGGGTGAGTCCATGTTTACCAACATAAGAAACCTTTTTAATGTTTAATTTCCTGATAATGGTTAAACAAGATTCCTTATTATTGCTTTATTTACAATAAATAAAAAACTCTGCTTTAGCCAATGTGACAGTGGTCTTTCTTTCTAAATGCCTATCAGATTTGTCCTTAGTGAAATGTTACAGTTCAGATTTAAAAATCAGGAACTTACAGCTGTTCAGGGCTTATTCATAGGGCATCCCCCACCCCCAAAGGTTTTTTGTTTTTATTTTATTTTATTTTTTGTTAAAATGGGACTTGTTATTTGTAAACATTAGAAAAAAGTGCTTTAATTTAATAAAAATGCATCAACTTACATTTTTAAAAACAATTCTTTAATTTTTTTCTTCTACTTTCCATTAACTTTTATTTTGTTCTGGTGGACTTCGAAAACTTCCATTTTTTGCATTGCTTCAATTTGCAGGAAGCATACATATCATTTTGCAAAGCAAAATATCCCACTCTGAAAATTTGATTTTTCAAGTTTTGTGAATGAATGCCAAAAAATTGTACTCTTGCTGGCACAAGTGGTACTCACATTATCTGTGTAGTGTACTATTCAATAAAATGTCAAATTAATGCTGATTAGATAACAAAACAAAAGAGTTATCTGCCAAGAGTGATGCAGGTCAAAAATTTAAACATGTAAAGACTACACAGTGTGAATCACCTTCACCAGCTTGCTATTTAAGTAAATAATAAAAAAAATGTCTAAGAACTGAAAAATTTGAAACTAATTTTAATGATTTGTTTGATTCTAATGCAATTGGTGATATAACTTACAAGCAGTGAATATCCATAAATTGTTCAACACTTACACTAACAAAAACCATTGATGATTCCGTTTTGCTTGTTTTTTACTGAAAAAATTATTGCCCATCTAAGACATTTATTTATAGCTAAATAGCAGGTAACTTTTCTGTGGCAAGATTCTGCTCAAAGATTCCATTGGAATAATTTCCAAGCCACAATTCACCCATTTGTTGCATATTACAAAAAATCCGGGGAAACTATTAGGTGTGCAAATAAGTTTTAAAGCATTTTAAGGCAACACAACATGTAATTTGAGAGAAAACAACAATACCTTTACGAATCAAAATATTCGCTGTCATTATCTATCACCTTCCGCCACCGGTCGGGCAGCCACCAGATTCCAGCCATGAAGAACACTTCGCCATGTGACACGATGAAGTCGTCAACCCATTTTTGCACTGTCACATGTCCGGAACCGTACAGCAGACAAACCATGTTGCATCGATCTAAACAAATGATAGTCTGAAGGGGTTATGTCGAGACTATATGCCGGGTGCTCCAAAACTTCCCAGCCAAGTGTCAATAATGTTTCCTTGACTGATTTTGTGACATGCGGCCTAGCGCTGTCATGCAGTTATTTCACGGGAAGCAATCCTTTGCCTCTGAATGGACGTCTCCAAAAGATTTCCTGGTTCAATCGCAGCAATTGTTGCTTGTAGTGATCAGCAGTAACAATTTGACCGTGTTCCAATAGCTCATAATAGAGCACACAATTCATATTTCACCAGATGCACAGCAGAACTTTCTTGGAGTGAATAATGTTTCAGTGTCTAAGTCGTTGCTTCACCGGGATCTACCCAGTGTTTTTTGCGTTTGGGATTGTCGTACCATATCCCCTTTTCATCACCCGTAATGATTTTCCACAGGAAAGACTTTCTGTGTTGTTTATTCAACAGATTCAAACACTTCATAACATGCTCAACCTTGTTCCTCTGGCTCAGGTCATGTAGCACCCAGACTTGCCAACCTTAAGAAGAGAAAAATCCTGATATCTTCTATGAAAATCCTGCAAGCTCATTTTCGTATGTATGAAATATCAATGGACATAATTTGAAGCACTAATGTTACGTTAAGGTATATAAAAAATGTAAAACAATTTCTGTTAACAAATATTTAAAAAAATTATGTTAAGTTATGCATCGATCTGGAGGATAACTCAAATTAAGACGGAAAAGGAGAAATTCCTCGAAGCCGTCGGACTCTCATGCCTAAAGCAAAATATTTTTGCCGTTGAATTTCCGATTTCGGAAATTTTTCCTCCATTTTTAAACTGAAATACAAATATTTATGGAATAAAATGATATATAACAACAATACTGGACAAAGGCAGCATCACAGGAAAAAAATTATTGATTACGGAGAAAACCTTTATTTCGTTTACTTCCGTTTCTGTACCGTCCCGATGCGCATTTTTATGAATTAGTAAAATTATTCGATGCATAGTTTTACGTGCGAGAAAAACTTCCCGGCACATATTTTTACGCATCGAGAAAAATTCCCGATCCGTATTTTTACACGTTGGTAAAATTTCGATGCATACTAAACGCGCAATTACGCATTTTGGCGAACTCTGGTCAGCACATCACTTCAGCACACTCCCGTGGAGAGAGGAGAGCTACCGCACGATGTCGCAAAGGCAGCGAGTCAAAGATGACATCATCGCGTGACACAGTGCTCGTAAGGTCTGTTAGAAAATCTAAGTGGATGGTTGCAGGGGTTGAAATATTTCGATTGAGCAATCTAAATATTAAAAAATCTGTTAAAAAAGACCTCTATCCGTAAATTAGTAAAATTTTACGGATAATCCGTAAAAGTTGGCAAGTATGCAAGTCTATTTTTGAAAATTTCCCCATTTCGTCAACAACGCACGATGTTTTTGTCCTGTCACACATGCATGTTTTTGAAATGTTACTATCTGGGAACATTTTCTTAAAAAGCACACTTGCATGGTCAGCACAGCTTAAAAGTAAGTTATGTTACACGAGGAATGAAGTAACCAAGCACTCAGCATGGATAATCGCATCAGAAGATGAACTATCTCGAGCAAAATTTAATGTTTTGTTATTTTCTACGCACTTAGAATTGGCCACGTGTTTTGCGTAAGAATGTGATTAATGATATCTCCTTTGCCCTTGTGGACAATGAAAAAATCACACCTACAAATAGAGCAAAATGCAAATCGTTGGCGGTTCCTTGATTCGATTATACACGGGTAATCTGTCGTATACTTCTTAAAAACAGACTGATATTTTCTACCAGCCATCGCTTGATTAAACGTGTGCACAAAAAATTCTCAGAAATTCCTGTTAAGACAGATGAAGTACATGAAACAAACCAAAACACTACCGCGCGCTTATGATAGAAATCTGCGTCGGTACGTACTGTGCGCGCCAAGGCCAAGCCCGCTCCTACTCCGTGCGTGCAGCGCCAGAGATCATTACCGGACAGAAGAGTAAACATCGCTGCCAACGGCAGAGCAAAACTGCTGGCTGCTGACTCGGAAGGGAAAGGTCGCTTCTTCGCTAATGAACCGATGCCTCAGAGAACTTCGAACTTTTCCCCTCGTTACTTTTTACGCTACGGTAATCAACGAAGTTCTCCGATGCCTTGGAGAACTTCGAACTTTTCTCATTACTTTTTAATTTACGCTATGGTAATCATCGAAGTTATCCGATGCCTTGGAGAACTTCGAGTTTTTCTCATTACTTTTTAATTTACGCTACGGAAATTATGATGGAATCCGGCAATATTATTTTCTAATCCGGAATTCCGGGAAGTGTCATAAAATCCGGCATTACCGGCCTAAACCCGGAGAGTTGGCTCGTCTGTAGCACCCATTTCCCTTCCTTCTGAATCTTTCTCATTGCATGTAAATAATTGGAAATGGTTGGTTGAGTTACCCCTGGTTGTTCAGCTAGTTCTTTTGGCATTTGAGACAAATCTTCATCCAGCAATGCTTGCAGTTCCTGATGTGCAACCTTCTGCAGGGCGGCGCTACATTCTCGATCGTTAACCTCAAAATCACTTGCTTAAAACTGTCTAAACCAAAACTCACACGTGCTTTTCGATACAATATTCTCCCCCAGAACAGATCAATGCACATGCTTTTGCAGCACTTTTATCTTGACGAAATTCGTAACGAATGTAATGTCGAATAAATGCGGTATCGCTTGCCATCTTTCACCTACCGATGTCCAAGTGCGTTTGACTGTTGGGCAAACATCTGTGTCATATTTTATACTCTGGAACAGTTACGGTCACATGACAAAAATACCGAGGAATGTCGTATATGTAAATTAGCAGTATATGTCACACAAAAAACACTTTAAAACTTATTTGTACACCTAATAAATGCACAAATTATGGCATAATTTTGGAGAGATTGCAACACAATGAAGTAACAGTTCATCCTTTTCAGCACTGCTGCATATTTCAATAAAAAAAGTTTAAAAAAAGACAAACATTTTTCATTATTCAGATGAATCAGCACAATATAAGAACAGAAAAAAAAAAAAGATAAATTTCTGCTAAAATTAATCAGTTGTTCAGTGGAACTTTTATGCAACATCTCACAGTAATAGTGCTTGTGATTGTGTTGGCAGCAATTTTGTCTTTCAGCTAAAGGAAGTTTACAAAGGCCATATAATAATGAAGATTATGACATCCTATGAATTATATAACTGGACAACCAAACACATGCCAGCTTGCAATTTTCAATACCTGAGTGAAAGTCAGTATGAAGCTGAAAAAAGCTATTACAGCCACATTGTGAAAAATCAAGAACAGTACCCAACACTCAAAAACTTTACTGTTTTATCCTAGTGGACAAAAAACAGAATATGAGTTAGTTTATTCAAATTCTACAGTCAGCAAAATAGAATATACACTGGTGTGCAAAAATTAAGAACGAAGAGAAATTAGCATAACAGCGGAACGAGCAGGCAGAACGGACCTAAAGACCACTCAGGAGATAAGACTAGGGTCCCGTACAGTAGGGCATGCGTGCATATATGCAGCATGACGTGAGGGGGTGTCGAAAGGGTATAAAGCACACGGGCGGTGTACGCTCAGCAATTCGGTGAAAGCTATTGCGAAAGCTATTGCACGGTGTACATCGGTTTGAACGATGTTGAGTTGCTGCCACCGTGTGATATGGCCAACAGGCAATCCAGTAGACGACATCTGGATGACTTTATCCGGGGTCGGGTCATTGGGAAGTTGGGAAGAAGGTCGAAGTGTGACTAGTGTGGCCGAGGAGTTTGGGATCGCTCACAGCATCGTTTCACGAGCTTGGAGAGCATTTCAAACGACAGGAACAGCTGTCCGAGAGTTTAGCAGTGGTCGTCCAGGAGCAACCACGGCGGCGGATGACCGATATATTGTCTTACAGGCGAGAAGAGACAGACGGCAGACAGCGGGAGAAATCGCAAGACACATGCAACAGACAAATGGACGTCAGTTATCGCGTTTTACCGTGGCCAGGAGGCTGCACAAATGTGGTCTATTTGCACGATGACCAGTATGGTGTGTGCCATTAACGCCTGCTCATCGGAGACTGTGGTTTCTGTGGTGCCTGGAACACAAGAACTGGACACATCAGCAACGAGGTTGAGTTCTCTTTACGGATGAAAGCCGATTTAGTCTGACGAGCGATTCTGGACGTATACACATCTGGAGAGAGCAGGGAACACGCAATCACACCTCCAACATCATAAAAAGGGACCGGTTTGGAGGTGGCGGAGTTCTCGTTTGGGGCAGTATCATGCTTGGTAGCCGTACTAACCTCCACATCTTCCAAAGAGGTTCAGTCACTGGTGTCCGCTATTGTACCGAGGTTCTCCTACCTCACGTGCATATGTTTAGAGGTGCTGTGGGTCCTGAGTTCCTCTCCATGGACGACAACACTACACCTCATCGTACAGTGGCTGTCGCAGAGCTGTTGGAGAGTGAAGATATTCAACGCATGGATTGGCCCGCAAGGTCCCAGGACCTAAATCCAATTGAACACGTGTGGGACCTTCTCGGGAGATGCTTGGCAGCACGTCACCAGCCGCCAGCAATGATTACACAGCTGCGATTGGTGCTACAAGAGGAATGGGCCGCGATGCCTCAACAGCTCCTTGACAACCTCGTCCCCAGCATGGACAGACGTTGTAAATCCTGCAACGCAGTCAGGGGTGATCAGATCCCCTACTAAAGACTGGATTTTTCTTGGCAGCCGCCTGTCACATGGACGTTTCTGTCTTCTGTCCAGTTGTGCTCGAAGCTACCTTTTCAATAAAGTGCCTTTGTATCCTTTGGAATCCTTGTTTGGACAGTTTTGCTCACTTGTCCCATATTCTTACATCTTGGGAATCTTATAATATGATTTGAGTCGATGTGGAGCACTTCTGCACGACGTTACATTCGAAAAACTGTCTCGTACTTAACTTTTGCACGCCAGTGTATTACTTCTAATAAATGTGTGACAGCACTTGCAGATGAATCTGCCTTAGTGATGTGTCACTGTGCAGAACACTTGTGGATTGGTAGAGTCTTGAATGTATTTGAAGATACAGATGGAGGAATTTTTCTTTTTTGTTTCATTATCTTCATGGCCTTTTCTGTGCGCGCATATATATATATATATATATATATATATATATATATATATGCATTAAAATTAATAAGATTCTGATTAATCTATAGAAGCTCACTAAGGTGATTTAATACATGCAAAGATTATTAAATAAACTGCTCGTGTATTTTATAATATTTCTCATGTATTCTGGAGAGTTAATTCTGCTCATTCTGATCATACAGATCCACAGTCTTAAGTTTATATATTTTTTTCTCTGGTTAAAATCTCCGCGCGTTGGTTTCTTGCTGTATGAGGAGGCCATCAGCCCCACCCTCACTGCGCCCCAGCGTCTAGGGAGTGGCGGAAGAGGTCAGCCATGTTCTCCTCTTGTGAGGAGAAAAGTTTTTGTAACACAAGAGGTAAGCTCTCTTCCTTGTTTTTGGGTTCTAGGTTTTATAAGTTCAATGTTTGTACTTCATGTACCTTTTCTCTGTCGTTTTTTAGCTTTTCAGCTTTTAAGCATTGGTTTGTCTGTTAACATTTATGCGGGTTTTAACTCTTACTTTTCTTTGTAACTTTGAGCGTCTTTTGTGGTACCTAGGAACAGAAGATGGCTAAGCTTGTTCCTTTTCTATGCGCTGTCTATGCGCTGTTTTTTCAAAGTAGTTAAGTTCTTAATAACTAATTAATTATGCACTTAAAGCACTGCTGAAATACTTTGTACATATTGCAACTAACTGTTTAAGGTATATAACTTTCACAAAGTTTTCTTTAGTTAATTATTATCTTTAACTTATTCTCGTTTTCGTGCTGTCATAAGTTGTAGAGTAGGGGTTTTAGACTCAAGTTTTCTTTCAAAAATCTGTTCGTTATAAATTAACATTTCCTTTTTTAATTGCAATGTAAAATTTGTTTTTCAGGTTTAAATTCTCTCTCAAACGAACTTGGAATTTCGTTATAGCTGAAAATCATTTCTATTTATTATGTCACTCTCACAGCTTGAGTTCTCTTTAATCTTCTTCTCTCTGTTTAATAGTAACAGATGAAGAGCATGGGTCGGGCCATGAAGGTTAATGGATGCAAGCGAAATTGTTAACTAGTGCTAGGTCATGCTACTCTCACGGAGGACATGACTTATATATATATATTTTTTAAACTATTTTAGGTGGGAATGTTACTTGCATCTATGGCCTTGCAGAAACCCATTTCCAACTAGGTCTTTGTGGAAGTGAGAAAATGCAGAGTTTTTGCTGGTCCTTGATAAAGCCAAGGCTCAGTATTCTCGACACCTTCTACATTCAGTTGTTTTATTTTATTTTTTTTATTTTCTCCTTTTACTCACACAGGTAGATACATAACCTTTTCTATGTTGTACTAGGTGTGAGTCAAAATTATATATGTATTTTTTTTTGCTTAGGTATCTTTATAGTATATATATATATATATATATATATATATATATATCATCATTGTCAACCATTATCAATCCACTGCTGGACGAAGGTCTCCCCAAGTTTCCTCCACAACGGTCTGTCTTGTGCCAGTCTCCTCCATGTCACTCCCGCATATTTACGAATTTCATCCACCCATCTCCCATGTGGTCTTTTTCTGGGTCTTTTCCTGTCCCTTGGAATCCAATCTAAAATTTCGGCTGTCCATCGATGGTCTGTCCTTCTGGCAGTATGTCCAGCCCATTGCCATTTCAGGGATTTAACTCTGATCATGATGTCTTCCACTCTCGTCATTTTTCGGATCCACGAGTTCCTCTTCTTATCTCTCCTGGTTATACCAAGCATGCACCTCTCCATGCTTCTTTGAGTTGTCTGCAGCCTTTGTATGTCTCTTTTAGTTAAGGTCCACGTCTCTGCACCATACGTAAGCACTGGAAGGATGCATTGATCAAACACTTTTCTTTTAAGACATAATGGCATATTGCTCTTGAAAATTATGCTGTTTCTTCCAAAAGCTCTCCAGGCAAGTTTTGTACGCCGATTAATTTCTTCATCAATGTGACCTTCACTTGATATCTGCTGTCCAAGATAAACATACGTATCTGTTATCTCCAGTTTTTCTCCATCAATCGATAAATCTTCATTTCTTGTAAAAGCATTGAACATCACTTTTGTCTTCTGAAAGTTCATTTTTAATCCCACTTCTTTACTCTTGTCAGCAAGTTCCTGGATCATACTCTGCAGCTCTGATGGGGTAGTTGCAAAAATGACTACGTCATCAGCAAAACGAAGGTGGGTTAGATAATCTCCATTAATCTTTATCCCTTTGTTTTCCCAGTTCAGTGATTGAAAGACATTTTCCAATGTGGCATTAAAGAGCTTCGGAGATATGGTGTCACCTTGTCTCACTCCCTTTCCAATTTTTACGTGTGTTGTATTTTCAAACAGCCGAATCTTTGCACTTGCATTTTCATAGATGTTATTAATAATATTAATGTATGCATCTTCAATACCGCAGGATTTCAGAGCCGTGGTAACTGCTGATGGTTTCACCGAATCAAAGGCTTTTTCATAATCGATAAAAGCCATGCACAATGGAAGTTCATATTCCCTCGCTCTTTCAATTAGTTCTCTCAGTACGTGGATATGATCTATTGTGCTGTAGCCACTCCTGAATCCAGCTTGTTCTCTCGGTTGAGCCATGTCCAGTGTTACCTTCAAGCGGTGTGAAAGAACTTTAGTGAAGATTTTATAAACCACTGATAGGAGGCTGATAGGTCTGTAGTTCCTGAGATCCTCAATGTCACCTTTTTTATGTAGCAGGATCATTGTAGCATTGTTCCAATCCTCAGGAATCTTCCCTTCATTAAGGCATCGAGTGAAAATTTGGGCGAGTACTGTTTCAATTTCTCCACTTGCTTCTTGTATGATGTCTATAGTAATTCCATCTTCTCCTGGAGCTTTCCCCCGCTTCATGTTCTTGATTGCATGAGCAACTTCTGCTGGGAGGACTGGAAGAACTCTGGTACCTTTCATGATGTCTGGAGTACATGTATCATCCCTTTCATATAGTTTGGAGTAGAAATCTTTCACTCTTGTCAAAATTTCGCCTCTATTTCTTGTTATAGAACCATCTTCTTTTCTCAGAGCCATAATCTGTTTTCTTCCCTTACTGAGATGTCCCTTTGCTATCTTTAGGCTTTGGTTGTTTTCAATTGCTTTCCTCACTAGCTCACAGTTGAATTTCCTTACGTCTTCAGTGATACTTTTTCGTGCTGTCTTGCATAGCTCTATATATTCCACTTTGGAAGTCACATCTTCTTTAGTTGTCCTCATCTCTCTTCTTTTTGCATCAACATTTTGGTTTTTCCTGATAATTTGTTTACATGCAACTTGTTCTTAGACCCAGCTAATTTTGTTGCTGTTTCCATAAGAGCTTTGGTTACTTTTCTGTTAACTTCAGAAATATCCACTTCTTCCGATGTTAGGCCTTCTAAAGCAGAGAATCTGTTCTTCAGTTCCAACTTGAAAGTATTATGGTGTTTTTTAAGGTTGGTTATGTCAATACATTTTGTTTGTCTTATGAGCTTGCCACGTTCCAGTTTAGTGTTGAAGGTGCATCTTACATCTCACCAATCTATGGTCACTACCTGTGTTGAACTTGTTTAGCACACTGCAGTCTTCGATGACAAATTTTTTGTTACACATAATAAAATCAATTTCACTTGTCGTCCCAATTGGATGTCTCCATGTCCATTTCCTGTGTGGCTTTTTCTTGAAAAAGGAATTCAAGATGAAAAATCCTTCTGCCTCTGCAAACTCAACGAGAGTATTTCCACGCTGGTTTCTGTTGCCGTGACCGAATTTACCTACTGAAGTTTCATTCTGTTGCCGTTGCCCTATTTTTGCATTGAAATCTCCCATAATTATCTTCAAGTGCTGCTTACCTTTATTATTTAGATGACGAATTTCCTCATAAAATTCTTCAATTTCTTCTTCAGGATGACTTGTGGTGGGTGCATAAGTTTGAATAATCTGAGCCTGGTATCTTCTCGATAGTTGGATAACGAGTCGTGCAGCTCTGTCAGAGGAACTTTCAACTTCTACCACTTTATCCTTCAGTTTCTTGTTTATTATAAATCCAACACCACTAGTTCTGCCAGTATCTGTCCCACGATAATAGAAGAGATGTCCACTTTTCAGTTCAATGAGATCTTCTCCTTTTCTCCTTACCTCACTCAGCCCGACGATGTCCCACTTGATCCTTTGTAGTTCCTCTTCCAATTCAAGAAGCCTTGAATCAGAAGATAGGGAGCGTCCGTTGTAGGTAGCCAAGGTCAGCATCAAATGGCAGCCTAGTCCGGTCCTCCGGGGATTCTTAGCACCCTCTGCCTTCATGTCGCACTGGCCGCTGCCTTGGCTAGGTACATTCCAGCTGCCGGAGACTGAGGGCCAAGATTTAAGTTGTAGAGTCATTTTGGAGGTGTTTGGCCATAACTCACCACGCTGGCCAAGCGGGTTGGTGAGTGTGGGATAGCATTTCCTCTGATCCCGATGGTATAGTTATACCGCTATTTGCGGTCGTCAGAGCCCCTTTAGTGGGAACAGGATGCACCACGAGAAGGCGGGGTTGACATTTGTCAAGGAGAGGCTGTGATGTTACGCATCACCTGACCTTACATCCCTATATATATATATATATATATATATATATATATATATATATATATATATATATCATCATCATCATTGTCAACCACTATCAATCCACTGCTGGACGAAGACCTCCCCAAGTTTCCTCCACAACGGTCTGTCTTGTGCCAATCTCCTCCATGTCACTCTCACATATATATACACAGTGCGTCAAAAATTTTTAAGACTGGCGCTAGATTTCAGCCTACGGTGGCGCCACCAGTGTAATCGCGAATGCGTTATAAACCGTGACCATCTCCTTGCTTTCTGCCAAAAGTACTGCGCAGTTGTTAAAGTAACTCAAACGAAACGGCCGTTCATTAGAGAAGTAAAAATTTTTTCATGTTGAATTATTAAGATGGGACAAAGGGCTGTTATTAAATTTAACGCAAAACTTGGTAAAAGTGCCTCGGAAACGTACCAAATGATGAAACAAGTTTACGGTGAGTTTTGTTTAAGTAGATCAAATGTTTTCCTGTGGCACAAACATTTTTTAGACAGAAGAGAGACGCTAGAAGATGATAAGCATACCGGAAGACCAAGTTCATCTAGGACACCTGAGATTATTGAAAAAGTGCGTGATTTCGTGGCAAACAATCGATGTGCGTCACTAAGAATGATCGAAGAGTCTTTAAACATCAACAACAACAAAAAAACGATTCGAACCATCCTGCATGAAGATTTGGGCAAAACAAAAGTCTGTGCTAAATTTGTTCCACACACGTTTACCAATGAACAAAAATCAAGGAGAAGTGCATATTGCAGAGACATCATTTCAGCCGCTGAAAATGATCCAAACTTCTTAAAATCGATTGCTACAGGTGACGAAACATGTTGTTTTCAATATGATCCTAAAACAAAGCGACAAAGTGCGGAATGGAAGTCAAAAAACTCACCACAAGCCAAAAAAACAAGAAAAGTTCCATCGAAAATCAAAACATTACATTTTTCGATAGTAAGGGTATTATCCACAAAAATTTTGTTCCAAGTGGACAAACAAATACTGGTGAGTTTTATTTAAATGTTTTGAGGCGTTTGATGGGCAGAAATCGTCGCATTCGTCCAGATATCGGGATGAAAACAGTTGGTGTTTGTTGCACAAAAATGCACCCAGTCACACTTCACTCCTTGTTCGTAGATTTTTGGCGAAAAATAATGCGTGTGTTGAATCATCCACCGTATTCGCCTGATTTAGCACCCTGCGACTTTTCTTTATTCCCAAAACTTAAAATGACATTAAAAGGGTGTTATTTTGATGACATTTCGACCTTACAAATAGCTTTGACGCGTGCTTTGGAGGCAATTCCGCAAAGTGAACTGGAACAGGCATTCGAATTATTATTAAATCGCTGTAAGAAGTGTATTGAAGCCGGAGGGACTTATTTTGAATAACAAACCAAAACAAATTATAATTTCTTGTTTCTATTTCATTTTACAGACCCAGTCTTCAAATTTTTTGCCAAACTGTGTGCGTGTTTGTGTGTGTGTGTGTATATATATATATATATATATTCTATTAAGAATTTAGACTGCGGCTCTGTGCTCTTAAGTATATATATATATATATATATATAAACTTTCCAAGACGTGACTTATTGCAAAAAGTGAATAAAAACTAAAAAGACAGCAACTGGACGAATCAGCTGTCCTCCACACTGATGTACTTACCCGATTAAAAAGACACAAAGAAATATAAAAACTGACTCAAGTGTGGGATATGGTGGACCTACCACACTTGAGAAGGATGGTCCACCATGGAAACAATACAGAACTGAAAAAAGGCACATGAGAAAGAGATCTCGGCTGAGTGAGTGTAAGATTGGTGTATGGAATACTAGAGGTATAAACGGCAAGATGAACGAGGTGATTGAAGAGATGAATAAGTATAGACTGGATGTGCTGTGTGTACGTGAAACCAAAAAGAAGGAAATTGGGATAGAAGTGAATGGAACGGAGTGTGTGGTCTAAAGTATTGGATAATGTGAGAGGACAGGCAGGTGTAGGTGTGATTTTAATAAGTGAAAAGATGAAGAACAACTTGATTCACTATAACTGCATTAGTGAGACATTTCTTTGGATTTGTTTGAAAGTGAAACCTCAGAGAATAGTAATTGTTGTAGTATATAGAATGAACACTTTTTTTTTTTTAACTTCTTATGGTAGCATTTTTTTGTTAGGTCAAATTTATTGCCACAGAAGAAGTTACGAAACCATGCCTCAATGCATTTTTAATTTCACAAAACTGCCAGCTTTTGCTAAATTTTGTCATGTTGGGTATCAATCTGGGCTTAAAAATTCCACAGATTTAAAATCCATTTGAATTGTTTTTTTTTTTTTTTTTTGGTTTTTTTTCTACGATAACTACGTTCTGAAGTAGCATTTTGAACTGGGAGTAATAAAGACACATGCTCGAATGCAAGACACACCCCAAGCTGCCCTACTGAGAAGTTGCGACCCGGGGGATGAACAATGCGTTATCTGAAAAGGAGAACAGGGGTAGGGAGAAACAGCGAGAGAGATAGAACGTGATTGTAACCCTTACGTTATGCAGCCGCATAGCCTGTTGGAAATTGAGGACACCAGTGTTGTGGCGCTGCACAGGGGAAGGTGAGGTTGGGCATGATTTTTCAGCCATAATGATCCATCCAAAAGACCATGGCGAAGCAGAAAACCGTGCCGCTCGCACTTTCTCGTCACAGCGAAAATAAGGAGAATTTTTTTCTTTTTAATCATCTTGTGTTAAGGATTTTTGCTCTTGAAATGGTGAGAAAAAAGGGGGGGGTAGGAATTTTTGGTATGAGAATGAAAAATCGGAGGAAACCAGTTTCCGATCGGAATATCGGAAAGACGCCCCAAAATCGGAGGTTTTCCAGGTAAATCTGAAGGATTGGCAGCTATCCGTTTATTTTATGTAAAAAATATTCTTTACCAGTTTCAAACATCGGTCATGAAACCTGGATGCTTTTTCGATGCATCAGCTTCTGCAAACATAGAGGTTTACTCGGTGGCAAAACTTTGATGTTCAAAAACATCGAGGTTTTATGTCCATCCCTAGTAAGGCCTGGTTTCACGTCCTTTTACTCCTGAATTATTATACCTTTGTAAATTACCACTAAAAATGACAAATGGCCTAACTGGCGACCACTAAAGTAAATTTAATCACTAAATTTCCCAGTTAATCGCCATCTAGCGAGTGCTAATCTGCACTTATATTCTAATGCTGAATTATTTTCCCTCCATTCCCGAACGTGCATCTCACTCACACAGAAATCACGAGTAGCAACACAATTGTTTTTTTTCTTCTGCATACTTTTAATTTAATTCAAATTCTTTCCTACATCTTAAAAAACCTATTTCCTTATTCTGCTTTTGACACTCATTTTGTAATTACTTGCCATATCTCAGAGTATCAAAAAAGTGAAGCTAAATCAAAACACCAACCCCCCCCCCCCCCCCCAAAACTTCGAAAGCAGGGTGTTGCTCTTCTACAGTGCTGACACAATGGTGGGAGCATAGTGAAACACCAAACATTGTTTGCTGTGAAAACTCAGGAGATGCCCAATTGGTTGTGCTTCTACCCAACAGCCAAGTGATTTATCTGGTGTGTGACTCACTGCATGCCCAGTTCCAAAGATGAGGTGTAGTGGTACTACAGGACAAATAATGTGGAATTCCTTCATGCTTGGGAGCAAGAAATTCCACAGTCTCAATTTAAAATGTGATTAGGCATTGCACTTACCATGCTAGTGGCACCTATTCCCACAGAATTGTACTCTGGGTGGAAAAAAATCTATTCTTTATTGACCATGTATAAACCGACCCCAACTTTGAAAGCAGGGTTTCTTTCAAAAGCATTTGGCTTACACATAAATACACACAGTAAATGCAAAGAGTAAAAGGGAACAGTAAAAGATATTAACTTACCTGAGTAAGAGCACCTGAGAAATGATTGCAGTTTTTTGTCATGAGATGATAATGATCCCCACGGAAATCTTTGCCAAGTTCTTCCACTATTTGGCGAACATCACCATCATTAAAATCTGTATAACCAACTAGTAATGATTCTCTGAAAATAAGGAATGTTTTCCATCATCTCCAATCATACATGTTTAAAAGTTATTAGTCTTAACAAATAACAAATAACAAATACAGGTACAACAGAATTTTACTATGGAAGAACTTCTTGTGTAATCTCAGGTTAACAAAAATTTCAAATATTATTTGTACACTGCAAGCATACCCACACACATGCAGTAGAACCTGGGGAGTAATCACTTTAAGACCCTATCTTCTTGAGTACTAGAATAATACACAATCAAAATTTGTACAGGGGCGTCTTAAGTTCTGTAACATCTGACTGCCATAAACTCGTGGCTGTACATGATACAGTGAAACCACCATTAACGGACACCTCCGAGCAACAGCAAGTTTTGGTTGGCACAGAGCAGCTGCCGTAGGATTAACATTAACCTCCGAACAACAATCAACGGACATCACTTGAGATCTAATAGATACCTTGTCCCTTAGGATTTTATGTTGTTCCACCAGTACTTCAGTGAGAGGAATAAGATAAAGTAGGGCTCCTACCTACTCAATTAAAAAAAGTAGGACAATTCTAATGGTGATAGTTACTATAATATAGCCACAAGGAACCCCCCCCCCACACACACACACCTACATGCAATGTTTACCAGTATAATAATACATTTTAGAGATAGGTCTACTTGACTTACTAATATATAAGACAATAACATTTACTACAAAGAAAAGTCTCTCTAAAAACTTAATGCCTATATATATTAATATATGATTTCTTTGTTACAGGCAATAAAGTGCATTCCTGAGAACTCCTTTTTTGATTTCCATAAACAGTGTACAGAAAAGTATTAAATCAAATTGTGCACTATACAGAGGTTGACTGTCTAATCAAAACAAAAAAGCAACCACCAGTATTTTACTGGTAACCATGGTCCATCTTATAAATTCAGGTTTTTCTTTTTCTGTGAGATGCAAATGATCAATTTTTTTCATTCTTTTGGTAGAGATGTCAATCATATCAGATACTACAGAGATGCTTCACTGAAATCTTTTCTTTTTAGTGTTTCGTGCAATTTTTCTTCCCTTCGTCTGATAGTTTTTGGGCAGCAGTTTTTTTCTTTGAATGTGCCTTTGTTATAAAGATTGTTCTTTTTCAGCTTGAGATTTCTCTGAAACTTTGATTCTCTCTCTCTCTCTTTTTGTTTTACTTTTTCCTTCTGATCTTCAAGCCAAGGCTGCTTTATATTTTCCATTAGAAGCCCTTGCTGCCTCTAACATCTTTTTGGTGATAGGTATGTTTTCAATTTTTCCTTGAACTCTCAAATAATCTTTTACTGCTCTTTACACCTTTGATGGTATTTTCTGCCAAAGCATTTCTTTCAGACGTCACAAATGCGTTATTCAGAGAAAAACCTCTTTCTATATCTGAATTAAAATGTGCCAGTACTAAAAAAGGGAAGGACTATATTTAGCCAAAAGAGGGTACCTGCATTTACCCTCTAGAGATTTGATCTTGAATACTTGTGCCCAATTATAATCAATTCTGTGACACTTCATTCTTTTTTCCATGATAAACTATTGTCCATTAATTTCATCATCTACCTGGTATGATCAACATTCATCTAAAACTGTGTCACCGTCATTCACAGCATGTGGTACCTCAGTTATTAGCTGCCTAAGAGAGTTGTAGCTCTCTTCTTTAGTGTGCAACAAACCATGAAGATATTGTAGGTTTTTCAGGATCCTATTTATGACTGGCAGCACTGTAAAAAGCTTAGTTATTATTTTCTTAAAAAAACATAAGGCTGCTGAGTTATACTCAAGTTATCCCTGTACCAAAGGGAAATAGCAACATTGAACTGGCTGGGTAACATCAGGACCCCAAAACCAGACTTACATATCCAACTGTTTTTCACTTGGGCTGTTGTTTCATCTACACATAAAGTAAAGTGCACACCAGAACTGCGAATGATTGACTTCAATTCCTGAACAATGAATGGTCTGAGACCATAAGATATTATGAAACTTATCTAAAACCAGCAGCATCAATCTTGAAGATTAAAAATATATATATATAAAACTGATCAAATGAGCAGAATACCAAACAAGCACATATTAAAACAGTCAGGATGAAACAACCATGAAACCAGTGTGCCATTTTTAATGTGCCAGTGCCGCCATCTAGCGAGAAAAATTATAACTGTTATTCAGAGCAGCAATATGCATGTGGGTACATCAATAAAAACAGCAGCAATCTAAATTATTTTTAGCGACCTAGATTTTGTTATAAAAATAGCATTTAATTTTGTAAAAAAATTGTGACCCAGCTATAAAATTTAAAACTTTTTTATGCTTTTCATGACCTTTTGTCAATTTAGCATTGGATTTTGTTAGTTAAAAACAAAAAAAGTAGGAAAAGTAGGACATTTTACCAAAAAGTAGGAAAAGTGAAAGCCCTGGATAAAGGCAATGGGTATTTGAAAGGAATTGTGACTCAGTGAGGATGGATGTGTTGGCATTATGCTGTGGACAATGGTATGCTTCAAGGGAAAAGAAAGGAGTTAAATGCCAGTTCTACGTGAGGCGAGCTCCAGCTCACATTCATGTTTCATTCATGCATCGGGGCCTGTGGGGATACTTCCTAATACTTGGAATTTTGTCCTTTGGTGGCGATATCTTTTGGTTTGCTTTCTGTAAATTCTGTACCTGTTTTCCAGAGCACAGCTAGCTAAATTGAGCTACTAAACTTCACTGTCAAACATTTTTTTCTTTTTTCCCCCCTATAGTGTACCCTAGCATCTAGCTTGCAATTCCTAAAGACTGTTTAAGACCAGGCATCAAAACAGTGCTTTCCTAAAATTCTCTACACTGTGATTTATTTATTAAATTATGCTATTGAGTTTCATTCAGCACCCAACATTTGGAGAATGCACTGCACCATTTTCTTGGTGCATAAAGTTCATGCATTTATTATAATATTGTGCAAGTGCAACAAAGTAGTAATGTTAACTTAGGCCGAACCTCAGAACAATAATGGCCACCTCTCAACAACGGTCTCATTTCCCCAGTCTGAACAGTGATTGTTATTCAGAGGTTTCACTTAACCTACATAAAATAAATATCTGAGATTTTCCACAATTCTTTACATTAAAAGCACAGTGATGCACTTCTCCACACGATGTGTGTATGAGTTGCTACTACTAACTGATGAACCCTGCTATTTCACATTCTGTCTTTTGCGAGTCTCAGCATAGCAAATGTTTGTGCATTTAAACTCACATTTTCCAAAACATACACTATCTACCAACAAGTAATTGGACACCCCTGCAATCGACGATATCTACGGTCCTGATACTGGTCACGGCCGCCGCCGTTAAATATTGTGTGGGAAACAACAACGCAACCAGTCGCATGCAAGATGCCACGCAGTTCGGAGCTCTCCGATTTCGAGAAAGGTGTAATTGTCGGGTATCACAGAAATGGCCGATCCATACGTGACATATCCAGCGAGTTGAAGTACCCAAAATCGACAGTGGCCTACGCAATTGGCAATTGGAAGATGAGAGGTGACTGTCGGAATGTGCCCCGACCCGGCAGACCCACAAAACTGGGAGTTAGAGACCGACGGGTGCTGGCCAGAGAAATTCGGAAGAACCGCACCAAATCGACGGGCCACATCCGCGAGGAGTTTCAACAGGCTTCCGGGAGTGTTCTTTTGATGAATACCACCCGTAAGGAAGCCCATCTGCTCGGTTATCATGGGTGTGCTGCTGCCCACAAGCCTTTGATCACCAAGTCCAATAGTGCTGTTCGGCTAACATGGTGCAAAGAACGTCGACAGAGGGACAGTGGAAACAGGTTCTTTGGAGCGACAAATCAAGGTTCACCCTCTACCGTTTGGATGGCAGGGTCTGGGTGTGGCGTCTGCCTGGAGAACGCCTCCTGCCGGAATGTATTGTGCCAACTGTGAAGTTCGGCGGCGGTGGAATTATGCTATAGGGGTGTTTCTCCTGGTATGGCATTGGAACCTTGGTCGCAATTCCTGGTAGACTCAACGCCGAGACCTACTGCACCATTTTGGATGACCATGTGCTTCCTACGTTGTGGCAGCTCTACGGGGTGGACCCATGTTACTTTCAAGATGACAATGCCACCTGTCATGTTGCGAGGTCCACCATGGCTTGGTATGGTGACAATGGGGTTAATCGAATGGCCTGGCCTGCGCAGAGCCCGGACCTTAACCCCATCGAGCACCTCTGGGACGAGTTGGAGCGTCAACTTAAGGGGTGCCCCCACCGTCCGAAATTGGCGAAGGAACTGACCTGTCTTCTCCAAGCAGAGTGGAAGAAAATACCGCTAGCCGTCGTACAACGCCTGGTTGAGAGTATGCCCTGGAAAGTTGCAGCTGTAATCGCCGCTCGTGGAGGCTCCACCAACTATTGAAGGTGAATAAACTTTGTTTTCCTTTGCTATCACAGGTGTCCAATTACTTGTTGGTAGATAGTGTATTTCATACAGCTAACTTATTCTGAAATATAAGATGTTCATAAATTTAAAAAAGAGCCTGAAGGCTGTACCGTCTTATCCTCTACTGCTGCCTTACCTTCTTATCCTCTCTGGAGCCACTATCTCTTTGATCTAAAAATCTTTTTAATTAGTGTAGAACAGAATTAAAGTACTAAGGGCATCCTGAAAGTAATGCCTCCTCTTTAATAACTTTTGAAATTTTGAAGTGAATTTAATGAAACTGCACTGACATGTACTATGATATGTTACCATTTTTCAGAATCGGAAATAAAGATCACGAATGACAGAGAAAAGCAGCAAGCCACAATTGAATTCCAGGAAAAAGAGGGATGTGAGGCTCCAGAAATCCACAGAAGACTCCTGGCGGTGTATGGAGCTGCCACAATCGATATCAGTAATGTCCAAAGATGGATGAAGAGGTTTTGAGAGGGAAAAAATTCAGTGCCGGACAAACAACGGAGTGGAAGACCCACAACACTGCAGTGGTAGATGCCAACAGCCAATGAGTGAAAGTCCTGATCACAGCTGATCATCGTGTCACCATCCAAGAGTTGTGTGATGCAATTCATTGTGGTCATAGTGTTATGGATACATTAATTAAAGATCTGGGCTACAGAAAAAAATTTCAAAATGGATCCCAAGAAACCTAACCCATGAACAATATGAGCAAAGGGTGGACATGTGCCAGAACCTCTTGGACTATTATGAGAGGGAGGGTGAGTTTCAGCTCGGGTTACATAATAAAATTTTTGTGTGTTGTTTTGCCCGTAACAATGCACACCCAACCTAAATAGGCATGCAATGCCACTGATGTCTATTATAATATGAAGGTTCCACAATGTTTTGGATCAGAGAAATGATAGTCCAAAGAACTGCTATTATTGGCATATTTTAACTGTTTTCCATGTAACCACTTCCTTCAGAAAACTTGAAAATTTTCATCATCCTGGAGTGGGAACGTACGAATCCGCACCTCCCGATTTCCCGTCGAGCATGCTAGTCATCAAACTACCCAGGACAAGGAAATTCCAAGCAACTGAACGTAGATATCTGAGAGATGGTATGTAAATTGCGAACTAAAGCCCATGACCGCTATATGTAAATTCCGAACCGACTTCTCTGAACATCTGCTGGAATTACCTAAGCTAGCTCGTCTGTTTTGATTGCTTTGCTTTAGATATATCTTTTGTTGTTCGAAAAGTTTTACGATGAAAGTGACGCTCTCGATCTCTGAAAAAGGAAAATATTTGTTAATCGTAGACGCCTATACTTACTGCAAAATAAAGATATTTTCGTGAATACAATAAATTAAGTACAAATGTACATATACTAAATATGGAACATCACAGAAAAAATTAACATGGCCCCTGAGCAAGGATGACAAACTAGTTTTGTTGTTTTTGTGAACACATTGTTTTACATTGTTTTAATCATTTTTTCATACTGGTTTATTTTTTTATATCGTCAAAATGGGCGCAGAAAAGTTGGCTCACAATTTACACATAGGGGTCTTGGCTCTTAGTTTGCAATTTACATATAGAGCTTCAGAGCGGTCCGATTTTAGTTCGCAATTTACACACTCCGATCTGAGGACCATATATATATTTATATACAGCCGAACCTCGATATGTCGAAATATTTTCATTTCCCATCACGCGTGATAGAAAACTAATGTAAAACAAACTTGTTAACTCGAAATTTTTCTAATCTAACTCTCGATATCTCAAAATTTTCCCTTTGTCATCATTGAATAAAAAAAAACCCAAAAAAACCTCCTAGAATACCCAAGAGTGTTTGCCCGTCACACAGGAAAAACTTGAAGCTGGTAGGAAACCTGATAGGAGCTCAAGTCCTCCGAGTTACCCTTTCAGCAACCCTCCACCCCGACACAGGAAGAAGCATAAAAAAAAAAATTTGCAGTTGTTTAAATCACCTGGAATAGTGACAGTCAGTCGGGAAGGCATGGGAACACGAAGTGCTTTCTCTCAGCATCAACAGATAACCCCCTCCCCCAGCCATAGCAACCAGGCCACCCAAGGAGGCAACTCACTCGGCCGCCAAAGCTTTCCTTCCATTTTTGCGACGGACGCCTATCTGAATGCCGCTAAAACAATGTCTGCTAAATGTAAGTTGAATATTCTTTCGATAGCTGATAAAATGCGAGTCACAGAAGCTGTAGAGAAAGGTGGTAAAAAGAAAAACGAGATCGCGAAAGATTTTGAAATCCCTAGAAGTACTTTATCAACAATTCTGAAAAATAAAGAAAAGATTGTAAAGAGTTTTGATGAGAACTATGGGAAAAGGAAAAAAATTAGAAGCTCTGAATTTCCAGATGTTGAAACATGCTTAATGAAATGGATTAGCAAATGTCGTTCACAGAACTTGCCTCTTGGTGGAACTCCAGCAAAAAAAAAAAAAAAAAAAAAGCTGAAGATTTTGGAAAAATGCTGGGACACACAGATTTTAAAGCGAGTAATGGTTGGTTCGAGAACTTCAAGAAAAGAAATAACATAACTTTTCTGAAGATGTGTGATGAAAGTGCTAGTGCTGACCAAGAATTGTGCATGGACTGGAAAAAGAGAGTATTGTCACCAACCCTGGAAAAATATGATCCAAAAAATGTTTTCAATGCTGATGAGACAGGGTTATTTTTTAAGTGTATGCGTGATAAAATTATGGCCATTAAAGGTGAAGCATGTCACGGCAGGAAAGGAAGCAAAGAAAGATTGACTTTGCTGTTTTGTGTTAATATGGATGGTTCTGAAAAGCTCAAACCTATTCTGATAGGTAAATCTGCTAAACCCCGATGTCTTTCAGGAATCAAATCTTTTCCAATGACTTATTTAGCGAACAAAAAGGCTTCGATGACTGAAGAAATTTTCACTAATTGGTTAAAGGAAGACAGAAAAATGTCTAGTGAACAGCACGGCATTGTTCTTTTCTTGGACAACTGTACAGCACATAATAGTGCCTAAATTAAAATCTGTAAAAGTTGAGTTCATGCCACCAAACACAACTTCTGAATTACAGCCTCTAGACCTAGGTATTATTCAGAGTTTTGAGGTAAAATATCATCACAAAGTTGTACAAAAATGCATTGCTGACATTGATGAAGGAAATCAACTAACGTGGACATTTTGCAGTCGATGCATATCTCCGACGGAGCTTGGAGGGACGTCACTGAAGAAATCATAGTTAATCGTTTCAAAAAGGCAGGATTTGTTCGAAATGCGGAGAATGGAAAGCATCCAGGCGATTCTTTCAGTGAAAATGAAGATAATCAACAGCTAAATGAAGACTGGCAACGTCTTGTTAAGGCATTACATATTGAAGAAAGTGTGACTTTTCAAGATTTTGTTGAAGTTGATGGAAATGTTGCAGTTTCCAGGGAATAAAGTGACAAAAATATTGTTGCTGAAATAAAATTGTATCAGAGGAAGATGGAATTGAGGAATCACCTCTACCAAAAGTGACTTGCCGAGAAGCTAAGTCATTAATAGAAAAACTTCGAAATTTCGTCGAGTCAATGCCGAATATGATGTCAGACTTTCCATGCCTTTACCAATTGGAAAATGTGTATGAATGATCTAGTATCTGTAACCAAACTGTTATAGATGACTATTTTGAAAAGTGAAGAAATGTAAGATTACATTTTTGTACATACTATATATGTACGTATAACATAGTACTGTACTACAGTACATACTGCTGTATAATAAAATGTGTATCCAGTCATTTCAAGCTTCGCTTTATTGGTTATCAGCATTTTCGTGGATAATACTGTACATACCCAATTCTTTATTTTTTCAGGTAGAACCATTTAATGGTGGTTTTAACTGAATTCTTTATCTGCAAGACAATGCAAGTGAATTTTTTAAAAATTTGTAAAAAACAGTACATATTTTTTTATGAAATTTTAAAAAATTTCTATATCTCGAATCTCTTTTGCACTCCCTTCAAGTTTGACATAGAGGTTTGACTGTATATCATCATCATCATTGTCAACCATTATCAATCCACTGCTGGACGAAGGTCTCCCCAAGTTTCCTCCACAACGGTCTGTCTTGTGCCAGTCTCCTCCATGTCACTCCCGCATATTTACGAATTTCATCCACCCATCTCCCATGTGGTCTTTTTCTGGGTCTTTTCCTGTCCCTTGGAATCCAATCTAAAATTTCGGCTGTCCATCTATGGTCTGTCCTTCTGGCAGTATGTCCAGCCCATTGCCATTTCAGGGATTTAACTCTGATCATGATGTCTTCCACTCTCGTCATTTTTCGGATCCACGAGTTCCTCTTCTTATCTCTCCTGGTTATACCAAGCATGCACCTCTCCATGCTTCTTTGAGTTGTCTGCAGCCTTTGTATGTCTCTTTTAGTTAAGGTCCACGTCTCTGCACCATACGTAAGCACTGGAAGGATGCATTGATCAAACACTTTTCTTTTAAGACATAATGGCATATTGCTCTTGAAAATTATGCTGTTTCTTCCAAAAGCTCTCCAGGCAAGTTTTGTACGCCTATTAATTTCTTCATCAATGTGACCCTCACTTGATATCTGCTGTCCAAGATAAACATACGTATCTGTTATCTCCAGTTTTTCTCCATCAATCGATAAATCTTCATTTCTTGTAAAAGCATTGAACATCACTTTTGTCTTCTGAAAGTTCATTTTTAATCCCACTTCTTTACTCTTGTCAGCAAGTTCCTGGATCATACTCTGCAGCTCTGATGGGGTAGTTGCAAAAATGACAACGTCATCAGCAAAACGAAGGTGGGTTAGATAATCTCCATTAATCTTTATCCCTTTGTTTTCCCAGTTCAGTGATTGAAAGACATTTTCCAATGTGGCATTAAAGAGCTTCGGAGATATGGTGTCACCTTGTCTCACTCCCTTTCCAATTTTTATGTGTGTTGTATTTTCAAACAGCCGAATCTTTGCACTTGCATTTTCATAGATGTTGTTAATAATATTAATGTATGCATCTTCAATACCGCAGGATTTCAGAGCCGTGGTAACTGCTGATGGTTTCACCGAATCAAAGGCTTTTTCATAATCGATAAAAGCCATGCACAATGGAAGTTCATATTCCCTCGCTCTTTCAATTAGTTCTCTCAGTACGTGGATATGATCTATTGTGCTGTAGCCACTCCTGAATCCAGCTTGTTCTCTCGGTTGAGCCATGTCCAGTGTTACCTTCAAGCGGTGTGAAAGAACTTCAGTGAAGATTTTATAAACCACTGATAGGAGGCTGATAGGTCTGTAGTTCCTGAGATCCTCAATGTCACCTTTTTTATGTAGCAGGATCATTGTAGCATTGTTCCAATCCTCAGGAATTTTCCCTTCATTAAGGCATCGAGTGAAAATTTGGGCGAGTACTGTTTCAATTTCTCCACTTGCTTCTTGTATGATGTCTATAGTAATTCCATCTTCTCCTGGAGCTTTCCCCCGCTTCATGTTCTTGATTGCATGTGCAACTTCTGCTGGGAGGACTGGAAGAACTCTGGTACCTTTCATGATGTCTGGAGTACATGTATCATCCCTTTCATATAATTTGGAGTAGAAATCTTTCACTCTTGTCAAAATTTCGCCTCTATTTCTTGTTATAGAACCATCTTCTTTTCTCAGAGCCATAATCTGTTTTCTTCCCTTACTGAGATGTCCCTTTGCTATCTTTAGGCTTTGGTTGTTTTCAATTGCTTTCCTCACTAGCTCACAGTTGAATTTCCTTACGTCTTCAGTGATACTTTTTCGTGCTGTCTTGCATAGCTCTATATATTCCACTTTGGAAGTCACATCTTCTTTAGTTGTCCTCATCTCTCTTCTTTTTTGCATCAACATTTTGGTTTTTCCTGATAATTTGTTTACATGCAACTTGTTCTTAGACCCAGCTAATTTTGTTGCTGTTTCCATAAGAGCTTTGGTTGACTGTATATATATATATAAGTGTTTAATCAATGCATCCTGCCAGTGCTTACATATGGAGCAGAGACATGGACCTTAACTTAAAAAGACATACAAAGACTGCAGACAACTCAAAGCAACATGGAGAGATGCATGCTTGGTGTAACCAGGAAAGATAAGAGGAGGAACTTGTGGATAAGGAAAATGACAGGAGTGGACAACATCATGACCAGAGTGAAATCACTGAAATGGCAATGGGCTGGACATGTTGCCAGAAGAACGGATCACCAATGGACAACCGAAATTTTAGACTGGATTCTGAGGGACAGGAAAAGACCCAGAAGAAGACCCCATGCGAGATAGATGGATGAAATTCGAAAGTATGCTGGAGTGACATGGAGGAGACAGGCTCAAGACAGACAATTGTGGAAGAAACTTTGGGAGACTTTTATCCAGGAGTGGATTGATAATGGTTGATGATGATATAATACAGGGTTTAAACTGCGACCGCATTTTTCGCATTTTGCGAAAATGAATGCAATTTTGCTAAAATATTTGTATTTCTTTTTGCATATATGCGAAAATGTTTAAATGGCGCCGTTTCTTAGTGAGCGCCATTAAAATTCCGTGATTTCATCGTACACATATGAAATATCGTCCTGGTAGAATTTCTCTTCTTTCATCACGCGACGTCAAATGATGCATAGAAACTAGTAGCCAATCCAGTTTCTAAGATAACATAAACCAAGCTCTTCCTTACATTCTCCTCGCTTTGGGTTTTTGAAAATTGGCAACACCTAGTCGCCAACCGTGGTCATCTCTCTCTCTCTCTCTCTCTCTCTCTCTCTCTCTCTCTCTCTCTCTCTCGTTCGCTTTTGCGGTAGTCTTTTTCACGTGGCCTTATTCGTGTGTGTTGAACATTTTTTTTAGTCTAAATATGGATAAATGGTTAGGAATAAGTTCCAAACGAAAAAACGATATTGAAAGTGTTACTACTAAACAGCTAGCTAAAAAACCTAAGGCATCCAAAACTTTAGTGGAGAAGTGGCTTTCACTTTATAAGTGGGCCAAATAAAGATGGCATGACGGTCAACCTTACATTTCGTGTGAGCTATGCCAGAAATCAAAGAAGAAAAATATCCTTGCAACTGCTGAAGGTAATTTTTTTCTTTAGGTTAATTTTTTTTTCTTCTTCGTCACGCTTGATCGGCGTTCAAAAACAGCGTGCCCAAGATGGGCAATCGCGTTCGTTCGGCAATCAATCGCGCAAGCAAGTAATCTACGAAGACGAATTTCGAAACATCGCCATGTTTACAAATTTCGGAATAAATTCCACAAATTTAGTTTCAAATCTGAATTATTATTTTTTTGTTTTTGTTTACATAGGGTAAATAAGTAGTTTAGTGTCCTAAATTATTTTGCCGCAAATGTTACAGGGTTTCGAAAAAGTGAGACTTACAAATTTGAAAGTATGTAACATACTTGCCAATTTTTACGGATTATCCGTAAAATTTGCGGATTTCTGCTTAATTTTACTGATTTACGGAAAAAAGGTTTTTTTACAAATTTTTTAATATTTCCATTGCTCAATCCAAATACTTCAATCTCCTGCAACCATCCACTTCGTTCTATCAGACCTTACGAGAGCTGTGCGCACTTATTTTCCCGCTGACTTAACGAAATGTTTGTCAAAAAAACACCTATGAGCGTTCTCATGGCTAATATACACTGAAGGGGGGGGGGGGGAATCCCAACACCACGAAAAAATAGTTGTAGAGGAATGAAATGGCGGCAATACATTTGTATAGGTAACATATTTAATCGATTAAGGTTTCAAGATCACAGCTTAATGTAAGCGCAAGAAGAGCCATTTTAAATGTGAAATGCTGGTACATTAATAACCTGTGTAACCGCCAGAATGTTGAATGCAAGCACGCAAACGTTCATGCATTGCGTCATACAGGTGCTGGATGTCAGTTTGTGGGATGGAGTTCCATGCCTGTTGCACTTGGTCGGTCAATACAGGGACGGTTAATGCTGGTTGGGGGTGATGCTGAAGTTGTCGTCCAATGATGTACCATACGTGCTCGATTGGAGAAAGATCTGGTGATCTAGCAGGCCACGGCAACATGTCGACACTCTGTAGAGCATGTTGGGTTACAACAGCGGTATGCGGGCAAGCGTTATCCTGTTGGAAAACACCCCCTAGAATGCTGTTCATGAATGGCAGCACAACAGGTTGAATCACCAGACCGATGTACAACTGTGCCGTCAGGGTGCGTGGGATAACCACGAGAGTGCTCCTGCTGTCATAGGAAATTGCTCCCCAGACCATAACTCCAGGTGTAGGTTCAGTGTGTCTCGGCCGCAGACAGGTTGGTTGCAGGCGCTCACCTGGCCTGGCCTCCTCCTAAACAACACACGGCCATCACTGGCACCCAAGCAGAACCGGCTTTCATCAGAAAACACAACAGATCTCCACTCCGTCCTCCGATGAGCTGTAGCTTGACACCACTGACATTGCAAACGGCAGTGGTTTGGAGAAAGTCGAATGCACGCTACAGGGCGTCTGGCTCGGAGCTGTCCTTCAAGTAACCGATTTGTAACAGTTCGTTGTGTCACTGTGGTGGCAACTGCGGCTCGAATTGCTGCTGCAGATGCAGTACGATGCGCCACGGCCATACGCCGTACACGGCGGTCTTCCCTCTCAGTAGTGCCACGCGGCCGGCCGGAACCCGATCTTCTTGAGGCAGTACCTTCCCTTGACCACCGCTGCCAACAATCATGCACAGTGGCTACATTCCTGCCAAGTCGTTCTGCAATATTGCAGAAAGAAAATCCACCTCCTCGTAGCCCTATTACACGACCTCGTTCAAACTCCGTGAGCTGTTGATAATGGCTTTTTCGTCTTCTTAAAGGCATTCTTGACTAGCATCAACACACTACGTCGAATCTCAACGATAACTAACGCTCACGAACGTTACAGCGCGTATTTACAGCAAACCTGCTTTGCATGTTCCGAGGGGCACACTAGCGCCACACGTATGCGCCGAGCGCGAAATTTGCATAGACGTCATCTTACAGATGTACTCTCACCGCCTACCAACTGTCGTTTATCTAACACAACCCCTTCTTGGTGTTGGGAAATTTTTTTCCGTCAGTGTATATATATATTACGTGTCTTCTTTTCTTTCAGTTAAAGCACAGATTAGTGACTTCATTTCTTTTTTTTTATACTTTTTTGTTTGCAAAGATTGGCGAAGAACACCGGCGTGTGTTCCCACATTTTCCTTATGCCTGTCATTACTGCGCTTGCGCCCTAGCTGTAATGATACATTTTCTCACGCTCCCGTTGCTCCGTAACATAAACAAACACACTCTAGCGAAGCTCGGAGTGTGTTGTTTATGTTTCTTCGAAAGATCCGCAAAGTACTTTTTCACATTTTTTTTGTTTGCTGCTCATCGGAGGAAAGTTGTATTTTTCTTGACAGCTGTACTGTGTACAAGTATCTCTCTTCCTTCCTCACTTTTTAAGATTCATGTTTTTACTTTTTGCATTTCCAAACATTTAATGCATAATAATTTACTTTTGTTTCATTTTCATTTTTCGTGTGCGAAGATGAGAATTTTATGTTCGACTTTTACAGAACGGGTCAAGCTTTTGGTTTTTGTTGTTTGCATGCAAAGTGATTTTATTTTATTTATTTTGCTTTTGTTTTGTCTTTACATTTCCGTTTTTTTCCTACGGAATTTTCTTATTAGAAATCGTTTATCAACAGAAAATGTAAAAAATAAAACACATATTAACCATTAACATAGAAGGGCCAGGTTATGAGGAATTCGATTTTAGAACTGCATATGAAAAATGGTTAAAAAAAACTTTGTCGCATTGTAACTTAATGAAATTTTTTTAATAATTCTTTTTATAAAACTCGAGTGCTTTTATTGGTCTCTAAATAAATGCTAAATTGTTTATAAAAAACCCTAAAAGAAATTTCAAAACGCTAAAATGTTTCTGCAGATTTTTGCTGAAATGCTAAAGATTTTCAAAAGCCAGTTCATACCCTGATTATATATATATATATATATATTCTATAAAGAAGATACCTAAGCAAAAAAATACAATTATAATTTTGACTCACACCTAGTACAACATAGAAAAGGTTATGTATCTACTTGTGTGAGTAAAAGGAGAAAAGATAAAAAAATAAAATAAAACAACTGAATGTAGAAGGTGTCGAGAATACTGAGCCTTGGCTTTATCAAGGACCAGCAAAAACTCTGCATTTTCTCACTTCCACAAAGACCTAGTTGGAAATGGGTTTCTGCAAGGCCATAGATGCAAGTAACATTCCCACCTAAAATAGTTTAAAAAATATATATATGTCATGCCCTCCGTAGAGTTGCATGACCTAGCACTAGTTAACAATTTCGCTTGCATCCATTAACCTTCCTGGCCCGACCCATGCTCTTCATCTGTTACTATTAAACAGAGAGAAGAAGATTAAAGAGAACTCAAGCTGTGAGAGTGACATAATAATTAGAAATGATTTTCAACCATAACGAAATTCCAAGTTCGTTTGAGAGAGAATTTAAACCTGAAAATCAATGCAAAAGAAATCCAAATTTTTAAATTGCAATTAAAAAAGGAAATATTAATTTTTAACGAATAGAATTTTGAAAGAAAACTTGAGTCTAAAACCCCCTACTCTACAACTTATGACAGCACGAAAACGAGAATAAGTTAAAGATAATAATTAACTAAAGAAAACTTTGTGAAAGTTATATACCTTAAACAGTTAGTTGCAATATGTACAAAGTATTTCAGCAGTGCTTTAAGTGCATAATTAATTAGTTATTAAGAACTTAACTACTTTGAAAAAACAGCGCATAGACAGCGCATAGAAAAGGAACAAGCTTAGCCATCTTCTGTTCCTAGGTACCCCAAAAGACGCTCAAAGTTACAAAGAAAAGAAAGAGTTAAAACCCGCAAAAATGTTAACAGACAAACCAATGCCTAAAAGCTGAAAAGCTAAAAAACGACAGAGAAAAAGTACATGAAGTACAAACATTGAACTTATAAAACCTAGAACCCAAAAACAAGGAAGAGAGCATACCTCTTGTGTGACAAAAACTTTTCTCCTCACAAGAGAAGAACATGGCTGACCTCTTCCGCCACTCCCTAGACGCTGGGGGGCAGTGAGGGTGGGGCTGATGGCCTCCTCATACAGCAAGAAACCAACGCGCGGAGATTTTAACCAGAAAAAAAATATATAAACTTAAGACTGTGGATCTGTATGATCAGAAAGAGCAGAATTAACTCTCCAGAATACATGAGAAATACTATAAAATACACGAGCAGTGTATTTAATAATCTTTGCATGTATTAAATCACCTTAGTGAGCTTCTATAGATTAATCAGAATCTTATTAATTTTAATGTTGGTTTTACTATTTTTAGTATAGCTATCCTAGTGATGAATAACTAGTTTTCTTTTTTATTTGTTTTTATTTTCTTTTATAAACAGATTTTTAAGCTTTTTTTGTGATTTTGTTTATATTATTTAATTTTTTGTTTTAATAGGACCGTCATATCCATAGCACTAAGGTTCCTTTAGGTAGTTAATAGGCATCCTCTAGCCAACTTCCTTACGGCTTTGATTGGTCAGAATCATATTATTAACTGTGTAGAAAATTAAAGCAGATCTGCCAACCTTACTCTATTATTCAGAATAATTTTTCTTAAAGTTCTTTTGATGAAAGAAGAAGGAATTTCGTTCTCTAGAAAACTTTCTAATAGTATATTAATGTGGTAATTGAAGTCCAAATTGTTGCTGCAAATTCTTGAAATTCTTAGGACCTGAGAAATTAGTACATTCTCAATTACTTTGGTTGAAATGTTATTATTCCAGTGTAGATATTTAATTACTTTGAAAGGAAAATTAACTCTTTTATCAAAGAGGCTAATAGATGGGTTACCTCTGTTGAGCTTAATGCTTAAGTCTAGGAACTCAAGTTCCTGATTACTGTGGTTGGTTTTACATAAGTTAAGAGAGCTAGGATAGATATTATCAAAATCACTCTCTATAACTTCTGAATTATTGATACACAGCAGATCATCAATATATCTAAAAGTGTAAAGGTAGTTATCTGAGCAGGTGGGGTGATTTTTAATGAATTTATATTCCTTAAAGAACAGGAATAGATTAGCGATATTCATGGACGTTGATGTTCCCATGGGAATACCGTTCACTTGCTTATAGAGAGTATTATTATATAAGATATGGTTATTTTTTATGCAGCAATTGAGATAAGAGTTCCAAGTTCCTACATCAACAAATTGGTTAAGTTTAAATTCTGCATACAGCTCTTTAAAGGTAGTGATTATATCTGATAGAGGCAGATTAGTATATAGGTTTTCAAAATCATAACTATTAATATCTAGGGGACAAACTTTGAGTAAAGTAGAAATTACTTCTGCATTATTATTAATTATCCAAAAATCTCTGTACATCAAGTTAGAACAGTTTCTAATGTGTTTCAAAACCTTCTTTAAGACATCTTCAAAAGCAAGATCTATTTTCTTTTTATGACTCCTTACTCCACTAGCTATGAACCTGAACTTCACAGGATCCTTATGAAACTTAACCGTTGCAAAAAGAAATGGAAATTCAGGCTCATATCTTCTAGTTTGTGGAATTTTAAGTTTCTTGAAGAATGCCTTAAACCGATTTTCTAACTGCTTGGTAGAATAACTTACGGGCTCGTATGTTACTCTATTATTGAGTTCCATTGCAACCTTCATTTTAAATTCTAAAGTTTTTCCTTAGTCTTCAGTTTTGCTCTTAAGTATATATATGTAAGGTCAGGTGATGCGTAACATCACAGCCTCTCCTTGACAAATGTCAACCCCGCCTTCTCGTGGTGCATCCTGTTCCCACTAAAGGGGCTCTGACGACCGCCAATAGCGGTATAACTATACCATCGGGATCAGAGGAAATGCTATCCCACACTCACCAACCCGCTTGGCCAGCGTGGTGAGTTATGGCCAAACACCTCCAAAATGACTCTACAACTTAAATCTTGGCCCTCAGTCTCCGGCAGCTGGAATGTACCTGGCCAAGGCAGCGGCCAGTGCGACATGAAGGCAGAGGGTGCTAAGAATCCCCAGAGGACCGGACTAGGCTGCCATTTGATGCTGACCTTGGCTACCTATAACGGACGCTCCCTATCTTCTGATTCAAGGCTTCTTGAATTGGAAGAGGAACTACAAAGGATCAAGTGGGACATCGTCGGGCTAAGTGAGGTAAGGAGAAAAGGAGAAGATCTCATTGAACTGAAGAGTGGACATCTCTTCTATTATCGTGGGACAGATACTGGCAGAACTAGTGGTGTTGGATTTATAATAAACAAGAAACTGAAGGATAAAGTGGTAGAAGTTGAAAGTTTCTCTGACAGAGCTGCACGACTCGTTATCCAACTATCAAGAAGATACCAGGCTCAGATAATTCAAACTTATGCACCCACCACAAGTCATCCTGAAGAAGAAATTGAAGAATTTTATGAGGAAATTCGTCATCTAAATAATAAAGGTAAGCAGCACTTGAAGATAATTATGGGAGATTTCAATGCAAAAATAGGGCAACGGCAACAGAATGAAACTTCAGTAGGTAAATTCGGTCACGGCAACAGAAACCAGCGTGGAAATACTCTCGTTGAGTTTGCAGAGGCAGAAGGATTTTTCATCTTGAACTCCTTTTTCAAGAAAAAGCCACACAGGAAATGGACATGGAGACATCCAATTGGGACGACAAGTGAAATTGATTTTATTATGTGTAACAAAAAATTTGTCATCGAAGACTGCAGTGTGCTGAACAAGTTCAACACAGGTAGTGACCATAGATTGGTGAGATGTAAGATGCACCTCAACACTAAACTGGAACGTGGCAAACTCATAAGACAAACAAAATGTATTGACATAACCAACCTTAAAAAACACCATAATACTTTCAAGTTGGAACTGAAGAACAGATTCTCTGCTTTAGAAGGCCTAACATCGGAAGAAGTGGATATTTCTGAAGTTAACAGAAAAGTAACCAAAGCTCTAATGGAAACAGCAACAAAATTAGCTGGGTCTAAGAACAAGTTGCATGTGAACAAATTATCAGGAAAAACCAAAATGTTGATGCAAAAAAGAAGAGAGATGAGGACAACTAAAGAAGATGTGACTTCCAAAGTGGAATATATAGAGCTATGCAAGACAACACGAAAAAGTATCACTGAAGACGTAAGGAAATTCAACTGTGAGCTAGTGAGGAAAGCAATTGAAAACAACCAAGGCCTTAAGATAGCAAAGGGACATCTCAGTAAGGGAAGAAAACAGATTATGGCTCTGAGAAAAGAAGATGGTTCTATAACAAGAAATAGAGGCGAAATTTTGACAAGAGTGAAAGATTTCTACTCCAAATTATATGAAAGGGATGATACATGTACTCCAGACATCATGAAAGGTACCAGAGTTCTTCCAGTCCTCCCAGCAGAAGTTGCTCATGCAATCAAGAACATGAAGCGGGGGAAAGCTCCAGGAGAAGATGGAATTACTATAGACATCATACAAGAAGCAAGTGGAGAAATTGAAACAGTACTCGCCCAAATTTTCACTCGATGCCTTAATGAAGGGAAGATTCCTGAGGATTGGAACAATGCTACAATGATCCTGCTACATAAAAAAGGTGACATTGAGGATCTCAGGAACTACAGACCTATCAGCCTCCTATCAGTGGTTTATAAAATCTTCACTAAAGTTCTTTCACACCGCTTGAAGGTAACACTGGACATGGCTCAACCGAGAGAACAAGCTGGATTCAGGAGTGGCTACAGCACAATAGATCATATCCACGTACTGAGAGAACTAATTGAAAGAGCGAGGGAATATGAACTTCCATTGTGCATGGCTTTTATCGATTATGAAAAAGCCTTTGATTCGGTGAAACCATCAGCAGTTACCACGGCTCTGAAATCCTGCGGTATTCAAGATGCATACATTAATATTATTAATAACATCTATGAAAATGCAAGTGCAAAGATTCGGCTGTTTGAAAATACAACACACATAAAAATTGGAAAGGGAGTGAGACAAGGTGACACCATATCTCCGAAGCTCTTTAATGCCACATTGGAAAATGTCTTTCAATCACTGAACTGGGAAAACAAAGGGATAAAGATTAATGGAGATTATCTAACCCACCTTCGTTTTGCTGATGACGTAGTCATTTTTGTAACTACCCCATCAGAGCTGCAGAGTATGATCCAGGAAATTGCTGACAAGAGTAAAGAAGTGGGATTAAAAATGAACTTTCAGAAGACAAAAGTGATGTTCAATGCTTTTACAAGAAATGAAGATTTATCGATTGATCGAGAAAAGCTGGAGATAACAGACACATACGTTTATCTCGGACAGCAGATATCAAGTGAGGGTCACATTGATGAAGAAATTAATCGGCGCACAAAACTTGCCTGGAGAGCTTTTAGAAGGAACAACATAATTTTCAAGAGCAATATGCCATTATGTCTTAAAAGAAAAGTGTTTGATCAATGCATCCTCCAGTGCTTGAGAGCATGGGTCGGGCCAGGAAAGTTATGGATGCAAGCTAAATTGTTAACTAAAGCTGGGTCATACAACTCTGTGGAGGTTATGACATATATATATTTCTTTTTAATTTTTTGGTGGGCTTATTACTTGCACTTATGACTTTGTAGAAACCCATTTCCAAATAGGTCTTTGTGGAAGTGAGAAAATGCAGAGTTTTTGCTGGTCCTTGATAAAGCCAGGGCTCAGTATTTTCGGCACTTTCTACATTGCTGTTCTATTTTTTTCTCTTTTTACTCACACCGGTCAATACATAACCTTTTCTGTGTTGTACTTGGTATGAGTCATGAGTCAAAAATTTTTTTTTGCTTCAGTCTCTTCTTAATAGAATGTGAATTCTGAATTTTCATAACTGCTGCGTTGCGCGTTTTGATCTTCAGGTTATTTTGCAACTTTCGTTTTAAATTCTAAAGTTTATCTTATGTTTTTCGGCTATGCTCTTTAGTATATATATGTATATATCATCATTGTCAACCATTATCAATTCATTGCTGGACGAAAGTCTCCCCAAGTTTCCTCCACAACGGTCTGTCTTGTGCCAGTCTCCTCCATGTCACACCTGCATACTTTCGGATTTCATCCACCCATCTTCCATGTGGTCTTCTTCTGGGTCTTTTCCTGTCCCTTGGAATCCAATCTAAAATTTCAGCTGTCCATCGATGGTCTGTCCTTCTGGCAGTATGTCCAGCCTATTGCCATTTCAGGGATTTAACTCTGATCATGATGTCTTCCACTCTCGTCATTTTTCGGATCCACGAGTTCCTCTTCTTATCTCTCCTGGTTATACCAAGCATGCACCTCTCCATGCTTCTTTGAGTTGTCTGCAGCCTTTGTATGTCTCTTTTAGTTAAGGTCCACGTCTCTGCACCATACGTAAGCACTGGAAGGATGCATTGATCAAACACTTTTCTTTTAAAACATAATGGCATATTGCTCTTGAAAATTATGCTGTTTCTTCCAAAAGCTCTCCAGGCAAGTTTTGTACACCGATTAATTTCTTCATCAATGTGACCCTCACTTGATATCTGCTGTCCAAGATAAACGTATGTGTCTGTTATCTCCAGCTTTTCTCCATCAATCGATAAATCTTCATTTCTTGTAAAAGCATTGAACATCACTTTTGTCTTCTGAAAGTTCATTTTTAATCCCACTTCTTTACTCTTGTCAGCAAGTTCCTGGATCATACTCTGCAGCTCTGATGGGGTAGTTGCAAAAATGACTATGTCATCAGCAAAACGAAGGTGGGTTAGATAATCTCCATTAATTTTTATCCCTTTGTTTTCCCAGTTCAGTGATTGAAAGACATTTTCCAATGTGGCATTAAAGAGCTTCAGAGCTATGGTGTCACCTTGTCTCACTCCCTTTCCAATTTTTACGTGTGTTGTATTTTCAAACAGCCGAATCTTTGCACTTGCATTTTCGTAGATGTTATTAATAATATTAATGTATGCATCTTCAATACCGCAGGATTTCAAAGCCATTGTAACAGCTGATGGTTTCACCGAATCAAAGGCTTTTTCATAATCGATAAAAGCCATGCACAACGGAAGTTCATATTCCCTCGCTCTTTCAATTAGTTCTCTCAGCACCTGGATATGATCTATTGTGCTGTAGCCACTCCTGAATCCAGCTTGTTCTCTCGGCCGAGCCATGTTCAGTGTTACCTTCGGTGTGAAAGAACTTTAGTGAAGATTTTATAAACCACTGATAGGAGGCTGACAGGTCTGCAGTTCCTGAGATCCTCAATGTCACCTTTTTTATGTAGCAGGATCATTGTAGCATTGTTCCAATCCTCAGGATCTTCCCTTCATTAAGACATCGAGTGAAAATTTGGACGAGTACTGTTTCGACTTCTCCAATTGCTTCTTGTATGATGTCTACAGTAATTCCATCTTCTACTGGAGCTTTTCCCCACTTCATGTTCTTGATTGCATGTGCAACTTCTGCTGGGAGGACTGGAAGAACTCTGGTACCTTTCATGATGTCTGGAGTACATGCATCATCCCTTTCATATAATCTGGAGTAGAAATCTTTCACTCTTGTCAAAATTTCGCCTCTATTTCTTGTTACAGAACCATCTTATTTTCTCAGTGCCATAATCTGTTTTCTTCCCTTACTGAGATGTCCCTTTGCTATCTTTAGGCCTTGGTTGTTTTCAATTGCTTTCCTCACTAGTTCGCAGTTGAATTTCCTTACGTCTTCAGTGATACTTTTTCGTACTGTCTTGCATGACTCTATATATTCCACTTTGGAAGTCACATCTTTAGTTGTCCTCATCTCTCATTTTTTTTTGTTTAGCATCAACATTTTGGTTTTTCCTGATAATTTGTTCACATGCAACTTGTTCTTAGACCCAGCTAATTTTGTTGCTGTTTCCATAAGAGCTTTGGTTACTTTTCTGTTAACTTCAGAAATATCCACTTCTTCAGATGTTAGGCCTTCTAAAGCAGAGAATCTGTTCTTCAGTTCCAACTTGAAGGTATTATGGTGTTTTTTAAGGTTGGTTATGTCAATAGATTTTGTCTGTCTTATGAGCTTGCTACGTTCGAGTTTAGTGTTGAGGTGCATCTTACCAATCTATATATATATATATACAGGGGGAGGGAATTCCGGGAAAATCTTACCAGCCAGGGATTTTTACCACTAGCCAAGAAGACGCGATATAGGCACATTATGACAACAGTGTAAAGAGATGGGATATGACACAAATTTTGAATTTCTGCCCCTATGTAATACAAATACATACATACGCTATACCAGATTAAAAAAAATCCCCATGAAACCTTTGAATTATAACGGAGATGTATGACACCAATTTATTATTTTATAATTAAATATTTCATACCTAATTAATAGTGATTGTTCAGCTTTGTTTCTTTTAAATTTTTACATCAATTATTCAGCATCACAAAATTTTCTTTTATGTCCTTGTACATGCTTTGTTCCACATCCAAAGTACCACTTATCTATAGAGTCTGCTGGATCAAAATTTTCTAATGATGTCCCATTAATGCGTATATTTAGGAGACGGTTCATACTTCTGTTGACTAATGAGGTCCTCAAGTGATTTTTGATAAGATTCATCTGGCTGAAGCCTCGTTCACAGGTTGATGTTGATGCTGGTATTACACAAAGAAGCGAAAACAACTAGCTTATGTAAAAAAACTTCTTATGTTCAGTAATCTTTAAAAGTAGTTCATCAACTTTCAAGTTGATGAATTTTGAAGTCAAACCATTCGTCTACCACACTTTTTTCGATATCTTTCTAATTGTTTTTATGTTTGATTGCTTCCTTAAAATGATGCAAGATAATTTTGATTTCATTGTCTCCAAAGTCACTCAAATCTTTTCCAGTGGGCTAAGTGAATTTGACAAAAACATATGTTGAGGTGATTACAGGGGAATTAATGTCACAAAATATTTTCAATAAATATTTTTTTGCAAAGTTTGTTGTAGTATTTCTGTCAGATTTGAAGAACTTCCCATTTGCAACATTTGTCAGAACTACATCTTTGTAAGTTTCTCCATTATAAGAGGTAAAAAATTGTTCTTCATATTTTCCTCTTTCTTTCTGCAAATTTTCTAATTTCTTTTTGCTTTCGAAACTTCGTTGTTGACTTGACATAAAAAAGCTGTTTTTGGAAAACGAGGGACAAGTCTTTAAAGATTTGAAGATAATCTAGGAGAACACTGAGGGTTGCCAGAAATCTTAAATCTTTTATTTTATTTACTATGCCTTCTGCATTTTTGCTACCTTGTTTTTCATTAGCTTCATTTTCTAAATGCAACACAACTGGTTGGTAGTCATGAAAAATTGCTCTCAAAACTCCTACTTTAGATGCCACCCATCTAATGTGGTGCAATTTCTGAATTTTTTAATTTTTTGTGCTAATAAGTTGTCTATTTTTTCCAGGTGCTTGATTTTTTTACTGGAATGTCCATAAAATTTATAAATTAAAATAAGAAGAGAGTCAAACGTTACTAAATACGATACATTCTTCAGAATATAAAGCATGCTTAACTGCAATCAGTGAGCAACACAATGCACAGACAATATATGTGGTAAAAATTCTTTAAATTTGGCACATAAACCAGATACTTCACCAACCATGTTGGCTGCCCCATCTGTTGCTATACCAACAATCCAAGAATTTTTCTTCAAATTTAAACCAAGATAAGCAAACTGTTTCTCAATAGCAGAAAAATAGGACGCAGATGTGCTATTTTCTAATTCTAAAAGTCCAAAAAAAAAACATTCTTCAATTTTACCACTTTTCAAATATCTTGCATACATCATCAATTCCTCTATTGTGCCCTTGTCTGTAGAGGCATCTAAAATAATGCTAATGGACTGGGACTGCTTTAGTTCCTTCAATACAGACTCTGTTATAACCTCTGATATGCAAGAAATAAATTCCCAGCAAGCATTTCTGTTTGCATACTGGTTTTGTACATCAACCTCTAACTTTCTGGATAACATGACTAGTGATTCAATGTCAGAAAATGGCTTATTGTTTTTTGCAATATAGTAGCTCAGATTGAATAATACTTTGAGCTGCTTAAATATTTTGTAATCCATTTTTTTAATGCTTTGGCCAATGGGGTGCTAACAAGAAGCTGTGATGAATTTTCAATAAAATCAACATTTTTTCTATGCTGCACAGATTTATCATGGAATTTAAAAGTTTCATGTTTGAAAGGGCCACTAAATCCCTGTGAAAACTTACGTGATGTATTGACTTTCACATCTGCTTTGCAGCAAAATCCACATTTTGCAAGACCGTTTTCATAAACAATCCAGGGAAATTCTTCTATCCATTTTTCTTGAAATTTCCTGTTCTGCGGCTTTTCACAATTTTTTGCAACATTTCTATCTTCAAATAAAACATTTTCAAAACCAAGATCGAGTTGTATCACATTGCTATCAACCAAAACACATGGCGTAGAGGATAAATCACATGGCACGGCTACATTGCTACCAGATGAATTACGTTGGAAAAATGTAAATAAAGTTGATTGTTTGGAATTAAGCATATTGAGATCCCCAGGGCTCGACAAATACGTTCTAGATCTAGGAGCCAGCTCCAAAATTTAGGCGCCAGGTGAAACGAAGTCAATGAACAAAAATATGTTTGGTTATGACGCTGGAACGAAAAGTGGTAAACCATATTTGTTGTCATTTTTTTTTCTTTTTACCCAAACCACTTATTGCAAAATAAAGTTCCAATTTGCTTCACAATTTTCTTTTTCTACTCTTTCAGTAGATGATTTCAAAAATATTAAAATTTCAGATTTCGATTTTATTAAAATACTACTTGTGGATGTCATATTTTGTACATATTAATTCAAAGTACCATATTTTTTTTCCCTTCATGAGATCCTCAAGGGCTGTAATCCGAAGACTGTGAAAAAAAAAAAATCCCACACATAATCCGCAGCAGCATATGATTCATAGATCAGGAAATTCTGAGAAAAACAATTTCTTCCTTCGCATAATCCGCTGCATGCCTCAGACCATGATATTAAAAAAAAAAAAAAGACAGTCTATACCTACCAACGTTGGCAATAGCATTGTTACTAAACACTAGTATTGCGTGGCATACATAGACTCTATTTTACGAAATGATCCATCTCTTTGTAAAAAACAAATGTGCCCCAACAAAACGTTACAACAAACAAGGACTCCAATGAAACAAGCTTAGCACGTGAGAAAAACAAAATTGATTCCCCAGCGAGGGCATGATTGCAAGATTTAAGTTCGAAACTTCCACCAGTAAAAATCAGTAAGATGTGTTCAGAATTCCACAATGCTTGACATACAGGAAATCCAAGCAAGTGAAGGCCTCCTCTTACCATATGATCATACTGCCTCTAAAATTGCAGTTTAAGAAAAGATGAGATCAAAGAAGGGGAGGGGGGAGCTGAACATTTTAACTAGTGAAAAATCAAAACAGACAGCAAGAATGCAGACTGTTAGTCTGTCTTTTGTTGACTCTGCAACTGCACAGCATCGATTGCTTAATTTTTCTTTCTGCTGCTATCATCCTCTCCCTACTTCTTCAGATAAATGGTGTAACTTTGGGAATATTAATACTTTCGAACACCATGCATCAATTTTTATAAATTTTCTAACTTCGTCACTTCTGTTTTCGGGAATTTCCTTCTTCTCTTATCAAGATTAAATGCAGAAACTTATGGGGTGGGGTATATTTAACAACGCTGGCGAGTGGGAACATCACGGGAGGAGGGGGGGCAATAGCAATTACGGGAATTCTGTCCGACTTCTGGTTTTGGAAATTTTTCTCCTTTTTTTAAGGTGAAATGCAAAAATTTATGCAGTAAAATATTACTTAAAAATACTGGACACAGGCAACATCCGAGAAAAAATAAATTACGATTACGGAAAAAATCTGAACTTCGTCGACTTTCTGTTTTCGAAAGTTTCGTAAAGATGGAATTCCGTCCTCTCACGAACCCCCCCCCCCCCCCACACACACACACGCACTATTCTGCTTACTTGTGCATTGATCTCCTGAGTGGCTAACATGGGACACGGGTGGCCTAGTGGGCAACGTTTGTGACTGACGCGGAAAGGACCTCAGGTTCGAACGCTTGATCCACTAAATATCCGCCGTGCGTCGGATGGGCACCGTCGGAACCCGGTACTGGCCCTCGGTAATAAATAAGGGCGTCGTCCTCCTCCTTTCTACTTCGCTTCCGTGTCACTTTCCTGTCGGGTACTCTAGCCCAAATCTCCTAGCTTCCTATTTCTAAGGGTTGTTTAAGACCTGGGGCCAGACACTCCCTTCCTAAAATCCTCTACATTTGATCATTTGAGTGGCTAACATCACGAAAAAGGCAGAATTTCTCGAATTCGCGGAAGAACCTCAAGCCTGAAGATTAGGAGGCAATTTTCACGGTGTCTAACTTCCGTTTCCACAAATTCTTGCCTACAGTTTTAAGCTGAAATACGTACATATATATGCCATAAAATGATATTTAACAAGAATACTAGATACAAACACAACATCCAGAGAGAAAAATTACGATTAGGGCAAATTCTTTTTACTCCATTTAACTACTGTTTTCGAAAGCTTTGAAACACGAAATACCGTCTTCAGATGGAAAATGACCCAACCCCCAAATTCTTTTCAGTTTTGCATCAATCATGATAGCGATCTAAATGATGACTATAAAAAAACCCGGAGAATTTCGCGAATCCGCTTAATAATCTTATGCATATCATAAAATAATAGCAAAATATTGTTTTTAAACAAAATGAAAATTCATAGAATTCGTAGTTAGACAACTAAATTGGTAGAAAATACGAACACTCCATAGTAATTGGCATGCATAACAGTCGTATAATCGGCACCACGTGATCCGCACCTATCATGTTAATCGTGAATCGTAATTTCGGACAGAAAACTGCGATTCACAGGACCGACTCAGAAATCCAAAGATGCAAGAAAAAATTATAGTCTTATTGAAAAAAGTAACAACTGTCATTTTGAAGTACTTTTGTGTTATTTAAGTAAAAAAAGAACTAAAATCGTTAGCTGTTGCCGCATTATCGCAGTTCATTGTTAGACTAAAAAATCTGTTGAAATTGCGTTGAAAGTCCATAGCATTGTCTTATTTCTGAATACGTTTTGAATACCAAAAAAAAAGTTAACTAATACAATCAGCGCACCAAAACTAGGCGATGCGATTCGCAGAAAGGCTACACGCTACGGAATAGCTCTGCGCGATTCCCGAGAGTCACGGATTCCCAAACCGCGTAGGCTTTCGCACGCGTAAATAGTAACGCCTTCATTGCGTCACATTTTCTGTCAAAATACTTTTAAGTAAAAGAAAAAATATATATTCTTACAATCGCTTTGCAGTCTTCTATCTCGCTGTTTCGTTATATTTTTTTCTGTTACCGCATTTTCGGTACTTTCCCAATAACATCACCTCTCCCAGGGTTAATCCCACGCGCGCTTCCGGCGGTTATACAGCGTTCTGCAGTGGGGAAAATCGGTTTATTCCACAAGCAGCAGCGACTCAACTTGGCCTTGAGCGACTGCTAAGCATCTGTGACGTCAGCTCTGCTCTTTCGCATGCTCTTTCGTGAGAATGAACACCGGGGTCGGTCTAAAAAAATAGAATGCTTTTCTGCCTAGTGAGGTATGAATGACTTCAAAGTTTGGGTTTCGGATTAGAATATACTTGACCGTCTTATAAATGAAGAAGCTTAAGGTGTACAAAAAAAAAAAAAAAAAAAAAAAGTGAAAACCTACGATGTTATTATTATTTTATATATTTTATAAGCTGCAATTTTTAAGAGGTCTAAAATCCAGGAAATCCACTAGCCACCCCAGAAAATCCACTCGCCGATGGCGAGTGGGCGAGCGTAATTCCCCACCCCTGTATGTATATATACAGTCGGACCTGGCTATAGCGAACCTTGGATATAGTGAACCCTCAGCTTATATGAACCTTCCTTCTGGTCCCGACGAATCTCCTATATGCCTAATGTTAAATCAATCGTTTATAGCAGACGCCCGGTTGCGAAGAATTGGTTATAGTGAACCCCGAAATCCAAAACTCGCCATTATTTTTCTTTCAAACCCGCCCGGTGGCACCACAATCCCTCCTCCTTTGTCTAGCTACAACTACCTTTTTTCTTCATGTTTTCTATTGACGTTAGAGACCAGGCCGGCATCGTGACTGCGGCACCGCATTCTTTTCTCCTTTGTGTGTGGGGTAAGGGGGGTACTTTTGCTAGTCACACTCGCTTTTCTGAATTCCAAAGGAAACAGTGTGTGTCTCATTGCGGTGGGCAACAAGGTCATCTCACCCCTTCAATGTTTGTAGATTTTTTCCCTCTGAATCAGGTTTTGTGTTATCACTGCAGTCACATACTTTGTCCCTCATTTTAAGTCATCGTGGTATGTTGTGTGGTGGGTTCTTTCTAATTTGTGTTTGCTTACATTTTTTGCTCCGTGAACAATGTAGAGCCTTAAATAAAAAGCTTTTACAATTAAAGACAGGGTTAAAGTGATTCGGAAAATTCAAAATGGAGCTTGTCAAGCGGACACAAGTCGTAAATTTTCGTTATCGAAGTCTACAGTTGGAACAATATGAAAAAATCAAGACAAAATTGTTTCTGCTCACGAACTGAACTTAAATGCTAAGAGACTGAGGAAGACAAAACAAGAGAATGTTGATGAAGAGCTTCTGAAATGGTTTACAGTCCAACAGAACTGAAACCTTCCAGTAAGTGGACTTATGTTGAAAGCCAAGTCTGAAGAATTTGCAAAGTCTTTGGGAGAAACAAGTTTTGTATGCTTGAATGGATGGTTAGATAGATTTAAGAAACATTATAACATTTCTTATGGTACAATTGTAGGAGAATCCTCAAGTGTTTTAACTTCTGTTGTGGAGGAGTGAGAAGAAAAAGTATGGTCTGAAACAGCTTGCCTCTATGAAGAAAAAAAACATTTTTAATGCTGATGAAGCAAGATTGTTCTACGAAATGACACCGAATCAAACTTTGAAATTTAGAGGGGAAAAGTGTTTAGGAGGAAAGTTATCTAAGTCACAAATTACAGTTCTCGTATGTGCGAACATGGATGGAAGTGAGAAGAGAGAACCAATGGTGATTGGAAAGTCCTTAAAACCAAGATGCTTTAAAAATGTAAAAAAGCTTCCTGTTAACTACACAGCTAATAGAAAAGTCTGGATGATCTCCAAAATATTCGGGAATGAACTTCAAAAGTGAGACGAGGAACTTTCGCTACAAAGGCAAAAGATTTTATTACTTCTGAATAATTGCAGTGCCCATCATGATGTTCGAAATTTGAATATGATAGCGGTCATTTTTCTTCCCCCAAATATTACTTCAGTTGTACAGCCGATGGACCAGGGTGTGATTCGAAGCTTAAAAGCACATTACAGGTGAAGAAGCAGTTGGTCATTTGCATTTTGGAATGCAATGACAGAAACATAAAACGCAACATTTCTATTCTAGATGCCATGGTGATGCTAAAAAATCTTGGCAACTTGTAACAGAATCAATGATTCAGAATTGCTTCTGCAAAGCAGGATTGTCAAAAGAAATGCCAGAGAACATGGCTCCTTTAGCGGAAGAGAAAGAAGATTATGATTTACCACTAGCACAGTGGCCCAAGAAAAACAGAATCACACATTTTTTGGATTGTGACATGCAACTTTTTGAGAATTGTGACAATGAGTTGGTGAGAGCAGAAGATCCAACTGACAAGAATATTTTGTCATCAGTTATGAACACAAATGTTCAAGAGGATTTATCATTGGATTCTGAAGATGAACATTGTGAAAACGACATTCCATCGATTGCCGACGTGAAGGCAGCCATGCGCCTTGTAATCAACTTTTTGGCTACAGAAGTTGATGAACATTCATCAAAGAGTGCTAGACTCTTTTTCAATTGTCGATAAAAAAAAAAGTTGATGAAATTTATCTGCAATCTATGAACAAACAGGAAAAATCCCAGATTATTTTTCGTAACTTAGAGCATACCTGCCAACTAAATTTTATGAATATGCAGAAGATTGCTTTGAAAAATTCAGAAGATTTCTTTTACGTCAATTTGTCACACGATAAAGTGATTTAGAACTCATACTGCTTAAACAAAAAAGGAATACAGGACACTTACCTTTATTTTTTTGTGTGTTTTTATTGAAGGGAACTTTCATTTATAGTAATTTCACAGTTAGCTAAACTTTTTACAGTAGCTTTTTTGGATTTTTGTTTAAGAATTCTTTGGAGTACTCTTTTTGAAAACACAGTAAATTTTCTTTGCATTTAATTAACAGAAGACTCTCAAGCGATTCACTTGACATTAATGATCGAAACATTGTGCGATTTTTTTAACCAAAGAAAAAATTATTTTGCATTAATTAAATGGCAAATACACCCTATAAAGTATTATTTCACTTTGGTGTTCTTTCAAATGACGAGCCACACCATTTTTCTCTTCTATCATTACTGGAGCATTGTCTGCTCCAAAAGCAATGCAATTTTTGAAAGGTATCCTGCGCTTACTAAAAACATCAACTGTAGCTGAGAACCATTAATTATCAGAGCTTTCACTTTTTAGATAGTGTAATTTTCTGAGAATGAATACTTTTTTTTAACACCATGCATCAATTCTTACAAATTTCCAAACTTCGTCACTTCCGTTTTTTCAAATTTCCACCACCCTTATCAAGCTAATATGCACACACATTTTTATGAGGAGGGTGATGACATTTAACAACTACATAAGAGTAGAGATCATATAGCGGGGGGGGGGGGATTACTGAAGAAATCTTCACTCCGTCTGACTTCCGTTTTCGGAAATTTATCCAACATTTTCAAGCTGAAATACAAATATTTATGGAATAAAATGATATCTAATAATACTGGGTAGAGGAAACATTGTGAGAAAAAAATTACGATTACGAGAAAAATCTTACCTCCGTCTACTTTCCGTTTTCGAAGGATAAAATTCCGTCCTCCGACAAAGAAAAATATGCCCCCCCAATTTGATGCCCCTAATCCTCCCAAATTTCAGTTCAGTTGTACCTTGATCTTGTGAATGGTCCAAATGATAACAAAAAAGACGTAATTCCTCGAATCAGCGTAAGAATCTCGTGGCCGAAGATTACGGGGAAATTTTCGGGCAGCCTAACTTCCGTTTTCGGAAATCTTTGCCTACAATTTCAAGCTGAAATTATATTTAACAACAATACTGAACAGAAGCAACATCGCGCGAGCCGGGGGGGGGGGGTGACGATCACAGGAAAAATTTGCACTCCGTTTAGCTTCTGTTTCCAAATGTTTAAAAAGACAAAACAACGTCCCCAGATGGAATACAACCCCCCCCTACTAATACCAAGAAAATTTCTTCATTTTTGCATCGATCTCGAAAATGACAAAAAAAAGGGGGGGGGGTGAGAAGGGACTCTGTGAATGCACATAAGAATCGCACGTACAAATGAACCGCTGAATCTATTTCGAATGGCGTAAGATTACGCTAAAATATCGATGACCGGTAAACTTTAACTTTTGGTGCAAAATTAGCGCAGATTTCGTCAAAATCGCAATTTTTTAGCAGAATGGTGCAAGAACAACATTTTGGGGCGGGCTGGCGCAATTGGCGCAGGTTTGGCAGCCCTGAGATCAAGACTAGTAAGTTATTACTGTACTTTTTAAAAAAAATTTTTTTGATTACAAAAATTAATAAAACAGGTTATTTTTCGCAAAAAAACACAGAAATTTTTCGAACTGCAGAAGAATGCGAGTTTGGTCGGAAGAATGTATAAAAAATCGGAAGAGTTGGCAGGTTAGAGGTAAGAAAACGTTAACTTTCATTAAGCTACATAATTAGTAAGTACTGTATGTGTGTATATTTCTGTATTTAATAATTTACGTTGAATTTTCATTCTAGTACGTATTTATTTATGTACTAATAATTATATTAGTGCCTGATATTCCTTAATTATGGATCCTAGGTATGAATCTATGCTTATCCCAAGCATTTTAAGTAAAATATAAAAATTTAGCTAATGGTGTGTATTTGTAGCTGAAGTCGGATAAGCGGACCCTCAGTTATAACGAACCTATAAGCTGGTCCCGTGAGGGTTCGCTATAGCCAGGTCCGACTATACATATATAGATATCTACATTAGTAGGTGAGCCCAAAGCTGTGTACCAGCATACAAGCTGGAGTTAGGGGGAGGGGGGATTTTTGTTGCTAAGATATGTTTAATGGGAAAAGTGACGGTCAGAATTCTATGGATGTTGAAAGATCTGTTTCAACATTCATAGAAATGTTGAAACAGATCTTTCAACATTCATAGAATTCCTGCAAGATTAGAAATAAACTAAAAAACCAGAGATAAATACTTAAATGAAATTTGTAGCAGTGGTTCACATTTTTGCCATGACATAGAATGCAACACTTCTGACAAATGTTGAAAAGATTTCAGTACTTTAGAAAGCAACCCTTATGATAAAACTATTTAGAATTTATTACTGTTCCACAAAACATTGAAACAGCACCTGTGGTTTACACTACATGGGCTTGAAAGAGAGAAACAAAATTTACATTTCTTATACTTTCTAGCATGTGAATTCCGTTATTCATCTATTTAGTTATATCTTTTCTCCCCCCCCCCCCGATGAAATTTCTTTTACAAGTAATGACTAAGCATTTTTCAACTTATTTTTGTTCAGATACTTTTTGATAACATAGCATAACACTGATAATCTTGCCATGAAAGTGCATTTAGAAGTTCGAATTAAAAATCACCATTATGTGCTAAAAATGACTTATCTACAAAATAATAATAATAATGGATAAAATAACAAAAGAAAGAAAATGTGATTTTCATTTCTTCTACTTTCTAGCATGTGAATTACAAGAGATTCATTCATTTACTTTTTTTCTTTTTATGAAATTTCTTTTACATGTAATGACTAAACATTTTTCACTTTATTTTTGTACAGATACTTTTTGAAAAGATTTCAGTACAGATTTCAGTATAGTTGAAAAGAAGGCCCTGTGGCCAGATAATTCCTACCATCAAAGTGCATTTAGAAGTTGGTATAAAAATAATCATTATGTGCTAAAAACAACTATTACTTACCAAAAAAATAAATAAAAATAAAATAATTAATAAAATAAAAAATAACAAAAGAAAATTTTGAATTTTCAATGCCATTCTGCATTTTATTTCTATGTTAGCTCATAAAATTACCAAAAACAACTTAAAAAGAAATTGAGGTTACGGAACAATAATTAAAAAAAAATATGCAGTTCAAACAGTGGTTGTTATTTCGTTGAAGATGTTACATCCTTGCAAATGAATTGCAAAATTTTGAGGTATGGCACTTAACGTCAGTGTGGATCTTATGGTGAATTGGTTTCCTAACCTCAATATTTTTTGAGTGCAGCTCTTATGTCTGTGCAGTGCTTAGCCAAAAAAATTGCAGAAATCATTGCCCACCGAAGCATACACACACAAAATAAAAAGTGGAAAAACATATTTACTTAAATTTGAACTGCTCTCCCAAATCATCAGCATCTCGAGGAGATATTTCAAATATTCCAGAGAATGGAAAGGGATGGCCTCCATAAGCATATTCTAGAAATCAAAAGAAAATTCAGAACACGAAAATTTTGTGATGGCGTAGAAATTACAGCATCAAATAAATTTTGAACAAAAAATGTTAAACTATGTGCACATACATTCCGGGTAAAATAAATTACCTACAATGAAATTATATCACTGAAAAATCCAGAATATTAAAAAGTGAAAGACCTCATACTTGTAATTGGAATAACACATCTTAAGATTAGATATTTTTATTTTTACAGTATAGAAAATTAACAATGCAAGTTGGGAACAGTTGCTCTATCTGTAAATATAGGGTAAATGTCTTCACATGGAAGATACAGGACCAGAACCAAAAACAAACAACTTTTGGATTACATTTTTATAGAACAAGTACAGGGTGTGCCATATAAAAAAGCCCCCTGGCCAGACGTTGTTTGGCCCGGGTTAAAGTTGTTTGGCGGGTTTACAGTTAAAACTGCTTTGTTCCGCTTCTAACCGGTTTCTGTGTGTACAGCTGCAAAGGAATTCTCTGGAGTGGTTAGTCACAGCAAAAGCAGTGTAAGTACACGGTCGTAAGTGTATGTGAAGAGAGAACAAAGGCAACAGAAATGGTTTTAAGTACGGAACAGCGGATTTTTATTGTGGAACAGTATTTCAGAAATAACTCATAGAAGGTTTTAAATGAGTTCTTTACAGAAAAATTTCCACATTGTGCAGCACCGACGAAATCAGTGGTACAGAAGTTAGTGCGGAAATTTCACGAAACCGGCACAGTGTGTAACAGGAAAAGAAACAAACCCAAGACAATTCGTACTGAAGACAATATCAAGGATGTGTGCACAATGATGTTACAAAGCCCTCAGAAGTCGATTCGCCGATTATCGTCTGCAACAGGAATATCTGCCACATCATGCCGATGCATACTTAAGGTGGATTTGCATTTTCGGCCATACACAGTTATGGCGCTTCAAGAACTTAAAAACTCCTGATTATGCAAAACGGATGCAATATTTATTGTAAGTGGTTTCAGGAGATCATTGAAAGGGAAAGTGTACGCAACTAATCCGCACACCCTTGATGAATTAAAAGTGAATATTAAGGATGCCATAGCCCAGATTACTGCCGACGAGTTTCGGCGCATTACGAACAACATGTTCCGTAGTGTGCAGCTGTGTCTTGATGTCGGAGAACAGCACTTTCAGCAATTGTTGTAAGCGTAGGTAAATTACTCCTGTTTTCTGTCAACTATTCTTTACCATGTATAGTAACATTGCCCGACTGTTGTCGTTTCTAATACTCGGGCCTTTTTTACATGCCACACCCTGTATTTGTTGTTGCAAAATATGAAAAAAAAATTACATATGAATGAAGAGAGAAATTATTGCCCACTGAATCATTATATCAGTTGCACAAATTTTTATGTTATCCAGATATTTGAAAATCAGTTAAAAATAGAATTCAAGAAGTATGCAAATTCTGTGCCCAATTAATTCATGATTTTTATCATGAAATAATTGTGCACGGAATTTGAAAGATTTTTACTAAGAATTTTTTTTTCTAATTTTATACCTAAAAAAAAGCAGCTTATAAATCACTGAATCCTTGTGACTTGTGAAATTAGCAATGTATGATACAACTGTGATGAAACTAATGTCGAGAGACACCACTCAGTCCATCAGCCAATGGCGTGCATGCACTGCAGAATTTGCCTACAACGCAACACCTTCACCCAGGAGCAGAATTACATTCAGTGTTCTGCAACATGACTTCCAAATATTGCAAATGTTCTGCAGGCAAAGTATGCAACACTTTGACCAAATTTCACAAAAAGAAATTAAATGAATAAATCACAGCAAAACAAACAATAAAAAATTACCATCAGTTAAAACCCCTTATTTAAATAAAATAAATTTATTTAGGATCAGGGTATGTATTTAGAATTTGATATTCTGTTAATAACTTTTGAAGTTAAATAGTGTGCCATTGATGCAGATGAATTATTTACAAAGTGTTTGTGGTAATTTGGTCCATATATTGAAACTAGGGCAGCTTTCAGTATTTTTTGGACTGATTTATGCCCAAACGGTTCTCTGTTTGACATAAACATTCATTTATCACTTGTTCCAACTATAACATCATCTCCGTCATTAGTATTGGGTCTTTTACTTATACAATTTGTCAAAAAATTGCTGAACCCCAGGATTCACAAATTGCCTCAGAGACGGGCACAGATAGAATAAAAACAGCAAACTTAAATTTTGGGATCTCTGCTTTCATTTAGCTTGTTTGAAGAGAGCTTTAATCTAGAAGAAAAAAAACATTCCACTTGTCCTGCTTTCTTGCATATTTCTTATAGATCCAAGTGACAAAAACAGTACTCAAAGAATAATTTTATTTTTTCTCTTCTGAGTGTGGAACACATGGAAAAACCTTTACAAATTCAGTAAAATCGGAAAGTTTCTTTCATCAGTGGTAACATACATTGCTAATTCTTTCTTCTGCTTAGAATTGACAGAGTTCTTGGAAATATATATTTTTTTTTTTATTGGAGGTTTAACGACTACCGTGAGCAACTCAGTGGGCCACAAACAGTTGTCCGCCCCTAATTTAGGGCCACTGGTTCAGGGAAGGGAGAGAGCCAGCGCCATAAGAAACACAACATCCAAGCCTCACCAGGATTCGCGCATCTCGGACGAATGATCAGAAGCCATCGCTTAGACCACTGCGCCACTTAGGCAGCAACATTAATTTTTCAAAATTTAATAAAATACCTGCTCTTCTTATAATTATGTCAACAATTTACCCCTTTTCAAAACATACACTGTATTGTTCTAATAGATCAGCAATGTAGCCTGTTATCTTCTGAATAACACAACATAAGGGAGCCATGTCAGAGTTATCCCGAGGGTAGCGCAGTTTTCTCAAACTTTTCGCTCAGTCAGATTTCCATTTTAGGGAATTTTTCCTCCATTTTGAAGCTGAAACACAATCATTTATTGAACAAAATCATATTTTACATTAAAACAAGAACAGGGAATCACGAGGGAAAAAATTACGATCATGGGAGAAATAGTCACTTTGTCTAGCTTCCATTTTCGAAAGTTTTGAAAGACGGAATTCTTCCGATTCTACTAGAAAACATCCTCAACCTCCAATTCTCTTTGCTCTCAAGAACAAAGCAAATGATGACAACAAAGGCAAAATTCTTCAAATCCGTGGGAGAAACACATGCCTAAAGATTACAGGGAAATTTTCACACTGTCAAATTTACATTTTCGGAAATTGTTGCCTACAGTTTCAAGCTAAAAAATACAAACATTTATGCAATAGATTGATATCACTGGACAACAATTTTTGATGAAGTTCATGCTTCTGAGATAAAAATAGCCATTTCTTAATGAATTCGATGTGCTGAAACAGAATATGACCATAAAAAACTTGAATTTGCTACAGTTTGTTTGTAATATGCAGGTACACTGGTTGACCATTGATAAGGAACACATGCATGCTATTTCAATGGGAGAGAAGCATATAATTTGCCTGCAACTCTCGATGCGCTTCCCTTATAAATACACTGCTGGACAATTGCTAAGGACGGATCATAAACGGCTATATAGCGCATAAAAAAGTAAGTGTGGTTGGATGCCAAGTGAAATAAAATAATGTCAGAATGCCAGGACATTACAAGAAAGACAATTTATTGTGCTTGGAAATCCAGAAGGCTTTGGAACGTGTTCAAGGGACAAACAGGCTGTTTTATGCAGAATACGTAAACGTGAAAAAAATGCAATTACCGTCCGCAGGCGTTCCGGCGTAAGATGTCAATACGGGATATGGCCATCATGGAGGGCGATGCAAGATTCCACACGTCGTGTCATGCTTTGCACAACATTATCAAGCAGCTGTTGGGGTAATTTATCCCATTCCTCTGTCAGTGCATGGATGAGGGTGTCCTTGTTTATTGGAGGGCATTGGCGACCAGCAAGACTCCTCCCCAAAGCATCCCACACATTTTCAATGGGATTCAGATCTGGAGAACGTGCTGGCCATACGAGGCGTTGAATATCCTCGCTCTCAAGACACTCCTGGACAGCGACTGTTCGATGACATGTTGCGTTGTCGTCCATGATAACGAATCTATCACCGACAGCACCACGGAACATGCGAACATGAGGTAGCAGAACATCATTAATGTATCGTTGGCCAGTCATAGTCCCAGTTGGAAGCACATAGAGGGACGTACGGCCATTGATCATGATGCCAGCCCATACCATGACACTACATGTCGGATATCGGTCCCTTTCCTGTATGTTTGCTGGACAATATGCAGTACCACTATCACGCCAGATCAGTTGTCGTCGACAATCAGACGATAGACTGTATCTACTCTCATCTGAGAAGAGGACAGCAGACCAGTCGTTATCAGTCCAATTGCGATGTTGATGGCAACATTGCAAACGGGCGGTACGGTGACGTCTAAACAATGGGATGCACACAACAGGACGGCGGACGTATAGTCCTCCTTCAGGCAAACGTCTGGCGACAGTTTTTCGGGAGATCCGTTTGCCAGTAGCAGCCTTAAACTGATTTGCTACCTCACTAGCTGTGCTGCGCCAGTGTCTTTTTGTTGATAGCACTATGTACCGATCTTCTGCAGGTGTCGTACTGCGAACACGACCTCCCCCGTGACGTTTGCTACACTCTCCATTTATTTGAAATGATTTCCAAAGCCTTGAAACAACACTGTGGCTGACGTCGAACTCCCTGGCAACATCCGTTATTTTTCGCCCTTCTTCAATCTTGCCAATAATACGGCCACGCGTAAAATCATCTAGGTGATGTCAGGAAGACATACTGAAAATTGCAAGTTCGTCAATTGATTCTTTCCCTTTCAACTTTGCGTTTGAACAACAACGGTCAATACGCGTCAAATCCTTTATATCTCTTATCAGCGCTATGACGTCACGAACAAGTTCGGCAATCCAAAATTTGCATACGCACAACACGTCTTACTGTATCCCGCACTTATGCTAATTTCCACATTTTCCTGCCTTCCATTTTATGGTTGCTATCGTTGCTATTGTCATCCGTCCTTAGCAATTGTCCGGCAGTGTATTTTTTTATGCTGCTAATTAAAGAGCTTCAAACACTTAACAAAATCAAAAATCATAATCAAAATGTGTTTCTAACAAATTTTCCACGAGTATAAGAGGAAATTTCCTTTTATTTTTGCTTCGCTCAATCGAGGAAATTTGTCATGCAAGTACTTGAACGCTGGTTTAGTTTTGTCCATGGCTTTAACCAATTGCTTTACAAGACCGAGTTTTATGTGCAGAGGGGTAGTATGATTTTCTGAGGATCTGTCAGTGGTGGGTTCTGAACATTCATTTGTCCAGGTGTCAAAGAGGTCCTAGGAGACCAGTCTCTATCGATGTAGTGCAGACATGTAGCTCGGCTATCCCAGTGACAAAGAAAACAGCAGTGCTTTGTGTATCCCTGCTGAAGGCCCATCAACAGAGACTACCTTCAGGTCAGCACAGATAAGCCAACCATAATTTTTGTAATTAAGTCTGTCCAACAGCTGTTTAAGGTTGTTGTAGGTCTCTTTCATGTGCACTGCATGTGCAACTGAAATGGACGGTAACCGATTCTTGTTATGCAGTAAAACCATCTTTAGACTCAACTTGGAGGAGTCTATAAACAGACGCCATTCTTGTGTAACATGTTGTATTCCTAGTCCTTGCTGCTTATAGCCCATTGAGTTGCTCACAGTGATCGTTAAACTTCCTCCTCCTAGTCCTTGCGTTACGCAGTCAATATTGCAACAGAACACAAAGCTTTCACTTTTTTGGAAGAATTGCTCGAATTGTCAGTGACGAATACGAAACGAACTCACTCGAACATTTTGCTCTAGAAGATTCCATTGACGAAGCTTTTACGCTAGTAGCTCTGCTTTAACTTTGGTTAAATTCAAATCGCGAACAAGGTCATTCAGTTCATCTGATGTAATTTTATGTGGCACAGACTCAGAAGATGCATATTCGTCATCGCTTTCATTAATCCGCGACGTTGACGGTTTTGGATTACACAAATAGTCTTCCTGGGCCTCATCTAAATCGATAACAAAATTTGTCTGAGGCTTGGGAATGGGGAGTTCTTCAGAATGAGGTACAGGTCGTACAGCAGAAGGTATATTTGGATATTCTACAGTCCATTTCTTCTTCTTTGTGATACCTCCAGCCACTGGTGGCACCATACAGAAATAACAGTCATTTATGTGATTTGTGGGCTCCCTCCAAATGATGGGAACAGCAAAACCCATCGTTTTTCTTTTGCCATTAAGCCACTGCGACAGATTCGTTGCACACGTGCGGCAACATACATGTGGAGCCGAGTCCTATCCTCGTCGCCTATAATCCAGCCAAAATACAAATGATAAGCCTTTTTTAACAATCGGAGTGATGGACTTTTTCTGTGCAGCAAATTTACTAAGCATCTGCATGCGAAAAAAGAAATGCAGCCTTCAAACAGCTCCTGATTGGTTTATTCCTCACAGCAAACGAGAACCCGGCCCACGCCTCCGCCCATCACACTGTGCGCACGTGTTGGCATTGATGACTTACTTCCTGTTGTTCACAGCTTTGGTGTTTGTTGTCGACGAAAAATGGTGAGGAATTTTAGTTCGTATAAAAGAGAGAATGGAGAATGTACATTTGTGTTGTTCGTTAAATGGAACTGAAAATTACATTACGCTGAATGGAAGAATTTTCGGACCAATGGATTCGTTCGTAAATACGAATAGTTCACGAAAAAGAGGTTCGTAAAAATGTGAGTTTACTGTATATAATTGCTATCATTTCCCATTTCCAAATTGCTATCATTTCCACAGTTGACATGATCATTACCCTTACACAGCTGTCTGAATCCTCAGCTGATGAGGCCTCCAATACAACAAAATTGCTGCAGGAAATAATAAGAGCACAATGTGTATCAGGTGGAACATCCTTTAAAGGATGGAGTTGGAAGTTTAATTAATTAACTAAACGCAGAATTAAAAAAAATTCATTTTACAGATTTCAAATTATTTACTATTGTTTATACTTCCCGATTATTTTTTTAAATTCAATAAGCATTTAAGAAACGATGTTTAAATTCTGCATAAAATAAAATCTTTTTTCTTATCAGGGAAAAGCTCGTTTGACTATTGCGACTAAATACTACAGGGTGGTCGAAAAGTTCACCAGGGGTTTCGATTGACAACTGTGCAAAAACAAACAGATCTACAGCAATGCGGTTTGCAGCATTTGAAAGAGTAAATATTCAAGTTTTTGACGCCATCTCTTTCCAACAGAAGACGTTACATGCTCGCAAATACCAAAGCAGACTGCAAAAAAAAACTGAAAATATTGCCGCCGCAGGAGAAAGCAACGTGCGTGCATTGGTTTTTGAGACAAAGTCTGTGATTACGGGTACAAAGGAATTACTGTCGGACATATGGGAAAGATTCAACGAGCGATTTCAGTATCGGCGCATGGCTAAAGAAATTCTTGGATACGGGTAGCGTCCTGGTGGGCAAAGTAGTGGCAGACTCCCTGTCAGTGAAGAAACTGTGCAGAGCATACAGGTTTCTGCTCATAGTCCTAGCAAGTCCATGAGAAGGGCTCTTTACAACTGAATGTTCCACAATCCCCATTGATGGGAGTGCTTCACAAATGCCTGAAACTAATCGCATACAAAGTGCAACTCCTACACCAGATTAAACCGAATGATGGACCTCAGCGTTATCATTCGATCGGGATATGTTGGAGCGGCTGGAAAGTTTCCTGCGCTGTATAATGTTTTTGGATGAGGCATCCTTTTACGTGCATGGAAAAGTCAACACTCAGAACGTTCATATATGGGGTAGTGGAAACCCACATTCAGTCAGGAAGAATGCAACGCACAGTCCAAATGTGAATGTTTGGAGTGGGCTCATGCATAATCGTGTAATTTTGGGCCATTCTTCTTCTCCGAGCCCACAGTGCAAATAAATAATTACCTGGACATGCTTCAGAACTTTGCGGTTCCTCAACCACAGGATTTGCAATCAAGCGTCATACTGCAACAAAGATGGCGCTACCCCACATTGGGGACTCAATGTTCATGAATACCTGAACCGTGAGTTTCCTGACAGATGGATTGGAAGAGATGATCCCATTCCTTGGCCATGCCGCTACCCAGTTATCACTTCTTTAGATTTCTCTCTCTAAGGCTATGTCAAGGACATCGTGTATTGGGAAAGATTAAGCAGCCTTCAGGAACTCAAACAGCGCATTACAGCAGTGTTTGATAGAATTGATCCTGACATGTTGGAGTGCACATGGCAAGAAATTGAATACCGACTGGATGTGTATTAAGGTAAGATTATTAAACTCGAATGTTTGATCTTTCAACCGCCGCAAACCACATTGCCGTAGATCTGTTTGTTATTGTACAGTTGTCAATCGAAACCCCCTAGGGGACTTTTCGGCCACCCTGTAATTTGTAGTTATCAAAATCACAAATTTGTTCATTTTCTAACATTTTGCTTTGTTGCTGTGCAGAATCTTAAATTTTATAAAAAAAAATTAATATTTAGGCTTCTCTTTATCTTGCAGACAGTCTTTAGCTTTTCCTTACTGTGTTGCAGACTCCTAAAAAAGATTCTACTTCAGGGAGGCAGGTCAGTGCGTGTGGTGTGCATTTTTCATTTTAGGGTGGGATTTTTAAAAATTAAATGGCAGTAGAGTGCATAATTTTAGCGTGAGGGCAAGCAGGGCACACCACCCTGCGAGAAAAGCCTAGAATGAACCCTGTGTACAAACATATACGATTTACTCTACAGATTGGTAAAACAGAAGCTGAAGTACAGTATAAGCAGGCACAAAAACAAAACAAAAAAACTGTTCACTAATTAAATTTGTGTCTTCAAAAAATGATGAGAATCATATTTACACATCTTCCCATTTCAGTGGGAACTTGATTACAGATTCAAAAAGTTATCTAAATTGCTCAGTAACACGACAATGTGTGCATGTGTACATATGCATCATGCTGAAGTGGAAAAACTAACATACAAAATAAGAACCTAGCATGAAACAGAATGGTGTAATACTATGTAAACTTGCTTACCTGTCCCATAAACTTGAACTCCTGAATGAAAAACACCAAGACCAAATGGTGATGTATATTCATTTATCCAATACTGAAAAAAAAAAAAAAAAAACAGCCATTAATTCATTTGGGATATGATCAGCACTCTTCATTAGTTCCCTTAAATAATTTTTAATTCAACAGAATAAATACATAGAGATAAGGGGTTAAGTCACATATGAACAGTTGATTAAGCAAAACAAGAAAACATACAGTAACAGCATACATACCATATCATAAACATTGAGGATTACAGGTTCCCTTGCCATTTTTCGCAAGCAGAAGCACTCAAGAGAATGCTCGAAACTTCCAAACAGGCAACCTTAAAAGAAGAAATTACTTCAGGACTTAAAATTTCTGGGAAACTTCATTCTAACAGCATTTTGGAAATGAGTTTTAAAAGTATATTAATGGAAAACAAGAGCAGAGGGATTTTGCATTTGCAGAAAGAAAATGCATCTTCAAAAGTTGAATGCGCTTTTAATGATAATTAACAAAATAATACAACGATCCTGCATTTGCAAATTAACACACTAGCAGGAAAGCAAGTTTGAAAATAAAATTTCCACAAAAATACTGTACTATAAAATAATTAAGCTACAGTACACAACTTACAAATGGCATATTTTTGCTCAAATACATATCATACAGTTGCTGTGTCTTTGCTAGCTTCGCTCAGATACATATAGAGTTGCTGTGTCTTTGTCTCAAAGACACAGCAACTGTATGATTAAAAATGTAGTTATTAATTACTTTAATATTTGCAGAAATATATTTTTTCACTTTTTGTACAATACATAAATTCTTAATAACAACATGCTTTGTAACAAAAATTCTCTACTTGATAATACGGAAAACAGCTTATTAAACTGTCATTAACTGGTAAAGGACTTTTGTTTGTTTTGGAGTTCAATGATCACCATGAGCAACTCTGAGAGTTATAAGAAGCCACCCATCCCAAATTTGGGGCCAGTGGTTCCATGGGTGGGAAAGAGCCAACACCATCAAACAAATGCAATAGCCATGCTTCATCCAGGAACCTGGGCTCACCTCATATCAATCATAAGATGCCAGAGCCTCAGTCCACTTGGCCACTATTAAAGTATATTATTATTTAAAAAAAAAACAAAAAAAAACATATGGCATATGCAGGGCTTAAAATTCAGGGTGGGATGGCTGGATTCCCGCCAAAAATTTTAATCTCCCACTGAAATAAAATTGTTGGGAGGAGTCTCCCATCTTACATTTTAAGAAAAATAAAAACAAAATCTTTGGTTCGTTTTTGGACCACTCATAAAATTCAAGCGTTAAAAATGTATCCTCCGTAAAATTGCACACGTTAGAAATGGACCCTTCAGAGTTCTGAAAATTGCAATCTAATACATTGTTCATATTGGGAATATATTAGTTTATGGACACTTGAATCGGCTTCCATATGTAGCGGCATCATAAGGCAGTTCCTTTTGCATATCGCCAACTGTTACAAATCAGGCACAAGATTTCTCGGATTTCAGGAATTCTTTTTTTCACCATCATTTGGGTTATATTTGAGATCAATGCAAAACTGAAGAGAATTTATTATTTTCAGAAGATTAGTGTGTGTGGGGTGGGTGGGGTTCGTTTTTTGCCTGAGAATGGCATTCCGTTTTTCAAAAGCTAAAGTTAAACTGATTAACCGTAATATCTTTTTCTTGCAAAGGTGCCTCTGTCCAGTGTTGTTGCTAAATATCAACAACACTGGACAGAGACAATATTTTGGTTAAACACTGTTTACAGTACACTCAAGCTTTTCATAGACTGATTTCAAATATTAAGTGCTTGATAATTGCTCAGTATGTTTGATATGACTTAGAGTAGAAAGCATACCATAAAAAAGCAGGGTCATTCCATGTCAAATCAACACAATCATGGGTGTAGCATGACCAAAGTTTTGGGAGGGCACAAAAAGGTGTAAACTGATGTTTGGAAGGGTAGGGGGGGGGCTTCTTGGAGGAAGCAGTTTCTCCAAAAATTCTCCTTTTCAATTGACATAACTTACGTTTGTACATGCCTAATATATCCAAAACTACGAAGTGTACCAGGATTGGTTGTTTCACCCTAATGAGGATGGAAAAAAAAAAAAAAACACATGCCTTTCAAAGTACCTCATGCAGGCACTTGATGATGAAAACCATCACCAGATGACTGCGTGCTCATGTGTATGGAATGACTGCTGGAAGGCAGTCATGGCAATGCTCACAATTGCGTAGCGTTGTTCCCTTGGCTATATGTCACACTTTAAAAAGGCAAATGACTAGCTATTATTTTTACAATTTTTAAGTTAAGGGGGCCCATGTCCCATGAACACAATCTGGAATTAAATTCTCCCTTGACCTCTTAGATTTTGATGATACTTGGTGTACTAAGTGTCCTTACATAGTTACAAATGGAAATCCTAAAACAAAGTGTTTTTTTTTTTTTTTTTTTGCCTTCCTTTCAAAAGTTAACACGTTTGCTACCACTGTGCTATTTTAACAGCAAGCCCGCGGTGCGGGTGAGAAACCCAGGCAAATCTCCTGAGACGCCACAAGTCATCAAAAGCTGCACCACGAATGAGCTTCCATGCATTTTGATCAACCAAGCTGTGTTCGAATCTCATAGCTTTGCACGACTCCGCTATTCTAAAATACAAGAAAATGTATCCATAATTGATATTCATAATTATAACCTTCAGTAACTCTAGGGATATAAACACGTCTTCAGCATACGCATTGCTTTACAACGCATATGCTACAGATGTGCATATACTGTAGACAGTAACTAATAAGTTGTAAAATTCTTCAGTCACAAAACTATTGAAAAATTCGATTGGTTCAATACGTCATATTAATTTTCAATTCTAGTACACTAGCGAACAAAATTATTCTTGTGACGTCAGGAACATCATTCCAATGTGTAGCTAAAATCTGTTCTGTTGAGGCGGAGTATGAGAGAGAACATCACATTCTTCATTTTTACTTGCACTGCTGGTCGTACTACAGCTACTAAAATAATATGTCTCTGCATATGATGACAAATCATCGGGGCCATCTATTTCCACAGGAGATGTGCCCACCGATGAACTTTTGGTTGAGAGGGACTGGAGATAGCCTTGTCTGAATATGTATATCCATTGTTTTCACAAAACTAAGCAATGAAGTCAATATGGGTTTACTTGAAATCCCTTTAGGGTCAATCCATCTCAAGTGGTCCAGAAAAAAATTGGTTGCTTAACCATTTTTTAAAAAAATCATTTTTTGTAGGTGATGATCCCTATATGTTGGTAGTTTAAAACCAAGATTATTTCATTTTATATTAACTTGTTTAAAAATAGTGTGCACTATTTTTTGCATTTCTAGAGGTTTGTGGAAAACTTTGTATTTCAGTTATGGTTTGTCACAGAGCTCTGCAACAAAAGCTATTATTCTTGGCACATTCTGGAGTACATTTAACAGTTAAGTACATCATTTGGCTATTTTGTTTCCTTATGCCTCAAATTTCATGTTAAACATGACACTTGCGGTTATAAAAAAAATTGAATTTCGGAAAAGTAATTTTTTGAGAAAGGTTAAAATATCTGACTTCATTTTTTTTTTTTTTTTTTTTTTTTTGTAAGTACCTATGGTAGGGTAGTTTATGTAAAAAACAAACAAAAAACAATTGAGCCCTAATACTTGTCTTTTTTTTTTACAGGGCCCCACAAATGCCATTTTTCAATTTTTTTGTAGAATAAATGAGTAAATATCTCTGGTGGGGGACCTAATCTATATATTAATTCTATAAGGTTTTGTACTGTGAGTCCTATTTTGAGAGAACGGCTGAACGTAAAGATATGGTTAAGTTCCCATGTGAAGTCTATGGGACAAGCGCGAAGTTTTTATTCGATCGCCTGTGGTTGACTTACACGCTGTTGAAAGCGGAAGCATGGAGGGACTGAGATAGTCCAAATTCTCTTTTCTTAGCAAACGATTGTGCAAAGCAACACTAGCAGGCATTCTATTAAAGTTCTCATCGGAACAGCGAACACTCTCAAAGACCTGATTGTGTTATGCTGTTGGACTGAGTGATGTATATATACAATTTAATATTCATTCGATCCAGTTTATTCACGTAGGTAAGACGTTTCCCATTATGTAAAGATGTAAATAAACATTCCGCTGACCAGTGTTAGTGAAAATATTACGAGAGACTGCTTATAGCCCATTGAGTTGCTCACGGTGGTTGTTAAACCTTCAGTCAAAAAAAATCGCGAACCTGGACTATTGTCTTTACTGAAGTGGTTGAATTAATTTGTCAATATTCATCATTTGATACACCAAGTTTCATCAAAACCTCAGAATGTCAGTCAGAATCAGTGTGTTGAAATGACATGGGATGATCCAGCAATCAATTTCCCTAAGCAAAAAAGAAATTGATATTGCTCTGAAAATTAAAAAGAAAACAATAAAACCCAGCTTGAAGTGGGTTTTATTGGGTTTTCAGTGTTTTAATTTTAAAATCTTCCCAGGTTTTTTAGGCAAGTGGGTTTTTTACAAACCCTGGGTTTAGAGCAACACATCCTTCTTCACTGACAGAGTTGGTTGATGTACTCAAGGTGGAATATCCCATTCTCCATGGACTTGTGGACAGTTTACCTCAACGACTGGTTGCTGTAATCTCTGCAAATGAAGGACCTACCTGCTCTCTACTGATGTAAATACAATAGTTTTTCTATTTACTATAATTAAAGATTAAAATTGTTGATTTTTTTCAAGTGGCCATTGGCCAGTGGGTGGTCAAAATCTAGTGGCCACTTAAGGCTATTTCTTATTGTGTACACATTTTATCACTGCACTGTATACACTTCATATATTTAGACATAGGTACATTTAAGCTTAGTAGTTACAAGTGCCCAGTGTCTATTGCCAAGTGCAATTAAATGCATTAATATAACCTTAAAAGTTTTTTTTTTCTTCAAAATTACCAAATTTTCCAGGCAATTTTTTATCAAAAAAATCATTTAATAATTTTTATTCATATTCTTCAATAAAACTTTTCCACCATAAATAGACAGCAGTGGATAGATCAAAATTTTCAAGTAATACCTTGTTGTTCTCGTAATTAAATATGTTTAAAACCATTTATAAACAGTCACAGGTATTGAGAAGATAGCAGTGACAATACTAAAACATGCAGAGGTGCCAAATGTCCTGCTTTAATTGGATTACGTCCAGTTTTTGAACCCAGTGTCAAGGAATCTTCTCTCCCCTCCTATAAAACATTTAGTTTTGGTAGAATTTTAATGATTTGTCATTTCTTCCAGTTTGCTAACACCACAATCACTACAAATGCTACGAATTCCTCGCAGAGATTATGGGAATCGTTGATCCACTACGTAGTACAGGAAACATCACACACAAAAAAAGGGGGGTGATTCATAAAGAAGTATAGTTTCCAGATACTGTAAAACAGTAACAGTTGAAGAAACAGACCACAACTGCAGACAGTTAGGTAGATGTACTCATAAAGTTTGTGTCCCACCACTGAGGGAAGTGACGTGACATAGGCGATAGCTCACTTGTCATGTGACTAGTCAGTCAAAATTACATCTTCCTCACCAATGGATTGGACAAGCCATGGACTACAACATGCCACTGACCCAATGGCCACCCAGAAGTCCTGACTTAATACCTTGTGACTTTTTCCTGTGGGGGTACGTAAAGGACAAGGTATTCGCCCCTCCCCTTCCTGTTGATCTAGCGAAGTTGAAACAGCGTATCACAGCCACTATCACTGTACTTGATTTAGATATCTTACCTCGCGTTTGGGCGGAAATGGATTACCAGCTCGATATGTGTCGTATGACTAAGGGTGCACACATAGAACATCTGTGACTGTTTCTAAAAAAAACTTGAAACATTCCCCTACAATTCTGTTACAAGTGACATAAAATATCTTACATTGTTCTTGTTTTATAGTGCGTTGAAACTGTATACTTCTTTATGAATCACCCTGTACTGTGAAAATAGAAAATCTAAGTGAAATAATAATACTCGACATTTGTCAGAGGTGTTTGCAAGGCAAGGCACGAAACATTGAAATCATCGGCGTCTCACAACGGTGCCAATGCATAAACTCAAGACATAAAAAAATATTTTTTTTTTTTTTTTTGTTTGCTTTGTCACTTATTAGAACTCAAAATTTAACAGTCTTAAAAATGTCTTCAAAGCTAAACATCCGGAATTCCAGGCATGAAAGATCGCACAAACAGCCCTGATTTGTGCAGAGTTTATTTTCATGTCCTCAAGATTCTAACATTCGTTAAAGATTTTTGGGATTGTTTATCGGATGTTTTTAACATCGTTACATTTGTTCGATATAATTTGGGCATCTTCATGTTCTCTGCGGCCTAAAAATGATTGTTGCATAATTTTCCAGATTTCAAAATTTTCTTACCCCAAGATGCATTCCCCCAGCCTTTTCAGGCTATATTCATATTTTTTCTAATTGTGTTCCGCATTTTTAATAGAGCTCTTCAGTATTAGTAATAAAGAGCGACTTCATATTTTAATAATTTTACTAGTGAAATGCAGTTCTTGTTATTTCTAACAGTCTGTTCTTCAAAACCAATCAGTACAGAAAGTATGCATTTTAAAGTTAAATTAAATTTTAAAATCGGTACTCATCTGCTCGTTCGTGATGGAATCTGCAATTTCCGTGACCCGTAAAATTATTAACATGGCAGAGTGAACAATGTGGCACCAATTTTTATGGTTAATATATATCAAAACACGTGGAGATAATGTAAATGGACAATGTCATCGCTCTTTCCACGTTATTTTATAAACAACGCATAGCGACTGAAAAATTGTTGAGACCATCAATATGGATTCGTGTAGTCAGATGCTGACTTATAAACCACGCATGGCGCTGAGAATTGTTGGCGCTGTAGCGTAAATGCGAACGCACTCAACTAGTTATCGAGAGTTCTGGGATTCGGTCCCAGCGGTGCCTGAACACAATTTTTCAGTCGCTATGCGTTGTTTATAAAATAACGTGGAAAGAGCGATGACATTGTCCATTTACCAATTTTTATATTTAATTTCATAATTTCACTGAACAACTTGTGTTTCTCCATTCCAAAAAAAAAAAAAAAACATGTTGTATAAAGGGGCATGCACAATAAACCTTAAGTCACGGTGCTGGGTCAAGTACTCCCCCCCCCCATTGGTACAAGTAACAAGTAATGTATAAAGGGGCAGAGAAAGAATTTTTAATTTGTTTAAAGTGAAGATATTCCAAAAAGTTACTGCATGTGCATATGAAGGATGGCGACAAAAGTCCCGATTTTGAACTTTCTTTTGGTAGCACACTTTTAAAAGGAAAACGGCTTGCCCTTTCTGTATACTGATAAGCAAGAAGTGCGCCTAAGGCCTAAGCAATAGGAAATCATGCATCTTTAGAGAAAGCCAAGTGACTATTCTCCTCGATGTCGTTATTTTGTGCCCTAACTTAAGTGGGAAAACAAAAATAGCTGTCCCCCTTCCTTGAAGAGTGAATCTATAAATAGATTGCACCCACTTATTTATTGGGGAAAGGACTTTTTCACCATGCGTGAGTTGTATAATTTGAAAATGCATTTTCTAATTAACAGAAGTGTTTTTAAAAAGGCAAATTCTTTAGCAATAAAAAAATAATTTGGCCAGCCTGTGCAGATGGTGTTGAAAAAATAATTTGGCCAGCCTGTGCAGATGGGCAAATTTCCAAGCGTGGCAACTAAAGTAACTTTTCCTACTGGCCACTTCATTTTAATTTTTACTTAACAGTGTCCAATCACTTTTGTCCACACAGTTGTACACTGAGAGCAATTGAATTACAGATACCTGTCTAGTAACGTGTAGCACCACCTTTCGCCCTGATGACGGCGGCGACACCGGAAGTCATATGGATCCACGACCCCTGAACAAGCTCCCACAGTTTACGAAGATTTGACGGAGGGGAGTCATCTCTCTCGACGGCATCCCATATGTGCCTGATTGAGGTCAGGTGACATAGCTGGCCAAAGAAGCGAGGTCACATCGGTGGAGTGTTCATCCAACCATTCTGATACAATTCTGGAGCGATGGCACAGTGCATTGTCTTGTTGCATGATGAGATCCTCAGTGGGATGTTGAAGACACACAGACAGGAGCATAAGGTCGTCCAGGATATCTCAGTAACGTTGACCTGTGAGGGACGATGTCACATGTACCATGGGTCCCATTTCAGTCCACGTAAACAGTCCCCAGACAAGAACGCCACTCCCACCAGCTTGAAGAGTACCCTGCTGGCAAGAAGGATCCATCGGTTCATGTGGTTTGTGCCGTACTCGTATCCTGCCATCTGCATGAACCAACGTGAATCTCAGCTCATCAGTCCAGGCAACATTTTTCCACATGTCTAGGGTCCAGTGGCGATGTTCCCGCACCCATGCTAATCTTTGCACCCTGTGATGTGCGGTCAGCAGCGGTAGCCTCGTGGGATGATGGCTTCTGTACCCCATAGCAAGGAGATAGTTCTGGATGGTGTGGCTGCTACACGTTTTTATGCACCAGCGTTAAATTGCAGAGTGATTTCTTGCACTGTGGCCCGTCTATCCGCTGTTACAATGCGAGCTAGCCGACGATGTTCCGCTCATCCACACGCTGTTGTCCACTGCAGTTGGCCCTTGCAGGGATGGTTTTACCAGATTCGATGTACTCACGGTGCACCTGTGACACAGTGGAGAGATCCTTCATGACACAGAAGGAGAGATCCTTCATCTTACAAATACTGCACCCGACTCTTACTGATTCCCGTCGCATCACTCCTTATATTGTCGGATCGCTGCATACGTCATGTTTCCTTTTACAGGGCCGCCCACAACGCCACATTTGCAGAACGCCAGCTATCTCTGATTCAATTGCTCTTCAGTGTATATTACACTGTATACATATATCGGATGGTTATAATTAAAGTGACACTACTCAGAGCTCCGGAGGAAGTACTACAGTACAACAGATATAGTAGCGAAACTTGGAAAGCAAATTAGAACATGTGGTCAAGAATTATGAAATAAAAAAAATAGGTCAACTGTTCACCACCAGATGGAGGAATGGCACCGTGAAAGAAAACAAGAGCTTGAATAGGTATATTATTTATGGTTATCGTTCAGAAATTACAAAGTTGGTTCAATATGTGTCATCCAGGTGGATTACATGCTGAATATATAATTACAAAATTGCCAACACACACTTGTAGCATTTGAGGTGAGATATTTCCAAAGCCACACAGCACACACTGTGGACTATGCAAGTTATCTGTGAGACAGTTGTTTTGTGAGCAAGACACGCTGTGGACTATAAAACAACAAGAACCTTTTTTATGGTAATAGTTGTCGACGGTCATCATGCTGGAGAAGAAAGATCGTGAGCTCTTAGTAAATTTGTTTTATGAGAGAAATAGGAATGCATCATCGGCGCTAAGGGAGTACCAAAGATTAAAGAGGTTGCACACCTTACAAGGAGCGGATTAAAGAAAACGATTGTGAAATTTTAACAAACAGATGAATTAAAGGTTTCACCTGAAAGAGGTCAGCGACGTGTCCTGGAGGAAGTCATCGAGGAGATCACTGTTGCTATCACCGACAGTTCGGCATATGCAGAGGTTCCTGCAGCCCAAGCAGTCACTCAACAACTATCAATTCCATGGTTAACTGCATGCAAAGTGCTACGGTACATTCTACACTTCTACCCGTACAAAATTCAGATGGTGCAGGAATTGAAACCCCAAGATCCGGGGCAGCGGACAAATTTTGCGTTATGGTTTTTGGCGAAAATAGGTATAGAAGAAACCTTTCCTTACAAGATCCTTTGGACTGATGAGGCCCATTTTACACTGGCAGGTGAGGTGAACACTCATAATTGCCAGGTATGGGGTACTGCAAATCCACGTTGTGTTTCAAAGGACATTACAGTCAACTTATGTGGGTGTGTGGTGCGCAGGGATCATAGCATACTTCTGGAAAATTTTAGGTAGGAATTTTAGGAATTTTAGGAATTTTTAGAAAAATTTTAGGAAAATTTTAGGAGTGTATTTCAATAAAAACTAGATGTATATTTGTATACATCTAGTAAAACAACTTTGTATACATTGTAAAGAGTTTGCTTCACACCCTTCAACCATATATACTGATAGACTGCGCATGACATCAAAATTTCTGGCTCCAACATAAAATCACATGACAACAGTCAAAAAGATGGGTTACACCTGCTGTGCTTATGGTTGCTCTGAGCGATATAGTAAAGAAAGTTCTATGATTTTTCATGGGTAAGAAACGAATTAAATACCTAAGTCAATAAAGTTCAATTACTTAACCAGAAACTTGCAGCTATTGATATAAAAATATAGTAACTTAAGAAAAAAAAATGGAATGCATGTTCCAAATTCTTCGCAAATGTTCATCACATTATAAATCACAAAATGTAAACAACCCGATCATGCATGTATATAGCTCATAAGTAAACTTACCTGAAGAGTTTTCATTATATATGAGGCGCATTCACATAATACACCGAAAACACTGAAGTTCTGCAGCGTAAATTAGTAATCATAACAGCATTTTTACACGAAATTTGGAGTCTGATGATGACGTGCCCAATGTTTGAGCCATGGCGGCTTTGATGCAGCTATTGCCAATGTGCAGTCCATTAGTATATATGGTCGAAGTTAACACCCAAATTTTTTGCATAACGTCTAATGTCTAAAGTTTAAGTATGATTTACTTCTAATGTTCAGTTCTTATCTTTTCACGTGTTATTATCATATTCAAGTATATTTACCACATTCAAGTTTCACTTTTGAACATTAATATGCTGTTGAACCAGAAGCAATTCACAATTTTCACAGTAAAGTTTTCAGGTTTCACATTAAATTATAATATCCTAAAAAGGTAATTGAAAACCAAGAACTATGTACAATTGTTCACTGAATTACTTTTTCATATTATTGTTTTAACCTTTTCCTGATTAGCCTATCTTTTTCTGCTTCTACCACAACTAATTTACTTTCAGTTTTCTTTATTTCAGCTGAACCTTGTATGATCAAGTTAGAGGCAACTGCTATTTCAACAGTATTTTGTTTTTCTACAGCTTTTCTCATTCTTTCTGTTCCCTCTTGAATTATTGCTAGGGAGGCTTCTTTATCATTTTTAAGTCTATTTATTTCTGCATCATTTTCTTTTATTTTGTCATCAAACTCAGCTTTTCTTTTTTTCTCTAGCTGCTTTTCCTTATTTTCCCTCTCTTTCTGCTTCCTTTCTTTTACCTTTTTTATTCTTCTTCCTTCAGCTTATCAACATACTCTTTATAAAATTTATGTGAATCACAAACACTATTTAACAAATTTCTTGTTATGGGAACTTTACTTACACATCCATAGTGTTTAATGGCCCCTTTAACTATTCTTAATGATGTTATAGTTGAGTCTTTTAAGTTAGCCTTGTCCTTCCTTAACAGAGCAGTGTTAACCGAAAATCCCCTTTCTGCATCAGCATTACCATGAGGTAAAACTAAAATTGACTTTATGAGTTTAGCAAGATTTGAGTATTTTTCTTTTCCGCTAGAGTCTTTAATACTAAATATATTACGCCAGTAATGATCAATCCCGCACTGGAATATGTCCTTCCTCTGAAAATTTCACTAGTTCATCTAGAGTTGGCTTATCGCAATTTAAAAGTTTCCACTCTTCTCTTACTCTATCAATTTGTTCCTCAGAAAGATGCAAAACACTTGAAATTCTGGTTATTTCCGAAAGTCCTTCAGTGACTGAAAGTTGAGTTGACTCTTTCTTTGGTTCTTTTACCTTTAAAACTTCTATGTCTCTTAGCTTTTGATTGCAGAATGGCAAATTTGACTTTAAATATTTTGTGGTTGCAATTAGTGATGATCTTACATCTAAGAGAAATAATTTCTGCCTGGTCTCCTGAACATTCCTGAGGAGATTTTTTTTGTCTTCATACCAACTTCTAACTCCCTAGTTTTTTCCATGAATTTTTGTTTTCAAAATCTACATTCTTTAGGTCTTCTCCAAATTTCCCTGCTATAACATCATCTTGGATAAACTGAGCCATAACATTCCTCATTAAAGTATTTAAATCAGAATATAACTGGTGTATTTTTTGGTTCTTCACTCTGATAACATAATGAAAACTTTTCAAAATTTTGGTGTGAAAATGAAATTAATGCTAAATAGCAAGGAGTAAGCTCATTTTTCAGGAAACAGTGAATTCTTTTATACCTTGCCGAATTGCGCAGTTGTTTTTCAAATATTTTTTGAGATGGCAAGAAGTTTAAAAAATATTCTGTAATATTTAGCCATTGATCCAAGAGCCTCTGGGCTACAGAACCAATGGTTAACCATCTGTTGCTGACATGACGCAAAAGAAATTTGGCAGTGACCAATGTTATATCCTCGACAGATTTATAATCCTCTCGTCTTGCAGCACTACTCTTTAAAAAGTAATGCATATCAGTAGCAAATTCGTCAAAATCTATATTTAAGCTTGTCAAAAAAATTTTAAATGCATTACTAACAACATGCAGGTTGCAAAAACCTAGTTCCAAAGATTTCTGGCCTGTTTCTTGTTTTACAACTTCATTGAATTTGCGTAAAAAGCACTTATTTACATTTGGGCTGTCCATGGATACACAAATAATTCTGTTCAACGAAATATTGAAGGATGATAACACATCAAGAATTTCTTTTAGCAAAATATCTGCTGTTGCATGACCCAGAAAAACGCTTGTTAGGTATCGGCAAGAAACTGAATTTATTTCTGAAGACCAGTACCTGAGATACACATCCAACTGCCGTTTCACTTGTGTATTCGCAGTTTCATCAAATGCTATAGTAACCTTTCCTGGGCTACTAGATGCAATGTCTTTTTTCAAATCCTCTTCAAAATATTTTGACAATCCATGTGATATCACATAAGCAACTTTTTTTCTAAGTTGCATTTTGGCTGCAATAGCAGAATCAGGAAACATTTCTTTGAAAAGTTCAACTGTTTCAGTGCATGAAACAAAAGACATATAGTCCTTAGCAACTTTCATGGCCCATAATGCTTCGGCTTTAAGCCAACTGTAAATCATGACTCAGTACTTCACTAATATTTGTTTTGGGCTGAAGATCCCGTCCTCCAAAGGCTTTCAGGATGGACTTATTTTGAAATTTACTTTGAAATTTCTGCAAATGTTTTCCTTTATGATGCGCTTTTACTTGTGAAAAGCCACTATTAGAAATGTTGAAAATTTCTGAACACAATATACACTTAGCAGAAAATATTGTTTCAGTTGCAGAACACCATTCTTTCAACTTCACTCCGTCCAATTCTTTTGGCGAACCACGCATCTTGAAATTTCGCTTTGGATTTAGGCATCTTAAACACTTGTATTACTAACCAGAAAATGAAAGGGAAGTACAAAAACACGTTCCAATATTGCAAAAAACCAGACAACTTCCCGAAATTTGGCTGCGAGGATGTCAGAAGATATGAAAAAAAAAAAAAAAAAAGCAGGTCACCACTAGAGAACTGAACCTGCACACAGAACACCATAAAAGACGTAAAACCAGAAACTATCATACGCATCTCACGCAAGTTCAGTCAAAGCGAGTCGGAGCCGAGATATATTGCGCATCGAAGGTCGCTGTCGCCGGCCGCATGATCGAAGGTCAATGATCACGTGCTCTACTGCCTACCAAGATAATACTCAGCTACCATCCCATCGTCATTACCGGAGGTTACGGAAGGAGATCACATGTTTCCTCTTTGCTTCCACCCACCTGCGGTTTACAATAACAAAACATCAGCAGAAAGAGGAGGTTCCACAAGGCATGTACAAAAATAAAGTACGATCTTCTGCGTGCCACGGAGTTCGTCTGCAAAGCGCAAACCAGGGGTGAAAATGACCCTCTCCTTTTCCCTTAGATCTCTTGTTACTCTCGAAAACTGTTCGAAGGCAAAAAAATGGAACGCCCGCCCCGAAGCAAGTGCATCTCGATGGCGTCATTTTTCCCTCCTCCCTTCAGCAGCACAGCATATAGGCTGTGTTTCTACAATAACAGGTCTTTTTACCTTACCGTAATGGTAAATTTATTGGCGTTAATAACGGTTGTGTTTTTAATAAAAATAAGCTTACGAAAATTTTAGGATGAATAGCAAATTTTAGGTCTAATTTTAGGAATTTAAGGAGGGTCACAAAATATTAGGAATTTTAGGAATTTTAGGAGGAATGCGATCCCTGGTGGTGCGGATTCACATCCAGTTTTATTCTCGGGCCTTTTTTCTTTGAGGTTTGAGGGAAAAAACCGTGCAAGTGTCGCACGATGCACCGTCACAAGTGAATGTTGCCATGACATTCTGGCTAAACATGTCATACCTGCGCTAAGAGCGTGTTTACCGAGTACTGTTTTGATGCAAGATAGGGCACCACCACATGTAGGTCATACAGTTAAACAGCTGCTTCAGGATACATTAGGAAGTGAATGCATAATTTTGAGAGGTTTTTCTCATGTTTGGCTTTCACAATCGCCAGGTTTGAATCCCTGTGACTTTTGGCTTTGGGGATATCTCAAGGAGACTACCAGCGTCATATTCGCTCCATACCAGAGCTGAAGTCAAGCATAAAGACACATTTTAAATATCCCACCTGAAACGCTGCAGGCATGTGTTGCCAATTTTGTATTGCGAATTCTGCATGTTGATTGATTGATTGGAGGTTTAACGACCACCGTGAGCAACTCAATGGGCTATAAAGCAGTCGCCCGTCCCTAATTTAGGGTCACTGGTTCCAGGGAAGGGAGAGAGCCAGGGCCGTAAGACAAACACAACATCCATGCCTCACCGGTATTCGAACCCGGACCCCGTTCGGATGAATGATCAGAGGCCGTCGCTTAGACCACTGCGCCACCGGGGCGGCGAATTCAGCATGTAATCAACCTGGATGGCACATATATTGAACCAACTTTGTAATTTCTGAATGATAACAAATATTACACCCATTCCAGCTCTTGTTTTGTTTCACAGTGCCATTCCTCCACCTGGTGGTGATATTTTTTTTATGCTCAAAGTCCTACACAAAACTTGAAAAACCAGATTTCCAGGTTTAGAATATTACAAAAAACCCAAAACCCAGGTTACACCTGGATGATAAATAGGACTGTAGTATGTTTGTGTATTGTTCATGTAAACTTACAAAGCACATAAATTTGTATTTTGCCTGTAAACAACTGCTGGGTATCTGCCATTAATGTTTCTCAGAGGGAATGGTCTTTCCCGAATTTATTTAAACTTCTCACAAAGAAATGTATACGTCTTAGGCAAAATTCTTTAAAGCACGACAGTTTTTGCAAAAATATGGCTAATTTTCAAGACATGGAGTTAGTTATTCCGTACCAAACTGGCCAGAAACGAAAACGTGGATGAAAAGTTCTACTAAAACCTTTCCAACGAAAATATGCAACCGTATATTTAAAATACCTGAACGCATAATCAACATGCCGTCATGCATGTCAAAAACGAAAGGTATTTCAAGATACATGCAATTTCCAGTAATTTATGCATCACATTTCCTGCAATTACGAACTTAGGTATTTACTTACCTAACATAAATTCCAGGAGCACCACTATATTTATGGTGAGAAACAGTTCATTGTGTACGAGGAATCGAGTAACCCAACTGAAACCATCAAGTACATCCACGTTAAATGAAACTTAAAAAAAACAAAAAACTTTAAATTTAGATTTGGGGCAAGTTACTTCATCACTAAGCACCCTTAATAATTAGCACAGACAACTGATACTTCACTTTCAAATTACGTAACTCGAATTGTACAATCCTAATATTCATTCAAACCAGCATATGGCCATACACTCTCAGGATCAAAACAACAAAAATAAAATTCAGCTTCAAGTTGCAATATTTAAAAAAAGAATTTAAGCCACGGGAAAGTTGAATGATCCTAGCATTTCGTTCCCAATTCCAACCAACAACAATCATTCAAAATTTCCCTGTTTCAGAAACGGGAAACTTCCCTATCGATTCTTGGGCACTACTTATCTCGAACCCAGGTCTATTTTGTTAATCTCGAGATCCTGGAAAACAAAGACCTTTGTCTGCTACAGCTACGTCCTCATATGGAAAAAATAATTCACTTCTGTCATGGTGTACGATACACCGTGCTTCTGTGTACTATATTCAAATATTGTGTGCATGCCCAGCCAATGTGCTTCATTTGTGGGCTAGTGTGTCAAATGGAGCGTTTGATTACGATCGATGCAGAGAACAAAACAATAGTACTTTATTATTATTATTAAAATCAAATATATGACTAAAAATGGAAGCGAAGATTAGATCATAAAGATTTTGAAATATCTTAAATTTATTTTTAATCCCTTACTTTTCACTCTGTTATGTATTTGTATTTCAAAAACCGCAGAGGACGCATTCGGTAAAATATTTTTCTTGTGGCAGAATATGGCGTAATTTCATTTCAGGTTTTCCTTTTATTGTTCAGGAAGAGAATAGGGCCGCCCCGGTGGCGCAGTGGTCTAAGCGATGGCCTCTAATCATTCGTCCGAACGGGGTCCGGGTTCGAATCCCGGTGAGGCATGGATGTTGTGTTTGTCTTACGGCACTGGCTCTCTCTCTCTCTTCCCTGGAACCAGTGACCCTAAATTAGGGACAGCGACTGCCATTGAGTTGCTCACGAGAATCAAAGGAAGATTAATTCACACCAGTGTTGCATTCAGAGAGTTTTTTTCCTGAGGGAGTTACAAATTTTGAGGGGCTGAAACTTGTTGACTGATTATATATACCTAGAATCGCAGTTTTGTTATATATATATATATATATATATATATATATAACACAATAACAAACATGTGATTAAAAATGGAAAAGTGCTATACATGCTTTAATTCAGTAATGCACCATAGTGGTGAAAAATATTGAGGATGTACGTAGTAAAAAAACACCGTGCTAGAGAAAATCTCCCCACAAATATTAGGAGTGGTAAAAACATCCTCGACTTACTACAAGCATATTTCTGATTATTCAGGAATCATTACTAAAGACCTTTAATATACATTAACTGGAAAACCGTAAGTAACTACTCTGTGAGTTAACCGGGCGACATTTGAAGTTCAGCGTTGTACGGCCAGAATATGTCACATCTCGATGTTTACTAAACGCGTTCGTGTGTTTTTATCAGTTACATTCATTTTTTTATAGGTATAACCCAAGGAGGTTAGAATAAGATATCTGGAGGGAGCAGTACCACTTTGCGTGAAGCCTATAACCGCGAGCGACAGCCGTCAAAGTGTGGGAAAGCTGATACGTTTCAATGCTATTGCAATGCATTTTGTGTTGGCCGAAGCGCCTTTTTTCGTCGCAAATGTTTCCAATTTTGCATCGTAAATTTCTGCCGATGTGTGAGAAAATGCTGAATTTATAAATTTCTTAATTATTTTGAGACTCCTTCCCATTTTTATTTTAAATTGAAATGCACGAATGTTAGTGCGAATTCTAAACAAAACATATCGTTAAAATTAAAAACTTTACTTGTATAAGAAATATAAATCATTCCGGTTTGATATTAACATTGTTTCTGCAACTACAAGCAACTCTATTCCAAAATACACACAGTTGAAATTGCATAGGCATCATGTAAATAAATGTAAACAACGTCAAATTCCCACAGTTTACGGCTTCACGGTGTAGAGACTCAGGGCGTCTTCAGAAGTATTATTCTAACCTCCTTGGTATAACCAGTAGGATTTATTAATTTTTGTTTTTATAAATAATACGCATATTTTGTAAAGTATTTCAAAAAATAATATGGCCAAATTTAATGTGTTGAACGGATTTTTAAAATGGTTATATCTTGCGCAGCGTACAGATGTACCAATAAACAAACAACTGGCCAGCAGACACTTTCATTTCATTGGTTTCCATATAATAATTGTGATACTTTGGGGAAGTGGGTAAATGCTCTAAGACGTGCTAACTGGAAACGAAGCTAAGCCAAGCCAAAATCTGTTGATTGCCATTTGGCAAGGAGCAAGGGTGCCATCGAGCCCCCCTCCCCCCCCCCCGCGCGCCCCTAGCCGTGGTATAGACGAATGTTTGATAAATTTAAAACACTAAAATAGACGAAACCTTTTTTTTAAGCATTTTTAAAAATAATAAGATATAGATGATTGATTACAATGATCAAACTTCTTTATTTTCGTTGGAATTTCGTATCTTCTACATTTACTAAAATGTTTGACAGCCTTGAAGGAGGTAAAGATTTTTCTTAGCCCCCTCCCCTAAAAAGTACTAATATGGGCGCCACCGGCAAGGGGTATCACACACCATTGCGGTCACATTATACCGGTATTATCTATCTGGAAATAGAAAAGAAAAGTGCGACGGTCAAGTTGTCCCCAAGAAAAAACAGCGTGAGAAAAAAAAAGGAAACACAGTGCCGGATCTAGGAGGGAGGGGCAGCCGGGGCGTGCATTAAGAGGGGCGCCAAATTGTCTCTGCGGAAAGAAAAGAATTTTCGAGAGGAACGAAAAAGAAAAGCGGAAAATATTTTTTTTTATTCCAAAAAAAAAAAAAAATTAAAGAAAGAAAGATTTTTTGCTTAATAGACTTTTAGATTTTTTTGCTTAAAGAAAGATAGATTTTTTTCCTTAATGGAAAAAAATCTGAGATAAGAAAATACCTCAGAGAAGGAGAACAAATATTGTCCCTTTTGTGTGAAATGATGTCAGGTCAAATCGGGAACAAAAGTAGCATTATCGGAAAATCACGTGAGAACTGTTGGCAACACTGGCGCTGGCCAATCCAGTTCAGCGTTGCGCTGGGTAAGCAAGGTCTTTTTCTTGCATCTTCTCTTTTGCACGTGTGCGGTAACACAGGAGGTAACAGCCTAGGGCCCTCTCCACACGTGCAGTGCTAAACTAAACAATTTTTTTTTTATTCCCCGCAATTCCTAACGAAGAAGTAAGATGCTGTCAATCAAAAGAAAGTTGTCAAGAAGTCAAAATGCTAAAAGAGCTCAGAAGAAGAAATGGAAATTCAACAATCAGCAGAAATGTTTTCAACGTGGATGAAGTCGTCTGATCGTACTGACCAGGTCAGTGAAGAAGGTAAGGAGAGAAATTGTTATCGTCTTATATAGAAAACGTTAAAAATAGCCCATTGTATTTTAAACAGAGACCCGTGTAACCCCTCTGCCGGGGCCATAATAATGGTTTTTAACCCTTATTAATATAATTGCCTTGCTGTTGATTTTTTGTTTTAAAATAACTTTTATTTTGTTTAATGTGATCAGAAAATATGTTTAACTGTGTAAATTTTCGAAATTTTTACTAACTGTCGAGTGTCGTGTGGTAACTTTGTCGCTGATTTTAACCCTTTATTTGCACTGTGTCGGTATGAAACGGACAATGGAAAACTATGGACGTGATCAATGCGTAATCTGGGTTAATATTGTAAAAACAAAAGTGGCCTGACAATTTATTAAATCCGGGTTTGTGATGGAGGGGGTAGGAGCAGGTTTCTAAAGACGTTAAATCGAACAAAGTGTTTCGCAAGGTATTTTTATTTAGATGTGTGTTTTAAACGGCGTAACTGAAAGTGATGAACGAGCTTTTTTTAATGGCCACTTGCGTGTATGAAACAGTTGTATTTGCAGGCTGAAATTTTTTATGTGGTCCTTGTGTTTAATTTATGGATGATTTCTTGATGTGTGCTTTAAATGTTCAGTGTTTTTATTAATGTGCGTGTTTGAAATGTTCAGTTATTACGGTGTGTTTAAAATTATGTTTATTAATACTCGTAATCAGTGATCGCGTTAACGCCTGGACAGGCGTATTTTACGCATCAAAAATGGAAATGAATTCCTAAAAAAAAGCTGGGACGAATTTTTATTTCTCCAAAAATTTTAAAAACCGAATCTAGGTTGTTGTTTTTTATTATCATCATTAGTCATTACTATATATACCCCTCCCTTGAGTTAACTGTTGAACACAGAAGTTGCGCCATCAATAGTGTAATTCCTTCCTCGTTCCCCACCCCAAGCTCTGCACTGTTCACGGGTCCGCGTATCTCGGGCTGCGGGAAAACACGACCCCGAAAGGCCAAGGCATCTGTGGACAAACGACTGTCTCTGTCACCACTTGGGAAGAAAAATTACAGTGACCTTGATCTCTGCTGCCTTGCCCAGTGAACAGAGCTACATAAACGCCGTAAATAGAGGGACAAAGGCAACTTTTTTTTTCGACAGTTCTGAAGGAAAAAAATAGCTGTTCTGTACAAAAAAAAAAAAAAAAAGGTTGGGTGTGGGGGCAGATTCCCCGCTATTTACAACTGAAATGTTTTCTGTTGTACTTCTTTTGGGGGGGGGGGGAATTCTAAAAATATGAGCTAGTAAGCGTGGTATATAATATTTTACATATATTCTGCGTATTTTTATACTTTAAATTTAATGGAATTCATATTTCTTACGATTACCACAATACTTCCTTCATATAATTATCGTTATGATTTACATGCTTCATTTGTAGGAACCATACAATAGAACTTTATTTCATTTGTAGGAATCATACAATAGAACTTTATTTCATTTGTAGGAATCATACAATAGAACTTTATTTCATTTGTAGGAATCATACAATAGAACTTTATTTCATTTGTAGGAAAACTTCCTACTGTCCTAGATAATGGTATTTTATTTCATATCTTCCCACAGATATTCCCAGAGAGCTGACGCAAATTGAAAATGGCCCAGCAAAAACACAAGTGCTGGGAAACTGCTGGCCCCCAGCGCTGGCAGTGATGGGTCACTGCTGGCTGAAATCTGTCGCTCACGGCCCGGTAGTGGTCCGTTGGTGGCAGCGCTATCAGTTGGCGAGCCATTGATGGCCCTGCAGCATCGCCGTGAATTGTGGGCCTCCAAGCAAATGCCACTAGTGGCCCGTTGCTGGCAACCAATGCAACCCCCAACAGCAGGTGGAAGCATCGGGACTGCGCATGCGCAGAAGCAACACTTGCTGTGTCTCTCATGGTACCAGTTAGTTGAAAACGACGCTATCGCCATCGTGTTATTTTAGTGGATGTTAAGAAAAAAATCCATATGTGGAGAGGCGAATTAATTTCCTAATGAAATTTTACGTCGACGAAGATATCAGATTAAGCCGTGAAATACTAGATTACGGCCATGAAATACACCCACTCCATTCCCATGAATAACTATTCATGGAATGGAGTGGATGAATAACAGGAAAAATTTTAAACCGCTTGAAACACATATCCTGGAAAACCATTAAAATAGCGTTTGTTGGAAAAAAAAGAATTATACGCGTACAAAATTTATTAATTATTTGAAAGAAAAGAAAAAAAGCAACGCTATGTGGTGTACTCATCCATGGGTTGAATACACAAGACTGGGAGGAATTCCCTTCTAAAAATAACAAGTAAAATAAAATATCTTTTACTCTTTAAAACAAATGTAGCTTCGGACAACGGAAAGGAAAGACATAACGTTAAAAATGTAACAGAATGTGACATGAACCCGGGTAAATATATATTTATTCAACAATCTCTTTTCAAGACGGCAAGGACAGTACAAAACTTTGGAAAGCGACTCTAAGTATGTACACGCCTTGAAAATGAGTGAAGTTCCCTTAAGGTAAAAAAAAAAACTATCGTTACGTTGAAAAAATTAATTTATCAATTATATGAAACTGACTTTTATGAAAAATACCTCGCAATATTATAAAATGAAAGAGGGAAGAATTCGATTACAAATTGCATACCAAACAGATAGCTTCCAGCACGTACCCGAGCGTCGTGAATTAGTCCGGTCGGTAGCGAGCGCGGCTTCCACGTAAACGGCTCACCAGGATCGAATCTAGTCAGATGTAAACGGCGTTTTTCCGGTCTGTCCAGAAAATTTCCCCAGCGCAGTGCGTTAATTCACAAGCTTCGTAAGGGTAGAAAAAACTGTAGCTTTAGGAAACTGCGGTTGTCCTTGCTTCTTTTTTTATTATTATTGCTACTACTGGGAAATTGGCGGACAAGATTCGGCAAGCCACTAGTTACGTCACGTGGTTGCTGGTTGCCACTAACGGCCTACTAGCGGACCACATTAGGCTAGCCATCATTTCTGGCAAGTACTTGCAGGGCCACTTGTGGCAGCTACTGCCTGTGATGGACCACTGATGGCCCTGTTGTGGCATATGACAACTGATGGGGTGCCAACTGTTGGCCTGAACTGCTGGCCCTTCTGTTGGCCGCCCGGACATTTTATTGACGGTTCGGCAGCGGCAACATAGTGCTGGGCCATTGCTGGCTGTCAGTAATGGCCCACTGCTGGCCCAGCAATACCGTTTTTGCTGGGGGAGGAAGGCACAGTGAGCACCACAAGGAAGATCAGATAGTTGTAGTTAAAGGAGATCAGAACAAGGTCCAACTCCAAGGAAATGACATGAAGGAAAACGAGAAGCGTTCAGATCAAATGCAAGATGACGAAGAGGGTATAAATGTAAATTTACGTATTGGTGGCACAGGAAAAAATATTCCGTCAACTTCTGGTGAATTGGATTTAGATTATCATGATCCAGGAATTTGGTCTGAAAAGTTTTGTAATGCCCAAAGATGCTATTTGATAAGGATGAGAGCTGAAATTCGAGATGTCCATGAGCTTAATGATCTTGCTAACAGTCTAAGGGATGGTAGGAAGCTTGCCGCAGAATGGTTTTACAAACAGCTTCCAAACAATTTCAGAGTCCGGAGATCGTGGTTAGCGTAAAGTAAGTCGAAAAAGGCACTTTTCTGTATCCCCTGCAGATTATTTTCAGATTCCATTCCCAATCAAAAGTTATCAACTCTAGCTAAAAAAAGATGGGTTCACTCAGTGGAAGAAATTAAGTGATCGAATTCCAGAGCACGAAAACTCGTTAAATCACAAAATGTGTTTTTGTTCATGGAAGACGCTGGAGTCATCATTGATAACAAGAAAAGGCATAGATAAAGAGCTTCAAGAGCAAATCAGAGAAGAGGAAAACCATTGGAAAGCTGTGTTGCTATCTATTCTTGATGTCATTGTGCATTTGGCAAAACAGGGTAGCCCGTTTAGAGGATCAGAAGAAACCAGTGACTTTGTGACCCTAGCAGTGGAAAGTTTCTCAATACCATAGAGCTCGTTTTACATTACCATGCCCCTTTACGAGAACATATTGAACGCCACAAAAAAGGTCAGCTTACTTATTTTTCTCACGCAATACAAGATGAATTTTTGAAAATAATTTCAAGAAAAATTAGGGAAAAAATACTGAACGACATTAAGGAAGCAAAGTATTTTTCCATGATGTTTGACTGCACTCCCGACGTAAGCCATCAGGAGCAGATGTCTCAGATTATAAGGTACATACGGGAAGTAGCGGCTCGTCCATAAGAGCACAAGAGCACGAGAACCCCCTATAAAAAATAGAAAAATAATTATACGATATAAATAATACATCTTTATTGACGTAGTACTAAATGGCTTATCTTCAGTAAGTTTAAAAGGGCGGACAATGAAAAACAGCGTAGAACGCGGAAAGTGAGGTTAAGTGTAATGACGCGCCTGTGGCTAGGAGCGGACTGAATGTGCCGCTCTCGATACTGTACACACGGAATGTGAGACAGACGGGCGAGTCCATTTGCTCGCGGTAGGGGGGGACATGTCTACAAGCGGCTTAACGGAGAATACCGATGAGCTGCCTGTGACACAGCTCAGCCATCACCACCTAATAGCTAAAGCTATTAGGGGTGATGGCTCAGCTCAGTTGTTGCACGGCTGTAGTTGACGTCAGATGCTCCTAACCTTTGCGCGCGTGTTACATTTGTGTTTTGGAGTTTCCAGTTTCGATTATTTTTTTGGTAATAAAGTTTTAGTTGAAATTACACTTATTACAGTTTATCTATTGTAGTGTAGCTAGTGAACTGTTGTTTTTATTTACTGTACAATAATGGAAAGTACCTGTAAGTACCCAGTTAGTAATTTAAAGGAAGTAGCGTTTAGCAATTTACCCATAGAAGTTAAAATAACAATAAAAGAGAGTGGCAGGCCAACGCCCCGACTTAATATAAGTCAAACATCGACATCAAAATCTAGAACTTTTAAAAGAGAATTTAAAGAGCTATACGAAAAAATTCCTTGGCTTTGTGGTTGTTGAACAAACAAACAAAATATTTTGCTTTCCTTGTTTGTTATTTTCCCGTGAAAAGGGCGATCCTACTTGGGTGAAAAACGACGTTTGTGACTTAGCTCATTTGACACAAAAAATAAAAAACACGCAAGTTCTCATGGACACATAAGTGCTACATTGGATTTCAATTTGCTGGGAAAGGTTGACGTTCGTCAGCAGCTTGACAGTGCTTATCGACAAAATATTAAAAAGCACAATGAACAAGTGACTAAAAATAGGTATGTGCTTTCTAAGCTTATAGACTGTATTAAATTTTGCGGTGCATTTGAGTTGGCCCTTCGAGGTCATCGTGAGGATGACGATTCCTTAAATCCTGGCATATTTAAAGGGCTTGTAAACTTTTCTGCAGAACTTGACTCATCTTTGAAAGAACATTTGAGTACCGCTACTGTCTTTAAAGGTACCTCGAAAGAAATTCAAAATGAATTGTTAGATTCTATGCTTTTTGTATGTCAAGAAAACATAATAGAAGAAATAAAAACTGCACAGTATGTTTCTTTGATTGCGGACGAAACATCAGACGTCTCGTCTGTATTTCAGTTAGTTATAGTTTTCCGCTATGTTTTAGCTAATGGCCAACCAGTTGAAAGATTTTGGAAATTTGATAACCCTGAAGGGCACGACCCAGAATCTATAGCCAAATGTATTTGTACCAGTTTAGATTATGTTGTGCAAAATCCAGAAAAACTCGTATCTCAAAGCTATGACGGTGCGAATGTAATGAGTGGGCACCATGCTGGCGTGCAGACCATAGTGCAACTAACCTATAAACATGATTTTGTCATTCACTGTTACCCCTAATCAGTTGAACTTGATTGTAGCTCAAGCAACAAGCCAAAACCAAGATGTCAGAAAAAATTTTCGGACTTAAGTGATATAACAAATTTTTTTTCGAATTCCCCTCAGAGAGTGTCTGTTTTGGACAAGATAGTTGGCAAACAAATACCTCGGGCGTCAGCTACAAGGTGGAATTTTAAGAGCAGAACTGTTAATACTGTTTTTGAGTACAGAGAGAAATTAATTGAATGTATGGAGGAAATCCAATCAACCTCTAAGCAACCAACCACCATAATTAAAGCTGGTGCTCTGGCTCGTCTCCTTAGAGATAATAAGTTCATATTTTGGCTTTCAGTTTTTCACAAATTGATGCCACATGTGGATATTTTGTACAACCAATTACAGCTAACTTACACTGATGCTGTGAGAACTAAAGCCAATGTTGACCACTTCGTTAAAGCCATTGATAAGGAAAGAGGTAACATGGACAAAGTGACAGAGCTGGTTAATCAGTACCCAGAAAATGCATCTAAACGATCGAGGCGTGAAGAAGATTTTTACTTAAGTAGAACAGTGGCTGCCAAGGAAACCTCTGACATTATTACAACGCAAATAAAAACAAGAGTTTCATTCACAACATCTTGCTCAGCTGTATCTCTTTTTGAATCCCAAAAGTTTGAAGAGTTTGAACAGAAATTCCCCGAGAAATTGCTTGAAGATACAGTAAATGTGTATTCATTTCTTGAAAAAAATCGCCTCAAGACAGAGCTTGAAATCATTTACAAAAGAACTGATTTCAGAAACATGCGTGGTGCTGTTAGTCTTTTACAGTTTTTTATTGAAAACAACTTATTGTCATCATTTTCTGAAAGTTATAAAATGTTATTAATTATTGCAACAATACCAATGGCGACTACTGAAGCTGAAAGGTGTTTTTCAACCCTAAAACGGATAAAGACGTTTTTGCGGTCTACGATGTGTCAAGAGAGGCTTACAGCTTTAGCCATGCTTGCAATCGAGAAGGAAATGATTTCTACCATTCATAATTTCAATGAAAGAGTTATTGATGTTTTTGTGTCAAGAAAAGATAGAAGGATGGACTTTGCTTACAAAAACTGTACTTAAAGAAAATATTTGTGTAAGCTACCATCCAAGTAAATTTGTGTAAGTAAATACTGGACCTTACCATCACATGCAGCAGCTTTGATTATTATATACCTTTTTCTGTGTGTTTAATAATCTAATCTAATAATTGAGAGCATGAGGCCTTATGACTAACTATCTAAATATTTAACACTTAAAACAAGCTTTCTGTTTTGCGTTTATTTTACTATAAAATTAAATGAAAATAATTGTTTCAGTAAAAAAAACAATTAGCATATTATAACAAGTATGATCAATAAAGTAATCCTTTATTATTAAGTTGTGAAACAGTTAAAGTACAGTAATATCTATAATAACATTTCGTTTCAAAATTAATACATTTCATCAAGGTATAGCAGCGCCTAAATTATATGAATATTGTAAGTAACACACAAGTGCGTGACACAGTGTATCTCAAAAACTGCAAATTATTAATTGTGAACCCCCTGTAGATGTACTCACGAGCCGCCACTGCATACGGGTTGATGAGAATGGTCTAGAAGGTGTTGAGAGCTTCATTGATTTCTTCACTGTGACGGATAAAACTGGTTCAGGCCTGTCAGAAGCCATCATAGATAAACTGAAAAGGGAGGGGTTGGATATCAGCAACTGCATGGGCCAGTCGTATGATAATGGTGCTAATATGGCTAGAAAGAACAAGGGTGTTCATAAACGTATCTTGGATAAGAATCCCTTAGCCTTTTTTATACCATGTGCAGCTCATTCACTCAATTTAGTGGGTTTTCACGCTGCTTGTATGGTGGTAGAGGCAGAAACATACTTCGGTATACTTCACCGCCTCTATTTATTCTTTGCTGCATCAACTTCAAGGTGGGAAGTTCTTCAGGCTCTTGTGATAACCACACTGAAATCGCAGACACAAGCCAAATGGTCAGCCAAAATTGAAGCCGTGCGAGTTGTTTTTTTTCCAACTGGAAAAAGTCATGAAGGCCTTAGATGAACTTAAGAACTACAGTGACTCAAACTTGGAAACGAAAGATGGGGCCAAAATTTTTTTGAAAGACCTATCAACATATGAATTTATTGTGAAGACCTGTTTCTGGTTCAACGTTTTGAGTCATATTCACCAGGTCAACAAACTTCTTCAAACAGAGGATATAAAAATTGATATGTCTGCAAAGCACATCCATGGACTCATCAAACTTCTGGAATCGTCTCGAGATACTTGTGCAAATGATGCAATCACTGAAGCCAGAGAAAAGGCAGAGGAACTTGGGTTGAGCCCCAATTTCCGTAAAGTTCGAATGAGGAAAAGGAAGACATTTTTGGATGAAGAAGATGAAGAGGTTCAAATGTCTACAGAAAAAGAATTCAAGATCCTTCTTTTGGAAGTAATGGACAGGGTGCTTTCAGAACTGAGAAGGAGATTTGAGGCAATCGAGGAAGTAGATAAAAAATTTAGCTTCCTTCATGGCTCCAAGTTCCAGTCACTTTCTTCAGAAGAACTAAGGTCGAAGGCAGCTCAGCTTGGGGAGACGTATTCAGATAATATCTGTAAATCTGAGCTTGAACTAAAAGTAGCGAGCTTTAAGCATCAGCTTTAAGCATCCTCGACAGTAATTTGAAAACTGCATCTCCTAAAGCTCTCCTAAATTTCATTTTCAAATGTAGACTTGAAGATGCGTACCCAAACATTTTAACAGCACTCAAGATTTTGTTGACACTTCCAGTGACTGTTGCATCAAACGAACGAAGTTTCAGCAAACTAAAGCTGATTAAAACGTATGTACGGAACACTATGAGACAGGAACGTCTCTCAAACCTAAGTATAAATAACATTGAACACAAAGTGACATCACAAATATCATATGATGAAGTCATTAAAACCTTTGCAGCCCAGAAAGCTCGCAAGATAAAGTTGTAGGAATTTTTTTGCAATCATTTTTGTACACTTTTAGTAGAATTTTTTGTGTTCACACCATAAGTGTGAATAAATAATACCTTCATTTGGATAATCTGGTAAAAGGCCTCCTGTATACACTTTTTTAAATATTTTTTTTTGTTCAAACCATAACTGTAAATAAATAATACCCTAATTTTCAAAATCTGGTAAAAAGCCTCGTGTGGAGAGGGGGGGGCGCCATTCTGAGGTTTTGCCCCACCAAAAAAATTTCTAGTTCCGGCACTGCTTGGGGCTGTATATAAATAAAGTCACTGTAGTCCACACTGGTATCGAATTTGCTAGGGTACCCATAATCACTGCCATTGCTTTAGTGAAGTACATAGGTGAGACATTTATTCAGTAACTAGGATGGGGAGACGAGAACACACCGCTACACCTCTGCATATCTTATGAGCATCTTATACAGTGAGTTTCCTCGCCAAGCCGTCCTTCAGCTGATAATGAAACTTTGAGGTGGGTGGGGAGAACCTTTTTCCCATTTCTGATACCACAAAAACAATAAATTTACAAGTGGGGAAGTGCGAGAGGTTTATTAATGTCAAAACATTAAAAAAGTTTTTTAATCACGTCACGACATGAAAAAAATAATTATAAGAGAATATGCAACTATTAGTTGCACCAAGAAGCTAAACAAGCTACACAGAAAATGATATAAATGAATGTACGCTCAAACCTAACAAAACTTATATTGCACAAAAATCAGTAAATGTAGGCATGATGGACATGTTGATTTATATGAAACTTTTTGTTTTGTAAATGCTTCCTCCCCATATACGAGTATGTATATCATCATCAACCATTACCAATCCACTGCTGGATGGAGCTCTCCCAAGTTTCTACCACAATTTTCAGTCGTAAGTTAGTCTCCTCCATGTTACTTAAGCAAGTTTTCAAATTTCCTCCACCCAACTCCCACACAGTATTCATTTTGGTCTTTTTCTGTACCTTGGTATCCAGTCTAATGTTTCAGGTGTCCAATGGTGGCCACCTGAAATATTAGACTTCTTTAATAACTGATATACAGGTTGGTTTTGTATGGAGTGAACATACTGTTAAAAATTATAGTTCATCATGATTTTAAGGATACATTACCTGTTGTGTATTTATATTTAATAGTGTTTCAGTTATAGTTTTTGACAAACTTGAGAAAACAACAATAATTCATTAGATCTTAGGATCAGTTCTTTTTCCCTTCCCAAGGTTCAGGTGCTTTAAATTAACGTGGAACACAGCCGCCCCGGTGGCGCAGTGGTCTAAGCGATGTTTTTGTAAAGGTTGTGTTGACCTGTGCTCCGTGTTTGACCTACGTTTATTGGTGTTCTTTTGTGTGTGTGCCGTCAATTTGTGTATCTCCTGTGTTGATTGAGTCCGACTTTGACGTCCTGTAAGTAAAACTTTATTTGTACTAACTCTTTTTCGTCCTGGCTTTGCCCAGGGTCGGGTTTAGCCAAGGAGGTTAGAATACAACAGGAGACGCCCTACGCAGTTTCCCGTGAAGCCAATTAGCTGCGACCCCCACCCACACAGCGGCCATCTTGTTTGGTACAAAACAATCTATTCTGCTGCGTGTGTGAGAGCCTGTTGACTCGTGCGTTTACACGTTTCAGTTATTTCAGGATCGAATAAAAGTTTTATTTACAAAAAGCAAAGTTGTGGGGTTATCGACTGCAATAACAGATAATCTGGGGAATTAAATTTAGGACGGTCTGATATCTGGATAATTCTCAGGATCACGTTATAGTGGCTTATCTGCAAAATGACGGGATGTGTTGCTATAGAATCGATCTTCCAAAAATGCCAGGGATTACCTTTCACATGTAAGTAATTATATTTTTTATATTGGACTAAAATATGGTATGGATGTTTGATTAAGAAATATGGTATGAATGTTTGGCAGTGGTGGAAATTTGGAAATGCATTTTTCATAGTAAACTCGTGGGTGTGTCCTCACGTGGATCTAATTTGAAGTTAATGCAAAATCAATCGACTGTACAAAGTTCTGTTTTGCTGCAGTACACGGTATCGTCAGAGTCCATTTAGCGGGGGGGGGGGCTACAGCCCCGGGCCCCGCATTTTCAAAGGGCCCCAAAAATATGCAGGATGCTTGAAGAATTGACAGAGTTCTGCAGGTTTTTTGGTTTTGCCTTGTGAAAAAAAATTTCTTTTTCTTTCCGCTTTTTAGAAGGAGTCCGCAAAAAATATAGACGCCCCCAGTCCATCCCAAATCTTTGGAAAGCATTACAGAATTTTTTTTTGTACACATCTGTAATTGGGAGAAATTTTCATACATTAAGAATTCGTTTTGAACCATGATATTTTGATTATATTCTTTTGCCCACTACTTCGATATAATTTCAACAAGGTGAACCTAACCCTGGGAGAAGAAGGGGGGGGGGGGGGGGAGGAGGTTAAAGCAGAACTGAACTGGTATCCATTTTTCAAACGTGCATTTTTACATTTTCTTGCTGCCACTGACTGATTCGTCCATGAATCATGGGAATATGACGGGAATATTTTTATGGCTTCCTCATAATATTTTGAGAATGTTTTCTCCTGGGTATTTTTATCCTGCCGCACAATGTGAAATCCTAGATGTGTCACTAATACTGGGGCCCCACAATACTGCCCAGTCCCCGGGCCCCCATCTCCTTAAATGTGCTGTGGATATCATCTTACCATATTGCAGCTAAAAACAACCTTTTTCAATTTCGAATTTTCCCGAACGCGAAATTACGGCAAGGGCCCTGCTCGATTTACCAGCTTCCTTATTCTTTGTACTGCCTTAGTAACAGAACAGTAAAAATAATGCAATTATTTTTTGCATTGATTGAATTTTTTCAGGGATAGTAAGTTGTTTGTTTATATGGTTTAAAATATGTGATTTCTCATGTGAAACCAAAGACTTATTTTGTGCAAATATATTATGGATGTTTTTATTTACAGTGTATCTGAACCTTATATATGCTTTGCCTGAAGACTACAAGTTTGTTGCCATAAGCCTCCTGCGCCGCCCCGGTGGCGCAGTGGTCTAAGGCGTTGGCCTCTGATCATTCGTCCGAAAAGGGTCCGGGTTCGAATCCCGGTGAGGCATGGATGTTGTTTTTGTCTTACGGCACTGGCTTTCTCCCTTCACTGGAACCAGTGACCCTAAATTAGGGACGGGCGACTGCTTATAGCCCATTGAGTTGCTCACGGTGGTCGTTAAACATCCAATCAAAAAAAAAAGCCTCCTTCTTTAATTCAGACTATTCGAGATAGAATGTTGTGGTGCAGAGATGTTCTTATGAATACTGCACTCATATTTCTATTTCTAATTGTTGTAAGGATTCATCTTATAAAACATTAATGATCAAAAGAGATAGGATTTATTAGGAACAAAAACCTGCAGTATCAAAGATTTAATGGGAAGTTGATTGTTTATAGTTGCATTTTTTAAGGGATTTTCAAGGTCTTAGAAGTTGATTATGTATTGCATGAAAATACAGTTTGTTTGTTAGTCTACTCCTATTTTAAACGTTACATTGGATGATGTGTTTAGTGTTTGCACCACGACCATCAGCTACACCCAAAGGGTTGTGGCACGTGAGCTTACGAGGTATCGGGTCCAGGGAAACCATGCGTATGTGTGAAAATGAAGAACAGAAAGTCCTTCATTCTTGTTAACATGTAGGCGAAATAGCTTGCAGAGGAGAATAACACAATCCCAGAATTCCTTGTGGCAATTAGCATGTGCCTTTTGTTTTGTTATTGAAGGTTTAGCGTACACCGTGAGCAACTCAATGTGCTATAAGCAGTCACCCGTCCCTAATTTAGGGTCACTGATTTCAGGGAAGGGTGAGGGCCAGTACGGTTAGAAAAACACAACATCCATATCTCACAAGGATTCGATCCCGAACCCCAGTCGTAGAAATGATCAGAAGCCATTGCTAAAACCACTGCGCCACCGGGTGGCCTTGTTTTTCTTTTTTTTTTTTTTTTTACTGCTGGTAACCATTATGCTTTAGCTGTATCTATCATTCTTGTATTTGGAGCGTAGATTTTGTTTCAAGGAATGCATTTACCAGGTGTGAAACACTTTAGAGGAGATAAAGATCCAAGCTTTAAATGATATATTTCGAGTCACTAAAAATTTGTCAAAGTCAACAGGAAAATCCTGGAATTGAAGAAAAAAATATCAACACCTCTATGGTATCTAAAATATAGTATATGTGTGAATCAATATGTAAATAAAAATCTTTATATATGAATTACCCATGTTGTTTGCCTTTGGACTTTCACAGCAACTTGTTATACATAGTTTCATTTGTGTGTGTACAGTAGTTTGCTTTCTTTAACATTAGGAAAAAAACAACAGTTTTCAATTAATAACAGATCTTCACTCCACCCTTATGTGTTCAGTGAGAAAAGTAATTTCTAGGAACTATCAAGCCAATTTTTATTTATTTATACAAGAAACTCCACCTGTAAGTTCACAAGCACCATGTGCCCTTCTGTGAATCTCAAATTTTGGAATGAACAGAGAGAGGAAGAATAACATCTAAGATATGACTGTGCACAAAAGTGCTTTTGTTATTTTTGGCTGTTCGAGGGCAAAATTGATGCACCAATTTATGAATATATCTTTTCTTTAAAAGTTATCTTCCACAGCAAGCTGACTTCTTATTTATCAGCTTCCTACAAAGTGAACTTGTGTGTGCTCTTGAGTCCTCTAGCTTTATATATTTCTCCAGAATTTTTATTTCCTGCTTCTCTAAATTCATAAGTACTAGCATTAAGAAGATGGACGCAATGTAGAGATTCTTACTTATAAACAAGCTTCACCTCCATAAATAGTGCTCGGTGAGAGCTACTAACCAACTAATCCCCCTAAATCTTTTTTTTTTTCAGTTAAAAAGACAAGAATTTGTTGAAACTACATAAAAAAAAACTTCAAAAAATTTAATTTGGGAAAGAAAAAAGAAAAAGTTTTTTTTTCTCCTCTAACACAGAAGAAAATGTAAAATCTAGTAAATGTAGGAAATACTAGATTTTATAGATTGGAGGGGGAGGGTAAACACTGAATTCAGTTTAATAGTTTTCTTTGCCGAAATATGAAGTCCAATTTTGATTGATGGCCAGTGATTTGGGGAAGATCCACTAATTTTCACTTTAACAGGTTGAAACGTGTAAAAAATATAAAATATATATATAAATTGTACACGTTCATAGGTTTGTTTCTATTTTCATGTTTCTTACGCTAGATCAGTGTTTTGGTTAGCTACCTTAAAAATCGGGGTAAAAATCTACGGAGCTGTAACATATACCGGAAGAAACTTTAGTTCATGATCTTTAAATAACTGTTTGCAGAATTTAAATCAACCCAGTAGTTTGGATTTTATAAGCCACTATATTTGTAAGCAAACCCCTGTTTCTTCGCGTTTTTGCTTACACTGCAGGCTTTAATATGTATCTCATTTAAATTCTAAACAACTGGAAACTTTCTGGCTGGACGGTATGCATAAATACAAGTGAAGCTAAACACCATACCGCTTCAATAAAATACGTGCAGATATTTATTGACGTTGCAAGCCCAGTTAGAAATGAGCCATGCAAGCGTTGAGTAGCACGCAAAGAGTCTGTTCTTGTACCACTGCAAATTGCCGCCACCGACTGGCAGCTGATGGAGGGGAGAGGAAGTGGCTTCATCAACTTTACGTTGCGCAGAAGGAACAGGGCGTCTCCTGCTGTATTATAACCTCCTTGGGTTTAGCAGGCCAGCCATTGCAAATGGCAGCGACCGCATCTGATAGGCCAGGTCTGAAGCTTGATAGCAAAGCTCCGCCCCCGCCTGGCCACGTTCGGTCATCGTCACTACCACACGCAGCTGGTTTCCAAGACGCGTTATCTGATGTTACCACCTCTTCTTCCAACTTTATGGATGTTGATTTCCCGACAGTTTCCACCACAGTGACGTCATTAACTTCTTCAGTATCCGTTGCCTCTGGTACTTTATCTGCTCCTGCGAGCACTGCGTCTCGACCTTCCCTATCTCCGCCCATTCCTACGGCAACTCTACCTTATGCTTCCGTTGTGAAGGGTACCAGCTCATCTTCCTCTACACCGAAGAATCCATGTACAACGCCTCTTGATATGATTGTGACTAGAGACAACAAGAAATTACGCATCGAAATTCCGGAAACTTCAGCTGCTGGGCAAGAGGTTTTACGCACACAGAAACTTGGCATATGTTTTGATGCCCTCCCGGACACCAGCCTTAAGAAATACTCCTTAGCCGTCTGCCAAATCCTCCCTAAGGGAGCGATCACCCATATGGCGAGGGAACCTAGGACTGTTCTCATCTATTTTGCGAAGCCAGAGTTTGTGGAGCGCGTCTTATCTGACGGACTGCATGTTGAGGATCATACCTTACTGGGAGTCCAGCACACGCAGCGCCCCGTACTTGTAACGTGCTACCCCGTACCACCAGAAATCAAGGACCATTACTTAATGGCGGCTCTTTCCCGTTGTGGAAAAGTAGTTGGTTCCATTTCCACTCTGTCTTCCGCACCAACAGACCCATATGACAGGAACATCTTAGGTCTGCGTCGCCAAGCAAGGATCTTGTTCCCTACTAAAGATGCCATTGCTGATTGCCCTACTGACCTCACTGTGGTTGTAGAGAAGCAGATTTTCCGGATCTATATCGTTACTGCCTTGCATTGTTTTAAATGCAAGGCATATGGCCACATCCAATCACGTTGTCCACATGTATCTGCCAAGCCACCTATTTCCATACCGCCCGAAGTCAACACCTCACCCTCAACACCAGTTTCTCTGGCCACACCAAGTTCGGTTCCACAGACGTCCTTGATCCATGCTACTGTTGTTCCAGAGGCTTCTCCTCCAGCAAATGATGATTCGATCTCTACTACGGGAATCGTTGGACCCACTTGCTGCTGTGGTACCTCTACGTTCTTCGGAGGGTATTATCTCAGAAAAGGAATGGCAACCCCTGCGTCGTGTTGCTTCATCTTCTTACCTTGGATCCCCTAATGTGGAGTCAGATCTGACTGTCCTACACCCACCAGCTTCTCCCAGCGTTCCCACGTTGAAACGTACCAGACAGAGTTCAATCTCGCCGATGATGTCTTCTCCACGCTGCTCTCGTTCCAGTTCGCCAATTCGACAGTCTTTCTCTCCCACAGCAGTTCCTACATCTCTTAAGTCCCCAGCTGTTCCGAAATTGTTGGATCAAAAAGCTATCGCAGAATATCTGGAAACTTTCCCTGCATTAGACGGGCCACTGGCACCGTCTGATCTTGCTGTCATCATACTCAATCAACCGTCACGTCCTCTCAAGCAGCTAGACTGCGTTCAATCACGTAATGCTCAGCTTCCTACTATTATCACCCAACTTTAGAATCTACTTGCTCCTTTGCAGAAAATTGACACAGTCACTAACGCGCAGACATCTACCTTAAAGAAACGTGTAACAAGTCTTCACAGAAGTGCTGATAGTAACATTCAACCACTACAACCTCTTTCAAGTTAAAATTACTTTCTTTTAACTGTAAGGGATGCTCCGTCCCTCCTACCAATGCGTTAGTGTTTGAAGACATTACACCGCTTGATGCGGATATATTATTGCTACAGAAGACTATCTGTCATCCCAACACCCCATACCACCGGTGGCGAACCTGGCCATTTCAATTCTACCATGTCCATCGACTTAGTTTTCACGCAGGACTCGCGGTGGCCATCCATTTTCGTCTTCGATCCTTTATTACTGATATCACGGTTAAACCGATTTATCGTGACCTCCTGCAGCTTCTGTCCTTCCGACTTCACAACTTCCGATACCATATCTTCAACATCTATGTTTCCGGCAATCAACAGTATGCAGACTGTCTTTTTGAGCATTTTGTTTCCTGTGTTCAAGGTCTTCCGGCCTCTGATATTGTCATCTTAGGTGGTGATTTTAACTGCACCCATTGACCCATCCCTCGACAGATCGGACGGTTCCACGGATACCAGGTATTTTCTTACCAGAGCACTTTCTATACAGCCATCAACCAGCTACAACTCCACGATTCTTTTCGACACCTGCACCCATTTCTTCGTTCGTACACCTGGCGCTCCTACTCCTTTTCCTCCCCTACCACTGCCCGACTTGACTGGTTTTATGTTTCTTCAATTCCTCTTCCTTCAGTTATCTCCCTTTCTCACACACCGACAGTTTCTTCCGACCACAGCTGTGTCGTAATGTGTCTTCACACCGGTCCATCTCCTCGGCAATACTACCATACTTGGACCCTTGATGATCTTTTACTTGATTCAACTTACGTAAATTCCATCCAATCGCAGCTCCAACAAGCCTTACATACGCTCCCTTTTGCTTCTTGTCCCTTGCAACACTGGTTAAATGTCAAATCCCAAATTCTTCTTTATACCAAACAATATTCCCACGAAAAGCGTACTACCGCCTCTATGAAGATTGATGCTGCACGCTCGATTTTTTCCACCCTAGATCTTGATTCTCCGCTGTTTTCTCATTACCAAGCTGAACTTCGTGCCTTGCTACTTCCTGTCTCCCAACAAGCTCTTCACCGCCTCAAGCTCCTTTATCTCCAGCCAAATGACTATCTATGTGAACAGGTTCAACAACTGGAATTCCACAAACGTTCTGCTCATCACCTCCGTAATCTGAAGTTACCCGATGGAACTGTTACTAATGACCCCACTCTCATTTGCTCTGGCGTTAGAACATATTTCCAGTCACGTTTTGCTCAGTTCCAGTCAAGTTCTCCACATGCTGATTCGATTCTTAGTGCCTTACCATATATTCCATCGCATCTTGTTACATCTCTTTCTATGCCTATCACCCCACCAGAAGTAGTACAGTCACTTGCCTTACTTAACTGTCACTCGTCACCTGGTCCTGACGGGTTGACAGTTAATTTCTTTCGTACGTTTTCCTCTTTCCTATACCCTCTCCTATTGCCTTGCTTTACAGCTGCTTTTTCCTTATCTGTTCTTCCTCCCGCTTTTACTCTAGCTCACATCATTCTTCTTCCAAAGAAAGGGTGTCTGCTGGAGTTGGATAACTGGCGTCCTATATCCATCCTCAATGCTGACTACAAGATTTATACTAAAATACTCTCTCTTCGATTGAACCCTGTCCTTCCCACCGTCATACATCCCGATCAAACGTATACCATCCCTGGCAGAAGCATTCATACTAATATTAATCTCCTCCGTGACTCATATTGCCTTGCTCACCTTTCCTCCGAACCTTTAGCCTTCCTCAATCTTGATCAGAGGCAGGCCTTTGATAACGTGAGTCATCAGTGGCTTGCCTCTGTGCTCTCTGCCTTCGGTTTCCCATCTGTCTTCATCACAGCCCTCCTTGCCTTGTACCAGGACTCAGTTGTCCATATCCGGACGGCCTCCTTTCTTACAGCCCCCATTCCGTTTCGTAAGGGCATCCGGCAAGGATATCCTCTTTCCGGACAACTTTTCTCTCTAGTCTTTGAGCCTTTTCTTTGCTCTATCCGTTCTCTTCTACAACCTCCCCCTCCACTATTCAGCATAGCACCAGGCACCATTCTATCGTTCTTACTGCCTACGCCGATGATCTCACAGTTCTCATCCGAGAAGAATGGCAATTCGCAATTGTTCTTGCATTGTATCAAGTGTATGCTGCGGCTTCCGACGCTTCGTTAAATCTTTTAGATTGTACAGGCTTGTGGTGTGGTTCCTGGAGACATCGCCCCGATGCACCGTGGGGCGCTAATTGGACTTCCACCAGTCAACAGATACTTGAGGTGCACATTGGCAGCCGGGTCTCAGCAGCGGCTGCCACCTGGAGACCTCTCGTCAGGAAACTACGTCACACCGCTGCTTACTGGTTCAAGCTCAAGTGTTGTTTCACCTACCACAGTCATGCACAGCTTGCTGGCACCCACATCCTCTCGTTAGTTTATCATTCCTGGATTGCACAACCGCCACCAGCCTACGTTCAAACTGCAACAACATCAGCAATGCTCAGCATTGTTTGGTCATCCACTCATTGGTTATCTTCCTCAGTATTATCTCTACCTTCGACTTGTGGTGGCCTCAATATGCCAGAGGTTACCATACGTTATAAAGCTGTAAGAATTTTCAATTTCCTCCGTTTGACAGTTCAACCAGACTCTTCCGCTTCCATTCTTCTGCTTAATGTTCTGACTTCCCCCTTAATCCCTTCCTCACCGTCCATTTTTTCTCAAGATGGATATTCACACTGCCACCCCCCCCCGTTTTCCTCTAATCTACCATGAAGCTGTTCAGTTCCTTCGTTCTTTACCGCTCATTCGTCAACCCCCTCTTCCACTCTTGATCTTCTTTCCGAGCCTCTTTACTGCTCCTCCGTCCTCTATCTCCTTACTGCCAACTTTTTCTTTTTCACCGCATGGCTACACGCTGGTGTAGTCTCCGTTTCCCAACTGGTCCTCCCGATTTTTCATGAAAACCCGTTTCCGACCTTTTTCTCACCCTCCCACACTCGCCTGAACTCTCTGATAACTTCCTCCAACTTAAACATGCTCTTCAATCACTTTTTTCTTCCCTTCTCCGGTGACCTCCTCCCTTCCCACAGTCTTTCCACCCGCACCCTGTACCGTTTTCTCCGTTCTTCTTCTGCGGTACCTTGCCCTATTTCCTCTGTTCCTTCTTTTGCACTAGCCTCGGTCTCGTCTACTGCACAACATTCACCGGCCCTCTCCTCAGAACTTAATGTGCACTGGAGGTTTTTGCACAATCGACTGCCTGTCCCTTCGGCTTTGTTCCGGAGAAATATAGTATCATCAGATCTCTGTCCTTTTTGTAACGTCGTTGGAGACGTCTTACACATGTTTGTTTACTGTCCGACGCTGCTCCCACTATTTCACAGTATGTTCCAACTTGCACATCCTTCTTGTACCACTGATCTCACCCTAGAATATTATCGTTGCCTCGGCCACAATTCTGCAAGTTTCTCCTCTATTTTACCAGTTTGTTCGTATTTATTTATCCTAGCTAAATATATTATTTTCTCTCACCTGCTACAGTTACAAGATCCGGATCCTATCACATTCTCTACCTCCTTGGTTGCACACTACCGCAATAGGGTTAAAGCCAGACTCACCCTGGAATACTCCTTGGCGAATGACACGGCACGGTTACCTGCCTTCTTCAAAACATGGTCGCCGTGTCGTCCCTGGTTTCGGTTTTCTAGTGCCCAGAATGTTCATCTGCTGTTTTAATAAACATACGTCGGAACTTTCAATTTTTACTGTTCCCTCACCATGTTTCCTCCTGGAACTGGATTGTGTTTGCTTCCTGCTGATGTCACCTTTTGTACACAGTTCTCTTCATTCTCACAGTGATTCTCTGCCACCAGTGATTCCCATGTCACTAGAACAGCGCGATTTTTTTTTCTGTAAATTGTTTCGCTCCAGTGATGTTCCAAGACTTCAATGAACAATTATCCCAGAGCTACTGCTGTTTACAGGAAATAATGAATGCCTGTCATTGCTCATTTGTACAATTATCATTTCATTGTAAATATCTACATTTTGTTTTATTTCTCCCCTTCTCTCACACTGCGTGTAAGGTTGGGGATGTTCTGTTGTAATTCTTTTAAGTGAATAAAAGCGAATATTGAAACTAAGCGATGGCCTCTGATCATTCTGCCGAACGGGGTCCGGGTTCGAATCCCGGTGAGGCATGGATGTTGTGTTTGACTTACGGCACTGGCTCTCTCCCTTCCCTGGAACCAGTGACCCTAAATTAGGGACGGGCGACTGCTTATAGCCCATTGAGTTGCTCACGGTGGTCGTTAAACCTCCAATAAAAAAAACGTGGAACTCATTTAAACCGTGTGTATTGTTACTATTATTTGCTTGTGTGATAACATTTTGTTTGTTGGCACTGGTAAATGTAGACGAGGTCAAGGAGATTAGAAGTGAGAGGAGCTGGCAACAGCCCCTCTCCCTGTGCTTCTGGCGTGACGCCACTTTTTATCAGCTGACTACGCCAATGCGCCCAACCTGAGAATGTTTCTTTGATTGGAGGTTTAACGACCACCGTGAGCAACTCAATGGGCTATAAGTAGTCGCCCGTCCCTAATTTAGGGTCACTGGTTCCAGGGAAGGGAGAGAGCCAGTGCCGTAAGTCAAACACAACATCCATGCCTCACCGGGATTCGAACCCGGACCCCGTTCGGACAAATGATCAAAGACCACCGCTTAGACCACTGCGCCACCAGGGTGGCCTTGAGAATCTCCTGTATATCTCTGTGGGGAAATCGTGATTTTGAGCGGGTTGTTCGGACCCTTACTCTACCCAAACAGGCATGAAAAAAATTGAGGTTGAAATATTCATTCCCATAATAAAAAAAAATTCCAGAAAAAAACAGGAAAATATGTGTTGGTATTTCTTTAAAAAATTGAACAAAATAATGACTTTTTGAGCGGAAGTGCATCGTGCGCATGGTTACTTACTGCCCATGTGCAAGTAACCTTGTTTAAAATATAACCAAAAGCCTAATGTTAACAAATAAGAAGTCCGAAATATTTCTTATTTCCATCCTTGGTTTGCATGCGCTAAGCAAAACTGCTTAAGCGTCGGGAAGTGACGTCACGTTCCCGAACTCTCACAGCGCAGACTCCCACCACCTCGGAGAGAAAGCAGAAACAGCTGATATGTTTTGGCTTCACTCAAAATGGGTCAATTCACCTCCTCTTCTTCTAACCTCCTTGGACGAGGTACACATTGGTATAATATATATATATTTAATGCAATACTACAATGGGAGAATATACAGAATAAATTACACTCCAAACACATACATGAGCTGCACCATTATTAATGGTAAAACCAATGTAAAATAAAAAAAAAAATACTGGTCATATTTTTAAGGATTACATATTATCTGTCCATTGTGGTATAGTTTTGTCCATAATAATAAAAATTCATGATAGTAAAACAAAAACTTGCTCTTTTTAATTAATGTACTGTGTGTTTTTTTAGAAACACATAAATCTAGGGACTCTGCATTAATGTGATAAATCTTTGACTAATAGAGAAGTAAAATTTCAAAAATATGTTCTTTGAGAAATGCATCACTGTAATCTAGGGCTTTTATATTGTCACTAAAAACTGCAATTTCCTATTGGGGCTAGTGAGCTCTTTTGCATGCGATTTTTTTTAATATGGAACAACTTTTCCTTACACACTATGCTAAAACCAATAAATCTTTTCGTGGATTCTAAGCTGCCAGATTTGTGGGAAGACCATGGGAACATGACCTGAGAATACTGGTTCTTTGTATGCTCGTGGGGTGTTAACTATGAGCAATAGTCTTCTTAGAAATCGATTTATCTACAGGTGGCGGGAGGAATGCTCACTTATTGCAATCACTTCTTTGTTAATGCTGTAAATACCATGATAGCAAGTTGTATTAAAGTTTATAAAATCACTGTTGGTCATCAAAAACAGGGATGCGCCAAGCAAGGGTTCAACGCAAGGTACTTAGAAAAAGGAGAGGTAGGTACAATCGACTTTGTTTCCGTGCTGCCGGCGAGCTGTCACCCTACGGGTGTGACGTCACAGTGGCCATAAACGAGAGCTTGTGCTGTAGTGTCGTTTACTTGCTGCATTTCTTTGTCAATTTTAGACCTGCTTTGTCGTTTGATTCATTTTTTTCTTCATTTGTTTCTGTGTACAACTATCTCGAAAATACCTGGATACGCTGTTGCACTTTAAAAAATACCTGGATACGCTGTCGTAATAACAGTTCAAAGGAAAGGAAGTTAGATGTTACATGCCATGTTTTCCCATCGGATAGAGATTTCTTGAAACAATTGGTAGCGAAATGCTGTCGAAAGGATGTATTCGATGCAAAGAAAGCTCGAATGTGTTCAGAACACTTTGATGTCTCGAAAAAAGAGCGAGATCTTAGAAATGAATTGCTGAACTTGCCTCCCAGAAAAAAACTGAGAAAAGATGCCGTGCCTACAAAGAATATGCCTCAGCAGATGGAGGAGCAAACTTCTGTTCGAAGTGAACGATTTAAGATCGGAGAGGTCAGAAAAAAATGTATTAAATCGAATTGAAAATATATCTCCAATTAAACATCAAATCACAGGTCACAGTGAAAGTGACATCATTCCTGACCAACATTTATCATACCGTCAAAGTTATGTGAGAAGTGCGAATGTCTGAAGAAAAATATAATGCAACTGAAGAGTGAAAATAATTCACTACGGGAAGAATTATCAAACGTAAGAAAACAGTTGGTAATTGTAAAACAATACTTTTGCCTCGAGAAAAGAAGCCTGAAAACGGAAATTAATATTATGAAACGCAAATGCAAAAACAGAAATTTGCTGAGCAACAGTGAAAGATGGCAAGCTATCATAAACTTGCTTGGCCATTGTTTCACTGAAGTGCAAATTCAAACCCTTGTGTCAAAAAAGAGACCAGCAAAATGGAATGAAGAAGATATAAGCCAAGCACTTGTTTTGCATCATACTATTTCTCGAAAAGCATATCACTTCATCAAAACTAAATTGCACATACTGCTTCCAAGCATTTCCTCTCTGAAACGGTGGTGTGGTAAATTTGTGTTATCAATATAACTGTCCCCAAGGTAAATCATTACAAATCTCATTCAAGATAGCATTAAGGACATTATTTGCCCAACTAACTCCTACTATAATTACATAGGCTACAGTTGTAACAGCACTTTCTGTTAATTCAACAATTAAAATAAAATGACAGAAAATTAATACTGTTAAACCATAAAACCTTGCCAACCATGTTATTTTCATATGAACAGCAATATATCCTCCTGCATGTTTCACAACCACTAAAAATAAAATAATCATTAAAATGTTCAATAATAAATTAATGATAGGTCATTTGACATTAAGTTCACGGTTAGTTCACTTAGCATTTGGATGTTTTTGAATCAGGGGCGCGCCAAGGGCATTTGCCGCCCGGGTACAAGCCCAGATTTGCTGCCCCCTTGTACGAGAATATTTTTCAATTTTTATTCATTTTTACATAAAATAAATATCTTTAGCAACATTATTTTCTGTTTCCGGTAAATAGAGATTTTCCATAAATCAATACTGTCTCATATAAAACTGAAGAAAAAAAAATCTGTGAAACTAGTTCAGATGACGCAACGAATAGTTCAAGAAATCAGCTTCCTCTCTCTCTCTCTCTCTCTCTCTCTCTCTGTCAATTTACACAAAAGTCTGCATTACCGGTGAAAAAAAGTTTCGTCATGTATGATGAGAAACATATAGCAGCTTCTCGATGGATGCACACACACACACACACACACATATATATATATATATATATATATATACAGTATATATAACTAAGCAAGATAAGATGAGGAACCCGTGGGTAAGGAAACTGATAAAGAGTGGAAGACATTATGATCAGAGTAAAATCCCTGAAATGGTAATGGGCTGGGCATATTGCCAAGAGAACGAACCATCGATGTACAGGCAAAATTTTAGACTGGATTCCAGGAAACAGGAAAAGACCCAAAAAGAAGACAATATGGGAGATGTGTGGATAAAATTTGAAAGCATGTGGGAGTGAGATGGAGGAGACTGGTCCAAGAAAGACCGTTGTGAAAGAAACTTGGGGAGACCTTCATCCAGCAGAAAATTGATAATGGTTGAGGAGGATGATGATATATATACATGTAATGTTAAACATGACGGGCGTCTCTTTAACTATTCTAACCAAAATATCTAATATTGTGGAATACATCGAAATTGTACCCTAGTGCTCGTTACCCGTATTGCATCGATCCTATAATATTTCCCCATCTTGTCTTACGGTCAACGCTGGAAGCTCTTTCTTGAAAATTTGCTAACGATAGGGTAATTCAGAAAAGTAAGCATATATATCTTGAGCAATGCTGAAAATGTTCACAATCTGTAGGGAAATTTTTTCGTCGTCATTTACGACCAGATTTAAAGTATGAGCCGCTCAAAATACATAAAATGCGTAAGGGTCTTAAGTCGACAAATTATGCTTTTTGGAGTCCATTGTGTTTTTCCTACATATTGGCCCCATTTGTCACACCACGCATTCCTAAACGCTGAAATCTTCAAGATTAAAAAAAAAAAAATAATTAGAAGAAGAATTTTCAATCCTTTGCCTGCGGTATCTGTTACTGAACAAAACAGTAAAAATAATTCTCTGATTTCAAGACGTTTTCTTTTGAATTATAAACGAGTTATTTTTACTAAAAAAGTAAACGTTCGCTTAGCAATACGATTTCTCACAATATAACGTTTTCCTAACTTCTCCCACGTCGCTGATATTAATTTATCAACCGAAAAAATTCATTGTGGGTTCTTCCGCCCCCGGAATCTGGCGCCTGGGTGCTTTGTGAATCGCCGCTTGGCGCATCACTGTTTTTGATGACCAACAGTGATTTTCTAAAATTTAATACAGCTTGATATTATAGTATTTGTAGCATTAGCAAAGAAGTCATTGCAGTAAACGAGCATTACTGGTGACTATTTTGTTAAGGAATTTCTCTCGCCACCTGTGGATAAGTCGATTTCTACGAAGACTATTGCTCATTGTTAACACCCCACGAGTATACAAAGAACCAGTATTCTCAGGTCATGTTCCCATGGTCTTCCCACAAATGTGGCTGCTTAGAATCCACAGAAAGACAGCATAGTGTGTAACGAAAAGTTGTTCCAATTAAAAAAAATCGCATGCAAAAGAACTCACTAGCCCCACTAGGAAATTGCAGTTTTTAGTGACAATGTAAAGACCCTAGATTACAATGATGCATTTCTCAAAGAACATATTTTTGAAATTTTACTTCTCTATTAGTCAAAGATTTATCACATTAATGCAGAGTCCCTAGATTTATGTGTTTCTAAAATAACACACAGCACATTAATTAAAAAGAGGAAGTTTTTTTTTACTATCATGAATTTTCAATATCATGGACAAAATTATACCAGAATGGACAGATAATATATAATCCTTAAAACAATGACCAATTTTTTTAATAATTTTACCATTAATAATGGTGCAGCTCATGTGTTTGGAGTGTAATTTATTCTGTATATTTCCCCATTGTAGTACTGCATTACAAATATATATATTATACCAATGTGTACCTCGTCTGTGTTTACCAGTGCCAACAAATAAAATGTTATGACACAAACAAATAATAGTAATAATACACACGATACACGGTTTAAATGTGTTCCACGTTAATTTAAAGCAGGTGAACCGTCGGAGGGGAAAAAAGAACTGATCCTAAGATCTAACGAAATATTGTTGTTTTCTCAAGTTTGTCTAAAACTATCACTGAAACACTATTAATATAAATATACAACGGTTAATGTATCCTGAAAATCATAATAAACTATGATTTTTAACAGTATGTGCACTCCATACAAAACCAACCTTTATATCAGTTATTAAAGAAGGTAAGTATGAATGTATTAATTTACTACAAATTTTCACTTTCATACCATACAATATTTCAAATACAGAATTTGCATTTATCTGTTCCATATCAATATGTAACAGTACTATATAAGTTATTCCATGAATAGGTTCCTGATAATTAGTAAAAAAATAAATCCCAAATTTGTCAAAATGACTTTTCCCGGAAGTTATTCTTCCCATTATAAAGGAAGAAAAAAAAAAGGTTAAGTACAGTATATAGCAATTTTCCATTATGTCTTAAAAGAATGTTTAATAAATGCATTCTTCCAGTTCTTACTTGTGGACGAGTGACATGGACCTTAACTAAAAAGGACATACAGATGCTGTGAACAACTCAAAACCGCATGGAGAGCTGCATGCTTGGCATTACCAGGAACTCATGAATCCAAAACATGAAGATCAAAGTAAAGTCTATAAAGTGAAAATGGATGAGACACATTTCTAGAACTCACCACCACTGGACAACTGAAATATTAGACTGGATACCAAGGGACAGAAAAAGATCAAGATGAAGACCGTGTGGGAGTTGGGCGGATGAAATTTGAAAACTTGCTTAAGTGACATGGAGGAGACTAGCTTACAACTAAAAATTGTGGTAGAAACTTGGGGAGAGCTTCATCCAGCAGTGGATTGGTAATGTTTGATGAGGATATACATACTCGTATAGGGTATGAAGCATTTACAAAACAAAGAATCTCATATAAATCAACATGTCCATCATGCTTACATTTACTGATTTTTGTGCAATATAAGTTTTGTTGGGTTTGAGCACATATTCATTCATATCATTTTCTGTGTAGCTTGTTTAGCTGCTTGGTGCAATCTAATAGTTGCATATTCTCCTATAATTTTTTTTTCATGGCGTGACGTGATTAAAAACCTTTTTTAATGTTTTGATATTAATAAACCTCTCGTACTTCCCCACTTGTAAACTTATTGTTTCTGTGGTATCAGAAATGGGAAAAAGGTTCTCCCCACCCACTTCACAGTTTCATTACCAGCTGGAGAACGGGTTGGCGAGACAACTCACTATATAAGATGCTCGTATGATATGCAGAGGTGTAGCGGTGTGTTCTTCTCGGCTCTCCATCCTAGTTACTGAATAAATGTCTCACTTATTTACTTCACTAAAGCAATGGCAGTGATTATGGGTACCCTAGCAAATTTAATACCAGTGTGGACTACAATGACTTTATTTTAATATAGCCCCAAGTACCGCAAAATATATGCAGTTTTGGGATTAAATGCCAACACCCATGTCATGCGACCTGTGTCATCTAGTGATTTAAAAATAAACTGATGCATGGCTGTAACTAAAAATTGAAAGAGTAAGTAGCAGAAATGACTAGCATGTTAGGTAACATGAACAATTCGGTTTACAGTGTAGTGAATATTAAGAAATATATATTTCAATGGGCTGCTCACAACTTAAACGAAGTCAGAAAAGCAGATGGACATCAACATTATTCAGAAAGAAAATGCAAGTTTATAAGTTTTCTATATTAAGTTTGCTCAAAAACATTTAAAACCAAGTGCAATTTTAAATATTTTCCCTCCTGGTAGCACAACCTAGAAGTAAAATAAATTATGTGTTGTAACTTTCAATATGCAACTGGTGTATACATTTGATTTCAATTTAATGTGTTTTTTAACGTCTGGTTTGGTTTCAGACAATTAAATTAAGAAATGAAACTATTAACAGTTTACACAAGTTCTGAAGGTGTACGATTTCAAAGACTTTAAAATCACCCATTTATATGTTGAAGTGCTTTTGAAGAGAAGTCGCAGTGAGCGATCATCGTGCTAAATATTTATATACTGTATATATTACACAATATATGATTTTTATTTCAAAGGCAGCAGTTTCGTGTATTTTACATACCTATGAAATTCAGGGTAATCATTTTATATCGCGATTGCACAACACGAATGATCAAAATGATCAAATGTAGAGGATTTTAGGAAGCGAGTGTCTGACCCCAGGACTTAAACAACCCTTAGAAACAGAAAACTAGAAGATTTGGGGTAGAGTGCCCGATAGGAAAGTGACACGAAAGCTAAGTAGAAAGGGGGAGGAAGACGCCCTTATTTATTACCGGGGGCCAATTCCCGGGGTCCGACGGCTTAACATGCCCATCCGACGCACGGCGGATATTTAGTAGATCGAGCGTTTGTACTTGCCTGGGATCAAACCTGAGGTCCTTTCCGTGGCAGTCACGAACGTTGCCCACTAGGCCACCCTCGGCCAGCACAGCACGAATGTAGCACACTCACATGTATCTTTTCAACCAGAGAGTTTGTTTTTGCCTGCTTATGACGTCAGGCCACAGATTAGCTATGACCTATGGCGGCAGAGCTAGTGGTGTCTCCACCTAATACAAGCTCCATGGGTGGGGAAATATTATAGGTTCGATCATGGTGTACACCGTGGGATCGATGCAATACGGGTAACAAGGAGTGGGGTACACGTTCGATGTATTCCACAATATTAGATATTTTGGTTAGAATAGTTAAAAAGACGCCCGTCATCAGATCAGATCAGATCATATGTAGAGGATTTTAGGAAGGGAGTGTCTGACCCCAGGTCTTAAACAACCCTTAGAAATAGGAAGCTAGGAGATTTGGGCTAGAGTGCCCGATAGGAAAGTGACACGGAAGCGAAGTAGAAAGGCGCAGGAAGACGCCCTAATTTAGACGCACGGCGGGTATTTAGTGGATCGAGCGTTCGTACCCGCCTATGATCGAACCTGAGGTCCTTTCTATGGCAGTCACGAACGTTGCCCACTAGGCCACCCGCGGCCCAAGACGCCCGTCATGTTTAATATTACACATATATATATATATATATATATATATATATCATTCTCCTCCTCAACCATTATCAATTTTCTGCTGGATGAAGGTTTCCCCCAAGTTTCTTTCACAACGGTCTGTCTTGGACCAGTCTCCTCCATCTTACTTCCCCATGTTTTCGAATTACATCCACCCATCTCCCACGTGGTTTTCTTTTGGGCCTTTTCCTGTCTCTTGGAATCCAATCTAAAATTTCGGCTGTCCATCGATGGTCCGTTCTCTTGGCAATATGTCCAGCCCATTACCATTTCAGGGATTTTACTCTGATCATAATGTCTTCCACTCTTTTTCATTTTCCTTACCCACGGGTTCCTCATCTTATCTTGCTTAGTTATATATATTGTATATCATTGTCAACCATTATCAATCCACTGCTGAACGAAGGTCTCCCCAAGTTTCCTCCACAACGATCTGTCTTGTGCCAGTCTCCTCCATGTCACTCCCGCATACTTTCGAACTCCATCCACCCATCTCTCATGTGGTCTTCTTCTGGGTCTTTTCCTGTCCCTTGGAATCCAATCTAAAATTTCGGCTGTCCATCGATGGTCTGTCCTTCTGGCAGTATGCCCAGCCCATTGCTATTTCAAGGATTCAACTCTGATCATGATGTCTTCCACTCCTGTCATTTTTCGGATCCACGAGTTCCTCTTCTTATCTCTCCTGGTTACCCCAAGCATGCACCTCTCCATGCTGCTTTGAGTTGTCTGCAGCCTTTGTATGTCTCTTTTAGTTAAGGTCCACGTCTCTGCACCATACGTAAGCACTGGAAGGATGCATTGATCAAACACTTTTCTTTTAAGACATAATGGCATATTGCTCTTGAAAATTATGCTGTTTCTTCCAAAAGCTCTCCAGGCAAGTTTTGTACGCCGATTAATTTCTTCATCAATGTGACCCTCACTTGATATCTGCTGTCCAAGATAAACGTAGGTGTCTGTTATCTCCAGCTTTTCTCCATCAATCGATAAATCTTCATTTCTTGTAAAAGCATTGAACATCACTTTTGTCTTCTGAAAGTTCATTTTTAATCCCACTTCTTTACTCTTGTCAGCAAGTTCCTGGATCATACTCTGCAGCTCTGATGGGGTAGTTGCAAAAATGACTACGTCATCAGCAAAACGAAGGTATGTTAGATAATCTCCATTAATCTTTATCCCTTTGTTTTCCCAGTTCAGTGATTGAAAGACATTTTCCAATGTGGCATTAAAGTGCTACGGAGATATGGTGTCACCTTGTCTCACTCCCTTTCCAATTTTTGTGTGTGTTGTATTTTCAAACAGCCGAATCTTTGCACTTACATTTTCATAGATGTTATGAATAATATTAATGTATGCATCGTCAATACCGCAGGATTTCAGAGCCGTGGTAACTGCTGATGGTTTCACCGAATCAAAGGCTTTTTCATAATCGATAAAAGCCATGCACAATGGAAGTTCATATTCTCTCGCTCTTTCAATTAGTTCTCTCAGTACGTGGATATGATCTATAGTGCTGTAGCCACTCCCGAATCCAGCTTGTTCTCTCTCTTTCTGTATATATATATATATATATGTATATATATATGGGATGTAAGGTCAGGTGATGCGTAACATCACAGCCTCTCCTTGACAAATGTCAACCCCGCCTTCTCGTGGTGCATCCTGTTCCCACTAAAAGGGCTCTGACGACCGCCCATAGCGGTATAACTATACCATCGGGATCAGAGGAAATTCTATCCCACACTCACCAACCCGCTTGGCCAGCGTGGTGAGTTATGGCCAAACCCCTCCAAAATGATTCCACAACTTAAATCTTGGCCCTCAGTCTCCGGCAGCTGGAATGTACCTGGCCAAGGCAGCGGCCAGTGCGACATGAAGGCAGAGGGTACTAAGAATCCCCGGAGGACCGGACTAGGCTGCCATCTGATGCTGACCTTGGCTACTTACAATGGACGCTCCCTATCTTCTGATTCAAGGCTTCTTGAATTGGAAGAGGAACTACAAAGGATCAAGTGGGACATCGTGGGGCTAAGTGAGGTAAGGAGAAAAGGAGAAGATCTCATCGAACCGAAAAGTGGACATCTCTTCTACTATCCTGGGACAGATACTGGCAGAACTAGTGGTGTTGGATTTATAATAAACAAGAAACTGATGGATAAAGTTGTAGAAGTTGAAAGTTCCTCTGACAGAGCTGCACGACTTGTTATCCAACTCTCGAAAAGATACCAGGCTCAGATTATTCAAACTTATGCACCCACCACAAGTCATCCTGAAGAAGAAATTGAAGAATTTTATGAGGAAATTTGTCATCTAAATAATAAAGGTAAGCAGCCCTTGAAAATAATTATGGGAGATTTCAATGCAAAAATAGGGCAACGGCAACAGAATGAAACTTCAGTAGGTAAATTCGGTCATGGCAACAGAAACCAGCGTGGAAATACCCTCGTTGAGTTTGCACAGGCAGAAGGGTTTTTCATCTTGAACTCCTTCTTCAAGAAAAAGCCACACAGGAAATGGACATGGAGACATCCAAATAAGACGACAAGTGAAATTGATTTTATTATGTGTAACAAAAAATTTGTCATAGAAGACTGCAGTGTGCTAAACAAGTTCAACACAGGTAGTGACCATAGATTGGTGAGATGTAAGATGCACCTCAACACTAAACTTGAACGTGGCAAGCTCATAAGACAAACAAAATCTATTGACATAACCAACCTTAAAAAACACCATAATACCTTCAAGTTAGAACTGAAGAACAGGTTCTCTGCTTTAGAAGGCCTAACATCGGAAGAAGTGGACATCTCTGAAGTTAACAGAAAAGTAACCAAAGCTCTTATGGAAACAGCATCAAAATTAGCTGGGTCTAAGAACAAGTTGCATGTGAACAAATTATCAGGAAAAACCAAAATGTTGATGCAAAAGAAGAGAGATGAGGACAACTAAAGAAGATGTGACTTCCAAAGTGGAATATATAGAGCTATGCAAGACAGTAAGAAAAAGTATCACTGAAGACGTAAGGAAATTCAACTGTGAACTAGTGAGGAAAGCAATTGAAAACAACCAAAGCCTAAAGATAGCAAAGGGACATCTCAGTAAGGGAAGAAAACAGATTATGGCACTGAGAAAAGAAGATGGTTCTGTAACAAGAAATAGAGGCGAAATTTTGACAAGAGTGAAAGATTTCTACTCCAAATTATATGAAAGGGATGATATATGCACTCCAGACATCATGAAAGATACCAGTACCAGAGTTCCTCCAGTCCTTCCAGCAGAAGTTGCACATGCAATCAAGAACATGAAGCGAGGAAAAGCTCCAGGAGAAGATGGAATTACTGTAGACATCATACAAGAAGCAAGTGGAGAAATCGAAACAGTACTCGCCCAAATTTTCACTCGATGCCTTAATGAAGGAAAGATTCCTGAGGATTGGAACACCGCTACAATGATCCTGCTACATAAGAAAGGTGACATTGAGGATCTCGGAAACTACAGACCTATCAGACTCCTATCAGTAGTTTATAAAATCTTCACTAAAGTTCTTTCACACCGCTTGAAGGTAACACTGGACATGGCTCAACCGAGAGAACAAGCTGGATTCAGGAGTGGCTACAGCACAATAGATCATATCCACGTGCTGAGAGAACTAATTGAAAGAGCGAGGGAATATGAACTTCCATTGTGCATGGCTTTTATCGATTATGAAAAAGCCTTTGATTCGGTGAAACCATCAGCAGTTACCACGGCTCTGAAATCCTGCGGTATTGAAGATGCATACATTAATATTATTAATAACATCTATGAAAATGCAAGTGCAAAGATTAGGCTGTTTGAAAATACAACACACGTAAAAATTGGAAAGGGAGTGAGACAAGGTGACACCATATCTCCGAAGCTCTTTAATGCCACATTGGAGGGTGTTTTTCAGTCGCTGAGCTGGGAAAACAAGGGGATAAAGATTAATGGAGATTATCTAACCCACCTTCGTTTTGCTGATGACGTAGTCATTTTTGCAACTACCCCATCAGAGCTGCAGAGTATGATCCAGGAACTTGCTGACAAGAGTAAAGAAGTGGGATTAAAAATGAACTTTCAGAAGACAAAAGTGATGTTCAATGCTTTTACAAGAAATGAAGATTTATCGATTGATGGAGAAAAGCTGGAGATAACAGACACGTACGTTTATCTTGGACAGCAGATATCAAGTGAGGGTCACATTGATGAGGAAATTAATCGGCGTACAAAACTTGCCTGGAGAGCTTTTGGAAGAAACAGCATAATTTTCAAGAGCAATATGCCATTATGTCTTAAAAGAAAAGTGTTTGATCAATGCATCCTTCCAGTGCTTACGTATGGTGCAGAGACGTGGACCTTAACTAAAAGAGACATACAAAGGCTGCAGACAACTCAAAGAAGCATGGAGAGGTGCATGCTTGGGGTAACCAGGAGAGATAAGAAGAGGAACTCGTGGATCCGAAAAATGACAAGAGTGGAAGACATCATGATCAGAGTTAAATCCCTGAAATGGCAATGGGCTGGACATACTGCCAGAAGGACAGATCATCGATGGACAGCCGAAATTTTAGATTGGATTCCAAGGGACAGGAAAACACCCAGAAGAAGACCACATGGGAGATGGGTGGATGAAATTCGAAAGTATGCAGGGGTGACATGGAGGAGACTGGCACAAGACAGACCGTTGTGGAGGAAACTTGGGGAGACCTTCGTCCAGCAGTGGATTGATAATGGTTGACAATGATGATGATGATGATGATATATATATATATATATACAGAAAGAGAGAGAACAAGCTGGATTCAGGATATATATATATATATATATACATATATCATCATCATCATCATCATTGTCAACCATTATCAATCCACTGCTGGACGAAGGTCTCCCCAAGTTTCCTCCACAACGGTCTGTCTTGTGCCAGTCTCCTCCATGTCACCCCTGCATACTTTCGAATTTCATCCACCCATCTCCCATGTGGTCTTCTTCTGGGTCTTTTCTTGTCCCTTGGAATCCAATCTAAAATTCCGGCTGTCCATCAATGATCTGTCCTTCTGGCAGTATGTCCAGCCCATTGCCATTTCAGGGATTTAACTCTGATCATGATGTCTTCCACTCTTGTCATTTTTCGGATCCACGAGTTCCTCTTCTTATCTCTCCTGGTTACACCAAGTATGCACCTCTCCATGCTGCTTTGAGTTGTCTGCAGCCTTTGTATGTCTCTTTTAGTTAAGGTCCACGTCTCTGCACCATACGTAAGCACTGGAAGGATGCATTGATCAAACACTTTTCTTTTAAGACATAATGGCATATTGCTCATGAAAATTATGCTGTTTCTTCCAAAAGCTCTCCAGGCAAGTTTTGTACGCCGATTAATTTCTTCATCAATGTGACCCTCACTTGATATCTGCTGTCCAAGATAAACGTACGTATCTGTTATCTCCAACTTTCTCCATCAATCGATAAATCTTCATTTCTTGTAAAAGCATTGAACATCACTTTTGTCTTCTGAAAGTTCATTTTTAATCCCACTTCTTTACTCTTGTCAGCAAGTTCCTGGATCATACTCTGCAGCTCTGATGGGCTAGTTGCAAAAATGACTACGTCATCAGCAAAACGAAGGTGGGTTAGATAATCTCCATTAATCTTTATCCCCTTGTTTTCCCAGCTCAGTGACTGAAAAACACCCTCCAATGTGGCATTAAAGAGCTTCGGAGATATGGTGTCACCTTGTCTCACTCCCTTTCCAATTTTTATGTGTGTTGTATTTTCAAACAGCCGAATCTTTGCACTTGCATTTTCATAGATGTTATTAATAATATTAATGTATGCATCTTCAATACCGCAGGTTTTCAGAGCCATTGTAACTGCTGATGGTTTCACCGAATCAAAGGCTTTTTCATAATCGATAAAAGCCATGCACAATGGAAGTTCATATTCCCTCGCTCTTTCAATTAGTTCTCTCAGCACATGGATATGATCTATTGTGCTGTAGCCACTCCTGAATCCAGCTTGTTCTCTCGGTTGAGCCATGTCCAGTGTTACCTTCAAGCGGTGTGAAAGAACTTTAGTGAAGATTTTATAAACTACTGATAGGAGGCTGATAGGTCTGTAGTTTCCGAGATCCTCAATGTCACCTTTCTTATGTAGCAGGATCATTGTAGCGGTGTTCCAATCCTCAGGAATCTTTCCTTCATTAAGGCATCGAGTGAAAATTTGGGCGAGTACTGTTTCGATTTCTCCACTTGCTTCTTGTATGATGTCTACAGTAATTCCATTTTCTCCTGGAGCTTTTCCCCGCTTCATGTTCTTGATTGCATGTGCAACTTCTGCTGGAAGGACTGGAGGAACTCTGGTACTGGTATCTTTCATGATGTCTGGAGTGCATGTATCATCCCTTTCATATAATTTGGAGTAGAAATCTTTCAGTCTTGTCAAAATTTCGCCTCTATTTCTTGTTACAGAACCATCTTCTTTTTCTCAGTGCCATAATCTGTTTTCTTCCCTTACTGAGATGTCCCTTTGCTATCTTTAGGCTTTGGTTGTTTTCAATTGCTTTCCTCACTAGTTCACAGTTGAATTTTCTTACGTCTTCAGTGATACTTTTTCGTACTGTCTTGCATAGCTCTATATATTCCACTTTGGAAGTCACATCTTCTTTAGTTGTCCTCATCTCTCTTCTTTTGCATCAACATTTTCGTTTTTCCTGATAATTTATTTACATGCAACTTGTTCTTAGACCCAGCTAATTTTGTTGCTGTTTCCATAAGAGCTTTGGTTATTTTTCTGTTAACTTCAGAGATGTCCACTTCTTCCGATGTTAGGCCTTCTAAAGCAGAGAACCTGTTCTTCAGTTCCAACTTGAAGGTATTATGGTGTTTTTTAAGGTTGGTTATGTCAATAGATTTTTTTGTCTTATGAGCTTGCCACGTTCAAGTTTAGTGTTGAGGTGCATCTTACATCTCACCAATCTATGGTCACTACCTGTGTTGAACTTGTTTAGCACACTGCAGTCTTCTATGACGAATTTTTTGTTACACATAATAAAATCAATTTCACTTGTCGTCCCATTTGCATGTCTCCATGTCCATTTCCTGTGTGGCTTTTTCTTGAAGAAGGAGTTCATGATGAAAAACCTTTCTGCCTCTGCAAACTCAACGAGAGTATTTCCACGCTGGTTTCTGTTGCCGTGACCGAATTTACCTACTGAAGTTTCATTCTGTTGCCGTTGCCCTATTTTTGCATTGAAATCTCCCATAAATATTTTCAAGTGCTGCTTACCTTTATTATTTAGATGACAAATTTCCTCATAAAATTCTTCAATTTCTTCTTCAGGATGACTTGTGGTGGGTGCATAAGTTTGAATAATCTGAGCCTGGTATCTTCTCGATAGTTGGATAACGAGTCGTGCAGCTCTGTCAGAGGAACTTTCAACTTCTAATACTTTATCCTTCAGTTTCTTGTTTATTATAAATCCAACACCACTAGTTCTGCCAGTATCTGTCCCACGATAGTAGAAGAGATGTCCACTTTTCAGTTCGATGAGATCTTCTCCTTTTCTCCTTACCTCACTTAGCCCCACGATGTCCCACTTGATCCTTTGTAGTTCCTCTTCCAATTCAAGAAGCCTTGAATCAGAAGATAGGGAGCGTCCATTGTACGTTGCCAAGGTCAGCATCAGATGGCAGCCTAGTCCGGTCCTCCGGGGATTCTTAGCACCCTCTGCCTTCATGTCGCACTGGCCGCTGCCTTGGCCAGGTACATTCCAGCTGCCGGAGACTGAGGGCCAAGATTTAAGTTGTGGAGTCATTTTGGAGGATTTTGGCCATAACTCACCACGCTGGCCAAGCGGGTTGGTGAGTGTGGGATAGAATTTCCTCTAATCCCGATGGTATAGTTATACCGCTATTGGCGGTCGTCAGAGCCCCTTTAGTGGGAACAGGATGCACCACGAGAAGGCGGGTTTGACATTTGTCAAGGAGTGGCTGTGATGTTACGCATCACCTGACCTTACATCCCACATATATATATACTTAAGAGCAAAACTGAAGACTAAGGAAAAAATTTTAGAATTTAAAACGAAGGGTGCAAAATAACCTGAAAATCAAAACGCGCAACGCAGCAGTTTTGAAAATTCAGAATTCACGTTCTATAAAGATACCTAAGCAAAAAAATACATATATAATTTTGACTCACACCTAGTACAACATAGAAAAGGTTATGTATCTACCTGTGTGAGTAAAAGGAGAAAAGAAAAAAATAAAATAAAACAACTGAATGTAGAAGGTGTCGAGAATACTGAGCCTTGGCTTTATCAAGGACCAGCAAAAACTCTGCATTTTCTCACTTCCACAAAGATCTAGTTGGAAATGGGTTTCTGCAAGGCCATAGATGCAAGTAACATTCCCTCCTAAAATAGTTTAAAAAATATATATATAAGTCATGTCCTCCGTAGAGTAGCATGACCTAGCACTAGTTAACAATTTCGCTTGCATCCATTAACCTTCATGGCCCGACCCATGCTCTTCATCTGTTACTATTAAACAGAGAGAAGAAGATTAAAGAGAACTCAAGCTGTGAGAGTGACATAATAAATAGAAATGATTTTCAGCTATAACGAAATTCCAAGTTCGTTTGAGAGAGAATTTAAACCTGAAAAACAAATTTTACATTGCAATTAAAAAAGGAAATGTTAATTTATAACGAACAGATTTTTGAAAGAAAACTTGAGTCTAAAACCCCCTACTCTACAACTTATGACAGCACGAAAACGAGAATAAGTTACAGATAATAATTAACTAAAGAAAACTTTGTGAAAGTTATATACCTTAAACAGTTAGTTGCAATATGTACAAAGTATTTCAGCAGTGCTTTAAGTGCATAATTAATTAGTTATTAAGAACTTAACTACTTTGAAAAAACAGCGCATAGACAGCGCATAGAAAAGGAACAAGCTTAGCCATCTTCTGTTCCTAGGTACCCCAAAAGACGCTCAAAGTTACAAAGAAAAGTAAGAGTTAAAACCCGCATAAATGTTAACAGACAAACCAATGCTTAAAAGCTGAAAAGCTAAAAAACGACAGAGAAAAGGTACATGAAGTACAAACATTGAACTTATAAAACCTAGAACCCAAAAACAAGGAAGAGAGCTTACCTCTTGTGTTACAAAAACTTTTCTCCTCACAAGAGGAGAACATGGCTGACCTCTTCCGCCACTCCCTAGACGCTGGGGGCAGTGAGGGTGGGGCTGATGGCCTCCTCATACAGCAAGAAACCAACGCGCGGAGATTTTAACCAGAGAAAAAAATATATAAACTTAAGACTGTGGATCTGTATGATCAGAATGAGCAGAATTAACTCTCCAGAATACATGAGAAATATTATAAAATACCCGAGCAGTTTATTTAATAATCTTTGCATGTATTAAATCACCTTAGTGAGCTTCTATAGATTAATCAGAATCTTATTAATTTTAATGTTGGTTTTACTATTTTTAGTATAGCTATCCTAGTGATGAATAACTAGCTTTCTTTTTTATTTGTTTTTATTTTCTTTTATAAACAGATTTTTAAGCTTTTTTTGTGATTTTGTTTATATTATTTAATTTTTTGTTTTAATAGGACCGTCATATCCATAGCACTAAGGTTCCTTTAGGTAGTTAATAGGCATCCTCTAGCCAACTTCCTTACGGCTTTGATTGGTCAGAATCATATTATTAACTGTGTAGAAAATTAAAGCAGATCTGCCAACCTTACTCTATTATTCAGAATAATTTTTCTTAAAGTTCTTTTGATGAAAGAAGAAGGAATTTCGTTCTCTAGAAAACTTTCTAATAGTATATTAATGTGGTAATTGAAGTCCAAATTGTTGCTGCAAATTCTTGAAATTCTTAGGACCTGAGAAATGAGTACATTCTCAATTACTTTGGTTGAAATGTTATTATTCCAGTGTAGATATTTAATTACTTTGAAAGGAAAATTAACTCTTTTATCAAAGAGGCTAATAGATGGGTTACCTCTGTTGAGCTTAATGCTTAAGTCTAGGAACTCAAGTTCCTGATTACTGTGGTTGGTTTTACATAAGTTAAGAGAGCTAGGATAGATATTATCAAAATCACTCTCTATAACTTCGGAATTATTGATACACAGCAGATCATCAATATATCTAAAAGTGTAAAGGTAGTTATCTGAGCAGGTGGGGTGATTTTTAATGAATTTATATTCCTTAAAGAACAGGAATAGATTAGCGATATTCGTGAACGTTGATGTTCCCATTGGAATACCGTTCACTTGCTTATAGAGAGTATTATTATATAAGATATGGTTATTTTTTATGCAGCAATTGAGATAAGAGTTCCAAGTTCCTACATCAACAAATTGGTTAAGTTTAAATTCTGCATACAGCTCTTTAAAGGTAGTGATTATATCTGATAGAGGCAGATTAGTATATAGGTTTTCAAAATCATAACTATTAATATCTAGTGGACAAACTTTGAGTATAGTAGAAATTACTTCTGCATTATTATTAATTATCCAAAAATCTCTGTACATCAAGTTAGAACAGTTTCTAATGTGTTTCAAAACCTTCTTTAAGACATCTTCAAAAGCAAGATCTATTTTCTTTTTATGACTCCTTACTCCACTAGCTATGAACCTGAACTTCACAGGATCCTTATGAAACTTAACCGTTGCAAAAAGAAATGGAAATTCAGGCCCATATCTTCTAGTTTGTGGAATTTTAAGTTTCTTGAAGAATGCCTTAAACCGATTTTCTAACTGCTTGGTAGAATAACTTACGGGCTCGTATGTTACTCTATTATTGAGTTCCATAGTTAACAATTCAAAATAGAACTTCTTACAGATAATTGCAAAATTATTGCTAGCTTTATCCGTAGTGGTAAAAATAAATTGGTCTTGTAGTTTGGAGAGTGACCTTTTAGCTTCTCCAGAGAAAAAGAGATTTCTGTCGAAACAAAAGTCCAGACCTGCCAACTCACCGGTGAAGCTATTGATTATATTATATTTCCATTCTGCGAAGGCCTCAATAGGCTGATTGTACGTTAAATTGGTTTTTACGATGTACTTATTTACATCTTGAGTGAAGCTCTCAAGAATCCTTTCTTTGGAAATTGTGAAGGAAGGTCTGAATTTAGAGCCATACTCTAATAAATTCCTAAGCTTTTCATTTTCAACAAAACTCAAGTTTCCGGTAATAATATGGTTGTAATTCTTATCATAGTGAACTGTTTCTTTATGTTCATCACAAGAACAAGTAGTAATTACAGGAATGTAGCTCGAAGAGTTAAGTTTGTAGTTTTTAACTATTGACCCTAAGGTCTTAACATATTTAAAACTTACAATAGACTGGTGCCTGTGGATGGGAAAAAAAATTGCATTATTGTAGAACAGCTTCCTTACATTGAGATTATCGTAGGCTTTATTTAGGAACCTGATGGTAACAAAATTACTGGAAAATTCTTTAAGAGAAATTTTATCTTTAAGAATATGTTTAAGAATGTCCAGAACCAAAGCAAAAACATGCTTATCAACATGGTCAGCAGTTTCATTCCAGAATTTGAAAAAAACATTTAAGGACAGAGTGCTTGAAGGACTTGAGAATTTTGTAAGTATTTTTAACAAAATTAGTGCCAGTTTTAAAGCTTTCCAGAGTTTTTAGCAAGTTAGCAAAATCAACTTTGCTTGATGTGCGAAATAACCTCTGTCCTCTATTACCTCTAGAGCAGCTCTTATTATTAACAAGAAAGAAGAGTTCACGAATTGAAAATTTATGCTGATTATGCTTATTGTCAGATAGAGTGGAATTAAGGCCATAGGGATAAAGAGACTGATGCTGCAAAATTTCAAGGGATTCAGTTTCTAGCCGAGCATAGAGGTCAGGGATAATATGTAGTACCTCTATTTTCACTTTGTCAAAACCATGAGTATGGAAATGCTCTAATTCAAAGGTAGAGTACTGGTTGGCGTTTGTGGAGGGGTTCACTCCTGAATTAGAGAACTTGTTTACTAGAGACCTGTGACCATTAATCCTAAGATGAAGAGGATTTTTACTTTGGCCAATATAGCTAAGGTTGCAGACAGTACAGGTGAGCTTATAGATGGTATTGTAGGCTTTGCAAAACTTGTTGGAGCAATTATCCTCAACAGAAGAATACAGGTTAGGATCTGCAGATTTACATGTCAAACAACGTTTGTCATTTCATAACTTTAGATTACCTTTGCCAGCGAGTTCATACACTATGGGAAAGGGTGCTAGCCTAACCGAGCGGGAGGACTTAAAATATCTGAGCTGACCTCCAATCCTTTCATCGTCCTTAGAACACCACTTGGGCCAAAACATACAAATTCTGAGCAAACCAACTAGGAAAAACTTTTTAGAAATAAGCAGTCCAAGAAAAGACCAAACTCGAGTATAAACTACACTCCAAAAAGCTGCATCCAAAACATACTAAAAAGAAAAATTAGAAAATGAAAAAAAAACCTCAAGTAAAAAAAAAGTAATAAAAAAAAAATAAAAAAAAATAATAATAAAAATAATAAAAAATAATAAAACATTTCAACTAGAATTTGCGCATGAGCTGCTAAATAATAAATTGAAATTAGTTACTTAAGAGCAAAACTGAAGACTAAGGAAAAAATTTTAGAATTTAAAACGAAGGGTGCAAAATAACCTGAAAATCAAAACGCGCAACGCAGCAGTTTTGAAAATTCAGAATTCACATTCTATAAAGATACCTAAGCAAAAAAATACATATATAATTTTGACTCACACCTAGTACAACATAGAAAAGGTTATGTATCTACCTGTGTGAGTAAAAGGAGAAAAGAAAAAAAAATAAAATAAAACAACTGAATGTAGAAGGTGTCGAGAATACTGAGCCTTGGCTTTATCAAGGACCAGCAAAAACTCTGCATTTTCTCACTTCCACAAAGACCTAGTTGGAAATGGGTTTCTGCAAGGCCATAGATGCAAGTAACATTCCCTCCTAAAATAGTTTAAAATATATATATATAAGTCATGTCCTCCGTAGAGTAGCATGACCTAGCACTAGTTAACAATTTCGCTTGCATCCATTAACCTTCATGGCCCGACCCATGCTCTTCATCTGTTACTATTAAACAGAGAGAAGAAGATTAAAGAGAACTCAAGCTGTGAGAGTGACATAATAAATAGAAATGATTTTCAGCTATAACGAAATTCCAAGTTCGTTTGAGAGAGAATTTAAACCTGAAAAACAAATTTTACATTGCAATTAAAAAAGGAAATGTTAATTTATAACGAACAGATTTTTGAAAGAAAACTTGAGTCTAAAACCCCCTACTCTACAACTTATGACAGCACGAAAACGAGAATAAGTTAAAGATAATAATTAACTAAAGAAAACTTTGTGAAAGTTATATACCTTAAACAGCTAGTTGCAATATGTACAAAGTATTTCAGCAGTGCTTTAAGTGCATAATTAATTAGTTATTAAGAACTTAACTACTTTGAAAAAACAGCGCATAGACAGCGCATAGAAAAGGAACAAGCTTAGCCATCTTCTGTTCCTAGGTACCCCAAAAGACGCTCAAAGTTACAAAGAAAAGTAAGAGTTAAAACCCGCATAAATGTTAACAGACAAACCAATGCTTAAAAGCTAAAAAACGACAGAGAAAAGGTACATGAAGTACAAACATTGAACTTATAAAACCTAGAACCCAAAAACAAGGAAGAGAGCTTACCTCTTGTGTTACAAAAACTTTTCTCCTCACAAGAGGAGAACATGGCTGACCTCTTCCGCCACTCCCTAGACGCTGGGGGGCAGTGAGGGTGGGGCTGATGGCCTCCTCATACAGCAAGAAACCAACGCGCGGAGATTTTAACCAAAGAAAAAAATATATAAACTTAAGACTGTGGATCTGTATGATCAGAATGAGCAGAATTAACTCTCCAGAATACATGAGAAATATTATAAAATACACGAGCAGTTTATTTAATAATCTTTGCATGTATTAAATCACCTTAGTGAGCTTCTATAGATTAATCAGAATCTTATTAATTTTAATGTTGGTTTTACTATACAAAGTTTTCTTTAGTTAATTATTATCTTTAACTTATTCTCGTTTTCGTGCTGTCATAAGTTGTAGAGTAGGGGTTTTAGACTCAAGTTTTCTTTCAAAAATCTGTTCGTTATAAATTAACATTTCCTTTTTAATTGCAATGTAAAATTTGTTTTTCAGGTTTAAATTCTCTCTCAAACGAACTTGGAATTTCGTTATAGCTGAAAATCATTTCTATTTATTATGTCACTCTCACAGCTTGAGTTCTCTTTAATCTTCTTCTCTCTGTTTAATAGTAACAGATGAAGAGCATGGGTCGGGCCATGAAGGTTAATGGATGCAAGCGAAATTGTTAACTAGTGCTAGGTCATGCTACTCTACGGAGGACATGACTTATATATATAGTTTTTAAACTATTTTAGGAGGGAATGTTACTTGCATCTATGGCCTTGCAGAAACCCATTTCCAACTAGGTCTTTGTGGAAGTGAGAAAATGCAGAGTTTTTGCTGGTCCTTGATAAAGCCAAGGCTCAGTATTCTCGACACCTTCTACATTCAGTTGTTTTATTTTATTTTTTCTTTTCTCCTTTTACTCACACAGGTAGATACATAACCTTTTCTATGTTGTACTAGGTGTGAGTCAAAATTATATATGTATTTTTTTGCTTAGGTATCTTTATAGAATATATACAGAAAGAGAGAGAACAAGCTGGATTCAGGAGTGGCTACAGCACTTTTTTTTACCGGCAATGCAGACTTTTGTGTAAATTGACAGAGAGAGAGAGAGAGAGAGAGAGAGAGAGATAGAGGAAGTTGATTTCTTGAATTATTTGTAGCGTCATCTGAACTAGTTTCACACATTTTTTTTTTCTTCTGTTTTATATGAGACAGTATTGTTTTATGGAAAATCTCAATTTACCGGAAACAGAAAATAATGTTGCTAAAGATATTTATTTCATGTAAAAATGAATAAAAATTGAAAAATATTCTCGTACAAGGTGGCGGCAAATCTGGGCTTGCACCCGGGCAGCAAATGCCCTTGGCGCGCCCCTGATTCAAAAACATCCAAATGCTAAGTGAACTAACAGTGAACTTAATGTCAAATGACCTGTCATTAATTAATAATTGTACATTTTATTGATTATTTTATTTTTAGTGGTTGTGAAATATGCAGGAGGATACATTGCTGTTCATATGAAAATAACATGGTTGGCAAGGAAAATAACATGGTTGGTTTAACAGTATTAATTTTCTGTCATTGTGTTTTAATTGTTGAATTAACAGAAAGTGCTGTTACAACTGTATGTAATTATAGTAAGAGTTAGTTGGGCAAAGAATGTCCTCAATGCTATCTTGAATGAGATTTGTAAGGATTTACTTTGGGGACAATTATATTGAATCCAACACTTACAGGTTCAATAATTTGACCCAACTATTAAACATACATTTGTAAAATAATTACTATTATTTGGTTTTCCTGTAAAGGGTAATTCTGGCTGTGTTAGTTTTCTTATTGTAGTGGAACTGTGGTGGAATTCAATGTTTTTTTTAAATATATAATAACTATATCCTGTATGGGTACAAATGCTTATTACGCATTGCGGGTCCACTCTGGAGTGATAAGTATAATTTTTTTTATATTAGGAACTATGTTTTGGATGGTTTATTTTTTTTTTTTTTTTTTTTTTTGTGAAAACGTGGAGTTTATTTTGTATGACACATGTATACAAAAACAATGAATCTTTTTTTAAAGCTGTTTTCCTTATTTATATTTATTATTTATTGTAAGTATAGCAGTGGACATAAACAGATTTGATTCTATGTTCGTAGATACTGAATCAAATTTTAAATGTAATGAAAAATAAGTGACCTGCTATGACACCTATGCATATTTTGTGTTATAAGGTAATATCTTTGAAAGCTGATGTGACGTGAGCATACGTATGACCTTTGTAAGGAGAATATATGTGCATGCATGTTTATTATTTGTTTTGTATTTCTTTATTTTCCTCGTATTCTGGTTGAATAAAATTTGAATGATTTAATACAGCAGCGAGATTTTTTTTTGATTGGAGGTTTAACGACCACCGTGAGCAACTCAATGGGCTATAAGCAGTCGCCCGTCCCTAATTTAGGGTCACTGGTTCCAGGGAAGGGAGAGAGAGCCAGTGCCGTAAGACAAACACAACATCCATGCCTGACCGGGATTCGAACCCGGACCCCTTACGGACGAATGATCAGAGGCCAACGCCACCGGGGCGGCACAGCTGCGAGATTTCAAAAATATGAGCTCTTAATAGCAACCCTTCACTTTCTGTAAAATTTGAAGTAAGGAAATATATTAGACTTCAAAAACTTAAATTAGTGAGACTACTGAAAATATTAAATTATCTGCACATATCAAGCAAGTAATTCTATTCTTTCAGCACCTAAACTTCTGTGAAAAAATCGCATTCCGATTTTTGTTTCCTAACGTCTCCGAGTTTAGATTGCCGAAATGCTGGTTTTTTCTTTCTTCTTTTTCTCTTTTTAGAAATCTCGTGAAATTAAGAAGAAGAAAACATTCTTATTTACAGAGTTGATTAAACAGCAGAGTTGCATAATTGATAACTATTAAATCTCTCATTTTATGTTTCTAAACGCCTCGTAGCTTCAGTGGTTTCCGTAGTTTCAAAGCAGCTTTTTTCCTGCTTCTGACGTCACATGCAGCGCGGGCGGTGACTTATGGTGGCCAAAGCTGCGTGGATAGGAGTGGTGTCTCCATCTAATATAAGCTAGATGGGTCGGAGAAATCGTTTAATGACCAGCGATCGAGGGAAATTCTCCTTATTACCGTAAATCTGGAAACTACCACACAACGGAAAAATTTCTCACGACGACGGATCGGGGAAACTTTCTGACGACAACCGATTGGGGAAATTTTATTGCAAGCCAACGCATAAATTTTCTTAGCGACCACCTATCGGGGAAAATTTTCTAACAGCCGCTGTCCGGCAAAATTTTGTAACGACCATGGATCGCGGAAATTTCTTAAAGACACCTCATCGGCGATATTTTCCTAACGACTACCGCCTGGGGAAATTTTCTTAAAGACAACTCATCGGGGAATTTTCCCTGACGACCACCTATCCTGGAAAATTTTGTAATGACCACCGATTGGCGAAATTTTTGTAGCGACCACCATTCGGGGAAATTTTTTTAACGACCGATTGGGATTTTTTTTTACTACCACCAATCTGGGAATTTACCAAATGACCACCGATGGGAGATATTTTCTAACGACGTCCCATTGGGGAAATTTTCCTAACGACCACCGATCGGGGAAGCGGGAAGCCGTACAATCACCACCGATCGGTAAAATTTTCCTTGTAACGACCACGGATTGAGGAATTTCTCTCGACCACCGATTGAGAAATTTCCCTCGATTACCGATCGAAGAAATTTTCTTAACGATCAAAAATCGCGAAATTTTACAAATTATCACTGATCGGGGAACTTTTCCTAATGAGCACTGATTGGTGAAATTTTCTACACTGATTCGTGAAATTTTCGTGAAAATTACCGATCGGGGAAATTTGCTTGATGACCACTGATTGGGGAACGATTTGGAAATTTTCCTAACGGCCACATATCCGGGAAATTATCCAACGACCACCGATCGGGGATTTACCAAATGACCGCTGATCAGGAAATATTCTAACGACATAGCCCGGAGAAATTCACCTAATAACCACCGATAGGTGAAATTTAGATACGACCACAGATTTCGGAAGTTTTCCTGACCGCGGAAATTTTCTAACGACGACAGACCGTGGAAATTTAGATAATGACCACCGATTCAGTAAATTTTCCTAACAATCATCGATTCGGAAAATTTTTCTAATAACCACGTATCGGGAAAAGTTTTCTAACGACCACTGATCGGAGAAATTTTCTTAACGATCATCGATTCGGGAATTTTCCTCACGGCTATAAATCCGGGAATTTTTTTCAACCACCACGAATCAGGAACATTTTTCTAACGACCACCAATCGGGGAAATTTTCCTAACAACCTCCGACTAGAAATATTTTCTAACGACCACCGTTCGGGAAAATTTACCAAACGACCGCTGATCAGGGAAATATTCTAACGACCACGAAAATTTTAATAATGGCCATTGATTGAAATTTTCCTAAACACCACTTCCATCGACAACCGATTCAAGAATTCTCTTAACGACCACGAATAGGGGAAATTTTCTTAACAAATACCAATTCAGGAAATTTTCCGAACGGCCACGAATCCCGGAAATTCTCCTAACGACCTCCAATTTCGAAATTTTCCTAATGATCGTCGATCGCGAAAATTTTCCTAATGACATTCGATCGCATAAATTTTCCTAATGACCACGGATCGTGAGCACGGAAAGGGGTATTTTTTACTGGCCATCGTTCGGGAACATTTACCAAGGAGGTTCTACACCTGCGGAAAGTGAAAAAGAACACCAAGAAAGAGACGTCTGATACCAACGAAATTTATACAGCATGATAACGGAATACAGAGGATAACGTGATCAAAACATCATAGCAAAATACAGCTGTATTTGCTGGTAAACTGAAAAATAACATTTCCATGTAACATGGTTAGTACGAGGTTGAACCGCCATGAACTGCGTCACACTGTGCAATTCTGGCATGGAGTCTGTCGTACAGATGTTGGATGTAAGTTTGGGGTATTGAGTTCCAAGCATCCTCAACCTGGACGCGTAAATCGGGGATGGTCGTGGCTGGCCGTGAATACCGGATAAGTCGTTGTCCCATAAAATCTGACACGTGCTCAATGGGGGACAAATCCGGTGAACGTGCAGGCCATAGAATTTGTCTCACACCTTGAAGTGCATGTTGCGTTGCACGTGCCTTGTGTGGGCGTGGGTTTTCTTGCTGGAAAACACCACGATGGACCGACCTTACAAATGGCAACAACAGGCTGAATGATGTTGTTGATATAGGAGGTGCTGTTTAACGTACCCGGTACAAACACTAGTTGTGTACGGGAGTAATAGCTGACCGCTGCCCACACCAGGAAACCAGGTGTAGGCCCTGTGTGTCGCTGGCGGATGCAAGAATGGTGGAGACGCTCCCCTGTGCGTCTGCAAACACGCATACGGCCATCGGAGGCTCCCAAGCAGAATCTGCTTTCATCGCTGAACACGACAGATCGCCATTGCGTTCTCCAGTGCAGACGTTGGCGACACCACTGCAGCCGTTCCTGACGGTGGGCTGGTGTCAGAGGTACACATGCTAGAGGCACACTTTCACGTAGTCCTACATCCAGTAGACGGTTGCGGATTGTTCGCACAGTCACCTTAGGTTCAACGGCAGCTCGGATTTCCGTAGCAGTGGATGTTCTGCTTGACAACGCTGCTCTTCTTATGCGTCGATCGGTCCGCTCAGTCCGTCTGTGACTCCCGGTTCTACGTCTTCTCGTGTGGGAATGTTCCTCGGACCATCTACGCCACCATCGTACCACCACCGATACTTCCCGTCCAATTCGCTCCGCAATACGACGATACGACCACCCGGCCTCGCGGAGTCCGACTAGACGACCTCGCTCAAAGTCCGATAACTGCTGAAATCGTACACGTCTTCCATGTCCAGGCATTGCAGCTTCTTCAGGGTCTTCGCACGTGTCCGTACGCCGACGACTGGTTATATTCACTTCGCCGTACTCCTTAAATACCACCGACGATAATTTGCATCTTATGCCGTGCTGTGGCGTAAGCGCTCACCGGTTGGTCCCGAAATTAACATCATACCTACGTAAACTCGACCCCATTAACATATGTAAATTTCATGATCGTCCGCCAATTCCTTCTTGGTGTTCTTTTTCACTTTCCGCCAGTGTATTACTGGAGACCCTATCCACACAGCATTGGCCGCCATAAGTCACCGTATGTGCTGCAAATGACGTCATGTGCAGGCACAACGCAACAGCAGAAAAGAAGCTGCTTTGAAACCAATGGAACAAAAGCTTCTAAGCGTATAAATAGATAAAATGTGTAATTCAGTAATCTTTATCAATGATACACAAGCTTACTGTTTTATCAACGGTACAGGTTAGTTGGTTTTAGCCTGCTTGTGACGTCACACTGGTGTCTCCAGTAATATAACCTCCTTGGCATTTACCGAATGACCGCCGATCGGGGAAATTTTCGTTCCTACCGATTGAAGAATTTTCGTAACGACTACCGATCTGGGAAATTTTCCTAATGACTACAGATAGGGGAATTTTTCTAACGACCACCGATTGCGGAATTTTCGTAATGACCACCAATTGGGAAAATCCAACGAGATAGAAATACATAGAGTGCTTCTGTGATTAGTTCTCTGCTGTGGCAGCTGAAGCCAACGAGGGGAGAGCCCGCCATCTTTGATGAGGTACAAATTCTGCGTGTGTCAAGGAGTCACCTCGGTTCTTTCAGTTGCTCGGCGATCGTGTTATGATTTGTGAATATTCACAATTATCAGCACATTTTGGATAATTATTTAAACAATAAAATGCCATTTACTCCACTTTTGGAAGGTTAGCCCTACATTTCACAAGTAAGCATTTTTAAATAAGGTTGAGCTGTAAATGCTCAGTTAATCAAACGCAGAAAATAGGACATCTAATCCGTGTAGCTGGTGATTAAACCAGCAGATGAACCATTTCAATATCAGTGTTATCTTAAGACTTTTTATTCCTTATATTTTGTAAAGAGTCGTACTCAATGTGAACACTGAATCATGTTTATGGGAAGGTGAGGTTAATTGTGAGTTACCAACTTTGAGGCTTTTTGGGAACAATTTTTACTTATGCTAGTGTTTTTTTTTTTTTTTTTTTACATATACTTGAGGATGTTTTGCAAATGGCATTTGTATATATATTCTAGAATCTGTACAGTGTACTTGCAACTTGTCTGACAAGACAACAAATATTTCAAAATCTTAGAAAGCAGCAATTTCTTTTTATGTGATAAAGATCATGTACCCATGGCTAATGCCCATTAGATAGCAAATACTGGTAAAGCAATCAATTTATGGTTACTTAAATTGCAGAAGTAATAATTGTGATTGGTAATATAAATTTATTGCTTGCTGACACCTGTCAGGAAACAATCTATTATTTTATCTGAAAGCACAGGGTCACCCAGCTTGTGTTCTAGGCATTTGTCTCTGATTAGTGATTAATCTGTAGTATTACTGCAACAAAGTGAGAGTGGGGAGCTTGAAAATTTCTTGACAGAATACTCTTTATTTGTGAATGTGTTAGTACAATGTGTGTGGTTTTTGGGTAGCAAAAATACAGGCAATATTGATTTAAAACTGAAAATAGGAAACAGGGAGTACAATGGTACCTCAAAAATGCAAATAACATAAAATATTTATGAAAACTGGCACAAACGATTATGAAATGACAATTGAAAAAAATTATGGAATATTACAAAAGAAAGGGACTAGCAACATTTTGTAATAACAACTTGCATTTGATTTTTGCGTGATAGGTGGTGTTTTTTTTTTTTTTTTTTTTTTGAAGAATGTGACCTCTGATTCATGATGAATGTACAGTCAGTATGTCCATGTATAAATTGCCAGTTATTCCTATTGCATCAACCATATATATGAGAGGTTAGTATTGAACAAATATCACTCACGTAAATCAATCTTTCTTTGAATTGAACAAGTTGTGCCTGTATTTCTCTAAAATACAAATCAAACGCACTTGTATTTCCAGCAAGACTGTTGAAGGAACCCACAAAATAACAACACAAAACATAAACATTTGCTCGCCAAACTTTTTTGCACATCATGAATGGAAATCAGTGGTTGTTAATTTCTCACTTCATATTAATAAGAGGCTGTTCCCTTAAAATTGAAACAAAAAAAAAAAAAACTATGTGCAGTACATCTTAACAATTGCCAAAATGTGTACAAATATCAGGTGAAAACTACAAAATTTCAGCTTTGGGACAACAAAAAACTAGGCTTCTTAAAAAAAAAGTAAAATATGAAAGTGCAAATAAAAAATATTAAATACTTAATACTGAAACAAAAAAAATACAATTTTTTGTCCGATAAAAAAATTAAAGTCCATAATCTGAATTTTTTGGTCACTCAGCCCAGAGCTTGAAAAATATCTAAAATAATACATGCCCAGAGAAAATTTACCTGCCCAGATATTAAAAGCAGGATGTGTAGAAAGATTTTTCTTTTGATACCAAAAATTACAAGTCTTTTTAGGTTGAAAAAGTACATAAAACTATTTTTAGCTACTCGGTACTGGTGTTGCTAACTGTAAATAGCATTTGGAGCATCATATTGCCCCAATGTCTGTCTATACCTAGGTCACAGGGGAGTTACAGAAGTGATATATATATATCTGTAACTACAACATATATTAGGTCACCAAGTTTATTTAAACTGCACTTAAGAATAATTATTTTCAATTCTTTTTCTTACGGATAAACCTTGGAAGATAGTTAAATAATACATAGCAAATAAACATATGTAGATACATAAATAAAATAATTTTCATCAAAAAAAGGGTTAGCCTATTCCTGCTGTTAAAATACATCAAAAAGTAAACTGACAATAAAAAATACAGGAAAAAGGTAAGTAATGTTTATACGTAATGTTTTATATATAGAGAGAGAGAGAGAGAAAGAGAGGGTGGGCGACGACATCATAACCAGGTGTATATATATATATATATACTGTATGTATGGCCTTAACTAAAAAAGAAAAGCAGGATGTGTAGAAAGATTTTTCTTTTGATACCAAAAAAAGACATGCAAAGAATGCAGACAACTCAAAGAATATATATATACAGAGAGAGAGAGAGAGAGAGAGAGAGAGAAACCACTGAAACGCCAATGGGCTGGACATGTTGCCAGAAAAACAGACCACCGATGGACGCCTGAAATTTTGAACTGGATTTCGAGGGACAGAAGACTCATGGGAGATGGGTGGATGAAATTCGAAACCATGCCGGAGTAATATGGAGGAGACAGGCTCAAGACACACAATATTTTATTCAAGACACACAATTGTGGAAAGAAACTTGGGGAGACCGTCATTCAGCAGTGGATTGATAATGGTATATATATCATCATCATTGACACCTATTATCCTAACAATATATGTATACTGTATATAATCAATATATATATATATATATCATTATCATCATTGTCAACCATTATCAATCCACTACTGGATGAGGGTCTCCACAAGTTTCTTCCGCAACTGTATGTCTTGAGCCTATCTCCTCCATGTTACTCCGACATGCTTTCGAATTTCAGCCACCCATCTCCCATGGAGTCTTCTGGGTTTTTTTCGGTAACACTTAAGCTATGATTTAACTTTGGGGCTCCAGATGTCTTTCCCTAAAGAGTGGTTTGGGGTTCCTGAGTTATTTTATTCTATGTCATTTTTGTCTAGAACCATGAAAGTGGGTTACTTCTGGTTAATTCTATGTTTATTTCTACTACGTCTAATTCCTGCAGCAAGGTGCAGTGTTGATGTGGTCTAATTACTACATGAGTGTGCTTTACTTCTTTTTACTGATATATGTATAACATCAACCATTATCAATCCACTGCTGGATGAAGGCCTCCCCAAGTTTCTTCCACAGTTGTCTGTCTTGAGCCTGTCTCCTCCGTGTCATTCCTGCATGATTTCGAATTTCATCCATTCATCTCCCATGGGGTCATCTTCTGGGTCTTATATATACATAGAGAGAGAGAGAATTATATTGTGTGAAGTATTTAGTGTATGTGCTGGAAGATACCTTTATTATGGTCAAGTTACCACAATTGCCTTGCCTACCCACGAATAAGGCTTACAGATCTGTGTTGTCGAATGTCAAGGACAACAAACAGATTAGAAACATGCCCAGTGCTAAGGACTTTTAATTTTTATTAAATAAAAACCAGGTAAGTAGTAGTTTTCTTCTGATTATATAAGATAGGGGCAGTTGGTAAAAGTATTTTAATATTGGTACCTCTTGGCTGTGTAAACTCATTGTTTGTTTTCCGTTTTTCTTCGAACTTTTTTTTTCATTTAAAACTCTCATAAAATATTTGGCGTCTATGTATTTGGAGTGATAAGCTGTGGGATGATTCAGCATTCTCATGGTGATGACCCACGAATATCTAAGATTTTTACCGAAATTGCGGATTGACTGCAACTGTATTTTTTATTTCTTTTTTTTTTTTTTCATTTACTTTATTACCGCTGACTTATATTTCACTGAAAATTGGTTCCAAATAATTTGTGAAATGTCAAAAAATTACGGCATGAGATTTTATTCAACGAGAGCAAGCTGCATCCATTAAAATATCATTTTCTTTTTAAAACATTATTCCCGCCAACTAACAATGAAAAGCGTTATTTGATACGTTAAAGTTTTAGTCTCACCCCCTAGGTGTTTATAACAACATTTCTGAGTTATATCCTTATTTAACATCAAACCATATATTACGAAAACTCCCTTTCTTAACACGGAACGGAAATCGTTCTGTACCTCATCAAACATGGCTGCCACTTGTTTCCGGTGGCTTCACCCGTTCCCCGACGTAAGCGCTCTACGTACTTCTATCTCGTTGGGAAAATCTTAGTAACGACCAAGAATCGGGAAAATTTTCCAATGACCTTCAATTTGGGAATTTTCCAAACAACCACCGATCGGGGAAATTTTCCTAATGCCCACGGATTGGCGAACTTTTTGAATGAGCACAGACAAGGAGGTTATATTACTGGAGACACCACTCCTATCCACGCGGCATTGGCCGCCATAAGTCACCGTCTGTGCTGCTAATGACGTAATGAGCAGGCACGACGCAAGCGCAGAAGAGAAGCTGCTTGGAAACCAATGGAACAAAAGCTTCTAAGCGTATAAACAGATAAAATGAGTAATTCAATAATCTTTATCAATGATACACAAGCTTACTGTTTCATCAACGGTATAGTTTAGTTCATTTTTGCCTGCTTGTGACGTAACACCACAGATTAGCTGTGACCTATGGAGGCAGAGCCAGTGGTGTCTCCAGTAATATAATCTCCTTGAGCACGGATAATGGAAATTTTAAAAATAGTTATCGGTCGGAGAATCTGGTGGTCGATAGCAAAATTTCCCCAAACGGTAGCCATTAAAATTTTCCCCTATTCATGCTCATTGTTGGGGTAATTTTCTTAACGACCACCGATGGGAGAAATTTTTTAACGACCACGGTGCAGGGGAATTTTCTAACCACTGATTGCGGAAATTTTCTAACGACCACAGACTGGGAAAACCATGGGGAAAACTTACCGTAATAATATGCACCGATCGGGGAAATTTTCCTAACGACCACGGACTGCGTAATTTTCGTAACGACCACCGCTCGGGGAAATTCACCTAATGACCACCGATACAAGACATTGTTCACCGAGTAGCCTAGTGGTTATTCACCGGTCATGGGCAACAATTTCACTTGTCCGGGCATACACTTGACGTCTTGTGCGTAGTTCATCCTGGAAGGACTCCATCCCAACTTTAAACGTTGAAAACCAGGAACCCCTTGTGTACGGCTCAGACAGGCATCACCGTAAACTTTCTGTAGGTCTTGGTACACTTCCGTGGCAGTTTACCCTAATTTATAGTAAAATTTTATCACTGCTCTTTGCTCCATTACACAATTTCTGACATGCTCCACTCATACAGTCTTACTTCAACGGTGACCACACAAAAACAACTTCGTCGCCCGACTTGAAAGTTACTCCTGCGATTACAGCACACTCTAGTGGTCAAAACTATAAACACGTTTGTTATTTTTTTTTCAAAGGGCTGCCCCATAAAAAATCAGTTTCATTACTAAATGGACACACTGTGTATTTTTTTTTTGATTGGAGGTTTAACGACCATCGTGAGCAACTCAATAGGCTATAAGCAGTCGCCCGTCACTAATTTAGGGCCACTGGTTCCAGGGAAGGAAGAGAGCCAGTGCCGCAAGCCAAACACAACATCCATGCCTCACCGGGATTCGAACCCAGACTCCTAACGGACGAATGATCAGAGGCCGTCGCTTAGCCCACTGCGCCCTGTGTTTTTACATACAGATAAAAAATTGCTTTGTTTGACTTTTTTGTGTACCTTGCCTATGGAATGTCTCCCTTAGAGTCTAGCAGTAGACACCAGCATCAGGAGCGTGCCAAGAGCATTTGCCACCCCTCGTACAAGAATAGTTTTTCATTTTAATTCATTTTTACGTGAAATAAATACCTTTAGCAACATCATTTTCTATTTCCCATAAATTAAGAGTATTCATAAAACACAATTGTCTGAAGGAAAAAAATCTGTAAATCTCTAGTTCAGATACCACTGCAAATAATCCCTGAAGTGAGCTTCCTCACTGCCAATTCACAAAAAGTCTGCTTTATCGGTAAAAAAAGTTTCATCATGTAAGATGATAAACACATTACAGCTTTCCCCTTGAAGGGAAAGCTGTAATGTGATAATTGCGATATACTGTATATACACTATCAACCAGCAAGTAATTGGACAACCCTGCAATCGACGATATCTGTGGCCCTGACACACGTTACGGCCGCCGCCGCCGTTAAATATCGTGTGAGAAATATCAACGCAACTAGTTGGGCCGCGGGTGGCCCAGTGGGCAACGTTCGTGACTGCCGCGGAGAGGACCTCAGGTTCGATCCCAGCCAGGTACGAACGCACGATCCACTAAATATCCGCCTTGCGTCGGATGGGCACGTTAAGCCATTGGACCCAGGTTACTGGCCCCCGGTAATAAATAAGGGCGTCTTCCTCCCCTTTCTACTTCGCTTCCGTGTCACTTTCCTATCGAGCACTCTAGCTGAAATCTCCTAGCTTCCTATTTCTAAGGGTTTTTTTAAGATCTGGGGTCAGACACTCCCTTCCTAAAATCCTCAACATATGATCAACGCAACCCGTCGCATGCAAGATGCCACGCAGTTCGGACCTCTCTGATTTCGAGAAAGGTGTAATCGTCGGGTGTCACAGAAATGGCCGATCTATACGTGACATATCCAGCGAGTTGAAGTACCCAAAATCGACAGTGGCCTACGTGATTGGCAAGTAGAAGATGAGAGGTGGCTATCGGAATGTGCCCCGACCCGGCAGACCCACAAAACTGGGAGTTAGAGATCGACGGGTGCTGGCCAGAGAAATTCGGAAGAACCACACCAAATCGATGGGCCACATCCGCCAGGAGTTTCTACAGGCATCCGGGAGTATTCTTTCGATGAATACCATCCGCAAGGAAGCCCATCTGCTCGGTTATCATGGACGTGCTGCCGCCCACAAGCCTTTGATCACCAAGTTCAATAGCGCTGCTCGGCCAACGTAGTGCAAAGAATGTCGACAGTGGACCGTTGAACAGTGGAAACAGGTTCTCTGGAGCGACGAATCAAGGTTCACCCTCTACCGTTCGGATGGCAGGGTCTGGGTTTGGCGTCTGCCTGGAGAACGCTTCCTGCCGGAATGTATTGTGCCAACTGTGAAGTTCGGCGGCGGTGGAATTATGCTATGGGGGTGTTTCTCCTGGTATGGCACGGGACCCTTGGTCGCAATTCCTGGTAGACTCAACGCCGAGACCTACTGCACCATTTTGGATGACCATGCCCTTCCTACGTTGTGGCAGTTTCACGGGGTGGACCCATGTTACTTTCAGGATGACAATGCGACCTGTCGTGTTGCGAGGTCCACCATGGCTTGGTATGGTGACAATAGGGTTAATCGAATGGACTGGCATGCACAGAGCCCGGACCTTAACCCCATCGAGCACCTCTGGGACGAGTTGGAGCGTCGACTTAAGGGGTGCCCCACCGTCCGAAATCGGTGAAGGAACTGACCTGTCTTCTCCAAGCCGAGTGGAAGAAAATACCGCTAGCCGTCGTACAACGCCTGGTTGTGAGTATGCCCCGGAGGGTCGCAGCTGTAACCGCCGCTCGTGGGGGCTCCACCAACTATTGAAGGTGAATAAACTTCGTTTAAAAAAAAAGAATAAACTTCGTTTTCCTTTGCCATCACAGGTGTCCAATTACTTGTTGGTAGATAGTGTATATAACATTGAACATGATGATAGTCTTTTTAACTATTCTAACCAAAAAATCTCTTATATGGGTACATATACAAACAAGTGGCATAAAACTAAAAACAGAATTCGAAATAACTGGTTTTCGTACTAGATAAAAATATTCTTCCCCTATAAACTGAAAACGGAAGCTTCAAGAACGCACACAAATATGCATAGTTTCAGCTAAAATTAACTCCTTTTGCTTTTCTTTTTTTTTTTTTTTTTTTTTTGTCACAAACTTTTTAACAATGTCCGAATTATCTAAGTCTGTAGCAATTTTGCTTTCAGTACTAACGATACTTCGTTTTTATTTCACATGTAATCAAAAGTAACTTTTCATGATTTTAAGTTTGGTAAATGATATTTCTGTGTAAGCCAATGTTACAGACAGTAAAAATTTGAAAAGAGGGGTTTGTGTACCTTATTACTGCTGTCATTTCTATAAAATAGAAAGGAGACAGTTATTAAATTTTAAAGACCACTTTTTTTCTTGGATTTCAAAGCTTACTGGTAAGAAAAAGAAGTGTTTATTTTTAGGCAGTGTAAAATTTCATAATATCCAAAAATATTTTCATTTAGCTTAACGTCATTGCACACGTACCCCTTCCCCCTCCAACCGTATTAGAGCATTACTACAGGTATCGTCAAAAATATTTTTAAAACAACTGAATTGTTTGGAAAACATAATAATGAGTCATTTGAAAATATGCATTATAAAGCACTTTATGGGTTCATGTGATGGTTAGCATAAATCCAAAGAATTTCAATATAGTCGTACAAATCTGAAGCAATTACATCATATTCTTTTTGTACTATACCTGACAATTTTATTTGTAAGTCCATACAATATTTGATTTTTATACCTCTACTTAGTGCCAATAAAGAATAAAGTTCATTTAAAAATTGAAAAGTCTCGTTATGGGTGTTCAGGTGTTCGAACCATTCTTACCTTTGTATCAAAAAATAGGAAAGTCTTTTTTTTTGGCAGATCAATATCTCATCTGTATTTTGGTACCAAAAATTCCCTTTCATGTTTGCTTTTTTTTTCTTTTGTGGTCTAACCAGTTCAACATTCGGAAAATCTGTTTTGCAATCTGTTTCTTCGGTAATTGTTTTTATCTTCAGCTAACATGCCTTTAAAACCCCCATGTGTTCTACATCCTTTTAAACAGCCATTTACTTTTTCTTAACATTTCTATTATGGTTGGTATAACTACAACAGATTTTGGCATTAATTTGCTACTAACATTAATTTTTGAAGAAAGAGTGAACCAAATCTTTCTGGAAGAAATAAACTTGCATGGTTTTTTTCTCTTCTAAGCAAGATTAGTTAAATTTCGTGTATCACTATCTCTAAAAGGTTCATTAAAAGCACTAATATAATGTACAGTGGATTACATCCAAATTGTACCCCAGTCCTCATTACCCTTATTTGCCTTAATCCTATTTTCTCACTTCACAGCATAGTTTTACGGTCACAGCTGGGAGCTCTTTCTTTCGAATTTGCCAATATATGCTTTCTCTTCTGTAATTCAGAAAAGAAATCATGTATTTCGTGAACAATTATGAAAATGTTCGCAATTCCTAGAGAAATTTTTTTCGTCGTTATTTACAACCAGATTTAAAGTATGATAAAATTATTATTTACGATTTTTTATGATTATTTACGACCAGATTTAAAGTACAAACAAAAAAGATGACACCGAATTTTCGGGTGTAATAAGCACGTCTTTTGAATCCGTTCTGACGCAAATTAAATTTATCAAAGCTATTCAAAGTCAATGGAACCGGTATGGAAAACAATAGATCTGACAAAAGAAAGAAGATTTTCAATCGGGTTTTCAATCCCTCAGATATTGCTGTAAACGGAATCGTGAGCTTACGAACTCTTAGAAACAGAGATATCGACAAAAATAAGACGTGACTTTATGTCCCCTGGTGGGAAAACCATGCATTATTTTAGGAAGAAAGTATTCTCAAAAGGTTTATCCATATAAGCGGTATCGGTCCAAGAAAAAAAAAATTAGTTGAGTTTTCAGGAGCCCATATTTTGCAACAAATACATCAGAAGCAGAAATTAACACTTATGACCCCTGATGGTTAAACCATTCCTTACCAAACATTAGAAATTATGTGAAAAATATTTTCCACCAGGTCTTGTATGCGATACAGGAAGAATTTTTCAAATCAGAACTTTAGGAGCAGAAATAACGCAGAAAATGCAATTTACCTTTGTGCCCCCTAGCGTAAAGTCTATGATTTACTGGAAAATTTTGAATTTATAGGTAAAACATTTCGCATCGGAAACACTGTCCAACAAAGAAGGAATTTTCCAAATCGTACTCCTAGAAGTAGAGATACTGACAAAAATAAGATAAACATCTACGCCCCCTGGCGTAGAAACCAAGCATTTTTTCAAGAAGAAAATTTTCCTAAAAGGTTTGTCGACATGAGTAGTATTGGTCAACAAACAACTTTTTTTTCAACAATCGAGATTTTAGAAGCTCATATTTTGCTGCAAATAAAACAGAAGCGAAAATTAAGACTTACGCCACCTGGTGGCCAAACCATTTCTTACAAAAATTAGAAATTATGTGCAAACGATTTCCCATTAGGAGCTGTATGTGGTGCAGAAGTTTTTTAATCAGAGATTTAGACGCAGAGATATAGGGGGAAACACAATTTACATTTACGCCCCCTAGCGGAAAGTCTATGAATTACTTGAAAATTTTGAAATTATATGAAAAACATGTCACACGGAAAACACTATTCAACAAAGAAAGAATTTTTCAAATCGGACTCCTAGAAGTAGAGATAGTAACAAAAATAAGATGTACATCTATGCCCCCTGCCGGAGAAACTGTGCAATATTTTAAGAAGAAAATATTCCAAAAAGGTTTATCGATGTGAATGGCATCAGTCCAGGGAACAATTTTTTCAATCGATATTTTACAAGCTCAGATTTTATGGCAAATGCATCAGAAGCAAAAATTAACTCTTACGCCCCCTGGCGGCCAAAGTATTTTTTACCAAAAATTTGAAATTATATGCAAAAGATTTTCCATCAGGAGGTGTATCCGCTGAAGAATTTTTTTTAAATCGGAATTTTAGAAGAGTTATCAGGAAAAATGTAATTTACTTGTACGCCCCTAGCAGAAAATCTATGCGTAATTTGAAAAAATAACTATATCTAAAATACTCTTCGACATAAATGGAATCGAAAGAAAAAAATAATTTTTTTCAATCGGATGTGTAGAAGCAAATATGTGGAATAAAATGTATTTTTGAATTCAATGTCATTTGCATTTACGCCCCCTAGCGGCGAAATTGTGCATAGTAAAAAAAAAAAAAAACGAATTAAAGGATCATCATTTGCATGTTTCAAGCTTCCGAATGCAAAACGAATTTTTCAAATCGGACTAATAGTTGCAGAGATATCGTGGGTACAGACGGACGGACGGACAAACCGATAACTGAAGCACGATGTTTTTTTACAAAAGACGTGCTAAAAAGGTACAAGGGTTTTATGTCGAAAAATTATGTTTTTTGAAGTTCATTGTGCTTTTCCCTCATATTGGCCCCATTGTCGTAGTGCATATAATGAATGCTAAAATCTTGAAGATTTAAAAAATAATTAGAAAAAGAATTGTTAGTCTTTTGCCCATGGTATATGTTACTGAACAAAACAGTAAACATTACTCTCTGATTTCAAGTGGTTTTCTATTGAATTATACACACGTATAATGAATTATTTTTAGAAAATAATAAATGTGACACGTAGCATTATGATTTCTCACAGTAAAACCCTTTCTTAATTTCTCCCATGTCAATGATATTAATTTATCAACCGTAAAATTTGATTGAGACATCCTGCCGCCCCCGAAACCTGGCACCTGGGTGCTTCACACCTATTGAACCCCTGCTTGGCATGTCCTTGACCAGCATACTGGGGCACCATTTGCCTTGATAACACTTTTCCATTTCAGAAATCTTCTGATGTAAATGTTCACCATGTACATCACTCACTGCACCCAAGTTTTCTGGAAAAAAGTCTAAGTGAGAGTCCAAAAAATGAATCTTTATTGACATATTGCATCCCATTGCTTGGTGAGATTTAAGGTCACCCACTAAGCCATGATAGTTTTTGGCCTTGTGATTTCCCAAAAAGTTTATGTACACTTTTGAAACTGTGCCAAGGAGTTTTCTCAACTTCATTCAGCACTCCTTGAAATCTCTCACGTCTTAATTCCCTGATCTGAGGGCCTACAAAAAATACCTTCTTTAATTTTGGCATCACTGATATGGCGAAATTTATTTCCCAAGTACGTGAATCCAGTTTTCGTTTTATCCATGGCTTCAACAAAGTTTTTCATAAGTCCAAGCTTGATGTGCAAAGGAGGAAGGAACACATTCTAAAGACCAACAAATGGACTGTTCACATTTTTCTTACCTGGAGCAAGTGAGGTACATTTTTGGCCAATGCTTTTTAATGTAGAGATTTTGCTTGTCCCTATTGTCCCACATACATGAAAAACATCAGTACTTGGTATAATATAGCTACAACCCTAGCAAAAGTGCAATGACCTTTAGATCCTCACAAATATTCCACTTATATTCCTGATACTGAACCTTTTCTAAAAGCAACTTCATGTTGTTATATGACACTTTCATGTTTGCAACATGTGCAATAGGTACAGAAGGAAATTTATTTCCCTAATTAAGGGTCACTTTCAAGCTCACTTTGAGGAGTTAATGAATAAGTGCCACTCATCCACATTGTGTTAATGGTGAAAAGCCCTCATAACTGCTTTAACATCCTTACAAAACACAAGTTCGTCTTCTTGGGAGAAGTATTTGTCAAATTCATTATGGCGATGGTGGAAAAACAAACTTCAGTATCACGCTGCAGTAAATTCCATTCCATTAATTTTGAACCTAAAAGTTCAGTCTGCTTCTTAGATAAAGCCAAATCCTGAACAAGGTCATTTGGATCTTGTGATAGTAAATGTGATTTATTCGAAGAACAGGTAGCTTGGTATGTTGGATCAGACATATCTTCATGTTTTTCCTTGTGATATGATTCCACTTTCATTCCTCTTCACTGAAAGTAACATGATCTGGAGAATTTGGTACTGGAAGCTCAACACTATGAACAACAAGTCTCATTGCAGGCAACAGATTAGGGTATTTCACTAAGCTCTTTGTTTCTGTAGTGATTGCTTTTGTACTTACAAGGCAGAAATAGCAGCCTGTTTGGCGATCTTTGGGTTCTCCCCAAATCATTGGAACAGCAAATGACTATTAAACCATCCTGTGAGTAGCCTTACCCATATCACACAACAAATATGAAGGGTTCAACTCTTATTATCATTACCCATTTTACACCCAAAGCAAAATTCGTAGCATTTTTTTACTAATGGTGTAAATTTCCCATTTCCATGGTTAAGTGACACACATGGGGATTATGCTAGATGATGAAAAGAAAACTCAGCCCTACAGGAAAAATCGGATTTCATATTTGGATTCAGTATAAGAAAGTATACTTAAAACATTCATAAAAAAACCTTGGGACAAATTTGCTGTTGACCAGTGTAATTCATTCATTTCGGAATTTGTTTTCTTGTGCATTTCTATGTGCAAACCCCTATCTGCACTTGGAAAAGTCAAATTTAAAAACTATTTTCTACGTTTAATAGCTGAAACTATTGGGCAAAACCTTTCTGCATTTTTTTACTTTGTGCAATGTAAAGGTTTACTGAATAGGTGATGCAAATGTGCATTTCTGTGAAGTGGCGCAAATGTCTGTCTACATTTGACACTATATTCTTGCTTCTGAAAGGTTTGATGTGAGGCTTTTCTCTTTCATCTGATAGACAAAATTATGTTAAAAAGTTTTCTGTGTGCTTCTAAATCTCATTTCATCTGAATATCCTGCTAGTTAAACAATATCTCCATTTCTAATTAACAAACTAAAAAAATGTTTTTAGCATAGGCTACCTTTAACCGTGGCAATTATAAATGATGTAGTATCTAATTTTCCAGATGTACTGTTCTCAAGCTCTGTCACAATCGTTTTCAGTGGAAAAACTTCTAAAGCTTTGATTTTGAAAATTCTTTTTCTTTGCTGCAAATTCTTTTCCTTGCATAAAATGAGTTAAAAACTCATTTTATGCAATATTTCCCTCCTACTGGGTGGCCTAACAGTAAAAAATGCAATAGTGATATTAATGATAGAGAAAATAATAAAAGCACACCCATAAATATTCAAAATGGATACAGCACCTAAAATTACAACTTTATTAATAAAAAGCACTTATTGACACTTTATATAAAACTGAAATAATGTGCCAAGAATTTTTTTCAAAGTTATTAAGCTCATTATTAAAAAGAGTCTTGAAAAATATGGCAGATTAATGATCTTTCATTTAAATGTCCATTTTATTGCACAGATTTATGCAGAGATGGTCTGTCCATACAGATAAACTTTGCCAGCTATTGAGGATGCCAGCAACTAAAAAAGAAAAACAAATTCATACAAATTATGAAATATTAGCAAAGTTTAGACTAACATTAATTGCACATAATCAAACCTTAGTTTTTAAGCTTATCCACATAGTGTAAACTGTAGTATAATTTTTTCATGACGTCTTGACCTTTTTTTTTATTCTTTTAATAAAAAGAATGAAAAAAAAAGAGAAGGAAAAACGATAAGGTTTTTTTCTGGCTTGTACATATGCATTTTCATATGTATGAAGACAAATCACAGGTAATTTATACCTGTGTGAAAATCACAAACACTTTTCTTGGAAAAGCCAGAAAAACCTACAATACTACAAATTGTTTAAATTATGATTTTTAGTTTTCAGTAAATAATGACAAAAGTTGTATAACAAATTTTAAGTCACAGTACAAGATAATGAACACAATAAGTGATGCCAAAATATTGAGAACAACTAATATAAAACAAGGACTTTTTTACTTGCAGTCATACGTTTTCTTGCACGAGTAAATTTCCACGTAGAACATCTGCTGGTGAAACAGCAGAAAAGTAAGTGGCTTTTCTCACAGCAATAGAAGGATTAGCATGACCTGAAACTTTTGCATGTACAGAAGCCAGTTCATGGAGAGAGGACATTCTGGTTGTGGGAATGCTCGATTCTTAACTGCGCGATTATTTCAGACTAGTGTACTTGCAGGAGGAACTGTTTCAATGGAAGAATTTAATGTTCTAGTATTTGTGTAATTGTGAATTTATAGCAACCTTACAATATTTGATTCATCAATAACATTGTTTTTGTCATTCAAGATCACATTTAATTTCGTTTTATGTCCCATTTAGACACTCCTGTGCTGTTGAAGTCTTCAGGTGGTACATACTGCCCAGACTGATGTACATTAAGAATATAAATATCATACACTTAAGGCATTAATTTCATAAATTTTAACAAAAAATATCACGTCCACACTTCGTAACAAATAGCCGACCATATGTAAGATCTCACTGGTGGGCCGTGGATGGTCCAGTAGTCAACGTTTATGACTGCAACGGAGAAACCTCAGGTTCGATCCCAGGCAGGTACGAATGCTCGAACCACTAAATATCCACCGTGTGTCAGATGGGCACGTTAAGCCATCGGACCATGGGTACCGAACTCCCGGTACTAAATAAGGGCGTCTCCCCCCCTTCTACCTCTCTTCCATGTCCCTTTCCTATTGGACACTCTAGCCCAAATCTCCTAGCTTCCTATTTCTGAGGGTTGTTTAAGACCTGGGTTCAGACACTCCCTTCCTAAAATCTTCTACATATGATCTCATGATCAGATCTCACTGGTAGATGCTGTCAAGTACTTGGAGGGATTATTTTGTACTTTGACTGGACTCAACTGTGTTCCTAAAGCACTAGCATGTGTTTGTGTGCATGTGTGTGTGTGTGATGTAGCTTCCTTCTAGTATACTGTCTGCTCTGCTGAGTGGTGTCGACAAGGACATGGTATTGCAGTTGTGTGTATGAGTGTGATAATAAAATTGCGTACACGTGTTTTTATCATTTTACAGGTGCTCCTTCATGTCCTCCTATTACCTCACAGTGATATGATATAAAACACTCTTGTGTAATTCACCTTATATGCAGAGGTGCTGTGCAGCCAATTTGGCCCAGTCCACGAGAACTGTTTGTTAAAATTGCGATGGTTCTATGGAACTGCTTGTCAAATTTCATGTTCTATTGAAAGATACTATAGCAGATACTCACCAGTTCAGTACTAAGTTCTTTCTACTTCTTTTTTCACACGAATTATTTGTCAAAATTTTGACAGTTTGGTGGAAATATTAAATTTGATATTCAGATGAAAAGCACCATAGCAGACATTCTCCAGTTCAGAACTTAGTACACCAATGAGCTATTCCATTATGACCCCCCCAGCCTAGAGAAATGAACGTGCTTGAAGACTGAACAGTAATGCAGGTGAAGTTCACAGAGCAGTATATATACAACCCGAGGACAAGCTTTCAGTCAGTAGAGTGTTCGGAGTTAGAATGGGAAAGGCTGGTGATTTATCGGCGTTTGATAAAGGACAAATTGTGATGGCATGGCACCTCGGAACTACGATCATGGAAACAGCGCAGCTTGAGGGTTGTCCATTGCCACTGTAGTGAGCACATATCAAAAGTGGTGCACAGATGGACAAATGATCAACCACCTCTGGAAAATAGCTTCCACATTTGTTTTTCAAGTTAAATGAAATTTAAGTGTTACTTTTTAAGTGACTATTACGGGTCACATTCACTGAAAATGGATACGATTGGCAATTTGCATGGCCACTAGTCGTAACTTAAAAGTACATTAATTACATCTTTGAGGAGCTCGTGCTAGCACTGACACACAAATTACGCTGTGTGTGTGTGTGTGTGTGTGTGTGTGTGTGTGTGTGTGTGTGTGTGTTTGTTTGTTTAATAGTAAATGCACACCCTGATTGTTCTTCCTTATCACTAACATTCACCATATAAAGCGTCATAGGCAGCAGTGAAATATTTTTAGATCAACAAACATGAACTGTAGTCAGCACAAACTGGTTGTTACCCATTTACCATAGCAACCCTGCTAAAAAAAAAAAAAAAATGTTAGCACAGTCTTTCACAGTCATTAGATCACAAAAACATCCTTTTAACAAGCACCATCAGCAACAAAAAATAAACTAAAAAACAAAGCTCTTTTTTTTAAATGACTAACATACAGAAACTTATGTGTCTTTAAAATATAAAGTTTAAATAAATTTTAAATATATATAATGAGCACAAAATTTTCATTTTGTTATCATATGTGGTTATGGAGAAAAATGGAAAAAATAAAGTGGATTGAAAAAATTACCAATGAAGAAGTATTGCAAAGAGTTGAAGAAGAAAGGAATATACTAAAGACCATACGAGAAAGAAAATATAACTGGATAGGACATGAGTTAAGAGGAGACAACCTACTGAAAATAATGATAGAAGGGAAAATTGAATGAGTGACCAAGAGAAAGGAGATAACTAATGATGCTTGATGATATCATTAGCACAGGAAGCTATCAAGAGTTGAAGGAGGAAGCAAGGGACAGAGGAAACTGGAGGAAGAGGACTTGTTTAGTTACTGCTGGACAGAACACTAATGATAATGATTCTGCATTTATTTATAATATCTCAACAGCCCAAACACAAGGTACAGAAGTGTAATACAAAAATCAACAAATGAAAAAGAATTATCATCTTATCAAACATAGCGGAGGGAAATTTTTCCAATTGAGATCTTTTGTAAAACTCATCTGTGCATTTCCACTTCAAAGTGTGTAAGCTGGTATTTCAGCAAATGACTTTTTTTTTTTGCTTCTGATTTCACTAACTATTATTACAAGACTTTATGGTCAGACAAAAAATATTTTGTTCATTGCTGTTTGTTGTATTTGAATGCATAACACAACAAACAACATTTGTTATACCACTCAAGTTTTACTTATGAATTTTTTTATGCTAAATAATTTAAAAAGTATTGCTGCACATCTTTTCAAAGCTTCACATTTTAAAGTCATAATTGTATCACTAGTCAGAGGTACTGGTGATTGGTCCCATATTTAGCTTAGCTGAAAAAACTTTTACAACCTGTACAAGTCTTGCAAAAACCTGTACATTTCGTCCAAAGTTTTACATTTTAAAGTCATAATTGTACAACTAGTTTGAGGTGCTTGCAATAGGCCCCATATTTGGCTTTTAACCTTGGTAAAAATAGTGATTTTCACTACTACAGAAAGCCCCTTTAACATTCAATATATATATAAATTCATAAAAAACAAATGCTAACGATGCAAGTAGACATGTCTCAGAAAACTTGAAAATTACATCGTCCTGGAACGGGAATCGAACCCTCATCCACCCAATTACATTCAAGCATGTTCCCCAGGTTGATTTCCATTCCAGGATGATGTAATTTTCAAGTTTTCTGAGGAATGTCTACTTGAATGATTAATTTGGCATCCATCTGCTTGTAGCATCAATTTGACTAAATGCTATTGCTACTTGAATATCACAGTTATCTGGCAGATGCTAACTCAATTTGCTGTGAAAAATGTTGATATTCATCCACTATGGTTATGCTTTGTTCTTTCTCCCTATATTTTTACATATTTGAACCTGCAATAATGGTCAACTTCAAAGAAAGTGTTGTAGTTGCCCTTCTTTGATAGTTGAAACATTCCTGAATATTTTAGGCAACTGCAGACTTAGTGTTTCTGTCATGTATTTCTTGTTACCTACTCAATTTCTCACCCCCTCTCACTCCTATTCCAGTTGTTGATAAAATAAACAAAATATATTGGCCCTAATCCATTATTGCTGGCCACATGAAATGTTCTCATTATAAAAATATTAAATTCATTTTGCAAAACCAAATGAAAAGAAATCAGGTATAAATAAATTATTATTATTAAAATTACAAAAACAAAAAACTAATTTTACAAAGCAACAAGTTTCATGCCTGAAGAAAGCACTTAATCAAGAAATAACTGAAAGGTTAAAAGAACACAAAAAATCAGGACATTAACATCTGAAACTAACAATTTTGAAAACTCACACAATGTGTTGCAGCTGAAAACCAAAAACAATAAGTCACCCAAAGAAACTGCAATGAAAGTGAGAACGTGAAGGTATTGCAGGTCAAAAATTTCATTTTTACTTTTAAAATGTGCAAGCTTATATGGATCAGAACAAAGTACAGTTTTTTTCTTCCTCTTTTTTTTTTTTTTTTTTTTGTGACGAATAAATATAGTGATATATTTTCAAAGAGAATGGATATTTTCGAAAATATCCAACTATTCATTATATCTTATGTGATTCTATCATATAGTTCACACATACAATTACGTGACCACAAGGTTCTTCAGGATGATGCTTTAACGTCTGTAAATTCTGTTTTACACGTACTGTAAAGTGGATACAGTCTGCGGTGGTGCATTAACTTATTCAGTTAAAATATAAATCGGTTAGAAGTCCTAAAGATGTTACTTACGGAATTGCGTGTTCAGTCCAACGCCAGTAGTTATTGAGTTTCTTTGTCCAAAGTTGAATCTTGCTTCAATATGGTCAGTTAGGGTTAGTTCGAGAGCTATTTCGTTATAAGTTGTACCTTACTTCGGATATGTCCAGATGTTAGGGTTAGCTCCGTTTTGGCAATGATGTCGACATCATTGCCAAAACGGAGCTAACCCTAATATCTGGACATATCCGAAGTAGGGTACAACTTATAACGAAATAGCTCTCGAACTAACCCTAACTGACCATATTGAAGCAAGATTCAACTTTGGACAAAGAAACTCAATAACTACTGGCGTTGGACTGAACACGCAATTCCGTAAGTAACATCTTTAGGACTTCTAACCGATTTATATTTTAACTGAATAAGTTAATGCACCACCGCAGACTGTATCCACTTTACAGTACGTGTAAAACAGAATTTACAGACGTTAAAGCGTCATCCTGAAGAATCCAACTATTCATCTGAGATGGTTTAGTTTCAAATCCAGGTAAGGCATGGCCATTGTGTTTGCCTTACAGCACTGGCTCTCACCCTTTTCTGGAATCAGTGGCCCTAAATTAGGGGCAGGCAACTGCTTATAGCCGATCAAGTTACTCAAGGTGGTCATTAAGGTGATTTCACCTAAAAACTCTGCTCTATGTTTTCAATGGTAAAAACTTCTGTAGACATTTTCTTTGCGATTAATGTACTCTCAAGAGTGAAAAATACGAGTGGACAGTCAGAGGAAGTAATGTTCGCTAATGTGGTAAAGGTCAACAAGAAGGCAAATGGGCAGTCAGAAGTAACATGCATAAAGATCGACAAGAATGTGAGTTATGTTCATATTCTTATGAGACTATTTGAGTAATTAATATTGATTCAACATGTTTTAGATTAAAACATATTAAAAATGTTTTTGACATTCTTGTAGGTAGTTGTGTGTGATTTGTGTGGTATGGTTGTGATAAAAATAACTTAACTTAATATTTGCTACAACTTAATCATAATCTCTCTATTCTAAAAAAAAGTAACTGCCACTGCCGCTGTTTTAGAAATTTCGCGACACTCTTGCTTTCCTAGCTCACAGCGCAAAACGTATTGAACACAAAAATATTAAATTTACATCGTTTGTAGCGAATTGTTTGGAGAACATGCTGAAATAAACTGTTTCTCGATTCTAGCGATACTTCAAGAGCTGTTGTATTTCAAAGTTAAGGTAAGTAAAAAAGTGCTATACGGTCGCGTTCCGGACACACTAACAGCAACAGAACCATGAAACTTTGTAGGCATGTAGTGCCATGACCGAATTTTTGCACCTCGTCGCCCTTTTTTTGAATCTCGATTTAGTTTACGAGAAATTAAATTTCTAAATTTCACAAAATTCTCTATTTCGCGATGGGATCCATTTAAAAAAACGGATATATGGCAAACCATAAATCATAATGCATTGCAATTTTTACAGCATAAACTTACAACTATCGTCCCTTTTTTACAAAAACAAATTTAAGAAAAAGTCATTTTCAGATTTTTTAAAGACGCAAAAGAAAGAAACGAACGGTTTGTCTGTCTTCATGATAACCACAGAGGAACGTTCTGGCCCCGTGACCTGCTGCCATGGTGATGCAGAGAATTTGTTATGCATATGTTTTGTTGGTAACGCTATCTCAGTTGTTTAAGGTAGACGTCAAGTAATTTTGCTTCCTATACTTCCAACGGAAAAACTTCTGTACAAATTTTCATCACAATTAATGCGTTCCCAAGGATTAAAATTTGAACATCGATTAAAATAGCTTCATTTCATAACTTGGAATACTTAATATTTTCTAAAACATAACCATAATTATGCAATCCAACATTTGTTTGTCTACTGACGTCATCAAAGTACAGGTCACGCCATCTTTTTTTCTGGTTCCAACACCACCAAAGGAAAAGTTATTGATTTTTCATATAATTATGGTTATGTTTTAGAAAATATTAAGTATTCCAAGTTATAATATGAAGTTATTTTAATCGATGTTCAAATATTCATCTTTGGGAACACAATAATTGTGAAGGAAATGTGTACAAAAGTTTTTCCATTGGAAGAATAGGAAGCAAAATTACTTGACGTCCACCTTAGTGGTTTAGCATAACGGTTTACGGAAATGCTTTTCGGACCGCTTTTGTTTTCCTTAGTGGTAAATTTAGTACATGCTATAAGTTCAAAAGAGAAAAGTCCGACCTTCCAAAAATTAACGACAGTAAAAAAAACTTTGAAATTTCGGAATAACAAGCCTTATTTGCTTATACATGCAATAAAAACTGAAATTTATATGAATTTTCTAGTTTTTATTTCATGTGATATACTTGGAGATCGAGCTGCAGGGCCTGAGCGCTACTCTGGAAACGAGCGTAGCGAGCCTAGAGGTGCAGCCCCTAGTGCTTTAAAAAACTAATAAAATAATAAAAAATCAGTAAATTTGAACTTCAAAAATGAGGCTTTGAGGTGCAGCATGACCCATTAATCTCTGCATGCGTATAAAACTTCAAGCCTCTATGTTCACTAGTTACACAAAAAAATCAACAATTTTTCCTTGGATCATGTTGAGACCTGCTAATAGGTGGTGCAACCTGTATGTTGATGATGTCAGTAGACAAATAAATGTTTGACGGCTTACTTTGGAATTACAAATCAGCAGCACTTAAAAAGTTGTGTTGACATTTTCAGCGAAATTATTGTCTGAAACTTTAATCTAAGTAGCTCAAATCATTTTAAACATTCCCGACAATCACATGAATAAACTCAAATTTTGATTACATTCCTAAATTGAATAAAATTATTAAAAAAATCTGCAAATACTGCTGATTTCTAATTCTAAAGTAAGGCATCAAACATTTGTTTGCCCACTGACATTGTCAATGTACTGGCTATGCTATCTATTAGAATATCTCAACATAACCCAAAGAAAAATGATTGATTTTTAATACAGTTATAGTTAAGTTTTAATAAATCTTAAGTATGACATGCAATAGTTTAAAGTTATTTATATCGATGTGCAAATTTTCCTCCTTGGGAGGAAAAATTTGCATCTCAATAAAAATATACAGGGCTCCAAAAGTTTAAAAAAATCTGATAGCCAGAAAGATTTTCTAGTAGCCAACTCTGGAAGTCAACTCTAATGGCAAGTGAACATTTTTTAATGAAAAGTTCATTAGTATTTAACCAATACAAACAAAGACATTCACAGCTCTAAAAAATTAATAATCAGGATTGCTTTTGCCTAGTACATTATTAAAAACAGCAGCCAAGATTGTTGTGTCTTATCTTTCGAAGCGTTCTTTTTTTACTTTTGGAAGACTTATTGACAATGGGGAACAACAGTCCATAACTAGACAATAATCAGTAAATGAGTATTTCTCCTCTTGTGCTTAGAATAGGAGCCCATACCAGTTACAGATTAGTCACATGCTCTGTTCCCCTTAATTTCTCTCTTCATTACGGCAGCACTTAACACATCAATCCACGGCCAATGGTATCTTGCTGACCTAGTGATCTTATACATCTTATGTCCTGTCAAAAAATTAAAAGCCTTCATATTTCATACCAATCTCTGCTTTCACCTCTGTCCCAATTTTGCCTGTGCCATTTTATTCTTGTTTCTTTGCAATAAATTGCGGCAACTTTCATCTGTTTCTTTCTTGATATGCGTTTTAAAAAACAACTATTGCTGCTGCTTCTACAGTAAAACGGAATAAATTATGTACCAAAATTGTGATCACCAACACGATTTATTTGGTTGCCAATGGTTACCGGGTGACTGTATTTTTGGAGCCGTATATCCCCCCCCAAAATGACTCCACAACTTAAATCTTGGCCCTCAGTCTCCGGCAGCTGGAATGTACCTGGCCAAGGCAGCGGCCAGTGCGACATGAAGGCAGAGGGTGCTAAGAATCCCCGGAGGACCGGACTAGGCTGCCATCTGATGCTGACCTTGGCTACGTACAACGGACGCTCCCTATCTTCTGATTCAAGGCTTCTTGAATTGGAAGAGGAACTACAAAGGATCAAGTGGGACATCGTCGGGCTAAGTGAGGTAAGGAGAAAAGGAGAAGATCTCATTGAACTGAAAAGTGGACATCTCTTCTACTATCGTGGGACAGATACTGGCAGAACTAGTGGTGTTGGATTTATAATAAACAAGAAACTGAAGGATAAAGTTGTAGAAGTTGAAAGTTCCTCTGACAGAGCTGCACGACTCGTTATCCAACTCTCGAGAAGATACCAGGCTCAGATTATTCAAACTTATGCACCCACCACAAGTCATGCTGAAGAAGAAATTGAAGAATTTTATGAGGAAATTCGTGATCTAAATAATAAAGGTAAGCAGCACTTGAAGATAATTATGAGAGATTTCAATGCAAAAATAGGGCAATGGCAACAGAATGAAACTTCAGTAGGTAAATTCGGTCACGGCAACAGAAACCAGCGTGGAAATACTCTCGTAGAGTTTGCAGAGGCAGAAGGGTTTTTCATCTTGAACTCCTTTTTCAAGAAAAAGCCACACAGGAAATGGACATGGAGACATCCAAATGGGACGACAAGTGAAATTGATTTTATTATGTGCAACAAAAAATTCGTCATAGAAGACTGCAGTGTGCTAAACAAGTTCAACACAGGCAGTGACCATAGATTGGTGAGATGTAAGATGCACCTCAACACTAAACTCGAACGTAGTAAGCTCATAAGACAAAGAAAATGTATTGACATAACCAACCTTAAAAAACACCATAATACCTTCAAATTGGAACTGAAGAACAGATTCTCTGCTTTAGAAGGCCTAACATCGGAAGAAGTGGATATTTCTGAAGTTAACAGAAAAGTAACCAAAGCTCTTATGGAAACAGCAACAAAATTAGCTGGGTCTAAGAACAAATTGCATGTGAACAAATTATCAGGAAAAACCAAAATGTTGATGCAAAAAAGAAGAGTGATGAGGACAACTAAAGAAGATGTGACTTCCAAAGTGGAATATATAGAGCTATGCAAGACAGTACGAAAAAGTATCACTGAAGACGTAAGGAAATTTAACTGTGAACTAGTAAGGAAAGCAATTGAAAACAACCAAAGCCTAAAGATAGCAAAGGGACATCTCAGTAAGGGAAGAAAACAGATTATGGCACTGAGAAAAGAAGATGGTTCTGTAACAAGAAATAGAGGCGAAATTTTGACAAGCGTGAAAGATTTCTACTCCAAATTATATGAAAGGGATGATACATGTACTCCAGACATCATGAAAGGTACCAGTACCAGAGTTCTTCCAGTCCTTCCAGCAGAAGTTGCACATGCAATCAAGAACATGAAGCGGGAAAAGCTCCAGGAGAAGATGGAATTACTGTAGACATCATACAAGAAGCAAGTGGAGAAATCGAAACAGTACTCGCCCAAATTTTCACTCGATGCCTTAATGAAGGGAAAATTCCTGAGGATTGGAACAACGCTACAATGATCTTGCTACATAAAAAAGGTGACATTGAGGATCTCAGGAACTACAGACCTATCAGCCTCCTATCAGTGGTTTATAAAATCTTCACTAAAGTTCTTTCACACCACTTGAAGGTGACACTGGACATGGCTCAACCGAGAGAACAAGCTGGATTCAGGAGTGGCTACAGCACAATAGATCATATCCACGTGCTGAGAGAACTAATTGAAAGAGCGAGGGAATATGAACTTCCATTGTGCATGGCTTTTATCGATTATGAAAAAGCCTTTGATTCGGTGAAACCATCAGCAGTTGCAATGGCTCTGAAATCCTGCGGTATTGAAGATGCATACATTAATATTATTAATGACATCTATGAAAATGCAAGTGCAAAGATTCGGCTGTTTGAAAATACAACACACATAAAAATTGGAAAAGGAGTGAGACAAGGTGACACCATATCTCCGAAGCTGTTTAATGCCACGTTGGAAAATGTCTTTCAATCACTGAACTGGGAAAACAAAGGGATAAAGATTAATGGAGATTATCTAACCCACCTTCGTTTTGCTGATGACATAGTCATTTTTGCAACTACCCCATCAGAGCTACAGAGTATGATCCAGGAACTTGCTGACAAGAGTAAAGAAGTGGGATTAAAAAATGAACTTTCAGAAGACAAAAGTGATGTACAATGCTTTTACAAGAAATGAAGATTTATCGATTGATGGAGAAAAGCTGGAGATAACAGACACATACGTTTATCTTGGACAGCAGATATCAAGTGAGGGTCACATTGGTGAAGAAATTAATCGGCGTACAAAACTTGCCTGGAGAGCTTTTGGAAGAAACAGCATAATTTTCAAGAACAATATGCCATTATGTCTTAAAAGAAAAGTGTTTGATCAATGCATCCTTCCAGTGCTTACGTATGGTGCAGAGACGTGGACCTTAGCTAAAAGAGACATACAAGGGCTGCAGACAACTCAAAGAAGCATGGACAGGTGCATGCTTGGTGTAACCAGGAGAGATAAGAAGAGGAACACGTGGATCCGAAAAATGACAAGAGTGGAAGACATCATGATCAGAGTTAAATCCCTGAAATGGCAATGGGCTGGACATACTGCTAGAAGAACAGACCATCGATGGACAGCCGAAAATTTAGATTGGATTCCAAGGGACAGGAAAAGACCCAGAAGAAGACCACATGGAAGATGGGTGGATGAAATTCGAAAGTATGCGGGAGTGACATGGAGGAGACTGGCACAAGACAGACCGTTGTGGAGGAAACTTGGGGAGACCTTCGTCCAGCAGTGGATTAATAATGGTTGACAATGATGATGATGATGATATACACATACAATGGCCGTTCCATAAAAACTGAGTGTAAAATCCCACAAAATGAAGAAATATAGGTACAGCAAAATATGTGTTATTCCTTCTCAAAGTATCTTCCCTCGGATGATATGCAACAGTTCCATCATTCAGTTCACTTTTCAAAGCATGCCGCAAAGGCATTTTGTGGAAGCTGCTTTAGCGACCCCTGTACAGCTTGAATAAAGTCAGCATCTGTGTTGAATGTTGCGTCACAGAACTTCTTTCTTGTTGTTGAAAAAACAACCAGAAAGCGCACGGGGCGAGGTCAGGATTGCAGGCAGGATGTGGCATGATTTCAATACTGCATTTTGTAAGAAACTGTTTAAAACAAGCAGCAACATGTGAGCGGGCATTATCATGGTGTAGGGTCCACTTGCCCACCAGTTCTGGTCGCTTAATCGATATGTGTCATTGTAGACACTTCAAGACTGAAATGTAATACTCAGCATCGACATTAATTTGTGGAGGAATGGCATGCTGGTAGACTACACCTTTATGATCAAAGAAAATTATCATCATCACTTTCCCAGCTGATTTCGTTTGGCGGATTTTTTTTGGAGGAGGTGAGCCTGTGTGTTTCCAAACACTCATTGCGTGCTTCATGAGGGAGTCAAAATTGTGGACCCATGTTTCATCGACAGTTATTACTCTGTTTAGAAAGTTTGGATTCTTTGAAGCCATTTGTTCAAAGGATCCAAACACACCTGAACTCTGGCAAACAATTATTTTCTCATCAGGTGATGAGGTAAAAATCTGGAACACATGCGATGCAGCAGTTATTTGTCACACAGAATGTGGAATGCCGATATTATTTAAATATTAGTTGACACCACTATGTCTTCACATGTCATTCGTTGATCTTCTTGCAGGATTGCCCAATTAGTGTAAACAATACACCCCGTAACACACTTTCAGGTCAACCAAGCCTAGGAGCGAGTTCCGCTGACAAACACCTTTTTTTAAAATCTGGTGCTATTTAAAAATCGTTGACTCAATCAAACATTTATCTTCTAAACTTTTTCATTAAATCAACTGTTTCTGGAGCCGTTTTACACAAACGATAGCAAAATATTATCGCACAACGCATTTCACTTCTTAACTCTGAATCCCTCACCTCCATAGCTGTATGGCACAATGCAGATGTACCTTAAACAACTGCACAATAACAAAACCAGAACCGTCTGCCGCAGCTAATAACTGTTGCCATAGATACTTCCTTAATTCAGTTAGTCACCTGCATAGTTATTTTTTCCCTTCGCACTGTTTCCAACTCAAAAAAAAAAAAAAAATACTCTCAGTTTTTATGGAACATCCTTTGTATATACATATACGTATATCATCATCATCATCATCATTGTCAACCATTATCAATCCACTGCTGGACGAAGGTCTCCCCAAGTTTCCTACACAACGGTCTGTCTTGTGCCAGTCTCCTCCATGTCACCCCTGCATACTTTCGAATTTCATCCACTCCATCTCCCATGTGGTCTTCTTCTGGGTCTTTTCCTGTCCCTTGGAATCCAATCTAAAATTTTGGCTGTCCATCGATGATCTGTCCTTCTGGCAGTATGTCCAGCCCATTGCCATTTCAGGGATTTAACTCTGATCATGATGTCTTCCACTCTTGTCATTTTTCGGATCCACGAGTTCCTCTTCTTATCTCTCCTGGTTACACCAAGCATGCACCTCTCCATGCTTCTTTGAGTTGTCTGCAGCCTTTGTATGCCTCTTTTAGTTAAGGTCCACGTCTCTGCACCATACGTAAGCACTGGAAGGATGCATTGATCAAACACTTTCTTTTAAGACATAATGGCATATTGCTCTTGAAAATTATGCTGTTTCTTCCAAAAGCTCTCCAGGCAAGTTTTGTACGCCGATTAATTTCTTCATCAATGTGACCCTCACTTGATATCTGCTGTCCAAGATAAACGTACGTGTCTGTTATCTCCAGCTTTTCTCCATCAATCGATATATCTTCATTTCTTGTAAAAGCATTGAACATCACTTTTGTCTTCTGAAAGTTCATTTTAATCCCACTTCTTTACTCTTGTCAGCAAGTTCCTGGATCATACTCTGCAGCTCTGATGGGGTAGTTGCAAAAATGACTACGTCATCAGCAAAACGAAGGTGGGTTAGATAATCTCCATTAATCTTTATCCCTTTGTTTTCCCAGCTCAGCGACTGAAAAACACCCTCCAATGTGGCATTAAAGAGCTTCGAGATATGGTGTCACCTTGTCTCACTCCCTTTCCAATTTTTATGTGTGTTGTATTTTCAAACAGCCTAATCTTTGCACTTGCATTTTCATAGATGTTATTAATAATATTAATGTATGCATCTTCAATACCGCAGGTTTTTAGAGCCATTGTAACTGCTGATGGTTTCACCGAATCAAAGGCTTTTTCATAATCGATAAAAGCCATGCACAATGGAAGTTCATATTCTCTCGCTCTTTCAATTAGTTCTCTCAGCACGTGGATATGATCTATTGTGCTGTAGCCACTCCTGAATCCAGCTTGTTCTCTCGGTTGAGCCATGTCCAGTGTTACCTTCAAGCGGTGTGAAAGAACTTTAGTGAAGATTTTATAAACTACTGATAGAGGCTGATAGGTCTGTAGTTTCCAAGATCCTCAATGTCACCTTTCTTATGTAGCAGGATCATTGTAGCGGTATTCCAATCCTCAGGAATCTTTCCTTCATTAAGGCATCGAGTGAAAATTTGGGCGAGTACTGTTTCGATTTCTCCACTTGCTTCTTGTATGATGTCTACAGTAATTCCATCTTCTCCTGGAGCTTTTCCCCGCTTTCATGTTCTTGATTGCATGTGCAACTTCTGCTGGAAGGACTGGAGGAACTCTGGTACTGGTATCTTTCATGATGTCTGGAGTGCATGTATCATCCCTTTCATATAATTTGGAGTAGAAATCTTTCACTCTTGTCAAAATTTCGCCTCTATTTCTTGTTACAGAACCATCTTTTTCAGTGCCATAATCTGTTTTCTTCCCTTACTGAGATGTCCCTTTGCTATCTTTTAGGCTTTGGTTGTTTTCAATTGCTTTCCTCACTAGTTCACAGTTGAATTTTCTTACGTCTTCAGTGATACTTTTTCTTACTGTCTTGCATAGCTCTATATATTCCACTTTGGAAGTCACATCTTCTTTAGTTGTCCTCATCTCTCTTTTTTTTTGCATCAACATTTTGGTTTTTCCTGATAATTTGTTTACATGCAACTTGTTCTTAGACCCAGCTAATTTTGTTGCTGTTTCCATAAGAGCTTTGGTTACTTTTCTGTTAACTTCAGAGATGTCCACTTCTTCCGATGTTAGGCCTTCCAAGCAGAGAACCTGTTCTTCAGTTCCAACTTGAAGGTATTATGGTGTTTTTTAAGATTGGTTATGTCAATAGGTTTTGTTTGTCTTATGAGCTTGCCACGTTCGTTTAGTGTTGAGGTGCATCTTACATCTCACCAATCTATGGTCACTACCTGTGTTGAACTTGTTTAGCACACTGCAGTTTTCTATGACGAATTTTTTGTTACACATAATAAAATCAATTTCATTTGTCGTCCCATTTGGATGTCTCCATGTCCATTTCCTGTGTGGCTTTTCTGAAGAAGGAGTTCAAGATGAAAAACCCTTCTGCCTCTGCAAACTCAACGAGAGTATTTTCACGCTGGTTTCTGTTGCCATGACCGAATTTACCTACTGAAGTTTCATTCTGTTGCCGTTGCCCTATTTTTGCATTGAAATCTCCCATAATTATTTTCAAGTGCTGCTTACCTTTATTATTTAGACGACAAATTTCTCATAAAATTCTTCAATTTCTTCTTCAGGATGACTTGTGGTGGGTGCATAAGTTTGAATAATCTGAGCCTGGTATCTTTTCGAGAGTTGGATAACAAGTCGTGCAGCTCTGTCAGAGGAACTTTCAACTTCTACAACTTTATCCTTCAGTTTCTTGTTTATTATAAATCCAACACCACTAGTTCTGCCAGTATCTGTCCCACGATAGTAGAAGAGATGTCCACTTTTCAGTTCGATGAGATCTTCTCCTTTTCTCCTTACCTCACTTAGCCCCACGATGTCCCACTTGATCCTTTGTAATTCCTCTTCCAATTCAAGAAGCCTTGAATCAGAAGATAGGGAGCGTCCATTGTATGTTGCCAAGGTCAGAATCAGATGGCAGCCTAGTCCAGTCCTCCGGGGATTCTTAGCACCCTCTGCCTTCATGTCTGCACTGGCCGCTGCCTTGGCCAGGTACATTCCAGCTGCCGGAGACTGAGGGCCAAGATTTAAGTTGTGGAATCATTTTGGAGGGTTTGGCCATAACTCACCACGCTGGGCCAAGCGGGTTGGTGAGTGTGGGATAGAATTTCCTCTAATCCCGATGGTATAGTTATTCCGCTATTGGCGGTCGTCAGAGCCCCTTTAGTGGGAACAGGATGCACCACGAGAAGGCGGGGTTGACATTTGTCAAGGAGAGGCTGTGATGTTACGCATCACCTGACCTTACATACGTATATATATATATATATATATATATATATATACCTGACCTTACATACGTATATATATATATATATATATATATATATATATATATATATAAAGTATTGGGATGTAAGGTCAGGTGATGCGTAACATCACAGCCTCTCCTTGACAAATGTCAACCCCGCCTTCTCGTGGTGCATCCTGTTCCCACTAAAGGGGCTCTGACGACCGCCCATAGCGGTATAACTATACCATCGGGATCAGAGGAAATGCTATCCCACACTCACCAACCCGCTTGGCCAGCGTGGTGAGTTATGGCCAAACCCCTCCAAAATGATTCCACAACTTAAATCTTGGCCCTCAGTCTCCGGCAGCTGGAATGTACCTGGCCAAGGCAGCGGCCAGTGCGACATGAAGGCAGAGGGTGCTAAGAATCCCCGGAGGACCGGACTAGGCTGCCATCTGATGCTGACCTTGGCTACTTACAATGGACGCTCCCTATCTTCTGATTCAAGGCTTCTTGAATTGGAAGAGGAACTACAAAGGATCAAGTGGGACATCGTGGGGCTAAGTGAGGTAAGGAGAAAAGGAGAAGATCTCATCGAACTGAAAAGTGGACATCTCTTCTACTATCGTGGGACAGATACTGGCAGAACTAGTGGTGTTGGATTTATAATAAACAAGAAACTGAAGGACAAAGTTGTAGAAGTTGAAAGTTCCTCTGACAGAGCTGCACGACTTGTTATCCAACTCTCGAAAAGATACCAGGCTCAGATTATTCAAACTTATGCACCCACCACAAGTCATCCTGAAGAAGAAATTGAAGAATTTTATGAGGAAATTTGTCATCTAAATAATAAAGGTAAGCAGCATTTGAAGATAATTATGGGAGATTTCAATGCAAAAATAGGGCAACGGCAACAGAATGAAACTTCAGTAGGTAAATTCGGTCATGGCAACAGAAACCAGCGTGGAAATACTCTCGTTGAGTTTGCAGAGGCAGAAGGGTTTTTCATCTTGAACTCCTTTTTCAAGAAAAAGCCACACAGGAAATGGACATGGAGACATCCAAATGGGACGACAAGTGAAATTGATTTTATTATGTGTAACAAAAAATTTGTCATAGAAGACTGCAGTGTGCTAAACAAGTTCAACACAGGTAGTGACCATAGATTGGTGAGATGTAAGATGCACCTCAACACTAAACTTGAACGTGGCAAGCTCATAGGACAAACAAAATGTATTGACATAACCAACCTTAAAAAACACCATAATACCTTCAAGTTAGAACTGAAGAACAGGTTCTCTGCTTTAGAAGGCCTAACATCGGAAGAAGTGGACATCTCTGAAGTTAACAGAAAAGTAACCAAAGCTCTTATGGAAACAGCAACAAAATTAGCTGGGTCTAAGAACAAGTTGCATGTGAACAAATTATCAGGAAAAACCAAAATGTTGATGCAAAAAAGAAGAGAGATGAGGACAACTAAAGAAGATGTGACTTCCAAAGTGGAATATATAGAGCTATGCAAGACAGTAAGAAAAAGTATCACTGAAGACGTAAGGAAATTCAACTGTGAACTAGTGAGGAAAGCAATTGAAAACAACCAAAGCCTAAAGATAGCAAAGGGACATCTCAGTAAGGGAAGAAAACAGATTATGGCACTGAGAAAAGAAGATGGTTCTGTAACAAGAAATAGAGGCGAAATTTTGACAAGAGTGAAAGATTTCTACTCCAAATTATATGAAAGGGATGATATATGCACTCCAGACATCATGAAAGATACCTGTACCAGAGTTCCTCCAGTCCTTCCAGCAGAAGTTGCACATGCAATCAAGAACATGAAGCGAGGAAAAGCTCCAGGAGAAGATGGAATTACTGTAGACATCATACAAGAAGCAAGTGGAGAAATCGAAACAGTACTCGCCCAAATTTTCACTCGATGCCTTAATGAAGGAAAGATTCCTGAGGATTGGAACACCGCTACAATGATCCTGCTACATAAGAAAGGTGACATTGAGGATCTCGGAAACTACAGACCTATCAGCCTCCTATCAGTAGTTTATAAAATCTTCACTAAAGTTCTTTCACACCGCTTGAAGGTAACACTGGACATGGCTCAACCGAGAGAACAAGCTGGATTCAGGAGTGGCTACAGCACAATAGATCATATCCACGTGCTGAGAGAACTAATTGAAAGAGCGAGGGAATATGAACTTCCATTGTGCATGGCTTTTATCGATTATGAAAAAGCCTTTGATTCGGTGAAACCATCAGCAGTTACCACGGCTCTGAAATCCTGCGGTATTGAAGATGCATACATTAATATTATTAATAACATCTATGAAAATGCAAGTGCAAAGATTAGGCTGTTTGAAAATACAACACACGTATAAATTGGGAAGGGAGTGAGACAAGGTGACACCATATCTCCGAAGCTCTTTAATGCCACATTGGAGGGTGTTTTTCAGTCACTGAGCTGGGAAAACAAGGGGATAAAGATTAATGGAGATTATCTAACCCACCTTCGTTTTGCTGATGACGTAGTCATTTTTGCAACTACCCCATCAGAGCTGCAGAGTATGATCCAGGAACTTGCTGACAAGAGTAAAGAAGTGGGATTAAAAATGAACTTTCAGAAAACAAAAGTGATGTTCAATGCTTTTACAAGAAATGAAGATTTATCGATTGATGGAGAAAAGCTGGAGATAACAGACACGTACGTTTATCTTGGACAGCAGATATCAAGTGAGGGTCACATTGATGAAGAAATTAATCGGCGTACAAAACTTGCCTGGAGAGCTTTTGGAAGAAACAGCATAATTTTCAAGAGCAATATGCCATTATGTCTTAAAAGAAAAGTGTTTGATCAATGCATCCTTCCAGTGCTTACGTATGGTGCGGAGACGTGGACCTTAACTAAAAGAGACATACAAAGGCTGCAGACAACTCAAAGAAGCATGGAGAGGTGCATGCTTGGTGTAACCAGGAGAGATAAGAAGAGGAACTCGTGGATCCGAAAAATGACAAGAGTGGAAGACATCATGATCAGAGTTAAATCCCTGAAATGGCAATGGGCTGGACATACTGCCAGAAGGACAGATCATCGATGGACAGCCGAAATTTTAGATTGGATTCCAAGGGACAGGAAAAGACCCAGAAGAAGACCACATGGGAGATGGGTGGATGAAATTCGAAAGTATGCAGGGGTGACATGGAGGAGACTGGCACAAGACAGACCGTTGTGGAGGAAACTTGGGGAGACCTTCGTCCAGCAGTGGATTGATAATGGTTGACAATGATGATGATGATGATGATATAAAATATTAGTCATTTTTGCAACTACCCCTTCGGAGCTGCAGAGTATGATCCAAGAACTTGCTGACAAGAGTAAAGAAGTGAGATTAAATATGAACTTTCAGAAGACAAAAGTGATGTACAATCCTTTTACAAGAAAAGAAGATTGATTGATTGATTGAGGGAGAAAAGCTTGAAACAACCGATACCTACATCTATCTTGGGTAGCAGATATCAAGTGAAGGTCACATTGATGAAGAAATAAATCGCTGTATAAAACTTGGATGGAAAGCTTTTGGAAGAAACAGTACAATTTTTAAGAGCAGTATGTCATTATGTCTTAAAAGGAAAATGTTTAATCAATGCATCCTGCCAGTACTTTCATATGGAGAAGAGACATGGACCTTAATTAAAAAAGATATACAAAGACTGCAGACAACTCAAAGCCACATGGAGAGATGCATGCTTGGTGTAACCAGGAAAAATAAGAAGAGGAACTTGTGGATAAGGAAAATGACAAGAGTGGATGACATCATGACCAGAGTGTAATTACTGAAATGGCAATGAGCTGGATATGTTGCCAGAAGAACAGACCACCGACGGACAACTGAAATTTTAAACTGGATTCCAAGGGACAGAAAAAGACCCAGGAGAAGACCCCGTGGGAGATGGATGGATGAAATTCAAAAGCATGTCGGAGGGATATGGAGGAGACAGGGTCAAGGCAGAAAGGCAGACAATTGTGGAAGAAACTTGGCGAGACCTTCATCCAGCAGTGGATTGATAATGGTTGACATTGACGATGATGATGATGATGATGATATATATATATATATATATATATATATATATATATATATATATATATATATATATATATATTGGGATGTAAGGTCAGGTGATGCGTAACATCACAGCCTCTCCTTGACAAATGTCAACCCCGCCTTCTCGTGGTGCATCCTGTTCCCATTAAAGGGGCTCTGACGACCGCAAATAGCGGTATAACTATACCATCGGGATCAGAGGAAATGCTATCCCACACTCACCAACCCGCTTGGCCAGCGTGGTAAGTTATGGCCAAACACCTCCAAAATGACTCTACAACTTAAATCTTGGCCCTCAGTCTCCGGCAGCTGGAATGTACCTGGCCAAGGCAGCGGCCAGTGCGACATGAAGGCAGAGGGTGCTAAGAATCCCCGGAGGACCGGACTAGGCTGCCATTTGATGCTGACCTTGGCTACCTACAACGGACGCTCCCTATCTTCTGATTCAAGGCTTCTTGAATTGGAAGAGGAACTACAAAGGATCAAGTGGGACATCGTCGGGCTGAGTGAGGTAAGGAGAAAAGGAGAAGATCTCATTGAACTGAAAAGTGGACATCTCTTCTATTATCGTGGGACAGATACTGGCAGAACTAGTGGTGTTGGATTTATAATAAACAAGAAACTGAAGGATAAAGTGGTAGAAGTTGAAAGTTCCTCTGACAGAGCTGCACGACTCGTTATCCAACTATCGAGAAGATACCAGGCTCAGATTATTCAAACTTATGCACCCACCACAAGTCATCCTGAAGAAGAAATTGAAGAATTTTATGAGGAAATTCGTCATCTAAATAATAAAGGTAAGCAGCACTTGAAGATAATTATGGGAGATTTCAATGCAAAAATAGGGCACCGGCAACAGAATGAAACTTCAGTAGGTAAATTCGGTCACGGCAACAGAAACCAGCGTGGAAATACTCTCGTTGAGTTTGCAGAGGCAGAAGGATTTTTCATCTTGAATTCCTTTTTCAAGAAAAAGCCACACAGGAAATGGACATGGAGACATCCAATTGGGACGACAAGTGAAATTGATTTTATTATGTGTAACAAAAAATTCGTCATCGAAGACTGCAGTGTGCTAAACAAGTTCAACACAGGTAATGACCATAGATTGGTGAGATGTAAGATGCACCTCAACACTAAACTGGAACGTGGCAAGCTCATAAGACAAACAAAATGTATTGACATAACCAACCTTAAAAACACCATAATACTTTCAAGTTGGAACTGAAGAACAGATTCTCTGCTTTAGAAGGCCTAACATCGGAAGAAGTGGATATTTCGGAAGTTAACAGAAAAGTAACCAAAGCTCTTATGGAAACAGCAACAAAATTAGCTGGGTCTAAGAACAAGTTGCATGTAAACAAATTATCAGGAAAAACCAAAATGTTGATGCAAAAAAGAAGAGAGATGAGGACAACTAAAGAAGATGTGACTTCCAAAGTGGAATATATAGAGCTATGCAAGACAGCACGAAAAAGTATCACTGAAGACGTAAGGAAATTCAACTGTGAGCTAGTGAGGAAAGCAATTGAAAACAACCAAAGCCTAAAGATAGCAAAGGGACATCTCAGTAAGGGAAGAAAACAGATTATGGCTCTGAGAAAAGAAGATGGTTCTGTAACAAGAAATAGAGGCGAAATTTTGACAAGAGTGAAAGATTTCTACTCCAAATTATATGAAAGGGATGATACATGTACTCCAGACATCATGAAAGGTACCAGAGTTCTTCCAGTCCTCCCAGCAGAAGTTGCTCATGCAATCAAGAACATGAAGCGGGGGAAAGCTCCAGGAGAAGATGGAATTACTATAGACATCATACAAGAAGCAAGTGGAGAAATTGAAACAGTGCTCGCCCAAATTTTCACTCGATGCCTTAATGAAGGGAAGATTCCTGAGGATTGGAACAATGCTACAATGATCCTGCTACATAAAAAAGGTGACATTGAGGATCTCAGGAACTACAGACCTATCAGCCTCCTATCAGTGGTTTATAAAATCTTCACTAAAGTTCTTTCACACCGCTTGAAGGTAACACTGGACATGGCTCAACCGAGAGAACAAGCTGGATTCAGGAGTGGCTACAGCACAATAGATCATATCCACGTACTGAGAGAACTAATTGAAAGAGCGAGGGAATATGCACATCCATTGTGCATGGCTTTTATCGATTATGAAAAAGCCTTTGATTCGGTGAAACCATCAGCAGTTACCACGGCTCTGAAATCCTGCGGTATTGAAGATGCATACATTAATATTATTAATAACATCTACGAAAATGCAAGTGCAAAGATTCGGCTGTTTGAAAATACAACACACGTAAAAATTGGAAAGGGAGTGAGACAAGGTGACACCATATCTCCGAAGCTCTTTAATGCCACATTGGAAAATGTCTTTCAATCACTGAACTGGGAAAACAAAGGGATAAAGATTAATGGAGATTATCTAACCCACCTTCGTTTTGCTGATGACGTAGTCATTTTTGCAACTACCCCATCAGAGCTGCAGAGTATGATCCAGGAACTTGCTGACAAGAGTAAAGAAGTGGGTTAAAAATTAACTTTCAGAAGACAAAAGTGATGTTCAATGCTTTTTACAAGAAATGAAGATTTATCGATTGATGGAGAAAAACTGGAGATAACAGATACGTATGTTTATCTTGGACAGCAGATATCAAGTGAGGGTCACATTGATGAAGAAATTAATCGGCGTACAAAACTTGCCTGGAGAGCTTTTGGAAGAAACAGCATAATTTTCAAGAGCAATATGCCATTATGTCTTAAAAGAAAAGTGTTTGATCAATGCATCCTTCCAGTGCTTACGTATGGTGCAGAGACGTGGGCCTTAACTAAAAGAGACATACAAAGGCTGCAGACAACTCAAAGAAGCATGGAGAGGTGCATGCTTGGTATAACCAGGAGAGATAAGAAGAGGAACTCGTGGATCCGAAAAATGACGAGAGTGGAAGACATCATGATCAGAGTTAAATCCCTGAAATGGCAATGGGCTGGACATACTGCCAGAAGGACAGACCATAGATGGACAGCCGAAATTTTAGATTGGATTCCAAGGGACAGGAAAAGACCCAGAAAAAGACCACATGGGAGATGGGTGGATGAAATTCGTAAATATGCGGGAGTGACATGGAGGAGACTGGCACAAGACAGACCGTTGTGGAGGAAACTTGGGGAGACCTTCGTCCAGCAGTGGATTGATAATGGTTGACAATGATGATGATGATGATATATATATTTATTTGAGAGAGAGAGAGAGAGAGAGAGAGAGAGAGAGAAAGAGAAAGAGAGAGAGAGAGAGAATTCTTTGGATATGTCTGAAAGTGAAACTTCAGAGAATAGTTATTGTTGTAGTGTATGCTCCTCGTGATTCAGAACCTGCTGATAAGAAGGAACATTTTTGGAATGAGCTAAAGGCTGTTTTGAGCCAGTTTGGTGCTAAAGAGAAAGTTATAATAGCAGGGGATTTTAATACTAGAGCAGATGTTCAGAATTGGATTTCTGATAATGTTTTGGGTAAGTTTAATGATCCTGGTGTGAATGATAATGGTGAGAGGTTAGTTGAGCTCAGCATTGAAAATGGATTGAGGGTATCCAATATACTTTTCAACCACAAGTACAGGATGTCTGAGAACTATTGGACACATTACAAAATTATATAAAACAAAACATTAAACATATAGAAAGAAAATGACTGTACTAACTTACAATGTAACTACACAAGTTAATAAATTTTGATGTGAGATCCCTTGGTTGCTTGTATTACGTCCAAGCGATGCTCAATTTCATGCCATGTATTAGCAAGCATCTGAGGAGTTATGGAATTAATAACAGCTGTGATATGCTGCTTCAGTTCCTGCAAATCAGTATAAGGCGTCTAATAGACACGATCCTTCACATAATCCTACATGAAATAATCCAATGGTGTTAGATCTGGAGAGCAAGGAGGCCACGGAATGGGACCACCACACCCAATCCATCTGTTGGGGAAATGCTTATTTAGGCACTTACACACACACATTGTTCAATGTGGAGGCACACTGTCTTGTTGGAAAACAACATTCTCCTATCTTTTGATATTTCCTGGGGCTTCATCGGAAACTTTCATTAACTTGGTCAATCGTCTCACCACTGACGGTAAGAGATTATAATGGTGATAGGCTCCTCCACGATGTTCCACATTGCCAGTTTCTTTAAACTGTTTCATCCACCAGTTAATTGAATTCGTTGATGGAGGATTACAACCATACTCTAAATGGTATCGTCTTTTAATTTTAATGACAGACTTTAATTCTGCAAGCCATAACACACACATCACCTTCTGCTGTACGGATGACATGACTACTGATTGCACATTTCTCATACATTCCTCATCAGGTCACACTAGTGTCATCTATCAGATTCTGGGAATAACAATTCTGCAAAACAAAAATATAGAAACCATGTTAGTAATACATGACATAGAAAAACAGACAATGCTCATAGTTTTTTTTTACATAATTTTGTAATGTGTCCAATAATTCTTGGACACCCTGTATATTCACATATACACTTGAGAAAATCGTACTCTAGGACAAAAAGAGTGTAATAGATTTTGTGGTTTAAGATCAACGTCTTTAACACTTAGTTGTTGACACTCGTGTGATGACAGGTGCAGATGTTGGCTCTGTTCATTACTTGTTAGTGTCATGAATGAACCTGAATGTTGGCTGGCAAAAGAGGAACAGGAAGAGGCCTGCGATGAAAAGAATAAAGGTTGAAAGGCTCCACGGAAAACATCAACATTACTCTAAATTACTCAGAAAATGACTGAATGACTTGAGATTTTGTGAGAGGGATGCAGAAAAGAAGTGGGTATTTTTTAAGAACTGTGTTGTCACTGCTTCTGAAGAGTTCTGTGGTACTGCAATGGTGGGTAACAGAGGTGATGCTTGGTGGAACAGTGAGATCAAAGAAGCAGTTAAGGGAAAGAAAGAAGTATATTTGGTGATGTTGCAAGGTAGAGTTTCTGAGGATGAATATCGCTGCAAGAAGCATGAGGCTGCCAAGCTGGTTTGCCAGAGTAAGGCAAAAAGATAGGAAGGAAAAGATGGAAAGGCATGAATCAGCTTTTTGGAAAGACAGAAAAACTTTCTGGAAGTACATATGAGATAGGAAAAACAGGGGAAATAAAAGTTGTGTGAAGAATTGGATCAGAGAAATGATATGGAAGCCTAATGAGTTAAGTGAAAGATGGGGTGAATACTTCTGTGAGTTATTAGAGCATGAAAGCAAAGGTGATTGATTCTGAAGCAGAAGCAGAAAATGTCACATGGAGAGATGGAAGTACAGGAGATATCTCAAGAGGAAAGGTGTGTAAAGTTCTAAACTCTCTTCAGAATGGTAAGGCTCTGGGAGTGGATGGCATAACTGCTGAGATGCTGAAATATGGCAGTGACTCTGTAATTGACTGGTTAACTGAAATTTGCCAGTTGTGTTGGGAGTTTGGAATGGTCCCTCTGATTGGAGGGATGCTATCATTGTTACTTTGTATAAAAGAAAAAGTGATCAGACTGAATACAAGAACTATCGTGGTATTAGCCTACTAAGTGTGCCAGGGAAAGCAGACAATTTCAATATTTTCAGAATTTGAAAATATCGAAATTGTCTGCAAACAACCAACCGAAAAGACCATCTGTTTTGCCGAAGCAATAGTAATTGAAAAAACCAAAAAAACCAACTGCAACATTAGTAGTGGAGTAGAAATGCCGATTCCATGGGAAATACTAATAGAAGAAGAGAAAAAAATGGGAAGGAAAACAGAACAGAAACAATGCAAACACGCAGACATAAAGTGAGGGAAAAAATTACTGAGTCTTCAAATCACAGGAGTGGCAATGCAACACATTCAATGACATATAACACGCAAAGATTTCCGGAATGAGCACGTGGCATGCTCAACATGGACTGCAAAGAGAATGGACGACCAGAGGTCCCAGAAGATGGCAGACAGATCTGACGAAATGCATCGGACGATACATCCAGGAAGTCTGAAGAAGTTTTTTTGATGATTTCATTTTCTCATACGAATGTTTCTTCGAGTGATCCATTTTTCCGTTTTTTAAAGTTTTCCAGCGAAATTTCACATCTCCTTCTTCTTCACGTGCCTCCCGTAGTTCAACAAAAAAAAAGTATATCCAAGTCAAGAAAATGTGCGTACTAACTTCTAAAAAAGTCTACACTCAAGAACCTGATGAAAACAACCGTGCAAGGATTTGAACATCGACCACTTACAACCGAGAGGTAGGTGAAAGATTTTTTCCTTGAATTACATTCGATTACTGAGATATATGTTCGCAGTGAATATTAATAACTTCCAACTGAGAAATTGCTTTTCACACAAAGGAAACATAACATGTAAAGTTACAACAGTTAAACCACTACTAAATGGTTTTTAACTGAAAAAGAATAATACTGGTCTATGTCTGGGCAGTGTCCTTGTGTGTAGATTGCAAGATGCTGACACAGTCCTGTTGGCAGAGAGTGAAAGTGAGTTGCAGAGTATGCTGGCCCGGATGTACAAAGTTTGTATGAATTTCAAACTGAGTATAATAAGGGAAAACCGAAGTTATGGTTTTTGAGCAAGGAACTGTTAGTACTGTATGCAGGATAAGTCTAAATGGCACCATTATTGATCAGGTAAACAAGTTTGTATATTTAGGAAGCATGTTTGGCAGAGAGAACAAATTAGACAGTGAATTTAGTAGGCAAGTGAACTCTTCATTGAAAGTCATAGCTGTTTTAGGAGGATTTCACAGGAATGATTGGTTCTTAAGAAAGTCCCAAATGGCTGTTTATGAAAGTGCAATTGTTCCTACTCTGATGTATGGCAGTGAAACCTGGGTTCTGCAGAAAAGACATAGGAGTCATTTGAGTGCATAGGAGTCGTTTGTGTGCATAGGAGTCATTTGTGTGCATAGAAGTCATTTGTGTGCACAGGAGTCATTTGTGTGCATAGGAATCGTTTGTGTGCATTACTTATGGGGAGTTTGTGGTAAGACACTCTCTGATCATGTGAGGAATGAAGATGTGTTGCAGATGTGTAATGTGAGGTAAAATGTTGTTAGTAAGGCAGAGACTACTAACAACATTTTTAGGTGATTTGGCCATGTTGAAAGAATGAGTGATGAGGTACTGACTAAGAGAATTTATTCAGCCCAAGTGGTAGGAAAGAAAGGTAGAGGAAGGCCAAGAAAATCATGGGAGGACCAGATTCAGGAATGTCTGTATGAGAAAAAGATAATGAGTATGAAGTACAAAAGGTCTTGCGTGCAGCGTGTGATGGGTGTTGATGAAGCTTGAGCCGCGTCCTGAGATCGCTGTAAATTGAGACGTCTGATACAGCAACAGTGAGTTCTTTCTGTGAGGAGCTAACCTCTGAATATCAGAGAACAGCTTAGTGATATGAGAGCAACATAGTAACATGAGTTTGACTGTGGCAAGAGGCCAGATGGTAGGTGTCATGGAAGGCCGGTTGTTTAATCATCACAACTCCTGAACAGTCGGGATTTTCACATCAGACTGTTGCACATGTGTACCAAGACCATGAAATATGGCAAAACTTCCACCTAATGGGAGATATGTGGCCACAAATGTACAATTGACTCTCAACCTGAGTGCAGACTGTACTGCATCATTACAAGGAAACACATGGCTACTGCAGAGAAGATAGCCTCGTAATTTCATGAGGGCGAGTCCACAAGCTTATATACAAAGACCACTTGTTGTAACAAGAAAAAAAAATGGCAGTCCACATTCATATGGTGTCCTATTATTGACTGCAATCACTGAAAGATTAGGCTGCAGTTTGCAAAGGCCAATTGCAAGTGGAGTGAAGAAGACTGGAAACACATTATCTGGTTTGACAAACCACAGTTTCAGTTCTATCACACAGGTGGAAGGGGAGTGTATGGCCTAAACCACATGAAGCAATGGACCTAGTTCGTCTAATTGAGGTATACATTAGGGTGGAGTGAAAAAGGGCGAAATTTTTTTTACCCAAGTTATATTTATATTAGCCTATATGTGGAAAAAGTTGCCTTTTGTAAGTGTCAACATTTGTGCAAAATTTGAGTTCTCTAGCACATAATGTTTGGCTGCCAATTTGGCACAGAAATTGAAAGAAATGTCCATAACACATTAAAATTTGTGAATTTTTCATGCAGCTCTTCGCTTGCTTGTTTTTTTTATGAAAACCCAGAACTCACCACATGGAGGTGACTGCATATCGAGTTCCACCACCCTCCCACCCTTTGTCTTTAAACTCTTCACTTGTCTTCTAAAGCTTGAAGATACTGACTTTTTGTTTCAAATTTTCGTAAAGTGATTCTAGATGCAATCGTTGTTCTTATAAATCCATCTGTTGCATCATTGCCACACACTGCAGCTGATGCTTCTGTAACTAATTTGATGCAGCATTCTACTGCTTGTGAGTGGGAAGGAAATTTTAAAATGTTGATTTGAGCCGGAACATCTAAAATTATTGTCTTAAGCTCATTATCAGAAATAGATATTGTTAGGTGGTTCAGTAATTGTTAGTGACTGCCAGTTGATTAAATCTATATAGTCTGCTTCAAAATTTAACACAGGAATTTTAAACTCACAACCTTACTTATCATTCTACATTTTAGAATTCTTCTAAGACCCAACTCTCTCTTGTGTTTCCAGTTGTCGGCCAACATTACTAACAAAATATTTTCAGGGTGAACAAAATACCTGTTTATATTTGCAGTATTGGATCTGTAACATTTTTTTATCTCTTCAGGTAGGAATCGAGATTTTTTTACTAAGCTGAAAAATGATTGCTGCCATGTCGATGAAAATGTTGAGTTTTAAATTTAAACCATGCAAGAGCGTATACTCTAATCATGTACTATGTTAAAATTTTCAGGTTTTGCGATGGCCTTTTGTTGAAACATATAATCGCAAAATCCGGTTAGCTGTCATTAACCATCTTGAGTGACTTATTTTTTCTGGATCCTTTTGTGATAACCTTAACGAAATATTACCTTTTGAAATTCCAGTACACAATTTGTATAGATATTTTTGCTCTTTACGAAGTTCACCAAGAACAATTTCAGGCAAGGTTACTTTAATTATTTCATATTTGATTACAGGCATCTTTTTGCAAGTTTCTAGTTGCTTTCCAATTTCTCTGCTATATCCTTTTGGTCCACTGGTTTTTCCATCCAAATGTTGCAATAAATGATGCAGTTGCAGTTCATTTGCATGTAACAAACAAACCACTGCAGAGAACATCCCACAGAAATTTTCAGTTGCTTTATGATACCATTTTTAGCACCTGTGTTAACCGCTGTTTTATCCCAACTAACAGCTTGTAATTTAGAAAGATCGCAATTTTGTTCTAAGAAATTGAACATACTCGTTCTAATATTTTGGGCACTGCCAGATATTGGAGTGACATGGCAAGATATATGGATCCTGGTTCTGAGATCAGCACAATATGCTCTTCAGTTATGGTCTTTCTTGCTACTCTGTCTCTCCTTCCTTAAATTGAATTAAAATCTTGTCCTTCTGTCCATCAAAATATATCCCATAAACTGATAATAAGTCTCCTTCGTTATTTTTCCTATTAAGATCTTTGCAGACTTTTACTCTTTCCCTCAAAATTTTGCTGCGATCGACTACTTTAGAGGATTCTTTTATGGTCAAAATTCCCATATCTTTTAAAGCAGCATTTACAAGAATTGCCACTGATCTGCCCGAAACCCCAGTACTGTTGCAAGCCTGTGCTAAAGTTGGAAGTTTAATTCTCATTTGAGGAGTTGAAGGAGAATTTATAGGAGTGTTTTTTTCTCTCAGAAAGTTTAAACTCCACATTTTCATCTGAACAACTCAAAGAAGAAGTTAAACAGTGTCCAAAAGTAGAGGGTGATAGCCTACTTGTGTTTTCTTCTTTCCTTTCTTGAAATTCAGCTCTTTGATTTCGTTCTTTTGTCTTTGCCTTACGCTGCAACCTCTTTTCAAGTACTTTGCAACTTTTAACATCAATTTTTTCAATTACTATTCTTCAAAATGTTCTTTGATCTGTTAAAAAATATCTTTCATCTGCAGGCACTTTAATCTTACAGGTACAAGGTCCCTCTATAAGAACAGTGGCAGAGTGTTGTACTGATTAGGTGGATCCGTTGTCTGCATTTCTCATCATATGTCACTTTCTGTTGGTACGTCCCTCGAAAATCTTAGTTTATGTATGTTGTGAAGTAGCTATGTGATTGGTATTTTTTCTTTTTCGTTTTGTAGTCTTCCATTTCTTAATTTTAATCAATCTGTCCTGTTCTCTATTTATGAGTAATTTCCAGGGTAGGGGGAGGTCTATACTACTATTTTTATTAAAATTTGAGTCACCAGTTTTTTCAATAATCACAGCCTCTGCATAGCGTAAGTATTTTTTCTGTCTGATGTCTACATATTATGTTAACATTTTCAAAATGTGATTCAGCTTGATTGTTATTACTGCATTTTTTGCATTTTTAGAGCTTTTTGCCTTTTTAATGCATTTTTAGGTATTTTTAGAAAATTTTGCAGCCTTTTCTGGAATTCATTTGGCGTTTTGGGAGGCTTTTTGCAATTTAGTGCATTTTTAGTCCCTTTTCGGCATTTTCTTTCTTTTTTATGTACAGTCCAGAAACGGCCAACATGGCCCTTCAATCAAACGGCTGCAGCATTTCTTCACCCCTTGAGACTTTGGGAAGGTCATACGTAGTTGATTGTGCTGATAAGACTCAGAAGCTGTGTGTTCTCCTCTAAAAAAAAACAGATGTCTGACCGCCTCAAAAGAGCCAATGTCTTTCTTTGAACACGCTCCCGACAAACCCAGAGTCACAAAGATGGGAGAGAGAGAGATAACCGATCGGCGCTTGGATGTGAGCGATTCGGCCTGTGTACCTTAGGAGGTCTTTCGTCCCTGAAACAACGGCCGCACTCCTCCCCCACCCATACTCAACCTTCTCCTCCAGGAAGTGAAAAGATTTCCCCAAAGAAACAGGTAGCTCAAATTATAGGAAGCATTACTGTGGATTAGGTGTCACTCTCCACAGGGACATCTAAGAGTAATCTTCATTTTGTTGGGTCTTCAGAAGGGAAGGAAATGGAATAGAAATATTTGTGCCTAAGATTTTTGGTCACTGTTTGTGAAAGGGTTAGGTAGGATGTTTTTCCATTGCTCCCCCCCCCCCCCAACCTTCTGGTACCACGCAGAATCTGTTCTGAGTGTTTGAGGGGTTACACTTGAAGCATCTGGAATTGTATGAAAGCTGTTAGTACGTACTCCAGTCATTATTTCCACTCTGAAAACAAAAGTAGCAGTTTATTTCCAAAGATGCCTACATGCAAACCTTCTCAATCTTGCTATTTACGCAAGTTTGTTTCGGAGTTTGGAGAAAATGTTTTTTCTACTGATGGTGTAATTCTATCTTGCAAACTATGTGAAACCAAAGTTGGAGCACAAAAGCAATTTACCGTCGTGCAGCATATTGGATGATAAAAGCATATTCTAGCCGTTGAACTTGCAAAGAAAAAGTCGCAGGCATCTCAACGTTTACTTATGGAAAGCTGTTCATCGACACCATCCAAGAAGTCACATTTTATAAAGAGTTGTGTGAAGTTTTTGTTTCTGCGAATATTCCACTGGAAAAGTTAAATCATCCTAAATTTCACCAGTTTTTGGAAAAACACACTGGCCATGTCATACCTGATGAGTCTACACTACGAAAAAACTACATACATGAGTGTTACACCGAAACAATGGACAAAATTAGGAACAGTGTAAAAGGGAAAAAATGATTGTGTCTATTGATGAAATGAACAATGCTCAGGGTCGCCCTGTTGCCAACGTCATAATAAGGACACTTGAGCCAGATTGCCCTGGCAAAATATTTTTGCTGAATACGGAGATCATAGAGAAAGTGAATCACTCAGCGATCTGTCAATTATTTGACAAATCCTTATTTCTTTTATGGCCTGGTGGTATACAACATGAGGATATCCTTCTGTTTTCGACTGATGCTGCCCCGAATATGGTTAAAGCAGGAAAATCAATTAAAGGATTTTATTTGTCCCAAGTTGTTGCATGTTACTTGTTTTGCCCATGCTTTACATCACACTGCCGAAGAAATCCGTGCAAATTATCCTAATATTGATTGACACGTATCCAATGTCAAAAAAATATTCCTAAAAGCACCATATCGCATAAAATGTTTCAAATCTCAAGCTCCTAGCCTAGCCTTACCACCACAGCCAGTAATAACATGTTGGGGCACATGGCTGAATGCATGCATATATTAGTGACAATTTCCAGCCTGTGAAGTCTATAGTAAATGGTTTTCAAACTGGTGATGCTGCTTCAATTCAAATTGCCCAACACCTGTTCTCAGAAAATAAAACAGAAGGAAATCTAGCATGCATTAAATCAAACTTTGGCATTTTGGCCTCAATGATTACATGTTTAGAAAAACAGGATGTGGAACTCATTGATGCAATCAGTTACGTTGAAAAAGCAAGCCAAGTTCTTAAAGGAGCCAAAGGCAAAATTGGACAATCTATCTTTGCCAAATTAAACAAGGTTCTGGAAAAAATGTTGGATTCCAGACTTTGAAGAAAATCTCACATATATTAACTAGAGAAACACACAGTTTTGATATAGAAGAAGAACTAGCTGTAAGTGAAGCTGTTTTTTTCAAGTATGCCCCTGTCACATCTGTTGATGTCGAGATAAGCTTCTCGAGATATAAAAACCTACTTACAGATAATAGATGTTCATTTACCTTCGAAAACATTAAGATGCACCTTATAATTTAGTGCAATTATGATGCACTTACACGAAGAAAGACTTTCAGTGTGCAAGCAAATAAAATTCATATGGGATTGGCATGTACTGTTCTTTCTTTTTCTTTTGCAGTTACTAGTTATTTTTTTTTTTTCACGATTAATATTTATTTTAAAGAAAAGAAATATAATTTATCAATTATTTTAAGACAATACAACAATTTTTGGCAAAATTTACTGTAAGAACTGTTCTACGTAGATTTTCTTTTAAAATTTTTAAGGGCATTTTCTGCTACTTTTAAATGCATTTATAAGGAGTTTTTCGGTCATCAAAGTCCGGACCCTAGTTATTACAAAAGTCTATTAGTGTTATTGCTATGCCAGCACATTAACAATTAGTAAAAGAATGAAAATAAGACATCCAAATCATGAAAAACAGCCCCAGAGCACGATGCCACCTCTGACAAACATTACAGGTGGGAAAACACAGTCGGGCAGGTTGCGTTCACCTGGCATTCTTAACACCCCAGGTCATTGGTTGGACTGCCAGATGGTAAAATGTGATTCATCACTCCAGGGAATGTGTTTCCACTGTTCCAGAGCTTTACACCACTCCAACTGACACTTGGCATTGATCTTGCTGGTGTTAGGCTTCTGTGTAGCTGCTCAGGAACAGAAAATCATTCGCTTAAGTTTTTGACAAACCATTATGGTGCTGGTGTTGCTTTCAAAAGCATTTTGGAACTGAATGGTGAGTGTTGCGACCAAGCACAGGCAATTTTGTTGCACCCCCTACTTAAGCACTTAGTGGTCCAACTCTGTCATTTTGCTTGTCTTACAAGGTCACAAGTGTGCTGTTGTTGCTCCTAGGCATTCCCACTTCACAATAACATCCCTTACAGTTGATTGGGACAGCTGCAGCAGGCCAGAAATTTCCTGAACTGACTTGTTACTAAGACAGCATCCTATGACTGCATTATGCTGAAAGTCACTGAGCTCTGCTGTTCAGCCTATTTTACTATCCATGCTTGTCTATTATGTTTGCCAGGCCACAAGCATTTTTTTTATACCTGTATGGACCATGGCTTTAGTGTATATGGGCAAATCCATTATATAAAAAGAGTGTCTGGATACTTTTGATTATATAGTATATTTTTAAATAACGGTTATCAATGACAAACAGGTAGTTAATGTTGCACAACAAACAAAAAAAAATGTTTTTTTACTCCCATTAAAACTTTTAAATTAGCAAAACCTGCTCCCGGGAACATAAATACTATATTTTTCTTTGTAAAATCAGCAGTGGTGTATGATCCACAGACCATGAAATTCAGGAAAAGAAAAAAAATCCCTTTGAATAATCAGCTGTGGCACATAATTTTCAGGCTGCGAAATTTAAGGGAAAAAAAATCTGTATAATCCATACCTGCGATGCTGATTTCAAATGGTAATTTCACATAGAAAAGTCATGATACACAGGATGATCCAGCAATCCAAAGAAATGGGGGTGGGGGTGTCTGTTATTACTGATTGTCAGTTATAACAATGTAAAGGGGGTATCATCACCATTATCAATGAACTGCTCTCCCAAGTTTCTTCCACGACTTTTTGTTTTGAAACAGTCTCCTCCATGTCACTTTGGCATGCTTTTAAATTCCATCCACCAATCTCCCACATGGACTTTTGGGTCTTTTTCTGACTCTTGGAATCCACTCTAGTATTTCAGTCATCCAATGGTAATCAGTTCTTCTAGTACTATGTCCAGCTCATTGCCATTTCATAGCTTTTACCTTGATTATGATGTCATCAACTCCTGTCATTTTTCTAATCTATGAGCCACTCTTCCAATACTTCCTGGTTCTACCAAGCATCAAGGAACACCTCTCCATGTTTTTCTTAGAAGTTTGCAGTGCCTGGATGTCTTTTTTAGTTAAGGTCCATGCCTCTCATCTATAAGTAAGAACTGTAAAAATGTATTGATTAAACACTTTTCTTTTAAGAAGACGTAATGGCAAATTGTTCTTCAAAATTACACTATCTATCAACAAGTAATTGGACACCTGTGATAGCAAAGGAAAACAAAGTTTATTCACCTTCAATAGTTGGTGGAGCCTCCACGAGCAGCGATTACAGCTGCGACCCTCCAAGAAATTCTCTCCACTAGGCGTTGTACGATGGCTAGTGGTATTTTCTTCCACTCGGCTTGGAGAAGACAGGTCAGTTCCTTCACCGATTTCGGACGGTGGGGGCACCCCTTAAGTCGACACTCCAACTCGTCCCAGAGGTGCTCGATGGGGTTAAGGTCTGGGCTCTGCGCAGGCCAGTCCATTCGATTAACCCCATTGTCACCCTACTAAGCCATGGTGGACCTCGCAACATGACAGGTGGCATTGTCATCCTGAGAGTAACATGGGTCCACCCCGTAAAACTGCCACAACGTAGGAAGCGCATGGTCATCCAAAATGGTGCAGTAGGTCTCGGCGTTGAGTCTATCAGGAATTGTGACCAAGGGTCCCATGCCATACCAGGAAAAACACCCACATAGCATAATTCCACCGCCGCGGAACTTCACAGTTGGCACAATACATTCCGGCAGGAGGCGTTCTCCAGGCAGACGCCAAACCCAGACCTTGCCATCCGAACAGTAGAGGGTGAACCTTGATTCGTCGCTCCAGAGAACCTGTTTCCACTGTTCAACGGTCCACTGTCGACGTTCTTTGCACCATGTTAGCCGAGCAGTGCTATTGGACTTGGTGATCGAAGGCTTGTGGGCGGCAGCACATCCATGATAACCGAGCAGATGGGCTTCCTTACGGATGGTATTCCTCGAAAGAACACTCCCGAATGCCTGTTGAAACTCCTCGCGGATGTGGCCCATCGATTTGGTGCGTTTCTTCCGAATTTCTCTGGCCAGCACCCGTCGGTCTCTAAGTCCCAGTTTTGTGGGTCTGCCGGGTCGGGGCACATTCCAACAGTCACCTCTTATCTTCCACTTGCCAATCACGTAGGCCACTGTCGATTTTGGGTACTTCAACTCGCTGGATATGTCACCTATGGATCGGCCATTTCTGCGATACCCAACGATTACATCTTTCTCGAAATCAGTAAGCTTCAAACTGCATGGCATCTTGCATGCGACTGGTTGCGTTGTTGTTTCCCACAGGACATTTAACGGCGGCGGCCGTGACGTGTATCAGGACCGCAGATATCGTTGATTGCAGGGGTGTCCAATTACTTGTTGGTACATGGTGTATATTGTTCCTTCCAAATACTTCCCAACCAAGTTTTATATGCCTATAAATTTCTTATTGATGTGGCTTTTGATTGATATTGGATATCTAAGGTTAAATATAGGCATTGATTACCTCAAAAATATATGTACACAATTGGAAAAACAGCCAGTAAACATACCCAGAGTAAGACACCCTGTAAACAATGTTTACAGCACCCAAAATGCTGCAAACATTGTATATACTAAATAAAAAAAAATTAACATAATGAAATTTTGTTAATATTTTGTAGATGACAGATGAGCTTGTCGTGTGGTGATCAGTGCTTGAAATGGGCCGATATGTGCCGGTATGGCGTACCAACACTTCTTTTTTTCCTAGTATTTCATACAGGTACACTTTTTTTATGTGGCATGTAAATTCCAGGTAAAATGCTTTTTTACACGGAATTTACATACCGGCACTAATTTTAATAGTAGGGAACTGCAGAAATGTTTTTTTTTCTTGTCCCCGACTTACGAACACAAATTCTTAAGCATATAAACCTTATGCGTCTCATGCCCTTGAGAAACAGCTGATTGGAAACCGTAAAGGGTAGGGGAGTGGTGTACACATGAGTTATAAGTTCAACCCAGTCGAAGGATGGAAACGAAGCTACCCATAATGCATGATCACATCTAGCCCAAGCCCCAGATCATCCCACTAAAGATGTCTATAATTTTATTTTAATATTTCAATTTGGAGAGCTTCTTAATAGAATGAAGAATTGGGAGTAATAGATTGCCCGACTTTCCGCTTCATGAAAGTCCCTATTGGAAGGGGGCTGTCTTCTCGGCTCAGAACCTAAAAGTTCTGGGTTCAAATCCAGCTGAATCATTAATTAGTCCAGGTTCGGAAGTCTCATTAGTCCGCTGGTCCTGGGGTGTACACTCCTCATTCTAAACAAGTCTAATGCTATGCCAGGCCTCAGTGTAGCATGATTAGTGCCCATTGGATCCACAAATCAACCAACTGAAATTGGCCACCATCTTTTCTGGACTTATGGCGCAAGAGCATTCCACTGAATTGTCAATTACATTTTCACACATAAGCGTTTTTCTTCCAGGGATTTCTTTTATTTTTTTCAGTTTTGGGCATTTCCTGGAGAAGGCATTTTTTCCAGATGATTTTTAGCTAAATATGAGCATACCAGCACTTCAAAATTTTCATTTCGAGCACAGGTGGTGATAACAGATATGGTAACTATTCATTCTGAGTCAATGCAGCTATGATGATCCACTGACAGGGACATCCCACCTGTAGAAGGCTGCAGTGTATGATGGTCAGCAGTAGAAGAGTCATCAGCAGACGTAGGCTGAACTACGGCAGTGGGGTCAGGATAACTGGATTGTAGAACAAGCAAAGTTTCATTTGTTTACCCTTCTAATGTTATGTCCTTTTAATAAATATAATGATCCAATTTATTGGCGTCAAAGTAAGAAATCACAAGAATTTCACTCCGCAAGCTTTCTCCGTCAACGGACGGCTTCTCAGGCGGTTACATAGAGAATACAGAATCAAAATTGTAAACAGAACGTAAATTCTAATATGACAAATGAAATCATGCGTGAAGACCGCGCGCATAAATAACCACGAACGTGGTGAATACAAAATCTTAAAAGATAATGCAAAAGCAAAAAATGTAAACTTTAGGAAGAAACTAGAATTATGGTTCATCTTGCAATGCCTAGCAGATGGGTCCAAGCTACCGGCAGCTCGAAAGAGACATCTGTGTTGCATACAACCTGCCGCATTAATATTTCAACTGTTTTCCTTATGGCAGCTGTTCTAGCGTCTCCATATGGAGCGATCTTCAAGATATTCTGTCATTGGGGTTGAGCCTGATGGTTAGCTACTTCTTTGGTAAGGGATGTAGAAAGCTTCTTTTGTGCAACATCCTTCTTGTGCTCATTCATTCTCTCTTCAAATGACCTTTTTGTGAGACCTACGTAAAATTTAGTAGAAGAGTCTGGGCATAACAATGGAGGGCAATAGATGCCTGTATCTGTGAGCTTCAAGGTACCATTACCTCTTGTTGTACTGAGGATGGTTGCCATGGTTTAGAAGCTTTTAGGCCGACATCCAATCCTTTCTTCTGGAAGTGATTTTTAATAAAATAAGATATTTTGGGGATGTATGGGTTCAAACCAACAAATTTTAAAGGTGCTCTTCTGTTCAGTGTAGCAAGTGCGTTGGCTTCAACTTTCGCTATTGTGTTCTCTACGCAGGAGACATCAAACCCTCCTGGAACTGCAAAATCTTTCAAAGACTTAATTTCGGCATCATAGTCTGATTTCAAGTTGCAAAGATCTTTGGCTCTTTTAGCTCGGTATTTGAATAGAGCATACTTGTGTGTTGTTGGGTTGGCTGATCCTGGTGGAATAGGGTTAGGTACATGCATGGGTTTTTGAAGAATTTTATGAGGAAATTCGTCATCTAAATAATAAAGGTAAGCAGCACTTGAAGATAATTATGGGAGATTTCAATGCAAAAATAGGGCAACGGCGACAGAATGAAACTTTAGTAGGTAAATTCGGTCACGGCAACAGAAACCAGCGTGGAAATACTCTCGTTGAGTTTGCAGAGGCAGAAGGATTTTTCATCTTGAACTCCTTTTTCAAGAAAAAGCCACACAGGAAATGGACATGGAGACATCCAATTGGGACGACAAGTGAAATTGATTTTATTATGTGTAACAAAAAATTCGTCATCGAAGACTGCAGTGTGCTGAACAAGTTCAACACAGGTAGTGACCATAGATTGGTGAGATGCAAGATGCACCTCAACACTAAACTGCAACGTGGCAAGCTCATAAGACAAACAAAATGTATTGACATAACCAACCTTAAAAAACACCATAATACTTTCAAGTTGGAACTGAAGAACAGATTCTCTGCTTTAGAAGGCCTAACATCGGAAGAAGTGGATATTTCGGAAGTTAACAGAAAAGTAACCAAAGCTCTAATGGAAACAGCAACAAAATTAGCTGGGTCTAAGAACAAGTTGCATGTGAACAAATTATCAGGAAAACCAAAATGTTGATGCAAAAAGAAGAGAGATGAGGACAACTAAAGAAGATGTGACTTCCAAAGTGGAATATATAGAGCTATGCAAGACAACACGAAAAAGTATCACTGAAGACGTAAGGAAATTCAACTGTGAGCTAGTGAGGAAAGCAATTGAAAACAACCAAAGCCTTAAGATAGCAAAGGGACATCTCAGTAAGGGAAGAAAACAGATTATGGCTCTGAGAAAAGAAGATGGTTCTATAACAAGAAATAGAGGCGAAATTTTGACAAGAGTGAAAGATTTCTACTCCAAATTATATGAAAGGGATGATACATGTACTCCAGACATCATGAAAGGTACCAGAGTTCTTCCAGTCCTCCCAGCAGAAGTTGCTCATGCAATCAAGAACATGAAGTGGGGAAAGCTCCAGGAGAAGATGGAATTACTATAGACATCATACAAGAAGCAAGTGGAGAAATTGAAACAGTACTCGCCCAAATTTTCACTCGATGCCTTAATGAAGGGAAGATTCCTGAGGATTGGAACAACGCTACAATGATCCTGCTACATAAAAAAGGTGACATTGAGGATCTCAGGAACTACAGACCTATCAGCCTCCTATCAGTGGTTTATAAAATCTTCACTAAAGTTCTTTCACACCGCTTGAAGGTAACGCTGGACATGGCTCAACCGAGAGAACAAGCTGGATTCAGGAGTGGCTACAGCACAATAGATCATATCCACGTACTGAGAGGACTAATTGAAAGAGCGAGGGAATATGAACTTCCATTGTGCATGGCTTTTATCGATTATGAAAAAGCCTTTGATTCGGGTGTGAAACCATCAGCAGTTACCACGGCTCTGAAATCCTGCGGTATTGAAGATGCATACATTAATATTATTAATAACATCTATGAAAATGCAAGTGCAAAGATTCGGCTGTTTGAAAATACAACACACATAAAAATTGGAAAGGGAGTGAGACAAGGTGACACCATATCTCCGAAGCTCTTTAATGCCACATTGGAAAATGTCTTTCAATCACTGAACTGGGAAAACAAAGGGATAAAGATTAATGGAGATTATCTAACCCACCTTCGTTTTGCTGATGACGTAGTCATTTTTGCAACTACCCCATCAGAGCTGCAGAGTATGATCCAGGAACTTGCTGACAAGAGTAAAGAAGAGGGATTAAAAATGAACTTTCAGAAGACAAAAGTGATGTTCAATGCTTTTACAAGAAATGAAGATTTATCGATTGATGGAGAAAAACTGGAGATAACAGATACATATGTTTATCTTGGACAGCAGATATCAAGTGAGGGTCACATTGATGAAGAAATTAATCGGCGTACAAAACTTGCCTGGAGAGCTTTTGGAAGAAACAGCATAATTTTCAAGAGCAATATGCCATTATGTCTTAAAAGAAAAGTGTTTGATCAATGCATCCTTCCAGTGCTTACGTATGGTGCAGAGACGTGGACCTTAACTAAAAGAGACATACAAAGGCTGCAGACAACTCAAAGATGCATGGAGAGGTGCATGCTTGGTATAACCAGGAGAGATAAGAAGAGGAACTCGTGGATCCGAAAAATGACGAGAGTGGAAGACATCATGATCAGAGTTAAATCCCTGAAATGGCAATGGGCTGGACATACTGCTAGAAGGACAGACCATAGATGGACAGCCGAAATTTTAGATTGGATTCCAAGGGACAGGAAAAGACCCAGAAAAAGACCACATGGGAGATGGGTGGATGAAATTCGTAAATATGCGGGAGTGACATGGAGGAGACTGGCACAAGACAGACCGTTGTGGAGGAAACTTGGGGAGACCTTCGTCCAGCAGTGGATTGATAATGGTTGACAATGATGATGATGATGACATGCATGGGTTTATAGTAGACTTTGGTAGAGAGTGTACCTGAAGTCGATTTCGTCACAAGTACATCTAAATAAGGTAACTCTCCTAGATTTTTCAATACCTTTTAGCTTGGAGATGAACTCATTCGAGGAGCTAAGGACTCTGTGTTCGGAAGGAATGGCATAAGAAAAGTTGCTAGGCTTTTTCAAGGTGTGCTGATGGTGCTCTCTTCCTTGAAACGATCGGCCTGATTGGGTTGCCCTCTTCATGGTGCTTTAATCTCCCGAATAATTTGGGTATGGATGCTCCAGGAGGGAGTTTCGCTCCTTGCTTGATGGCGTTTGGAAGGACTTTAAAATTAGCAGCTTTCCTGACTCTTGCTTTCCATGTGTTGAGAGGGTCTGTTGTCTGCAAGACGGCGTTCGAGTCAATGAAAGAATGAAGTTTTATGTCGTAGTTTTGCTCGTCCATTATGGCGATCTGCCCCGACTTTTCAGTTATTAGGAAAACAATGTCTCTGTCATCTTTGAGCCTCTTTAATTAAAGTGGGAGCTTCTGAATGTAACTTCTCCTCCGTGTTTTCGCGATCCTTGAAAGCATGGCTGCGCATTTATATCTGATAGGGTCACGCTCAGCAACGGGCAAATGCTGTAGGACACTTTCGATTTGTGGCACCACCTGTTAGCGTCCCACAATAAATATACTGTATTTTGCTGTTTCCGGGCATATAATGGACGTATATAATAAACTTAGAAGATTCAGAATCAAGCTTGAGATAGAACAATCACACTTTGACTTCTTGCAAGACTACAGAGTGCGGGACCTGATTCCTTCTTTCCTCAAGTTTAAATCAGCACTTGACAATCCTTGGTTCCGACGTAAAAAGTTTAATATCCCAGCAACAAACGCTGAAGCACCTTATTCGCTCCAAAAGAGTTAGAATCATGGAGCTGGAACCCAAGTCCTATAGTCTGCACGCTGCTGTAACACAGCTAGTCTCACCTTTGGAGCTAGATATGATGGTAAGAAAAATAGACATGCTCACCACCAGAGAGCATAAAACCCACGCAGCTCGCCACAAGAAGAAATTAAATAAGCTCTGGGCAGAACAGCACCCGAACGTTCCTCAGCATCAAGATTTCATAATTCCAGTAATTAATGTTTCTTCTAAGACACTTACCCATTCAGAGCTTGCGATCCTTCAGAAAGGTCCAAAATTTACATTTGAGATATCTCTTAGATACAAAGAAGTGGTGCCACAAATCGAAAGTGTCCTATGGCATTTGCCCGTTGCTGAGCGTGACCCTATCAGATATAAATGCGCAGCCATGCTTTCAAGGATCGCGAAAACACGGAGGAGAAATTACATTCAGAAGCTCCCACTTTAATTAAAGAGGCTCAAAGATGACAGAGACATTGTTTTCCTAATAACTGAAAAGTCGGGGCAGATCGCCATAAAGGACGAGCAAGACTACGACATAAAACTTTGTTCTTTCATTGACTCGAATGCCATCTTGCAGACAAAAGACCCTCTTAACAGATGAAAAGCAAGAGTCAGAAAAGCTGCTAATTTTAAAGTCCTTCCAGATGCCATCAAGCAAGGAGCAAAACTCCCTCCTGGAGCATCCATACCCAAATTATTCGGGAGATTAAAGCACCATGAAGAGGGCAACCCAATCAGGCCGATCATTTCAAGGAAGAGAGCACCATCAGCACACCCTGAGAAAGCCCTAGCAACTTTTCTTATGCCATTCCTTCCGAACACAGACAGAGTCCTTAGCTCCTCGAATGAGTTCACCTCCAAGTTAAAAGGCATCACCCTTGCACAACATGGACTTATTGGCCGCTTTGATGTTATCTCCTCTACCCATCTGTTCCAATACCGGAGGCTGCACAAATCATCAAACGAACCCTGACTGGAGCTAACCTTTATGATAAAGAAGCTCTGAAAGATATCTTTGCTGTTATTGACTTAGCTGTAGAATCCAACTTCTTTGCCTATGGCTCCCACGTCTACAAGCAATCAAAAGGAGTCCCGATGGGTTCAGCCCTGTCTCCAATACTCGCTGAAGCCGTCACGAGACCTATTGAGGAGATCGTACTCACCACTCTTCCCAGGACACCAACAGTATGGCTACGCTATGCAGATGATATCTTTTTTGTCTGGGAGCACGGAGAAGCCTACCTTCAAGACTTTATAGTAGACATAAACAACATACATGGAGACATTAAATTTGCAATAGAAATGGAAAATCTAGGAGAGTTACCTTATTTAGATGTACTTGTGACGAAATCGACTGCAGGTACACTTTCTACCAAAGTCTACTATAAACCCATGCACGTACCTAACCCTATTCCACCAGGATCAGCCAACCCAACAACATACAAGTATGCTCTATTCAAATACCAGGCTAAAAGAACCAAAGATCTTTGCACCTTGAAATCAGACTATGATGCCTAAATTAAGTCTTTGAAAGATCTTGCCGTTGCAGGAGGGTTTGACATCTCTCGCATAGAGGACACAATAGCGAAAGTTGAACACTGAACATGAATCATACTCTTAATAACAGAAGAGCACCTTTAAAATTTGTTGGTTCGATCCCATACATCCCCAAAATATCTTATTTTATTAAAAATCACTTCCAGAAGAAAGGATTGGATGTCGGCCTAAAAGCTTCTAAACTATGGCAACCATCCTCAGTACAGCAAGAGGTAATGGCACCTTGAAGCTCACAGAAGCGGGCATCTATTGCCCTCCATTGTTATACCCAGACTCCTCTACTAAATTTTACGTAGGTCTCACAAAAAGGTCATTTGAAGAGAGGATGAATGAGCACAAGAGGAACGTTGCACAAAAGGAGCTTTCTACATCCCTAGCCAAAGAAGTAGCTAACCATCAGGCTCCAACCCCAATGACAGAATATCTTGAAGATCGCACCATATGGAGACGCTAGAACAGCTGCCATAAGGGAAACAGTTGAAATATTAACGCGGCAGGTTGTATGCAACACAGATGTCTCTTTCGAGCTGCCGGTAGCTTGGACCCATCTGCTAGGCATTGCAAGATGAACTTCATTATTTTAGTTTCTTCTTAAAGTTTACATTTTTTGCTTTTACATTAACTTTTAAGATTTTTTATTCACCACGTTCCGTGGTTATTTATGCACACGGTCTTCATGCATGATTTCATGTGTCATATTAGAATTTACGTTCTGTTTACAATTTTGATCCTGTATTTTCTATGTAACTGCCTGATGAAGCCGTCCGTTGACAGAGAAAGCTTGCGGAGTGAAATTTGTGTGATTTCTTACTTTGACACCAATAAATCGGATCATTATATTTATAATTATTGTAGTTTTTCTGGTGTTAGCGTCCCACAATCTATATATTGTCCTTTTAATAATTTTCCTGAAAGATTGAAATTTTTCATAACAAAGCTTCTCATCACATTCTAAGTACAAGGCAAGGAAAGAAATAATTATATCAACTGAATCACATAAACTAGAGACTTTTGGCCAGTTGTGATTTTCCCCCATGATGGCTAATTTTAGAAGATGCATTCGATTTCACTAACACAACACAACACAACACAACACAACACAACACTGGGAATTTCTCTTTGCTTTTTTATCGCCAGGTATCGAATCTTCATACTTAAGTGCTTGAGTATTTCAGGGAAATGACTGCAAAAAATCAAAGACCTTTTTCATATACATTATGCACTTGGGAAAGTAGCAGAAATTCCCTCTTGATTGTAGCATTTAACCTCTTCCTGAAAAATTCTACTTTTCTGTAGGCAGAGACAGGCTTAAGACAAGTGGGGCCCTGGGCACAAACAACTTGGGCCCTTCCCCATCCCCAGGCATGAATCGTACTCTTAATAAATTAACAATGGTACTTGCGTATTAAGGCAGCATCCCTAGTGCTTCGCATAATTATTCTATAATTAAGCTTATAATTGTATAAAGCACAAGAAGTGCTGCCTACTAGCATGTCAGACAACAAAAAGAACAGCCTGGAGGAGCAAATGCAGTTTGAAAATGTGGAAGAAAAATCCTCAACTGCAATGGATCTGCTTGACAAGCGCATTGATATAGCTCTGAAGAAACTAATTTCCTCTGAAAACTATAAAGTAATTCGCCGATGCTGTCACATGTACGGTCATTCACAAACATAATTTTCAAATTGCAAGTCAAGATTAAAAACACTTTATTTACAATTAAAAATTAATATTTACACGCGAGATCTTTCGGGGCTGAACATAGCACCCATCATCAGGCTCAAGCGCCACGAAACACAGGAGCAGACATTATATACTGTCAACACAACCCACAATTCACTCGGTCTTCTCAATCACTGGTGATGCCATCAACAAATTGTTGAAGTCCAAAAATCAAGTCTTAATCTCTTATATAAAGTCCTCTTCTTCAGAGTTGTGTGAGGAGGGGGCAACCATCTTTCTCCACTGTGTTGGAACAAATGTCGGGAGTTCAATGTTACAGCATGTTTCCCCATATGCAATAATGAAGAGGCTTTCCGTAAGGAAGACAGTACGTTTATTAACACTTGGAGTTAAGTACCCTAACATTTGTCCAATCTGGGGAGTAACCTCCCTGGTTAACAGCTTGAGTGAAAGCTGTGGAAACTGTCAGAACAAAGAGTGTATTTATGTTCACCCATTCTGACATTAACGGTTCTTAGGGTAGAACCTATATAGTATTTAACTGCAGTATCTGAATCTTCATGAATTAATGGTATGCAGTAGATGCTTGGTTTGTTAAGTGCTGAGACTTTATCTCTATCATTTCTTATCATGGAAAAAGGTTTCTGGTGGACACTCCAAATGTTAGATTGTGTTTGTAACAGGCTTTTCTTAAGATAGACACAAGAGGTGGAATGAAATCAACTTTGCCAATGTACTTAGTAGGTCTTTTCTGTGGACAAAGTCGTGAATCTCAGTCGTTGAAATTGTTGTAATAGTCCTTCAAGCTATTAACCAGGGAGGTTACTCCCCAGATTGGACAAATGTTAGGGTACTTAACTCAAGTGTTAATAAACGTACTGTTTTCCTTATGGAAAGCCTCTTCATTATTACATATGGGGAAACACGCTGTAACATTGTACTCCCGACATTTGTTCCAAGATAGTGGAGAAAGATGGTTGCCTCCTCCTCACACAACTCTGAAGAAGAGGACTTTATATGATAAGAGATTAAGACTTGATTTTTTGGACTTTAACGATTTGTTGATGGCATCACCGGTGATTGAGAAGACCGAGTGAATTGTGGGTCGTGTTGACAGTATATAATGTCTGCTCCTGTGCTTCGTGGCGCTTGAGCCTGATGATGGGTGCTACCGGTGATTGAGAAGACCGAGTGAATTGTGGGTCGTGTTGACAGTATATAATGTCTGCTCCTGTGCTTCGTGGCGCTTGAGCCTGATGATGGGTGCTATGTTAAGCCCCGAAAGATCTTGCGTGTAAATATTAATTTTTAATTGTAAATAAAGTGTTTTTAATCTTGACTTGCAATTTGAAAATTATGTTTGTGAATGACCGTACGTGTGACAGCATCGGTGAATTACTTTATAGTTCCTCTGAAAAGTTTAAGAAGAAGCAAGAAAAGCGAATCAGGAAAATAATCAAAGAGGAAATTGCTTTAGCAAAGGATGATTTTCTGACCGCTTCTGCAGGAAGCTCAGCCGGAAGCAAAGAGAAGCAGGACAGCAGAAAGAGGTACATTTATCCTCAAAGGAGCAGCAAAACACCTCACCATAGAGGAACTCTCTGCTGCTCTTAAAGAGAAAGGAATCATTACCAATAACCTGGAAAGGCAGAAGCATGATTCAGGGGCATACAAGGGCTTCCTCACTTTTGAAGCCAAGCTGCTCATCAACACGGGACCTGTTACTATCCTGGGGTACAGGATGGCCGTTGAAAATTTTGTAGCCCCACCAGTAAAAAAGCAGGGAATGCAGCAACAATAGTAGGAGTGACAGAGGAGGCTACAGAAGAACTGGTACATCCATACTACTAGGATCGAAATTGCTGTAAAGAAATGAAAAGGTAAATAAAAAAGCCCTTTTAAGGGCCAAGACATATGTTGCAAAAAGGAATTATTAAATAAATAAATACATCGCTCTTTCCACGTTCCAGAAACACACAGCAGCATGCTGTGTGTTTCTGGAACGTGGAAAGAGCGATGTATTTATTTATTTACTGTTACCACGTATTAGGAGGATTTTCACAAGGAATTATTTGCTCAGTACTTGATCAAAACACCTCTCTTTTGTAATATATATATATATATGTATATACAAAATAAATAGTGCTATAAAAAGCGAAGGATCATCCTAATCCTATGTCGGAGATTACCTCCCTAAACTATGCTGCTAAAGACACTAACAAATAGTGAAAGGTAAGAGATAATCTCAATAAAGTTTCAGAAATGTAACAGATACCCAGCTATACTAGTAGAAAAACTAAAATTTTGTGACTAGTGGATAGTGGGTATTCTTCACACATGTGAATATAAGGAATACCTATCACATATAAAAAGAGGGTATTCTTCACACATGTGAAGAAACATAGTTATTAAAAATTTGTACGAAACTCCCCCCCCAGCCAATGGGAAAAAAATCTTTTCTCGGATTGACCTCTGAGACGCGAGGCAAAAAGCCGACTCCTACCTGACAACTGAGCAACGACAATTTTGTTTTTCAGGTGCCTTTCAAAACAAGATTTTGTGAGAGAACTGAAGGTTTCTCTGTGTGATTTTTTTTTCCTTTCTTCAGGTTCCCCTTTTCCCTGTCCTTTCTGCATTTTCTGCAGCTGGATGTTGGTTGTGGGACTGATTGCTCGGACTGAATTGCCACAGGTAAGTATTTAGGATAGCCTACAACTTTGCTACTTAACGGGAAACCGTATACTCCTTCTACTCTAATTTTTCTATACTTTTCTTTCGTGCAATACTATCTGGGCAACCTGCTCCCAACTCTACTATTTTCACTTTCACCTGCCAAAAGGCACAGAGCGCTGTGGGTTTGGGTCTCTCAACCTAAGCTAGGAACTTCTTCTTCTCTTAATACACAAGTACTATCTCTTTTAATAAATGCAAGAAGCAATACATGTTCAAAAATTGTAAATTAAAAGTAAGCATTTTATTTCCATCTTTCAAATGGATATTAATAATTGATTTTTTTGAAGCAACGTATCAATGCATATTTACTCTTGGTGAAAATTAACTGCTGCATGCCACCATCGCCATGTTAGTGCTCAAATTGCTCCCCCCCCAGTCCATGGGTGTCCTGGGCACAAGCCCTGTGTGCCCTTATGTAAATCAGACTCTGTCTGTAGGTGCACAACCTATAAGTATTCACTATAAGTATTCTTATTACCTATGCGATGGCAATTCTAAATCACCATAAACACTCATCACTAGTCTCAAACTTCTCTACCTTCACATGTCTGGCAAGTTTGGGTTGAAACATTTTGGATTTCTGTGCTATGGACATTAATCTGACAGGAAAGTTCTTGATAACCAACTTGCAGACAGCTTCCTAAAGTTTTTTTTTCTTTTTTGTCTTGCACAATTCTATGCTTCCTTCCACCTACAAAGAACGTTTAGTTGTAGAATCAACACAGAAATTAAATTAAAATTCAATAAGCTTGTCCTTTACTCTGCACATGTCTGACACAGTTTTATTTTTCATGCCATACACATTACATGGATGCCACATTATCACCAACTGATGATTACTTTATCAGTTCTAGTTTTTGGCAAGCACTTAGGTGTGACTAAACTTTCTCTTTACACCATCACTCTGTTTGGAAGTCATGGGTAATCACTTATACACTGGTGTGCAAAAATTAAGGATGAAGAGGAGAAATTAGCATAACAGTGGAACGAGCAGGCCGAACAGACCGAAAGACCACTCAGGAGATAGACTAGGTGTGGTGCGGTAGGGCATACACATATATGCAGCATGACGTTGGGGTGGGAGGTGTTGGAAATGTATAAAGCACATGGTCGGTGTATGCTCAGCAATTTAGTTAAAGCTATTGCACGGTGTACATCGGTTTGAACGACGTCGAGTTGCTGCCACTGTGTGATACGGCCAACAGGTAATCCAGTAGACGAAATCTGGATGACTTTACTCTAAGTCACGTCATTGGGAAGTTGGAAGAAGGTTGAAGTGTGACTAGAGTGGCCGAGGAGTTCGTGATCGCTCACAGCATCGTTTCACGAGCTTGAAGAGCATTTCAAATGACAGGAACAGCTGTCCGAGAGTTTAGCAGTGGTCGTCCACAAGCAACCATGGCAGCAGATGACCGGTATATTGTCCTACAGGCGAGAAGAGATAGACGGCAGAGAGCGGGAGAAATTGCAAGGCACATCCAACAGACAACTGGACGTCCGTTATCGCGTTTTACCGCGGACAGGAGGCTGCACAAAGGTGGTCTATTTGCACGATGACCAGTACGGTGTGTGCCATTAACGCCTGCTCATCGGAGATGGTGGTTTCTGTGGTCAGGAACACTAGAACTGGACACATCAGCAATAGGGTCGGGTTCTCTTTACGGAGGAGAGCCGATTTAGTCTGACGAGCGATTCTACACGTATACACATCTGGAGAGAGCAGGGAACACGCAATTGCACCTCCAACATCATTGAAAGGGACCGGTTTGGAGGTGGCAGAGTTCTCGTTTGGGGCGGTATCATGCTTGGTAGCCGTACTGACCTCCACATCTTCCAAGGAGGTTCAGTCACTGGTGTCCGCTATTGTACCGAGGTTCTCCTGCCTCAAGTGCATCTTGTTTAGAGGTGCTGTGGGTCCTGAGTTCCTCTTCATGGATGACAACACTACACCTCATCGTACAGTGGCTGTCGCAGAGCTGTAGGAGAGTGAAGATATTCAACGCATGGATTGGCATGCAAGGTCCCCGGACCTAAATCCAATTGAACACGTGTGGGACCTCCTCTGGAGACGCTTGGCAGTACGTCACCAGCCACCAGCAACGATTTCGCAGCTGCGATTGGCGCTACAAGAGGAATGGGCCGCAATGCCTCAACAGCTCCTTGACAACCTCGTCCTCAGCATGGACAGACGTTGTAAATCCTGCAATGCAGTCAGGGGTGATCATATCCCCAACTAAAGGCTGGAATTTTTTGGTAGCTGCC